>JAUMJK010000106.1:0-2400000 GCA_033558105.1 Coccyzus lansbergi
GGCTCTGGGAAAGGGGTGGCTGGTCCCACCGTCACAGTCACCCGCGGTCTCCCGTCCTTTCTGCTCTCCTCCTCCGGTATCCGTCTCTCCAGTGAAACAATAGCTACATTTGTGGTTAGAATTTTTTCCCCTCTGATTAAACCCAGACAAACCAATGGCAGCCAGAACGAAACAAAACGCGCGGGTAACATTTCGGTCATAAATGGGAATTAAGGGCTTAAAAAAATTTTTTTTTGGAGAAGGAGACAAAAGGTCTCCCTTCCACCGAAATATGTCAGTAAGTCATTGCAATATCACCCTTGGTGGAGAAGACGGCTGGAAGGGAGGCAAGGGAAAGGGAAAGCAGCAAGCCCGGTTCCTCCCGTGCTTCCCAGACTACGGGCAAACCGGACGCCTCACCGGCATCTCCCCGCCGGGTGAAGTCTCTGTAATTTATGACACGCGGAGCTGTGAGCGTGTTCACAGGGCTGTTCGGGGAGCAGGCACATGCAGGCGAGTTAGAGGAGACGCCTGCGAGGTGCTTGTCCCCATACCCCCTGCCCCCCTGGGCAGGCCGTGTCCCTCTGCTCCGGCTGGGGATCGCCCCCCCCAGTTCAGAGTTAAATCCCTCTCGATCTGCAGAGGAACAAACCTCCTTCAGATACAGTTCTACAGAATTCCCCCACTAATACCTTTACCACCACCCACCCCCCCCCACCCCCACACACCCCTTCTCTATTTCTGCAGGAAAATGAGCCCAGAGACAGCGAGATTGGCTTTTTTTGTTGGTTAGAGACCGCTCCGGGCTCCCGGTAGAGACCGGCCGGGGAAGGGGGGCAGGAGCCCTGCCAAGCTGCCTATTCCCGCTGCTGCCGGCTTTGCAGACCGATCCCACAAAATGTCCTTCCCGGGAGGGACTCCCGGAGTGCCCGAGCACCGGCACCTCCGCCGCGAAGGAGCTGGGGGAGAGGCACACCCTGCCCGACACCTCCGCAACTTGATGTTAAACGCTCCCCCCTACCCTCGCTTTTCCTCAAGTTTTTTTTTTAACTCGTAAAATGTTACTCTGGCTTGGAACTTGTCATAACAGGAGCCTGCTTTATTTATTGGGATATTTATTTCATTTAAGTGCAACAACAATGTCCTGAACACAGTGCATCTGAAAGAAAGGTTTTCCGAAAACCAAGAAAGTAAGGGACAAATGGAGAAGGAGGGAGAAAATGAGAGGACTAGGAAGGAAGGAAAGAAAGAGAGAGAGAAAGAGAGAAAAAAAGGAGAAATGGAGAGAGAGAGAAAGAGAGAGAGAGAAAGGGAGAAAGAGAGAGAGAAAGGGAGAAAGAAAAGAGAGAGAAAGAAGAAAGAGGAGGAAAGAAAGAAGAAAGAAAGAAAGAAAGAAAGAAAGAAAGAAAGAAAGAAAGAAGAAAGGAAAGAAAGAAAGAAAGAAAGAAAGAAAGAAAGAAAGTAAGGAAAGAAAGAAAGAGAGAGAGAGAAAGAGAGAGAAAGATGAGAGAAAGAGAGAGAAAGAGAGAAAGAAAAAGAGAGAGAGAGAAAGAGAGAGAGAGAAAGGGGAGAAAGAGAGAGAGAGAGAAAGAGAGAAAGAGAGAGAAAGAGAGAAAGAGAGAGAAGAGAGAAAGAGAGAAAGAAAGAAAGAAAGAAAGAAAGAAAGAAAGAAAGAAAGAGAGAAAGAGAGAAAGAAAGAGAGAGAGAGAAAGAGAGAGAAAGAGAGAGAAAGAGAGAAAGAAAAAGAGAGAGAGAGAAAGAGAGAGAGAGAAAGGGAGAAAGAGAGAGAAAGAGAGAGAGAAAGAGAGAAAGAGAGAGAGAGAAAGAGAGAGAGAGAAAGAGAGAGAGAGAAAGAGAGAGAGAAATAAAGAAAGAGAGAGAGAAAGAGCGAGAGAGGAGAGAGAGAAAGAGAGAGAGAGAAAGAGAGAGAGAGAAAGAGAGAGAAAGAAAGAGAGAAAACTAACACATAGCAGCCCTTAAAAATTTAAACAAGAAGCCTCGAAGTATTCTTTTCTGTATTTAAAATTATTTAACATCTAACACTCCAGGAACTCCGAACAGGCTTTTTGCAGGGAAAAGAAAGAGAAAAGAACTATTCTCTGGAAACCAATTGTTCACAACTTGAACTATGCCATTTTGGCTTAGAAACAAAACTCGAGAAGCCCAACCCTGCACTCCCACCTCTCCCCCATACATCTTTTCAGCACACATTTTGAAATAAATATTCTTACAAGTCTTTCCAGAATACCTCCTTGTTATGAACTGATAGGATACAACATCCCCCAGCTTTGTGCTTGGGAGTTGGGATTTTGTCCTTTAAATACCAGGACAGCATCTACAGGGAAAACAATTCCAGCAGCTTGGTTCCCGGTTCCCCCGCTTTGCCCCCAAGCCCAGGCACCGCCGTGTGAGGATTCCGGGGGCACTGGTCACCCTATCGAGCAGCAGGCAGGCCCGTCGTGGGTTAGGTGGGGGGGAAAGAGCCGCCGAACAGTCTGTGCTCCGACCAAAGAGAAAATGTTTTGGGTTTTTTTTTTTTCTGATTCTCCGTGCAAGCCCTCTTTGGGTTTACCACGCTTTTCGTTCTGCTACTCAGCAAGTGAAAATAAATCCAAGCAAATCCAGCAAACTGGTCTCCACAGGATTTAATAAGTAGCGAAAATATTGCCAGAGGTCTACTCGAGGGTGGACGGCTTCAAAAACACGGGGCGAATCCAACCCCCTTTTTTTTGTCCCACACGAAGAGCCTTGAGGATATTTTCGTAGGACTTTTGCTTAGTTAAGCTTTCCTGTAGCTATTCAGTCTGAGAAGAGCGTTTATAATTAAAAAAAAAAAATATGCAGAATGCGTTTACAGTGTGGTCTCCTGTTTCGGAGCTTGCAACAGGTGTCAACGCACTCTTCCGAGGGACTCATGTATATGTATATGTATATGTATATGTATATGTATATGTATATGTATATGTATATGTATATGTATATGTATATGTATATGTATATGTATATGTATATGTATATGTATATGTATATGTATGTACAGTTATATAAAATAACCACTTTGTCTATTCTGAACCCTACGTGTGCAAAACAACAGAAATGTTAACATTTTAAACACCTTCTGTGCTTATACATCTTAGACACAGCCAGGATATAGCACAGGACCTTATGTTTCAGTCTATTTTCTCGTCATTTTTAATGAGATGCTGAAAAGGAAACTGTCTGCCTGTCTTTAACAGTCTGTACTCTTTCAATCTTAGATTGGTGTATGTCTTCTTAGGGTTGGACAGGTCAAAAATACCTTTGTTTTCAAAAATAAGGAAGACCCGTGAATGATGGCATGGCAAGTGACGTAATAAATGTAAGGATACTGACATCTATTACGACGATTGGCCAACAAAAAATAAAAATATGAGTAGGCACGTGCTTGGGGTGATTTACATTTCTAGAAAATGAAAAAAAAAAAAAAACAAAAAAAAAACGACAAAAGCCCAAACAAACCAACCAAACAAACAAAAAAAACCCAAACCAACCAAACAAAAAAACCCAACTCAGAACTTAATGTCCGGCAGGGAACACCATTTCTAACAGATGTTCTACAGAGTTGGAGCCAGCGACCAAAAGTCCTTGAGGACTGAGCCCAAGGTAGAGCAGAGCTCTCTTATCCATGCCCCTCGTGTCCCGTCCCGTCCGTCGTCCCCCTACCCCTTCCCTAAGATGTAGGGATATAGCGATTTTAGGCTGCTGGGTTTTTCAGAGAAGCTGCGGAAAGTTTAAAAAATGTGTCCGATAGCATTTTTCCCTTTCTTTACATTGGCACCGACTGGGCGGAGGGAAGGGGAGTAGAAGCAGGCGGATCCCAACTTCCCTACTGCTGTCTCTTCCCCTCCACGGGATGAGTGGAGGATGCGCGGGCGCCCGCGGAGCTCCCGCCAGGGCGCAGCCGGGCTCTCGTCGTCCAGCCGCGGTGCGGAGGGAAGGGGCGCAGCCCCACCTGCTCCCCAAACCAAATCTGGGCTTGTGTCGCCTGTCCCCGCTCTCGGAGTCAAGCCTGAGCCGGTTTCCTAAGGGCAAACGGGCTGTTTCAGCGCCCTTTAAATCCCAGCCCGGTGCCAAGATAGAGCGCACAGGAGGATGCTGCGGGAAGGATGCCAAGGCAGCATCGACGCGGGAGCTGGGGAGAATCTAAGGAAAAGGAGAACGAAAAACTGAAAGTACTGGCAGCTCGCAGCGACCTGCAGAGCCCGCGGTAAACGGGTCCCTGATCCCGAGGTGCTGCCCCCGAGCCTCGGCCAGCGCTGCCTCGGAGCGGAGACCCTCTTGTTTGCTTCCTTACTCTTCCCCCCTGCCCCTTCCCCGCCTGTAAGTGTCGAATTCACGCGCAGAAAGCGTGTTCCCTTCAGGTAGGAGCTCCCCGAGTCCGTCTGCCTCTCCCGGAGGATGGATGTGCATGGAAACCCTGGCCATCCTGAGAGCACGTTGCCTAAATAAAGATAAAACATGCCATACATCACAGGCTTTCCCGGTTATTCTCAATGACTTGTCGATTCCTCCTCCCCTCTCTACCCACTCCGGCACACGTGCACTGATAGAAAATGGTCTTAAATGACGAGGGGTCACTTAGAGCCATCCTGATCGTTTAGTAAAAATAACAGAGCTATTATGGAGCTGAAGGAAGGAGCCAGGGAGTCGACCCACACATACTTCCACATATGCCTGACTGAACACACGTACAGGCGCACACACACACACACACACACATACACACACACATATATACATATAAATATGCATAAATATCTAACTGCAGCGGGATGGTCTCACGTGGGCCCCCTCGGCAGTTTCTCATTAGGCCAGAAATGCGCTCAAGGATGACGATGCTCCCCTACGTGTAGGAGAAGGGGTGGAGGGGATGGAAGAAGAGCGGCTGCTTGTATCTTCAGGATGGAAATGCATGTAAGGCCTTTTATGAGGACTCAGGAGACAGCATTTGCTCACTAACCTACAATCTTCTTTCTTTTTTTTTCATCTCTGTTGCCAAAAACTGGAAATAATTAAATACTTTAAAGGTTTACTTTTGAAACCGTAGCTGGAGTAAACTGTGATTCAGGTGTAAATAATTACCAAAGTCATGAAAGCAGCAACTGCTACATGTGGTCTATTCATTGCCTTCTTTTTTTTAAAAAAAAAAAAAAAAAAAAAAAAAAAAAAAAAAAAAAAAAGAAAGAAATCATTTGATCATTTTAGTCCTTAACTGCTTGCCAAATTCACATATTTGTAATTTACTAAACTTTATCGTCTCTAGCAGGACAGGAATGTTGTACATTAGTTTTCAGACCCATCCTGCCCTGCCCCGGTAGAGGAGCCTGGCTGGAATAAACTGGATGCTCCTCAAGAAGGGGGAATGCTGCTGCCTTGGTATTTGGAAAAGCTTTCCATATCAGATTAGAGAAATTAGAACTGAATAAAAGATGCTTCCACTTTCATAAACGCTACCAGACCTACTCGATTTTAGACTCTGGAGAAGAAATGAGTTTCTGAAGAAAAGAAATTGTTTAAACACAATAGGTCCGTGTCCAAATGAAAGCATTCCCTGGAGGAAGACAAGCAGGATTTGGCCTGAGAGCATGAAAACAGAAGTATCCATTAAGAGAAAGCCTTGGAGAAACAGAAGAAATGTGGACATAAAATACACATCATATAAGCAAAAGGCCAGGATTAATTTCATCCCCGTTTTCTTCAGCCTGCATAATTTTTTCACCCTTTTGTCTACGCTGCAAATTCAACCCATTTGTCTCTTCAGAAAACCATGGAGTAAAAAGGCAGAGAAACGAACATCTTTTTTTTCTTGTGCGTGTCCTCTTTCAAAACCTTTTTGCATAGTAAGACAACACTTGAACATGTTCTGATGTTGTAAAAGTGTTTTTTATCAGGCTGTAAATTACTGCCCCTCTAACAGAGCAACCGGAAATGTAAATCACACCGTAGATCTGAAGTTATGGAAAAGTTTCTTCCCTTTTCTACGTCCCAGGAATATCACTGGGCTGCTGGATTAGGATGGGACAGGGGAGGCTTGTTTACTATTTTTCTGCTCCACCAAACTGTTGGCTCCACGGTGCCTGGGACTTTGATGAGAAAGAATGGACAATGTGCAGAATCCCGTCCTATGACACCCAGGCCACCGCCACTTGGGAGGTCCTTTGGCCTAATGCAACCACAGCTAACTGCTCCCAACAGGAGGCTTTGTGGATCAGGCAGGGTCACAATTATACTTCTGCTAAAGGCAAGAGCTTTTTTTTTTTAAAAAAAAAAAAAAAAAGGCGGGGGTGTGGGGAGAGAGAGAGGAGGGGGCTGGGCGAAGCTTTTGAGTTAAAGCCTTTCTTCATCTGGATAAGGAAAAACCGAGAGTGGGTTAGTAGGAAGCGTTCCAAGGGGCACGAGCAAAATCAGGTTGCTTCCATCCAGAGGAAAGTGATGGGGGATGAGTCGCGGGGCGCTCCTCACAAAGGTCACCCCGACCCCAGGGAGCTCGTCTGCTGTCGGGAGACCTCAGTGGTGACAGATTACGTGTGCGTTGCTCTTCCAAGGTGGGGAGGAGAGAGCACCCCCGCCCCAGCCCGCAAAACCCCCTTGAGCATCCCTCACTTGCCGAAGGGGTGGGAGCTCCAGGAGCGGACACCCCAGCCCCTCGGCCTCCGATTTCGGCAGGCGGCGGGTGTGAGTGTTTTCCAGACACGGGAGTGTTGATACCCGTTCTGTGTCTGGCGCAGAGCAGGCTGAGTTTCCCGGCGCAGCTAAACCCGGTACTTCTCGCCGTTTGCTTGCAGCGGTGAGGAAAAGATGGGGGTAGGGGCTGCGAGCGCTCCGGATCTCCACTGGGGATGGAAGCGGCTCCCCGGCGGGGTCTTCCCCTCCACCACCCGCTCCCCCTCCCATACTCAGTCTCCCTTTCAAACCCCCGGATTCATACCGGCTCCATCGTCCCCCTGCGCGGGAGCCCGATCCGCGCCGAGCCGGGGGCTTCGGGCGGCCCCGGCCGCTGCCTCCCGCGGGGACGGGGTCCCAGCTCGCCCTCCGACCCCTCTCGCCGTCTTGCCTGGGGCCAGGGGGCGCCCCTTGCCGCCTTCGACACCCCTTCTTCCCACCGTTCGACCCCGCCAGGCAGCGGGACCCCAGCCCTGGCGGCGGCTTCGGCTCCGGTCCCGCTCACCCCCCGCTTACCTGGAAGAGGTTCCCCGTGCTCGGCGGCGCGTTCACAGCGGGACGGGGGCGAGAGGGGAAACCTGGGCCCCCCGGATGGGGAAGCGCCCCGTCCTCGCCCCACTGAGATCCGGCGGGAGGAAGAGAGAGGGAGGGGGAAGGAAAAGCCTTTCCCCCCCCCCCCCCCCTCCGTCTTACTCTCCCCGTTTGAGCCGAAGTGACCCGCAGTATCTGGAGAAGGTTTTTGAAGACGTTTGGGAGGGAGGGAGAGAGTTTTCTGCTGAGAAACTCAATCTGCCATACAGTAGCGGCTACATCTGGGATCTGTCACCGCTGACAGCACCACAGGGCACAGACATGATCTTCCGCACAACACTGCAACTCCCCAAAATACCCTCCTCGCTCCCAGGGTGTCTGCCGGGTTGCATCGCGCTCCTTCACCAAAAGGGGGAAAGCGACCTGAATCCCCGGCGAACGAACACACCGAGGGGAAGGCGAGAGGGAGAAATCTTCCCCCACTCCCGCCCCTTCTTCTCCAAAATGTTAAACACACGAGGCGATGTCATGCTCGGATGGCGCGAAGGCCATAAATGTAAGGGTTGGGGCAGTGAGATTCCCGAGAATGACTTTAATGAATAATTTCGGAGACAGTTATGGCTTTAGGTAATTACTGTGGGGCTCTATGAAAACCAGATTGGGGAGAGAGGCAGTCAAGGCCGGACCGTGCGCCTGAGCTCGCTCTTGCCAGCTCCTTCCAGTCCTGCCCGACCCTCGGGTGTCCCAGAACCCCCGAACACCTCCAGCTGCCAGGGTCCTGCTGTGGCCAGGGCTCCCAGCAAACCTGCGGAGTCTTGAGCCTTGTTGGGGATTATTGGGTGGTGGTGGTTGTTGTTGTTGTTATTATTATTATTATTATTTCTACTACTACTATTACCTTCCACTTCCCATATTTTCTGGCAGGACGTTTCATTGTCTTTTAGGCCAGTTTGAGAAGACTGCGATGGGTTTGCCTGATATTTGACTCTTCTAAAAAAAGTTAGATATATGCAGCTGTTTCAGCCTATAGGCACATATGGCATGCAAATAGGGACCCCTATAGGAGAATCGTCCTCTCCATTATCCCCACATGTTTGTTCAATATACGTGGCCGGGGAAACGACCCTACTGCTATACATTAAAATATAATTTTACATTTTTCTCCTGAGTACTTTGGGGCTTGTTCCTGCTTTGAACAGCCGCCACGGTTAGCAAATAAACGGCTCCGAGACGCGGACGCGCTGATCTCCATTGTTTCGCTAATATATAGCTGCTGTTCTCCTAACCCCGCTCCGGCTGCTGCCCAACTTGTCCCCCGGTTCAGCCTCCCCGGGGATCCAGTGGCAGCATTGGGAATAGGGGGTCCCCGGGAAGAGGTGCCTCAGTCCTGCAGAGGAGCTGTAACCAGGTGAAGTTTTCCCGTAAAGCCCAGCGATGGGATTTGCTAGGATTATTTTTTTTTTCCAATTCGAGTTTGTTTCACGGAGTTATTTGTTACTTTCTTTTTTTTTATTTTTTCTTCACTTTTCTCCCTCTCTGCCCCTGCCCGAGCCCTGGGGTTGGTGGCTGTGGTGGGAAGCCGAGCTCACAGCATTCCGTTTGCACTGATTCAGAAAGGAAACGTTCTTTTCCTTTCGAGATTACAGATAGACACAGAGGAGCATTGCGGTGTTTTATAAGGCTTGTTTTATTTTATTCCGCTGGAACAAAGGAATGGAAGCGTGTTTGGGAGTTTTTTTAGTTTATTTTTAGGGTCACGCGGGGCTTTTTTTTTTTTTTCCCCTTCTCCTGGCAAGCGTGTTTTACCCCGAGAATTTAATCCTTCAGACAAATTTTCTAACTTTATCTCTTTCCTCCGGAGACGAGATCAACCGCTTTCTCATCCACTCCCCCCCCCCCCCCACTCCCCCTTCCTGGTAGCAGCAATGATTGCAATGTACAGCTGGACAAGTGTCAACCGTCCAAGGCTTTGAGAGCAGCCGGCGGAGGCTCAAGTTGTATTTATTCAAACAATATTTTTTTATGTCTTTGGAAGAAAGAAAGAAAAAAAAAAAAAAAAAAAACAAAGGGTGGTACAAAATCGGCTTGTGAAGAATCAGCGCGGTAAATGTGGTCTTGGGACCCGCTGAGCTGGGGCTACCACGCTGGCTGCTCGGTGGTACCGTGAGCCAGCCCCAGCTGTCAATTAGAGGCGATTCATTAGGATTTAATAGCAGGTGCAAAGTCATCTCCCCGCCAGCAGCACTGCCGTTTGGATGGGGAATCTTCTTGTTTTATAGCAGCGTCCGGCTCTCCTGGCTGGTTGTAAACGTGGCTACCACTTTGGATAGCGGGAGCGTCAGCGCCTGAGGCTGCTCGCACTCGAAGAGTCGCGCTTCGCTCGGCTCATTTCTCCCTCCCAAGACACAAGGTGGAATATGTCTCCATATTTATTTTGGAAGACGGTGGTGTGAGCGAATGCGCTGGGAGAAATGGGGCTGAGATAAAGCAAGGGCTGGGTGGGGAGGTGTGTGTGTGGGGGGAAAGCACCGCTTTGGCTTTCTCGAAGTCCCATACAGACAATTAAAGAAACAACTTCGGCAGCGAAGTGCAGAAGAGCCGCACCCTCCCGGGGCTCAAAACCGGGGAGCCTCGGGGCAGGAGCTCCTCGTCCCGCTGCACCCGCATCCCAGCTGGCGGCCGGGGCTGGAGCTTGGAAAGCGCCGCCGTGATTACACCCAAGTGGAGAGCAGGATGGCTCCTGGCCGTCTGATCTGACGTCAACATGTCTCTAACTCCTCGCTGCAAGATAGAGGGAGCAGAGCCGGGGGAGGGAGGGCTCTAATCATTCCCAGATGTCTCTAATAGCAGATATAAAGACTTATATAGTGTCTGAGAATAAATTTGTAATCAATGCTTTACAATCGGATCATCAAAGCAATGTCATTTCGAGAGGAAAATGGGGGGGGAAGCTGAGGAAGAGGGAGACACACACCACGTTGCTTTGGAAGGGAGAGAGGGGCACACGGGTTCCTAGAAAGGTGTTGTCCCCACGCGTCGCCCGGCTTTGTTAGAATTTGTGTGACTATATTAATCCAGATAACAACTTTGCTTTTATCTCCATTGTACGGGACGAGCTGAAACAACTGAACAGCAATCGGCCAATTAGAAGGAGAAAAAAAAAAAATGGCTCTTGTTTGCAAAGGCACATATTTCATGTTTGAAAAATAAAACATCCAAAACTAACCAGCAACAACCAACCAACCAAACCCTCAAATTAAAAATATATAAAACATTGATAAGTCCCTCGTTACGGCAGAGGGGATTATGTCTGCAGGCGTGCAAAATGCATTTCCTTCCTATCGCTACTTGGACGTTTCTTCTGGGTATACTTGTGAGTCGCAGGGCGAGTACGTGTGAAAAAGGAGGATTAAGGTTAGGTTTCCAAGAGCAAAAGCAGAATATTTTGCTTAGAGCTTTTTTTATTAGCCTTCTCCCTCCTTCCTTCCCCGCCCACCTTTCAAGCTCACGTTGTCTCCATGGCATCCCGGGCCGTGTTTATATCCTTACAGTTGCCCGCGGATGTCTCGCCGCTTGTTCTAGGGGTGTCTGCGGCTTGGCCAGAGAGGCCTCCTTACACCTCTTTGACATCGATAGCAAATTAGCACTAATTATTGCAATAAGCTTTTGACGCAGAGAAGAGCTCCTGAGAATGAGTTTGGGCGGGGGGGGGGGGGGTGTGTTTAAAAAAAAAAAAAAAGAAAGAAAAACGAAACACAAGAAAAAGCAAAAGGAACAACAACAACAAAAAAAGCCCCACCACAGTTTATCTCCAGGAATGCAGGCATGCCATACGCTTCCAAAAACAACTCCAAGGGCAGGGGCAGAGCTGGGGGTTCCACCAGAGTACCGCACACGGCAAACAGCCCCCCCCCAATCTCAGCACCGGCCCCTCGCTGCCTCCTCGGTCCCCCAAACCGCTACGAGCTCTAAAAAAACACTGTGCTTTTTGCCTAAACCAAGCTCCCTCGGGGGGACGCCTCCTGAGAGGGCACCCGAGGGATTTTTGTTGCTGATTCTTTTCAAGGGGAAAAAAATAAAATTAAAAGGTTATTTTCCGTTGAGGCAGAGCAGAGAGTCTTCCCGGTCATGGAACAAGGCGTCGGACCCAAATCCTAGTAAACCGGGGCCACGGCTGCGTCTGCTGGGACACGGCTGCCCTGCTGCTCCCGCTACAGCGGTGCCCGTGCCCTCCTCTCTTTCTCACTCCTCGCACAGCACAGGGAGATGTTGCAGCGGGAGGACAAGCTGCTATTTATCCTCCTACGTGCCTTTCACCTCTGAAACGCCTCGGACCGAGGAGTAGGCCGGTGCGGGCAGGGTGCGGGAGCAGCTCTGCTGTTATCAGAGCCGGCCCCGCTGGCGGAGAGCTGGGGCCAGGGCACTGACATCCCCATCTACCATCAATTTACCTTCCGCTTCCCCATTTAGCTTTTAACGTCAAAACCTACATTTTTGTCGGCTCCGACCTGTCTAGAGCTCTGGTGATTTAGCTGCGGGAATGACCGCTCCTGAGAAAACGACAACATCCTCATTAGCGAGCAATTAAAAGAGATCGTCCTTAGAGGATCCAGAGGACCTCTTGGCTCTGAGAAATTAAAGTTTCAAAAATGGGAAAGAGCTGCTGGGTTAACGTGGATTCTTCAGCCGGCCGGGCCGGTGGGTGGCGGGAGGCTCCCCATCCCTCCTGTACATCCTCCGGGAGAGATGTGACCCGGAGACTCGGTCAAGGGGAAGACAGAGCATCTGCAGGGAAGCTGCCCGGGACGGACCTCACTTCAGCCCTCGCCCCAGGCACCCCCCACCCCCCCCACCCCTTTTTTTTTTTTTTTTTACATGCCATGAAGAAAGCAAAAGGAAAAAAAGGGGCTTGAGCAGGGCCGGAGGGAGTGCGAGATGCTCCGGTTTATCAGCTGGGCAGCTAACAGGCAAAGAAAAAGCAAGCAAGAGGAGATGATCCTTCCCTCCAAGTGTTGTAAACAAAAGCAAGTGTCTGTAAACACAGACCCGCGCCGGAGCGCAGAGTCGAGCCGCCCGACCCGACGGGAGGAAGGGAGGGCACAACACTTTGGTCTGGTTGTTGTAACCCCGCAACCTCCCCACTGACAGCCGGGACGGGCACACGGCGCAGGGGCTCTCTTATCTTTTTAGGAGCAATCGCACATCTACGTACGCCCAGTGCCGGGTCTCGTCGGGAGCCACGTCCTGAGGTGCGGCGGCAGGGGGAGGCAGGCAGGTACGCAGCCCTGGACCTGGAGAGAGGGCCAGCTTGGTTTAAATTGAGATGATTTAAGTAAAAGTTTAAATTACGAACCTGGATCCTATTATAGAAAAGGTGGGAAGCCTTGCGCTTAACCGGGAATTGCCAAAAATACCCAGAGCAACCTCTGTATGTAAAAAGCTTTGGGTTTTTTTTTTTCCTTGCCTGCCTACGGCGCAGAGGGATGCCACACGTTTTCCAGCCTTGGATGCCTGCAGCTCGCCCCGGGACCGGAGAGCAGAAAGACACTGGCCTAATACTGGGACCCCTGTTAAGCAGTGGGCACAACTGCACAGAAATAACGGAAAAAAGGATTATACCAGGGAAGCAAATGAACGTGCTTAAAAGAGTCAGAGCACGGGCTGCTGCAGTTCGCACTCAGAAAAAAAAAAGTTAAAAAAAAAAAAAATTGCTCGCTGTGGTGGACTGGAAACATGTAACCCTGGAGAGTTTTGGGAACCACAAAGTTAATATTAAGTTCACCGTAGCTCATTGTAAATCTTACATATCCCCTCCACCTCCCGCAAATCCCTCGCCTTGTTCGCTCTTTCTTCCCTGAAGTCCAATTACCTGCTGCACGGTCACCCCGAGCACAGCCCTGCAGCTTCCCTCGCCGCCTTCCCGGGAAGCCGCCCCCGCGGGGCCGCTCCGGGCTCGGCTCCCGACAGCGCCAGGCACCGCGGCCCCAGGGAAAGCGCTCACACCCACCGCTCCTCACCCCCGGGATCTGCACCCCAGTCCCTTTCTCCTTTGCAGTAGGTCTCCTGCATGGAGAACACCGCCACAAGGAATTCCTATGCAGCTGAACCGCCAGTTTCTGTTCAACATTCACGGGGCTGGCGAGATCCCTTCCCTCTACCCCTCCTTTCACTCCGTCACTTGTTTAAAAATAAACTTATGAGCCGTCGTTATAATTTAGTTTACTTCCGAATATTTTAAATATTATGAAAAAAAGCCATAAACAACGCTGTTATTCAAAACATTTTGAGGTATAAAACATAAAAAGATTTGGGTTCTCTTCTTTTTTTTTTTCTTTTTTTTTTTTTTTTTGAGGGGTTTTGTAAAAAACACACAGTGGTTTATTGAGTACTTACAACGTTTACACCTTCAATATTAATTAGATTCCACTTTTTCCCTTACGGACGGAAGTGCACAGAACCAATAACTGCTGAAAACATCTTCAAATATTGAACGACCACAACAAAACTACAACACTAAATACCGAGTCAATTGAAACATTGGTGCAACTGCTTCTGTTGAAATATAACTTTATAATTCCATGAATATTTATATCCTAGAGGCCAAGTATTAAAGATACACTTCACATACAGACTAATGCCAGGGAGGGATTTTTTTTCTTTTTTTTTTTTTTTTTTCTTTTCTGTGGTTCTGTTTTCCCCGTGTGTTTTTATACAGAGCAAATAACATTCACCAAATTATTAGAGACGTTACCCCTTACCATGCTGGAGTTTCCTCTTCATATATGGAATGCTTTTCCCACTCCTTCAAATATCCACATTTTAGGTGGTGGGGGGGGGGGGTGTTGGGGGAGAAATTGCACATAAATAAACTGGACGATTCCAAATACAAAGAGTCCTCAAAGGAGAGCTCGCTAGTGAGACCAAGAGGACGGCTCCTCCAGTCCTGCCGTGCTCACTGCTTGAGTTCCAAAGCCCAGACATGCTGCGGCCAGCCAGTCCTCCCTTTGGTTTTCTTATCGTTGCTGCTAACTGTGCTTTTCAAGATTTCGTTCTGGGGAGACACGATGCAAAGGGAGAGAGAGAGAGAGAGAGAGAGAAGAAAAAAAAAAAAAAAAAAAAATAATAATAAAAAAAAAAGGTTAGAGATATTCCTCCCCTGTCTAGGTCACCTCTACGCGGCCGCGAGAGGTAAACTGCGAGCAGGCACGGGCTCCTACCGAAGCCCGCGGGGCTGGAGGGGACAAAGCGGGGCTGCCACCGCGGGCCGAGGCGGAGGGTAACCTCTCTACATCCCCCGCTACCCTTCCCCGACCGAACCGCGGGGCTCAGAGGCACGGGGAGCGAACTGGAGGCTACGGGGAGATGGGGATGACGGGAGAGTCCGAGTTAAACAATCCTCTCCCGGGATTCGGGAAGGAGATAGGCGCGGGCAAAACGCTGGGTCTGCGGCCACAGAGAAATCTGCAGGAATATGGCCCGGGCTCGCCGCAGGGCCTACACTAAATTTGGCTTGCGAATTCGACTCTTCCCATCAAAAGTCAGAAAATTTAATGCGCGGATCGCACTGGGGGGAAAGCCCCCGCGCTGCCAGTCTGTTACCCGGTGAGGGTTTAAAGCCGCGCTGGGCTAGGCGGGTGTCGCGTCCCTACTCTTTCGTTTAAGGGAGTAGAGTCCTGTCTCTGCCGGGATCGCGGGGTGGGATCCGGCACGAGCCCGACCACGAATTCCCCCTGGAGCTTTCCTGTCGCGGCTTTTTGCCCCGTGAGCGCTCGCAGCCGTCGGACCGGACCGGGGCGCCCTGAGAGAGCCGCGGGCACCGAGGGTCGCTCGGGGCTTCGCCCTGTCCCGCTCTCCGCCCGCAGGTACGTCCGGAGACCGCCGGGACCGAGGCGTTTCCCTGCCAACATCACCCGGTGGCTCGACCCAGCCGAGGGCCGGGTGCGAGGGGACGGGGCGGCCGAGCAGCTTCCTCTCCCCAGCTCCCCCATCCCTCCCCGTCCCGTCCCGGAGCACTGACCAGCTCTTTCTTTCTCTTCTCCTCCTTCACGTCCGTCTTCTTGATCTCTGCCTTGAAGGCCTCCGCCTCCCCGTTCTGGTCGTCCTTGGCCAGCAGGTCCATGAGGTAGGCGATGTAGCTGGTGGCCAGGCGGAGGGTTTTGATCTTGGAGAGTTTGGTGTCTGCGGGCACGTTGGGGATGCACTCCCGCAGCTCCGCGAAGGCGCTGTTGATGCTCTGAGTCCTGCGCCGCTCCTTGCGGTTGGCCGTGCCCCTGCGCTTCACCGGCCGGGGCCCCCCGAGCCCGGGCGGGCCGCTCCCGGGCGGCACCCCCCCGTAATGGGAGTGGTCCATGCCCGGCGCCCCGTTGGCGTACTCGGGGCTGTAGGACAGAGCCATGCTGTAGTCGGGGGGGGACATCTCCGGGTGGCTGCTGATGAGCCAGCCGTGGAAGTAAGGGTTCTCCTCGTGGCCGCAGCGGGTGGCGGCGGCGGCGGCGGCGGCTGCGGCGGCGGCGAAAGGGTAGCCTTCATGGTGCACCACCGGGTGGTGGGGGAAGCCGCCCACTAGACTCATCCCCGCTCCCTAGCGCGCCCTACCCCGCCCCCGCGGGCCCCAAAACAAAGGTTTTCCCCTCCCCGCCCCCCCCCCCCCGCCCCCCGCCGCACCGGCGGGAGAGGCTCCCCCGCCGCTCGCCCCTCAGCACTGCCCCTCCGCCCGCCGCCTCTCCATAGGGCGCTGCTGGAGAGTCCCGGCGGCTGCCCGAGCGATCCCCCCTCCCCGGGCGCCGCCGCTCATGCGTTGTGCCTCCTCCTCCGCCTCGCCCGGGGCCGGGTCTTCGAGGAAGCGCACACGGGGGAAAAAAAAAAAAAAAAATATAACAATAATAATAATAAATAAAATCTACGGAGAGAAGTCGACCAAAACAAAACGGCTTGGCTTCCCGGCCCGGGGAATCTTCCTCGCCCGTCGCTTCCCTTCGCTCCGGCAAGTCCGCCGCGGCCCGGGCGGGGGGTACTTACGGGCGTCCCCCCTCCATGCGCAACCTCCGCCCCCGCGGGCACCGTCAGCGCCGGGCGGCCGCGCGCATCGCTGCCCTCGGCGCCGGGGCCCTCCGCGCCCCGCTGCTCCGCTGGGGCATCCGCGCCGCTCGGCCGGGGCTCCCCGGCACGATCTCCATGGACAGCTACATGTTTAGGGCCGCTCGGGTTAATATATGTCGTCAGAGGCGGCGGCCGCCAATGGCTGCAGGCGGGGGCGGGGCCCGCCGCCCTCCGCAATAAAACTTTTTGATGTTCGCCCTGCTAATTGCCGAGCTCCTCTTCCAGGATTGGCTGCCCCTCCGTATCCATAATGTAATTAAAGCGAGGGGGGGGGGGGGGGGCGGTGTGTGGAAATTATCATGGAGGCAGAGGTTAATGCAAGTGTTTAGCAGATGCCTTACTGTAAAATCCGCGTTAAAGAAAAATAAAACAACAACAACAAAACAAAAGCCCAGCAAACTCATTAAAACTTAAATATCGGATAATCTTAAACCAGGTACAGTATGGACCCAAAGAATATCTTGGCAAAAACCTATGCCAGAGGAGCTCGATGCCCTCCGACGTCGCTTTTACAAAACGCTTTGTGCCGATGCGGTAGAGGAACAAATAAAACCGGCTTCGGAGGGCACTTTATCGATTGCCCAGTGTGACAGGCGCGCCCCAGCAGCCCTCCGGCTTATGCTTTTATTGCTGGATAATATACACAAAAAGATCACCGGTTCCTGTGAGGAGGGAGACGAAGTTTCTCTGCCTTGTCTGCCACCGGGTTTGCGATCCAAGTTAGCAAGGGCTGGCTCTGTCTCTGCGGCTGCTGGCTCGCTGAGGTTGCTGCGAGCTCAGGGTTTGGCCAGGGATGGTGTTTTCTTCCAGAAAAAAAAAAAAAAAAAAAAACTTGCATTGAAACATTAACAATAAACCCGACTCTAACTGATTCTCTTCCAGCTTGCTGCCTGCGCCTACGCGCCGCGACCACTGTTCACCCGGCTCACTTGGGCTCCTAAAATCAGTTTCATGCTTGTTTAACTGATCTGATCGGTAAGTAACCGAATATTTTTTACAGCATGTTCAGAGCTTATTTTCTAGCTTTTGCTAACAAATATATAAATATTTCCCCGCATTCCTGCTTCTGCAATAAAAAAAAAAAAAAAAAAAAAAAAAAAAAGAAAAGACGACCAGCATCTGCGGAAAGCAGGTTTAGTTATCGAAAGGGAATAGTTAAATGTTTGTTTAACGGCCAGGCCAGGAGGAAATCTCCAGTAGCTATTTTAGGTGTTTTGCATCGGTAAGCTTGAAGAGATTACAAAGGGAAAATAGATCTCGAGCTGTAATTCATGAATAACTTGGAGCAGAGGTGAATTGTTGTTCTCTTTAAATGGAGCCGAGCGTTACTAAATAGCTGCGAAATATCAAACAGCCACCCTCACGTGCGTTGGCTGATGGCTAGGCTGATTCGACGTATATTATAAAGCAATCCTACAATATAGGCAGTGTGGAAAACTGTGTCAACAGGAGCTGAAAGGTCATAAATTAAAGAAAGAGAAAGATAGAGACGGAGGAGTCTGCGAAAGGAGGCAGCAAGAGCTGCAAGTCCAGTTTCTGCAGCAGCTCAGTGCGCTCTCCGTACCCGCTGCGAAGCAGGCGTGGATGCCTCGGTGGGGACCAAAGGGAGGGAAAAAAACCCAAAAAACGTCTGTGGGGAAGGTACTCAGCGTCTGGGTTGAGGAGCCGAGCCCGAGCTGTCCCGATGGGGAGAAGGGCTCGGAGGTACCGCCGGGACACGGGGATTGCTGGCACCCGGGGCTCCCGCGGGAGGGTCCCCGGCAGGGACAGCTCTGCGGGGTGGCGGCAGCCTCCGACAGTGAGGCCGAGGGGCAGCCGGCTGCCGAGGGTAACCCCAAAAGCAAGGTTGAGCCCTGGCCCCGCGTTTCGGCTCCGCGGACCCGGGCGAGGGGACGGGCGGACAGAACAGAAACGCAGACGGACTTACATAAATAAGTATAGACACATATGCGTGCGCGTCTGGGTGTAAACTGAGTACGAAAGTGAAAAACCGGTCCAGATGTAAACCTGATGTATACACACATACGTCTTACACGTAGGCGCACACACACACACAGTTGTAGCTAAAATGACTGATGGATATCCATAGCCACGCATGCACACTCGTATGTAGCGTATCACCCTAAGGAATGAAAGTGTCTCCAGGGCTGATTTTTAAATTCAAGGAAGGCCATGAGCACACAGAGGAGGTAGAGCCCTGGAGCGGCCAGGAGGGCCGCTCCAGGGCTCTACCTCCTCTGTGTGCTCATGCCGGTTGGGACACTGTCTGCAGGGCGCAGACCCTCAGTTTCTGCAGACCCACTCAGTTTCTGCAGCGGTTTTCCAGTTTTGTTTTGCTGCTGCAGTTTCCCTGATGTGAAGAGGAAGCGGGCATTGTCAAGGCCAGAAAAGTATATTGCCTTGCAAACAGGGTATTATTTCTCTGCACTCCCCTTATTTTTGTAGGAGCTTCCCAATATGCTTCAGGCTGGACGGCAACTGTGACAGTTCCTGTGGCAACCCACTATGGTCACTCCGATAACATCTGCAATGACGAAGGAAACGGAAAACATGAGGCAGAGAAAAAGTAATAAAAGATGCAGGAGATATCGATCAGAACACCAGTCTCGAAAGCTAGCATCGTTATTGCTTAATTAGCTTTGGAGAAAGAGGGTCTCCAGATAAAGCACCCATCAGGATCTTACATACATTTCTTCCTTTTATCCCGCAGAACTTGTTTATACGTTTTAAAAAGCGAGTTTTGGAGCAAATGCAGCTCTTCTATCCTCCCTCAGCTTTTAACTACTCAGACTGCCCGATCACGAGTTAAAACCTTTTCTGTTTGATCAACCCTCTGAATATCGCTACAGTCCAAAGAACTTCTTCCAGCACTAGGCTTAGAGTCCATTAAAAAGGGCCAGCGTTTTGCTGCACTTCCATTTATTGATTTGATTAGAGTTCTTTTTCTCACAAATAATTTTCTTAAAAAAAGAAAGAAAAAGAGCACTGCAACCTTATGTCAATTATTTCCCTGCCAAAATGGTTGCATGTTAGGTGGCGATTTATCTGGGCTTTGCTGCCAGACAGGACTTTCTTAGCTGGTTGTAATTAAAAAAAAAATTGGTGGCGACTGTGCCAAAGCTGTCTTGTCCTTTCCTTTCTCCCTGTTTGTGGTGGATTTTGTTTTTTGGGGTTTTTTTTGTTGTTGTTTTCTTTTCTTTTCTTCTTCTTTTTTTTTTTTTTTTTTTGGTATATGTATGTTTTGTTTTATTTTGTTTTTATTTTGTTGAGGGGTGAGTGTGTGAGGCTGCATCGTTGCTTTTGCCCCATGGTTGTTGCCTTTCGAACACGCCCTTGGCGGCGCCGAGGGGGAAGGCAGGGTCTGCCCTTGCCCCTGGTGGGTGCCCCGCGGCGCCCGAGATGCGGGGAGCCGCGGGGGGTGGCTACCAGGGCGCCCGCCGGGGCCACCCGCTGCCCTGTCCCGGCGCTCAGCCGCCACCGGGACGCTTATCTCCTGGTCGCTTCTCTCCTCCGGGCCGAGGGTTGAGTGGGATTCGGGGATGACCAAAAAGTTGAGCTGCGCTCCCCCCCTTCTTCCTTTCCCCAGCCCAGAGTTGTGTGAATTAAGCTAAGTTGCAAATTAAGCTAATTTCTCTGAAGCAGACGAAGCCGTATGGAAACGGGGAAGAGGTGCCGACGCTGGGTGGTCGGAAACCCACATGTGCTGGGGATCCTTGGGCTAGCTGGCTGCGAGAGCCACATGCACACCGAGCCGGCCGCTTTAATGAGCAGGCCAGGGGCATAAATGTTCCTGGCCGGTGCCTGAGCAGCGACCCTCTCATTCGTTTACTCCTTTTCTACACGTCGAGGAGCGTCCGAACCCCTGGGGGTGATTCTAGGCGGCAGAGGGTGCCGGTACCGACCCCAGCCCCACGCATCCCCTGATACCTGCAGGAGGACGGTGTCCTCTCCCTTCTGCTTTATAGTTTTCATTAAAGCGAGCAACCGCTGAGACCCACAAAAAGCACCCGAAGGGCACCCCGCTCCTTGTATCTGATGCTCAGCCCTAGCCAGACGGTCCCTCCGACGGCTGTCCTGCCCGGCACCCCTAAACTCGGGGGGATCCCGGGGTACCTCCCCTTCCTCCTCCTGCCCACCACGTCGCTCAGCCCCCCGGTGTACGGCTTGAAAAGCCCAGACGCCTTTGAATTTATAGAGTGCATGATGTCATTGACCCGGCACCGAACGTATCAGGAAAGGATATCGTTCTCGCATGGATTTGGGGACAACGGAGAAGCTCCATGTCCCAGAGGTGAGACGCATCCTATCCTGGCACCAGCTCTTAGGAGTTCGCAGAAGAACGTAAACCCACAAGAAAAAGGATTTTTGTAAAGAGGCATCGGAGAAATATCATTTGAAGGTCAACCTGTCAGTGCGGGTTAATGAAAAGGACTTGTGCCTAATGGGCCTACTTATACCCTCTGTTAGCTCAGCAACCTGGATTCCAGAGTCCAGGACGGAGACAAGAATCGGGCCCAACAGGCCCGAATTAGCTGCTGCCGTTGGAGATGGAGGGACGCTGGTTTACGTTACTATTATCGGTAATGAACGCCCACATATTTCAGGCACGATAATCTTGCATGCAGCCCTTGTGTAGACAAAAAAAATAAAAAGAAAAAAAAAGAAAAAAAAAAGAAAAAAAAAGAAAAAAGAAAGAAAGAAAAAAAAAGAAAAAAGAAAAAAAAGAAAAAAAGGGAAAAAATAGAAAAAAAAAGAGCTGGCACGCAGGGGCGAGAAAACCCAAGACACTGACCATTTTGAGTTGCAATCATTGGCGGTAAGCGCGGGACCCTACAGGTTTTACCTCTGCATGTGTAAGCAATTATTCGAGGATTGCTTATATTTGTGACTGAGGTTCCAGAGTTGCGATTAGAGCGTAGACAGGAGTCACAGAAAGAAAAGGACAACGAACTCCAACTATGTTCCCTTCTTTGTCAGAAGAACAATAATGAAGACTTTATAAAAGTCTGCTGTGAACTCAGTGTGTCTATTTATTTGGTTTGTCATATATATCTATCCTATACATACACACGTATAAACACCCACATATATATACAGACATGCACAGGGATTTTTTTTCACGTAATGTTGTCTGCATTCCTGGAAAAAAGCATCTCAAGTCGCTCTCGAGCTCGGAGCTGATGAAATAGCTCGTGAATGTAATTGCTTTCATTAATAAATATTTCATTCTCCAGCATCCGATGTTCAAGCTTTGGTGGAAGCAGAGGTTAGGTTGGTATCGTTTTGGGTTTAGGCTAACAAAAATCAACATTTTCATCGTCATTTTTTCATAGAAAGTCTTCGTTCAGCACGGTTAGGGTTTAAGCAACGTTCATAAGATCAAAGGCGAACTCCGCTTGGCTTGGAAAAAAGATCCCTTTGGAGCGGTGACAATTAACTGCAATTTCTCCCTAACAGCACGCCCCGAAATGTGGGTGTCGTCCTGCCGGTGCCCCCCACGCTGCGTACCTGCTGCCCCGCACCCCACGCCGGCTCGCCCGGGGCCAGCTGAAGCACATGATCTGGTCTTTAAACTCAGCATCTAACTCCTGCAAATGTCGGGTGCACACTTGTTAGAAGCATCAGCCTGGACCGCAATTCCTATATGCCTATCTCGGTGTAATTGATCTGGCTGAGTGAGGTCTTTTTGATAATTTGGATACACCAAGTCTCCAGTTAATGACATATAATCAGCCTTTAGGTCACTTGGTCATTCTCTTATTATAAACCCCTCCTGCTCTCTCTGATCTCCTTTCAAACTAAATTTCACACAAACAAATAAAGCAAGACAGGGACAAGTCCTTAAAATACAAGAGAGAAATACTGGAGAATTGCTCGTGGGGAACTATAAACATTTTAAAAAGTAAAACAGAAAAGATAGGAAAGAACATCTTATCGAGAAAGAGAGCGTTGTGTACAAAACACGGAGGGAAAACGATCTGGTTTTTGTTAAAAAATGACATAAAATTAAAATAAAAATAATTACAAACAGAAATGGCATAACATAAACAGAAGGGAGGAGGCTTTACTAAAAATGCGGGGCTGTAATGTAATTTGTTCTTACAAATTTACAGTCGACCCATGAATAGGCAAAATCTTTATTCGCTTCACTCTAACTGGAAATAAAATAAAACAAAAATAATTTTAAAAGATTGTCTTTCCTCTTCTTTTCAGGAAAATAACTGAAGAACCCGGGAACGGAGAACAGTGTCGTGTACCTCCTCAGGCTTGCAGGGAATCGAAGCCACTGCCAAAATATTGGGTATAAATGCGACAACAAAATGAATGTTTTACATCACCGTGCAGAACATACTTTACTAATTCAAGAGTTTGTTTTTCTACTTTTCGTTTTTCTTCCCTCTATGAAGAGGCAACACTCCCTTTTTATTAGGTATTCCCTACCAGATGATTTTGCTCTCCGTCCAGGTGTGCATATAGGCACACATACAGGTTGTACAGCAGTGCTGACAGGTATGTGAGTGCAGAAACTGGTGCTGTGGCCTGGGACAAGAGCGAGCAGAGGTGCCCTAGGTGAGATCCGAGGGCTCTGCTGGCTGTAGGCAGTTCATGGTGAAAGCAAGCACCGCTCTTTTGGAACAAGGGTTGATTTATGAAAACGAGAGCAGAAGTATTTCAATCTAGTCCAAGCAATAGCCCTTCGAGGAAGAAGGTTGAAGAAGACTACAGCCACTCTCCCTGACAGACATCAGCACCTTTCAAAATGTTATCAACATGCGTTTTACCAAAAATCTCATTTGTATTTAATATGGGATTCGGAGAGGCGTTAAATGAGCACTTAAGCGTGTGGTGAAGTTGCGAGGATGATTACCGGGGCTCCCTCAGCGAGAGAAAACGGAGCGAGGAATTCGCGGACGAGAGTGTCGCGAGGCCCCAGCGCTGGGGGTGTTCGTATGACACATTTTGCTACTCGTTCCCGGTCTTTTCAGCATTTCTAAGATTTTTTTTTTTTTTTTTTTTTTTTTTTTTTCACTGCCCTCCCAGGAGCTGCTGGGTGGAAAGATTAGCCCGTAGCCACCCCAAGGTCCGACCCGGTGAATCGGGGTGTGGAGGGGAGGTAGAGCCCCTACGGTCCGGCCGGGGCGCTCGCCCGGGGGCACCAGCCGCCCGGGGATGCTCAGCTCAGCCGCTGCCGCTGCCCTCGGCAGGGCCCGTCGCCACCTCTCCCTCCGGCCAGGGGTCGAAATGCTATAGGGAGAGGGGGAGGAGGGCTGTCCCTCGCCGTCCCCTTGCCCCCCTCGGTGGCCCCGGCGGCGCCCGCGAGGAGCCCCGGAGAGCTGGGGACGGCTGGAAAGGGTTAAGAGCTTCCCCTCCTCCTCCCGGAGCCCCCTGAATACCGCTGCTTTCCTCTAGAGGTCTCATTAGGGAAACCCTAACTGCTATTTTCAACGTTTCCTCAATCAAGTGCCTTTAAATAGAGCTCCACAAACAAATTGGCGGCAAAAAGCGCGGATCTTGTCACGGGCGAGGCCGATCCAATATTTCACCCTTGTTTGCTTTGTAATTACAGCCTGGCTGGTGGCTACCTGCCCGCTGGGGCCAGCTCCCCTCGCTCCCCTCCCCGCGGCTCCTCTCCCGGGGCCGGGAGGGTGAGTGGGGCCGCCCTTAGCAAGTGTTCTTCGAGGACAAAAATAAAAAAAAAAAAAAAAAAAAAAAAAAGCAAACGTGGAATCTCCCAGTCTCCCTGTCCTAATTCTGCCTGAGTTTTTTTTTTTTTTTTTTTTTTTTGCAACTCTGCTCTGAAGCTCCCAAGTCGGGGTCAGGGATCAGGCAGCTCTCTCGACGCGGCTGAGTTCGCTTCTCCTTGTCTTGGCTCCCCCCCCCACCCCCCCCAACTCCGCCTCTGTTAAACCGCTCTTATGATTTGTTATATTTTCCACAGCTGCTTATTCTTGTTTGACTGTTGTACAAAGCCGCTTTAAATCCTCGGCAGGAAGAATAAAAGTTAAAGCCGCTTGGACGGGTGCCTACAGCCTCACGGGCTGGTGCGAGTCCATCTCGGTCCCTGCATAACGACCCCTCTGCTCACATCAGGGCTCGATAAGCCTCGTTACTGCGGCTCGGGGCAGCAGCTCCCTCGCAAGTATTAACAAAAATAGGAGCTAATTCAATTACGTCTGAAAGCCAAGGGTGTAACAGAGGGGAACTTCAGCGCTTACGAAATAAGCTGCTATATTTGCTTTGCTATAAACCGGAGAGAATATTTTATGATGGAAAGGAACAGTACAACACAAAAGGGAAATATGTCAATAAATCTCTTTTTATGGATTCTCTTTAGCAGCAAACCACGAAGATTTAACGGGTGTTAGCTCAGCTATTTTGCAGGTACCTCTAAAGATATGTAGACAGAAAATTGACCCCATATCTTCTATCCTAGCCCCCTTGGTCGAGGGAGATCCAGCTCTGCAAATCCCAGTTCCACGACAAAACTTCCTCCGACTTCCATGGGAGCAGCGCTGACATGAGAGTTCACATCTGACCACTGCAGGAATAGGTTCCAATTATTTATGGCACCACCGGCACTACCCTTTCACGGTTAACAGATATACAAAACTTAAAGCCAGAAATAATGCACCATCATCCATATCATAAAGGGCACATTACACTATTTTCTTTCTAGTTACTCAAAAACTATTAATGTTTGAGATTGTTAATCCGCCTGTGGGCTAAGTTACAGCTTTATTTTCACAGGGCCATTTTAACAAAATATTTTTGCATGCTAGAATAAAGATAGGTACTTCAGGATATGGGTGGATTTCAAAGTAGCAAAGGGTCTAATGCTCCTTGAGATAAGTGCAGGTTAAGTATATAGATCCCTTTGAGGATTTAAAGCTTAGGTACTTTAGGAAATCAAAGTACACAGCTCTCTGCATCTTGATAACTTTCAAAATGTGCTTAATGGAAAATGCATTTATTTTCAGAGTTGTGTTCCACTGTAAACCAGCATTCATACATCCCAGAATTGGTTTATTCTATGCCAAAATGTTTGCATCTTATTGCTAGGAATGTTTTGTTATCTGTCTCCATACCTTGTTTTGGTTCTTTCTTATTATCAAGTCCTAATATTTCTTACCCTGAGCACTTAAATATAGTTTCAGGTCACCTAGAAAGCAGGGTAGATCCAGTGGTTTGCTGTTGGGCTGTAGTGATTTGGAAGTGCAGGGCTTGAAGCAATTGCTTCACATATAATCTCAGTGCAGTGCCTTCCGTATCTCTGCACACACACACAGGCAGCACGGCTTTTTAACTGGCTTGTCACTGGGAAGTCTAGCAGCTATGAAAACAGAAGGCAGAGATGGTATTGGCAGTTAAATGTGTTCTTTCAAAAGTAAGTCCTGTCAGTTAAAAATTGTCTTATACATTGCTAAATGAAAGTCACACTGCCTTTCCCCTGTGCTTTTTTTATAAATAAAGCAAGTGAGCGATTTCAGATTCTTAGTTTTATTAAGAAAGGTTGTAGAATGATCTAAGGTTCAAACATGTCAGTCCTAATCACGTGTTGAAAAATATCTATAAAATGCACCCATAAGGGAAAGAAAGACCACAAAACCTCACAGATCCAGACCTCATCAGTACAAGTCATCTTACTTACAGTAACAAAACTGCCCATCAGAATGGCATCTATTCGTATGAATTCAAGTTTTGCGTTCACCTACTATTAATGGAAACGTTTTGTACATACTTGAGCTAGCTCATACACCATTACCAGTCTTGCGTAGGAAAGCAGAGCGCAGCGCAGGCTACTTTTATTCAATTTCTCACTAAGCAAAGTAGTCTGAGCTGAACTCTATACCATCGCAGTAAGGCACTGTGAGCACTGTTTTATAGCCACCCCAAGGACCTCTACACAGCAGTCTGCAATACAGACAGAGTAGTAGGAAAAGTGAATACTGGATATACATACTTATCTGCATGCCAGAGACTCTCCCTGCATACTCTGGAGCCTATGAAGGGCTTCCCCTGACTCCGTTCGTGTACTATTCATAAAGATATGTCCTGGCTTGTAAAAACAGTACATGCCTGTTTCGTATGATCTGTACATGCACACATCTGGGCTGCATATGTGGAAAAGTAAAGGCATATACCACAAACAACTTTACATGTGCAACTTTCCAAGTATGGGTCTATAAGTCTACAATGCAGTCTATCTACAGTCCAGAAAACGACATTCTTCTGCATAGGAGGGCATTTTTAAGTGGCTTTCAAATAAGGAAAAAATGCAGCATTATTCTTGGTAACACAGCAGCTGCTGTGTGATTCTCCTGGTGGCTCCTGAATTTTTCTGCAAATCCACCAAGACAGAGTGTTACTCCTAAACACCAACATGCACACAGCGATCAGAATACTTCAGATAGTCATTTCTAGAGGCTGATGTTATTAAAATTAAAAACATCTGCTTTAAGGAATGCAGATTTTCTGGATGTAAATGCTTCTCTACTCCCACAGTAAATTCAGCTACTTGGGAAACAAAATGTGATTCTGAACAGTCATTGCATTGTTTGACACAGTAGCAAATGGAACAATGCTGCCCTTAACGATGTTGTTGTTCAACCAACAATTGGAATTGGATAAAGGCTTTCAGCTGGGAACACTTTTCTAATACCTCTGTAGGTAATGGGATTCTTAATGTGTGCTGGTCTCTGACTATTAGGCCCTGCATGCTGTGCAGGGGTTCACCTTCATCTTGTCGAGACAGCTCCCAAGGAGATGAGTTTGTCACTGCGACAGGCTTTTTAATGTTTGCCTGTTATCAGCTCACTGACGCAGTACTTCAAGGGAGAGCTGTGAACCGAGCACCAGCTGCCTGCATTTCAGATACTATCATCTAATCCTGATTAGAGACACCGTGGGCTAGAAACTCCTCCATAAAGCTGAGGGAGAGGAAGCCTCCTCCCTTTTATGTGCCCCTCAAAAATCTTTGGGGAGAACTTCAATACTTTTATTAGATTCTCTTATAATGAAGCTAAGCTGTGTGTGCTTGTTTAAGAATGAGTAATTATGTGTGTTGACTACCACATAATACATGGATTGCTATGCTAGTGACATAAGTGAAATCAATATCAAAGGTAGAGTTGCACTGAACACTGTGGTACATGGGACATTTTGTGGCTTTTGCCTGTCAGGTTGACTCTAAATAGAAAAAGAAAGTTGAGAATTGGAAATATTGATCCTGCTGACATGAGGAACAAAGAAAAATGGAAGACAATACACAGGGGACTTTGCCCTAAACTGAGGTGCCACTGGAGGTGGTGCATGACTAAGAAGACGTGATGTGATGTAGGAATGTGTATGGTGCTATGCAGAGGTAAATAACAAGTTAAAAGTCCTTTTTTTATTCTGCTTTTTATAAATATGTGACTGGGTAAAATTTTGAAGTGTCAGAAATAATGCATAAATGGAAACTTAGATGAAACATGGCATTAGTGTAAACTAAGTAAAAAAACCCACAAACCTTGATGGCTATCTTTCTTTTAGAAAAGAGTATAATATGTTCAAATACTTTTCTGTATTGGGAAGAGTCGGTCTTTCCTTTGTATCACAGGTAAAAGAGCTTGGAGACAGGTTCTCTAGTGATGATATGGAACATCTCCAGGCCATTTTAGGTACTGATTAGAACCACACCTTCCCATAGCTGCTATCAGGAAATCTGCTCTTTGTGGAATGTACACTATGAAGTTATAAAGAAGACAAACTTAGAATTTTAAATTGTAATATTGTATACATTCTATATAAGTCGATAAACACACATATGCAAATGCACATATACATATTAATTTGAGAAAAGTAGATTTTAGTGGTTTCCTTTCAGTGTTTACATCTTAACTATGTTAACCACTGTTCTAACTAAAAAACCCTAAAACCCAACATTGGGTCCTAGCAGGATTAGTAATATTTGAGAGCTATCCAGCTCTTCAAAAATGCTTGGGTTTCTCATGGATCATGGTCTTTGTAGAGACAGGTGTCATCATAGAATCACAGAACAACCAGGTTGGAAGAGACCCAATGGATCATTGAGTCCAACCGTTCCTATCAAACACTAAACCATTCTCCTTAGCACCTCGTCCACCTGTGCCTTAAACATCTTCAAGGAAGGTGAATCAACCACCTCCCTCGATAGCCTGTTCTAGTGCTCAATGACCCTTTCTGTGAAAAATTTTTTCAAAATGTCTAGCCTAAATCTCCCCTGGAAGAGATTGAGGCCACTCCCTCTTGTCCTGTGCCCTAGCACTTGGGAGAAGAGGCCAGCTCCCTCCTCTCTACAACCTCCTTTCAGGTAGTTGGAGAGAGCAATGAGGTCTCCCCTCAGCCTCCTCTTCTCCAGCCTAAACAACCCCAGCTCTCTCAGCTGTTCCTGATAAGGCCTGTTCTCCAGCCCCTTCACCAGCTTTGTTGCTATTCTCTGGACTTGCTCCAGAGCCTCAACATCCTTCTTGTGCTGAGGGGTCCAGAACTGAACACAGGATTCAAGGAGCAGTCTCACCAGTGCTGGGCATAGAGGGAGAATAACCTCCCTGGACCTACTGGTCACATTGTTTCCAATACAAGCCAGGATGCCATTGGCCTTCTTGGCCACCTGGGCACACTGCTGGCTCATGTTCAGTCTGCTGTCGACCAACACACCCAGGTCCCTCTCCTCCAGGCGGCTTTCTAGACAGACTTCTCCCAGTCTGTAGCTCTGCATAGGGTTGTTGTGCCCCAAGTGCAGGACCTGGCATCTGGCCGTGTTAAACCCCATGCCATTGGTCTCTGCCCAATGATCTAGCCTGTTTAGATCCCTTTGCAGAGCCTCTCTACCCTCCAGCAGATCGACACTTCCACCCAGCTTAGTGTTGTCTGCAAACTTGCTAAGGGTGCACTCGATGCCTTCATCCAGGTCATTGATAGAGATATTGAACAGGGCTGGACCCAGCACTGAGCCCTGGGGAAGGCCACTTGTCACTGACCTCCAGCTGGATTTAACACCATTTCCGACCACTCTGTGGGCCCGGCCATCCAACCAGTTATAGACTCAGGAGAGTGTGTGCCTGTGCAGGCCAGAGGCTGACAGTTTCCATAGCAGAATGCTGTGAGAAACTGTGTCAAAAGCTTTGCTGAAGTCCAGGAAGACCACATCCACAGCCCTTCCCTCATCCAGCAGCTGAGTCACTTTGTCATAGAAGGCGATCAGGTTAGTTTGGCAAGACCTGCCTTTAGTAAACCCATGTTTTCATTCCAACTGGGCACAATAAGTTTCACTAAGTAATGTTTGCACAGAGTGCTTCAGATGTTGGTCACTGTAGAAATGTAAAGTATTTGTGCCTTCAAAATGTACTATTAAAACAATGAGAAAAAGAAAACCAAATCCATTCATTATATCTGACTTGAAGGAAGTGCTTACAGAAGGGGAACAGTTTATGAAACAGATTATGAAACAAATCTATATTTCTTACAATTATGGGTGCAAAACACTGGTTGCATTTTTTTGTATGGAATAAGTATGCTACCTAGGAAGTTAGATACAATTAAAAAAATTTAGAAAAAGTTTTCTTTCAGTGACTTAAAAATACTACAAATAAAACTATTATTAAGCTAGATTAAATAAAGTGGAATTTTTTTTCCAGGTTTTAAAGCCAAGAATGTTCTTTGTGCCTCCATCCATTTCTATGCTCCACATACCCTTGTGCTGTTTACACAAGGATTATCTTGTTTATTTTATGGTTATTATGCTTCATAGAAGTTAATCAAGAGAATATTTCTTTTTTTATGACAAAAAGTGGATGTTGAATTGCTCAAGTTGCGTTTATACAACATTCTTGGGTTTGTGATAGTGTGATATTTAATAAAGTGTTTATAAAGGCAGATATAATAGTTTATCAGATCTCAGGCAGTCATAATAACAAAACTGCCCTTAGCCCATGTGCTATGTACTGTACTTTGTAATTTACAACACTGCACTTTCTAAATTACTTCATAAACTAAGGAAGTTGACTACCAAAGAATCAATCTTATGAGAACTAAGAAATCTTTCCCTAAATATTTTTTCTGTTACTTAGTCTCCATACAAATCATTATTAATAGCTTGGACTCAGACTGAAACTTCACTCCCTCGCAGCACGCAACACATACATGCTGTAAGATATTTTCATGCAGTGCCATCTCTTTAAATTTCCAGTGGAAGAAACCTTTCAGGTTAAAATACTACATGCCTAAAATGGTATCCTGCATAAGGAACAGGATAAAGGGAAGAAAAAAGATCAAAAGGAAGCTGAATATTTTACAGAGGAAGTATAATGCAGCAATTCAAGTGGGAGTTAATAGTTTGTGAGACTGTGAATAGAGAATAGATACCTTCATTTCTGTGTTGTTGGTCTCTACCAACTTATATCAAGTTTGTTTGGTAGAATCACTCTAATGGCATATGTAAAAGGTCCTTCAATGGGAATAAAAACCTGTGCCAATGAATCCAGTCTTTCTCTCAGATGAAGAAGCTGTTCTGAGAAATCCTTCTTGTGAACACTGGGAGGCTCAGGCATGCATCCCAAACTGTTACTGACCTCTCCCCATTCTTCCCTAAATTTCAGTCTTATTATTCCCTATGTCTGCTATTGCATGAAAAAGAAGGAAAAACCAGACATTCAAAAGCGGAGAACGTTATAACTCAAGACCAATTTTTCGTCTGCAAGTAGGCAACTACACCTAGCATTTACTTAATCCTTATCCTTGAAGCAACTTCTGCAGTTTTTCATGACATGCACCTGTAGATACAACACACGGCTTAGATCTTCATTATGGTCACTATAAAATCATCATCCAATTAAATCTGAATCTTTTATGAAGAGGGAAAAAAAAGGTACCATTCATGCATATTTACATCACTCATCTTCAAAATCTTGGTCAGCATAGATAAACATCAAATTCACATCCCTCTGTAAGTGGATATATCTTCTAGCCAGACAAAATTTCTCCTCATGTTTCTAACAAGCAGTGAGTACACAAAATTGGTGTAAATATTTGCAAAAAGGACTATGGGTTTTAAATCCTGATCTGATTTTGGTCTGAGAGAAGTACAGAGATTGCACTTTGGTGCTCTGGCGCATAATGATCAACTGATAATTGGGTAAGGGGTAGCATCTTCCTTTCATATCTAATAATTTCCTGTCAGATTGCAAGAAGTGGTTTGTATCCTTATTGCTAGTTTTAGAGGAGATGTATGGCAATCTAAGGTGATTATTTGATATCAGAAGAGAAGCAGTGTAGAAATGTTTTGAGGTTGCAAGCATTACAGGCAGATCAACAATTATCACCCTTGGGACATGCTTAAAATGTGTTTTTAAGGGGTTTTTGTGGGAGGCTGTGAAATACATCTGATCTAGTGATTTTTTTTTTTAAACGTAATTATTGCAGTCTGGACACTGTCAGGATGGATTCTACTACTCATGTTCTTGCAACATTTCCATGGACTCATGCCACATTTCTACTGGTTGATAGATGGATGGATAAAAGTCAACACTTCACTGAGGGGTGGACTCCAAAACACTAAATGGATGAATAGGTGATTTTCTTAACCTCAACAGAAATACACACAGTTGAAAAACTGGAATATACCATAGACCATTTCTTGTAAGCACATTTGTTCTCCAAAGTTGTTTTCCCACATTTATATAATCTATTCAGAATGCTATTGGTACTTCCTTATTCAATAACTAGAGCTGATTCTGCAAAAGAATGATTATTCCAGGATGAAGACATTTCTGATGGAGAGAATCTGTAATAATCAAAAGCATTCTGCTGTAGATAATGAATGGATAGGATTCCTGATGAATTCCAAGAACCCATATTGCCACCTCCTTAGCCCTCTTGAGCAATAAAAGTTCTTGTCTGTCAACTGGTAAGATGATGTATGCAACAGATAATTTTTTCCTAATGGGATTTATGAAGGGGAAAGCTGTAGAGGACTGGGTAGCACCTTTGGAGTTTTATATGGAAATCTACCATGGTATGATATTTCCTGAAAGAACTGAGGGTTTGGAGAAGTAGAATAGGTTGCAAGTGAGACAATATCAGGTGGATAGATGCTATGACAGTGTAGAAGAAGATTACATTTGGAACAAAGTATGACAGTTTAGAAATTAAAGGAATGTGAGATGAAGATGTAGAAGAGAAAAATAAAGATTTTGGTGAAAACTAAAATTATAATGGAAGCGTACCCTAAAAAGAGCAGGAAAAAACAGACTTATTGAGTGGGAGAGAGATTAAGGACTTTGAAGAGAGAATCAGAGAAAAAAAACTGTACTGGAAAAGTAGAATAGAGAGAGGCAAAGGCAAAGAAAGAAGAGCAAACTGAAGAAAGTGATGATGAAGATACTGTAGGGAAAGAACAAAAAGAGAAGGATAAGATCTGGAACATGAAAGAAGGACATAGTGTGCAAACTGGAAGAAGCAGGGGTAGTGACTGAAGAGCTGAAAGGTAAGAATTAAACAGCTCCTGCCGTGTGTTGTGCCCGTTATGAGTGTACAGGGTACGTCTGCTCAAGCCTGCAGTTGCCAAAGGGCACTGATGCCCAATTCTATGTACTCTGCATGATTATTTCTGTTCCAGCTGAGTAACAAGTAGTTCTTGGAATTTCCTGTTTAAAGTCTGGTTTGCCCTTTCTGTAAGGTAAGACAGTCTTATGGCTGCTTTAATAAAGATACCTACAATCCTTTGTGGACATTGAAGACCATTCCCAACCTGAGAATCACACAGGTACAATCTGGCTTCTGTTTTTTTGATGATGCCCTGAAACTGGTATCAGTGACAAAATCATGAAGTCAACTGTGCTACTCCTTCTGTGACCCCCCCATTTGCAGTGCCAGTGGCGCAACTGCTCAGCTCTTGAATCAGTTAGTACTGTGGTGTTCGTTGCTGGCTCAGTGGGATGCCAGGGATGTTAAAAAAAGAAGCAATCATAAAAGATGTCTTCCTGCTGAAGACCTTCCGAGCAAGATTTTTAATGAAAAGTGCAATGACGCTCCCCTGAAATCTTGCCAATGCCTCATAAACTAATATAAGCTTATCATAAAGCTTGCTTTTAAGCATTTTGTTTTGCCTCATACCACTTTATTAAATCCCACCAAAGTTAAAGGGTGCCAGAGTGTATTTGAGAACAGAATCTGCCACCATGTTGTCTCTCTTGTTCTGGTCTCTACTGGAGATTTTTTAAAAAGGTATACTATGCAGAGTAACAGAAGAAAATCTGTCAAGAGCATGCATGTAACACAAAGTTCATAGGGTTGTAATAAAATTAGGGACTACACACTTCTGGAGGATTTTGTTCAAGAACTGAAATAAAACTAAACCAAACCAAACTGAAATATGAAGATGGGCTAGCAATAGTCCTGTTCTTTCTTTGACACTGTCATACAGCTATAACAGAGTGTAACAACATCCAACGTTTTTTGTGCCTGTCTCATCTTGGTGGACAGCTATCCCACTTCGATTATACACATCTTTGCAGTCTCGAGTTTGAAATAACATAATACCACATAATTGAGAAGGGAGATGTGAGTGTGTGAGGAGTTTCAGGCTAGTAATACAGTGCCACAGCAGGTCTCCCCACCAAGTGGTAATACCTCCTACCCACCCTGCACGGTGTTTGCTAGCTTCCTCCGGTGTGGCACAAGGTCTTGTCAGGAAGTTTGATGGCATCTGGACACTGTAACTCTAGAATAGGTAGTCTAGCTGGCAAGTCTAGTCCTTCACTTGGGCAGATAATTTCTTCCTCCATGAGAAAGTCAATCTGTGGAAGATATAGAACTTTCCTGGGATCAGTTAAGGTGTGTGAGGTAACATCCCACAATTACAAAAAGCCATCAGAAAGATTTCCTTACCACACTCAAAATGTGAAGTTTGCTTCCTGTTTTTCTCCTTTAGATCTAATGTCCTACCGTGCGTATTTTAGAAACACAAATGACATAAAAAATATCCTAACCACCTAATGGGAGACACAGCAGACAGGATGAAAAAGACTCCAAGTCAGTGACTGTATCTCATTGCTTGATACTGTATGTTACTGTTGTGCAAGAGTGCTGTGTGCCTCAGTGAAGAAGAGAGCAGTCTGGAAAGCAGTGTGTTCCTGAGTACATCCCTGTCACTCTGCCTGTGTTGATAGGCTTGGCTAAAAAATCATGTCACCTGTTGATTTCATGATGAGACAACAAAATTAGTAGCTTTGGACACTCCAGTCCTGCTCCACAGGTTCTCTGTCATTTTGGGCAATGCGTGCCCAAAATATTAGATTTTGTTTTTTAATAGATTTTTCTTTTGGGCAAGCCAAAACATAGATACCTAACCCTCAAGCCAGATATTCCACACACTTACCAGTCTGGAAATCATTCATAGTCGGTTATCATTCAGAGCTCTACACAGTACTGTAGAATTTTTTTTTTTAATGTAATGGTACCATGCACTTCACTGACTTCATAAAAACACATATTTTTCAGAAATGTCATCCAGACTATGAAAGAAAGAGCATCCTTCACCACCTGAGATGGGTCTTGGAATGTACAAGTAGAGAGAAGAGGAGACTGTGAGCTTCAGGGACATCTTCATAAACTCAAACTTCATAGACTTAAGGCTACCAAACAGCTGGATTTCCTAGACACATTTTCTTTTACAGCTGTGAAACATTGTTTGGACAGGTATATCTATCTATCTATCTATCTATCCACACACACACACACACACACATCTGTTAGGATTTCAAGCTGTTTGGGAACTGTGGCAGGTCAGATACTCTGCCTAGGCTGCTCTACAAGCAGGTTGTATACAGCCTAGTGGTAACCACAAGACTGCATGAACCCTCATATTCAGGCCAACACTTTCAGAGAGCATCATATTTATTGTGCACATGTGACAAAGTCACCACATGCCTGCACAGTGAGAATTACACTTCTGCGGACTGTCTAATGGGCCTACTGCCCATATGCTGCCCAGTCACTGGGAACATGCACAGTAAAGGCTCTGTAAGTCATATTTACTGTGAATGTAGAGAGCAATCAAAACACAGCATGTGCAGCAGGATGTGTTTCTTCCTGAATTGTGGGGTGTATTGCACATACGCTACACAGATTTCCCTGGCTGAAATATGGGAAATCTGTGTTGACCAAACACTTAAGTCCTGGGGAGGGGCAATATTTTCAGATGTGTTCAGCATGAGGGCCACAAGAAGTTTGCTTCTTGGTATGGTGATCCTGCCAACCTTGTTGCAAGATGGCTCATATGCACTAGTGAAAAGACTCAGTGCCTGACTCATGCTGCCAGGTTCCACTATCAGGCAGGCATTACAACTCCAGGTGATGCAGAGCTTGTGTTGCTCTGTGATATTAATTCATCTGTGCCTTAATTGCCCATCTAAATAGGAATATATGTGTCCATTGTAACAAGGATGCTTAATAAAGGTACTGTCAACATAAATAAAGATTAAGAGTCATTCAGACTTTATATTGAATAAGCACTATGAGAATTATTTGTATTCCGAGAGCAGCAAGAGCCTCCGAAAAGTGGAGAACACCTTCAATCACTTCTAAGAGGGCATTTGGTTACAATTACAGATGAAGTCTCAAACTACTTATTTATGTCTTGCTGAACTTCAGACAAAAAGAGATCTTGGTGTGAGCCAACTCAGAGTATTGGCATTGAAAAAGAAAATTAAATAAATGTAATCGTTTAGACCCAAACCATCCGGACTTTTGATCACTTTCGGTTTCAGTGCAATTCACTATTTTTCATTCTTTCTATCCCCACACAAGAAAAACGTGAGCAGACTAGAAGTTAGGTTGATTTTGAGAGGTTGAGTCAAGGTCAGTGAAAAATTGATAGCAACTTTCGAGATGAAAAAAAGTCATCAAAGCTAAAGGAAGCTTCTCAAAGTGGGATTTAATAGCAGCTATCATATTGCCTTCAATGGCTTGACCATTTCTTCTGCAGCTGTTTTATTTTAAAAGATTTCACCCCCATCCACATGTATCGGTCTATACACTGACCTAAGTACACACATCCAAGTACTTTGGTCACTCATGATAACTATAAACCCTTCAGTGAACTACCAGAAAGGTGGTTCAAATGGAAATGGTGAAATTCAATATAGTGTTTAACTAAGTCACTGTCTAAGGTTAAGCCCAAGGAACAATCAGTACCACTGGGAGGAAAGGTAAATATATTAATTGTTGTGTGTACACCAGATACATGTGGCTTTCCTGAAAGCTGTCAAATAGTGAAGCAAATAAGTCTATTAAAATATATGCTCTAATTAATTTCAACATATTAGTGTGTATGTGTGTAAAAATGCATAATGAGTTAGGCACAAAAAAAAAAAAGATAAGAGGTTAATTAAAGCTTCTTGCCTTGTTGTCTTTCTGTGTGTGTAATCACAATACAGTGAAGTTCTCAGAAAGGTCTAAGTGTGCCAGGCATCCAACGCCCATTCTGTTGACTCTTGGGATGGGCTGATTTCTGACTTACTATGGGCTCTCTGAAAACTCTGGTTTTGTGTGTTATGCAAACCATAACTGAAAGCTTTTTCTGTATCTTATACTAGGATATCACCTTTTATAACAGTAAGTGTAGACCAAGTCAGACACAGAGAAATAATCAAGATGATGACAAAATAGCGAGTAAATTTTCCTTTGGAAAATGTGCACATGTATGTGTGTGCACATATGCATTTCCATTGCCATCTTTTTTATTATTTGATTGAGTGCCCTCAAAAATGGTCAAGAAATGTTCCTTAATTTCAGAGGTGGTTTAGCAAAATTAAAAACCCACATTTGATTAACTAAAGAAATATTTGTATTTACTCATTTTCCCCCTCATCAATATGAAAAACATACCAATAATTATGATACAGGCCTATAAAAGGAAACAGTACAACACGATGTCATTCATAAAGCTGAGGATAAAAGAGCTGAGAAATCACCACTTCATTACAGACTGGCAGATCATAACAATTTTACCTTCTCTGAGAATTTTTGTTCATGAGTCTCCTCCTTTTACTACAAAATATTTCTCATTAGCAACAACAAAAATGGATTGTCAACTGGTATTCTGTCATCCCTTGCTTGTTCTCCAGTCTAAAATCAAAATATGTTCCTACAAAGCTGGTCTACAGTTTTTAGTTTAAAAATGGGAGATTCAGTGTCCTACCATAGTGTGAAAGGCAAACATCTTGTAGAGTGATGAGTCATAGAAAGCCAACAGAAAGGCAGACAGATTCCTGCAAGGCTTAATTTTTCAGAGCTTTTTAGTCTCTCCCTGCACATACAAGCGAGCTACTGAAATGAGATGGAAAATCTGCGAAACAGTCTAACTCTCTCACAATTTTCCATGAAAGTGAGCAGTCCTTACTCTTAATTTCAAAATTGTCTGCAATAACTTGAAATTACTTCGTGATCATTGTAAATCTGAGATGCCACCAATTGCTGCTGTTGTCAGTCATGTACAATAACTGAATGATTAAGACAGAAGAACCTTCTGGAGGTCTCTAGACCAAACTCTGTCTCAAAGCAGGGTGAGGTATGGGACCAGGACAGAATGCTCAGAGGTTTGTCCAATCAGGTCCTGAAAAGTCTCAAAATGAGAGACTGCACAGCCTCCTTGCACAAAATATGAGCTTAATTGTGTTTAGTTCGAACTTAACGAACCAATTAATCAGCGAACTATTTTGCAAAAGATCAGAACAAAAGATTCTAATTGATAAAATAAACTATTTTTTTGGTGTACCACAGAGATTTTTAAAATACATTGACCTGTAGTAATAAGTTTACTTCTGCTTCATCTTAACTGAATAGTCTACTAATAACCTCTCTAACTTATTTTCTAGAAAATAAAGCATTCAAGTCTGCTTAATACTTCACTATTTTAAAATTAGCTTCCTGTATATTAGCTCTCCTGCTCGTATTTTTGTTCTCTCTGCAAAGACCTTTGCAAGTCAAAGTGTTTTTAGGAGCAATATGTATAAATAGTAGAGGGATCTAATGTGTCACTTGAAGTCTGACTAATAAAATGTGAGATTTGAGTGCACAAGAAATACAGGATTATTTAATGGCTGCTACCTTATGAAGTAATGATATTTTCTTTGCTACCTGTTTTTTAAATAATGAAACATAAAAGATGTCTCACATTAGTTTACAGGTCTTTTTACAACCCCATTCATAATCACTAGCACTATCATTTAAATGCTTTCAACTATCTGCAGGGCTTCTATGAAGTTTTAAAAATAGTATCCTGTGATTGTTCACAACCAAACAATGTACTGAATGTGTGATAGTTATCTATGTTACTAAAGAAAAAAAAATACAAAGTTATTAGGCTATGTTTATCTAAACAACCCAAAGAAGATGACATAGATTTAAAGTTACAGCCCAAGATCAAAGAACACAACAAATGATGCAGGAAACTACAACTGAAAAGGAAAATTTCCATGAAGCTAAAACTCATTTGTTAATATGAAGGTTTTAAGGTGGGAAGGGATATAATTTGTAATAGGACTATTTATTTATTTCTTTATTTATTTTTAAAGACTGTCCTAAATTAGACTTAGATTTTTGTAGAAGTAGACTTGTCCAAAACAAAAGAATACAAGGTGTCAGCATTTCACCTCAATTTCTTAGGCATTGTGAACTTGTTTCAACAGCCACTGGCAACTAGAAGGTGATGTGCACCCAGTTTTTGAATGGGGTCCTCTGGAAATTCAAGGCTAGTTTACCTTTGCTTTGATAAAAAGCTGGAGAGCTGCTCTGCTTTTCCACTGTCCTTACTACTGTTTCCTTGGTAGGGGAGCACACAAACAAGATAGAAGGCAATCCAAATGCTTGATAGTGCCAGAATGACCAACATCTTTCTGCTGGGAAAACAATGGCATGTACAGAAGAAAAGACATCCAGATCTATAGTATAGTACAGAATGAGTTTACTTCTCGGCAAGCTGATCTGTCATCCCTTTGCTGAAAGAGAAATGAGCACTGCTTAGAGGGGAAGTCTTTTTTACAAAATACTTTAAATCTTGCAGAACCTGCATGGTATTTTTCAGATGAGATGATGGAAAAAACTTCACTTCTTCAGCTTTTACAAACATGATGTATTTGAATCTTACAGATTTCTCATTTTTTTCCCATATATAGTATTCCAGGTATGTGTTGAGAGCTTAGTACACAAGGATGTACATAAATGCATATATTTACTTCAAGGTTGTTTATGAGCTTGTCTGCTCTCCTCTCTCCTTCACCTCTTGTGCGTCTTTTGATGAGGATCCGAGATGTCAGAGATGGCAGTGAACTCGCTTATTGCACCAGTAATCTCCCAGTTATTACTGCAACTTATTGGAATTTCACCTGCTTAGAAGTTAAGTGCGGAATTGTTGTTACTATAACTTTCTGCTCTATAATCAGTTAAATCTGCCAGTTTGTTTTAGTATTAATCTAAATACTGCTGAGATTTCTTTTGCAATTATTGAACTATATAAAATTAGATACAATAGAAGTCCATTCTGCTCATACTTCTTTTATTCTTTTTTCTTAGTCTAACATAGGTATTATTTGTGGTTGTTTCACCTCCAGAGTTTACTATGTTGCCTAATTTTTTTATTACAAGTACAAAACCTCATTTTCAAATACAAGTAGGTAACTCCCTATCCCCCAAAATATATCCCCTCCTTTTTCTTCAGCAGTCTGTTTCATCTGTTTTTCTTCAAATTTATTTTGCTTTACACATTCTGTATGTAAGTTTTAATTTGCATTATTTAAAGGCTGTTTGTTTGAGCTCAAATTGCCTTAGAACATGGATATGTTATGCCAGTTCAAGCAGGACATGGTTTTGTGTTACTCCAGACTGCAGAAGTTAATAATACATGTCCATTTTCTCTTTTAAAATAATGACTTAATAAGGGTCCATAAAAGGCCTGATAAAACAGATGGTCTTGGATGAGGTCCTTAGTTTGTCAGAACTGAGTCCTGTTTGACTGTAAGAAGGAGTACAGTGCACAGTCATAAGGAATCCACTGAGAGGACTTAGTGGGAGGAACAGAGGTCTTTATAGTTAATATCAGTAAGAGCAAAAGTACTTGTATATGGCAAGTTTTTTAAAATACAGTCACTTCATATGGGATTCCAGAGGAACAGCAACTTGAGGCAGTATTGATCACAGTTGGTTAGGGCTACAATTGGGAGTGTATTTGTGAGCATAAGTAAACAAAACCGAATCTTTATACACATAAACAGGGATGACTGTTGAGCACAACTAAACCAAAAACAATCACACATTAAGAGGGAGGAACTATAGGCACAATGTGGAAGAGAATAGTTTAGAAGTAAAAGAAATGAAAAAAAAAAAGAAATATCCCTTCAGTGAAACTTTTTTTTTAACACCTCCCCCTGAGAGAGTGAACAATCTCCTCTAGGTCTATTTCAATGAAATTCTGAGTAATACAAAACATTTTATAAAACCTCTTCAAATCTGTCATTACAGAATACATACTCAGGCAATTCATAGTTCCAACTTTATAGTTCCATTGCATAAAAGTTACTAAGATGTAGGTAGCAACGGCTAGATTTATTTGTCATCCAATTCTTACTACTAGAGGCTTGAAATACAATACACCTAAACAAACAAATTTATAGTGCTTGTGCAGCTAACTTTTAATGAATATGAGATATCAGATTTATCTGTTTTATTTTATACCAAACATGACAGAAACACACTCACCAGGAAATGGAAAAAAAAAATTTGAAATAAATTCTGTAAGTAAAACAAGATCTTTTCAGTGTGGATATTACTGTCAGACTAAGCCAACTGCAAGTATTAGGGGAAAAGTAATGGTGTGGTTTTAGCAAAAGGTAATGGCTGTAGCCCACAAAATATTTTCCTCTAGCACCATCTTAAGGAAAATTAGTAGTGTCCACCACCCATCTTATTTGGGAGTCGTGATGATCTTAACAGAAATGTGTAGGAACTCCATTTTTCCACAAAGATTTGGTGCAAGGTACCTTTAAAACATCTGATATTACACCTCTTGCATATGAGGGAAAGAGCTGTCCATAAGTCTATACAGTTTACAAAGTTTTGCTATACTAAATGACTAACCAGTATATTTTTTCTGCTTTGATAATAAAGAAATAACTTGTCTTTTCCTTCCAAAACGTGCTCTTATTTTTCCCTTCCACAACAAATCTTGAAGAGGTAATTGAAGCATCAACACCTATCAGAGAAAATGGAAAGAATACATCACTGAAAATCCTGGAAGCTTTTCAGGGATGTGTTTGTTTCAGAATAAATGAAGTCTTCTGAACTAATCCTCAGATGAAAAGAGGTTCATGTGCGTCTTTAATTAGATCACAATACTGTGATAAAGAAAATTTAATAAAGCATTTTGTGCTTTTATTACTTTTGTTTCATGCAACATATCTTCTTATCCAAGCAAGATGTTTGACTTCAAAGGAAGTGCTATCCAGCCTCCCTTTGCTCAATAAATAACTCCCAGAGGAGTAAAAACAATATATGTTTGTAGCTTTGCCGAAGCTGCTGAGTGGTGAGAAGATCAATCATTGCTGTTCCTTTCTGTAGATGTAGGTCTTAGATGAATCTCCTCCTTAAAGAAATTTCTGTATAATTTGGTGCATGTCATTAACCCTTCACCTTCAGGAAAGAGCACCTTAATAATAAAATGAAATCAAATTACTTCCCTTGCTGGAGAAAATTCATCTGCAGTGGGGCTGACCCTGTGCAGAGGGCCTGGTCAGAATTTATACTAATAAAAGAACTGAGTAGTAGCTGAAGAGGTGTGTAGGAAATGTGGTATAATCAGAAAATGACCACAAACTTTTCTTCAGTATGAATATACTGACTAGACTGCTGACATGATGAAATAGCCCTTCTCTTCTATTTTCAAATAAACAAGGCCAAATGTTTTCAGAAAGAAAGATTAGACTTCAAGGCTGTCAATATTAAAGCTATTTTGTCAAGATACATCAGCTTATACTTTAAAGACTAAAAGAAACCAAAGGATACAAAAGGCTGTATGGCATCTGAAGAGGCATATATTTCACCTCTTTCTGGAAGATGTGATAATCTTTCAACAATTGCATACCTGACAGATGTCTGTATTTTCACAGATTCCCAGAGAAGGTTCCTTTCTTCTACAGGTAACTTATTTTAGTATTTTTCATAGTGACAAAAACTGTTCCTGAATCTTCACAGAGTCTTCTGCCACTGCTACTGAAGGTTGTTGTGTCTCTTTGTTGCTGTCAACATGGAAAGTGATTTCTACTTTTCTCCTTTCTATCTGATTTCTACGTATTTGATCAGCATACTCCTTTTTAACATTCTATTCTATACACCAGACCAGTTTTAATTATTATTTTTAAATGCTACACTTCTCTAGTGCATTTTGCTGGCTTTTTAATTCAGCTATACCTTTCTTGAAATTATTTGCCTAAGTAAGTCTGGACATAGTAGGGCAACTATACCTCTCCTGTGTTGTGTGGAATGGAAGGTTTACCTCACTCATCTTGTCTCTCAGTATCTCCTACTAGTTGTCTGCTTTTTTATATGGTAATTTGATGGTTGTTCATTGATCGATGGACTGAGGCCAAGGTGATGAGGTTTAACAAGGCCAAGTGCAGAGCCCTGCACTTGGGATACAAAACCCCTGTGCAGTGCTACAGGCTTAGGGAAGAGTGGCTAGAAAGCTCCCAGGAGAAGAAGGACCTGGGGGTGTTGGTTGACAGCAACTGAACATGAGCCAGCAGTGTGCCCAGGTGGCCAAGAAGGCCAATGGCATCTTGGCTTGTATCAGAAATGGTGTGGCCAGTAGGACCAGGGAAATGATTCTCCACCTGTACTCTAGACCGGTGAAGCAGCATCTCAAATACTGTGTTCAGTTTTGTGTCCCTCACTATATGAAAGATATTGAAGTGCTGGAGTGCATCCAGAGAAGAGCAATGAAGTTGGTGAAGGGGCTGGAAAACCAGTCTTATGAGAATCAGTTGAGGGAACATGGGTTGTTTAGCCTTGAGAAGAGGAGGCTGAGGGGAGACCTTATGGTTCTCTACAACTACCTAGAAGAAGGTTGCAGAGAGGTAGGTGTTGGTCTCTTCTCCCAAGTGATAGGGGACAGGACAAGAGGGGATGGTGTCAAGCTGTCTCAAAGTAAGTTTAGATTGGACATTAGGAAAAATTTCTTCATGGAAAGGGTTATCAAGCACTGGAACAAGTTGCCCAGGGAGGTAGTTGAGTCCCCATCCTTGGAGCTTTATAAAAGGTGCGTAGATGAGGTGCTTGGGGACATGATTTAGTATTTTTCAGGTACAACTGGAGTTGATGATCTCTAAGGTCTTTTCCAGCCTAATGATTCAATAATTCTATGTTCAGTCTGTGTTCTACAATAACTAGTAAATCCTTCCCTAAAAAAAATATCACAAACCGGGATCTCTCAATGTCATTATATTGTATAACTTTCTATTTTCCCTCAACACCCACTTTATTTTATCAAGATAATTTTGAAATCCACTCTTGCCCTTCCACCTACCTGAACTTCTTGCTATTTTGATGATGTTTTAAAGCATAAAATTTGTGTATGAATTTTATGTATATTCTGTAGTTTATAGTTTGCATCATACATGAAGGCATTGACAAGAATCAGTCCCTGAATGGATCACTTGAGAGCTCCACTTTTTCCAGTTTTCTGTTTGCAAAAAAAAAAAAAAAAAAAAAAGGCCTTTTCAAGTATTCTATAGGTACAATTTTCCAGATAAAGTGGTTTGAAAACATACCCCCTAAAACCTAAAAAGCTCAAACTAAAGATTTTGTTACTCAGCAACTGCAGTTCCAGTCTTGTGCGGAACTTGGAAAGTTACAGCTTTAAGTTGGCTAAATATTTGTACATAACATTATCTGTGGAATGGAAAAAGATGTAGAAGGTATAAAACCATGGTTACCACTGAGGGTTTTTTTCAGTCTAAATTAGGTACAAGGCTGCAGAAACATGATGTCAGACAAACAAGAGCGAGGAAAGATTATGAGCTTGGTGTTTTTATATTGTGCTTTTCCATTCTTTCTCTTAAAGTTTAGTTTCAAATGATGTAGAATTTGGCAGAGTTCTGAGGGAGTGTGTGCTTTGGCAAAGGATTTCAAGGAGGAAACAGGATAGAAGAATGAAATTACTGTTTACAATTTAGCTAGAATTAAAGGAAGAAGGGGTAAATTCTGCTTTCAGTTGCACTATGGGACCTCATATGTATGTGCAACAAGATTTTTTTAAACTGCTCTGTCCCTTCATGCTGCTTTTATTAAAACTCCTGTTGAATTTTATTTACCTGTAATTCTTAGATTTTATTACAATAAAGTAAAACTTTTAAAAGACATCATTGTATGTTATTTTTCCTCATTCATTCATCTTGATTTAGCATGGTTTGCTTTTTCACTTTGTGTTTCAACAAGCTTGCTCTTCAGTTTTAGGGTAATTTCTCATCACTCCCAAATGGAAGTTTATTTTGTTTTAATGTTTCTTCCACAACTAATTTGAACTTCCATCTGGCTTTAAAGAAGTATTTACATAGAAATAATGCAAAATTGTATGGCTTAAATGTAGTGCCATTAAACTATCCAAATAGCAGGAAAGATGTTTAATTGAATATAAAACACTTGCAAAATGTAAACATTGCTTGTTTTTGTCCCAGTTGCTTTATCCTTGAACTTCAATGACACAAATTAAGTAATTCATAATGTACAGTCTGAGATGTATTCTCACAACTTTATTTTACATGTAGAAATGTTTTCTGCAAATGCTTGTTGCCCTGGTGCCACTTGCCGTGACTCTAAAGTATTTCCCCTGTCTTCAAGATATTCAGCCCTTGACTGATAACTACAGTCACCGCAGCACAAAGTCATGCACTGTTGTACATAGTACACATGCATAGAAACAAATAGGTAGAACCCTCCCGACCCAAATCTTTCAAGGCTGTGTGCTGAAATAGCAAAGGCTGTAATATACAGACCATTTTTTTACTATCCTCTTATTTGCATCTACCAAATAGGATAGACCCACAGTATTATGACTAAATGGAAAGTTGGTCAAATAAAAGGAGGAACACCTGGGCTTCTGGCAAGGAGGTGAAAGCTGTGTCCCATTCTGCCGGGATCACTTTAGGCACCAAAGCAGAAGGGCTAATATTGAGAGAGATGGTTACTACTCTAAGCACTGGAATCCAGAGGGCTGGATCTGCTTTTAATTGAGGTTTCACCCATTAGTTTTACCTTGCTGAAAAGTGTACCCACCTCTTTGACCTGGGAGAGCCTTTTGTTGCTCAGGACTGGCAGACTGACTGCTTGTTCTGTCTGTCTGCACTTTTGTCCATTGCTGCTGTGATTCATGGTACAATTTTCACAGCTTCAAAGGAAAGTTGAAAGACATCTGAAGGCAGTGAAGCGAGGAGCTGTCAGGCTGGGTAGATCCATCATGAGAGAGGAAGAAAAAAAAAATGGGGGAAGGAGACTCATGGCAAAGTGTGTTAGTCCATTCTCAGTCCCCTTATCCTTCCTGTTCTCAGGTGGGTGCTGCCACCACCTTTCACAGCCAGGTGTACCAGTGACCCTGTCAGGCATGTCAGGGCACTCTGCCTGCTTTTGATGTGACTTAAACATGAGGAAGGACCATAGCACAGAGCTCAACTAGAATTGAAAGCTCATGGGGCAGGACAGGGCACTCATCCTCAGCAGGATTTAGGGGTCTCCAGGCAAGCCAGCTCTTAGTGAGGCAGATTATCCCATGGGTAGAGCCTGATGTAGATTAGGAGGCATTTGCATCCTTTCCTATTTATGCTCCATTTTTTTGCCTAAACCCGCTCATATTCTTACCTCGTAATCAACTTATTTTTGGCAATAAACAGTAGTTGCTGATAAAAAAAAAAACCCTCAGAAATATTATTTCTCTTCTAAACCTTTATTATTCCTTAGCTTCACTGTCTCATTATCTTCAGCTTCACATTGTTCTATCATCTTTGCATTCGATATCTATTTACTAAGCTTTCAGGTGCTGCCATTCACAGTAAAATGATACAACTCAGTGTGGTAGGCACAGAATTACTGCAGGAAGAAAGATAGTGTAATGTCCTCTGTCCAGTTGATTTAGAGCAGAGGAAAAGACACTGGGTAGGGCAGTGCAACACCATGATTATTAGCAAGATGGTATTACTGTAATGTTTTTTTCTGTGATTACTGACTTTGATGTTTGCATGAATAAATATCAAGCCTGTTGATTCTCCTTCAATTTACTTTGGATAGATGCCATGGCTATAGAGATACACAGACCCATTACACAGTCTTTGTACTGAGTTATCGTTTTCCAGTGGATGTTCTAAAAAAACCAACAAGAATATTTGCCGAAATACAGCTTTTAAAAATGAGAATTATTGAATGTTCACAACATTTTGGATCTGGATGTGAAAATTATGTCAGGGCAAACTATTTCTGAAAATCATAATCACCTTATTTGAACACATCACTACTACTTAACAAATAAAATAGTAGTATTACTAAGTGAAGCCTTTATGGCAGTATGAAATATTAAATGTTCATGGCTGTGTACCACAAGGATAGTGTAAGACAAGAATTAAGGTTTGAGTGGGAATGAGGAGATGGAGCAAAGACAAATAAATATCTTTAGCAAATAAATAGAATAAATTAGAAAATAGAAAGATACTGTTCTTATCAAATTATATAGCTTGATCATGAAAATATGATTGGTGCCTAGCTACACCAGCTTCCAATTTTGTCTTTTAAATGCTTCATGTGAAATAACTACTAATTAATGGATAAAGTAAATGAGTTAATAATCTTAAGGAAATCAAGTAATTTTGAACAATAAATATTGTTTAAATCAATCTCATCTTGTTACCTGTATAAATTAGAAAGAGAAAATTAAATGGAACCATGTCAAATAGTCTTCCCTATTGCTTACTCATATCTAGTTAACATTTAGTAGGGATGATATTCTTTCAAAGTGGAAGTTGCCCACTGAAAAAATTGTTAAACCTCTACAAATGCTTACAGATGCTTTGATTCAGAACCACTATACTCAGTAATTTCTACCCTCTTTTCTTTTTTTTTCCCCTTGTTTTTCTTTCTAATATTTAATAAAACTAGATAGCAAGAAAAAAATGTGTTCAGGGAAAAGAAAATGTTGTACCTATCATTAAGATTATTGACATCAAGCCAGAAAAGCATGCCCATTCAGAATAAGACTGCAACTTGATGTTTAGCCAGTGCTACTTTACTTTAGTAGAACAGGAACTATAAACAAGAGTGATTTCCCAAGTTGTGTTCATTTTGCAGGGAATAGAATTCATACAGGTTGAATTAAGGACAAGGTTGCCTATTTCTCTTAACTTCTTCTAGGTTTTCTAGTGTTTGTCTGTCTTTGCATTAGTTGAATAGTGATTGAATTTATAGATGATTTTAAACCATATATTTCAAAAACAGTGTGTCTGGGGTGATGTTATTAGTTTGGGTAAATGTAGATAATTCTGCATGTCAAAGACAATTAACACGTATCCTGTGGTCTTGATTACCAGGTTCACTGAAATTCTGCCCATAAGATATTCTTACTAAAGCCTCATGGAAAGTTAAAGGCCCCCGTCCTACAATTAAAAGGGGAAGGTAATGGACCCCCCACTTTTTTTGGTGATTGACTATAAACCTTGGCTCAAGGGACTGTTCTCAGAGGAGAGGGTTAAAGCAGTCAAGAATAAAAAGAGGTTGTTTTAGTTGTGAATGTGTCTACATTCCTCAGTTGTTTTTCTTAAAAAAATCTTAAAAATAAAAGCAGGTAACACCACACTAAGTCTCACACAGGAAGAACAAGCAGGAGAGAGACCAAACGTAAGCCAGGCATGTTTGTACTTAGACTATGTGAAAAGTCTTTTCTTTCTGTGTGTTCCACTTATAGGCAAGTCTCTTTATATATCTATTCCAGAATAAGCAGTCTGTTTCGCACAAGCCCTTGAAAAAATTAAATCATTAACTGACATCAAAAGAAAACAATTTAAAATACCTCTTCTGTGGCTAATATTTTTTTAGCCCATTGGCAATAATTAATCCTTAAGTGTGCAGAGAAGAAATCTTAACAACTGAATCTTAACCTTTTAAGTTAAGAGCTGAGGTGGGCTGTTAGCAAGTTTTTTTCCTGTTGTTAAGAAACTGTGCTCTAAACCATAGCAGGATGCTGTCAAATACAGGCGTTCAGCTCCACTTCAGTGCAGGTTTATGCTCTGCATACTTTACCTGATGCTAGAAACCTAACCTAGAATCATAGAATCATAGAATTATTGAGGTTGAAAAAGACATCTAGGATCATCAAGTCCAACCATCAGCCCAACATCACTGTGCCTACTAAACCATATCCTGAATTGCCACTTCTACACCTTTTTTAAACACCTCCAGGAATGATACTCCACCACTTCCATGGGAAGCCTGCTCCAATACTTCATTACTCTTTCAGTGGAGAATTGTTCCCTGATATCCAATCTAAACCTCCCCGATATAAATTGAGGTAAATTCCTCTGGTCCTATCACTTGTTATTTGAGAGAAGAGACCAACACCCACCTCGCTACAACCTCTTTTCAGGTAGTTGTAGCCTCCTCTTCTCCAGACTAAACAATCCCAGTTCCCTCAAGAAGACTTGTACATCAAACAATTCATCATCTTCATTGCACTCCAGCATCTCAATGTCCTTCTTGTAGAGACGGTCCCCGAAGTGAACACATTAATACAAGTATGCCCTCACCAGCAACGAGCACAGTGGCAAAATCTCTTCCCTAGTCCTGCTGGTCACACCATTTCTGATACAAACCAGGATGCTATTGGTCTTCTTGGCTACATTGACACACTGCTGACTCATATTCAGTCCCCTGTTGACCAGTGCCCCCAGATCTTTTTCTGCTAGTCAACTTTCCAACTGCGCTTTACCAGGCATTTGGCATTGCATGAGGCTTTTTTGACCAATGTGTAGGACCCTGTGCTTGGCCTTTCTATCCTCATAGAACTTACCTGGGTCCATCGATCCAACCTATTCAGATCCGCTGTAGAACCTTCCTTCCCTCAACCAGATCAACATTCCCACCCAACATGGTGTTGTCTGCAAGCTTACTGAGGGAGTACCCAATCCCCTCATCCAGTCCATTGATAAAATATTAGACAAGATTAGCCCCAACACTTAGCCCTGGAGAACATTGCTTGTGATTGACTGCTGACTGGATTTAGCTGCTGACTGGATTTAGCTCTGTTCCTCACAACTTTCTGGGCAGTAAGGAGCAGAAACGCTTGGAGCTATTGGTCTCATTCAGATATCTCTTCCTATCTTGTACATACACTGGTGGCTTCTTGAGGCAGGAAAGGCCGATGTATGGTTCTTGAGTAGCCCTCACTGGTCACTCAGTCCAGAAGGCCAGGCAGAGGGAAGCAAGTCACTTTTAGCCTAAGTTATGGTGCAGTGAAGTAGTGAAGCCAAGTCTGAGGAGAAACTGTGGACCACAGTGGAGTTTGTGCTAGCAAAATTCAGAACCTTCTAGAGTTACGCTGTCCTCAAGAGTAGGAATTTTGAGTCCCTGGCTTAGATATGAGGGCAGCTAAAATTCTCCTGCTTCCTGTCCTGACCACTGAAAACAATATTGGTCTAGATAGGCTCTGAGTAACATTGTGGATTTCTCTATTTGTAGTAAGAAAGAAAAGAGGAGGAAGTGAGGAGAAGAGTTACTTGGTTGTGGGAGAAGAGCAAAGGAATCTCTAAGAAGCTCCAAGATTTAAGAAGAAAAGTTTGGTCCCATATGTTGAAAGCAGCAGAAATCTCAGTAAAAACAAGTGGGATCTGATGAAGGAAAGATTCTTAGTCACTTTAATGAGAGCAAGAGAGAGGACAGAAGCTAGATCAGCATACTATCAATGTTAATGCCTAGTGCAAGTTTAATTAATGGCCCTCCAGGATTACATTTCTTCTCTGTACATTTTTATTTTGGACATAGCCCAAAGGTAAGCTCAGTTCTTCATACCATAAAAGGATAAACCCTTTGCTGGATGATTAGTTTTATACCTAACCCCTCAAAAAAAGAAAAAAAAGAGAGAAAAAGTTAAAAGTAACAAAATAAGGAAAAGCCTGTGGCTTCAGGGGAATGAATTATATGGTCTAATGGCGTAGGAACTAAGTAGCAGCCTTTCCATTATACTTAAAATAAATAAGGAAATAAGACAAACAAACCAAAAAAAGGACGATGTCAGCCTTCTTTGACAAATAGTACGGGTTAGGTGTTTTCCAGTTCTGGTTAGGTTTTTCTAAGCTAATTGCATGTGTTATGCTTATGTATCAAATTTATTGGTGTGAATCTACCTGTTGAAAAATTAATGACTTTTATGAGAGCAATAGGCATTTGTACTACTCAATTTGGCCCCACAGCACTGTATGCACAGAGTCACCCAAGGCTCACTTTACAAATTCAGCCTGCTAGCTGCCAGCCAGTGTCTACATTGTCAGTGGCACCTACTAGTAAAAATTCTTTGGAGAAAAAAATTGGCACTATCAGCTAGCTAGAACATTCCCTACAAAGCAATGGTAACAAATGTCATGAGTTCAGCAGTGGGAATATGGTTTATTTTGGAGAGACCCTCTTAATTCTTCAAAAAATGAATGTGTTGTGGTGTGAAATCTCTATGCAGAGGTGTTAGAGAAGTGAACTGAAAGCACAGCAAATAGGAAATCTACCTGGCCACGCAGACTCTCTTTCATATATACTTTGCTTAAGAACTCTCCTTGCGCATAATTCGTCATCAGGACGTGTGCAAAGGATGTATGCTTTTTAAAGAATTGTTGCTCATGAAGGTATAGACTTTCTTAAAAACTACTAGTTTTGGTTGTGCTGAAAACATAGAGTTGCCATTCAGGTACAGTAGCCCATTTGTATAGCTTTCAACAAATGTTTGAGAAGCACACCACTTTTTCTTCTACACAGATGGTACCTTGATCTATAAACCCCCCAAGTATTTCACTTTAAAAAAGTAATTTTCCTAGATTCATCCATGGACGTTTTAGATGTTAGAACATTTCTACAGTGAATTCTTCAGTTAATTCTTAGCTGTCTTGTAACACTTTTTTTAATGCTTAAGTGGAGAAGTAACAAAGAGCATATCTCAATGAGCTGTTCTGGTCTTATGAGAGGAAAGTGTTCGCATGCAGAGTGAAATTTTGAAGGATGAAAAGTAATCTCAGCTATTTTAAAAAAATGCTTTCTTCCATGAGAACTGAGCAAGAAATGAAATTCTTGCTTTGAACCGTGCTGGAGATCATAATGATTGGTTTCCCATGAGCTGTCCACTGTTTCTCATACTTAAGGTGAACACTGGCATATTAATTGCCAAGTAAATATAAATATTCTTTAAAAAACAGACAAGAATCTGATTTCAAGCAGTGATTAGCTATAGAAAAAGATTGTGTGCAAACCAAAATATCTGTCTTTCAAAGAACTTTAAAAGCTATGTTACAGCAAAAGTACTGAGGAGCTCGAAATGCCTCATCTTTGCAAGTCAATGAGATTAGGTCATTTATCAATCAAATACTATTGTATCGACTGGAAAACATCCTCCTCTTGAATATGCAAAGTTGCTGAAGAAGCTTCTGGGATTCAGGCATGAATGAACCTTAAAGGCTGATTTTCTTCCATGTTTTATTATATGTCAGCTTTCAAATAGAAGGCAACATGCTACATGTGTGATGACAACCAAATAACGCATTTTTCACAGAAATGGGTGGTTGGTAGTCTCCATGTGTCTAAATATCAGTCAGAGCAAAGGCAGGTTAAGTAATGGTAACGTTGGTAATGACTGGGGGTGTCTTGTGCATATCTCAAATCAACATTGACAGAAGCAGTATAAAATCAATTTATGAACCACAGTCCTCTTGGGAACTACATTTCAAGCCATAATTTCATCTAAACTGTTTACTGGCTGCTTCTATTTAATGTATGAAGTGTCAAAAATTTTCTGTGACATTAGGCTTGTTATTGTCTTTTGATTTGTGTATTAAAGCAAATCATGGAAAATACAAAAACCTCTTAGTGGTTTTGTGTTTGAAAAACATTGGAAACATTTGCTACAGTGATAAGATCATTCATACAGTAGTTAAAAATTAAGAAATTAGAGTAATGAGTTTTTAAGACTTAAAAAGCAGAGGACAGAGAAGGCATGAGCTGTAAAAATTTTTACTGTCGATGGGTCATCTTGGAAATACAAATGTTTATGCAATGAGAATATCCATGACCATATATGTGCAAACAAATAGAGGGTTATGATTTTCAGAACTAGGAATGAAAAACATTCCTTGGTAGGTGTGTTTGAAGGCATAAATCCATGTATCCAAAAATGCCTGCATGGATCTCTCTCTGCTTTTGGCATTTGTTTAACTTCACTGGTGACTATCTGCATTCTCTTGTCTGTAAGGTTTTGATTTTAATAACCATTGAAGTATTCCTGAAAACTTAAACATACTTTCAGCATGAAAAAAGTCGTGAGATGAAATTTCTTGAAACCACACAGACATCTGTCAGTGTGTGCCTGAGCTGCATCCAGCTCCCATCCCAGGAGAGTGGGGAAGGCAGAACCATCAGACAGGTGCTCCAGTCTTCTGGTTGTGAATGGACCAAGGGATAACAATTTCCACATGAACAGAAGATTATTACACAAAAAATACAGGTGGTAATCTTTGATAGAAAATGTAATGGGACATGGCAGATACATGACAGCTGTGGAAACAGAGTGGCAAACCAGCACAAACCCCTTTAGAGTGAGTCTACTTCCCCTAAAGAAAACATGTCTAAACAGCATGCAATCCCAACTACAAACTGAACTCCTGTGTGTGAGATTTCCTATATAACTGCTTCTTTCTAGGTGTGTACGGTGTTTGCTCTTGAATGCTGGTACTTAAAGAAGTATATAAACAGCTTTACAATTTCACAATTGAATATCTTAAATTTTAGGTATGTATGTAAAGGGGAAAACTCTGTAATTTGCCCCTCCCTTAGGGGGCTTAGCAGGAACTGAGGCCATTTTCCTACCTTCCCTTTCCGCTGCCTTCTTGCAGAGGGTGAAGAAGACTGAAATGGGGAAAGGAAACATTAACATTCAGGAGCATCTTATACTATATATTCATCCCATCTTTACTTGAATATTCAAGCATCTTTTTTCTATATTATTTTGATGGAGAGCTTTTTATCTTGACATGTTTTTCCTGCATATACATATAACCCATGTGTACAAGAAAAGGAGTGTAAAGAACAGTCCAAACAATGGACTTGATTTTAGTACCATCTGTAATTGCTATGAGTAAAATTCATAAAACACTAGCAGAACTGATATTTAACACTTATGTGAACTTGGTTGTAAGTGGAATATTATGGTCAGCTATCTGATAGTAGTGCAGAAGGACAGAATTTACCTGTTTTTTATTTTCACTTTCTGGCTATTAAGTGTATCTTGCAGATATCAAGTAGAGGAAACCTGTGCTTATCAGTCTACTTTGCTTGTCATTGCTTTTGAACCTCCTCCTTGTGAAAAGGATGCCGGGGTTGATCCAGTGAACATATATAGTATGCACTTAACATATATGTAAATGATCCCATTAATTTCATAGATTTAAAGTAAACCTGTCACTTCATACTGTAGGTCTACTGGTCTTCAGTCTATGCAGAATCACACCTGAATATTTGCTTATTAGTATCCTTCAAATCTGGAGTGACTGCAAGATTAGACCCCCTGTGAGTAGATCCCTGGGATGGCTCATAGATTGAGAACAGTAAGATTAGCAGTGGCAGTAGGCTGAGAATGCAAGTAAGTTTTAATTATATTTTATGCTTATCTTGTATGAGTCCTAACTTATCTCTGTTCTTTTTGTTTGTGAAGGGAGGCTATCTAGGAACTTGGAGATATTCATTCTCATGCTGAAAACTTGTAAAGCCTGATAGGTCTGTGCAGCTCCTAAAATCCTCTACCCTGTAAAAGTTCATTTTTAATGAGTTTGCTGGATCCAACAGGTTGTGTACATTTAGAGTAGGAGAAACCCCTCTAAATCACTGTAACACCAATAATTAAATTTCATTTACTTAATAGGAAACGAGATTTTTGGCAAATAGGTGCTGAACGTTTTTTTAAAGATACATAAAATCTACATTTCCACATGGCTTTTAGGGTCTTTCTAAGTGATACAGCCCTTTTTCTGAAGCAGGGACTAAATGCAAGAGGTTTATTTCTTTATTTGCAATTCAAGGAAACTTAGACTCTAAATGACATAGGTTGTGGCTGTGTTTAGGTAATGTCACTTTTCCCTTTTCCATAGATTTCATGGTTCTACATGACACTTGCAAGGAGACTTCTCTTGAGGCATTTATTACTATTAATCTCTTAACCTAAGTCTGTAAAAAAAAAAACCCAAAACCAAATAACATTTTGAAGACAAAGAAGTGACTTGCCAGTTGAATGGATAGGTTTATCTTTCCTTCATGAAGAAAAGGAAGTTTGACACTGAACTTTCATTGCATTAAATGTTAACTTATATAAATGGGCGTCAGAGTCCTTTACACAGCATTGTAACTGGACGCCTGCATTGAAGGAATATAAACCTCTAGGAAATTTATATTGAGCCTTAAATTTTCATTTACCTTTTCAGGAGAATTTAATGTAGCAGGCATGGTAACAGGTCTAAGTCTGGATTCATAACAGCCGTACAATAGGTTTACACTTAACCATACTGGAGACAATTCCTCATCTTTGCCAGAAGTGGAGCAGAATTAGTCCCCTATATTTTAAAAAACAATTTGTTAAAACTGATCAACTGATATAAACCCAACCTAAACTGAATCAGTACTTAGAAGTCTAGTAAAACTGCAGTTTAGTGTGTTACCATGAGCATACAAACATAATTGTATTTGCTGCTTGTTGTGAAGTGAGGAAAGTAACTCCTTACTTTTCAGTTTTTTAATGAGCTATGATGTAAGGCAGATTTTTTTCTTTCTGCTGCTAAAGATCTGTGAATATCGTCTTTGGCAAGCATTCTATTTCATGTGGGAGCCTGAAACACAAATGTGAAAAGTGTCGCATCAGGTTTTCACCAGTGAATTAAAGTCATGGTATTATGGTCTTAATTTGCAAGTACAAATTGTCTTTAATAGGAGGGTATATCACATGGGATATCCTTTCAGTGCATTTGGAAAACATACTGTTTTTGTTTGAAGAAATACATATTATAGCATTTTTAAAATCACAGCTATAGAATATAAATTGAAACAGTGAGCTCAGAACAGAGCAGCAAATGCTTTGGGGAAATTTATCAGAAAACCATTAAACAGAGGCATTAAATTATAAACAACTTGCAAAGCAGAACTTTTATAGCTGAAAATTTTTCCTTTGCAAAATGCTGACGTGACAGTTTCACAAGTTTAATAGAAACTATAGGTTTTGATGACTTTGATGCCCTTTTTTTTTTTGTAAAAAAGTAAGAAAATATTTTATTTTGTAAAGCCCTAAACCTTTACAAGATATTTTATTTTATGAAAAACTCCTCGATTCCCTTTGTATTTGTCCTTCTCTGGGTTTCCAAGTTCATGCAAGTCCACAGGCCAGAAATTCAGTCTGTTATTAAGTTCACAATTAATGAAATGGATTCATTAGTTCATTCTGCCCTGGGGTTTTTAGTCCTTCATTAACTAATTTTATTTAGGTAGTCTTTCAAAGCTGTGCCTTTTCCATCTTGTCACTACCAAACCGGCAAAAGGACCAGAAAACCGAACTGCTCAGTGTATGATGTTAATGTGTCTGCAAACAAGAAGAAGAGAAATACAGTTTTCTCTAGAGTACTATTTGGAGTTGAAATGATTTAGGTCTGGAAAATCAATCTGTTAATCCTTCTGGACAATTTCTGAAACAAATATTTAGCAAGATTTATAGTGTTGTGCCTATGCAAGAACAAGGATTCAACTGGAAGGCAGATTTTTCTAATACCATGTTATTGACTACTCAATAAGATGTTTTATTGTTTTGATTTTTTTTCAGAGTAATAAATACATTTCTACAACATGTTTTAGGGCCATACAAATATAGCAAATCATTCAACATTTCATTTCTGCTGTAACTAGATGATTTTATATTATCCTGTTTATAGAATAAATACAAAAACACTGGAGGCTTTTAGATGAAAGCAAACAAACAAAAACCTAAATGAAACACCTCCTCTTACATGCACTTTAATTACCAAAATTTCTTTTTCAACTTAGTCTTTGAACCTATTAAAGTGTAGACTTTTCAGAAATAACTAAATAACATAAGTTCAGATGAAGCATTAACACAGAAATATAATGTGAAAACAGGGTGCAAGAATTAAAATTATTAAGATTGTTTTTAACATATTAAGGCTATATGCTTGACATTAATCATACTCTGAGTTTACTCCAATCACGTAGTTCAGGAGTATTGTTGTGCAGTGGTATCCCCTGGCACACTTTCTCTTGGCAAACACAGAACAAAACCACCATGTGAAAGCTTTAACACTTGTTCAAGAGAGGATGGGAAACACATAAATGCAAACGTGTGCAGCCAGGAGAGACAGAGGAGTGAATTTCTCAGTTGCTGTTATGAAAATTGAGGATGTTGTAGCTGGAGTCTCTTACAGAGAAACCCTACCAGGTATGAGAAGTCTCACAAGAAAGACCTCAAGGCTTCAGTTTTAAAATGCAAGTAGCTAATTAAGCTCAGAGCAACCTCAGAACAACCTCAGTGGCTTGGCCAAGCAGGAACCACAAGGGCCATTTAGTCACGAGCTTGCACAAATAAATAACACAAGGTCCAGCAGTGTATAGTCCACTGCTGAAAGCAATGGGAGTTTTGATTCTTTATAGTCTGGCTTACACTAATCACTTGCAGTCTTCTCAGGTAAGTATTTCAACTGTCATGATGTGGTGAGGAGGAAGCAGGTGAGCTTGGGTGAGCCTGTCTGTATCGTGAGGACATGTGCAGCCCTAAGCAGAGACTTCTAACTTACTGAAAGTACCATTTGCAGGAGCAGAATCTACAGAAAGTCTGTGTGCAAAACAAGGTGACATTATTTTGCCAACACAAACCTTTGCAGCAGCAGTTTTTAGGATTGTGAAATGCTCAGTTGCTCCACATTCAGCTTCCTCAAATCAGCTCTGTGGGGACCGGGGATGCCCTGTGTGTGGGAGCTGATTTTGAAAGACCTTAAAGCTCTAACCATCCCTTCTGCGGCTATCCCTGCAAGGACAAGCAGCAGCATGGCACTAACAAGACTCCTCCGCTATTCCTGGTTTCAATGTTGTAGTCTTGTTGCCTCACAAGGGCATCTCAGGCACAATTTCAGATTAGGCTGAAAGATGGGCTCATAATGTCTAACAGGAGTGTAACAGTGGGAGAAAGGAGAGCAAATAGTCTAAATCTGAGTGGTGTTGTGAGCAAATATTTTATCGCTACAAGTAACCTCGATTTATAGAAAGCCTTTCACATAGTTGTAAATTGGAATGTACTCAGAATTTCAAAAGTAAAATATGGGGCATTATAATGCATAGAAGAGACATTTTGGCAAAGTTAAGATGTATTTGCATCCAGTCACCTGACTATTTCTCCTTCATTCTCTGTGTTTTGGTAACAGCAGTGAAGCCAGTCAGGTGTCAAGGCATCAGCCTTTTGACAGCATGCAGAAGAAGTTTGAAAATGTCTTCTATAGTATAACAGGCTAAAAAATAAGTATGAAGCCCAAGAAAATAACTGCTGCACCTGACCAGTTCTTCAAAGTGGTTAGGACAATTTCATCAAAGCAAGTTTATTCTCCTTGCCCTGAGCTTAGTTCTGTAGTTTTAAAAACCGAGATTAAACTAAAAAAAAAAAATTCTTTGAAAAAATGGTGGACTTTATACATAATAATTCTTGAAACTGTTGTTTACCATAGAACAGACCAAATGTTTTTTGAGTCTTGCTATATCTTAGAATTGGTCCTCAGTGGACGGAGTGAATAAAATGTAATGCTTTCTCAGTTCTGAATTTGCTATTTTTTGTTTTTATAGAAACCTCTCTTGTTATTGTCTTATATGAGACAAAAGCAAAAGGTCTTTTTAGTTAATCTTATTGATGTTTTTATCACCATCTTTCTATGATCTTTTAACAACATAAAGAATCTTACCAGTTTCTCTTTATATGAGAGATTTCCTGCAAACAGTAATTCTAAGAATTTTTTGTAAACGCATTCTAATACTTCAATAGCATTTAAAAATGAAGGCAGCACTGCTGCACAGGTTAGTGGAGTTGCTGAATATCGTAATTGTTATCTTAGAAAAGTCCATGTTTTTTTCTGACCCATTACATACCCATCCAAATAGTATGTTTACTTGTTGACCGTATTGGCTCATCTGGAACTATTTTTGTGCAAATCCATCCTTTTCTGTTTTAATTATGGCGAGCGAATAGTACTAAAATGTAGAAGAATCAGCTGAATTTTTCACTTCATAGTTGATAGAAGAGTTTTTCCTATGTGCCATTTCTTCTGTTGTCATCTTTTACCAAATAATTGCAGAATTGATTAGATGTAGTAAAAAAAATCCTGTTTTCTTTTTAGCAAATAAATCCATTTATTTACACATGAATAGGAACATTTTGTAAACTTTACTTAGTCCATGTCTGTCATAGAGCACTCAAAAGCTACCTGCCTGTAGTTGGTCATATCCCAAGCAATACATCTTCTTCATATTTTCCTCTTGAATATTATGACCAACAACAATTTTTCTTTAGTTATTTCATCAGGAGTGCAACTGAAGTTGAATAAATTGAGTCCTGATTTTTGATAATAATCTAGTTATTCTTCAACATGCACCTAAGAAAAATTTGTTTTCCTTTGTCACAAAGAGAAACTGGAGATTCACTGGAGCTCTTTGTCAAGCCCTTCTGTTACTTTCCTGTCAGATGCATTTATTTCTCTTGATCTACATCCATAATTTGCTCTGAGGAAATTCTTCAATGGTTGAACCTTTCTATGTTTTGAAATACTATGCTTATTCCACATTTTTTGTCAACTTAGATGTCCCTAGGTGGTGCAGGGACATGAAAAAAAATTATTGTTATTTTTTAGTAAGTTTTATTATTAAATTTCCTTTGGGTACCTGTTAGTTCTGAAAGCATTTTTTTCCTTTTCATGATGAATCAGCATTTTTCTGTAACGCTGATTTGTCTTCTTCCTCTGTTATCCTTCATGTGACTTTCTCTGAATTAATGCATCTATGACCTAGAGGCATGAAATCAAGCCTACAGGTTTTCCTTTCCCATTCAGTTTCTAGGTATAATTATTTGTCTGTTATTTTCTGATTTCAACCTTACTCATTTTCAGTTATACAGATCAGTAGGCCAGATCCTACTGACTGGATACTTTAACACAGAATAAAGCCATTCACTGATATGGACATACAGATGCAGAACTGTTCGTATAAACCTAAGTTATACCAACAGAGATTCAAATACATTCTGGAGATGAAAAGACAAATGTAAATTCAGGCTTTTTTGCAGCAGAGTGCATAAGCAGGTTCTTAAGTTTGAGCCACTAGGGTTTAAGTGAGTACTTCTCCTCTAGGGGAGCTGAGTTTTGACAGCATTAATAGCTACTTTTCAAAGATGCTGAACTTCTATTAAATTGGCTGAAATGAACAAAAGCTGCACATGATCAGAGGGCATTGTAATAGAACAACTAAGTCCCACCAAGTGAAGGGAAACATTCTTCTATAGTTGCCATGGCCAAGGAATACTAGGATTCTGAGAGAATACATTTGATTTTTCACTTGGAACCTTCTTTTCTGAAAATGATATGACCAATTAATGCTGGCAGCAGACTTAACTTGTAGATGATCTTCAGTGTCATACATACACCTTGTTATATTTATGGATTGTTTTTTAAATGCTTGTTGTAGGAGAGCTGTAAAACAAAACCATGCACAAAGTTTGTAGCAGTTGGTCGGAAAGCAATCATGTGATTGGTAATTTTCCAGGGACACCTGAAGAGGGCAAGTTGCATTTATGTGATCTAAATCCACTAGTCACATTCAGGGGGGATTAACATCTGTTAAAAGTATTATGTTTATCATGCAGGTGTTTCAATATTTGTATTTATTATGTGTTGCAGCAACAGTCTCTGAGAAAACATTCATATAACAATCTGGTTGTTTTATTGTCTGAATCTGTCAGGACAGTCATTTTGTTACTCCAACATTGTGATCCCCTTGCAAGCTGTAAACTATTTAATGAAGTGAGTACATGGAGAAAGATGACAGACTTTCAAACTTTTGGTAGACAGTTTTACATCAGAGACATTAGGTTTTGCACTTGGGATTGTTCCTAATACTTGTATGGCAAAAATGTTGAATTAGATTGAACATTTCAAGAATTCCAATGTAATCCCCTGTGCAGTTCTACATTTGACATTGCTTTCATTTTGTCAATAAACAACACACTTAGGTTCCAATATTAATGAAAATAAATATTGCATGAAGTACCTCTTAGAAATTGTAATTGCATCTGACTTTGAAGACCTTTGCTTCTCGTGTCTATAATGCTTTTATTGCTCAGAAAGTGACTCTGTAGATATAGGGACTTGCAAGAGAAGTTTTTTCCTGTTAAAAAGAGGAAAAAAAAGATAAAAATTTAAAGCCTGACATCTGCTGATTTGCATTGCGATGTAATGTGACACTGCCAGTACCACAGAGGAAACAGCAATGTTAAAAATGTTAAGGCTGCAAAATCAAGTTCTCAAAAGCATGAGGAAATGCAACAGTTTAGGTCACCTGTGTGATCTTAATTTGGCCCCATTGAGTGATTACATTATGATGCAGTCTTTATTATATTATGATGAATGCTTTTGTTCACAGGACTTCTTGAATCCAACCCAGCTCATACTGAAGTTAATGGAAATATTTTCATTGACTTCAGTGAGCTTCAGGCCAAGTTCCAAATGGCTGTTATTTTTTCATATTTAACCCATATTTATTGAAATAACATAGGTGTGTATAATGACAAGGTTTATCCATTGCATAAGACAAGATCCTTCTCCTCAATGATTTACAAACACCCTGTTCATATGTTGAACTGGAGGTGATTTGTTCCCTCTGCTTTGATTAATCCACAAAAGTATAATTTTATTTTTACATGGACTTCATTGTTGTACCAAAAAGAAACAAACAAAAAAGAAAAAAAGGCACTAAGTTGGGCTTTTTTTTAGCAAATAATTTATACCAAGGACAAAGACAATGGTGTTCAGCTGCAGAAGAATGCATAGTGGTGATGATTACAGAAAAGGTAGGAAGAAGAGATAAACGAACAGGTATTTTTTTCTCTTAGTATTTGTGGACCAATAGATTATACAAATCATAATGATTACCCTATACAGACAATTCTCAATGATAAATGACTAGCTAGACTATTTAGATGAGGTATAATCAGTCATAAATTGTCAGAATTACTGCCAAAGACTGAGATGGGCTGAGATTTGTACTAGGCACTTCTGTTACATAAGTTCCCTAATGCACCATTTTCCTTTGACTGAATATCTGCCAGCTTCTCCTCTTTTTGATCCTAAACTTGGTCAAGTTCTGATAAAATGACTCATCTTAAATTATCAGAATTGCATTTAAAGCATAACTTACAGAAACAAGCTTCCATATCATAGAATCATAGAATCATAGAATAACCAGGTTGAAAGAGACCCACCAAATCATTGAGTCCAACCATTCCTATCAAACACTAAACAATGTCCTTCAGGACGTCGTCTACCCGTGCCTTAAACACCTCCAGGGAAGGTGAATTAACCACCTCCCTGGGCAGCCTTTTCCAATGCCCAATGACCCTTTCTGTGAAAATTTTTTCCTAATGTTCAGTCTAAACCTCCCTTCCACGTATATTGGAAACTAAGATGATTTAATATATCACCAACTTACACACTGCCTTATATAATCTTTCAGTGTATTTCCATCCATTTCTATTATGACTCTCAGAAAGGCAGGATTAGACTCAATTTATTTTCTATTTTCCATCACTAATTTAACTCACTGCATGTTCTTATTAAGTACAACTCCTCTCCTACCACTGAAGTCTTCCAACTATATCACCAGCAGCAGCATTTGCTGTTTTAACTCCTGCATTTATTGATCTTATAGTCAAAAGACGATGACTGAAATGTTTATATGTTTTATGTACATATAATTTTATTCTTTCTTTTGGCCTTCTGAATTAGTAACATCTGTTAGTGCTGATGGAAAATATCCTCTGGGCCACAGAGGAATCACAGTCACATATTGCTGCTGGAACAGCCTGTGTGAATCAGCAGTAAGATAGACTCATCACTCCGCACCTAATAGATATAACACCAAAATGGAGCCAAGACATTCCTGTCCAAAGTGGGAGGCAACAATCTATCCTCTAGTTTGAAAAGAGAAACCTCAAACTAGTTTCTGAGTGCTTACGACCTAATATGCAGAGTTTACCTAGTCTGATTCACTATAAACTTTGCATTTTCACCTGAACTTTATCTTGCCTTCTTAACATAAGCAATAAAGTGATCCATAATCTAATTGTAAGAACAACAGTAATAACAAAAAATTGGGGAATATAAAGTGTACAGCATGAGAGATCTGAGAGTCTGTGTGGTTTTTTTTGATTCTGAAGGATGGTTTTGGAGTACTTTTCATCATTTCTCATCCTTATCAGGTCTGAAATTTCAAATCTATAAAATATCACGCATTACCAATGACTAGTCATTGCTTGAGGAAGCAAGCAATCAGCAGAATATTACCATTCATGACGCTCATGTGAGAGAAATAAAATAAAAATTTGGTCTACAAAGTGGAGAAATTTCTCCATCTTTGGAAAAATGACTCAGTAGCTTTCATATATGGTACCCATAATTACTATCTTGAACACTGAATAAGTGACACGATCTCTTACTCAAAGCAGTGCTATTCTAAATGTGTTGATCTTGATGCATACTAACAATTAAGGTGGTAGTGAGATGTTTAGCTTTGTTTACACAGAGTCTAACACATACACAGATGGATGTTGTGACCAGATCAGCTACTTAGGCAAACCATGCATAATCTAAGCCTACCAGTTAGATAAGGAGTAGAAGCATAATAAATATTTAATATTTTGGTTTCATAATTTGCTTTTTAAAGACCCATGGTGAAAGACTGTTAAGGAAAATTTGTGAGAAACTGAATCTATGAGTCTGACATCTACAGTGAAGACGATTTCTTTGCAAACTAGTTCATGTAGATCACAGATGAAAAATAAGGGAATATCTAGATATATTTCAGATTTGATTTATAGACAATCTCTATTTTGTGCAAAGCTTTAGGTGCATTATATTGCCAAAATCAATAAAATATTTTGGTCTCCAAACAGATGATGAATGATTTATTTAGTGCTTTCCAATGATATCTGTGCAGCAGCCTCATTTGTGCCATTTGTATGCATTTGTACAAACACATTTCTTCATTTCACTTGGTACATGTAATAATTTTTAGTCAAGTCTGAAATTAGTTTTTTTACATTCTTCTATCTCTCTTTCTTTCTACCTTTATTCTGTATTTATCTGAAATGCAACTATATTCAGAGTGTAGGACCTCTGGAATGCATACAAAAAAACTTAAAAAAAATCAAAATTTGATCAAGCCAAATTGAGTCACTAAAAACCATAAGCCACATTACATGGCTTTTTGTAATATCATTTATAATGCAGAGTAGGAAAGCCTCCAAGAAAGTAGAAGTCCAGTTTTCAAGTCTCTGAGTCAACATAGCAAAGCTGGAGTGTATTTCTGGTTCTTTTTATCTTTTGAGCCATATCATAGCAACATAATTTGCATGGTAGTAAATTATCACAAATGGAGAGGTGCAATGTATAGCTAAAAATGCTGCCCACATTTTGTACAGATGTAGAATTTTTAACTGAAAAGTCTAAGAGGCTCTTCAGGAAGTCCAACATGTGACCTGTAAGGTGTTATCTACCTTTGTTTTCAGTGGGAGTCGAAGATGTACAGTCATCCAGAGACCTGACACCTATGTTGGAAATTACAGAAGTCAAGTAACTGGTATGTGATAGTGTGGTTCATCCAATAAGGAAGAGACTGTTTGAAGCAGACAAAGTGGAGTGAGTAACTAGCTATCAGAGACAGTTTTGACATAGAGCCATAAAGTGGGAAGCGGCGTGCTGTTTTAGCAGGCATTAATGCAGCAGACAGACGTTCCTTGTGATCTATAAATAAAACAGGAAAAATGTCTTCCTGGCTTAAGTGAATTATTGTTGCCATTAAAGATGATAGCATGACATGGGAGGAAAGGTAGTGCTTCTTCTTTAAAATGGAGTGCTCCTCCCGCATACTCTTTATTAACTCCAGCTAGAAACAGGAGTAACACAAATACAAGTTTTTCTATCCAGGTTTGACATATCCACACAAGAGGAAAAGATAGCTTTGTCCCTGAAAAAACACAGGCTGTCACTGTTATACTTGCAGTTGTTCTTTCCCCACCACCAGTTGCAAATAGGAAAACTTTCATATAAATATCCACCTGTATCTTAACCTGTTTTCTAGCAGGAACTGCAGTTCTAGTACCTTGGGAGCAGCACAGACAAGAAGTTTTAATAATTTATTAATTTTTAACAGTCAAATGGCTGACTGTTTATTTTCATTATTTGGCTTAAAAATAAGCTTTTAAAGTAATCTAACCTCAGCTGAAATAGGGAATTTAATCATATGATCATAGGTTAAGTACTTGGAGGGTATGTTATTAGATATCTACTGTAATCTCCTGCTGAAAGCAGGGTCATCCATGAGCCAAGACCCAGTTACTCAGGGTAACTCAGTTGGGTTTTGGAAACCTTCAGGGATGGAGCCTGCACAACATCTTAGGGAAAGTTGTTACAGAACACACGAGTGCTTGTAGCCAGAGGTTTTTTTCTTGAGTATGTTCTGAACATGACATAGGAATAATCTCTTTGCCTTCACTATTGCTGAGCACTGTGATCAGGTTGTTATGAATGAATGGCTCTATGAGACTGAGTATGATGATTTTTTTAAAGGCCTCTACAGTTATTCGGAATTTTCACCTGGATCTGAACGTGTCTTTATGAAGGGTCACAGTGGTGGTAAATGATGTTAAATCCAGCTGGAGGCCAGTTATAAGTAGGGTTCCCCAGTGCTCAGTGCTGGCTCCAGCCCTGTTCAATATCTCTATCAATGACCTGGATGAAGGCATCGAGCGTACCATTAGCAAGTTTGTAGACAACACTAAGCTGGGTGAAAGTGTCGATCTACTGGAGGGTAGAGAGGCTCTGCAAAGGCATCTGAACAGACTGGACGGCTGGGCAGAGTCCAATGGCATGAGGTTTAACAAGGCCAAATGCCAGGTCCTGCACTTGGGGCACAACAACCCTATGAAGTGCTGCAGACTAGAAGTCTGTCTAGAAAGCTGCCTGGAGGAGAAGGACCTGGGGGTGTTGGTTGGCAGTGATTGCACATGAGTCAGCAGTGTGCCCAGGTGGCCAAGAAGGCCAATGGCATCCTGGCTTGTATCAGAAACGGTGTGACCTGCAGGTCCAGGGAGGTTATTCTCCCTCTGTACTCAGCACTGGTGAGACTGCTCCTTGAATCCTGTCAGTTTTAGGCCAGAAACATGCACAAAGGAAATATTTCTCCATTTACTGGAGCACGATTCCCTTCAGTACTTCAGAAATTTAAATTATAAGTCTATCCCTCTCTCCAGAGATGTTTTGAAGTATATTCTGGGCAGCAGCAGATGTGTCCTTAGACACTAGCACATGTCCTCTGCTGGCTATGTCATACTGCTTCATTACATAGAATCAAAGAGTACTTGGGTTGGAAGGGATGTTTAAAAGTTGTCTAGTTCAACCCCCTGCAATAAGCAGGGACGTCTTCCACTAGATCAGGTTGCTCAGAGCTCCATCCAAGCTGAACTTGAATGTTTCCAGGGACGGGGCTTCTACCACCTCTCTGGCAAGATATTCCAGTGCTTTGCCACCATCATTGTAAAAACTTTCTTCCTTATATCTAGTTTAAATCTAACCTCCCTTAGTTTAAAACTCTAACCCCTTGTGCTATAACAATAGGCCCTGCTAAAAGTTTTGTACACTTCTTTCTTATAATCCTCCTTTAAGTACTGGAAGGCTGCAACAACATCTCCCTGGAATGTTCTCCTGGCTGAACATTCCCAGTTTTCTCAACTTTAATCACAGGTGTTCCAACTCAGTGACAATTTTTTAAACTCTCTTCTGGACCCATTCCAACAGGACCAAGTCTTTTCTGTGTTGAGGGCTCCAGAACTGGATGTAGTACTCCAGCTGGAGTAGAGGAACAGGGCTGCATGCCTCTACCTGCTGGTCATGCTTGTAGTGTTAGATGTTAGATGGTGTTGTGGTGGTAAATGGAGTTAAATCCAGTTGCAGGCCAGTCACAGGTGGTGTTTCCCAGTGCTCAGTGTTGGGTACATTTCTGTTCAGTATCTTTATCAATGATCTGCATGAAGGGATTACATTAACCCTAGGTAAGTCTGTGGACGACATTAAACTGAGTGGAAATGATGATCTGCTTGAAGGTAAGGAGGCTCTACAGAGGGATCTGGACAGACTGGATTAATGGATTGTGGTCAGTGGTGTGAGGTTCAACAAGGCCAGGTGCTGAGTCCTGCACCTGGGACAAAACAACCTCATACAATGCTACCAGCTTGGGGAAGAGTGGCTGGAAATGTGACAGTCAGAGAAGGACCTGAGGGTGTTGGCTGATATCTGGCTGAATATAAGCCGGCAGTGTGCCCAAGTGGCCAAGAAGGCCAATGAGATTCACGTCTATACTAGAAACAGTGTGGCCAGCAGGACCACACAGTACTCATGCCCCTGTACTCGGTATTGGTGAGACCATGCCTCTGACACTGTGTTTTGGGCCCCTCAGTACAAGAAGTGAATTGAGGGTCTGTAGCACATCCAGAGAAGGGCAATGAAGCTCATGAAGGGGCTGGACAACAAGTCTTCCGAGGAGCAGTCAAGGGAACAGGGACTGTTTAATCTGGAGAAGAGGAGGCTGACAGGAGATTTTATCACTGTCTATAACTACCTGAAAGGAATAGTGAGGTAGATGTGGGTATCTTCTCTCAAGTGATAGGTAATAGGATGAGAGGAAAAGGCCTCAAGTTGCACCAAGGGAGGTTCAGATTAGTCGTTAGGAACAGTCTGTGTAGGGAAGTGGTTGAGTAACCATTCCTGGTGGCATCAAAAAGATGAGGTGCTCAGAAATATGGATTAGCAGTGGATAGGTATGGTTGGACTTGGTGATCTCAAAGGTCTTTTCCAAGTGAATGATTCTATTCAACGATTCTTTTGATGCAGCCTGGGATATGGTTGGCCTTCTGGGCTACAAGTGCACATTCCTGGCTTATGTCCAGCTTTTCACCCTCCAGTACCCCCAAGTACTTTTTTGCAGGGCTACTTTCAGTCCCTTCATACCCCAGACTGTATTAATACTGAGGCTTGCCCTGACCCTGGTGCAGGACCTTGCACTTGTCCTTGTTGCCTCTCATGAGGTTTACATGGGCCCACTTCTCAAGCTTGTCCAGGTCCTTCTGGCATGGCAACTCTACCACTTAGCTTGGTGTCACCTGCAAACTTGCTGAGAGTGCACTCAATCCCTCTCCCTGTGTCACTGATGGAGATATTAAACTGTACTGATCCCAATACAGACCCATGACAGACACCACTTTTCACCTATCTATCTCCACTGGGAAATTGAGGTGTTGACAATTACTCTCTGGATGTGATCATCCAACCAATTCCTAATCCACCAAACAGTTTACCCATTAAATCCATATCTCTACAATTCAGAGAGAAATATGTTGTGGGGGACAGTGTCAAAGGCCTTACAGAAGTCCAGATAGTTGGTACTCATAGCTCTTTCCTTGTTCACTGATGTAGTCACTCCATCATAGAAAGTCATTAGGTCAGGTAGACAGGACTTGCCCTCGGTGAAGCCGCGCTGGCTGTCTCAAATCAGCTTCCTGACTTCCACATGCCTTAGCATAGTTCTAGGAGGATCTGTTCCATGATCTCCCCTGGCACAGATATGAGGCAGACAGGTCAGTAGTTCCCAGGGTCCTCCTTTCTAACCTTTTTACAAATGGGTGCTATGTTTCCCTTTTTCTAGTTACCAGGGACTTCACCTGGCTGCCATGACTTTTCAAGTATCATGGAGAATGGCTTAACAACTCCATCTGACAATTCCCTCAGAACTTTGGGATGTATCTTGTCAGGTCCCATAGACATATGTGCTCAGGTACCTCGGGTGGTCACAAATCTGATGTTCTCTTACAATGGGAGGACTTTGTTCTCCCAATCCCCATTTTGCATTCCACCCCCTCAAGGGGTGTGGGAAGAGAGGTTACTAGTGACGACTGAGGCAAAAAAGTGCTTGAGTACCTCATCTTTCTCCTTGTTTGTTGTTACCAGCTTGCCAGCTGTGTTCATCATGGGTGGTACCCTTTCTCTGACCTTCCTTTTTCTGACTGACATCCCTGTAGAAGTCCTTCTTACTAGTCTTTGGATCCCTTTCCAGGTTCAGTTCCAGCTGCACCTTGGGCTTCCTGACCCCATCCCTACACAACTGGACAGTGTCCCTAAACTCTCCCCAGGACATCTTTCTCTGCTTTCACTACCTGTGCATTTCCTTATAGCCTTTTAGTTTAACCAGCAAGTCTTAACTCTGCCACACCAGTCTCAATCCTTCTTTTCCTGATTTCTTGTACCTGGAGACCGAGAACTCTTGCACTCTATGGAAAGCATCTTTTAAGGATCTGCTAGCACTCAGGTCTGCTCTCCCTCATCCCTGAGGAAAGTTTCCCAGGAGGTCCTATTGACTAACACCTTGAACAATCGGATGTTTTCTTTCCTAAAATCCAGGATCCTGAATTTACTCTTCACCTTACCCATATCCCTCAGGACTGTGAACTCCAACAGTGTGTGATCACTGCAGCCCAAGCTGCCTTCAGTCTTGATGTCATGTGGCTGCTGAGTTTTCTACCTGGTATAGGATAACTGTGTTGCTTGTCTACTTTGAAAAAAATCTTTGCCAGTCTTTATGTGCTCACATTACACTTTTAATTGTAATCAAACACAGAAATCTCAAAGTACTGTATTTAAATAGATCAAAATTCAAGGTCTTGGATTGGGTATTTAGAAAAGATTGTTAAAATACCCCAATAATTTTCATGCTTGTGGTTCTAAAATTTAATTTTATAATTGAAAATGCCATGGATTTTTTTAATTTGAAAAATATGGATAAAAAAATTTCTTGTCTTAGGCATGCTTTCTTAACCTAGAGACCAGTTCAGTAAATCATATGAAGTGCCCCTCAGCACTTTTCCAGTATTTTACAGTGCTTCATTACTGCAGATAAATGTAGTTATAGTTCACATAATGTGAACCCAGAATTCTTGTGCGGGTACTTAATTGAAGCGGATAAATTTTTATGCAGCAGTACTTTGTTCCTCCTAAATCTTTAGTAGTCCATGGGTAATAATATAAGTGGTAGTAGTGTTAGGTAAATGTTTTTAATTAAAAGAAAAAATACTGCAATTTGTTTTGTGTTTTCAGCCTCTGACAATCAATGAAATGAAGGAGACTTACATTCCAAGGAATTACAAAGGGTTAAAAAAACATAGATCTCCATAAAGAAACAACATTTGTAAGTTTTATGGTTAAATCAACCATTGCTTTGCTGACCAATAAAATGGCAAATGTGTGCTTTTATAGGTTTATAAAAAAGGCAAACTCTAGTTGCATGAAAAATAACTTTCACCGATTGAGTACAGGTGGCGACTTGTTTAAACTCTGAAGATGTAAAGGCTTAGTATGTATGACTGAAAAAGGGAACATGGCACAATAAAAAGTCTTCCTTTCTTTACTCATCAATCCTTTGGGTATTCCATGTCAAATAAATGTTACAACAATTTACAGTAAAAGTATACAGTGGAAGTGCCAACGTTAACACTTCTTAGGATTGGACAGGATCCAAATTTTTCACACCAATATTTAATGTGAAGTAAAATGTCTTTTCCATTGGAAATGTCAGCTGTAACATGCTTTCCTATATTTGGCAACATGCTCATGTGAAGTATAAAGTCAAACGCACATGATGTTCTTTTTATTTCAACCATGATAAATTGTGTTCATTTGTTTAAGTGTAAGTGGCAGTTTTAGTGTTCCTACTATAAATTTTGGTTAGCTTCTATTGACATGCTGTATTAAACTTAAGAAAAACAAATTACACTTCACCCATTTTAATTGACTAAAAGTGTCAAAAACACAATAAGTATAACACAAAGGGTCAGAGTCTCAGACTTCACTATAATGGGTGTCATGGCAAGGGTCCAGCTTTTTGTACATTTCATTTTTCATAAAGTTTTAGTATGCGACATACATTTAACATTCACTTCCACTTCAGATTTGTAGCTTACAAAAATATCTCTCGTGTACTGTTCCTATTGCACTGACTCATAATATTGTTAAAATATCCTTCTCTCTTTTTAAATTTTTTTTTAAGGTGATAATACTGATGAAAATTGATTATCTGCTATAAACATAAGATCTCAAAACTGACTTTGGTATTTGAAGAAATGAATTTGTGATTTATGTGGTACAAACAGATTCGTGTCAAAACCCATGTCTGAGACCATGGTTAAGAATCCTTGAGACCAGTTTTCTAAATAAGCAAATGTGGTTCAATGCCAGATAAAACTTGGCATGCCTCATTCCCAGAAGATTTGAATGGATCCTGTCACTCTTAATGCACATACTCCGTGCTAAAGAATTGATGTCTATTTTTATCTTTTGCAGATCGTTACCTGTTTTCTAGATTTTAACAAGTGAAAACTAAGGAAAACCACTAAGAGGTGGAATGAGTATTGGCAAAATGCCCATAAGCACTGAAATATCTTGATGGAGTTGTAGCCATTTGAATGTCTCAGTATGGTTTCATTCTTATGCATTGTGAACGAGGGATCAGTGCATGCTACAAGTGCCAGAGGATTTTTTTTTAATGCTCTTGTTGCTGCATAAAGCCTGAACCCACTGAAAGGTTTTTTATGTCAGCCAGAACCTCTGCCTGAGTAGGTGTTGCAAGGTGGGCTGGTTGAAGAGCACATAGTCTTAGACTGCACAGAGGACTTCAAAGGGTTTCCAAGCAAATCCTTTCACCTATGTTCATTTTCCAGTGGGCATCGTGAAGAGGATATTATGTGCTTTGAGATACTGACAGGTTGAACCTGCATGAGCAGCACTATATTATTTTTTATGTCTGCAGCTTGTGCGCTCCTGCAATAACTAAGCAGTGGCAGGCAAAGCCTTCACCTGCTCCTGCTTGCAGTTGGTACAACATTCCTCTGACCTGTCCAGCAGCACCCTAGTGCCAGTGGTAAAAAAGATGGATCCAGATGTACATTGGCATTCATCAAAAACAGAAAGCAAATTTTCAGCTGCAATGGATGTGCTTTTAGCTTGAAGTGTTTCTGTGTAGAAGTTTATTAACCCAGAATGCTCTCACACTTCCTCATGTTTGGGAAATTTGATGAGTTGTATGAATTCCATACTTGTTAAGAAAGAATTAAGAGTATCCAGAGAACTGAGTTAATGGTAATGGGAGTTGTTTGGTGGCAATTCACTGGATTTCTACTTCCTCTTACACAGTGGCATGGCAGCTGGAAGTAGGTCCCTCCCTCTGGGGCTGGTGTTTGTCTTGACCTTTCGTGGGAGAGAAATGAGGAGGGACATCAGTCTGCTAGTCTGACTGCTGCAAGGGCAGTTGTGTATGTGTGTGCAAAGAACAAGAGCCTTGAAGAGGGGTCCAGGAGGGACTTGATCCTTGAGCTTGTCATAAATATCCAAGTCCAAATCCTACTGGAAGGATTCCAGTGAGAAGAATGGGACTTGTTACTCTGAAGGAGTGATTTATTCTCTGACTCCCAGCCTTCACCATTTGTGCTGAACAAACCCACAGGTTTCATAATTGTATCCTGTTGTAGCCTCTTCCAAAACAAGAAGTTAGCTCTTATCATGAAGCACATGGAACAGTTCTTACTTCTGATTTTTTAATGTAAAAAGTTGTTCTTTTATTCAGAGGCACCCTGCTGTGTCTGTTTAAGTAGAAAGTGTTAATATGGGTGTCTTCTGTCTCAAGGTAAATTTTATTTGCATTTGGTGGTTTTATGTTTCTGTCACAACTTAAGCAACTAGTTTCATAAAGGTATTTTTAGCTACTAGAAAAGGGTGGGCATGCCTCAAGAATGAAAATACATCAGGTAGCATAATATATACACACCATCCCGAAGGGAACTTAAAATGCTCTTCATGATAGACTAAACAAGAAAAAGTCTCCAAAAGTTATAGTTCAGTATGCAGGAAACCTAGTTTGGTTTTTTTTTTTTTTTTTTTTTTTTTTTTTTTAACCTCTAGTGGAATATTATTTATATAATATTTATTTGCTCTAATAGAAATAAAAAAAAAAGAAAAAATATTATTAAGAATATCTTCTGTACCTGACCCATACAGCCTTAAAATTTGGAAAAGAAAAATATTCCAACTGCTGTTCAGAAAGTGCCTCTTATTGGATCTTTAGTGATATACCTAAACTTGGTCAGGATAAACACACTGAACATTTTTCACCCCAGCAACAGCATCAATGGAACACTATACGCCAAGTCTCTCGCTTAGAGTTTAACAACCGATTTGCTGAGTATTTAGTTGGAGCTGAACAAGCTGTAGACCAGAATTGACAGGCTAACTGGTTTACAGGGAGCTGCGAATTGTGGCTATTGTGGGATGACATGATGCTGAGCGTGGGGACTGGAAGTAATACTGGAAGTAGAGACTTCCAGTCACTAGTTTTCCTTCCTTTCATGCTGAGGCAGTATAAAGAAAAAAGAAATTGCACTGTAATGATAAAGAGAACTGATCTGGGATTGTGTGTATAGAAGACTGCAAAAAAATAGGGAGACCAGAACCTTTTTTAAACAACATAATAAAAGATTATTTAATAATGCATAAGTGAAAAAGGGACAAAATAAAGATTTGTACAAGGCAATGGAATTCTGGTGATTCCTGTCTTCTTGTGATTCACTTTGCCTTCTTTTAAATTTTCTTGTGTATGTATTATATATTTCATCTTACTATGGCTATGTACAACTAAAGTTTGCCATTTATTGACATAAGAAAATACGATATTAACATTATACTATAATAAAATGATAATATCACAATAAATAATAAGGCAATTTAGCTTATGACAGGTACAGAAACGAGCTCAAGGTCCGTGTGGTTGCTGCAGCCTCTTATAAATTCTACCACATGGTTTCTGTAGGACAAAAAGATATAATTGCCTGAAAGGTCATTCTTATCTCACAGTGGAAAGACCACTCTGGAAACGTCAGGCACAGCTGTCATCAGACCTAAGCAAATCTGTTGATCTAGGAGACAAGAAGAGATGACAAAACCTAAAAGCAGTCAAGTGTTTTTCAAAAGCATCATCTGATCAAAATATGTTTCTCTTAAATGCTGCCTTGCAGAAAATTTGCTTAATTTCTGCTGCTCAAATTTGAAAACAATTTATATCCAATATTGATATTAATATTTTTTATAATCTTAACCTTTGAAAAGCTAGGCCTACAATTATAAACAGGATACCTGAATAGTTTTAGAAATCTTAAAAATCCAATTTTATTTGTTCATTGAATGGATGTTGGGGAAAATTGAAAATACATACATAACATTGAAAAAAATGCTTTTATGATACTTAGTGACAACACTACCCTCCAAAAGTCTCCAGCCTTCAATAAAGCACAGTACTACAAACCCAGTGTTTTCTGACTACAGCAACTGACACTGCCAGTGAGATAAACAGAAACACACAATTCATTCCTAACAAGAAACCTTAGTCTCTCAAATGCTAAAAAAAAAATTGACATTTCAGCGTGAACAAATTATTTTCTATTGTATCTATCTGTTCTTGCCTCTAATTTGAATCTTGTTATTATGAGCTCAGGACTGATGTTGATAATAGCTACAAAAATGTACATATTTCTATCCCTGTCAATAACATCCAGTTACAAAATTGTAGTCCCCAGAAGCTAAAGAAATCTCTCCATTCATCTAGAAAATATTATTCCAAGTGATTGGTAAAAAATTCAGTAGGTATTTTATAGTCAGATATAGTTATTCATGGTCTGTATAATTTTCTGTTAGACCAAGTGTATGTCTCAGTTTTAGTATGTCTCTGTCCTTTAATATGTAAAATCAAAAAGTGTATTTACTTTTGACAGTAAGCCTTCTGTTAATTATACAAGCTGATGAATTTTTCTTCCCTTAATAACTACATAAACCAGTTTGAAACTCAGGAAAATTAATAACTCCTGTGTTTTCAGTAGAACATGTATCATCTGACTGTTAAAACCTAACTAGATGTCAAATTTATCAAATGTAGGTGTAGAAATATGAAAATATCTTCACCTTCAAGCTCTGAAGCAAGTGAATGGCAGCCACATACGACATTACTGCGTAACAGAAACAGTTATTTTCCTTTCAGGCTTCTAGAGAGATGCTATCTACATCTTAATTTAAAGGTGCTGAATTTGTCCTATGGAAAGAAAAATGCAGGAATGCTGCTTTATGCCCTCTTGGCAACATGGTTCCAGCACCTTTGGAAATCAATCAAAAAATATTATGCACTTACCTGGATTTGACTGTATGCACTTGAGATTTAGCAGCAATTGGTAGGTAGAAGCGGACTAAACCTGTAAGCCTCTTCCATATTTCCAGAGGGTTTTTCCAATCAGCTTATACTGCTAAAAATATAAACACAGATTAACAATAATGAATGATTTAATTCACTTATATAGTCATCATATAGAAGGAATTATTTCAAAATCTATGAGATATGAGGAGCTTTTAATAAGTATTTATATTAAATGAATAAATGCTGTATCACAGGAAGAAGGTTCTAAATATTTTTCTTAGTATGTGTGCCATCATGGGTTTATGAAGGGCAGGTCTTACTCAACCAGCCTAATCTCCTCCTATGACAAGATGACCCGTCTAGCATGTGAGGAAAAAGGTTATAGATATTATTAACCTTGACTTCACTAAAGCATTTAACACCATTTTCCACATCATTCTTCTACAGAAATTGGTGGCTCATAGCTTAGACAGGTTTGCTCTTCGCTGGGTGAAAAACTGTCTGGATGTCCAAGCTCAGTGAGTTGTGGGGAACAGAGCTAAATACAGTTGTCAATCAGTCACAAGTGGTATGTTCAGGGCTAAGTGTTGGGGCCAATCTTGTTTAACATTTTTATCAAGGATCTGATTATTGGCATCAAATGCTCCCTCAGTAAGTTTGCAGATGACACCAAGCTGTGTGGGCGTGCTGATCTGCTTGAGGAAAGGAAGGTTCTACAGAGGGATCTGGACAGATTAGATCAATGAACCCAGATAAGTTGTATGAGGTTTAAAAAGGCCAAGTACAGGGTCCTACACGTTGGTCACAACGATCCCATGCAATGTTAAAGGTTTGTGGAAGTGTGACTGGAAAGATACCTGGTGGAAAAAAGAGTGGAAGTGTTTGTTAATAACCAGCTGATCATGAGCCAGAAGTGTGCTGAGGTCACCAAAGCGACCAATAGCATCCTGGCTTGTATCAGAAATGGTGTAACCATCAGGATTAGGGAAGAGATTTTGACCCTATACTCAGTGCTGGTGAGGTTGCACCTGGAGTAATGTGTTCAATGTTAGGTTTCTCAGTACAAGGACATTGAGGTGCTGGAGGATGACCAGAGGAAGGCAATGAAGATGGTGAAGTAGGCAATTCGGGAGTCTTCTGGAATGCACTGAAGATAACTTCTGAGTCCAGCTGATAGAGACCCCCACACAAGGAGATGTAATACTGGACCTTATGGTAGCAATACAAGCAAACTCGTCAGCGATATTAGGATTGGAGGCAGCCTGGGCTGCAGTGATTTTATACTGGTGGAGTTCAAGCTCCAGAGGGATATAAGACAGGTAAGGAGTAGAGCCAGGACACTAAATTTTAGGCAAGTAGGCTTCCATCCTTCAAGACAAGGGAGTGGAACAGAGCTGGAAAATATTCAAGGATGCTTTCCATAAAATATAAGAGTGCTTAGTCCACATATATAGAAAATCAGGCAGGGAAGGGAAAAGACTGGGGTGGCTGAGTCGAGATCTGCTGGTTAAACTAAAGAGGAAGTGGGAACTGCCCAGACAGTGAAAGCAGGGACGGATAACCTGGGATGTGTATGGGAAGGTTGCCTGGTTGTGTAGGGATGGGTTCAGGAAGGCCAAAGCACAGCTGGAGCTAAATGTACCCCCACTGATGGCTGGAAATGGTGATCACATATCAACGGATGAGAAGAAGGCTAAGGTACTTAACAACTCTTTTCCTCAGCCTTCACTGATAACCTCTCTCCTCAACACTCCTGGGTCATGGGACAGCAAGACGGTGACCAGGAGGATAACCCCCCTCCCACTGTAGAGCAGGATCAGGTTTGTGACCACCTGAGGAACCTAAACATTTTACAGAATCGTAGAATCATAGAATAACCAGGCTAGAGGAGACCCACTGGATCATCGAGTCCAACCATTCCCACCAATCTCTAAACTATGCCCCTCAGCATCTCGGCCACCTGTGCCTTACACACCTCCAGGGAAGGTGAATCAACCACCTCCCTGGATAGCCTGTTCCAGTGCCCAATGACCCTTTCTGTGAAAAACTTTTTCCTAATGTCCAGCCTAAACCTCCCCTGGCAGAGCTTGAGGCCATTCCCTCTTGTTCTGTCCCCTGTCATTTGGGAGAAGAGGCCAGCTCCCTCCTCTCTACAACCTCCTTTCAGGTACTTGTAGAGAGTAATGAGGTCTCCTCTCAGCCTCCTCTTCTCCAGACTAAACAACACCAGCTCTCTCAGCCGCTCCTTGTAACACTTGTTCTCCAGCCCCTTCACCATCTTTCTTGCTCTTCTCTGGACTCGTTCCAGAGCCTCAACATCCTTCTTGTGGTGAGTCGACCCAGAACTGAACACAGGATTCAAGGAGCGGACTCACCAGTGTGGAGTACAGAGGGAGAATAACCTCCCTGGACCTGCTGGGCACTGTTTCTGATACAAGCCAACATGCCATTGGCCTTCTTGGCTTTATTTATAAGTCAATGGGACCTGATAAGATGCATCCTAGAGTCCTGAGGTAACTGGCTGATGTAGTTGCCAAGCCACTTTCCATGATGTCTGAAAAGTGGTTGAAATCAGGAAAAGTCCCTGATGACTGGAAGAAAAAGAGCAGAAAAAACGACCCTGAGAACTACCGATGTGTCAACCTCACCTCTGTGCCTGGGAAGATCATGGAACAGATCCTCCTACAATTTATGCTAAAGCACACAAAGGACAGGGAGGTGATTAATGGAAGACAGCATGGCTTCACCGGGGACAAATCCTGTATGACCAACTTAGTGGCTTTCTATCATGGAGTAACTGCAGCAGCTGGAGAGACACTATTCATAAAGGACAAGGGGAAACAGGTATAAACTGGAGAAGATTTAGACTAGGCATTAGAGAGAATTTCTTCACCGTGAGAGTGGTGAGACACTGGAACACATTGCCAAAAGGAGTTGTAGATGCCCCATCCCTGGAGGAATTTAAGACCAGGTTGGATGGGGTCTTGGGTAACCTGATCTAGTGGGAGGTGTCCTTGCCTATGTAAGGGGATTTGGAACTAGATGATCCCTTCCAACCCTAACGATTCTATGATTCTATGTGTCTGGAGCACAAACTTCTGAGGAGCAACTGAGGGAACTGAGGCTGTTTAGTCTGGAGATGAGGAGACTGAGGGGAGACATTTTTACCCTCAACAGCTACCTGAAAGGAGGTTGTAGTGAGGTGAGTGTTGGTCTCTTTTCCCAAGTAATGAGTGATAGCATGAGAGGAAATGACCTCAAGTTGTATCAGGGAGGTTTTGATTAGATATTAGGAAAATTTCTTTACTGAAAGAGTGGTGAAGCATTGGAACAGGCTGCCTAAAGAAGTGGTGGAGTTATCATCCCTAGACGTATTAAAAAAAAATGTGTAGATGTGGCAGTCTGGGACATGATTTAGTAGGCATGGTGATGTTGGGCTGGTGGTTGGACTTAGATGTCTTTTCAAACCTTGGTAATTCTATGATTCTGTGATTCTATGATTCTATGCTTATTATTACCAATTTATGGAGTACTGCTGTTGCTTTTTACTGTGCTGAACATCATAGATGGAGACAGTTCTTATTCCAAATAATTACCTAGAATGAGCTGAAAACATTTAACTTCCTGAAACATTTGCCACAACAGGGAAATTAATCATGTTTGGAGGTGCATATTGCTGAAAGCTGACCAAGGTGATTTTAATGGGTTTGATAAAGTATGCATATAGTAGAGCTGTTGTATAGTGGGGATAATACACAGATGTGCCTTGTGCCAGCATTCACAGCAGACAGCTCCCATAAGATTGCCTGGATAGTGTACTTCAGACATTTCAGGTTGGAAGCATTCCCACAAATGAGGGACATGTAAGTGTCAGATATGTGCTCCACATCCAGAAGCACACATGGTATATTTTCAGTCCATCCAACAGGAGATGCTCTGCTCTGGGAAGAATTATGTAGCTTAATAGGGTGGCATATTAGAAATATAAAAGCCAGCTCATTTGGATACAGCTACTAGACGTCGCTTGGGGGAACTGGACTTCACCAATTTCGGGGGGAAAGTCCTGGTGGAAGCATGGGTTCATGTGCCATGCAGTTGATCTGCTTACATATAATTGTCATTTGCTCACAATTTCCAGATGTTCAGCAGCCCGGCTGAGCTCTTCCTTTTTTTCAGGTTTCCAGATGTCCAGAAAGCACAAAGAGCTACGCTCTTCTTCAGTCAAATAAAATTTCCTGACTGAAAAGAAGGGTTTGTCCAGAGAATAAAAGAAGTACAATACACAGTTTACAGAAGATTCTGTGATATTAGCTGGGGTGGTAACTTGGACTAGACGTTCAGGGCTGCAGGTTCTTTCTCTCACTGAAAACTATCAAGGACCTGAAAGCTTTTCAACAAAATTTGGCACGATGCCACAAAATTTCAGTTTTGATAAACTGCCGTCTTTCTAGTAAAACATGGTTTCATTGGAAAATTCCTGACTCACTAGATTAATCTAAACAGATGCTGACAATGTGGTTCAAACATACGGGATGCACAGGAAGACAGAGCAAATTTCAATTTGTATTTGGACTCCAATCCTACGCTAAGTTATGTGTAGCCTCACTCCTGAGCACTGGTGAAGCCTTGATGTGGGATTGGGGTCACGGTAATGGTCAGTTACTATTGAAATTCCTCCCAGAAGAAATTTGTAGGGGCCTCAGCATAATTCTGCCATCACATTCGCACCTCTGCAGTGTGAGCAAAGGTATTCAGTATGTGCCTTTTACCATATCTGCCTGGGCCACAGACATGACAGTGTGGCTGGCAGAGTTGCAGGCCAGATGTATGGCTCTTCTGCTTTCCTTTTGGGATGTTTGGCAGAGGTTCAGTGATGTAACAGTGTACTGCCTTCTAAACCTTGATGCACATGACAGACCAAGACTAATGGTTTCCTTTAAATCTGGGGCTGAATACCATTGTTGGCTTTGAAAACTCCAAGAAATGTAATTTCACTTTATATCACTATAAATTTATAAGCTGTTGTATAGTGAAGGAGTAATCTTCTGGGAAATGATCATAAACCTATTATATTTTCATTAACAATCTGTTTTCACCATTGACTTAATCCACATTTACTGTTGTGGAAGTTGATTATGTATTATAAGGCACCACAAAACAAAAAAAGTACTTATTGAAGTATCCATTTTCCTGGTCATGCTGAATCACTCATTTCCTTGGTTTAAAACCTTGCATCCTTTCTATCTAACTCAAACAAAGCTAGCCTGTGTGTTTACTGTCATCCACCTGGAAAACAACATAGTAGTTTATTTTGGTTTTTTTCCCTTTACTACAAGGAAAGAAAAAAAGAAGAAAAGGGGAAGGAAAATAGAAATAAGTATTTTAATAAATTTAGTGTATTAATTTTATTTGAAAGGGTTTTGCAATGCTCTGCACTTTTCTTTTTATTTGATTGTGTAGCAGTTGAACATCCAGACTACACTCCACAGCTCAAGCCTGCAAAACACACTGAAAAGAAATACTAATCTATATAGTGCAATCCACTTCCTTGGGCCTGTTTTGGAGGTGTGATATGATCACAGGTTGGGAGAAGAAGCTGTTAGAAAGGCTTTGAATTTGGCATGCATGTGTTTTGGAATAAATCCATATTTTATATATGATGTAAAAACTTCTGTCACCATAGTCTGGGTGATTATTCTGAAATTTGGAATTCCTTGCTGTCACACAATGATAGCTACTCCATTTTGTGAATTATACAGAATAGTCTATAGAAATGTCAGGCTATTTATTATGTACTTCATTGTCTAGTGGTCAAATAGTTTTACTGCATTTTAAAAATACTCCTTCTTTGAAATTATTACTTCTGTTTAACTGCTAAAGCAGGAAGTCAGCTACTTGTAAATAAGTTCATTGATCAACATTAAGTAAATCAAATATGTAAAATTCCACCTAGCTCCCAAATAGTTGACTCATATTTTATAGCAGCTACAGTTAGAGATGACTGACAAGAGCTGTATTTTCAAGTAACATTTCTAACCCAGTCAACTGCACTGATTTTAAAGCAAAAAATAAGACCCGATGATGTTAAACACTGTGTTGTAAAATTTACTGAAGAGTCCGTGAAACGTACAATAATAGGGTTGTGCAGAATATTTTTGCATCCTCCAATGCACCAGGAGAGAAAATAATGTTAAAGAGAAGTGCATAATTGCAATAGAGAGATCTTACTCATGAAAGGCATTGTACCTTTTTTACTACTGTTAAAAATGGATCTAAAAAGATCAGAAAAAGAAGCAAAAGGAGTTTCTCTTCATGTTCATGAGTTTTCTATTTAACAACTTTCTTTTACCTACTTTCATAACAATGCTATGTACAAGCACAGACTAAAAAGGGAAAAGGTCTTGGAAGTCATATTGATAAACTATGTGTGGATCCCACAGCTGGCATAAAATATCTTGTTTGGGCTGTAAAAATATATTAGTACGTCATGTTATCTTCATAAATTCTTCCAACACATAAGGTGGGTAGTGTCCCCCTGAATCCCAAGACTCATTACTATTTCTGCTTGCTCTTACCATTCATCAGCTGCTTTGTCATACAGAGCAGGCGTGTGGCTGGGGCCAGAGCATTATGATTCTGGAGGGGCAGATACTGAGTGAGTTATTAGCTGTGGCAGACAACCCCGTTCCTAAATACTCCCAAGAAGGTTCTTCACTTAGGCAAGTAACAATTATGGTGGCATTCCCAACCTGCAGAATGCCAGAAGGTTTTGAATTTAGCTTGCAGGTTTCAGTTCCATTTACAATGACTCTGATTAGACATTAATCATGATTTCCAGAACTTTCCAAAGTTCACCAAATAAGTTCAAGCATTTAGAACATTCACAAGTATTTGTATTCCTCTATAGCAATCTGACTTGCTTGTAAGAAAGCTATATACTCTGTTTCTGTGTGAAAAGCCAGAATCTGAGACCTCAATCAACTGAGAATTTGGATCTCTGCATAATGCGAGATAGGAATAAAATTTGTAAATTAACTGAGGAATTACACTGCTTGTCACACTTGTGTGAGTTTAGAAGTACCAGAATATTTACCCTTTTGTATTTTATTTTGATTTTTGTGTTTGTCAAATTTACATATTTTAAAATAGTTATATTTAAGAAGATATATTTTCTGTTGGCTCTAATGAGTAATGCTTGATTTATTTAAAATAAAACTATTACTTTTTCCTTACTATTTGGAGGCAGGGAGAATTTAGTGCTTTGCCAGATAGTACTGCCAGATTAAGAATTAATTGGGTAGTATTTAAAAGTGATGTTGTTTGATTTTAATAGATGAAACCTGAGTTGCTTGATTTTAATAGATGAAATCTGAGTGATCTAGGTATGTACCTATCCTCTTTGGAAGTGATTTAGTCCCTTTTACTGGAAAATTAACTAACTTCGGCCTGTAATATTGTTCAAGATTTAAAAACACCCCTATTTGTTGTTTAGGATTTCGCTCATCTCGAATGACGAAATAACCTTTGCTTTTAGTCAAATCAGCTTTGCTGTTTGTTTCACTTCAGAACTAAATCTTGTAAAACTGATAACACCTTTTCTTTTGCTGTTTAATAAGTTATGTATTGTCAACAACAGGATGAGAACTTGGAGCAGGAGCTCCCCATAGGAATTTTTAGTGAAAATACTTTGCTTTAATATTTTAAGAAAAGTGCTTAGATTATATATTCATTATTACATTCTGTTCTTCTAACTGAGGTTTTAAAACTATTTAAATCAGTTTGCTGCTTAGATTTTCATTATAGGATATAGATAGGTGGGAAAATATCCAAGAAATGTTATGATAAATATATGAATAGCAGCTCTAAAAAGATGACATGGATCAGTTCATGAGATTGTATCCTAAAAGGCATTCCCTTTGATAGTAAAGGAAATTTCCACATGAACTTTGATGCATAGCTCTCAGTAGAGTGCATATAAATATCGGTGACTTTCAGAGCACATCATACATCACACAACTGCAGTTTTTATATCCACTTTTATATACTTCAGTTCTAATTTTGGTTTCCTTCCACTTCTAAACAAATATTAACAAAATTACCTACATTTGAAACTATTTCCAACATTTCATTCCATTGAGCTGTGAAGTTTGGGAGCAGAAGCAAGTTCAGATGCTTGTGAAGAATATTTTCTATTGCCCAACAACTGAGGAAAGGCTCACATTGATGCTTTTACTTAACATGAAGAAACCTTACCTGCAAGCAGCCTGCAATGATCTGCTTGGAAAAAGACAATTGAGACAAATTTTGCCTCAAAAGCCAATGTAGGTCTTGTAATTTGCTCTTCCACTTGATTTTCTTGCCTTGTCCTGTAAGTGCCAGTCCAGTATGTTATAATTCATCCAGCCTGCTCTGATGACAAGCAGTTTTGGAGAGAGGACAAGGAATCTTGCACAATCTGGCTGATTCCTACTCCTATCCTGGCAGCAACTACATAGAAAGCCTCGATGCCTGCTTTCCTGCCAGTGCTGCAGCCCAGGCTACAGGTAGCTATCTCTGAAGAATTTTATGTCACTCCCTTTATTAATTGATGATTGAAATCTTTAGGGTTAACTTCTGTTCCTGGGCCCTGCACACTGCAGAAAGAGGATAATAAGGGGTCTTACTTCCTAGGTGATAATTTTTGATAACGCTAATTCTGTTAACCTTCACAATTGTGACATGTTATTTAATTCTTTTTTTTCCCCTTTATTTTTTTCCCACTAATTTACTGTGATTTATGAAATATTTGGAAAAGACTCTTTCAAAGTTAGACTCTATAATCACATTGGAAGGAAACAAATCTCTCTCACTCTCTCCATATTGGATTATGTCAAAGATTAGCTTCAATTTAAGCAATGTTGTATGAAGTTTTCCAAAGGATTTTCTTTTTAAACTACAACCATATGTTTTACTCCAATGAAACAGCTTACATATTGGGTATATGAGATTGATTGATGACATTTGCTCCAGTCATTTCACTAGTCATTTATTCATTTAAGGTTAGGTTGCGAATGTTTATTAAATAATTGGCAAAGTAACTCATGGATCATCATTCCATATTTCTGGCAAGAAACAACTGAAGAACAGCAATTTTAAACAAAAATATTACAGATTGTGATAACATGAGTACACAGGGATATTCATTATTAAATATCTTCTTTATCATAAATTCTTGTAGCAAATACATTAGTTTATCCTAACAAAAGACCACAAACAAGACTATAGAATGAATATTCACTGGCTCAATGGCAACCTAATGCCATGCCTCCCTCTTTAGTCTGTCTCCCACTCACAAAAACATATCATAGCGTGCACCATCCTCATTTTCAGTTTTCTTTATTGGCACAAAACTGAGTATTTGAAGTCTTCTTCATTCTATCTAAGACTATTGAGGAAATGGATCCAAGCTGCTAACAACATCACCTTACCTCTCAAAGCTACAGACTGTCTCGATGCTCTCCCTCTCAGTTTCTCAGCAATTGAGCTTTTACTGTTGTTAGTGATGTTTTCAATTGACTGAATCTTGGTCTTTCCTGGCAGACTGCCCAAGACAACAATATTTCTTTTTTTCAGGAAGGAAGATCAACTTGAGCAGTTGTTATTTTCAGATACCATATAGAAACAGCTTTCTTTGATTTTGGCTTTCAAAAAAGCAAAAGTGGTTGGAAAAAATAAAAGAAAAAAGGGAGGAAAGCAGGTGTAGAATGTAGATTATATAACAGCTTCAGCCATCTCACATGAATGTTCTTTTGGGTAATTCCTGAGTAGAATAGAGGCAGGAAAAAGAGGAGGGTGTAGGAACGCACAGGGAGAATCTGCATGACTGACTGGTGTGATGTGAAGAGGAAAGGCTGGAATTTCATCACACTGTTGGATTTTGGTTCCAGGACTGTAGGTCCACCTCAGCCCTTCACAGGCAGAGAAGCTCATGCCACTATCTGGTCCTAGACAATATTATATATTTTTTAGAATGAGACATAATGGACTCATAGACCAATCAACCTGATTTCCATTTTCTGAAAATACCAGAATAAATAACATCTCTAAGCAGGATTAAAAGCACATGGTAATGACTAAGAACTCAAAGGATTTGTCAAAAATCAGTAATATCAAGAAATATTCATCAGATTCCTACTGGTAACGGCATTGTGAATAGGAAGAAGTAGTAGATATGATACAGATTGACTGCAGTAAAATATTTGACATGATCTCAAATTTCCTTCTCAGAAGTAAAACAGTGAAACACAGAGGAATTGAAACTGTTGGCAAGTGGGTGAACAATGGGAGAACTGTCCTGTGTGAATAGTTGTTGGATTGAAATAATTGTCAGACTGGAAGGATCTATCACCCAGAGGCCTGTGGAAATCTATGTGGGATCTGGGGTCAAGGGTTGCCATTGCTAGGAATCTTGAGTAGTCACATACCTTAGTTTTTATGAACCATCAAACAACTTGGAGAGTCCAGATGTGCATTTGAGGTGATATCAACAACATTGGAAAGGTTGTCTGATACAATAAGGGTATAATTCACAAGGTAAAACATAAAGAACTACACTGGAGATCAAATAAATCATTCATACAACTACAGGAAGGAAAAAACCCACAGTAAGCAGTTTTGTAGGGTGGGTGGGTGGGGTGTATGGTGGGTGTAAACATGAGAAAATATGTGTAGAGACGTAAAAAGAGCTAGTGTCCAACTTATTTACATATGAGGTAAAATTGTGAAGGTGCATCATTATGTGAGGAACTCTGTACCTGTTACTTAACACTTTGGATTGGGTTACGGTGGGCATAAAAAGATTTGGACCAACAGAATGTTACTGGCAGAATAGAAAAGAATGACAAAATCGGTCAGACAATGGCCCAGAAAACATAAATTGGAAGCAAAAGAAGACAGAGAACGTACAGAATAACTACTCCAACATATGAAAGTCGTTGCAGACATAAAGAAAAAAATAACCATCTCCACCAGTAACAGACTGAAAAGTAATGGATTCTGGAATAGTGAGAATTACCAGCAAACCACTTTGACAAACTTTCTTTAGGTATGGTCAAAACATGCTTGATATTGCTGTGGGATAGGGACATCACTCCTTAGAGTCTGTTTTTTTAAAAATAATTTTTTTTTTGTGAAAAAAAATAGGCAACACAGCTTCTTTTAATTTACACATTCGAGTACTATTTCCCAATATACAAGATTTCTTATAGTAGGACAACAGCACTAATACTTCGATATAATTAAGTATGTCATCTAATAACACAAATGAGCTTAGCAGAACTACTCATTTCAAATTTAAATCACTTGCCATAATTAACTTCACTGACTATTATAATTATTATACTGACTAGATTATTGCATGCAGAAGTTGCTATCACCAGGTAGAAATTTTATGTGAGGGAAAAATTACTTTATCCATGTTTCTTCAAAATTATTTCCTACAGTTTTATCCATACAGCAGCAATTTCTGATACTTCTTGAATGTAAATACAACTGAAAATGAGGAAAGAACAGTTCAGTGAAGGTACATGAAAACTTCAGTGTATTTATTCCAAGTAAACAATTCGAGGTGTGGTATGTGAATACATATTAATGCACATTTCCATGTTTTGAAAAAAACTTTTACAGTGCTTATAAACCTTGTAATTTTGTCATTAAAGAGAAAGTAAAGGTACAGCTGATTCTGACACACTGAAGGGACCATGCAAATTTTACATTATATGTTAATTCTAAAAAGTAGTTTGTTTAGTTTATTGAGGAACATTTAAAGATAGAGGAAATGAATAAGCAAGAAGTGCAGCTGGCATTTTAAAAGGAAACTTACATGATAACTGCCAAATACCCTGCAGCAAAGAGGTTTAATAAAACAAATAGAAAAAGCACCAGGATGCTTTCTTTATTGCAGCGTTACTAAAGTGTAATAAGGAAATCAAACATATAACAAAGTAAACTAGAATACTGATCTTACATTATTGACCTATTAATAAATCATACTGTTAGCCCACTGTTAAATGCAAATGGATTTCTAAGCAGTAAGTAACAAATACGAAAACTCATCTAAAATAGTTGATGTAGAATCTATTGAAGATAGTGCCTTCCAGGAAGTAATCACTGTAAAATGATGGGGAAAAAATTCAAACTAATTTGATGGCCTATTTGATGCAGCTGGTGGGGAACCTAAATAGCAGTCTAGACTTTATGTTTACTACTCTGTAAGGGCTTCACCACCACCAATAAACAGAGTGTGAATTCTGGGTGATGGCTTCTAATCAGCCCAATATTACTCCCTGCATCATAAATGGTTTGACTCATGTGAAAGTACCCTCCATGGCTGTCAGCCCACACTAAATTAAAAAAGAAAATAAACAACACAAGCCACCTGGGACCTGCGGCCACAGAAGCTTCTTGTGACTCCAAGTGCAATATTTCCCCTGGTGACCACAGAATACTGGATGAAGGACGAACAGCCACAAGCTTGGCAGCAGAATCTGAATCTGCTCATTTGATTGCTGGGCTATACCTGGAACAGAGACTTTTCAGAGTACTACTACGGAACTACACTGCACACATTCAGAGAATGTCTCAGCTTTCTAATGCAGTTGTGGTTTGTGCAGTCACACAATAAATGAGCAGCAGGGTTGAGAATACAAGTCTCCAAGTTCTGCCTTCTAATCCTATTCTTCAATCATTGGAATAAAGTGAAAAGAACCATCTCTCTTTATGAGTACTTGTCAGATTAATTTGTGTTGTGGTACTACTTCAAGGTCCTGTGGCATCAGAAAATCTTATAATCCATAGACATATGGACATTCAGTCCTTTCTAGGATTTAAAATCAATTCAACTGCATTTCCAGAGATGTTTCTGCCTGAGACTTTCAAGGAATGCTCACAGCTACAGGTTTGGCTATTAAAGATACATTTCTGTGTTAAATAAAATTGTCTTCTCTATTAAAATTGACAACCAGGTCCATATACTCAATAAAATAACAGAAAAGGTCACTGTGAACAGTGCTGCAATGGATCCCAAAATTCTTATAAACCTTTGGAGTGTGCTGTCATAGTAAATTCATGGAAATCTTTCAAAGTCAGTCTTGCCTCTCACATAGAGCAGAAAAGCTGTCAAAACCAAATTTTGACCCCATTTGCCTATATAGGATTCCAAATATGTGCGATTTCACATAATTTCAAGAATGAACAAAACAAAATTTCTGACAGGATGGTTTAGAAGCTCATATTCAGTCTACCTCAATATTTGTTGGATTTAGTGATGCATTCTTGGTCCTTCAGTGTCCCAGCAATGCCAGCACAAGGACTGCTTTACTCTGCCAGCACCTGCTCACCTGCTGCCACCCTACCTGGCTGTAACCAGTCTTTAGACAGCGAGTACAGCATACCTTGAGCTATGCCAGTCTGACAAGGTGAGGAAGCACCCAGAGATTTAGGCCTCCTGAGGGGATTCAATTGAGCAAGCATCTTGGGACACATACCAGCCACAAAGTGACCAAACGGCTTCTCACGAAAGATGTCTGCAATCTTAGAAAAGTAAGGCAAGTAGCTACCTTGAGTATAAAAGCTAGGTTGTCAGAATAATGGACACCCAAGTTTGTGAGGCTGAGAACATTCAAACAGAATTTTTCCAACATGCTGAGCGACTTCTACTCACAATGAGACTCAAGGTAAGTTGGGCAGGACCATTATCCATTGCTGGAATTAATGTTGTTGCATTAAATGGTTGTAGACAAAATAATGTAAGATTAACAGGTCTTGAGATGAATTAACAGTGCAGATATGAGGGAGGAGTGTCCACTGGGTCTGTTACTTACAATGGAGAGGATAACTTCCAATGTCTAGCATCTCAGTTCACATTAACTAATGAGTGGATAGAACATATTGGAACTTTAAAAGACAAGACTGATACCTGCTCTACCTGCCTAAGACTCTCTTTCTTTGTGAGCAAGTTTTCAGTATAGTGAAATTCCAACATAGTTGTGACCACTTACATACAGCCATATGATATGTAGGGCTCACCCTTGTCCTTATAAGAGATATCTTCTCCTAACATATTGTGGATCACTCTGAGTTCAGAATTCTTCTTTAGAGACCAGGGACTCCAGTTTTTTTTTTTTAATGTGGTCCCAAATATCTTTAAAATATTACATAATGTGTTGTGCACTTCTTTGGTGGTCTTTTTAGTGTTCTCTGCCTTCTAGCTTGCTGTTTCTTCTTTTCTCAGAAGCTAAGCTCTAATTCTCCCTCCTCATCTAATGTGGAAGTTCATCTCACGCTGCTAGTAGAGGTTGGTATTTTTTTTTCTTGCTTTATGTATAAGAACAAACATGTCTTGGTTGAAATGCAATTGGAATTGTTTCCTTATTGTCTCCTATACTTGCCTTTTAACCTGAGAGTACATGGAGCACTTTCTTGTGATTAGTGGTTCCATTTTACTTAAAGATTTTCACTAGTCTACCACTCTTTTAAACCAACTTATTCCAGTATAAACTTTCCTAAGGCTTAAATAACCAGGGAGCTGCTGTTTGGCTGGGTATGTCCTTTGTTCCTCTTGCTCTTCTAAGCAAAGGCAGTCAGGTCCAGAACATGGCACTGTCATGTGCTATTTTCCCCTTGCTGTTAGTTCTCTCCTCTGTGCGCCTTTAATTACTCTTTAAACTCTATTATATATCTCTATCTCTATCTCTATCTCTACCTCTACCTCTACCTCTATCTCTACATCTTACTCTGTTTTATCTTGCTTCTCTACTTTTTGAAGAAGAAAGGCATGGATCATCCTTTTTTATCTGTAACATGGGAAGAATTTGACCTATTTTTATCCTCACTGCCTGCTATTAAATGTTAAGAAGAGTAGAAATCCCTTCAGATTCTATATTCCAGATCCACTCCTACGATGCTGAATTAACTGTTACCCAAACCAAAAAGACACTCAGTTATCTTTACCATTTATTTACTATTGCCATACATACTCTTAATTCTTACCTGTTGTTACTATTCAGTTGTTGTTTTTTAGGTGGAATTTTTCTTTGCTGCTGATACTAAGACTTTTGGGATAATTGTTTCCTCCACTGCCAGGACCTAGCTTTCTTCTCTATAACCTCTCAGCTGAGCTTTCCAATGTATGTACTTCTCCAAAAAAAAAAGCTGCTAAATTCCCTCATCTCTTCTTGCAGTGGGAAATAATCCTCCACCGTCTTAGATAATCGTGAGCTTGTTGCAGTCCAGACATAGTAAAAGCCAGTGATTTATTGTAGGCAATGTTATGCAATTACAGTATTATAGCAGCTAGTGCCTTTCTTTTGTGCGTAAGCTGTTAAATGTAACAAAAGCCTATTGTTTTCAATGAAGGGAAAGCAAATAATTTTTAAAATGTGATTAATTGTGTAAGTATGGACCTTTTAAGTACATATGGTAAGCCCTATGCTATGGGAATGGCACTTACTGCTCTCTCAGCATGAGTCTGATGAAATAAACAAAAAGTTAAAATATAGCCGATAGTCTCCCTGGCGTTCATTAACATAGCATAGAAAGCAGAAACTAGCCACATTTTATATAAAAAGACTCTAGAAATCTGTGTCTACTTACATTAGCATTAGTGAATTGGTGGGTGCCAACTATGCACATAGCATGCTTTATTTATAGGTCTGTATAGTAGTCAAAAACACGCTATCACAGAAATGTGTTATTCATTAATTCATATTTTTCTCAGCCTTACTTTACTTCTTGAACCCATCCAGGTGTTTTTTAAACGGTGAAGGTAATTTAATACCAAACAGCATTCACATTCACCCTATTTTTCAACTCCATGTAACTAAATAGTCCTCCTGATTCTGTCTATTATTTACCTTTAATTAGATCACATATATTGCAAACTAGAGTTTGTCTGTGTTTTTATGACAAAATTACACACAATGGAAAAAAAATAAGGTGGAATAAATGGTCAGCTTACTGAACAGAGTATTTCACATTAACTATTTATCAAATATCCATTCTTTATATTGAGTGGAATGGTAAATAGTGCTATAGGTATATGCTTCTGGTGCCTAATTTCCTTTCAAAGTGCTCATTTAAAATGCTTAACATTTTCAATATAGCTTACCTTTTCATACCTCTGTATGAGATGCAGTCACACATTACAGAACACAGATATATCAAATGACCTCAACAAATCCAGCAACATATGCAATGTATATGTGTTTTCACTAAAGGAGCTTTATAGGTTTCCATGACTTACCTTATGAGGTTTAAGGGGGTTTGAAGAGGAAAAACAAAACACTTTTCTTGGTGGTTCTTTTTATCTTATATGTGAATGAGAGCTTGATATAATCTAATTTTAATCATGAGGAAAAATTAAAACAAAGTAGAAACAGGGACAATATATCAACATTAATATGCTGTCAATTATTGGTTATTACAGTATTTGTCATGTAAATCAGTCATATAGATAATTTATGAATAGTCATAAAGCAACTTCTTCCAATTGCAAGGTTCACGGCCATTGCCATTCAGTGATATATGTAAATATTGGTGTAAAAGCTGCTTCTAAAACACAAACTCTGAGGGGAGGGAGAAATCTTACTGCCATTAAGACACACAAGCCTTCGAATTCTGAAGGAAAATAATGATTAAACCAGAAATAACTTATTATAATTAGAGTTGATAAAAGAGAAAAGGTCAGGATTGTAAATGAGTTCTGAAGGTGTACAGAGTGTTAAAATAAGATAGAAGGCTTTTGATGAATATTCACAAATTTTTGCTAACATCTTTGAAATACAAAAATCATAGAATCATAGAATCAGCAGGTTGGAAGAGACCCACGGGATCATTAAGTCCAACCATTCCTATCAAACACTAAACCATGTCCCTCAGCACCTCATCCACCCGTGCCTTAAACACCTCCAGGGAAGGTGAATCAACCACCTCCCTGGATAGCCTGTTCCAGTGTCCAGTGATCCTTTCTGTGAAAATTTTTTTCCTAATGTCCAGCCTAAACCTCCCCTGGCAGAGCTTGAGGCCATTCCCTCTTGTCCTGTCCCCTGTCACTTGGGAGAAGAAGCCAGCACCCTCCTCTCTACAACATCCTTTCAGGTACCTTTCAGGACCTCTTCCTGAGGTCTCCTCTCAGCCTCCTCTTCTCCAGTCTAAACAACCCCAGCTCTCTCAGCCATTCCTCATAAGGTCTGTTCTCCAGCCCCTTCACCAGCTTTGTTGCTCTTCTCTGGACTTGCTCCAGAGCCTCGACATCCTTCTTGTGCTGAGGGGCCCAGAACTGAACACAGGATTCAAGGAGTGGCCTCACCAGTGCTGAGTACAGAGGGAGAATAACCTCCCTGGACCTGCTGGTCATGCCATTTCTGATAAAAGCTAAGATGCCATTGGCCTTCTTGGCCCCCTGGGCATGCTGACTCATGTTCAGTTGGCTGTCAACCAACACCCCCAGGTCCCTCTCCTCCAGGCGGCTTTCTAGACAGACTTCTCCTAGTCTGTAGCACTGCATAAGGTTGTTGTGTCCTGAGTGCAGGACCCGGCATGTGGCCTTGTTAAACCTCATGCCATTGGACTCTGCCCAGCCGTCCAGTCTGTTCAGATCCCTTTGCAGAGCCTCCCTACCCTCCAGCAGATCCACACTTCCACCCAGCTTAGTGTCATCTGCAAACTTGCTAATGGTGCACTCGATGCCTTCATCTAGGTCATTGATGAAGACATTGAACAGGGCTGGACCCAGCACTGAACCCTGGGGAACACCACTTGTCACTGACCTCCAGCTGGATTTAACACCATTTACCACCACTTTCTGGGCCTGGCCAGCCAACCAGTTTTCTACTCAGGAGAGCATGCTTCTGTCCAGACCAGAGGCTGACAGTTTCCGTAGTAGAATGCTGTGAGAAACTGTGTCAAAAACTTTGCTGAAGTCCAAGAAGACCACATCCACAGCCTTTCCCTCATCCAGTAGTTACTTCTTCTTCATAGAAGGTGATCAGGTTAGTTTGGCAAGACCTGCCTTTTGTGAACCAGTGCTGGCTGGGCCTGATCACCCAATTCTCTTGCATGTGCTTCATGACAGCACTCAAGATCACCTGTTCCATACTTTTAAGCTTTACTTGCAGAACAAGAAAATTGTTTCCTGTTGGATATTTTTGTTTTCTTTTAATTTATTTTTAATTGAATTTCGTTTAATTTAATGGATTTATCTTCCTTTTTACAAGAAAACTTAATTACAACACTGTCACATGCTTCTGTATATTTCAATTCTCGGATACAGACAGACTGAAAAATCATATTTTTCCTCCTTAAGAGGAGGAAAGATCACCTAGTTCCAATCCCCCTGACATTGACAGGGACATCCCACTAGATCAGGTTACCCAAAGCCGATCCAATGTGGGCTCCAGGGATGGGGCATCCTCATACCCTGTTTTGGAGAGCAGAACAATGTTTTAGAAGGGTTTCAGGCATAACCAACATTTCTTGATTTTTTTCTGCAGTCTTTCCAGAAGGATTCCAGAGCATGCAACTAGACATTTGAAAGGATAACCAGAACAAGTTCAGTTCTGCAAATTTGTGTTTAAAACATGAATATTGCTTCAAAGCTTGACTCTTAGAAGTCTCTAACAGAGACTTCTGTGTATCTCATCTCACGTATGACTCTTAATGCAAAAAGGAAAAAAAAAATCAGGCCAAGTTTAATATCTATTTCATCAGGCTGCATAAAATTTAAGAGTTCATCTCTTCAGACTTGCCCAGCTGTAGCAGCAGTCATGTTATAGTGATTCTGTTCCTCAGATCAGAGTTTGTAGATAGGAAGATTGCAGCTGCTCATTTATTTGTAAGAGTAAAGACAGAGGTCACATTCTACAAAATGAGTCTGGGTTGTCTGAAGGATCTATCAATCAGGCTGATGGACAGCTGAAGAAAACCAGAGAGTTTAGATGGAAACATTGCCTTGGGTGAAACTTTCTCATTAGAAACTTTACCCATGACTTTATCAGCTGCCTGAAGTTCAAAATGAAGGAACCTACTACTGGAGTAGCAGACTCCACTGAAAAGCAGTCTTTAACAGTGTTTCTGTGTCAATAGTAGTGGTCATAGGCAGTTGCTAAATGCTAACTTTAAGAGCCATGAAAAGTGTTTGGGTCTAGCATACAATTTAAGCAAAGATAAGGTTTCTGTGTTTAAACCAATCAACCTTAATCATTGCACTTCCAACTTTTTGCTGTACTCTACAAGTATCATAATCTTAATCAAATTGAACCTATCTCTAAAATAGTTTAGGACATCTGGCAGTCCCTTGAGGGGCCTGATGTTTTACACAATGGCAGAGGAATCCCAAAACATTCACTCAGCAGTGAGTTTAACACAAAGCATAATTGGTTCCTCTTCCAGTAGGAACATGGTCCTAGATACACGCAAAAAGTCAAAAAACCCTTGCAGCACAGAAAAAGCTGAGAAGACCATAATATCTTTCCTGTCTTTGGCTTACTGGTGTATATACTGTTGAACCTGATGGACCAAGGGAAATGAGCCTTATATTATGTATATCTACAGTATTTTTCTAACAGGTGTTTAATTCAGAACCAAGTGGAAGTCCTTCAAGATTCCTGTGGTTTGAGGTAAATTAGAATCAATTTTGTGACTCTAATTCAATCTTTCCAAAGTAATTTCATTTTCTGAAAGCAAGCAGTGTGTTTTCCAGACAGTTTATCTCTAGAAATGATAACACTGTTATGCAAAAAGGCCAATGCTTATACTTAGTCCTAGAGTAATCAAGGTCATTCTCAAACTGGCTAAAATGGGCCACACCTGCAGGGAGAGGCAGACAGGATAAGTGACCCTAAACTGACCAATAGAGTATTACATCCTGCATGCGTCATATTTGGTATAAAATTGAGAGATCATGAAGGTCTTTCTCTCTTCTGCGATGGCTGACATCCAGTGAGAAACTTATCTACTTGTTGCTTCTGATGCCAGATCTGTGTGTTCCTGAATCCAGTTCCTGAGTCCTGATCCCTCCTAGCTTCCCTTGTGTCTGTGTTATAGTGTTTGTGGTTACATATAGTCACCATGGGGTGGTGTGAGGGCATGATCTCATATATTTGTATATATTTTATTACTTTATTATTATTATCATTATTAATATGCCATTAAAACTGTAGTTTTAATTTCCAACCCCAAGCCTTTTTCCTCCCATTTTCCTTTACCCTTTCCCTGGGGGTGGGAGAAGGGATTTTGGGAGCTCAACTACACAGTCTTAGCTGCTGAAATTAACCATGCTGGGCCTAAAGCATGACAAAGATTCATACATAATCATACAATTTTACATCAAAATAGAGTTTGTTTTCTCATATTGCCCACACATATTCTTTTGTGAGGTCAGTGATATAAAATAAAGATGATGAGAAGAAGTGGGTGAAACTTCCAGTCAAGCCCTGTCTTCAACACTGCAGTGATTCATGTACACAGCAAATATCCACATAGGCTAGTTATGCGGCTCTGTGTTTTGCTTGATGTTCCTTAATAATATATACTAGCAATGCTGAATCATCTGTAAGGTATGTGTAAACAATTGAGCTGCAGGTGGTTTTCAGGTTCTACCACATTGATATGCTGAGGGCTCACCCAGTTCAGTTTCTGATTGTTTACAATCCCCTGCTGTGCCTGCAATATGCTTGAATTGTGCTTAAAACACATAAATCTGCCTTCAAAGGCAGCTTGGGAGGCAGAAGTGTGGCTAGGGAATTTTAAATGGAAAGGACAAGCAATGGCTACAAAGAGCTCAGTTTTTAGTAGTAGGTATCACAGTTTGTTCCAATTACAGCACACACTAGAGTGTGAAATGTTCATGCCAATCTAGTAAAAAGAAAAAGTACACGCAATGCTGAAATTAACACCTTTGTAATTACAGACAAGCTCCTTTACTACTACTCAGCAAGTGCAGCAGGTTTAGAGAAATGCAAGCATAGCGGGTTGTGCAGTAGGAAATGTGACAATTTTTTTTCAATCTGACTTGATAATTGGAACCTTTAACAGCTGGATAAAATCATTTGCATTTCTGAGCAGGAGAATTTAAAAGTTAACTGCATCTGTATTTGCCTCACTGAAAACTAGATAAAAAGGGGTTTCTTTTGCAATTAAATGACTTGCATCCCCCTTCTTTCCCTCTTGTAACATTGCCATTACAAAACTATACATTTGGCATTCTTCAACAAAATTTATAGCTCTTTTTGCAAACTGAGCTAGAAACAGGCCATCATAGGGGCAAACATGCCTTTCATTTGTATTGAGTGAGCTGTCTCAGGCTCATGGCAAAATGAATAGCTGGATATTCCCCAATAATCCCAGTCTCTCACTATTCACACACATTCACAGTGACTCATACAGGAAAATATCATTAAGTGTGCCTTTTAATTTTATTCATGTTTCAACTCTAACCCTGCAGAAGTTTCTTAGTGCTTGTAGGAATATTTTAGTTAGCTTCACTTGCCAAACAGATCTTCCCCCACTTTATTATATTGGCATTATTATTTCTACTATATAGGAAGTATATTGTCCCATATTATATATCAAAACATTACTAATGTCATTAAGACAATGCCAAGACTAGTCACATGATAGGCATGAAAAGTCATCTCTGTTCTTCAGAGAGCCTTGAATGTCAGCTGATTAGTTTCTGTCCAGGACAGAAGAAGGAATCTCTCTTTCTGCTCTTAAATAAAGGCTGAAAAGCCAACACTACTTTGTTACCGAGGACCTTCTGAAATCAAGGCATGTTCTCATCCAAGTGCTTTTTAGATTTAGTTAATGTTAATGTTTTCTGTGGAAAAAAAAAATTTGACAAAATTTAAAAAGCTTACTGCAGAAACCATTTGAGACAACTTTTCTGTTTACATGTTTGTTTTTTTTTTACATAAAGGTGAGAAAACCCGTATTATTCAATTATATCTCAATTATATCTCCAGCATTTCCTAACCTCTTAAACTTTACCTTTGCAACCTCATCATCCATTTGACAACGTATCTTCCTGTAATATAATAAGAAATCTCTCCACAACACATGGAAAGTAAGGAGGTGATTTGCAACAGCCAACATGGCTTTGCTAAGGGCAACTAGTGCCAGATGAACTTGGTGTCCTTTTGCGTTGAGGTCAGAGCATTGCTGAACAAGGGAAGAGTAACTGAAATAATCTTGCTGGACTTGTGGAAAGCATTAAGCACTGTTCCACACAACATTCTTACCTCTAAACTCGAGAGACGCATATCTGCCAGATGGATCACTTGGTGGATAAGTAATTGGCTGGATGGTCATACTCAGAATTGTGGTGATGGCTCAATGTCTGAGTAGAGACTGGCAATAAGTGGTGTTCCTCAGGGGTTATTATTGGGACTAGTGTTGTTACACATCTCTCTCTGTCAGAGACATGGACAGTGTGATTCAGGGCAGGCTCAGCAAGTCTGCTAGTGACACCAGGTTGTGTGGTGTGATTGACACACTGGAGGAAAGGGATGCCATCCAGAGGGAATGTGGCAGTCATGAGAGGTGAGTCTGTGAAAACTTGATGAAGTTCAACAAGGCCAGGTGGTGCTGGTGGATGAGATGCTCAACATGAGCTGTCAATATATGCTTGCAGCCCAGAAAGCCAACAATATCCTAGGCTGCATCAAAATAAGTGTGTACAGCAGGTCAAAGGAGCTGATTCTCCCCCTTTACTTTGTGCTCGTGAGATCTCACCTGGAGTACTGCATTCAGTTCTGGGGTCCTCAGCACAGGAAGGACATGTATATATTAGAGCAAGTCCAGAGGAGGTCATGAAGATGATCAGAGGGCTGGAGCACCTCTCATATGAGGATAGGGCTGAGACTTCAACCCTGAGAAGAGAAGTCTCTGGAAATATCATACAGTAGTCTTCTAGTACTTGAAGGGAGTTGACACAAAAGATGGGGAGAGACTCTTTATCAGGGAGTGTAGTAATAAGATGAGAAGTACTGGTTTTACACTGAAAGAAGGTAGATTTAAAGTAGCTATTAGGAAGAAATTTTTTTACTGTGAGGATACTGAAGCATCAACATAGGTTGCTCAGAGAAGTTGTGGAAGTTCCATTCCTTGGAGGTGTTCAAAACCAGATTGGATGAGGGTATGAGCAACCTGATGTAGTAAATATTCTTGCCTATGGCCAGGCAGTTGGAACTAGATGAACTTTAAGGTCTTTTCCAACTCAAACCATTCTATGCTTCTATGTTCTCTCTCTCTTTAGTTCTCTAGTTCAGCTATTCCAATCTGCTTGTGAAGTTAACCAAGTGCACAATAGTTCTGATTTTTACTGCTGATTTTTAATTTTTTTTTGTAGGGGAGCAAGTTGAAAGCAAAATACTAAACCAATTAAAATTATTTAATATTTACTCTTTCTTTTATCTAGTTCATTTTTTCTGGTAATCATAGTACGCTACATATTTAACAAGAAATGAGTAAATAGATTTTAATATCAGCTATCAGTATTAACAGCATCCTGACTATAATTAACGTAGGAAGAATTAGTGTTTGGTCTTCCCTTACTGCAGTACACAGTGCTTTTCACTTGTATATCTTAGCAGAAAATATAGTGTATCTGGTCACCATAGGAACACATTCCCCATCTGCTGCATTATCACATTTTTTCCCCTTGACTTATGTAGATTGCAGTCCTCTCTACTATGTTGTCAAGATATGTAGGGGCCATTTTCCTCCCCATCTAAAAAGAGTTATGACAGACAGGAAAGTAGTCCTGGTTCTTAACTCTTGGAATGCCGTGACTTTTCATGTACACAAAGTTTTCAACAGTGTACATCAAAGCAATTCCTCCCTTTCTAGCCTTCCTAGCAAAACCACATTTGAAGAAAATGGTTTGGGAATCATGAAAACGCTTTTTAAGGAAAAAATGCAGTTTCACTTTGCAAAATTTTGTGTCTTATTATGCATCAAGAGCTCCTGTCTGGCCAAGCCATATGGATTATCATTATTGCTGCATGCTGTTGTGCAATGGGAAAAAGAAGCTTAGCCCGTATGAAAGCATGGGAACTAGGGGGCACTACTCAGATTCCCATGAGACACAATAGGCCAGAGCTGATTAATGTTGAACTGACTTGAAACACAGTGCTTGAGTTCAGCTACAGAAAATAAAGTACTTTGATTTAGTAAGTCAAAACTAAACATAGACATTTCCAAATTGAATTATTTTGGAACATTTCATTCCAAGAAAAAAAATCCTGATATTTTAACTTTTTGTTCCTTTTCTGAAGGAAAATAATGTCGAAATACTGTTTTTTCCTGTGGGATATTTTCTGTTCCCATTGAGGAAAAAATAGCTTATACAAAACAACAGAATTATTCGAAGTCAATATTATCTGTGTATTGTATTCAGTGTTTTTGTTGCCAATATTTTTCTATATAAAACATCATAAGAATTGCATAAGAAGAACATGAAAACATTCACAGTTTTGTGCATTACTGGAAAATGAAAAAGACCTATGCTCCATACATAAAAATCAATTGGATAATTTGCATTTATAAATAAAGAAGTAACAAAACTTTTTAAAAAAGACACAGCATAACCACAGACTAAATTCACTTGTTTAAACTTTTGGTTTTGCTTTAGACAAGTTCTGGTCTTCTCATTCTGAAGGAATTTAAGACAGTTTTAATAGTTCATTAGGTTTAGGCATATGGAAATACTAGCCTGAAATTTCTGTGATTTAAAATCAATCTCTGCTATCAGATGTAATCATACTGTATATTTCTTTTCATGAATTCATCAGGCTTAATCTTAAAAACTATTAAATTTTGGTTCTACGAAGTGCAATTGGACAGCAATCCTTTTCTGCTTCAAAAAAAAAAAAAAGAGAAAAGCCATGATTTATTACTGATTAATATTCATAAAATATTATTGTAATTATATTCCTTCATCAAAATAATTTTCTTTCTCTGATGTTCTAGTCCATGACAAATGAATAATTTGAAGAGTCTAGCACTTAATTTCCTGGAGTCTTTTGCTTATCTACCATATATTACTTCTTTCATGTCATCATTCCTTTTCAGATGTGTATGTCTCACTCCCACTTTCAGCTCCCAGTATCCATAGCAAAATCCTGCAGCTATAGTCAGTTGGTTTTGCCCTGGGCCTTCACTACACTTAATCTCTCTGCTCTATCTTCTTTTTGCCTTTCTTCTTTCTTACTGCTGAACAATATTTTGCTATGTAATACCTAGCAGTAGAATCTGGTGAAATGAGGGATGGTCTCTTCCAGGCTTAAGTTCCTTAAATGCTCCTTAGTGACCTTTCCAAACTAAGGGAAAGAGGTTCCATGACTGCTCTTGAAGCCTGGCTTTACTGATATGGCTCAGAGTAACATAAACTGAATTAATTTTTAGACTTTCCACAGGACTGGCTGCATCTCAGTTTTGTATCTTGGACTTCCTCAAGCTTATGCTAGTGCCTTTCCTATTTACTCCACAACCAGGTGAGGCAAATAGTCACTATCACCAGTTAAACACACCTAAGTTTTTCTCAGCTGTTATAAACACTATTAATCCTATTAACTTGTGGCAGGTTTTTCTTCCATACATGGTGCATCTCTATGGAAACACAGAACTACATGGAGAACTACATATTCAACACACATTGTAAAAAAAATAAAATAAAATTATGTTAAGGCACATTTACTGTTCCTATATAAAGAAGTTATTGATTGGTAGATCCATGTAATTGACAAACCTAATACTTGAAGGATCACTCAAAAGACTTGGATAGTCATGTTTTCCTAACTTTAGGAGGACTGATTAACTTCTTCTAGTTATTAAAAGGTGCCAGTTGCCTAGTTTGGATTAGGACTGTACTTCTGAAGCAAATTTATGCCCATTCAACAGGGGCTTCTGTTTGCACCATGGATTGGTCTGGGAGTGTGCAGAGCAAGGTTCTGAAAATGGAAACCAGCAGACATCCCCTAGGAGTGCCCGTGACTGACCTTCAGCACCTAGCAGGGATTGGCCTTGAAAGAAAGAGTGACATGAGCCAGAGTGACAAGTATTGTGCATGTTGCATCTTCAGCACCAACACTTTCCCTCCACATCTGCTCCCACCAGTACGTGCTAGAAATAGCTTCAGTCTCTTGTTTTATGCTTTGCTATCTTACACATTTGTGCACTCTTGAATTATAATAAAATAAAGTTCTAACACAAGATATAACCACTTGTTTTCCATTTTGCAACCTGGGGCAGAAGCAAGTGCTTTCTTTTTTGGCCCAGTTTTTCCAACAAAGAACAGATGTGGTTGGCTATTTAAATTACTTTGTACACAATTCCAAAATAGTGGATAAAGCTCTTTCAAGTTCATAGATATTAAACTTGTTTATACTTATGTGTTCATACAACATTTAATTCCAATGATAACATTAAGACTTCTAGTTTGTTTGCCTGTTAAAATCGTAACATAATCATAACTCTTACTTAAGGTAGAGACTGAGTAGAAAAGCCAGAGCAGAATAGATAGGGGGAGGCACATTTGTTTGATTGTCAAATGTATTGGATCATCCTGTCCCAATTTGTACTTGTTGAAAGGTTTATCCTAAATGTTACAATTCAGTTTTAACCCTCTTTGAAGCCAATTAAGAGCTGAAGTCAGCAGGATCATCATACTCTGGCCTTTGCTGTTGAGTTGCAGATTCCCTACTGCCTGTGTATATTGCAATTATCCCTGTTTCTATAATTACACTATGCAATCATCAGCTGTACAGGAGAAGATCCTTATTAGGATAGCAGAATGTAAAGGGGTCAGGGTGCCCTTTTGGCATGTTTCACATACCCCGTGCTTCTGTGGAAAAACAAAATCACTGCAAAAAATTCACACATATATGATAATTAAACAACTACCCGAAAGCTTGCCATGTTTATAGCTGTAGTTTAGAGATTTAATCCTGTTTCTTTCTTTTTTCCCTGTTCTTTTTTTTTCTTTGCTACTGTTAGCAATGTTACTGCTTTCAGTCATCATTTGGAATAAGTTATTAAACTTATACTGCAAATGCAACTCCAGTGCAGAACTCTCCCAAATAATGTGAGAAAAAAACAGCACATCCAACCACAGGTTCTTGAACATCTTTGTTTCTAACAGTGTAGATAGTTACGTTACTCAAACATTCATTCCATTCCAGTTGGTGATAATGGTGGAGATAAACTATGCTTCAGACAATGTAGTGTGTTTTCACATAATGTAGACTGTAGGGTTTTTTCTGTGCTGAATCGTCATAGTTCTTACATAATTTATCTGATATATGAAATCCAGGATTTTTTCATTTTCATTAGAAATGAAAATGTCATTAAAATTTCAAGTTTGCTTGTTGTTTTTATAAAACAGAACAGTCAGAAATATGAGTGATTGGCAAGAGAGAGTAGGTTTTGAAAACTTTTAATGAATTACATTATTTTCTCATTTCTGATTTTTTACAATAGATGTGTTAAAATTGTTGAATGAAGGTTTCCCTGGCATTTAGTGTTTTTCTATATATTTTGTTATAAACACAAAATCAAAAGGGTAAATATTTGCATTCCTATAAATTCAGTCTAAATACCTTAATCAGTGGAAAAACTTTAGTATCTATATTATTTTCTTATATCTTTTTTTTCTACAGGTTTTTTTTTTTTGTTTTGCACTATTTGTCGTCTTTGTTACTCCACTAGTTTTTGTTCAAATAATTGTGTTATCTGGAACTTTTCTGAGCTTCCAGCACTGCTGCCTGGCCAAAGGCTTAGTTTTGTAATCTCTGGGAATTTTTGCAGTTAGATTATGTTGTAGCCACTTTTATCTCTAGTTGCCCAGAACATTTGGTGTTTCATTCACATCTGTCTCTGCACTAGCATTCAGTCACTGCTGGAACCTTCTTTCTTTGTCATCAGCACTCAATAGCTCAAGATCAAGTTTGCTCTTTGAGCTGAATCAAGTTATTCCCTTTCACATGGAACATTAATACTTTTCCATATTCAATAATTTATTGAATGGTTCTTGTTAAGACCACAAGTAAGAAATAAAACAAGCAAAAAAAGTAAAGAATGAGGTTTAAAGAAGCCATAGCCCTAGGAAGGCACTGAGAACTACCTGTAACTTCTGTAACTTATGTGATCCCCTTTTATTTTAAAAAGAGTTTGGAATTTTTTGTCAGAATTATTAAATGGAAAACACAAAATCTAGAGTGCTATTAGAAACATTCCTACTGGAAAAATCAAAATTAAAGATATCTTTTGGGAAAGATTTCATTCGAAGTAAAATACTGTGGTTTGCTGGAAAAAAATCCCAGTTTCTTTTTGAAGTCAAGTCTTCATTAAATCGCAGTTACCCGAAGTCTATAGCACCTCACAGGAACTGTAGAAATGGTAGCATAGACTTTCCTGTGCCTTCTCTGTGAAATATTAATAGATGTGTAGACCAGCAAAAAAACACTGTCATGCTCATAGTATTCAAATAACTTCCCAAAGGCTTCATGAGCCATGATATTTGTCCTCATTCAGGTAGTGCATATTTACATTGCCAAACCTGCCCAGATAGCTCTTACAAATCCCAGGCAGGTTGCTAGATTTAAAAAAATAGATAGTTAGTGAGTATTCTGACTCATGGCCTGCTTCTAATATGACAGATATTTTACTGTTTTGTCAGTTTTTAACACAAATGAATCATGTTGATGAGCATTGCTACGACTCTGTATCCCAGGTGTGTTGCAAGAGGTTGTTAGGATATAACATCAGGTTTTTTTGGGTAGCAGGCTATGCACACTCCTCTGCTGAATACCATATAAGACTTATGCATATGAATGTTTTTTCAAAATATACAAAATTTTGTTTATGTCTGTGGGATTTTATTACTTTGGACCAAAATCAGGAAATGCAGTGGAATCTAAATATAATTAGAAAACTTGCACATTCAAATATACCAAAAGAGAAATTAAATTAACCCCAGTTTTATTCCAAAGGACACTATCTTAATTAAATGAATCACTTCCAGTGACATGCGAGCTATATAAAATAATTGTTTCAGTCATCAAAGGAAATAATTTATTGCTACAGAGAACATTTCACAACAAGAACAAGCAACTGAAATTTTCAAATGAGATTTCCAGATAACTGGACTTAACAGTGTCAGTACAAAGAATACTTTTCCTTCTACAAATCACCCAACATCCAGGAAGTCCCAAATGACTGGAAACAAACTCTGAACACTGTTCTAACATCTTAGCTGAAAATTGGCATCATTAGAATGCATATGGTCTTTTAAATCCTTCTGGGGAAAAGTCTGCCACTAGAATGTCAGCATAATTTATGTGTCTTTTCCCAATTTGTACTATAAGAATTGTATCGGTTGTTAGACTTGACAGTTACAAAAAAATGTTAATACTGCCATTTGTTGGCAAAATTAGGCAATGCATGTGAAACATAGGTGCAAAATTATTTGATATTGTATATTAAAATTTTTCTCTTTTTCCAGAACAATTTTCTTAAGTGTTTATCTTCAACTTAGAAGATAAACAATATATATTTGCTTAATGCAAATATATTAAGCTATTTGGTATCAGAGTAGCCTCTTGTCATGACAGATTTTCTTAATCATTAACTTTGAATTCAGCTCTGAATGTCTTTTCTTTATTAAACTTGATTACTAATGGCATATTTTAATTAGTAATAAAAAATTAGACTCTCGACTGCCATGAACAAATCAAGAGCCTGACAAGCTCCACAATTAAATATATATTGTCTGATCCAAAGTCTAACATTAGAAAATGTGATAGAATATTATGTAGTTGGCAACTATGTCATAATGTCTCACTTCCCAGCAACTATAAAAATATGCATTCAATGGGTTATTGAAATTCACTGTATGGTCAGCAACAGGATTGTTACTAAATTCATTATTAATAATACATTGTAAATACTACAGCTATTTCAAAGGACAGACGTATTGCAGTGTCAGACTTGGAGATGAACACTCTTTCAGAAGATACTTTCTGACCTGAAACCAGAAGTTACTCAATCTAATCTTAGTCATAGCATATGCATTCTGGTATCACATGTAAGTGAAAATTTCTCCCTAGGGAAGCACATAAAAGAAACCCTAACAAAACCACTACCGATATTAATGAATGTGGCACAAGATAGATTTTGAGTTTCTCAGCAAAATTAGTGAGCTGCACACTAACCTGGTACACTAAGCCAGTGCAAGTATTAATTATTATATAGAATCACCTGCTTTAGAGGAAGATTTTAAGATGTTTTTTTAAAAAAAGCCTTTCAAACCCTACATTGGCTAGAGCGAGGAGGCTTGGAGGAGATAAAAACAGGATACAACAAAGGTCCTCAAAATTGTGTGGAGAAGAAACTTAGTATCTAAGTGATATGGATACTTCCTTGCTGTCCTCCTGTAAGTGAAGATATTAACTTACATCATCTGCTACTTAAAATCTGCAAACAGTTTTAACTTCTATCTATAGCTACAACTTTTTTCAAAAGCACTGCTCTATGAATATCTTTGCTTTCATGCAGTTCTGCATAGTGTGACTGTCTCAACATGTAAGAGTTATGACATGAAAGAGGAAGTTTATTAAAACATTCTCAGTGTTTTGTTTTGCATGGCATGACTCAGGGCATTACAGCAGGCTAGGAGAAGAAGTTCTTTAGTGGACTATTGTGCTCACTGGCTGCTTGAGTGACGCATCTGTGGCATTTTTTCGCCCCAAGATATGTTTGTAAACTTATCTCAGTAAATGCACCACTATTTCAGTAAAGGCATTACTTCTGGTCTCTGGAGTTTAAAATACACTTCAGTGTTTAAATAATTATTCTCTTTAGTTACTATATATCATCTGAAAAGATGTCAATTTTTGCAGTGGCTCAGGACAAACTCAGTCTTAGCCAGCAAGGTCTTTCCTTGGGATAATTTGTGAAGGTTAGAAAGTTATGTTCACACCCAGAGAACAACATAGTTCAACACATGTAGAAAATAAACAGACCCTCCAGCTTCAGTCCAGTCCCATGACCCCTGTACACAGAGCTTAACCTTCCAAAAGGCATTTAACTTCATTGGGTCACTGGAGGAGGGGTGGAGATGTCTTGCTTACTGGAAAATGCCACTGCGTCCAAAGAAGTTTTTTGTGAGAGAGTATCCTGATGCAACTATACCTTTCTGCCATATACCTATGTCATTTCAAGAAATGACACTCCCTTTGGAAATAATTATTATGATTCATCAAGTGCTACTTGTTCAATCACTTTTGATAGAGAGTTCTAATACCATACTTCAGGAATTTAAAATGGGATGAAGTGTGTCAAGAAGCATACTCTGTGATTTTGGAAAAAAATAATTTACAAGCATCAGTTAGGAATCACAAACCCATTTACACTGGGAAGTATAAGCACTTTAAATTGTGATATAAAATGTAATTTTTGTGTAATATGGGACAGTCACACATACCTGAGAATCAGTGAAAAGAATTGTTAGATATGAATGTAATTTTTACCACTGTAGACCCCACTTGAAAATCCCACTACAGGATAACTTTATAGATCTCATTTTAATATATTGTAGCCATGCCATTATAAAACCATCAAATGCAATTTAGCACAGCATGATACTTAAACGGTGGTCTGAAATTAACAGACTGAGCTACCCTCTACAGGCAGTCAAGTTTATTTATAAATTGGAATTCAGAAGTAAGTGAAGTGCCTTACTGAACTCTATTTTTATATTCCCAACCTCTGTCTTCTATCCTTTGAAATACTTTTTGCAGTCATCCCTTCATTGAACTTGCAGAATATTTAGCCACTTAAAATGAGAGCAAAAATGAAAGCTAGATGCTGTATTAGGTACTTCCAAGAGATAGTGCTTTTATATTTGTAAACTATCTTGTAAAAGCTTTTAATTAAAAAACCTACATCTTGGCATCTGTGAGGTCTAGAGCAATTAGTTTCTTTAAACTCCATTTTCTCCTCCCACTGCCAATTAAGCAAAACTTGTGTGCAAGAGTAATGGTTGCCTCAGTGACAACATCAGAACATGCTAAATAATGTGATTAAAGTTGTTAAAAGCCAAAATAAACACTTATAATTATCTCAAGAAAACCTGCATAGCACAAATGAGAGCTCTATAAAGTGAAACTCTGCATCCATAATTTCAGACTTTCCTACACAATAGATCATAGTTAAAGATCTGTTAACAGACCTCTGACTGCTGAACTGGGTAGCTTGTGGTTTCCTTCTAAACCTACTGGCATAATGTGGATTTATGCGAGAGGTGCAAATTGGAAGTTTTCTGCTATTGGAGCCATTGGCAGAACAGAAATCATACTGTAGGGTTAGCAGCATGAAGTACATTGCTTTGAAATTACACAGCAGGGTTTCTGCTTGTTGCTCCATTTGCCTTTAAGACCAAGGTCTTATACTGTCTGGCCATGATTAAAATCAAAGTGTAGGCCTCTTTGCTGGGTGCCAGTAAACGAAGGTGAAAAACAGAAACAATCTGGATTCTTAATTATTTTAAAATGCAACACAAGCAAAAAACTAAGATGAAAGCATTTCTTACTAATCTATCCTAATCATTCCTCATAAAATTATATCCTAAAGAGTCTTATATCTTGAGACAGTCACTTTCTATGATTATGCAAGATCTTTTCTCCAGTATATATCTTTTACGTACACCTCCCCTCACTCCCCCCCACTCCATATTTATAGAAATCAAGAACTGACAAGCTGTTTAAAAGGCAGCCTTATTTAAGTTCAGGTTCAGGTGTAGTTCAACAATCGAAATAAACCAAGATACCATACTGAATTTACTAAACATTATATGACCAGCTTCTGCAGTGGTCCACTTCTGAAAAAGCGCACATTTGGAAATGTTTTGTTTTATTACCATACTATGGAGGTATAGGTAGATAGGTATGCACTGGCAAGTGGAATGAGAAAGAAAGAAGATTATTATAATAGAAATAAAGATATAGTGGAAGGATAGAAATCCTCAGTTTAAATCTAAAGCTCTCTACTCAGAGGGCCTTATTTTGATTTCAGTCACTGTGGTCTGTTCCCAAGTAAAATCATAGGAAAAATAATGGTGTGACACAGAATGTCAAAACTGGAAGTGGGTGCCATGAGACCTATCTACACTACTGTCAATTTTACCACAAGTGAACAGGCTTTGTTTTTTCTTTTTTTCCTGACTTGTCAGCATGTTCTAAAGTACTTGCTGTCAGGATATTTTTCCAGGTTGGCATTTGAAGGACTTACTGATAGACAGACCTCTTGAGTGAGATGAATGTGCTGAATCAATGTCTGGAGGTAGCCAAGTATAATCATTAAATGTAGTTGAAATCATTCATCCCAAAGGTAAAAGAGGAACGTTCATGAACATCCTAAAAGTGATTCAATCCTAGTGATTGAAACAATATTTGAGGACAGACAAGCCAACCCAGTCTTCCCAGAAGTTTTACAAGTGTTTTACTGAGCATTTTACAGCAGACTGTAGGAAGCCAGGAGATCTCCACATTGAAAGAAAAATTTTAAAGTGCACTATCAACATCTGATGACTTCAGTACAGAACCTATGAGAGGTTACTTTGGGTTTAATTTTATTAGACTAAGCAGAATACAGAAAAAAATCAAGAATATTTTAAATTTTGGGATCTCCTCAATATATTTGTATCCTTTTGTAATTTATACAAAAAATGTACATGCTCCTTCAAGATTTTGGCTTTTACTGAGCAGTTATAAGCACAGGGAGATAATGGGGTTTCGTTGAACTAAACTTGTCCTGCCAGATGATTTCAGTGCACATACTCTACAGTGCATTTCAGAAAATTATCTCAATGATCAAAACACTTGTCCACTTTGATTTCTGGCCTATTTAACATGTAATCTTTTGCTTTAAACTACAGTCCTTGAAAGTCAGGTTTTTTTGCCTCATATGAAAAATGTCTTATTTTTTTCCCACTCTAAGCTTCTTGTTTGCAGTACCTTTTCTCTAAGAAGCCTTCCAGGTTACCAGTCAAAGAAATAGAGTATTCAAGCAGTTGCTTTGAAATGTTTGGTATTTTACTTGGGTTTTAGTATATTTTAACATATTTTGCATATTATTTTGCTTAATAATTCATAGCTAATTTAATATTACGTAGTTCGTTGACTCCCAAAGAATTATTTATGAATAAAATTCTACATGCCTTTAAATCTACAGCAAAGAGAGGGAAATGTTTCTTTCATGCACCGCTTCAGAACAGTTCTTGCTATTAAATCTATATGTAACTCACAGCTACCTGCATATGACCTTCTGAAACCAGTTATACTAACTATATTTGTCTCTAGTCTAACTCTGGCAGGACAAAACCAGGCAGTGTTTGTGGGAACTGAATTTGTCTCTGCGAAAAAGGATACCACATATACTGCTTACCCATCACTATAGCAGAAGACAAAAATGTATTTAAGACCACTGTGGAAAGAAATTCAAAGCAGTTACTACCTCCAGTTTCTACATCTTCTGAGACAGCCTTGTTGTTTTTTTTTCTGTTTTGCCTTTTTCCCTTTAAAAATCTCATTACTATTAAGATACCACATTGTTTGGGTTTTTCCTAGTATCAAAATATGTTTAATACATACTGTGGCAAACTTAGCTACATAACAATTGCTGTCCTGGGTAACTTCTAAATTATATAATGCATTGTGTTCCACTAGAGAGTTTTAAAGGGATTTAAAGAAATACATTCCACATCTATAAAAGTCATAAAAATACCAACTAATTCAATACAATGCATTGGGACTATAGGCAGACAAAAATCACTGCTAACGTTAGTGAAGATTTTTTCTGTGAAACACTTCTCTTACAAGACAGACATGCAGTTTTGCCCTATAATATTCCAGCTCTGGTGAAACTGTAGGAAAACCATCACCCTGTCTACCACTGCTGCCGGTAGTACAGAGTTGATGCAATGCCAAGAGTAAACAGGAATTTAATGACTGCATGCTATTAACCTCTTAGCACAACTTCTTCCATAATAACAACTGCAAGAGGAGGGAGAAAAGCAAACCCAAACAGAGGCATCATTGGGAAGGACATACTCACTGCACACCACAGTCCACTGGAGAGGAAGATGAAAAAAAAAAAAGCTGTGAAAAGCATAGCTGTTCACTGAAAATTCTGTAGGGACTGAATTGAACTCATCTCTGAATTCTTCCACCATTCCTCTTTTTCTTCAAGTCCCCTATTGGTTATCTGTCCTAAGGTAAGGAAAGACCTGCAAGTTAAGACTTAGGTGTTTCTCCTGATGTGCTTTGTCTGCAAAAATAGTTTTTCTATGCTTTAACTCTCATTCTTCTCTATGTGCTTGGGACAGACTCCCTGTGAGACAGGCAGCTGTCTTCTCCTTGTCTTCCAACTTTTTTCACAGCCTGTGGATTGCATCCAGTATAATCACTGGTACTTCAATCCCACAGTATCCTTTAGGGGCTGTTCTTGAAAAGGAATGAGTGAGAGACAAGAGTTACAGCCTGTTGACATCTTACAATACTGACTGAACACAATGTATCAAGCACAAAATACTACTTTTATAAGTATGTGCGTCTCGGAAAGACTTTGTTGTTGTTGTTATCTGATAGGTGAACTCTCATAACTCTGCAATAAAATGGTGAGTAGAAAATCTGGCATTCCTTCTTTCTTCACATGTTATGTTTTGGTACACATTACTTGACTTCAGAATCAATGCATTCCCACTGAAATTAATATACCTTCAATGAAAGAAGTAATTTCAGCTAAAAATAGTCTTAGTATTCAAATAGTCTTACTTACCTCTAACCATAGAAAACCAGCCTGTTCAAGATAAATTTTTTCTCCGAAGATATCAATGGTTAGTTATACTTCTGGGTAAAACATCCAAGACTTTTAAAATCCTATTTTAGAATAACTGTATGTACTCTCAAATAGTTAGAAATGTATTTGATATTTGATGGATATTTCTTCGTACAAAGCAAAGGAGTAACATTTACATTATTAATGTAAAAATAAACAAAATCTATACTGGTTGATCAGTAGAGGATACAAAATCTGGCAATTAATCTCAACTCCAAGCTAAATAATTAAACATTGAAAAACATGGAAACAAACAAGGAGACAAGTAGTGAATTTGACCCTAACAGTACTACTGTATTACAATTGTAGTGATAGTACCTCTGAGTTTGGCTATCATTTTCATCACAGTCTTGGCGTATATACTCAGGCAATTCACTGAATCCCTCTTCGGTCATAAAACAGGATAAAATATTCATCTTAATGTGGTGTGAAGACTATTAATACTTCTTTTTTTAGTTTCAAGCTATGATGTGAAAAAGAAAGAAAACCAAAAAAGAAATTATTACTAGAGCCCTGTGGAATATGCAATACTGGATGAATAAAAATAAATGTTGCCAATGTACTTTTATGTTCCTTAGGAGAATTTAAAAATTAATGAAAGAATGGGATGCAGTAGCTTACATTGTCCTAGCTAAAGTAATTATTTATGTCTTGCACATCATAAGTTGAAAACATGATTCAACCTTTTATATAAATGGGGCCACAGAGATTAGAAAGCAGAATAATTGCAAATGGCAAAATATGTGACTGTCCAAGTCAGTGGAAGGATCAGTGTAAGAGTTACTTTCAATTACCATCATAGTGATTTGGAAAATGGAATAAAGTTCATGCTGTATAGATTCACTGATGATATTGCACTGAAAGATCTTGCCAGACGTAAAGTCAGAAGAAATACAAAGGACCAGAGAGAATAAAAGAATATGGCAAAGGAGGTAAATCCTCAATCTGGAGTAAAAAAGGCAAGAAAAGATTTGGTAAAAATGTTAAAATATACACGGGAGAGAAAGTAATGGTAGCAAGTAATTCCATTGGTTGATGCCAAGATCAAGTTAGATTTGTGGTTTTAGCAAGATGAGACATCAAAGGAGCTGTTCTACTTGAGTTATCTCTACCATGGCAGGTTCAAAGGAAAATGAATCTCTCTCTGACCATACTATTGCACCATCAAAACTGATAGAATGTTCGTAATGAATTTCTATGAATAAAAGATGAAACCCTACACAATGCTGTTAACCCAAACTACTGAAGACTTGTGATTTAGCCTCTCATCTTCCTTAATGCAAGTTTAAAACATGCCACATTTTAAAAGTGGGAAGTATTATGCTGCTTCTGCTTTTGGAAATACTAAGCATTGCATTTTAAGATTTTCAGTAGGGAAGAGGTCTAGGAAAAGAAAATCACGTTGTGTTTTTTTATTGTTGTTGGTTTTTTTGTAGAGACTGAAGAAAAAGCTGAGATTTACCCTTCTCATATAATTTCAGCATCTGCTGCCTTAAAACAAGCAACAAAGCTATGAAATTAATGATAAAATCATCCAATCATGCAACAGTGCACAGCCATAACTTTCACTTGTAGACACTATGACTGAGGGATGATGATACACCTACATGAATTTCCAAAAAAGTCAGTCAATTAAGATTAAAAGAAGTATTATTTTAAAGGTGTCCCAGTAAAGTGTTATTGAGCTATTGCTGTATAATTATTATATGGTAGATGCTGACACAGTTCAAGAGTGTCTTCTGTACCTGGATGCTTCGTTTTAGGATCCCCTGGAGAAGCTGAACGTTGTAGATGTATCTTATAGCAGACATTATATTTGTACATTAGGCATCCAAGGGTTGCTTTTAGAATTTTTTTTCAGCATTTAGTTTAATGTGCTTATATTTGTCTGTGGTTAATGTTCTGTAAAATAGCATCTCTAACTCTATTGATAAAAGTTGAAGGATTGGGAAAGTAGTGATATTTATATATAAACCTCTAAGAGCATAAAGTATGCTTGTTTACTGTGCTTCATCTTGTTGCAAAACCGTTCTTCATTTGCGCAGCATGCTGCAGCTCAGAGGAGCTCAGGAAATGTGTCTAATCCACTTAATATCTAGAGTTTATTAGATATGATCATCATAATTTAATTTGATTGGAAAACTGAGTTGGACTGGTATTAATGTCATGAGTGGTAGTAAGGAGATTAGAATGCATAATGTACTAAAACTTAAGTATAATAATATGTCCAAGATAATGCTGTTTTTAATTAAGGCTGAGCTTTGACCCAATGCTGTTGAAAATCTAGACTCTGCTGTATTTTTCCTAAGCTCGCTTCCTCTATTTATGTAAATAAACACCTCTTTGTTTCCAAATAACCTAAACAAGAGAGGCTACATACCAGAGACCTAAACCTTAAGACTGAGTGATGCTGAGAATCGCAGCTCAAGTGTCCTTAGCCTTTTTCTGAATAAGGCAGGAAACCACTTACGCATCTATAATTTCCAACAATTTTAAGAGATGTACTAGACAAGGAAAAATTCTTCTCTTAGCACTTCCTACCACCATTTTTAAATGAGATTAATTCATAATTAAGTGATACAAAAGTCCAGTTTCCTGATGTGGAATACTTCCATTTCAAAATCTTCATGTACACTTACTCGCCTATAATCTCTTCAAAGTAAACTCTCTGTCTTAAATGTAAAACCACATTTAGAAAGGACAAAAATTGTTTAGCAACTGGCTGAAAGAATAAATGTTAATAATAAAAACCTTCTGCCAGTGATTCAGAAGAAAAAAGACTTTCAAAGAGAAATTTGAGACATTGGATGATCTTGATATAAAAGGACCTGTCAAGGAAAATCCAGATCATTACAAAAAGAAAAGTGAATTCCTTACACTCATATTCATTACAGAAGAGACCATACACTCAAATAATTTCCACCTGAGACATAAATTCAAGAGATTTGTTCTGTAGTGATAAAGCAAGGAGCAAAAATTATTTAGGAACAAGTTGATACTTCCAGGTGTGCCGGAGGTACTCAGATAGGAAAAACCTGTGCTAGTAATAGGGGTGTGTTAATTATTGCTTAAGCTGACTTCCATACTAAGAAAATATGACTCAAATCTTCACTATCCCGTCAGCTACTAATCCAGAATTATATTTCTACACTGTCTTTATGTAAGCCTAGACGAATTGATGGAGAACATGGTAGATTATGCTATATAGATATAATGTTTTGAAGGAGAGTCTGAAAGTTTCACAGATGGCACGACTTGAAGACCCCATAACGATCTTTGAAAGAATGATATATCATGTGAATAAGGTATCCATCCAGATGTTATGATGTAGCTGGACTTCCAGTCTCCTTTGTCAGACGTTCTTACAGAAACTGTGCTCTTACAGAGTTTGTCGTGTAGTGACCTGTGAGTGACAACTGCTTAAATAATAAGAAGCAAAAAGTAGGACTAAAGGGTCAGTTTTTCCTTGGAGAATAGTTCAGAATATTCTCCCTTAGGGTTCTGTATGGATGCCCATACTAGTAAAAAAGTAAGGACAATGACCAAATATCACTGTGACAGTTTGCAGGTGATTTAGAATTATTTTAGAAGGACAGTAGACTTGGTAGAACTAGTAGAAATAGGACTACCTTGTCTTTGCCACAGTTTAGGTGACCGTATGCACATAATTTCTGTGATATGATTCTTTTGGATGTAACAATTTGGTGATAGGTTTGAATCCTATGTATCCAAGAGCTATGGGACAACAGAATTATTGAAGGATAATATTTCAGTATAATACTATTTCAGTAGTCCCCTTGAGATGTTAGTACAAGCAGTGTAAAACCATGTATCTGCAGCAGGAACTTCAACTTATTTTCTTGAAAATGGGACTATATGGACACACAAAAATAATGAGTTAAATAGCTTGGGAATTAACAAGGCGTTATTGGGTTTTCTGAAATATTTCTCTTACGGATGATACTTCTGTTTTCAAGGGAATTTTGATTAAAAACATGTTTTCTAACAAATCTGCAACTTCCTAGTCACTCATAATGTTATTTTTTAATATATATCTATTTACTTCTCCAGAATCATATAAGGTGGGATGACGATTAGTGTTCTTAGAGAGACATTTAACTAAGTAGTTATAATGTAATACTGGGGCAATTTATGAAGACCGTAAGAGAAATATTCACTTGCAGTTGCTTAGACTAAATGCATACAATGATACATTAGGTCTTATCCTGGAGACAAGGGTCCCATAAATATTCTGCACGTGAACAAATAAAAGAATTTAATCTGAAAAGAAAAATCCAACAAAAAATGTCATTTCCAGAGCTTTTCCACTGCCTGCTTTATCCTTAGAGCTGGCAATAGGCACTTCACCCTGAGAAAACTGCTTCCAGTCCCATTCTCACAGCCTGTCATTGAGTGCAATCTAACTAGCAGAAGAAAGAAACCATGACAGCTATTCCTACAATTGTTCTTTTTTAGCATCACCATGTTAACACTTAGGACTTCTCAAAATGTGACAAAGAGAACAATCTTTTGTTAGTAGCTGAATCCGGGCACTTAAATTTTTGGTTTTGCATTTTGTATTTGAGCACACAGACTACATTTGAGGGTGGGTCATATTGCATTAAGTATTCACTATGCAGTATTGTTACTCTTGGCCTTCACATGGCTTATCACAGTCATAAGTCTATCTCACTGATTTCACTCTCCTTACAGCAATTTGAGCTGGATATATTTTCTTTTTGATGTTATCAGATAGCCCTGCCCCTCATCAAGGTTTATAATCAATGATGTCCATGAATGGTGAATGAACCCATGAGCTTTATGTAGATCTACAGCTTCCTGCTGTGCTGGGTGTCATGTCTGGGCAACATGGCATGCAAGCTGAGTCTACCTGTGCATATAGACCTGTCTGGTGTACTGTGAACTTTTAATAATTTTTTTTTGCTTATATTGATTTAACAATGTATTTGCAAGACAGTATTGTAGCCAAAAAAAAGTGGAAAAATTGATGTGTAGAGGGTAGTACTCTCATTTCTAGTTGGATTTATGCAAAACATTGCAGATTGCTATATTATGTCTACTGAAACCATAGTAAGATGATAAAAATAGACTCCAGTTTTCTGAGAAATTCAGGGCTGAAGTTTCTCTTTCAATTCAGACACAAATGACTTCCACTGAGGTTAATGGGACTCGGGTGCTTACACTACAGGGCCTCTAATTGTTTCTTGGCTGGCTAGCACTTGATATCAACACACATACAGTAAGTATTAACATCAATGTGTCATATCAGTTTGATCAGCTAGATGATAAACAGTACCCTGCTCTTAGCTCTGACAGGAGAAAGAGATTTTAGTGCACAGTCAAGAAAAGTAATTTTTGGAAATGTATTAATTGCACGTAGCTCCTTGATGAATTACTGAACTTCAGGAACAAGTATTGTTTGTTTTTATGGGCCATAAGCCAGCAATCAGGTAGCTAGACTGAAAACCTTTGGAAAAGTCCTAAGTGGCTGTAGACTTTAAGATGAGGATGAAATATTTGTTAAGTTGCCTTCATGTATCTTTTTGCTGACTTTTGCTTTTTTGTTCTGAAATTGACAATTTAACTATTAGTGTCAATATGTAACTAGTTAAAACTACTATGTATATGTAATATGTACTAGTTAAAACTTATTCGAAACACTATGTTATAATTAACTGAACAATTTTTAATGGGTCACTGTTGTAAAACTTTCAAGATCACTGGAGGAAGACATCAGGTAATGCTGTTGCTGCAATAAACTTGGAAATTTCTGGACTAAATGTAGTGAAATCAATAAAAAAAAAAATCCAATGAACTATTACAAGTGACTGATTATAAATAACACAGAAGTCAGATTAGACCTTTGCCAGGTATGAGTTGTCTTCGACTAATAATTAAGCATGTAAAGACTTAGGGAATTTTGTCAAAGGTTTTATTTTACCTTTACAAGAAAAACATAAATGCAGATCCCTCACTTTTGCTTATAACAAAAGAGGAAATACTTAGGAAAATATAACTGAGAATCCATGAAAGAAGACAAACACCTATATCATTTATTGCAATTATTTAGTCACCTGCAGGGCTCTCTAAAGCCCAGATATTTTATGAGTTCCTTTACTTACAGCAAGATGGTCAGCTAGATTTGTCTCTCTCTCTTTTTCCTCTCTTAGCTTTTAACACTGTCTTCAGAGCTTTCCTTGAAAAGCAGATGCAGAATACCTATGTCAAGGTAGTGCAATATTCTTGCAGGAGTTCAGCTGAGTTTGCTTTTTCCTATGGAAATAATAATTTTTGTCTGGATTCACTTGGGATTAAGATCAAGCTGGAGTTTTATATTTTTTTTTTACCCTTAGTTCCAGGCTATGACCTCATTACGGTATATCATGTGAAATCAGAAATATCCGAATGTTGAGTAATAGCTCTGGCATTCAGATCTATGAAAGTCATGTGTTAGTCTTCTGATATCCTCACGCAGATTGCTCAGACTCTCTCACAGATGTCATTCTTTACGTCAGGATATATACACATCAGTTTATATTTTGACTTTATTTTAAACTCCAGATTTCTCAGATCTCTCATTACATCCTGTTTCAGTGAATGGAAATAGTCTGTCAACTCAGTGGTCTCAGTTTCTCCCACTTCCTCACACATCACCAAATGTGAGATGCTGAGCTAGCATCAAGTCTCTGACTCATGGTTGCACTCCAGCTGCTTCCTTCCTATGGATCTGGGATGCCGCTGCTCTGGTACACTGAGTACTTGAATCCTTTCTTATCCAAGAGAGCATGAGGGCACACTCTCTCAGAAAAGTATGGGATAAGTGGGAAGAGGAATGTGGATGAATTAATTTAATTCGGTATAGTTCAATGATGAGGATTTTAGATCAGCTTTTCTGTCCTGGCAGCCACAAACTGCCTGGGCAACTATAAGTTGTTGGTTATAAACATCCTGCTGAATGCTGCCTATGTGATATTTGTCACTCTGACTTAGTGTCAGAAAAGGAATCATTTCTAAAACAAAGGACTTTTGTTTAATTCTTTACAAGAGCCTGGAGTGTTCCTTCTTTCATTTTTTTTTTTTCAGGTTGTGATGTACAAATGCTTCTATATAGGAACAAAATGAATGGATTCAGTAGGACTATTCCAGTAGATCAACCAGTTAGGGTCTTAAACATATGGGAAATAAATAATTTCCACCAAAACTCTGTGAATACTTCGGAGAAAGAGATATTTCACTCTCTTGTACACTAGAAACACAGTTGCACTACTGCACTGGCCTATGCTGTCCTCAAAACATGACATAGAAGGGTATCAGTAAAATCATGTGGCAGGAGGAAGTCTACATAGTAAATACAGATTAATCTGGACAGGAAACTCCTACGTCCAGCCCTGCTGTTCTCAGGCAAAGAAAACTTCTACTGAAGTTACAAGGGAAAAGAATTCTTGTGTCTTAAATGGATATATTCCTTGGAATTAGATGTAATTTATTTACATAAATAAAAACAAGTCACTGAACATGTAGATTACATTCCCTAGAGAGTAGGATATACCTAATAGATACTTTAGTAGATGAATGAAGTATTACAGCAGAAATATTTTTCATGATGTAAAGACAGTTATAGTTTCTGGTAGAAAAAAGAAAGATCAGAAAATTAATGGGTAATGTAATCATTCTGAAGAGGAGATGTTAGTCAAGCTTAATCTGGGTATCTGATATTTGGTTTACAGAACACAAAAAGACAGGGAGTTTCAATGAAGATTTAAGTTGACTTTTAAAAGCAATACAGACGTCTAATGACTACTCTGTGTAAATTATTTTCAGATGCTGACTTGCATAAAAATGTTGGGACAGGATAATTTCAGGTTGTAATCGGCACCCTTAACAGGTGAGATATCTCAAAATTTTGTTTCAAGAAATATAAATGTATATTATCTTATTTTATGTGGGCGGGAAATCTGATAAAGTCTTAGTTTTTAGAAGCAACTTTCTTGTATTCATCTTTAGTAATGTTTTTACATTCTAAAGCAATATTTGGTCCAGTTCGTGTAGTCATAAACTGGAGTAACCCCTCTCCTCCCCAAGTATAACTCTTGAGATCTGTGATTTTGAATATATAGAAATAATGAAAAAATTAATTCATGTGCAAGTATTCTGGTTTTTTTCCCTTTTATTTCACTTCCAATAAGTTCTTACAATGAATAAAACCAACACAATTTCAGAGCATCAGTCTCGGTGTGCTGAGCTGATCTACAACAGTGCTCATTTGGAAGAACTTTACGACTTCTAATGAAGCCACTCATCAATGTTCTAAAACCAAACTGTATTGATTTCTTCAGCAACTGGGAATCCGATGTGAGAGTTCTATACATGACAAAGCCAGAAAACAAATATTTATCATAGCAAGAAAAGATAAAATCACCATTTGAAAGTTGTGTCTGTTCCAAAGCAGTTTTTTAGAGACCAACAACATTGAGGCAGCAAGGATGCTAGGGAAAAAAGGTTCATTGCTTATGAAGGGGCTTATATCTCATTTTTCATTTCTGTTTGTTATTGCTGTCATTTTTGTTTCTTATGCTTTGGATGAAAAAGATGACTTTTATATTTATTAGAATTGGGTTTCAATAAACATTATGCAATATGGTAGACCGTGGTAGACTGGGGTATGATTTATTGATAATTTGTCACTTATATTTATGGAAGTGTAGACCCTGGAGCCCTAGGGCTGGTAAATCATATTATGCAGCTACAAATGCTTTTTTATTCTTCGCTGCCAAAAGTGCACCATGTAAATTGATTGCCTCACCAAACCCATGAGGTTTGATAATGAAGCACTTGCTAATACAAAGGGAGGAGGGATGAGGAGAAGACAACTAATTATAAGTTTATTTTTGTTTCAATGTGTTTGCCGTTTAATCTAGAGTTCCATAAACAAAGGATTGATGAAATATAATTAGGAGGAAGATTACAGTTTAATGAGTCAAAAGATTGGGAAAGAATGTAAATGGAGCAGTAGGCTGCGTAGAGTTTTTAGCTGTTTATAATTGTACAGCTGTAAGGCACTTTTACACAGTTCCCAGATGGAAGCAGCTGTTAGCTCTTTGTCATTCCAAAAAAAAAAAGAGGTTCATAGTTCATTTTTATCCACTTGTTCCAGCCTAGTCATGTTCACTACAACACTTCACCAAGTCACAGCCCTCAGCTATGGCTGAGACTGTCAGGATGGGCACCTTCTCTTCATTTGCCACTTTGCCATTCACTTATCTCATCTGGCAACCTCTCAAGCAACAAACTGTTCCGCTCCTTGTAATATGTTTATCTCACATGGTGATGTCAGCAAAAGCCAGCAAATCTAATATTCATGCTCAAACAGATTTGTTGGTGCTCTTTGTTTATAAGAAAGGGCTCTATATCACCCCTGCAGCTGCTTCCTCTTCACCAAGCTTTGTTTTTGCACAGTACTCTTCAGATAGGCCTTGGGAGCCATACAAAGTATCTGCCCATCTGACTTAACAGTGTTTTTGTTCTTTTTTTTTTTTAATCTATAAAAAACAAAGCACATGTCTTTATTTTTCCCCCCAGCATATTATGAAACTTATATTTTTCTTTCAGCTTATTAAGATCTTATGCACAGGGCAGAATATAAAAGGCAAAAAAGAGAGGCTTTTCTTTAAAAAGCAGGCACTGTCACCAAGAAAGAAAAAAAAGTAGGCAGACTTTCAAGAATGAATACTGGAGTTACACTTGTAGCACTTGAACGATTCTACGTTATGGGCCAAGATATCCACCACCTTGTACACTGCACAGGCATTTCCATAAGTGCAAAGTGAGTATAAATCTTACAATTTCAGTTGGGTTGTGCATTATATTTGCTGCCAAGGTATTGCACATGCTAAACAGAATCAGAGAATTTGGTGCCATTTTTGAAACAATTTATTCATTTTTATTTTCTCATTTCACAGCATTCAGAACTGACTCAATTAATTTATATGACACTTTCTGAAAGGACTTCCATCAGTTTATATTTTTAACATACTTTATGGATGATAGTCCAATCAGTCAAGGTGAATACAGACTGTTTACATTTATTTAGGCATAATGTTTCTAAACAATTTCCCTATTTGGATGAGGCATGCTTTGCTTCATTTGTTGCTATTTTGAGTTGAGATTTTCTTAATATTTTATTGGACTACTTCATCATGCATTCAAATGTTTCACAAGTGCTTTACTGCAATTCTACAATTTACTTATCCCAGTACAGAACAAATTTGGAGATTTTGGTTTAACCATGTGGCAACTGTGGCTCTTCCTTTTCCATGAAAATACACACCAATCTGGTTCTAAATATTTTTTTGTTTTAAAGAAGAATAAAAAAATTATTGCTTTAAACACTGAATGAAATTCTGATATCATAAATCTATTTTGTCATTGGTTGCCAAAGGACAATTTATTTGATACTTTCCAAAACACCTTTCAATGTTATATTCTTTACACTTTTAAAATTTAACATTTATGAGAATTTCAGTAGTAGAATTCTGTCCTGATATATAAAAAAGATACAATACAAAAATTTCCAGCAGTATAAGTTTTTTCCTTTTTAATTCTACCACTATCAGCAGGCCACCCACATGGTCAGTCTAGAAGAACCACCTCTAGGCTATGAGAAAAGCTGTTCTGTCTCTGTGCCCCTACAAAACTTGGCTATTTTGCTGACAAGGATGCCAGTTAAAGCCAATTATAGAGGGAGGTTTTATGATCCAAACAGCTGTCCAATTGGAATTGGACTCAGACCACCAAGTTATTTCATGTGTCACAAACAGGCATCTGACGGGTTAAGTAAGATTGCATATATATTTTTATGAATAGAAGTAGAAGATTTAATTTGCTTTTGTTTGTGGGGTCTTATTTATTACTTGAAAGTGTTTGAATGCCTGCTGGGTATTTGTGAGAAAGGCCTGCAAAACCTACACATTTTTAATCTACAGAAGTACAATGTTGTTGTTAAGACTAACCAGAGTAGAAAAACAATATGCCATTGGAGCAAGATATGAAAGCTAATTGCCAGGGTTGGATACCAAAACCAAAACCCCACTTATCTCAACTAAGAACATCACCTGATATTTATGCATTCATCATGTGTATATATGTTTCTCTCTCTCTAATATTAAGAAACGATTTCTGCTCAAAAATGTTGTGTCCTGTTTAAATATGTTACTACTTCAAATTACAGCACTTAAAATGACTTCCTTACCTGCTCTTTAATGCCTGTTTTCACTTGTTTGATTAGTTCATACACCTAGAGCTCTTTCCTATGTGCAATTTTTATTGTTTCCCGTGTTTAGGTAGTCTGATTTTTCATCCTGTCTTTAATGTGAAAGCCCTATGCAGTAACCTGGGAGAGAAAAGCATTTTTAAATTTCAAAATCATGACTTTTACAGAAAATTCAAGAAGCAACAGCAAAATATGGAGCACTAGCAAAAAAACTTCAAGAGAACTGAAGTGCCTGCAGATATGTCTAATTCTCAGACAAAGACCTGTTACTTCTGAAGTGAATTTGTTCTTTATGTAGAGCATCAAAGCTCCTAAAAGTTGTATTTGTTATCTCCTTCTGAGCTCCATTATATGAAGCCAGAAAGATTCACTATCAAACATTTGATTATATTTAGTATCAATCCTTTCTTAACTTGTGCTTTCTCCCACAGAATGTTTCTTTTCCTGCTGTCTCACTGAATCTTTTGCTTATATGTGTTTTTTTCCAGATAGCTTTCTTTTTTGTTTACCTTCTGCATCTTTTGTGTTTCTTTAAATAACCCCTTGATCACCATATGACTGATTTTTGCCTTATCTGTCTGCACTTTTCACATCCAAAATTTTGTTCATCATTTCAAGATTATATTATTGGTTTCTCATTCCTCATATATCCTTCCTTTCTTTTTCCATCTTTTTACTATTCTATTCCTTTCCAATTTGTGATGCTCTGCCTTCCTACTGTTTATTCTCTCTCAAAAATTTCCCATTTCATTCCTGTCCTGTTGTCAATAGAACTTTAACAAAGTTGGTTCTTCCCTTAGTTTTCTTCTTCTTAATCCCAAATCTTGCTCCAGTAATTTAGTTTATTGTATGCTTTCCTGGATTCCCCAGATGTTTTAATTTTGTCCTTGGTCAATCAACTCTCTTCTCAACCTTTTTTCCAAATGTCTCCAAAGAATTTCAGGTTTTTTTTAATTGACTTGTAATATCAGCAAACAATTTTCTAAAAGTACAATTTTTAATTAGGGCAGCACATTTTTAGTACAAGGAACAGTATTCCACTGTGCTGCTTAGATAACCAAAGCTATAATTTTCTTCTTTGGAGTAAAGATGAGCTTCTATATGAAGGCACACAAACTTGTTAAAGGCTTGGAAAAAAATAAACAAATCTTTCTGTCTTAACTTGCTCAACTGTATTTCTTCCTCATTTCCCACCAGTCCAACATATTAGGTAGTATGTACTTTTTGTACATGGACAACAGGCATTATCTAAACCAGAAGCATATATATACATGACATATATATATATATATATATATATATATTTAAAATTAATTTCTTCCCTTTCTATATCTTATTATTGCTAACATCTCACACTTAAGAGCAAGATTTCTGTAGTTTAAAGAAATTAGGCTATATGAAATGATTAATTAAGATGTTGATTTGTTCTATCCTTCAAGCAAGAAGAGTCGTGACAAGAAGCATAGAAAAAGATTAAATCAACAAATCCATTTTTCTCTTGGTTAAATTGCTGCAATATAGGAATGGTTGCATGTATCCTAGTGAAGAATTTTGTCTCTAAGATACCACTTGGCCAGAAATAATTGTTATGACCATCTAGCCTGTTCTTTAGGGTAATACAATAGAAAGAACTTACTCTGTCATTAGGTTCTATTCAAGATCATTGAATTTATTTGGAAAAGCACCTAACTGTAAATACCACAACTAATGGAGAAGCCATCCCCTCTCCCCTCAGTTAATCTGGACTTGACCAAAGGATAACCCTCTTGTGCAGGTAGTTTTAACCAGATGAAAATCTCTATGAAACATGTAGGTTTACAGTGAAACTGCAAGTAGTTTCCCAAAACTAAGTGAGAGGAAGTTTTCTGCTCTAAAAATTTCACTACAGTTTTTCTAAGTTTTCTGGGCTTGATCCTATACTGACATATGGTAACTATCAACTGTAAGGCATGGGTCAACATGTCTTTGATAAGAAAAGAATTAAAGAGAACAGAGGGAAGAGTTTCAGGGTTTTCCTTGAAAAGAGTCCCCTCCCCTCTCCTCTGCACCCCTTTCCCCCCCGACCTCTCCAAAAAAAAGGACACAGAGAAGTTTTTAGTTTAACAACTTAAAAAGACTTATATTGTAAATATTTATACTGAAGCTCTATTTTTCTAAGCATTTCAGATGTACACTCAGGTGTGTACTACACCTGTTAGTACATGACGTGCTTTCATAGTACAATAAACAAACTTCACGGATCATTATACTGTGGTCATTAATAAGGACACTCAGGTTTTAAAACTCACCAAAAGTTGTGAGTTTCTATGTATGTACCTGAATATCTGCCACTTGCGTTCAAGGCCATTTCAAGCCCCCAAGTAAGCTGATATTTAGCACCTCGTAAAAAGGTTGCATACACTTGAGTAGAGGGGGAAAAAAACTGACATTTGTTGGTGGTTTATATAGAGGATCACATTACATTTCTTAAAAGTAAGAGAAACAAAGATCTTCATCTCTGAGCTTAAAGAAGGGAGAAGGAGGAAGGGCTTGGTTTTGGAGAAGGTGCTATTACAAGAAAAAAGAAGTAGCTTTGCACAATGGCAAGCAAGCATACTGATTTATAAAATCACATAAAATTGTGTTGTATTTTATTCTGAATTTCAAGATTTAGAGTACATTCCTCAGAAAGGCTATCTCCACTCTTCACTTATCCTGCAAGCACCTGGTGGCTTTTTGACTATCATGTTCTGAGAAAGATCTCCCTCTGAATAAGCCCAGACACATGTATTGAGTATGCTTGCTTTAAGGCCAAACAAGAAGTTTATGAGCTGCACAATCTGCTCTGCTTTGTTTTCCTCAAGTGAAATATGATTTTAAAGCTAAATACTGAAATAGCACCAAATATTTAAAATATTTTATAGTTGGTGAGTTTTTCCACACTGACGGTTTGTTTTCCATTTCCCCAATGACATCTCACAACTCTAAGTGCTCAATGACAGCCTGTAGAGGTTTTGCCATAATCCACCTTTATCCATTAACAGACACTCAATCACTAAAGTGCTTACTAGACTAAACATATTTATCCAACCAAATCACACTTAACAATGCAAAACTGCCAATCAGACTCCGGCTATTAACAAGGAACTGCTTTAAGGGGATTTTGGTGTTTGTGCTGTGAAGAGCATGCTTACCTCCAACAAACCACTAAACCAAATTAACATAGCTGTATCCTCATAAAAGAAACCAGATATCCTGTTGTGAAAATAGAAAGCTTGGTAGGACAGGGCTCCTTTGATGGCTAACAGTGTGGCAGATGAAGGCTTCAGACTACAAATCTGGTTACCACAGGCTCATTACAAAACTCTAGCATTAAGCTTTTGCTAACTTTAAAAGCAAAATAAAAATCTATCATTTGAGTAACTCAGTAAGTCATCAACTTACTAAGTTACTATTATAATTGCAATAAGTGCTGTAATTGTTGGATAAGTCTCCTTAATTCTAATTGCTCCTTTGTCCAAGATCATGTTGTAAAAATGCTTGCATTAGCCAAAATAAAATCCAAGAGACACAAATGTGGTAGTAATAATAATACTTTTTATTAGCCTGGAAAAGAGGAAGAGAACAAAGCTTTAAAAAGACTTCAAAGTTCTGACCAAGAGAAAAAAAAAATCTAAAATCAGAGAAACATGCATATGCTCTGCCCTTTTATTAGACTCATACAAACTAAGTGCCATCACCACAACTTAAAGTCTGACAACATTTCTTTCCCAGGCAACAGGAAAAGTTACACCATCCATGTTACAGGGCTAATTTAAGTTCTCTGTCAAAATCTACATAAAACAGTCCTGTATATTCTCACTAGGAAGCCCTAATAGTTTTAGACTTATTGGTATTATACCTCCTTTAAATGCCAATATTTTAAAGCTGGCTTTGACATTTGCTGAGACTTGGAGTATTTTCCCTCCATTTAACCAGAGCAAAAAGAAAGGTGAAGTTTTAAACTCTGAGGCAAGCGACTCGTGAAAATTTGTGTTTTTAAGAAACACTTATCAGTTTAAAAATACATATATATCCTTCTTCTTCAATTCCATACAGCTTTAGTCTTGTGATTGAAATATGTATTTCCAGTCATTCACAACTTATCAAAAATAATGAGCACTTTCTTTTTGACTAGGTTTTATAAACAGTTCTGGGGAAAATTTTATGAGCAGCTAGAACAAGTTTTACTTCTTGGAGAGTAGGCTTCATGCTGGATTCATATCCAAAATGAGTAAACCACAATATGAAAAGATTTTCCAAAAATTGTTAGAGCAGACCTCATAAGTTAAAGTTAGAAACATGTAAAGCACAAACTAAGTTGTCATGTAACAGAAGAGTATATTTTCGTGTGCTAGAGTCAGACACCAATCTCCATGAAAATATGTATCTATTACCATTATGCCTTTAGTCTGTGTTCTGGACAATTTTGCATAATGCAAAAATATTCAAATTAAAGTTGTTCCATGTTTTTGCATAGAATGTCGATGTAAGTTTTTATATAAATGAAGCCAACACAGGTTTTCAATACATACTTATACCATTTACAGAAAGGAAAAAAGAGCATTGTGAAACTAGAAGTACAAGAATAAAAGAACAAATTACAATACAAATTAATAAAAGGAATTATTGTAGACCACATTGAATCTTAGCATTTAGAAAATACTTGCTGTAGTTTGCCAGAAATACATGCTTTCGTGCCTTTTCTATATATCCATGTTAATACATTTTATATTCTGTATTGTATATATGTGTTGTAAACAAGCAATGAAAATACACACAGAAAGCCCTAAGAAATTACTTACGTCAGAAATTGTTTTCTCCTGATTAATTGAGAAAACAAACTTAATAACTGTAATGCTTCCAATTTGGTTCTGAACCACCAATTTGAAACAATTTGTTGTTCCATGGAACATGAATTTCTCAGTGTTCCACTTTGTTATTTTTAATTGGTGTTTTGTTTTGAAAGGTACCACATGTAGCATATTGAAATTTTCCAGCAGAAAGTCAAGAATAGTGCAAATGCTGGAACAACAAAATATTTCATTCTCTCATAAATTTGTTGCTTAAATAAAAAACACAACCACATCATTAAAGCATTTTACTCGAATACTCATGTTATGTTTAGATGCTAGAGATGTTAATGAATGGTATGTCAACTCCATAAGAACACAAAAAAGGGAAGGAAAAGCTAACCTGTTGAATTATATAATGCAAATCTATCGATACCTGTAACATGCACAAGTAACAAGAGAACACTGTCCATAGGTCCCATTTTAAACGCCATGCCCCCAGTTTCTATGTACAATGACAGTATTATGCCTTTTTACTTGTGACACATGAAAGTGTCAAACTACCCATTTATTTTCCAGTTCTGTCTTTAAATAGACACAATACAACCAGCCAGATTGCCTATATTTTCACCATCTGGCCAGCACTGCTTGATCTGTCTTCTGGAAATGACGTGATTCAGTCTTTAAAGTTATTCCACTGAAAATACTTTTTCACATGTTCCCGGTATTGATAATATGCAGAATTATATTTGTAGGAATTTCAGTAAGTAAATGCAAAATTTATTGGTTGTCCCTAAAAGTCTTTGATTAATGAATAATAAATAATAGATACTTCTTGTAAAATACTTTCAAGTTAAGATAATTTCAGAACTTCCATGTCCCTAAAATCCATGTGAATTCATTAATTTATAATGTATATATTTTCCCAAACAAGAATAACATTGTATCATATTTTGGACTTTTTTTTTCAGACTGAAGATAGAATCTGAAAATTTCAATTACAAAGTACATTGTCAATAACATGTTAGATCTTACAAATACAAGCCTTTTTTTTTACAGTCCTCCCTTTATTCACATCCACAATATTGTTGTCCTTGTGGCATGTTCTCCAGTGCTCCTGTAGCACAATCTTAGGCACTACTGTTAAATTTGTTTACTATAGGAAACCTTCCAATCATATTTTGAGACAGCTTTATAGTCAACTAAAAATCTTCAAAGTTAGTGCACCTATTTCTTGTGTTCTTAACAATGATGTTGCCATGAAGTCATTTATTTTTTCCCAAACAGACATCGGTAATTGGTCAAAAATGTGAGGATAAGAGGATAATTATACCACCAGTTTTTCAATACCCAGGCCAACATAGGCAAAAATGTAGATAAAAGAGGCAATATTTCACATCACAGGAACTGTTACAACTGACCACATTAAGTCAGGTCCTTCAGGAGTACCGGGTCCCTGGCAGAGTCATCCAGGTTTGTTCTCAGTTTCTTTAAATACAGACAAACTCATCTGGAATGGAGCAGATCACAGAATCACAGAACAACCAGGTTGGAAGAGACCCATCGGATCTTCTAGTCCAGCCATTCCTATCTAACACTAAACCAAGTCCCTCAAGACCTCATCCACCCGTGTCTTAAACACCTCCAGGGAAGGTGACTCAACCACCTCCCTGGGCAGCCTATTCCAATGCCCAATGACCCTCTGCGTGAAAAACCTCCTCCTAATCTCCAGTCTAAATCTCCCCTGGCGGAGCTTGAGGCCATTCCCTCTCGTCCTGTCCCCTGGCACTTGGGAGAAGAGGCCAGCTCCCTCCTCTCCACAACCACCTTTCAGGTACTTGTAGAGAGTAATGAGGTCTCCTCTCAGCCTCCTCTTCTCTAGGCTAAACAACCACAGCTCTCTCAGCCGCTCCTCATAGGGTCTGTTCTCCAGCCCCTCACCAGCCTCGTTGCTCTTCTCTGGACTTGCTCCAGAGCCTCAACATCCTTCTTGTGCTGAGGGGCCCGGAACTGGACACAATATTCAAGGAGCGGCCTCACCAGTGCTGAATACAGAGGGAGAATCTGATACAAGCCAGGAGGCCATTGGCCTTCTTGGCCACCTGGGCACACTACTGGCTCATGTTCAGTCGGCTGTCGACCAACACCCCCAGGTCCCTCTCCTCCTGGCAGTTTTCCAGCCAGGCTTCTCCCAGTCTGTAGCTCTGCATAGGGTTGTTGTGCCCCAAGTGCAGGACCCGGCATTTGGCCGTGTTAAACCTCATGCCGTTGGACATTGCCCAGTGGTCCAGCCTGTCCAGGTCCCTTTGCAGAGCCTCCCTACCCTCCAGCAGATCGACACTTGCACACAGCTTTGTGTCATCTGCAAACTTGCTAAGGGTACCCTCAATGCCCTCATCCAGGTCATTGATGAAGACATTGAACAGGACTGGACCTAGCACTGAGCCCTGGGGGACACCACTTGTCACTGGCCTCCAGCTGGACTTAACACCATTTACCACCACTCTCTGGACCCGGCCATCCAGCCAGTTTTCTACCCAGGAGAGTGTGCGTCTGTCCAGGCCAGAGGCTGACAGTTTCCGTAGCAGAATGCTGTGAGAAACTGTGTCAAAGGCTTTACTGAAGTCCAGAAAGACCACATCCACAGCCTTTCCTTCATCCAGCAGCCGAGTGACTTTGTCATAGAAGGCGATCAGGTTGGTTTGGCAGGACCTGCCTCTGGTAAACCCATGTTGACTGGGCCTGATCACCCATTTCTCTTGTAAGTGCTTCATGATAACACTCAAGATCACCTGTTCCATGACTTTCCCTGGCACTGAGGTCATACTGACTGACCTGTAGTTCCCCGGATCCTCCCTGCTACCCTTCTTGTAAATGGGAACTACATCAGTCAGCCTCCAGTCCAGAGGTACCTCCCCAGTCTTCCAGGACTGCTGGAAGATGATGGAAAGGGGTTTGGCCAATACATCCGCCAGCTCCCTCGAAACCCTAGGATGTATCCCATCTGGCCCCATGGACTTGTGGGTGTCCAGTTGGCCAAGCAGGGCTCTGACCTCCTCCTCATGGACTATTGGAGCCTCATATTGCTCCTCTGTTTCCCGGGTATCTACACAGAGGGAACAGCTTTCTTTACAATTAAAGACTGTGGCAAAGAAGGCATTAAGTACCTCAGCCTTCTCCTCGTCCCCTGTCACTGCTGTTCCCTCTGAGTCCAAAAGGGACTGTATGGTCTCCCTTGTCCTCCTTTTACTCTTAATATACTTATAAAAAGATTTTTTATTGTCTTTTGCAGACTTAGCTAATCTGATCTCTAGTTGAGCCTTAGCCCCTCTGATTTTTTCCCTACATAGCCTCGCTTCCCTCCTGTAGTCCCTCCAAGAGGCCTGTCCCTCCTTCCAGAGCCTATAAGTCTTCCTTTTTTTTCTAATTTCACCCAAGATTTCCCTACTTAACCAAGCTGGTTTTTTCCCCTGCCGGCCTTTTTTTCCAGAACACGGGGATGGCTTTCTCCTGAGCTGCCAGGATCTCCTTTTTGAAGAACTCCCAGCCCTCATGGGCTCCCTTGCCCTCAAGTGCTGTCTCCCAGGAGACTTTGCCAACCAGATCATGCATGTGTGTGACGGCAGATAAGGATTGGCTCAAGACTGGCTTCTATACATGCTAATAAGGGAAATATATACCTATACATACATACCTGAATATGTATAGAAATCCTGCCAACTGAAACTGGCAGGTGTAAAAGTGATTTTATAAGCCAAAAAAGTCTGTGTGATACCAAAATGGGCAAAAAAAATTGGAAGCCACAATTTTAATTGCCAAAAATATCTACACTCAGTTTAGTATAACAACAGTATGTTGTGCATTTTGCTGCTGATGGTCTTTTTCTCTTTATAAATACAAAAGTAATTTTAGTTTAGTCTTATTTTAATTTAGTGATGTTAGAAAGCTGTTGGGAGAGGTGTTTATCCAATTTGCTCTGACACATGAAGGGAAGATACCATTGCTTGGTCATGTAGTTTTGGCATGTGATTCAGAAATATTTGTTCTACTAGGTGATATCCAAGGGAAGGGTTGTTGCCATCTTATTGTTCTGATAAACTTGAGTCTGATTTAACTCAGAAATTTACTATTTTTAAATAGACCTTGGATTCTTTCTTTAATTTCCCCTAATTGTTCACAATATTCAGTTGGATCATTATGGGTCAAAATATTTTTGGCTCAAAAAGGTCAGATGTAGCAAGTGATATATGTAAAGTCAAACAGAAACTAGTGTTTTCTCAGGAAGAATCTCTTTTTTTGGTGTCAGCATCTCACACTGTAGGAGTTTTCCTAATGAAGAGATGTATTAACTGTGTATACATTTCTTAACTAAAAATGTACAGGTGGATTCATCAACCAGTCTGTCTCAGTACTTTAGTCTGAATCTATGGGAAGCCACAGAAAGACCTAACTTCTCAGGTGAGGCCTTATCAGTGTCACAAATTTTGCTCAAATATTGGTGGAACAACAGTACACATTAATTTAAAAAAAAAATTCAAGCCATTGCTGTTATATAATAAGTGTTCCGTAATTGTTTCATACCATTGCTGTAGCAGCTTCATGCAGGGTCTGTCACATTAAGCTCTTGGGACAATGTCCCTGGACAACAAATCCACACTTCATATTTAGCAACCATTGCATTCCTATGTAGTGATGCACTGTTCTTTCCTGCAAAATTAATCTTTATATATTGCGTAGTCCTTTCCTCCTCTACTTTTATTTTAGAAATTGACAGTGTTTAAAAAAAAGGCTGTCTTTCTTCTTCTAGATACCAGGTTCCTGATAGTCTTGCATAAAGTTTTAAGTGTCTTTTTTGCTGCAGTGATACTACACTAACCTATAATTTATATTTAAATACAAATATTTCTTTACTAATGGAAACGCAAACCTCATTTTTTTGTTCAGCTTTTTTTATTCCAGGAAAATATTTATCTGGCTGCCTGTTTCAAAATCCTCTACTGAAATGTCAAAGATTAAAACTGAACACTCTCCTCTTGTGCCCTCAGAATGAATATAGCAGACAACCTCTGTTGTCTTGATTTCCTGCTGCTCAGTATTCGTCAGACACTGATTATGAATAACACCCTGAGCAGTTATCTCTATATGGTATGTTTCTAACTCAAATGTCATAACCAATGAGTCACCGTGTGTAACTGAAATAAGATTACCTTTTAAAATAAGTTCATAGTAATCTTTTTCTTAAATGTCATAGCTAACAACTCATTCTTTTGCACGACATGCAGCTTTGAAGTAAAACCCACTTGTGGGTGACTTGTGGGTGACTTGGTATTTCCAAAATGAGGAAAGAGTGGATTGCTTTTTCCATATATCATTATTTGTTATGTTTTGAATCTCAGATTCATTTGTGACATAGGCTTGTATTCATGAGCATCAGTACAAATACACTACCATTTTCTTCATATATTTCTTTTTTTTTCATTCACAACAGATCTCAGGCAGAGAGGAAGTAAGTCAGACTGTTGAAAACTGGAAAGCTTTAAAATAAAATAACGAGCAAAGAATTTTCCAGTAGGTGGGGCAATAAAAATGGAGGGTGGGTCCTCCAAGAGTCACAAACATGGAAGATTATAGTGCAGGAAATGGTCAAGATTGGATAAACTGGCTGAACAGAGAGAAACAATACCAGAGACAGGCTAAGTGGTTCCACAAAGGAGAATGGAAAGGGAATTTTTAACTGGTGATAAAGGATCCATTATCTGTGTTTCTTTAATTGATTGATGTTCCAATGGATGTAAAATAGAAAAACAAGGAATTCTGTGGAACCATTAACGTTTAAATAAGTGTTTTAGGGGACAGGCACAGAGACAGAGAATTTCACTTAGAAGTGGCAGAGATCGGGCAGGATATTAACCTGTTTCCAGGAATAGAGATGTTATTATAGAGATTAAGAACTGTTTCAAATATTTCTGAGCTCATTGAAAAAAGCTACGTTTAATCCATTTAGCCTATTCACTATGTGCAAGAATTTGTGTTGCTGCTGTATCTGCCACCGCACCACAGATCTGATTGGTAGGTATGTCCTGGCATCCAGGCCCTGGTCCAGCTGCAAGTTCAGAGGTATTGTTAGTTTCTGTGTTTCAGACTTGGTACGAGCAACGCATCCATCCAAAACTGAAGCAGATCTAAGCCTACCACGACCATGTTCACTGGCAGGATCTCAGTCTGTTCCAATGCTGAGGCCCCCAGTCTGGAAATTCTTATGCGACTTGTAAGCCTTATGTTCCTTATCTTGGAAACAGATATATTCAAAACTTAAAAGGGGTTGAAATCTTTGTCCACTATTTTCACCACATGAGTATTCTAGAGTTGCAATGATTTTTTGCCCCCTGCTACACTAAATTGTATACACAGATTTGTGAAATGGATGTGGTTCCAGGATCTAGAAAGGTCTTAAGCCTAATCCAACCTACAGACAATCTTTATCATTTTATTCTTAGACAGCTCTTTGAAAAGATTATTTCAATGGATAAACATTTTTCCATTTATCAGTCAACCTCAAGGAATTTTCTGTGAATTATTAAACTTGCAGGTTGAAATTGTGCCAAAATGGGGCTGAAAATACAGATCATCTGACCAGACTTAGACCTTCTCCAATGACAATGCTACTAGAGCACAAGGCAGGTTTTTTTTTTTTTCCTAAAGATTTTTGGACTGCAAAGTCCATATTTAGGTCTCAGAAATGGGTCTCACTTCCAAGACATCAAGCATGACTGACCACTTCAAAGCACGGCTAATTTAGCAACTAGAGCACTAAGTGTGCCTACAGGAGTATAACTTCTACTGGAGTAGAGTTGGAAGGTAGCATGTTAAATTGCCTAGCGTCATTTCTTTACAGATGCATCTCACCTCACTTCTTCCCAAGTCATTCCATAGTCCTTTCACAGATCTGTTTTCCTCTAATGAATTTGCTGAATATGCTTCTACTGTCTGCTTCCACAACCTGTCTTGACAATAGGTCCCAAAATTTCCCCACCTGCTGAGAAAAGTACTTTTTACCTATTTTAAATCAACATTATACTAATTTCATGGTTCTTGGTCTTACCCAGAGAGACCAGCTGAATAAAACTTCTGTGCTTATCTTACAAGAAATTAATGACTTTGAGCCCCAGATATATTCACCTTTAGACTTTTTTTCTTTAGGTATCTTCTATACTGAAGATACCTACATTTTTGAAAATCTTACCTCTTGAGGGTCCCATCTCCCTAGCCATTTTTGTTGCCCTTCAATCTAACATCTTTGACTAAAATGCACCATTTTTGAGTTATGAAGGTCAGAAGCAAATGCAGAATTGACAATAATGGATACTTTTTTGGTAGTTTTGATGCTGAAAGGTGAGGATTTGAGCTGTAGGTATCAGTGAATGTGGAAGACCTGCTCTTTCTCCATCTGGAGCTCAGTAGTAGGAGAGCCAGTTAGTGTACAGCGAATGGGAATCCTTAGCATCTGATTCTCAAAAGTTCCTCCAGAGCAATCACAAAGTTCCATGGCCATGAGCAAACTTTTCATATTATTTGTAAGAAACTAATTTGATTAATTCTTTCTCCCTCTGCATGTTTAAAGAACATACTGTATGTATCAATCAAACTTTCTTTAAAAGTTCTTTAAGGCAATAAACCAACTCTGACTCCTTGTGGCACTGGAATGATTAAGACCAGGCCCAATTATTTCAAACCTTACACAAATGCAAAACACATTTAGAATTGAGAAGCTTGTACTATCAATGAGCTCTGCAAAAATTATAGCTAAATGTTTCTGATTATATCAGTTTGGCATTTTAGTGAAGTCATTCAATGAGCTAGTCTACACACGGTATTTCCTTTTAGAAAGGTAACATATTCTGTTTCCAATTCAAATCAGAAGGCTTTCCAGCTTGTGTAGCACTGACTTCTACTACCTCTGTAGAGACCGCATGTTCTTTATCAGAGCAACAGCTGATATTGAGACTCTGGTATGGGAAACTAGAGGTCACATCTCTACTCTCATGCAGTGATTCAGAGAGTTAAACAGTCCCTTTAGAAGGAAAGTTTTGTAGTTGCAACTTCAAGTCTTTAACCCAGAAGTTAAATGAGGATCTTGTAATTCAGTGTTGAGACATCTTCAGGGAGTAAGAAATTAGAAATAAACATCTCCTTTCCAGTATGTTTTTCTTTCTTTCAAAGAGACTCCAGTTCATCCTCAGGTTGTACTGTAGCTTCTCAAAGCATAACTCTATCAACATTTACTCAAGCCCTACTGCTCACCTACTTCCTCTCTGCTGAGAGATGATAGAAATTCTTCTGTTTACTGATGAATAAACTTTCTTCAAGGCAGCATCCTGGTGCGAGCATCTCTGAGCTTCCTTTCTCAGTCATAAACCCTTAAGCTGCAACTTCTAAAGAGGAAGAAAAGATAATCTTCACTCAGACCAAATTAACCTGTGCTGATTAACCCACATTAAAGTTCTGCCAGAGATAAGATTGTTGCAGGCTGAACTATGTCAGCTAGACAAGAAAAAAGCTAAGGTTTTTATCTTTAAAGCTAGACATATGACAATAGATGTAGTTACTTAAGGTACCTGAAATAAAGTAAGCTTACTGAGGAAAGTAAAATTTTAATTATTTTTCATTAAGAGACCTGTGAAATAGTCAGGGAGATAAATAACATATGATTCTATTACCTAGCCCTTTAAAATATATTTTCCTCAGTTTTTCACTGCAGAGACTTTATAAGGAAAAACTTGAGTTTTGCATACCCTAATTTTATTAAAATTGGAACAATGAGTTTCCAGAAGTAGTGAAGTCTTGCTTAAACTTAGGAGGTTTTATTTTTTTTAAATTAAAAATATTCCATTGTCTTCCATTTCAATATACATGTACATACATTGAAAGTGTTCTTTCAAGAAGAATTGCTAATTGAAAGAAATATAATATTTTCCTACAGTTAAATTCAGTTGAAAGAATTCTGTTGAAAGAATCCCTAGTGAGTTTTAAAAATTACTTGACTTCTTTTCCTGCTCTTTTGCCTGAATCCTGGCTTGTGTATTGTGATGAGAGGAACCTGGAAGCCCAGATACCTGTCACTAAGTACCACCACAGTCTCTGAGGCCTTTTCAATCTCTTGCCCTGGACTAGGCAGAAAACTTACTCCTTAAAGTGGAAGATGCTAGATCCACCTGTACTCTGTCCTCCAGAGCAGCCTTCAGAGAAAGTCAACAAAAGGTGCTGAATTTATATTTGTGAATGTAATGAAGCCATATGCAAATACATCAGAGTGTTATGGAATTAAATTTCTCTACTAAGCACTACAATGAAATGATAGACATTCTGGATGAAAATTTTTATTTGGTTGCTGCATCTAGGTGATGTGTATCTGCTTTCCGCTACCTGGCCAAATAGCTGACGTAAACAGTGCTTAGAATAACTCTCAGGGAACTTTACAGAACAGGGTCTTTCTTTTATGTTATTTATTATCTATGTTGGCTGATCTTCAATATTTTTATCATCTTCATAGGGATTGTGTTCCCTTCCAGTGTCTTTCACCATCCCTGAGGCCTCTTAAACATTTAGGTCTGCACTCAATAAGCATTGAAGAAATTGTACATGACTCCAAACTAAATTCTAGAGTAATTCATTGCTAGGGAAATCATGAAATTCAGGCAGATCTGCCAATTTCACTTGCAAGAACTATAGAAAACCTGTACTTGTATCAGTCAATAGGAAGATGTGCACATTAACACAATAGAGTATAAGGCAAGTATTTAACAAATCATATAATTGCTTGCGATTCTGGCTTCTGTAGATTATCACTGGTATATCAGCATCTAGACCCTTGAATTAAAGGGGAGACTGGTAGTCTTAGCTTATAGATACCACACTATTTTTCTTCCTCTGTGCTAAAACTTCAAAAGAGAAATGATAAGGGAAAACTGGAATTATCAGAGAAACCTGTTTTCTAGTATGCAGGTACTCAACACTTTTTCAAGACTATCAGACTGTTTTGAGAGCAAAGATGTGAATTATCCATTAGTTATGTTTCTAAAAATATTTGGCATTAGGTATTATCTTATCCAAGACCACTCTGCAGGAGGCAGATCAGCATTTACCTTTTTTAATCCAAAGACATGGCTTTAAAAATAGGCAGTTAACTTGGAGATGTTACCAGTCTACTAAGAAATATAATGTGGGATTTATCATCAGTGAAATGTGATTGTTACCCAAATATGACGTTTTCTTCATCATGCTTATTCATTTATGAAACACACATAACTCATTGCAGTTGAACTCCAGTTTGTAATTCCTTCTGTTACACAACTGAATTTAGTGTTGCATTAAAATATGTAATGACAAAACCCTAACATTTTCTTTCAATCAAACTCTTTACAAAGGAACACAGTAGTGTCATTGATTGCCTTAAATTAGCTATTGCAAGCATAGTTTGAAAATGTAGTGTATTTTTAGCTGATAACAAGGAGTCAAAAAATCTCACAGTATTAACAACATGAATTATAAATATTTAACTTTATTTTAAATTAATATCAAGTGACTGAATAAGAATTAGTTTACTTTGTACTTTGGCTACCCTTTATACCCTAATGAGCTGAACTCTGTTCTACTCAGAAACTACTCTGTCTTCAGCCATGTACAGGGCAGTCTGAGAACTATGGGATCACAGCCATCTCCCCTCTTTGCTCCCATACTATGACATAAGTGACTCCAATGATTTTAGCCCTGATGCACTGCATTTAGTGGGAATCATTAACTTCAGTATGATCATGCTATGGCTTTGAAGCTAAAGAAAAAAAGTTCAATATCTTCTTGACAAATCATTACATAATTAAAAAATAATTTAAATTCCAGTTCTACTTGAAATGGGAAATACAGAAAATAGACCACAATATCATTTCTTTCTCTTTTTTTTTTTTGACAGAATTTCTGTCACAGAAAAGATGTCTTTTTTCCTTATAATCTATCAGCAAGTTAGCAAGGACACCCTGCTCAAGCCCTTCTCTGGAAGATAAATAATGTTTTTGAAAGTTTAAGGGTCTCAGGCATGTAAGTATCATGAACAGCTAAATAGGTACATGTAATTACATGCAAAAACATATTAGGGTATATTCCATGTATTTAATGCAGGAAAAACTTCCCAAAAAACCTGTGCACTTAAAAAATGAAGTGCACTCATGATCACTGCAAGAGGAAAAATAAGTAATACTTCAGAATTGCATAAATTTCACATAGTATTTTAAATCTAAATATATATCTCTTTACAATTGAAATAAAATGGCTTAAAGTACGCTAGATTTTCAGATGGTTGCATTACACTCATCATCAAAATAATTTTTTCAAAAAAACTAAAAAGGTGACTACTTTTGCCCTTTACCACCTTTGTTGTCTGGAGTCTATTTAAAGGCAGTCATGAAGAGGTTGAACGAACTATTAATTAATAATTTTATTACCTTGTCTTTAGCAGAGAGTTTTTAGATTTTATTTGCTTGGATTTTGTACTATTCTTCTCTCCCCTACCTCTTCCCTTTCCTTCTCTGAAGGCTGTATCTCTTAAATCTTTTTGGAAAGCTGTCAGTTTATATTTTTGACTGGCTGGCGAAGACTATGCCTTGAAAAGTTACATTGGGATTATTATTTCATTACGGCCTCTGGTTCATGGTCATAGGTTTAGGAGGGTTATTATGCAAGTTCTTGATTCTATTACCTGGCAACAAAAATTACTCCTTCTGTTGTGAGACCAGTGTTCTACTGTATCAATTCTTGAGACTATGTCTGGAGATTACACTGGTAGTTTTTCAATATTAATTACTCTTCTTGAATACCTCATTCTTTGTCATGAAGTATTGTGAAAATTTTTACGTAAAATTTTATTCAATTTGTAGAAATTAATTTAAGAATTCTTGTCTCAAAAGAACATGTGTATTTAAGCTTCTAAATCTCGTGTTCTCCAAGTTTAAACTGGGTGCTTATCGTAGAAGCAAGGTTCTACTTTTCCACAGGCTTGTCTCACTGCAGAAACAATGCAAATTAGTAGAATAAACTCTCTGTTTTTTTATGGTAAGATAAAGAAATTTTCCTGAAGGTTTGTTTTGAGGGAAAATATTTCGCAGTAGTGATAATTCATTGTAAGCTGTTTGTTATTTTCTTTCATCTAAACCCAGCTGTAGAGATCTATTTAGATTTATTATAGAAGATAATTAACTCTCAGCTTCTTTGAGATAAGAAACTTGTGCTCAAGCTTGTATCAGTTTCACCAGCAAAATGTAGGAAACTAGGAGTTTTCCTGCTTTCAGTGTATGAACTGTCTTTTTTACAAGCCAAAGGACATTTGATATGGAGAACAGGGAGAAAGTAAGAAAGATTATTTTCATACATATTAATCCAATGTGTACATTGTGATCTCTATCTGTACTGTGCTCGACACAAAAGGCAGAGAAGACAATGCTCATATACTGTTTTCCTTGTGCATGAAACATGTTTTTTCTCATAAAGGAGAAAATCCATTAACTTAGACTGTAAAAGCAAATATTTTGCTATTTGTTAGAAGTACCTCCCTGGGTAGGTATGCTTTCTAAAATGATTTGAGTACTCTTCTCAAATGCTAATACACAAAGTCTGGAATCTCTAATTTTGTGATGGCTAGAAGTAATTTCTGTGAAAAAATACTGCTGTGGACATTTATCTTTTGAAACAACAACAGTAACAAAATCTCAGAGAATGTTATGTGGTTTCTTGAAAACCAAAGAAGGTAGTAGAAGGTGGGCACGCTTATTTATTTACTAAATTAATATAAATAAATATGTTCTGTTCATTCAGAAAGTCATACAAAGGGTTGTCCTGGTATTTAGAATTAATTGCAAACTAGAAAGGTGTTTCCTGAATTCAGAGATTTCATGCTCCTTGCTTCTTCTGTAAAATATATATAAAAAATTTCCCTAGTCCTGTAATCTTGTAGCTTTGTCAAAATTACTATTGACTGTCTGCAGTCTCAAAACTGTAAAAATTAAAGCTATTCAGGTCATTCTTGAGGAAGAAAGAAAACTGATATTGCTAGTAGGATAAAATAATCAGGTATAGGCTGTTTTACTATAACCTCTTTACAGACACCTGTTAAAAATACTACAAGTGATGAGATAGTAATTGATTCTATTATTTTGGCAACTTCAGATTTCCTCACAGTAGTTCCTGTAACTAATGGGAAAAAGAGTTTCAAAACGTGGTTCATTTATTTATTTATTTTGCAATTAGAAATTGAGTTCCATATAGACAAGGAGAAACAATATAGTTTTTCCATTTACCAGCATTTGCCTTTATCTCAATCCCTGAGTTACCTCCCTTCTGCCCTTATAAGTCTCTCTTCCTCCCTCTGGTGGAGGTGAAAAAGAGGCTTTGTAGTATTTGGTTGCTGGCTCAGGTTTAACCACCACAACCATGAAGGAAATCTTCACAATTCAAATGTATATAGGTATGATTATTCATATATAGTTTTAAAAATGTTCCTCAGGTTACTGACAATTTGAGCCAGGATAAGAAATTACTTTTTTCTTTTTAAATGGAATGATGACAAGGGAGAAGTTTTCAATTTAAGACAGAGAAAAAAAATAAAGTGGAATTTCTGATATTTTATAAACACTTTTGGATGAACATGAGTATACCTCAATGTTGAAAATGCTTAAAGACAACTTAGACATATTTCTAACAACACGGATGGTTATGCACTGCTTGAATCTTCCAGTTTAGGCAGTCTGTGCCAAGAGAATAGGAATTAGATTCTTAAAAACCTTCAAATAAGTTAGTCTCACGGCATCCAAACTGATGAACTCTCCTGTCCAGCTTGAGTGGCACATGATTATCAATGAAATTCTCAGATATTGGAACGGCACTTAACTGATGATAGGTTAGGTTAAAATCAAGGACTACTTTTAATATCATCCCACTTTGTGATCCCTGTTTTTACTGAGTTACAGATCATCTGGTTTTGGAAAATATGTTCCTTGCTGCAGAGATGCAACCTTTTCAACATGCTCAATAAAACACTTAGGTTGTGGTTCAAATAACTACTAATGCCATGTTACATGTTTCCTTCTATGTTCTGGACTGTAATCCCACTCCATGGCCATGTGCACCAGTTTTGTAAATGTAATATTATGTTTAAATCCCAGTGAGACTACTGAAGTTATTCAACATAAATCTTTCTAGGACTGGGGCCTGATGCTGTGTAGTTCCAAGGCAGGAAAACTTTTTAGCTTGTCTTTTACAGGGCCAAGCACACTGTCAAACATAACAAATAAGCAATACTGTGGAAATATCATTATCTGAATCACAAGTCTATTTTTGCAAAAATATTATGTTCCCTTGTGGTTGAAATGTTATTCCAGGTTATATCAATCCTGAGTTCGTATTTCAACATCGCATATCGTAGTGTAGCCAAATACAACGTAATTAATCCTGTGGATTCCTATTTACCATTTACAACAGTCTAATTTTTGTCAAGAAAACAGTAAAGATTTTACCATTCTTTTCCCATAGTGAATACAGTATTAGAACAGAAAAGCTTTACTTCTTGTCAAATATTTCCTTTCACATTTATAAAAACTATTCCATGCTTTGACCTTCTAATTTTACATCAATAATACCTACTCCACTGCATTTACTTGCATGTAGTACCTGGAGTTAATTATCTCACATATTTTTGACTCATGTTAACATGCATTGGTTATCCCTATAGTAACACTTGACATCAGCCTAATGGATAATTGAGAACTGTAAAAACCTGTAGGTTTCAGAGTCTCTTTTCAGCCCTCTTTCTGGACTATAAGAAATTCCATCTAGGTATTGATACAGTACCATATGCTGTTGAAGAAGACTATTTCTCACCTGCAAGGCAGGATCTGTTACAGCACTGTCACCAGCAAATGTTTGTCGAACTTATTCTGAGAAATCTCAAGCAGCAAAGATTCTGCTCTACCTCTGAGCAATATACTTCACAATCTTTTCAACCAGATTGAGGTTGGTGAGACCGCACCTTGAATACTGTGTTCAGCTTTGGGCCCTTCACCACAACAAAAATGTCGAGATGGAGGAGTGTGTACAAAAAAGGGCAGTGAAGCTAGTGAAGTGTCTGGAGCACAAGTGTGATGAGGAGCAGCTGAGTGAACAGATGTTGTTTAGTTTGGAGAAGAGGAGGATGCGGGGAAACCTTATTGCTCTCCATAGCTACCTGGAATAAAGTTATAGCAGCGTGGATGTTGGAATAAATTTGTAGCTGTGTTGATGTTGGTCTCCTCTCCTAAATAACTAGTGATAGGATGAGAGCAAATGGCCTTAAGTTGTGCCAGGGGAGGTTTAGATTGGATATTAGGAAAAATTTTTTCACTCAAAGCATTGTCAATCATTGGAACAGTCTGCTCAGGAAAGTGGTGGAGTCACCACCCCTGATGGCATTTAAAATATATGTAGATATGTAGGGACATGGTTTAGTGGTGAACTTTGCAGTGTTCAGTTAAAGATTGGACCTGGTGATCATACAGGTCTTTTCCAATCTAAACAATTCTATGAATCTATAATACTCTATTTTCACACTCCATTTTGTTTAATTTCTCTGTCAAGTCAAACCTTTGAAATCCTTTATCAAGATCAATGTTTCAGCAGTGAACAATAAGGTAGTTAAATGCTGGATCTATCTGGAGTCTGAAGACTGTAGATCAAAAAAGTTTTCTCTCTCATCCTTTGGTTTAGTTTCAATGGAATTGAAAATATGGGTATGAGGGCTCAATTTGTTCAATTCCTGCACAATAACAACCACTGATTTTCCCTGTTTGTACTTAATTCCTAGACGTCTTATTTCTTAATCACTCTATAACCTCAAATATTCTTATATGAAATTATTCTGAATTATATGAATGTTTTCATCCTACTCTGACTACAGATACCAAATAGATGTTCTTCTCAAGTACCCTGTTTATCATTATTCCTTCTCCCCAACTACCTGATAATTAACCCCTTGTTACCAGTCAGTTAGTCAAGAATCATTGAACGGGAAAGAAAAGGAACAAGGTAGGACTTGCACTTTGGGCTGTTGCTCTGGAACCAGAAAACCAATTCTTCAGTGGTGTGATGCAAAAACTAATAATAATAAAAAAGGGTTGTAACATTTCAATAATTGTAATTTTCCCAATGTATTACTCTTTCTGTTGGGAAGAATTAGGCAGAGAAGACCCACGTGCAGTTTTTTCCTGTCCTGGAAGCAATTCTCCAAATCTGCATAAAGATAACCTGTCTCCTTCTGCTTTCCATCCCCTGGATTGAGAACTGGCAGTCCAGCATCTCTGTCTTACACACCATCCAATCTTTCAGCTGAAGTTTACTGCCCCTGCCCAGCTCAGGTGGAGGCGTGGGGTTGTCATGAAAGAAAATATCGGTTCAGCATTTGAGGATTATTCAGGTATCTATTTTGATTCACTCTTTTAGGATTGGCCTACTCCAGACCGAATTCCTGATGCAAGTGTTCTTGCAGATCCTTACTCATTTCCCTCTATTATATATTTCTCTCTCTTCACCTCCCATAAACTTTATTCTAGCCTAATCCGACTTTTTAATTGCCCCTTCTGGGACAAGGTTATTGATATTTGTCCTTGTTTACTTGTAGTCCAAAAAGTGAGACTAACCATCACACTGAGACAGTAGTGCTGAACATTCTGTATGCCCTTTTAGCCTAAGCGACTCCACAGTGAACAGAAGTGAGCAGGAGTGAACTGAGCCAAACAAATCTTCCTGCTCTTAGGTATGTGCAGTAGCTTCTTGGAGAAGCTACCTTGAATTTCTGGTGAACTGCTGAAGTTCCTGGATTCTGTTTTAAAATGTTTGTTAATGGAATCATGATTACAGTCAAAACTGTAAAACAAATACAAAACACAGATGTCTTTGATGTGAAATGAAAAAAGACAGGGAAAATACAATGCATACAGGAGGCTTCAAAAAAAAGAGACTTGCTTAGTTAGTATGACTAAGACAGCATCCCTTAAGAAAACACTGTTTCTGCACCCTTTGAACCAGTTTGGAGGGAGTATATATCAGGTCTCATTTCATAACAGTGTTTCACTGTGAACATGCATCCAAAACCAAAAAAGAATCTAGTTTAAAGATCTAGTAATACTTAGGAAGCAGAAAGTCTCTTAGCAACAAAACGCTATAACTAATGTGAAGCAGCTGTGGTAATTTTAGAAAATGGCTCAAACTGTTGAAAAGCCATTAGGAAGCTGATATATAGAGAATAAAAAGAACCACTCAGCTTTAAAAAGATTTCCAAGTATGGAGTGTTACGTTATTTTATAACCAAATCTTAGTCATCCAAAATTTACATGCCACAAAATGCTATTTATGACCATGTGACTGGACTCGCTACAAGTAGCTGGAATTCCATTACATGCCTGAAATTCCCCCTGAAAAAAGAAATTGCCAATGTCTAAGCATATATACTTTTGCGGTAAAGGTACAATTGTATTTCAGTGAAGCTGATGCCACTTATGGTTTGATTTATTATATGCACTTGGAATAGGATCCTAAATAATTGGAATAAATTTCTTTAATCCTGTAAATTTCAGTCTCTATTGGAAATAATGAAAGCCACTTGCTTTTGGTAGGTTTTGCATACGGCTGATTGTCAGACATTAGCTAACAGGTTTTCTAACTTATTTGACTGCTTCTTCAACTGGAAATATCCAGTAGGTTGAAGAATGGCATAAAACTAGTATCTGGGACAAAAAATCAAAAGTGGCAGGAACTAGAAATTTTGTGAGTTTTCTCTTCATGCTGCTGCTAATTGACACATTAACAATTAAAAACAATTAAATCAATCAAATAATTAAACATTAAAACCAATTTTTACTACCCATATTTATTATTGTACCATGGTCTTAAACTAGACTAAAAGCTTGGGCAGGCAAACATATGTCTGTTAGTATACATGTCAGCTGTCTTCAGCTATATTCAGGGAGGTTTAAATGGTTTTATGAATAAAAGCCAAAAGTTAGAAAAATAAAGAATATTAGTTAAACAATCTTCATTAGACACAGACAACTCTACAAGTTGAGTTGGATAGGCTTCCAGATACTCAGAAGTCCTAAATAAATGTGCACAGAACTATATAACTGATCTCTGTGTTCAATAGGAAAAATTGCTCTGAGCAACCTAGACACATCGGGTTTATGGTTTTTGAATCTACCCTTGCTGTCAGGTTTGACTACACATGAAGAGACCGGTATTCGGTCCTGCTCATTTACATTGGTCAATTCAAGTCCCGTTTAATTGCATAAAAATTAATTGTACTAGGATATTTGATCACAGTTAAACCTACTTAAAGGATCGTTGGTAACCCTTATTTGTCAAATCTTATCTGCTTCCTAGCAGAGACAATGAAAAAGATTTTTTTTTTGTGTGCAAGCGGCCTTATGGGATACAAGAGGCAAGATAGATGCTGTGGTATCAAATGATAGTTGTTATGAAAGCACACATCTAGTGAGCTCTAAAAAAAAGAAGTTTTGAGGGAAACATGGTGATCAGATGATAAAAAATGTGTAGACAGACTTTCCAGCTCATATAGCTACCAGGTAAAGAGCCTAGAGATTAGTATTACCTATAAAAAATGCAAAAGTAAACAAATTTTCACAAATAAGTGAATTCTTGAAAGATAGTACATTGTTTTTACTATTCCCTGGTAAACAACAGGGAAAGATTAATTTTGTTTTAGTATGATGTTAATATTTGCCTTTTTTAATTCTCTGTTTCATGATCGTGGATGTTAAACTGAGGATGTACAATTTGTTTCAAAACAAGTGATAAAACACAGGCCAGAAAAAACCATAAAGATTTTAAAATCTGCATTTCTAAGCCACTTCTAGTTGGACTGACTAATGCGGTTTCTTTCACATGTTAGATTAGAGAAAAAGTTTATTAACACAAAACTAATGAATTAAGATTACTAGACAAATAAATATAAATCTAGTGAAAGTGACTGTACAGAAATTGTACAGAAATTGTGATAGTTAGTGGTTTTGACTCAAAGTTGGAAGCAAATTGATAACACTGGCAAAGCTTCACTTTTGACTCTAAATCAGGTTAGAAACCAAGTGAAATTGAATAAAACAAAAGAATATTTTTTTAGGAATATCCATAAAATCCAAACTATCAGAATTCACATATCTGAAATAAGAGTCTTCAAGCCCATTTATTCCTGTAGTCAATTATGTTTTTTTAAAAAGTCACAAAATATCTATTTTATAACCTTAATATCATCAAATATATAGCTAATAATTATCAGGTGTAAATTACAGTTTTAAAACCCAACTTATTATGTAGAGAACACTATTTGTGATGAAATTTTCTGCAAATGCAAATTGCATAATTCTGTTAATGAAATACAGGGAGGTTCATCCATGAAGAGAAGACAGGAAAGAAGTATATTTTATGTTCTGTGGTTCTTTTGTTTAAAAGTTAATTCCATTTTCTAAATTCACTACCAGAAGAAACTTCATTTTTATTAAACTGAATAGCAACTCAGTGGTTTTTTTGTGTGTGTGTAGTTGATCAGTTTTTATTTACAGTAAAATCACTTGATTTATTTTTAGTGAACCTATTATATCTTGCAAAATCAAGACAGAAACATAATTTTTTTTCATTATTGGTAAAAGGCAAAATACAATATCAACTGTCAATGCACTCATCTTTCCAACAAAGCTGGGCAAAAAAAGACAATCTGTACTATTGCTAGGAAGCTTCTTGGTGTAAGTACCTTCTTTTATCATTGTCTTTTCTGGGTTGTATTTCTTGCCACCTAATTTCCAGTTCTCTCATGCAGCTCTTACTTTCCTTAAAATTATTTAATCTAATTTTTCTGTATGCATCCTCAAGATCTTTTATTCTATCATTCTTTGCTATTTCTCCTTTGTTAAAACATACACAGAATTTCTAACCTAAAAGAAGTATATTATTTTGAATTTTACTTGAGCTTAACATTTGTATCAGTTTTTATTTTATGTTGAGTGTAGTCATCCACCTTTTTTTTCTTAACAATATAAATATCAAGAAGTTACAAAAACTGCTGCATATGTTAGAGCCAATACAGTATCCACAGTTTTTGAACAGTCAGGCTCTTTGGAAAGTATTCAGCAAAACACTTAGAGTCCTCAAGAAGACAATCTGCAAGTGCCTTGAAGTCCACTTCTGATATACAATACTAAATCATAGCAACCAGTACTTAAACTGATATCCTTTCACAGACAGGAAACCATCACAGGATGAAATTGTCATACTTGGCTGCTAATTAGCTAACTTTTGGAGTAGTGTAATTTGAGAGTAATAATAGAATAAGAGGTCTCTTTCAGTACTCCTGAGTGATGTATTGACTTGAAGTTGTGCCACTGGCCTCACCACATGCTTTGGAAATGTATTCAGAACAGTTTTGTTGAGAACCAATACTGTGTTTATGTCATACTAATGAACTACTTATTAATAGTAAATGTAAAAGATCGTTAGCCCAACAACCAGACTACTTATTGATTCATGGATTCACACTTAATAACATTTTTATGTGTTAATATATTTACTGTGTATCAGGGATCTTATTCTTTATGATATGGCCTTCTATATTAATCTAATATTTCATATAACAAGGATATACAATCTTTAGATGTCTAATTTAAGAGGCCAGTCTCCAATATAATCAGTGAACAGAGTTACACTCTTCCAAATTTAACTACAGACAAATAAATTATGCTCCTGTTTTGAAAGACTATCTGGAAAAAAATTATGCCTATCTGCAAATAAAGAGAAGGATCATTACCTATTGTTAGTTACCACAGTGAATAACAACCTTAATCGTTACTCTGGTAACTATATTTTAAGAAAAAAAAATCAGAGGATTTAAATGTTGTTTACTTTCCATTAATGTGTCTACAAGACCACATTACATGCCTAACTTGACTCTGTGGACAGAGAGTCTGGATTTTTTTTATAATATCAGCAAAGGTATACCAGGTTGGAGGGTGGACAGCCTCCTTAACACCATCTTAATATTTAAACCCTTTCCTCAATTTTGACTGCTCAGAGTGAGACTTTCAAGATGGCTTTTCTTTAACTAGAACTGCAAAATATATCATGACAAGGAGTACTTTAATTAGTATATCCAGTTGACTTTAAAATCCATTTTAATGCACTACTGATATGTCTTAATTTGTGGATGGAGAAAATTATGAGACCTATAAATCAAATAGGAGAGAGGATAAGCACTCCAAACTGACAATTTGACTAATATGAACCAGTATAAGTGTAGTTTAGTACTTCATTATTTCATGTCAGCAATGATAAAAAAAACAGCATTAACAATGATACTGAAATACTGAACTTTTAGAGTTCCAACACAAGTATTCCTGTACATGCTACAAAACAGCTATGTTAACCCTCAAACCCTGACTGTAGTGTTAGACAAGAGGAAATGTGAAAGAATAGAACTGGAAGAGTGAAGCATGCTTAGTTGATATGGATGTCTATAAGTTGAGTAAGATTTTCAGAAACCTTGATGATATTATCATTCTTAGTTTTTAATTAAAATCTGATACAAGATATATTTCCTATTATCATATATCTGAGTCTTTGAAAAAGAGTGAACCCCCTCAATGACTGCTGTGGGAGTTATCTCAAAGACTGAAAGGAGAATTTCACCATATGAGAGTCTTGGATCCAAGTCTATAGTTCTTAGGAAGAGAAAATTCCTATCATCAGGTCCTGACGGTATCACTATCCTAAATGGGAGAAACATGAGGAGTAATCAATCAAATAATTAAAACTTAGTTTATGAACAATTCTGTGTGTCAAGGATAATACTCTAAAATGGATCTGTTTATAATTACAGAGTTGTGTGTAGGAGTAAGAAGCTTCTTTGTTGCTTTTACATATTAAGATACATAGGGTGACAGTGTGAGAATCAGGGCTAATTTATAAAGAAATTAAAATCTATATTATTAGTTTACCAGGATGATAAGAGTGTGGAAGACAACGACAAACTTTGTACATAAGAGAAATATATATAAAGATTACCATGGCAGGAGTTGGATTTCCATGTTGACATTGTCAGCGTGCGTGTTTTCATCATGATTGTGCTGGGTCTGAATGCTGGAGAGACATTCCAATGTAGACTTCAGTCTAGGAGACAGGTCACAAAGGACCTGCCATTTTATTTGCGGGAAGTGAACTCCTAATACCACACAAGCTCTATAATTTCTACATCTTCACCTTCTTGAGCCCTTCTGAAGACACCTTGTCATTCTCCACATAGTTCCACCACTGACCTTGAAGCTCCCTGATAAGAATGACAAAATAGGAGCCTTTAATTCCTGAGGAAATACAATAATAATGATTTGTCCATTTTACCCAGCACTCAGGTCCTGTAATTGGCTCTAAATGGAGTGACTTTTTACGTCTTTACAGGGTTCTGCTCAAGCCACAAGTTCTCTACAGGATCACAGGGATGTAGTGTTTACATGCATAGAGTAGATTGAAATTCAGAAGCTGAAATCAACGCATTTGCAGCTTTATCGTCAAGTTCTTGTGTCACTGTTCTTCAGCCTGTTAGATTGTTGTAAATAAAGTGAATGAGAGCAGCAGAATAATTGATGTATAAAAAACCTAATCCTATTGACATCAAAGACATAACCACCTCAATTCAGTGGGATGATTCTTATTTCTGATCCGGTTATAAGGTAATAATCTGTTCTTGGAAAAGACTTCAACTCAGAATCTGAAGAGCTAAACTTCAGAGTTTATTGCCAGTCTTTCTGCTTACAGGTTTATTTTACGAGGGACACATTTTAATTTTTTTTTGCAAAACACTTTTTCTTGTCTACTATTATACTAACTATTTAAGGTAAATCCATCCTATATATGGATACATTTTAGTGTGTTTGTTTTTATTTTTTTTAATCAGGACACCATTACATTATTTGGTATAATAAAAACAAATCCAAGTTTTTTCTTCCAGGAACCAACTTCATTGTACTTAGAGATGTATAATGGGATAGCCTCAGGCTTTTATGATGGTAGAAATAAAAATTAATAGCTAAGTGGTATGTCTAAAAAAGCTCATTTAATTTTATGGCATGGGGTTTGCATCTGTTTTCTTTTTTCCAGTGATATTTTACAAAGGTTTTGGCCACAGCTTTCAAAGTTTCTTATATAACACAAAAAAAGGCTTTAAAAACACGTAAAGAGCTATTGTGGAGAAAGAATAGTGAATTTCCTCATGTTCTCGAGTAAATATCCTGTATGTTATTGGGAGATCCTTCATCATAGAGGGTGGTCCACTGGTGACATACAAAAAAAGGATAGTGTACAAAAATTAAATTATTATTTGACCCAACATCATTATATGCCACATAACTAATTAAAGCACACTTTAACAATGTGCTCTTAATGTGCTGTCTGTTACTTGCATGACTCACTCATCTCTCACAAAGAATAAGTGACTTGTATTAGATGAGAGTTGCCAAGGATGTTTTGAGGTCTAGCAATTGCTGTCATTGCTATGTTAGATCACAGGCTCAAGCCTGGGATAGAAAGAGACAGGCTTATCATGAGCCAGGAAAACAGCACCACAGGACTGATAGCTCTGACTTAGAGCCTTGTTTAAAAAGTTATGACTCAGTGCAAGCAGCCAAGGATCCTTAGCCTTCCTCAGTTCACTCCAAAGCAACCATTAAGAGCCCTAATGTTCAGGTTGCGTGCTTCTCTCTGATTATTTTTGGGAAGTTGATCACAGCAAGCCTCTTTTTTCCTCATGAGCATTCATCTTCATTTACTGAATGAAGGGAGCTCTCAGTGAAAGCTCTATACATGGAGCAGGATAATGATAATTTCTGCCAAGCTCTGTAACTGTACGGGTACATGGACTATGAGGTTCTCCTTTCTTTCTTTGAGTTCTAAAATGAAAAAGCACATATCATAATGGCTCTCCCGGATACAAGTAATTATGCACATGAATAATAATTTGTGAGAGGATAGAGCTCTCCATTCTTAATTTGTAATTAGGGCTGTTAAAACTCTATCATCCAAGTACACAGAATTCATGAGGGTGTTATGCAGTAATACCAAAATTTTAGGAACTCCACCACATTATCTTCCCCCCCCACTTTTCACACTACTTCATTCTTTCAGCCAGAATTCTTTTGCAAAGGCGAGATAGGTTAGATAACTTGTATATGCTCAAGAATGTTATTAAATACTCTAGAAATGTTAGTGCTCCTTAGAAATTGAGAGAATGAGTTTTATTTTCCTCATTTGCCATGAAGGTTTGATTCCAAATTCAACAATATTCTGAAATATCTGAATTTAAAAGCTTATTAGTCTAGAACTGAATGTTGGCTATCTGAGCACTAAGACAATGTAATTTTGAGAGAAAGAAATAACAGATGAGAAGATAAAATTCTATTTTTCAATGGGGTAAGAAGGTTTTTCTGAAGTTATTTAATACCATCAGCCCAAAAGGGATATTTTAGCAGATGGATGGCAAGTACATCAGTCAAAGATAGACGTGCAACATTATGAAGACACCATTTAGCACATTTCATATAAACTAATACCTATTTATTTATATATGAGAATAAGTAGCTATTCTAAAGAAAAAGAAAATGGTTTGTCCTGATAATTATAGTGTTAAACACACAGAAGTTGATGAGTCCAGCACAAAAATTGTAAATATTTCCCTAACTCTGTCACTCAGGAGTATGAGTCACCAAACTGTCCACATGTGTTTAAATAATAGGATATAATATATCAGAGAAGATGGTACTGGTTGAAGAACAAAAATGTGAAATATTTGGCACACTGACATCTGTCAGCCTGATTGTGAAAATATTGAAAAATTTATCAATATGAATGAGAATCCATTTGGTACTGAGGTCCTGCTAAATCTATAATTAAAGTTCATTTGTTCATTCAGATTTTTAGCAAGTCATTTACTAATGCAAAATATCTCCTCTTCAATAGAAAGTCAGCTCTCTAAATGTTTTTTTTACAGGGATTCAAAAATATATTGACATACGCAAAAATACCAATTAAATGTCATCTCTCCCTTTCATCACCCACCTGAAAACAAACACACTCACTGTAGAAACTTGAGGAGTCCAAATTGGTCAAACCATGGAAACAATTGTTTCAACCCACAGACAGAAGACCCAGTTTTTAAAAATAAACCTCTTTGTTTCAATATGTATAAATTTTGAAATTTTGCTTACATTCCTGACCCCATTCCCTTACATAAACTGTGTTTTTCTTGTTGAGCCTTCTATTTTCTTCTCCCTTTCTCATTTTTTTCATTTTGACCATGTAAAATAGGCTCAAGAGAGGAAATAAAGTTTTCATGAAAGTGGAAAGTACAGCAGCTAAAAATGATTTCCCCCTTCTATGTCTGTTGCATTTTATGTCTGTTTTTCTTCTGAAAATATAAGGAGGAGACAGAATGGTTTCATAAGACAGTTAATTATAAAAAAGATATAACTTTCTTAGAAAAAAAATCAACAAAAACAATCAAAAAGAAAACAAAAATTCCTTGCAAATTTTGACTACCTGAAATATTTTCATTTCTAGCCCCACATTCAATCTTCTCATTATTTTAGACATAGCAAATGTCTTTATATTTTGCCCTTATTTTCCTTTTTCTAGTATGGGTCTTAATTTTTTTCCTTTTTCTCTGGACTTGTCCATACTGATAATATAAGATGGATCATGGGGGACATTTCAGTGTTACTGCAGAAATTCTACCGACGCTGGGCTCTAGCTGGCTCTGTAAAAGTGGTCTCAGAACACAGTGTGAACTAAATTCCTTTCAGTTGAAATGAATTCTGGAATATGCATTAGCTCCAAACAAGTAGTCAGAGGAGACCAGCCCTGAACCCATGTAAAGTAGTAGAAAATCCTGAAATGCATTTGGGGACAGGCTAATAGAGTAGGACTTGTTTAGGCTAGAGAAGAGGAAGCTTCTGGGAGACCTTGTAGCAGCCTTCCAGTATTTAAGGAAAGATGGGGTGTGGTTCTTTATCAGGGAGCGTAGTGATAAAAGAAGGGGCAATGGTTTAAGCTGTAAGAGGGTAGATTTAGATTAGACATTAGGAGGAAATTTTTTACTGTGAGGGTGGTGTGGCATTGGCAGAGGTTGCCCAGAGAAGTCATGGAGGCCCCACGCTTGGAGATGTTCAAGGTCAGGCTGAATGAGGTTTTGAGCAATCTGGTCTAGAGGAAGGTGTCCTTGTACCTTGTGCTGTTTCATACCCAACTACTGTTGATATTTTCTTTGTCCAAATGGATTGATTGTTCCCTGCTGCACTTCCATTTTTTTAAGTGCAGGTGATGGTAGAAGTGATATAAATAGGAAATAACAAGAAACAAGGACTTCAAAAATAAATTTGTAATTTTTTGCTCACTGTTCTCTACTTGTGTTTTGTCTCATTCTATTTTCTTTCAACTATATCTTTCAGATAGTTACAAGATTGAAATACAAACTTATATGAACTGGTTGGAAAACTGCATGAGAATTTCTGACTGAAAACCAGATTGTCATACTTCAGCAAAAAAAGGAGGGGAGAAGAGAGAAAAAGAAAACAGGACTAAAAGGTGTTCTCATCAATTTTGTAGATATTCATTTTGGAGAAGATTATGACAGATAATAGAATCACAGAATCACAGAATCACAGAACAACCAGGTTGGAAGGGACCCATAGGATCTTCTAGTCCAACCATTCCTATCTAACACTAAACCAAGTCCCTCAATACCTCATCCACCCGTGTCTTAAACACCTCCAGGGAAGGTGACTCAACCACCTCCCTGGGCAGCCTATTCCAATGCCCAATGACCCTCTGCGTGAAAAACCTCCTCCTAATCTCCAGTCTAAATCTCCCCTGGCGGAGCTTGAGGCCATTCCCTCTCGTCCTGTCCCCTGGCACTTGGGAGAAGAGGCCAGTTTCCTCCACTCCACAACCACCTTTCAGGTAATTGTAGAGAGTAATGAGGTCTCCTCTCAGCCTCCTCTTCTCCAGGCTAAACAACCCCAGCTCTCTCAGCTGTTCCTGATAAGGCCTGTTCTCCAGCCCCTTCACCAGCTTTGTTGCTCTTCTCTGGACTTGCTCCAGAGCCTCAACATCCTTCTTGTGGTAAGGGGCCCAGAAAAAACATATATAAATAATACTTAAGGAACAATAACATTTATAAAAGTTTTGTGTACTATGTTACAAAACCTAATGGAAATGAAACCAATGCTTTAGATCAGTGTTAGGTATGAAACAAACATATGTGAAATCATGGTCACTTTTCAATGTGTTTTTAAACTAGATACTAAATAAGTTAGATGAACTGGAAGTCATAACTTTGGATGATCTAAACAGCTTAACCCCCATTGAAAACACTGTATATGCATCACACATTCTTGAATAAACGATGATACTCTTCACTACATTGGACATTAGTCAATTCAGACTGATAAATACCAAATTAGCAGAGTAGTTGAATCTCAGTAAAGTAATAACCAATTGCAGTGTTGAAGTGTAGTCATGGAGAGGCCATGAGAAAATTCTTACACACGTTTAGCAGCATCAAGTGCAAACAGCTCCTCATGAACAATAATCAATGAGCAACTGCATTACAGAAAGCTGAAGTAAAGTTTTCTGAAAGTTGGAAGGTGTTAAATGGACTGTTTTGGGATGGTACAATGGCAGCAGGACTTAAAATCAGTGTCCAGGAATTGGTTACACCTGAAAATAATATGATGCTAAGATACTGCTGGAAACAGAGAGGCTAGGATGTAAACCAAAAGCATTTATAAGCACAGCAAAAGTCAGTTTGAAGTGAGAATCAACCACTAATTAGACTGGAGTTCATTAATTTGGCTGGAGTTTATTATGAAGTGGTTTGTCCAAGCTGGGCTTAGTGAAAGAAATAGACCTTGGTGAGAACGATCGTCAATCCAAAGATCTGACAGAATGCCCTAAGAGTAGACAGCATCTTTAATACAGAAGATAAGTTGATGCATATTTGAAACTCTGTAAGAAGATAATCTTGATTCTTGTTATTTTTTATCATTTTGGGGAAGTAATAGGTGGGGGATATTATAAAATAGATTCTAGCATCTGCCAATTGTAAGCTGTTGTTAAGCTACATAGAGACTTATTTTATACAAAACTGCTCAGTAAGGCACTGATGGGTGGGTTTATTCCAGGCCCTGCAGTTTGCAGTCATTACAGAAAATCATGCTAGCCTAATGTGGGTTATTGGCTTCAGCTTGCTAGCTTTTCCTCTTCCGTTCCTTAATATTCTTCATGTCTGGTTTTTTTTGCTGCTTTTCTGATGAAAGTGTCTTTGTTCACATCAACAACATCATGAACTGCTTGGACACTTTTCAAAATGTGATGAAACTGGCCTCCCTTGCAGCTTAGATTGCAGAGTAACTCTAAGCAGGTTCTGGCATCAGTCATCAAAAGATCTTACTACTAAAGTTCACAGATATAAGAAAATGTTGTTTAGAGAAATGAAGTTGCCTTTCACCCCAGCAAAGGAGACGTGGCTGGATACACTGATGTTTTAGAGAGCTCCTTGAGGATTTCTGTTTTAACCTGTTCCAATAGTGATGCAGGAAGGAAATGAGCTACATAGTATGTATAAAAGACCTTTAGTTGCCTCTGGGGAAATATTCATTATTGGTATTCTTCACACCATGCTTTACCTGTTCCTCTGGTGTACACCTGCGTGTTAGTAGTGCATATGGTGGTAATGTGAGAAACTCTCACTACCAGCCTTTTAAATTTTACTATACTCTCTTTTTTTTTTCTTTTTTCTTTTTTCTTTTTTTTTTTTGCAAATGTGCTAAATTAGATACAGAAACAAAGAAAGACACCTAAGTAAACAAAGAAACATGAGGAACACGAGCAATGCCACACTGCCAGAGGGAGCAGGTGGAAAAGTAAGTTTAAGAGCCATTAAGCACTGTGAAATTTTTCAGTGTGTCACAATTACAAGAACACCTGGGTCAAATAAATTAGGACTAATCCATTGGGGTGTTCTTTACAGTCTACTCTGGACTCAGAATTTCTTGACCTTAACCTGTAGTTCCAAACCAAAAAGGAACAAATTGCAAGAAAAATCTTACCAGTTCAAGCGGCTGTTGTCAAGGTAATCCATTGCTTTGTAATAGACTACAAAGAGGGCAGAGAGAGAATACATGTAAGGAAATGTCTCCATCGACCTTAAAGAAGAAATCCAATGTGTATGTGTGTTTGGTTGACATGTGAAGCATGATAAATGGCTTATCTATGATTACCACTAAATTTCAACCATAATGAAGCAAGTACTGGTGTGCAACCAAAGAAAAATTTGTGTATGAGAACTGTCTTCTGAAAATTCTTCAAACACTAGGTCAAATTTCCTGATTTGCAAAGAGTGAGAAGAAATTCTGGTCAAAAAATATGTATGTAGCTTTAATGTAAAGGAACATTCCTTTCCCTTTGCTCCTTGAAAAAGAAAAGGGAACCAATAGACATAAATTATCCTGCAAAGGAGTGAAAATGTATCTCAGATACTAGTTCTACTAGTAGGAAGTGTTTTCCACTCCATACAATTCTGTTTAAGATACTGTTTTCCTCTTTAGAAAAGCAATGATAAAAGAACAGATCACCATCCCTCTACATTGGTTGCCATGGCAAGCCTTTCTTCCATGAAGTTTCCATTGTTGCAGGGATGGTTTTACTAGGGCATAAAGTTTGATTTAATTCAAGTATTATAATAATCATTCAAAAGTAAACCTCATCTGTCACAACGACTGTATGTATATCAACTATACTGTAATACCCTACAGGTAATAACAGGTTTAGCAACTATAGAAAGAACACAATAGCTACTATCCTAGCACATACACACACACGGACATAAATTAATCTTACCTAAAATAATAAAAATGTCAAAACAAACTACTTTCATATCTTCTGTGACTTCAGAAAAAAGAAGCATATTGACAACAAAGTATGAACTGGTGTTTTCTCTACTGAGTATTATGCCACGACCTTAACAAATGAATACATGAATGCCTGGGAACACGCAGAACCTCATTTACAAACTTCTAATATATCTAAGGAAATTCAAAGAACATAAATTCAACCTTTTTAATAACTATGCCAGAATTTTAAACAAATGACCTTTTAAAACAAAAGTTTCTCCTCTTCACAAGGGTTTTCCTCCCTGTTAGATTTAGGCTGCAATATCTCTGCTTATGAAATCAGGTCATCTAAAATTTATCATCTTAACCTACATGCAAAGAGTCCTAATACTGCAAATAAGCTGATTTGTAGTACTTTGAGGACATTGATGAATGACAGTTGAAATAAAAGGAAAACTGTATCAAGTGAAATAGTGCTAACACGCTCTTTACTTCAAGGAAAATAAAAGCTGTTCTTAACAGGATGTAATTATCTCTTTAAAAAAAACCAGAATGCAAACTTCACTAAAATGTGGGCAAAGTTGAAGGACAACCCATCCTTTTCAATAGAAGCAGAACCCAAAGTCAAATTATCCTTACTTCAAAACATAGTCCTTTGAAGACTGCTATTTATGAAAGCACAAACAGTTGAAGATGAGCTTAGGAATTGCAAACAGAATCCATAAAGGGTCTAAAAAGTACATCAGGAATCTAAACCCTGTATTTATCTAATAAGAAGTCTTTCAGAAGTGCAAACAATCACAGGCAGAAATACACCAGTTTTTAATGAAACTACAAAGAAACGTCAAAGTCCTGGACTAAAACGTTGTCCATGAAATACCTCCAGTGGTTGTCCTAAACGTGATATTGTTAGGATTATCTTGCCAGTAGAAGACATATCTATTTTGAATTCTTGACAATATTTGTCTAGGTCATAATGTATGTGTTTTTGCATCAGTTTAAATATTCATTATGATTTTCTGTTACCAAAATTTAGACATATCTACATATGTTGAGCGCCTACATCAAATGAACCTGCGCTAAAATACAAACACTTGTAGAAGGCAGAAGACGATATATTAACTTTTCAAGCTTTACTTAAAATTTAAAACATTTTCAAGGCACAGGATTTCAGTGTGACCCATATCTAGCAAGTCTCTCAACATTAGAAACTCAATCAATGTTAGAATAAGGAATTGCACATAAAAGGACTGTTTTATATTCTATTGTAAATTAGATGCAATTTCCATTTTAAATTAGATGCAATAAATAAATTCTTGGGTAGTTTTACATGTTCCTAAGAAATCAGCTAGATTTTGTTACGTAGAACTTAATGTAAATTTGGTTGAAAATACTTATAAAGTGGGTACATTTAATCTGAAGGTGTTTCCTAGTAGCAACTTGAATCCAAATATTTGGCGTAGCGTTCCAGAAATATACACACAAAGATAAATGAATTTGCATAAAATTTAGTACAGGTAAGAGCCATACTGCTCATCTTTCACATAGTTTCTCTGCTACTGTTTTTTATAGCAGCTTTCCTAATAGGGATAGAAACTAGAAAGAAAAGTAAATTCTGACTCTTATTACTCAGCAACAATGACCTTTTCTACAAGTCCTGGTAGTAGTAAAGAGCAATCAAGATATTCTTATTCAAAACATAACTTTTGTTTTAGCTGTGGATAGAGACACCAGACTATCCATGAGAGCAATGCTACATGTCAGTTGTTTCCATTATTTTAAATAAAAGCTTAAGCTTCTTAGTAGGCATTAAGGTTTCAGCCACCTAAATCTGGAACAATAGCGTAAAAACTTCTTAATGTTTTATTAACAAATAACTTTTGGCAATAACACATCTCAGTGTTTGCAACAGGGAGGCTGTTTACATTAATTGTTTAATGAAACGACACTGTAGTTTTAGATCCAGTGGATTTTACTTGAGAAGTATCTAGCAAATGCGGAGAAGCCCAAGTTGTTAGCTGCTGTTGATATTACCTTAATAAGGTTCTATTGGCTTTGAGCAAACCATGCTGATTTTCATCAGCTGACAGAACAAAACAGTCCATCACTTTCATTTCAACCAATTGTACACATACAGTAACTTTATGTTTCTCTTCATGTTCACTCACTCTTTAGTTCTAATGGGGGAAGAGAGAGAATTTTGAGAGGTTTTGGTAAGGATCAAATTAAATTTCTTTTCCTGAGCAATCTTGTGTTTGTGCTGGCCAGACCAGATATTACATGAAGCAAAGCTCTGTTGGATTGCTTTACTGCAAACAGATATCAAGTACCTGATACTAGCATTCTCCTGGAGAAGCTGGTGGCTCATGGCTTAGATGGGCGTACTCTTCACTGAGCAAAAAACTGTCTGGATGGAATTAAATCCAGTTTGTGGCCAGTCACAAGTGGTGTTGCCCAGGTCTCAGTGTTGGGACTGGTTCTGTTTAAATTCTTTATGATAAATCTGGACAAGGGGATCTAGTGCACTGTCAGTAAGTTTGCAGGTAACATCAAGTTTTGTGGGAGTGTTGATCTACTTGAAGGAAAGAAGGCTCTACAGAAGGATCTGGACAGGTTGAACCAATGGGCTGAGGACAAGTGTATGGAATTCAACAAGGTCAAGCATTGGGTCTGGCACTTGGGTCACAACAACCCCATACAGCTTTACAGGCTTGAGGAACAGTAGCTGAAAAGCTGCCCAGTGGAAAAGGATGTGGGTGTATTGGTTGATAGCTGGCTGAATATGAACCAGCAGTATGCCCAGGTGTACAAGAATGCCCTTAGAATTCTTACTTGTATCAGAAACAGGGTGGCCAGCAGGAGTTGGGAAGTGATAGTACCCCTGTACTCAGTGCTGGTGAGGCCACACCTTGAATACTGAGGTGGTGGGGTGTGTGCAAAGAAGGGTAACACAGCTAGTGAAGAGTCTAGAGCACAAGTGTTATGAGAAGCAGTTGAGGGAAGTGGTGGTATTTAGAGAAGAAGAGGATGGGGGAGACATTATTGCTCCCTATAGCCAACTGAAAGAATCATAGAATCATAGAATAACCAGGTTGGAAGAGACCCACTGGATCACTGAGTCCAAACATTCCTGTCAAACACTAAGCCATGCCCCTCAGCACCTCCTACACCTGTGCCTTGAACACCTCTGGGGAAGGTGACTCAATAACCCCCCTTGGTAGCCTGTTCCAATGCCCAATCACCCTTTCTGTGAAATTTTTTTTCCTAATGTCCAGTCTGAGCTTTCACTGGCAGAGCTTGAGGTCATTCCCTATTGTTCTGTCCTTTGTAACTTGGGAGAAGAGACCAGCTCCCTCCTCTCTGCAACCTCATTTCAGGTAGTTATAGAGAGCAATGGGGTTTCCTCTCAGCCTCCTCTTCTCCAGGCTAAACAACCCCAGCTCTCTCAGCCATTTCTCATAAGGCCTGTTCTCCAGCCCCTCCACCAGCTATGTTACTCTTCTCTGGACTCGCTCCAGAGCCAAATACAGGGAGAGAATAACCTCCCTGGACCTGCTGGTCACTCCGTTTCTGATACAAGCCAGGATGCCATTGGCCTTCTTGGTCACCTGGACACACTGCTGGCTCATGTTCAGTCGACTGTCAACCAACACCCCCAGGTCCCTCTCCTCCTGGCAGTTTTCCAGCCAGGCTTCTCCCAGTCTGTAGTTCTGCATAGGGTTGTTGTGCCCCAAGTGCAGGACCCGGCATTTGGCCATGTAAAACCTCATACCACTGGACTCTGCCCAGTGGTCCAACCTATTTAGGTCCCTTTGCAGAGCCTCCCTACCCTCCAGCAGATCCACACTTCCACACAGCTTAGTGTCATCTGCAAACTTGCTAAGGGTACCCTCAATGCCCTCATCTAGGTCATTGATGAAGACATTGAACAGGACTGGACCTAGCACTGAGCCCTGGGGAACACCACTTGTCACTGGCCTCCAGCTGGATTTAACACCATTTACCACCACTCTCTGGGCCCGGCCATTCAACCAGTTTTCTACTCAGGAGAGTGTGTGCCTGTCCAGGTCAGAGGCTGACAGTTTCCGTAGCAGAATGCTGTGAGAAACTGTGTCAAAGGCTTTAATAAAGTCCAGGAAGACCGCATCCACAGCCTTTCTTCTCATCCAGCAGCCGATTGACTTTGTCATAGAAGGCAATCAGGTTAGTTTGGCAAGACCTGCCTTTTGTGAACTCGTGTTGACTGGGCCTGATCACCTGGTTTTCTTGTATGTGCTTCATGATAGCACTCAAGATCACCTGTTCCATGACTTTCCCTGGCACTGAGGTCAGACTGACAGGCCTGTAGTTCCCCGGATCCTCCCTGTGACCCTTCTTGTAGATGGGCACAACATCAGCCAGCCTCCAGTCCAGTGGAACTTTCCCAGTCTTCCCGGACAGTTGGAAGGTTGTAGCAGGGTGCTTGTTCTCTTCTCCCAAGTGACAAGTCATAAGATGAAAGAAAAAGACACCAAATTATTCCAGAGGAGATTTAGGGTGGATAATAGGAAAAATTTCTCTATTAAAAGAATGGTCAAGCATTGAAAAATGTTGTTCAGGAAAGTGGTGGAGTTATTATCTCTGAAGGTGGTAGTTTGGAACATAGTATAGTAGGCCTGATGGTGTTGGGCTGAAAGTTGAACTTGATGATCTTAGAGGTCTTTTTCAACCTTACTCATTCTATGATTCTAAGTATAAAAGCCCAAATAAATGAAGACCTGTGTATAATGTTGATTCAAGTCCCACCAAGCTGAAAGTGCCAAAAAACATAGACAGAAAGTTTTATATATGAGTCTAAACAGCTTGCAATTTTAACATATTTTCAATTAATTCAGCAAATAAGGCTAGTTATAAAATTGCAGAATACAAATTTCAGGAACTACATGCCCCCATGCAGAACTGGAACATTTCCAATGGATATGATATAGAATGAAAATGCAGAGTGTAGGAACTTAGTTTAACGCCAAAGGGCCAATGCTACTATTGAAGTAGAGAGAGATTTGGGAGTGCATGTGAGATAGGGTGCTGTAAAGTAGGAAGGGAGTGGGAAAAAGGACTGAATAGCAGTTTTGAAGAGTGGGGATGTAGAGTGTCACAATAGGAGAAACTGGAAACTAAGATATATTAGTATAGGAACTTGACAAAGGACCTGAAAAAACCCTTATAATAGGAACAAAGCCATGTTAATTAAAAATAGATACTCACAATGAGGAAATTGTTATATTTCTTTACAGACTCAAAATACCCAACCAAACCAATAGGAAAGCACTGGACAATACTATAGAATCTGGCATAAATTTTGGCTGCCTGGAAGAAAAGATAGTCTTGTCTAACCTACTGTCTAACCTTGTGGTTTTTTTTTTTTTTTTAAAAAAAAAAACTTCCTAGAACTATTCTACAGTAAAGCACACAGTCTTTTCTTTTGCTATAATGGTAATGATAGTGCCTGAGACTGGACCATTGTTTAGTGAGTATACGTTGAAATAATTTGCAATGAAATGCTGACTTACGTGTTTCTAAGTTACCAATATACTCAAAGCAGTGGATTAAAAAAATAAGGGGGCTGCTGGTGAATGCTATGAAGACTACTATGAAGTCTGTCAGATTATAATAGTTAAATTAAAAATTCACCAATGGAATATGGTTGTTAACACATTGTTTAATGGATAATAAAAATGTGGTGCTTCTAGAGAGTCTTTTGAGAATTAATGGAGACTTGCAGATATTTAAAGTGTCTAGAAAAATGAAATGCTGGTAAAACCAATGTCATGTTTTATATGCATACACCTGTGAATTTATTTATTATTTTTGCTGTTGAGTTTAACATTGCAAAGGCTACTGTTTTAGTTTAAATGAGAGTTAAATGTTCTTGCAGTTCTTGTATCCAGATGTTTAGGTATGAAGTTATCTACAACAATATGTCACTGTAACTTGAAAGGAATAGAACGAACAGGATGAAGAGAACTAAGGGAGTGAGTTAGATCATAAGGAATATATTATCTCCTCTCCTGCTCCTTTCTTTTCCACCATGACCATACCTAAGCTATGCTTCTTAAACTGTACAATAGTCCCTTATGGACAATTGCAGACACTAAGGAAAAGAGTCCACCATGTCTCCCAAAGGAGTTGCACTGTCACTGATTCTGAATGGAGGACTGCGAAGAGGAAAGTAATTATCTGAACTCCATGTCCATGCTGGCTGCGGCAAGGAAGAATAGATCTGAAATGTATTCAGGCAGATTCATTCTCAATTAGTAGGCAGTGAGTTTGGGGTAGTTAATCACCAAAAAAAAATTGTCTGAGGAAGTTCTGTGTATCTCAGCTCTGGAGGGTCTTTCGGTACAAGCGGAACAGACATTTTCAGAAATAACACAGTTAGAGCTGATCGTATCCTGAAGCAAGAAACAGACCAGATGACTTCTTAAGTCCCTTTCTTAGTCTACTTTTCTGCAGCTGTAAATGCTCTGACTCGTCCCTTGCACAGTCAATATCTGTTATAGTGCTGGATTATAAAGCAATACTTCTCAGTTTTCCATTGCTGAAAAAGTGAATCATTCCTTATTCTAGCCCATGGAACAAGACCAGAAACTACTTTTTTTTTTTCTTAAATTTCGTCTGTGTAAACCAATGCCACTAACAGCAATAACTACCAGCAGAATGTCATGCGTGTGTTTAGGGACAAGAGTAGGTCTTTTAATATTTTCTACATTAATTTATTTTCACACAATCTTTTCCCAAATGAGACAGTAAAAATCTGATAGATACAAATAATGTTAATTTCAGAAATTCAGCCAATAAACCTTTAGCAAACAATGTCACTTTAATCCTTAAATAGTAATTGTACTGCTTAAGGCATCTGATAAAGGGTTCTAGTGTTCTTGCTATATTGTGTCAGGGAGATGCATCCATCAAACTCCATAATGGACTAAATTGGGAAACAGGGTACTAAGAATAAATAGTTCTATAAAGAGGTGAAACTTTGTGACAAGCAGCCTTAACAGACCAATCTTGATTCTAAACATAGAAGCAATTTTAGGGCTTCTCTGGAGGTAAAGGACAATTATTGCCTAAACAAATAAACTAGTGTCTCAGTATCTTAAGCATTCACTAAAGTTAGTTTGAAACACAGTTTTGAGATCTGACTAGTGGAGTTGCAGGGAAGTTATAGCTTGACCCATTAAATTTCATTGAACTGTATGTGGATATCCTTTTAGATAATCCATAAACTAAACTGGAATAGAATGAGAAAAGTGGAATTGTGTTATGATTTTAACAAGAATTCTGCAGCCAAAAAAAATAACTAGGATAACTAAGATTGAATATATGTCAAGCCATGAATTTGAATCCTCATGAACACTGCACACTTAAGGTTCTTAAGTTCATAAAAGACCTGATCTTCAGCTTCTCTTTGGAGTGTTTATTTAAATCTATATGGCAAGCTGGCAGCAAATTTAACTGTTAAAAAAACCCCAAACTTATCTGGTCATTTATGTCATAGTGTGCTGAATGCCTCAGTGCCTTGTAGGTGATCATATAGTCCAGAGTCTACAGATTCATGTTTGCATTCATATTTGCACCATGTACTGAACAGTATCATACTGCAACAGAGAAATAAAAAAAGAAAAAAAGAGTTTCTCAAGGTTTTTTTCCCATGGAGAGTTGTTATTCCAACTCTGAGATAATTTTAAGTGTCACAAGGATTTAGGGATCTCTGAAGTAGTGTACCCTCTGTTATAACTTGTAGTTGAATTTTACTCACATACTCTCCCAAGATTAGGAGAAGAGATTTTCTATAAGAATTAACTGAGACACAGAATTCAAACAATTTTTTTATGTGAATATGATCAGTGTGATCCTCATGACATCAGAATTTTAATGAAGTCTTGAAGCTAATGCATAATCTTATTCATATTGCATCACCATCCTGTGACATGATGTCTAATGTGATTTTACTTTGAGTGTGAAGCCACATGAGCATGTATCATGGGGCAACTGTAAATTGGTTTTGATGTGATATGAGATTACTGCAGTGATATAATTTGGTGCTTTTGCATCTGAGAACAACCTGGCAGATAATCAACTGTTCACTTCTGATGTTGCTCTTTATCCGAATAATTTAAAATTATCAAAATGTAGTGCTCTGTTTAAACATTGACCATACAGTCCCTTTTGGACACAGAGGGAACAACAGTGACAGGGGATGAGGAGAAGGCTGAGGTACTTAATGCCTTCTTTGCCTCAGTCTTTAATTGTAAAGAAAGCTGTTCCCTCTGTGTAGATACCCTGGAAATAGAGGAGCAATATGAGGCTCCCATGGTCCAAGAGGAGGTGGTCAGAGCCCTGCTTGGCCAACTGGACACCCACAAGTCTATGGGGTCAGATGGGATACATCCTAGGGTATTGAAGGAGCTGGCGGATGTATTGGCCAAACCCCTTTCCATCATCTTCCAACAGTCCTGTAAGACTGGGGAGGTACCTCTGGACTGGAGGCTGGTTGATGTACTTCCCATTTACAAGAAGGGTATCAGGGAGGATCCGGGGAACTACAGACCTGTCAGTCTGACCTCAGTGCCAGGGAAAGTCACAGAACAGGTGATCTTGAGTGCTATCATGAAGCACTTACAAGAGAACCGGGTGATCAGGCCCAGTCAACACGAGTTCACAAAAGGCAGGTCTTGCCAAACCAACCTGATTGCCTTCTATGACAAAGTCATTTGGCTGCTGGATGAGGGAAAGACTGTGGACGTGGTCTTTCTGGACTTTATTAAAGCCTTTGACACAGTTTCTCACAGTATTCTGCTGCGGAAAATGTCAGTCTCTGGCCTGGACAGGCACACACTCTCCTGAGTAGAAAACTGGCTGGATGGCCGGACCCAGAGAGTGGTGGTAAATGGTGTTAAGTCCAGTTGGAGGCCAGTGACAAGTGGTGTTCCCCAGGGCTCAGTGCTAGGTCCAGTCCTGTTCGATGTCTTCATCAATGACCTGGATGAGGGCATTGAGGGTACCCTTAGCAAGTTTGCAGACGACACTAAGCTGTGTGCAAGTGTCGATCTGCTGGAGGGTAGGGAGGCTCTGCAAAGGGACCTAAATAGGTTGGACCACTGGGCAGTGTCCAATGGCATGAGGTTTTACATGGCCAAATGCCGGGTCCTGCCCTTGGGGCACAACAATCCTATGCAGAACTACAGACTGGGAGAAGCCTGGCTGGAAAACTACCAGGAGGAGAGGGACCTGGGGGTGTTGGTTGACAGTCGACTGAACATGAGCCAGCAGTGTGCCCAGGTGACCAAGAAGGCCAATGGCATCAGAAATGGTGTGACCAGCAGGTCCGGGGAGGTGATTCTCCCTCTGTATTCAGCACTGGTGAGACTGCTCCTTGAATACTGTGTTCAGTTCTGGGCCCCTCACCACAAGAAGGATGTTGAGACTCTGGAGCAAGTCCAGAGAAGAGCAACAAGGTTGGTGAAGGGGCTGGAGAACAGACCCTATGAGGAGAGGCTGAGAGAGCTGGGGTTGTTTAACCTGTAGAAGAGGAGGCTGAGAGGAGACCTCATTATTCTCTATAAGTACCTGAAAGGAGGTTGTAGAGAGGAGGGAGCTGGCCTCTTCTCCCAAGTGACAGGGGACAGGACGAGAGGGAATGGCCTCAAGCTCCACCAGGGGAGATTTAGGCTGGAGATTAGGAGGAGGTTTTTCACGCAGAGGGTCATTGGGCATTGGAATAGGCTGCCCAGGGAGGTGGTTGATTCACCTTCCCTGGAGGTATTTAAGGGATGGGTGGATGAGGTCTTGAGGGACTTGGTTTAGTGTTTGATAGGAATGGTTGGACTAGAAGATCCGATGGGTCCCTTCCAACCTGGTTGTTCTGTGATTCTGTGATTCTGTGATTTACATCTGCCTGAAAGGATGCTGCTCAGTGGCATTGTAATAACCATACCTATATCCTTAACTTTGGTGTACACAAACATGCAACAGCTTTAAAACCTGAACCATCATATTCCCTCACTGCAAATTGAAGTAGGTTCCTTCTATTCTATTAGTCTTCAGTTTTTTCTAATTTCTTGTATGCTAATTGAAACACAATAATGTTTTCTTGGAGGTTTTCTTTCTTTGTATTTGTTCTGGCATCAGTACCATGAAGTCTTTACTTAGTTTTCTTAGCTGATATTCCGATATTACTTCTGCCATTCAGTAGAGATGCCTCTATAACTTACTGTCATTGTGTCACTGTAGTATTTTTTATAATTCAGTAAATACAAGCTTCCTTCTATTTAATTTGGTTTCACTTTACTTTCTGATTTGGTTGCTTTTATAGCATCACTCTGACATTGCAGATGTCCATGTACCTACTGCTCATTCATCCTATTAATTTTATTTTAAATAACACAACTAAAGGGATTTTTACGAAGATTAAACAGAAAACCAGGAGTTTTATCTCAAGGAATGTAATATCTCTTTACACTTTATTTCAGAAATACTAGGGCTGTGTAAAATACATGTCTTTTACAGTTGAATCCTGTCACTTCACTTGCTCATCTGCTTTTGAATAATCTTGCAATGGCTACTAAATGACGTGGCAAATTAAATACATGCATTCAAAGCACTTATTTTAAAATTCTTCAAGTTCCATTTTTCTTTAAATCTCTATTGTAATTTCTGGGTAGGGACAGCCAGGATGGTTTATGCCCTCAGAGACACAATAGTTATATTAGCCCTTACTCCTGCCAAGTAGCTATTTTTCACCTCATGTCCCTGGCCCTCCCCATCAAATCCTGCTTCTATTCAATTTCTTCTTTCTCTTTACTGGTCAGGTTATGTCGCATTAGCAACTAGTAGGCTCAAACAGCAGCGGAGCTGATGACTGAGGTATTTAATGCATGCACTGTTTGTGCAAGTTTACTTCAGACTAGCTCTAACCTAGGAAATGAGGAGTGCCCTGGAAGAGTTGGGAACCTCACCTCCGAGGAAGCACAGACACTTCCCTTTGCCTACTGTAATGGCTTGTTCCATGTACAAACCATCTGTCTTCATTATAGGGTGAAAACCAAAATATTGAAACAGTAGCTGCACTATGACAGTGGAAGAAGAAAGCACCACATTCCTGTATCCTCCCGTTCATCTAAGTTTTAACAAGTCTAAAATGTCTCCTGAACCCCTCCCTGAAAAGAGAGAAGAAAATATTGTCTTTCTGTCCCTAAGAGGCAGAAGGCTGGGTAAGGAGGTATTGACTGATAGCAGGAGAGTGGGAAGTAGTGCAAACATTTGAAAGAGCTCTGAAGGCCTGCACACTGGTGAGAAAGTGATTCCTTACTTCTGCCTGATTCCTGGTTTTACCATACACTCTTGTTTGATAGACTTCTGACCTGAGACACTGAAGTACCCATTGCTGAAATGGTAAGGGCTCAAAACTGCTTCTGAGGCTGATGGGAGTTTGGCTTTGAAGGCACATCTTCAGTGTATGTTACTTTCCCTAAAATTTCTTAAAATTAAATACCTGAGAACAAAAATATTTTAATTAAGATCATAGAATCATAGCATCACCAGGTTGGAAAAGACCTCTTGGATCATTAAGTCCAACTATTTCTATCTGTCACTAAACCATGTCCCTGAGCACCTCATCCACTCATCTTTTAAACACCTCCAGAGATGGTGACACAACCACCTCACTGGGCAGCCTGTTGCAGTGCCTGATTGCCCTTTCTGTGAAAAAATTTCTTTCTGATATCTAGTCAGAACCTCCCCCGGCATAGCTTGAGGCCATTCCCCCTTGTCCTGTCCCCTGTCACCCTCCTCTCTACAACCTCCTTTCAGGTAGTTGTAGAGAGCAATAAGGTTCCCCCTTGGCCTCCTCTTCTCCAGGCTAAACAACCCCAGCTCTCTCAGCCGCTCCTCATAGCGTCTGTTCTCCAGCCCCTTCACCAGCTTCGTTGCTCTTCTCTGGACTCATTCCAGAGCCTCAACATCCTTCTTGTGGTGAGGGGCCTAGAACTGAACACAGGATTCAAGGAGCGGTCTTACCAGTGCCGAGTACAGAGGGAGAATCACCTCCCTGGACCTGCTGGTCACGCCGTTTCTCATGCAAGCCAGGATGCCATTGGCCTTCTTGGCCACCTGGGCACACTGCTGGCTCATGTTCAGTCAACTGTCAACCAACATCCCCAGGTCTTTCTCCCACCTGGCAGCTTTCTAGCCATTCTTACCCTAGTCTGCAGCTCTGCATAGGGTTGTTGTGCCCCAAGTGCAGGACCTGGCATTCGGCCTTGTTGAACCTCATGCCACTGGTCTTGGCCACAATGTCTTAGAGGAACTATGTTTTGAATTTTTATGCCTCTTACTCAACACCTCTGCATGGGTTGAACTCTCCAGCCCAGCTATATGTTCTTCAACATTGTAGTCAAAGACTGTATAATAAAGCAGTTCCTTCCTGCTATTATTGTTTTGCTCAGAATGCCTGTACTGCAGATTGAGATAGGAACATTAAGATTATGAACTACATCTGCCTAAGTTAGCATGGCAGTGTTTAATTTTTGAAGTATTCTAATTGTGAGTCAAAGTATTTCAGATTTTGTTTACTTTTAGAGTTGAAATTCTCCACTGTTTAATTTCCCTGAATGGCTTTAAGGCTCCACAGTCTGAAAACGGTACACTGGACATCCAAAATTACTAAAGCTGGTTTTCCTTAGTCTCCTCATTTTACTTGTCCTAAAAATAGACATAATAATAGATTGTCACCATGAGAGTTACAAAATTAAATGAATATTAAAACATGTGATACTAGAGTATAAACCCTTTGAAAAAACATTGTAAAAGTAGGACTGTGTTCAAATAAGAATGCTAGAGAATTGTAATTTTGGAATTAAACAGGATTTTGTCTGGAATTTATGTAGTTAGTTAATTTAATAAAACTTTGAATTCATACTACAGACCTGTCAGGACTTTGTAAAGCTGCTGTAAGTGTGTTGCAAATTGAAATTGAGTACTACTTCTGAAAACATTCTACAACATCTTTATTCAGGAGTTCTGTTTTTAGTAAGCTTATACAGTTTTCAACATACTTCTTGTACCAGTTCTCCACATATAGAATACTGTAGTATTTGCTAAACATAAGTGTGACTTTTAGCAAACTTATACCTGGATGCCACTGTTTCTAAGGCAGTCATGGGGAGGAAGAAGTATTCTTTCCAACTACAATCTTCAACCTTTCTTAGTGCTATCAGGTCAGAAATATTCACACTTCTTTAGAATACTAACCTGTCTGTGGTCATGTACTCTCAGATTTGAACTACACAGATAATCATATCGTGTTTGTATGATTTCATGGGCAATGTCATGTCTGCTTACATGCAAGCAACATGAATCATCCAAGACATCCCCTGATGATTCAGGAGTTCTAAAGTTTGATGACAACATAATTCTCAGCTTCAGAAATGTCACTTTTTAGTAGTAGCACATGCTTGTGTGTTATTGTGACATACTAATAACAAGTAGTGATTTGTCACAGTTACCTTAAGTGTGTCTGCAAGGGATCTTTACTGTATGTGTTTACAGTGCTTGCTCCTTGTCAGCTGGAGGAGACACTATGCCTCGGAGGCTCATTTTGTAGGATGTCCGAACAAAATGATTTTTTATTGAGGAAGGGTCAAACAAGTTGTGTTCTTTGTTGTGTCACGCTGAACACTATAAGAAGCATGTTTAAAAGCTCAGGGCTCTCACTAGAAGGCAAAGACTATGAGAAATGATTTAAAGCTACATTATCCTGTTTCTAATTCCTTTTCTTTCTTCCTGCGGAAATGTAATTGCGAGAGGCTGGGAGAAGGGATTGGAGCATTGGTTTCTATGTCATCCTAGAAGAGAGTCATAAAGTCTTTTTTATGGGTTTCTCTCCAGCCGAGTTCTACTTTTCCAAATTAGAGGAGACAATATGACAATCTCAGCTAGCTCTGATCTTACATCTTTATTTGCAAACTCAGCAGTAATATTAGTCCCCAACTTTAATGGATATGAGGAAATATTTTTGAATTTAGACAATTTTTCCACTGATCCATAGTAAAAGTCACTTTTACAATTGTCTGCACAATGCTCTAAAAACCCTCACCTCAAATTTAAAAGGCTTTGATAATAAATATTCTGGATATCTAGTATCTGTCTCAGTTAAGATATCTGTTTGATCCTAGCTATAGAAGTAAATCATGTAGCTCAAAGATTCAAACAATAAATTAATTGTGCTGATCTTTTTCTGAACTGAATACAGCAAACATAGACATTAGAAATATATAATTCTGTGAAACATTTGAAGATTTTTTTTCCTCCCACTAAGCTGCTAAGGACTGGCTGAGATTGCTTTATATATTCTGGGTAATTTTAACTAATCTTATTATGTATAAAACCTAACAACCTTATATCTTTCATCCTCTATTCCTTCACATTTCCAGCCATCATTTAATAAAATATCTGAAGAACCAGCATTTTGTTGCTGCTGGTGGTGGTGTACCTTGGTCATGAACTGGAAGGACCACCCACTCCTGCAAAAGACAGGGTAAGTGTGTCTCTATGCTAATTTGATTTTAGACCTCCTTTGAAGTAGTATGTGTATCTTTCATCCAGTTTCAGTCTGGACTGAACTACTTCTGTGACACAGGCTTAGCTCTGCAGAAGCTGTATGCAGAAGGAAGAGGGTGTTTTGTGTGTGCATGTGTTAAGGAGATGGGTAACTTTCATTGGCACTTTTACTTCTTTCCCTCTTCAAGAAAACACAGGTATTTTGCTACTTATAATTGAAAAAAATCTAAGAAAAGCATTTATATTATCTGAAATTAATCTTTACGTAATGAAAAATGATTGATAACTATGAAAGGAAAAAATGTTTATGTCATAAATCTAAATGTATTGGTTAAAGAGCTAAAGGATTTTGTTTTTTACGAAAGACACACTTGTAATTAGGAACCAAAAAAGTAGTAAGCCAATGAAGAGAAAATAAATGCATTGAAGTGATTTTGCAAATCTCTGTTAATTGAGCCACAAACAAAGCAGCAAATAAAGGAAACAATGTGGTAATTGGAACCCTCATCCCTTATTGGCATATATTATGGGTTGCTATCTTTTAGCAGTATTAAATCATTGCATGTAAATGTTGCCAAAAAACCTCTTCATTTCCTTTTAGTGACTTCTTACTGCCCTCAGTTGAAGTTTAATAGAAAAGGAAGGACATGATGTAGTTTTAATGACAGGAAACTCATGGCTTCCAAATGAATAAATTCCATCACTGGCTGCCACAAAGTGTGCTAATTATTTCCTTTGATAAATTAAAAGCCGTAAAAGCCCAAAGTATACAGCGTGTGGTTTACAGTTATAGTCTGCCTGCCTGCATTATTGAAAGTTCATATAAACCTCATTATTTTAATTTAATAAACATTATAATTATTTTTTACACCAATAGGCTGTATAGAAAGCATATGTTGGAGATACACTTGTTTGACAGGAGGGTAAATATCCCACAAACTGAATAAGCAAGGAACATCATGTGTCATGTTTTGATAGGTCAGGTTTGTTATGGTACTTTCAAATGAGCACATGCTTATTTTCTTACCTTTATAGCAAGAGATTAGTGACTACCTATATCCTGTAAATGAGTATTTAATTCTGCAAAGTGTGCTTTGATGAATGATACAGTCCCTTGTGTTTTAGAAGAGAGATTGAGAAGTCTTCAGAAAAATTTAGAGAATAATGTAGAGAGGAAAGTGGATATTTTACAATAAAAACTTCAAGGTAAAAGACTGTTCTTATTTTATTTGAAGGAATGAAATGGATATCCAACAATGATATAAAAATCCAGTTATTTCTTTGGTTTGAGCATTTTTTTTGGCATCCAAAGAAGACTGTATCCAGATATCTCTGAATATCTTTAATGACTATTGTACTGATGGCATTCAGGCCAGCTCAGTGCCTCAAAGAATTAGAGCCTAATATTAATATATAAAAAAAGAGAGACTGAAGAATGAGAAGCATACCCATCTTTCTAGACCATGGAATCACATCTTGGATTTTTATTCTAAAATATTTTAAAAACCAAATACTTTTCTTTAAGGTTAACCAGACAATCAAGTAACAGAAGAAGTCTGTTGTAGAGTCAAATCTTTTGCTGTGTCCTGATTTAACGTATTTATCTCCAACTGTAAACTGACTCAAATGTGCTTTAGAATTAAAAAAAATCCAAAACTAATCTGGGCTGCATGACTAATTTTGCTGACAGTATGCATTCAGTAATGAAACCAGGAGTTTCTTGAGACACGAGACAGAAACGGCATGCTGGAATAAAGCACATAGGATCACACAACAGGTATAGGGAACCAGCAGGATGATGAATGGAACTACATCTTACAGAACCAGGAAAAGGCAAAAGACAGGCAAACAACTTTATCCTCTTTAATTTGAAATGCATTTTATAGACAACAATCACAGATACTTGTTAAATTGAAGTTAGATAAATTAGAGTCTGCAGTGTTTCTCTGTCTGAGTGAGTTGCAGAGCTGGCTATGCACAGAGATTTATACCTTATTGTTGGGAAGCTGCACCTCCCAAATGACTGGATCAAAGTGTCTTATGAAGTGGGTAATGCCACAGCTTATATCACAGAGCTTCTTATTGTTTATTGGTGCGTGTTGTCTTCCCTGGCACAAATCAGAACTTACAGAGCAATATGAATGTACAGTTTTGACTTGTTTCAGCTGGAGAGTAACTTTCCTGCAAATATACATGGAATATTGAGACCATTTGCTATATATGTTAATGATCAGTTAATTTAGTAGTTAAGTGAAAAACTAAGGATTTATTTCCCTTTTTTTCTTAGAAGTATATGATTAGACTTTATGAAGATAATTCAGACTCGCATGTGCTATAGGTGTGGAAGTTACTCAAATTGCATCTCCTTGTAATGATGCTGACTTGACTTCATGTATCAGCTAGAACTTATCAGTTTTAGAGTGACTGACAATGTTATGGAGAAAGAAAGATATACTTGACTTTATGAGAAAGTGCCTGAGTCAGCTTCTGAGAGACATAATTCTGCCATTTGGTGAAATAAAATGGAAACTTTTGAATGTACTGTAGTGGCACTTTTCCTGTCATTTTGTTGTTATGTGGTAACAGGAAAAAACATTTTGAGGCAAATAGATATGGCAAGGAGTTTTCTAAATCTTTTTAGCTGAAAGGGAGTTGGAGAGAGAACTGAGGTAAGTATTTTAATATTCTTGTGGAATTGCATTACAATGAAATGTAGGAGGCTGACCTCTTCCACATTGCAACATACTGCAGCCTCCAGATTACTGAAATATATCATACATTCTAATTGAAGTATACTTAATTGCAAAGAACTAAATAAAGACAATTGAAAATACCAAATCTATAGTAAAGTTTGCAATAGTATCACCTTCAAGAATATCCCTTTATGTTTAGATGTCACTACTCCTCCTTAATAATAAACCTATGAACAAAAGAATAAAGGGCTATAAATAGCATAGTAAGGTCAAATCAAGTAAGGATTAAAAATAACATAGTAAAAGGCAACATAATTCTAGTGTATAAATGACAGTTGGCTACAACTAAGGGACTTGTGACAGACTTGTTTTGTCTGTTGTTAGAAATTTCAGAGAGTCATGGTAGTACTTTTTAATCTTTGGTTATAAAGACATATTAGTGCCTGTTTGGAAAATGCAAACATTTTAACTGTGCCAAAGAATTCTGTTCCTTCGCTCTTCCTTTTTCTTTTTTCATCTTTTTTTAATTAGCGGGAGGAAGATAAGATGACTGCTTCTTTAGAGATTATTTGCCTCATTGCTTTTTCCTTGTGTAGTCATAACAAATCTGCTTGTAAGCTGCAAATGACTTGCATAAAAGCTAACTATGCTTATTCTCATAGTATATCACTTGGAAGAATAATTAACTTTTTTATTAACATTGTCATGAAACTAGCTATAGAGACCAAAATATGTTGTAAGTTTTCTATAAAATGCTAGTGGAACTTGAATGCCTGATTAATATTAGTAGCATGGAGCAGAAATATTTTGAAGAGTTTAATTATGTCTTTATTATTTATTCTCATGGTTGTTCTTCAGATAAATGTATTTCGAGTCTTAAATTTTACAGGCATTGATATTTTACTTTGATTACACATTATTGTATTTAGAGAGAGATAAGTGAATAGCATTTGCACCGTGTGAAGAAAAACTGTTGTCGGTGAGTTGTGTGGAAATATAAGGTAAACTAAGGATTTTGTGCAGTCTTGTAGTTCAAGACAACTGAGACAGACATGATATTTAAGGAGTGGATAGAAGGGGAAAGACAGGGTTGCTGTGGAAAACTCTTCTATTTTACCAATTGTTGGAGATTAAAGAAAGCCCTAAGCTGGACAGGGTTATGATAAAAAGTCACTTGTTGGCTTTTCAGTAAAAATCAAATAGGAATAACCTCTCTGTGAAAAATTGTTTCACTTGCCTATGAGAAACAGAAGGAGGAGAGGTTGTGGTTTCTTTCTATGCTTGTAGGAGGTGAACATAAGTAATGGTGATGAAATTCTCTCCTTGTTTTTTCTGGGTTATTTAAATTCATGTAGTACAATACCACAGCATGTGTAAATGGGAATATGACACAAAACTCTCTGATGTTCTGAGGTAGTATAAATGCATGCTCAAATGTTTTCTTTTCTTTAGGCACTAGAAGAGTTCTTGATTTAAAGGTTGTAATCAAATGCTCTTCCATATTCTAAATATGTCACTGGAGAAAAGGTTGGCACTTGTAGGTTTCCAGTTAGCAGGAAGCAGCAATTTTTTTCTGGGCAGTGTGACTACTTCTGCTCTATCCAGGGAGAACAGAGCAGGGAGATGGTAAGACTTGTGTGTTTTGTAATAGAGGTCCGCCTTCTTATTACAATGCACATTCACCTCACTATTAACTCATCTTGCATATCTTACTTCTTGACTATCTGTAATTTTGGGGAAAGAGAGGTTAATTTTTAATGGGGATCGTGGTATTTCTAGTTCATACCTACAGGGGTCCAGTTGAACTATGGACACCTTCTGTGTATTCTGAATTTTGCTTATCTAAATCCTAGGTCATACCAGTAATGGCGTTGTGTTAGTACATGAATTCCACAGTCATCCTGACACACAGTTTAAATGAACTGAGACTTAGGACCTGCTTGCATGTCCAGCCAAGCCCTCTCACGCAGCAAGGAAACTGGGTTCCTGGAGAGTCCCTTTGATCTAGTGTATCTCCCTCCTCTGAGTTTTCTGAAGTAGTTGGTACATGAGAACCAATCCTAGGAAGATTCCTATGTGTCCTTTAAAAAGATTAGCCAGCTTTACACAGTGGATTTTTTTTCTGGGATTTTTTACCAGTTGATTTTTCAAAGAATTTGCTTAGATGTCTACTTATGAAGAAAATCTAATCCACTATCTGACTTGGGGCTATGCAAAATAGTTGAGGCTTAGGAAGAGAGGTTTATTTTTGAATTGGTCTTCATGCATTGTTGCTGATTGGCAGAATAGGATGTATAATTGGCACACTATTTTCTCATTTCCAGATGCCACAACCAACATAGACTGTTGCAAAGCTGTCGATGTAATCACTACTAGAAACATGGTAGATAGCGACATTTGTGAAACATGGGATTTCTTATTGTTGCAAACTTTTTTTCTGCTTTTATCTGGTTCCTGTTGCTATTAAGCAAGTGAGGTACAATAATATTATGCTGTTATATAGTGTTGCTGTTGCCAAGAGGCGGAAAAGAAAGGGAGTTAAATATCAAATGGTTTTCTTGAAGCTCTAATTTGAAATCCCATCAGAGTCACTTGTTTACTAGCACTAGTAGCACACACAGCTTTTAAATTACTGCTTATTACAGCAACGCTGTTCGCACCACTGTGCTTTAGGACCTGTCAGCATTTCCAGTAGAAAACTCTGTTTTCAAAGGCTTAGGACTTTGCCATGACTATTTGCTTTGAAAATTGCCAAATGGCATCTCAAGACAAACCCAGATTATTTCCTTAATGGGAGACTGCTTGAATTGAGAGGGGAATAAATCAGCTTTCAAATTACTTGAACATAAGAAGAACTGAATGAAATATTTCCTGCCCACCATACTGTACTGTATTTAAAATAACATAGATGAAGACTGTTCTGGGACTCTGGGCTAATGAAGGGACAATATGAGAAAGTAAGAGTACATTGATTTGTTTTGCCTTTGCAGGGAGTTCTGCTGTGGTAGCAAGAAACATTGTCAAAATTCTGAGGCTTTTGCAAAATAATGTTGAGGCTTTGACTGTTAAAACTCATTTTTTCCTCAGTGCTTTAGTAGTTCAGTTTCTTACTTTATATTGACCTTTTAATTCCCGTCTATTAGAACTAACTCCACTCAAACTGAGCTGACTTGGGTTTGATTCTTAGCTGACCAAAGACACATATGTGGCCTTAGACACATAATATAGACAAACTTTTGTCTCATTGCCCCCTCAGCAATGCTGCCAAACAGCAGTTGGTCAAATGTTAAGGAGACAAAAAACTGCTTCAAGACCTGAGTTTCATTTTCTCCAGAACACAACTAAGAGCTTTTAATGGTGAATTGCTTTATGAAGCTTTATGACTTTCATCCTCTCTGTTGAGATGGTGATGGACTATTCTTTCTTTCTTTATTTTTGCTTTTGTTTCTTAATTTTCCTTGAACAAAAAAATGTATTTAGACTCCAATGTTTTAAACTTTGATAAATTTTGTTGGCTTCTTGACTTTTTTTGGAATCACCTGAGTACTTCATTAATCAAGTTAATGCCTTCCTCAATGCAGATGCTACACTGTACCAAACATGCTTGAATAACAGCTTCAAACCTTCAAAGTTGTTTTATTTTTTTTTAAAGTACTGCTTTGATAAACTGCTATTTTCAAAACTCATGCATTGTGCTCAAGCACATATGCAAAGATTACCATTTTGGAGGTATCAATGCACATTCTTTGAGAAATCTATAAATCCACATATTAGGAATTACTTAAGTGTGCAGCAGTTTTCAAGTTCCGCTTCACAGTTTGGGATGTGTTTTCTGCTGACCAATTTTCAGTATTTTCACAGCAATATTTTTTATTTTTTCTTGTTCACAGCTACATTGTTTCTTATTCATCATGCTTATGTCTCTTGCTCTCAACTTGTAGGGATTAACCAGGGGAAAAGATGCATATGGTAATAAATTATTTTTCTTGGAGAGAAAAAAGCGCATAATTTTGACCAAAATTTTTTACTTATAAAATGAGAGCGTCTGATGCAAGTAAATATAATTTTATCTCTGTACTTTGCAGAAGATTTAAAGAAGTTACTGGAATATATACGCATGCAACTGCACTAAATAATCACTCAAAAATTTGGACGAAACCACAGTGTGAAACAAGACCTAGGGGAAAATAAATATGACAGCTTTCAAATTATTTTTGAGATCTGATAGGAATTGGCATATAAACTGGGGAAAGGCAAATTCTGGTTCAAAATGAGGGACTAAGGAAAGACCTAGGAAAGCTAGCAGGCCCACAACCTGGAATATATTGTTTTCTCCAACACTAGGGTCACTGCAGGAGCAGGTAGATAAGTGAGCAGATTTCAAGAGCTATTTGTTATTTTTCATGCAATAAGATATGCAAGAAATAGAAAGTAAGTGTGTATGTCACACTTGTTCCATATTGTACATGTAATCTTCAAATTTAACAAGAATAGTAAATGGTAGCTTTCATCCACCAAGTTTATTGTGAATCAAATGTACAATGGTTAAATCTGGAAAGCTGAATAAAAATGAATTGTAGTGATCTTACAATAGAAGCTTAAAAGAGGAGAATGAAAGATCATTCTAATGTAAAGATACTCTGAAGTGCTGTGTCTATCAGGGAAGAAATCTATTGTTCATCAATAGCATAAGCTAGGATTACAGGAATATTAATTTAACCCCTTGGCTTTGCCATGAACATCTGTGTAGAATTCAACCACTGGACCTCTGAACACATCATGCACACTCATGTCTCCACTGATCTGAGTACAATGCTAACAACATTGATTCATTGTTGTGCTGATTATGCTCAATGCAGAAAAAATTAACCTTGAAAAACAGTAAATTTACTTTTCTTCGAAATCTTTGTAGCACATGTAGATGTTAATTATTTCCTTTAGTATTTCTATCATTTAGGTGAAGGATCTATGTGTGCCTTCCATGACCCCAACCAGGTTGTTAGCCACAACAGAGAAACAGGACTTCAGAGGGAGTTGCTAACCTTCATTGAATAGGCTGTCAACTGGAGAATGATACAGAGCACCTTCAAAAGCTCCTCTAAAGTAATGAGGGCTAAGGAGGGTTATAATGGGTCCATCATTAGCTCCAGCTAATATTTTGAGCAGCCTGCTCTGGCGGGAGGTGTCCCTGCCCATGGCAAGGGGAGTGGAACCTGATGATTTTTAATGTCAACTCCAACCCAAACCATTCTATGATTCTATGACTCTGTATACTTCAGGTGTCATGTAGGGCCACCATAGAATGAATCTGCAGGGTGTGTTGTTGCTATACAATGACAATGCATTTCTTCAGCATGTTTCTTGACTTGCAAGCCTTTATATGTATTCTATATCATGACCTCTTGCCTATTTATTTTATTTTTTTTCTCAAAGTCAGTCAACCACAGTGACAAATGAATCAAGTACATAGCCATGGAAAATTGAAAAATAAATGGTAAGGCATTAAAAGCTCATCCTCTAAAACTGATGTAACAAAATGTAACATGGCTACTAGGAAAACTCCTCCTTCCTCTGATTGTGTCTTCTTTCCTTCAACTTAATTTTTTTTTCAAACCCTGGCAATACTTTTAAGTTTTGAAAAAGACGAAGACTTGTGCACTCCACTTCTGCATATAATTTTTTGTGTCTCCTGTATGTTCATATGCTGTCTACCATGGAGATCTTACTTTCATGATAAATAATTTATTTTTGTCTTCCCATTTGTGTGTCTGTTTTCCACTTTATCAAACTTTTCCATTTTTTCATTCAAGACGTGGACATTCTTGTCTTCTTATTCAGTGATTAGTGGTTCTAATAATTGAGATTGTTAAGGATTCATCTTATTGGAAGTTACAGCTTTCTTTGCTATTGTGTTGGTTGTTTCTTTGCATCACTTCCTAAAATATGGCAGTCATTTTGTAAATTGAACTGAGTGAATGTTAATACTATTCATATTTCTCAACCAGGTTTAGGAACAAATATTTTTGACTCTGCATGGTGTAGACAGTTAGATTTTATTAACCTGTGCAGTCAAATTGCTGTGTGAATTTCATTTGACTGTAATCTGGCAGTCATATTGTGGAACACATTAATTATTAAAAGACAATTCATACAGTTTTTGGCTAATATACTAAAGACACATTACTGAAGAAGGTTATGATCAACTCATTTAATAAGAGGATCTTTAATATAATAAGAAGTTAATAACTACTTTTACATTCTTTGCACACACACATCCACCCCACACTCCAATAACGTTTTGTATTCTGGTGTCACTTATGTTAAAAACGTGAGTACTCAAAACGCTGGATGTTATTTAAATGTACAAAGACAAAGAAACAGAGAATTCACACTTATGCTTCAACACCAGTTAATTAAAGTAAAAGCATCTAATAAGACGGCAAAAACATAAGTAAGTTCTTAAAACCAAATTGACCTAGAATTTAATCTCAGATTCTATACTGAAATCTTATTCTCAAATTTACTCAAATACAGAGTGCAGGTTATGCAGAATTATCTTTAAATTAAATCACTATAGGTGAACATAAGCTGCACTTTTCTCTGTGCAGAAACTTTTGTTAAGAGACAAGTACTGAGCTCATGAAGAAATGTTAGATGTTGTTTTAATATCAGTATTACTAAAGCTGACTGTGTCGCTGAGAACCTTTATAATAGACACTTAGGTTAAATATGCACATTTGATGCTGAAATACTTGTTAAAAATGGATTCTGTATAGCTCTGCTGATTTAGATAACTTATTAAAGACCCTTTTATTTTGAGGGGTGGGATAATGTTAAATTCTAAAAGGCCACTGAAAATAATTTCATTCATTGAGAGACAACACTTAGGAGAGAAGAGAAAAGAAAGTATTTTGGATGACATTTTAGGTGCCCTTCATTTAGGCATGAGATTTTGAAATTCTAATGTTGGTTTACTGAATACAAATTAATGTTTTGTTACTATTTTCTTTCTTTCCCCCCCCCTCCCCAGCCCCCCTTTCTCAATTATCTTCAGGGAGGGGCATTCAAGCACTCTCAGTACAGTCTTCTTTCCTTAAAAAAAATAAAATTGAAAAGAATGAAAACTTTCCTTAAGACCAAGCTATTCAGTGCTTAAAATGATAAAATCTGGTCTATCCATGTTTGTTGTTTCTTTCTCTATAGTCACTAAAAGTAAATCCTTCAGGAGAACATTTCTTTAGCTCACTTTTTCATTATTTCCAGAGGCAAAAGCTGGCAAGGCAATTTATAATTCAATTTTTGCTAAATCCGCAACACCTAATATATATGTCAGGCATTTCAACGACAGGGTACTTTGGGGATAGGTGATAAATTGCACTGATTATAAGTGCAAGCTGTTCTTCCAAAACATCATATCAGAAAGAAGGCAAGTATTATTAGGAGAATGTAATGTATCTTTAGAATGTCCAGAAACATAAGAGATAATCACTTCATGTGAATATATTCTCCCTTGAGTTTTACAGCTCAATATTAAGGTCTTACCATGTTTTTGATAGCACTCATCTGGAGGCAGGGTCCATCATGGGTTGATAGTCTTTCAGCAGCCACGTAGCTCTTAGGCCTGCAATAACTCATTTCTCTCAAAAAAGGGTTTACTATGAAACCTGGAACACAGTCATAACAATTTTCTGACTATGTTGGGGTATGTGAAAAGTATAAATATTATTTTATAATATAATCTTCCCATATCTTTTAAACATCCTTTCAATGTTTCCATTTATTTTCCTGTTAGATGCACATGACTTAAACTGTTTATCAATACTGCTGAACAGCCCCAAAAATGTTCTTCAGATTCATCTTGGATGTCAAGCTAATGTGAAAATAAGGAAAAAGTCATTATGTCTTGTGGTCTTTCCTCCTAGTTTCTGCTTTATTAAAGTGAGAAAATAGGTTAAGCTTACAAAGATGAGGTTGACACATCAGTTAAAAATAGTTAGAACCAAAAAATAGGCAAATGAGACTGGATAATTAAGATTTGCTGGAGTGATGCAAACCTTTTCACCCTTATGTTGTTGGCCTGAATATAGCTCGGCTGATTTTGATTTGCCTGCTGACCAGATGCTCATTGTTTGTCTTGCTAACCATAATCTGTGTCCCACTCAGACTGTCTGAGGAGCTGACTGGTTTTGTTACCATGGTTTAGGACCCATCCTATACTATGATCCTGTTTTAGGCATATTTTCTTCTCTTTAGTATCTCAGTAAATAATTTTCTGGCTTTAAGAAAAGGTATATTTATTAATTTTCTAAAACAGGTAAAATTCAGCTTAAAGGCAAGAAAATAAAACCACAAAATTTAGGTATATCTGAGATAAAGTAAAGAGTCAGTAATAAAACCAATAGGTCTTAGAGAAAGACAGTTCCAGCAACTCCTATTCTAACTAGTTTCTATTCATCTGCTCCTTTTATGTCTTAAGTTCTTCCAAATTGTGTCCTAAGCCTTCTCAGAAATTGTTGTTATTGTGGATATTTTGTAGATTTAAGTCAGTATTCCAGGTGGTAAAACATACTCTCTAAAAAAGTGCTTTTCAATCAAATTTTTCTACTAGAATTTCCATTTTGCTTTGAATGTACAGTTTAATCAACACTTTGTGGAAGACCAATGATTTTCACTGTAAAATAAATTCTACCTTTCAGTTGATATTGGCTGAAAAATGAAATTGTTAAACTTTTCACTAGCATGTTTCAACATTGTGAAAATATCAATTTTTGTACCTTTTTGTGCATTTTAGTTGGTGTTACCTGACTCCATGTTACCAATTTTAAACTGAGCCCTGCATGAATGAATACAGCAGTGAAAATGAGAACTGAAAGTGAATGAAGAAAGAACCTTTGCTCCCATTCTGAGACTTTCAGACCAGCGATTTAAAGGAGTTGAGTGCAGAGAAGATTTTTTTCTTTCATTCTTTCACAGCAATTCCTCTTACCTTCAGACCTTTAGGTTTTTTACTTTTGTATCACCTAAACTCATTTAAGGAATAAGTTGAACAAAACTGAAAAACTAATGATCACTCATGAACCAGATCATTTTAGTGTGCACACTTGTCTGAAAGACTGATGAGATAATACCTGCAAAAGAATGGTCTGCTTTGACAGGAAAAGGAGAACCAATGTATCCAGAACACTCAATAGCTCATCTGGCAGTAAATGAGAGGTCAAAATGTCAGTCTTTCAGTCCTGCCCCTCGTGGTGTTAGGAATCTATTAAAGAAGTCTAAACTGTTCAATAGAATTATAGGCATTCTTATAGTATGGATAGAAAATTAAAAATAGGTAGAAGTATGGATAGCAAAGAGGTACTCTCAAAGGAAAATGAAATAAATTTGGGGAAAGATTGAAAAATACATTGCAAAAAAAAGTTAGAGATAAACAGAGAATCTTGGCAAGAGGAAGGGAAAGTGATGGTTGAAGATATTAGAAGAAATAGGAAAAAAATGAGGGAGAATCATGAAATTATTTGCCCCCTTATTTTGGTCTTTCCCTTTGAGATTCAAAAATAATTCCCTAAAAATTGCAGAGAAGTATGGTTGAGAACTGCCTGCTCATGACTAATGATAACAGGAAGGCGTGGTTTCTGTATGACCACATTTCTTGGCCATGGAAGGATAGTATTATAATACCCTGCTAGATAAAGATATGCTGAAATTCAGAAGACTGTTAGTTTAATCTGAAATCTCACACTGCTCTATTAATAGTGTAAAAATGTCATTGCTTCTCAAAAAAGATTATTAGCACAGCTTGTAGAAGAGTTTATTTATGTTATTAGAAGCAGACCTAAAGGCGTATATTGTCTACAATATTAATAGAAAGTTTTTTGTTTTCTCTGAAAGAACCTTTGAAAGAGAAAAGAAAGGATCCATATTAAAGGAGTTAAACCATCTTGTGTTTTCTTCTAATTTTCCATTAGAAAAACTAAAATTTAGGTTTCTCTTTATACAAAATTCTTATCATGGGTGCATTCATGGCCTTGAAAAGCATGAAGGAGGAGTTGTTAATATTTTTAGAGTGAATGTTTACTTTTGGACATATTTTCTAGTGCCCTGATGACACATTAATGGACTTGTGAGGGACCTTATAACTTTAATGGGACAGGATAGAGACTGGTGTGTAAATACCCTCAAGTCAGTCTAAAAGGCATAGTTTTGAATACTGTGGAATACAGGAAGATTCTTGACAACAGATATAAATGTTAGGACATTACATTATTATTTTCTGAGATTTTTCTTTGGAAGGGCTTATTAATTAGTGGATTTGAGGGATAATATCTTCTACTTTTGTATGTGAATTTCTGCATGCAAATCTAGAATTTGGCATGGTATTTCTAAGGCTTTTCTAGCTGACTGTTGAAGAAGACGAGAAGTTTGTATGTTTTTATTACTTTGAAATGTGACAAAACATAAAGTCAATATTGAGATACAAAAAATGATTTTCAAAATAGATATAAATGTACCTGTTCAAGAAGAGAATAATTTTTAAGTAGTGTTAAGAGTGTTACTTGCTCTTTACAACTGTGAAATACATTTTTAGCCCTTACACGGGGGACAGCCTTCAGCCAGTGCCTTAGTCATGAAACTCTGTTTCTGTACACTCCCTAAAATAAAAATGACTGAGTAAACATCCATTTACAGAAACATCCTGTTAGATGGATGTGTTCCTTTAAGAGGTACTGATGTGACATAGAAACAGTAGGTGAATAGGACAAGAAGCGTAGCCCTGAACAACGACTAAGCAGTATGATGTAAATGCTGAGATGCAGCTAAAATGGCTGTTACGGTTCTAAATTATTTTCTGTTAAAATACAACAGTCAGCCTCATGACCTCTCATCTGGACACTAGTGAATCTCATCTCAACAAGTCTGATGAGATTTTTTTTTAATGAATAAAGGCTCTTTGGGTAATGTTGTAGGTCTAAAAATATATAGTAGGATAAAAAAGTATAATGGAAGGTTTTCTTATATTACTTAGAAGTAAACATGGTTTGTTTTTCAGTTAGTTCAAAGGCTTCTGTGAGAGGTATTCCTCCCAGCTTCCCTTTTACTTCTGAATGTTGATTAAAAAATAGGCATGCCACCATTTTTATATGGAATATGCATATCTTATAGTTTTGTATAAGATACTCCCATCATTTCATTGTAAAAATAGGTATTTAGGATTGAGATTTGTGTAAGATACATTTCAAAGACTGCTGATATTGAGGGGGTGCAATCAGGGAAAGATAACAACTGCAATTAATTTTATAATGCTGAGGGAATTTTAGTGAAGTTAAAACAAATAAATAGAGTTCTTGGGCAAACAGAAGTCAAATTTTCAATTACTCTGAGATAGATTCAGGCTCATTCAGTCTAGCTGACACAGATGTGTTTAAATCTTTGCAGACACTATGTAAGAACTGAACCAAGGCCAACTACACCCGCTCTGTCCTTGCAAATGCAGAAGCAGTGGTATCTAAACATTAAGAGGACCAACTCTTTCAAGAAGGAAATTTGTAGAGATAACATGAACAGTGGCTGTCACTAAAAGTCAAATGACTACTTTTAGATATTGTTAGCAAGGGTTATCAGAAGGCAAATATGGCACAATAGATTACACAACTTACTTTCAGGATTTTGATGTGCTTTCTGTCTGAAGAAGAGCTTCTTGTACTTTCTGATAAATCAGAGACCATGTTGCAAAAGACTTGATTCAGCAAAAGAAAAAAAAGGAAACAGCCATAGTATTTATTTTACTGTATTTCAACAGTACTTACATAATCAGAAATATCTTTTAAGCTATCAACATTTCACATTTCTACAGTTAATATCCTGAAAATGCACACACACAGCAGTATTTTTACAGTAAGCAGTAAATCAAATTATTTATGTCCCATAGTATTAGCAAGATATCATTAAAAACAAAGTTTCTGCTCTTGTCAACTTCTTTGTTATGAACTGACACAGAAGAGTTAGAAAACATGAGGAAATCCAAAGGCAATCTAATTCTAACACTCAACTTTAATTAAAATCTTTTTCTAGACCTTATGCCACTTATTACTTGTATATATTATCAAGATATAGGACTGAATAGGAATTTCACTAAGGCTTGTTTAGCCAGTATACCCAGTGAAGGGACTGAGGCCAAGCAGTCAATATGTATGGAAGACTGTGAAGTATAGATGAGATTGTTTCAGTGAAATCAAAGTGCTGACACTTCATAGCACAAGATTCCAGAAACTGACTGAAAGTTCGCAAGGATAATTAGCCCTTTATTTGGTTTCATAACATATTCTTTGAAAGTATTAAACATCAAGAACAACTGCTTACTAGATCTAAAGAACAATTAAACAAATCTTTCCCAAATGAAAAAAAAAGATAGCTATTCCACAAATGAAGGTCCTCTGTGTGTCTTGCAGGTTTATTTTCATTTGCGTTTCACAACAGTCAGTGAAACTCTGAGTCAGTATCCTAAGGTGAATGCACTGACAGCAAAGACAAAAAAAAAAATCTGCAATTCCCCTCGGGCTGGTGACTATCATGACATTGTAACTTAGTCTTTAAGTATTTCAGTATATGATGCAGGTTTGCAGCCAAATAAAGTGCCCTGATGGATTTGTAAGTAGATAGAAAGGTGGATACGATGAAAAAAGTTATCTGAAAAAAAGATTTACTTCCAAAGCTGCCTGTAAAATAGCTTTAGCCATGAAATATGGGCTAGAACAAGAAAGGAAAATCACCAGATGACAAAATGGGATGGATAAAGTGCATGACACAACAAACAAAAAGCTTTCCTTAAAACTCCATTGTCATAACATATTCCTTTGCTGGGTTCGTGAACAAAACACTTCCCAGGAAGTGCAATGCAAGAGCAGGAGGTCGGTGAAAGTTATAGATGGGGAAACAAACGCAGCTGCTGAAGATAGAAAATGAGAGGTTCAGAATGGGGTATATAGCACTGAGCTACAAGCAGGAGCGGCTCTGAACAGTATTCTGCGTATAGAAGAGAAAAGTGCATAGGAACAAGCATATTCTGGCACTGAGCTGAGCTGCGTGTAATTGAAGTGTTCTAACAGACAAACTACTTTAAGAAAAAAATGATGTCACTCTTTCTACATTACAAAAATGTAGTCTAGCATAACCTCATGATGGGGAGTGCAGATACAGTGATAGGGCCAGGAGAGCTATGCTTGGGGTTAACTGAATGTCTAACATGTGTGTCCAAGTGGGAGGAAGCTGTGGTGAGACAAGAAATGAGAGAAATATTTCATTTAGTGTCTGGCATGATGACCATGAATTTTTTTAAAGATAATTTCTCTATATTGTGTATATTTGTGGGCTTTTGTGTCCTTCTTTATTGCTGCTACAAAGAAGTACATCTCTTTGCTAGGACTAAATTATGATCACTTCAGTTTTGTAACTATTAATCAAGAGAAGGCATTTGCAAGCCTTTCCCAGCCACATGTCCTTTGAGGGTTTTGAAAGCTATAGAATGCAGTTTGTTATCTGTCATTGTTAGACTGTGCCAAGTTCCATGATGCAGTGAAAGCAAAGTCATACACTGCAGCTGACACTTTCCCACTGACCTCAACTTGTTGCACTGCATAAACAGAAGCTATTGCAAGTCAATACGGTACTTGGAGTGAGGTTATGCTGAGAGGAACCCAAGAAAGTTTTCCAAGTTTCTACAAAGTTCAAAGTGAATGATGTGCTTTTTCTGTTGCACCAGCAGACAAAGATGTCATATCCTCAGTTCACCTCATAAATAAGAGGCACAGAGGATGATTGTATAAGACTGTAGTTCAAAAAGATTGAAATCTGACAGCAGGCAATGCCTTTCCTAGACATCCTCACTTTTAACTGTGCTTAATGTTAGGTTTGTTTCAATTTAATATGTGCTCTTTTCCTTGGTGAGTTGGCATCTTGTAGCCTTGTAGATAAAGGTTTGCAAGAGGAAGTCAATGGGGCAAAGAATGAAGAAATAATCATTGGGCAAAGCCTGGTAGGAATGTGACAGTTTCTGGGAGGATGTAGACTTGGGAGTGGGTTGACAGGCATCAGGATCTGTTGCAAACCTTGCCTGGGTTGGTGGCATCAGTCAGGGAAGGGGACTGAAAAGAATTTACTGTGGGCTCCAGGGAGCCACCAGTGATCTGGTGGGCAGGGGGGTTTGTTTTTCTCTCTCCCCACCCCCCACTCCCAGAAGTAAATGTAAAAGACTGAATAAAGCAGGGATTTATTGGGAGGGAGCAGATTTACTAGGAACTGGTGGACAGGGGAACACTAACCTCCTGCTCCCTCTCTGATCTGATCTGATTGCTGGGTACACAGTTCCTCTCCCTGCCTGTCTTTCTCTCAGGTCCACAAAACAGGCAGTGGGGCCATGGCACCCTGTACTGGGGTTTTTCATTTCCTCCCTTCCCCCCGATCTACCAACGTAAACAACTGCCTGCACTAACCTAAACTGAGTTTAAATCTGCCTCTAATCATGTTGGGTGACTTTTGACATGTGTGGAGTTTGATATTTTGATAATATTATATGCCTGTGATAATACTTCATTACAGTTATGGCCTTGGCCATAATTCTTTCAACATAGTCACTTTTGTGCAGACCGTTGAATTACAGGAAGGCATTGTAAGGCCAAGTTTTACTCTAACGGTCACATTACAATTCAGAAGATTTAGAATTAATACCATTTGACACACCTGAGAAACACAAAGCAATACATTTATTCCTATCATGTTTTCTTCTAAAGGAAATTGTGTGTGTGTTTGGGAGAAAGGGGAGAAGGTTTTAAAATGTTTTTTCCCATCCAGCTTTGCTTGTAATTTGAAACCATTAGTGATGTACTGTCATATAATATTATACTCCTCCATTTCATAAACTTTCAGTTAATGCCCTGATCACTTACTTAGGCAGAGAGAAGAGCACTAAACTATGACTTGCAAATTACTATGCTGGTTTACAGCCTGGTATTTTTTTTACTGTATATAGAAAAAAGTCTGATAGATTGTGTACTTCATTTAATTTCTACAAAATAAGCTGTCTTGTTTTTTTCTAGATGAATTTGTTTTTATATTTGGAATGACCAAACAAGGTAGCCTATCATATCTTTCATGAAGGGTAAATTCTGTGCCTACATCCTATCTACAGTTTGAAAATTCACAAATGCTTTACAGATGATAATATCATATTTTACCACCTGCCAAAATGAAACATCAGACCTGGTTTCAAAATGGGGTTTGTGACCTATGAAATATTTAAGAATATTTCCAATTCTTTCTTGAAGTAAAATTTTCCTTTGGTTCAATAGAAACAATTGGTTTGGATATACATGGAAAGATGAAATATATCGTGTGTTGATGTTGACTAGTTTTTAATAACGATATAAGTTTTTAATAATCATATAAGGTAAATTTAAAGTGGCTTTAGAAATAGAACATTCTGACACTTGAAAATATTTCCACAATTTTTGAGATCAAGATAGTAACTGTATTTGTAAAGTTAATATTTTTTTCTAGAAATTTGTTCTGAAGATTATGTGGATAATCAGCTTACTTAGTTGAATCTAGTTTCTAGAAAATTTTCAGGAAGAAGTGTCTGACATATCTCCAAGTGTCCAGAATTTTCCAGATATGAACATGTGTCGGCCAAAGCATGCATCTGATGCATCTCCCTGCCTGTAATCATGAGCCTATAGGATTCTAGGCAATACTAATACACCTGTTTTCCTGTTGATCTTAATGAGAGATAGAGGTGAAAAAATCTACAGGGGAGCAACTGGGAGTATGGTAACCTAATCCTTAATGAAAATTGTGAGATTGTTTTTCTTATGCAATCTTATCATTAGACTGTCATCATTAGTCAAGACACCACTACAATCCTTTCACAGGTAGTCAGGATTGTGGCCTTTCTTAGTTCGTTTAGATTCACTATACTACGGAAGCCTGGCCTTGAGGCAGTATTATTTTGATCATAGAATCATAGAATAACTGGGTTGAAAGAGACCCACTGGATCATCAAGTCCAACCATTCCTATCAAACACTAAACCATGCCCCTCAGTGTCTCTATGATTCTGTGAACTCCTACTAAATTATGCTGCTCAAGACCCCATCTAATTTGTCCTTGAACACTGCTTGGGGTAGGGGGAGTAGGAGGGCAGCATCCACAATTTCCCTGGGCAATCTGTTTCAGTCTTTCATCACCCTCATTGTGAAGAATTTCTTCCTAATATCTAGTCTTAATCTTCCCATCTCCAATTTGTAGCCATTATCCCTCATCCTATCTCTACAAGCCTTTCTAAAAAGCCCCTCCCCAGCTTCCTTGTACACCTTTTCAGGTACTGGAAGGCTGTTACAAGGTGTGCCCTGAGTCTTCTCCAGGCTGGACAACCCCAACCTCTCAGCTTGTCCTTACAGCAGAGGTGCTCCAGCCCTCTGATCATCTTTGTACCTTACCTCTTGACCTATCCCAACAATTCCACATCCTTCTTATGTTGAGGATTCCAGAACTGGACACAATACTCCATGTGGGTTCTCACAAGAGCAGAGTAGAGGGGCAGAATCACCTCCCTCAACATGCTGGCTATGCTTCTTTTGATGTAGCCCAGGACATAGAAGGCCTTCTGGGTTGCAGACACACATTGCCAGCTCATGTTGAGCTTCCCATCAATGAGTACCCTGAGTCCTTCTCTACAGGGCTGGTCTCAATTACATAATCCTCCGTCCTGTATTGAAACTGCAGATTGCTCCAACTAAGGTGCAGGAACTTGCACTTGGCCTTGTTGAACCTCATGAGATTCACACAGGCCCACTTTTCCAGCTTGTCCAGGTCCCTCTGGATGACATTCTGTCCTTCTGGTGTGACAGCTGCACCACTCAGCTTTGGGTTATCTGCAGACTTGCTGAGGTAGCACTTGATCTTGTTGTCTATATCATTGATGAAGATATTAAACATCTCTGGTCCTGATCCCTGAGGGACACCACTTGTCACTCTTTGAATGTGACCATCCAAACAATTCCTTATCCACCAAACATTCTACCCATCAAATCCATCTCTCCAATTTAGAGAGAAGGATGTTGTGGGGGAATGCATCAAAGGCTTTACAGAAGTCCAAAATTCTGTTGTCCACCTGTGTCCACTAATGTGGTTACCTCATCATAGAAAGCCACTAGGTTGGTCAGGCAGGATTGGCCCCTGGTGATGCCATGCTGGCTGCCTCTAATCACTTACCTGTCCTCCACGTGCTTTAGCATAGCTTCTAGGAGAATCTGTTCCATGATCTTCCCAGGCACAGAGGTAAGGTTGAGAGGTTGGTAGTTCCCAGGATCATCTTTTCTACCCTTTTTCAAAATGGGCACAACATTACCGTTCTTCCAGTCACCAGGGCCTTCCCCTGACTATAACAACTTTTCAAACATGGAGAACGCCTTGGCAACCACATCCACAAATTCCCTCAGGACTCTGGGACACATCTCATCAGGTCCCATGGACTTATATATGTTCAGGTTCCTCAGGTGGTCACAAACCTGATCGTCCCCTACAGTGGGAGGGGCTATACCCCCCTGGTCCCCATCTTGTTGTCCATTGATCTGGGAGGGGTGATGAGAATGGTTGTCAGTGTCAGTTGTGTCAGCCACACTCCAGTCCCTTTGATTAGGGGCTTTTTCTGGTGCCTGAACTCAGGGTGTGGTTCCACCAGTCTTACTCAGACTCCCATATGAAGGATGAGGTGAATGCCTCCTGTCTCTACAACACTACTACAGTTTGCAGAATCAAAAACTACCTACAGATTTGAGATAAAACTGCAGGCTTCTTTTTTTCTCATATTAACCTGATCTATTTTTCTTAAATGTTTTTTTAATTATTTTATGTGGAATGGGAGACAGTTGGAAAGACAGGCATTGACTCTACAGAAATAGGATCTTGGATACATGTTTTGGACATGGAAGGAAAAAGGACTTAGCAACCTGAGAACAGCTTCTGTTCTTCCTCTTGTGGGCCAAGTTGTGTTTAACCAGAGGGGAAAAGAATTGACATAAAAATCAGGTAGGAACTAAACCCAAATGCTCATTCTTTCCCATGAGTATCCAAGCCACTTGAGCTTTCTCTGAGAGTCTCTCTCCCATTTTGATTTTATCCAGGTCATCCACCTTTGTTAAATCAAACCCAACTTCTTTTTTTTTTTTTTTTTTTTTTTTTTTTAGAAGTTTTGTTTTGATGAAACAGCGTAGTCTGGGAAAAAAATGAAAAGAAAAAGAGAAAATGTTCCAAATTAGCTTACTTAGATAAACAAAGAATAAAGCTGTGTTGGGAGAATATAATTGACAGAATAGTAACCTGGTTGATTACAAAGCCAGCTGCTGGTGTTTCTCTTACTAAATTAAATATTCACAACCTCTTTTTCACTTAGGTGTTCAAACTATAGATAGATCTTTTCCCTCTCAATAAACCTTTCATCCTTTTACTGACATTTATTCTTCTTTTTATTCAATTAACGCAGAAAGAAATGTTCTGGCAAGGCAAGTCAGCTGTTGTCTGCGGGAAAGAGACATACAAATCTTGTCTCATAGCTTTTATTTTTATGGGCAAGAACCCTCAGGCCTAGTATTAAGGCAACTTAGGCTTGTGTGGAACTTCACTGTCTCCTGAATGCTCTGAAATAAGATTATATGATGGAGAAGATCAATTTACTGAGGACATTTAAGCTTTGAATATTAAGCTTTTGTGCAATCACATCTCCTTTCTTGCTGTGTGGCAGAAAAGCTAGCCACAAGACCTTGACAAATTAGATATTACCACATTTAACTATGTATATTTAAGCTTATCAAACTGAATCGTTGCATTGTAACTGTGCTCTTACACAGACAAGGACTCCATTTAATAAATGCAGTGCCATTTAATAGCAATTAATCACCCAACTAAAATGTCACATTAAGGTCAAAGAGACCAGAAGACAGAAAGAAGGGAACATTAAATTCAGCTGACAAACATAGGAAAAGAGAAAGTAGAGGCAAAGAAAGTTCTGGGACATTGGCACTGGTAAAAAATTTAATCCAAACTTCTTAACTTTCCATTCAGTTTAGAAGTAATCACATTCACTTGGTTCAAAGCAAGGTCATTTTTGTAACTTTTAAATGAAATTTCCTCTTTGCCTGCACAGTGACTGCCCATTGCAAGTTTGGAATTGTTGGTGCATTTTACAGATGTTATGTTCTCATTATTTGTTGTTTCCTTCCTCTCTGTTTCTCTCTTCTTTTCTCGTTGCTAATATAATACTCTGCATTTGAGTGGAATTTTCCTTGACATGTCCTGAAATAGAAACAGTTTGGAAATGTAGTTTTTCTGAGGTGGAATGAAATAAATATGTATGAAGAAGGAGAGACTAAAACACAATCTTCAGTCATATACTTTACTAATTTGAGAAGTAATTTAGGAATATACACTTCTGACATTCGTAAAGTTCAAAAGCATGCTGCAGAAGTTTTTGATAAAATTGCTGTTGATCTTAGAGGTAATGACAAGAAACTAAACATCTTAGAAAGTCTTGGGCTCATGGAGTATATAATATAGAATTTGCTTTCATGTTACAACTGTGTAATGCTTTAACATTCAATAGTAAAAAAAAGAAATTATGAAGTTGAATAAGAAGGCTATTTCTGAATAATATTCCATGAACGATAACACTACGTAAGAGGCTCTGTTTCACAGAAAGTTCTTTTACCACCTCTAGAAGTATACATTTATGCAGTTCCTTGTACTAAAAGTATGGAAAGCAGCAGAAATTGTAAATACTCATTATTAATGCCAATTCTTCAATGGTGTTTATCAACTTCAGCATGAACATATAATAGAATTATACATGTTCACATTCTCAGTGCTCTTTGTCCTTTTATTTCCCCATAAAATATAGGAGTGAGCAAACACTATCCACTTTTAAAAGACATATTTTGGAATGCCTTAGGCTAAATATACTTCTTTCATGAAGGAGTTAGCACAGTACAGTAAAGCATGAAAATATGTTATTGTCAGCATATGTTACAGAATTTAGACAAATTGCTTCTAAATAGACTCATTCTTTAAAGCATCTATCATTTCTCCTTCCTGTTCCAGTGTTCTCCATTTCATGTCCAAGAATTTTTGTATTAGTATTGTGAAAAAGAGTAATTTTTCAAAAATTGCTCTACATTTGGCAAGATCTATCTTTATAACTTCTGCGTCAGTTCAAAGAATTTTGGCCTTTCCAAAGGTTAAATATTATCTTTCAAAATTGTGAAACTCTGGCTTTGTCAGGAAATGTGTCCATTTTCTAAAATAACCTTTTCTTCCAGTACCTTTTAAGTGGAAAAGCTATAATTAATAATAAATTATTCTTTATATATGAAACCCCAAACTCATGATATTGAATTATTTGGCATTCATTTCTTGCACTCAGCTACATAATAAATATTAACTTAGTACTAATCATGGCGGTGACGCATCTAGGGAGATATTTTCATGTGTAAAGCTGAACCACAGTTTATGATGCTGATTACCACACATAGATGAACATTCCATTTTTTACTGAATGTTTTGATGATGCAAAATTTGAGAGTTCTGATGATAACATCTGAATGACCTTTACAGGTTTGTAGAGTAAAAAAAATACCATTCCTTTTGAGTTATTTATGCTTGTGCTGATTTCTGGAAGAGCATATTTCTCCTTCACATATTTCCTGTATTTCCACTCAGTTTCTGTGGCAATCCTACAGACAAGAGCCTATCTGTTACTGAGCCCTGACAGCCCTCCAAGAAAAGCTCTTTCTCTGCATGTTTGGCAATATAGATTAAAAGATTATTGTGTTTATTTCATAATCTGGTGTTTTCCACTCTGTGGTCTGCATTCCATCCTAGTGGGCCATCTTTAGCAGTGCTTGGCTGGACTGTGGTCTGCAGCAGATGCTGTGCTCTGGAGGGGCTCCGTGAGGGACTATCCTCCAGCCAGAGTGCAGCACCACAGCCTTTTCCAAACTAGTGTCTGTCAGACCTGCCTGCATGTGACACTCCTTTTGGTAGTGAGATAAAACCACTGCTACAGTTGCTTCACTTTAAATTCCCAAGAAGTTATTTACTGTAGTAGATCTCAGGGCAGAAATAAACTACGACTCCAAATGCTAATTTTATCTTCACTAAGTGTTTGCACAAGGGTGATCATGGTGATGCTGATCAGTAACTAGGAGAAACTGGGGTGATCTCCTATCCAAACTCTCACTCTCTCCATGAACAGGGTCCAGTTTAATAGGATTTTTTTTTTCCAGGCTGAACTTAATTCAAAATCTAACCGCAATGCCATGAATCAACACAAATACTTTTGTGCATCGAACAACCTATTTGTAACACAGGGAAAGAAGTTCACTGGTTTGTAGTGGGGATTGAATATACCCTCAATACAGCCCTCTCCTTAGCCTCAGATGAGACTGGCACCTTTGAAAGACATGCCCCCACAATGGGGCTCACAGGGAGTCAGAGAAAATGTTGTACACACACACAGTGTGCTGACAAAGTCCTTTTCCTTCTGAGACACTTGCCTGCCTCCTGAGCACTGCTTTAAGGAGGTCCTCTTGCGGATGGCTCCTTATGCCTCAAGGGGATGGCATTTCCCAGCCTATGCCTGTGCTGGGACATGCTGGGTGCCTTTTATTTGTTTTCTTTCCTGGAGATACTACCCCTCTTGGGGCAAGCGCTTTAGTGAGATGGATTACACTCAGGTAACTGGCAGTTCAAGGAAGTCTTTCCCTGGGTTGTTTACACCAAGTCGTTTTAGAGCAGTCATTTAGCTTCCACCCAGTCCCACCCTGCTGACCAGTTGTAAGTGTAAAGGCCACCAGTGGGCCTGCGGGTCGCTGATAAACTAAACCCCCATTTGGCAGGCAAGGAAACTGGGATGATAAGGATGTTGATTTATGTTTTATCTGTCACTACATTTTCAGTAAAGCTGGGCAGCCAGCCTTAAAGGACTGAAGGCTGTTATCACCTCTCCTTAGCCATTTAAGTGCAGCAAGCTCTTTGGTGTCCTTTGCTGAGGACTGCTTCATTAATTGTGCAAGTAAAAGGGGGACACAGCACCAGCAATTGCTGTGCTTCGCTCAGGCAACACTTAGCTTAAAACTGGCAGCTTTGGGGAAGGGGTCTATCCAGGTCTGGGGCATGCACAAAAGAGAGTTCATAGAAGTAGTCAGTATTTCCTAGTCTTGTTTTTATCATTTAAAATGCATTGCATACTTTGAAGCAAATGTAATAGTTTGTCTAATTGGAGATAACTTCACTGATGTGGCTGTAGTTAGCATTCATGTCAGCAGTGAATGTGCCCTTTAACGCCACGCGCCTCAGGAATGACTATTCAACGTAGACAAATCTGACAAAGTTCATTATCGGGGAAATAAATGTTGTCAATTATAAGTATGATTATGTACCATTTCCCCCTCATTTTGGAGGTGAGTGTTATTTTTTTGAAAGCATTGTAAGATTTTATACATGGTATTTAATGGCAAACACATTTTTAGTTTTCAGAAGCACTGCATACATTTTGGGGCCAGTAGAAGTGCCTGTAGAGAAGAGGGTGGAAAGAATTGGGGGAGAAATGTGAGCATTAAAATACTGAACTATTTTGGCAAAACCAGAAGATGGAAAATCTGACATTTCCCACCTTCCTTTCCTCCCCCTCCCACCCCCCTCCAGCAGTTCTTGTTAAGTCCTATGCAAAATGTTAGGAATACAGCTCTTTCTTTTCCCTCATCCCTTTCTGATTTCTTTTTCCTTTATTTCTCTCCCTTTCCCCAAATATTTCATCTTACCTTTCAAGTCTGCCATTATATTTCTTTCTAAACAAACTAGAAAGAGACAAAGAAGTTAGTTCCTGCTTGAGGTCAGTGGGAACTTTGCCATTGACTTTAAATAGGTCCAGAAGCAGGCCCAACAGAGCATTTTATAGCTTCCTTTATTTATCTTAGATTTCATTTTGAGCAATGTGTCTTTTATATGACTGCATTATTTCCACAGCGAACACCATAATAATGGCCTCATATACATTATTATAGACATATGTACTGAACAAAGCATTATTGATAGTTACACTCCTTTAAACAAGAGTAAAAGACAATTCTAAAGTACAGTGCAGGGATGCTAATGTTTTGCTGGTTTGGTATAGGCTTAGTGGTGTCTATAAGTCTGTGCTTGTGCTTGTCAAGTACAAACAAGAATATCCTTGATTATCAAGAGACAGGTGATTGAGGGAAAGGCAGTAGTTTATGCTTTAGTCCAGGAAGACCAGGTTGCAGTTTCTTTGGTGTTGTTAGTGATGTCCATAGACAATTTATTCTTCCTGATGAGGAATGGGCAAAATGTAACCATTTTTCAGACTGGAATACAGTAGATACTTGAGCTTAGTATCATTAGGCTGATAGGTCAAGGCCAGCAATGCAAAGTTTGGCAGAAATTTAGCTGATATCCAGGAACATCATCAAAGGATTATGTTGGCTGTTTATCACACATGATTTAGATGGTAGGAACTATTTCTATTTATTGTTAATTCTGAAAACTGTGTCCAAAGAATCCCCAAAGAGCCATCTTATATATAGATATAGTTCATCCCAAGGTTGGAGTACTACAATCATGAGTAGAATAACCAACAGTGTAAATATATGAAATAGATGAAGGTGATTTTACTGAAAAAGTGGATGCAGCCCTGAGGCAGACCCATCAGCCTCTCTGTGTCTTGTCAAAAAATAAGGTAGATTCCCAGCTGGATAAAAGAATCAGCTCACAAAGACCTGGCAATGAGTAAGGATTTAAGGCATACTTTTTTTCTCCCAGTCATGCTGAGGGATATTCTAGACCAGCTGTACCCAGGAAACACTGGCATGTAAGACCTGCACCTCTTCTTTCACCTCAGTTGAAACAAGCAGCTGAACTTATCTGTGTGCAAATGTGTTGCAGGAACAGTCAAAGTCACTGTTGTGTCCATTCCCTTCAGCTAGCTGAAGTTAAAATTTACTTTCTCTTCCAGTTAGAATGGTTACATCACTTCTAGGGCACCTTTTATACTGATGGTTTTGCCTTCTACAATAGATTACAACAGCTGCCTGGAGAACATGTAACCCATTTACTTCTGGTTGTCATGGCAAGGAAACTACTGACAGGCATAACAGGAGCAGTTGTGGAGATGAATTGGAGACTACAGGTCACAGAGCCTGGGGCTTACAGCAGCTATAATTCTTCCATCCAAACAGGGACATACACACACTACCTGGCACCCAGGGTGAATGTCAACTTGTCACAACATAGGCAATGGGATTGGTGGCACTGCTTTGCACCTGAATGTTTCTGAGGATGAAAATGAAATGTAGTCATTAGTTGCCACAAAAATACACTGTTGGAATGAAATGCCACACTAGCAACCACAAGGGAAGGAAAACCTGCTTGTTGGGACATTAGGCCTGGCTGCAGTGCAGCAGTCTAGTACATTTGTTAGACTGGAGCTAAGTAAGAAATTTTATGAATAGAACATAAATTTTTAAATTGATAAGTTCCCACAAGTCATTATGGCTGCTCTCTAGTATATTTGTTTTCTCAGGTATTTGCTGAAGGCTTTCTGCAAACCTGTCTTTAGTGTTCATAAATAAATTTGCTTGAGTGCATAGTATTGCAGCATTTTTTAAAATTTATTATAGCAGAACAAATGCATCCCTTTGAATTTGGATTTTATAATAAATGTGTAGTCTGGGAATGCCATATATTCTTGCACAGGCTCTAACTTCTGTTTTATTTCCAAGCTTTTCAACCAGTAAACTGAATATTCATGGAAAATTGATTGAGAATGAGTGTCAATAGCTGAGATAAATCCAGTGTTTTAGTCAACCAATTATCCAGGAATATTTTTGGGCCACTTTTCCCCTTTGTATTAACAAATAAAATGAGACAGAAATAAGTCCTCCCACCTATTTATGAGTTATGCCAGTTTAACCATAAAGTTAAACAAGTTTAACTTGTTTGCCCAAATACAGTTTGCTACTAGCTGGATCCAGAGCAGCTGCCTTGCCCCAGAACAGCTGCTGGTGCTCTATATTTGCAGCTTCCTCTTGCTCTCTGATACTCCATAAAACTGTTTATATTCACTGTAAAAGTATTTTCACTCTGTTTGCTTAGTGACCATGCACCACAAATATTCCCTTTACCACTAACAATCATGAAATGAAAATGTTTACCAAACTTTATTTAGTGCCAGTACCTAATAAACTATAGAAATATTCTAAGGTGAATGCTTGTATGTGTGTGCACGCTTGCATATGAACAAAATACTTGCCTAATTTTTCTGTGCAGCAGAAGGGTGGTGATGTACTGTTACTAGGACTGCTCTGGGACTGCATACATTTGGTGTCTGTTGCCTGGTTTTATAACTCTTTGAAGCTTATTTATGGCCTGTGGAAGGACTGATATGCGAACTAGACTAACTATTTTTGAAGCTTTTTTTAGACTCTTGGCATAACTATTAAAGATCATGTGTTTATGCCACATCAAAATGAACTTCTTGTTTCTCCTACCTCAGATCAGGTATTTGAGCTTGCTTGTTCTGTGCTGCTTTAATGCTACCCATTATAAACCGTTTATGCTTTTACCCCTGCATTGTTGTGACCTCACATGTGCTCTGAAAGAGGAATTGGCCCACAGCTTTTATTATGCTGACACATTTGAAAACATTTACTTCAATATTTGGAGGGCAAATATTTGCCTTTAAAGGAACCATACTCAATTACAGGGGAAATATGTAGCATATTTGAGTTTATTGAGTTAATTACTACTACCCCAAGAGTCTGAGATACGCTTGTTGTTTGCTGTTCTGTTTGCTGCTAACTGGTCTTTTTCAGATGATACACAGTATGACTGAGCAACACTTGGTAGCTTTCATCTATTCCTTTGCTACTTTTATTTGGTATCTCACATAGAGTATGCATTTCCAATGCCAAATGCTCTTTATCTCACTCACAAAACCAGGCTGTGATGTGTTGCCAGCAGAACAATGTGCAAAGGGGTAAACTCTTGGAAAGTTTTGCTGCTGCTTGAAAAGTATTCAGATCCACCAGCAGCAGGATTTGCTCTCTAGCTGATCTGCATTTGAGACAGGGTGGGATTTAGGCCAAAAGAAGTGTGGGACCCCATCTCTCTGAACTTTAGGGACTGAGAAGCTGTTTCTCTTCCTGTTGTTTTCTAAAAATGTAGTTTGGCCAAGAGTATTTATTCCTTCTTTTGTGACCCTGAAACCTATGATGACTGTCAACACAGTAGCCAGATTTCTTTTACATCAAGATATTGTTCCCATTGTACATGTGACATATTCTTTGGTTTGATACTTTTTATTCATATATAAATGAAAAATATTAGCTGTCCCAGATTTTACAATACACAAATATATATATAACACAACATTCATGTTACAGCAGGTACTTCTGTAATTCAATTAAGATGTCACAGATTGGCTTCTATGCAATAAGAAACAGTATTTAGGTTTCTCTGAGTTTCTCTCTGTCTTTAGGAAAGTAGCCAGAGCTACCTCATGCACCCTAAATTTAGAGAGGCCTCTGCTTGTCCAAAGCAGTTCAGAATATTTGATACTATAAAATGTGTGGGAGAGATGGTTTTATCTGTTAAGCATCTCTATTCGTAGCTTCAAGAATAATTAACTTTTCCTTTAAACCTGTAGACTGCATATGTTTTAGATTAGTTTCATTTGTGTTTTTGTAGGGTTTATGAGTTTTTAAAAAAATAATTTTCCTGTTTTCTGAGTAAATTATATGAAACATCTGCCCTAAATTTAATCTATCAAGCTCATAAAGGGAAAAAGCAGACGTTTTATGAGTGATATTATAAAATTTAGATAATTATCTTGTTTGTTTTAGCAGTTTCTATTTTGGTCTCTGTACAGTATTCTTCCATTAAAAGACAATTTTAATGTGGTGTACTGGTTGAGGGGAGCAGCCAGTGATCACATAAAACATATGTATAATAATGTTCATGTTAATCAGTAATACTTTATGTATTTTTAAGGGCACTGCATTTACTATATCAACATAAACCTAATTTCAAGCCTTTTATATACTTCTCACATTAAAAGAGAAACAAAAATTTCTATGTTGACAGCACATAATTCCACTAACCTTCATTAACAATGCTACTTACGGAAGTCCGAATAGAATATATAAAAGTATTCCTAGAGAGATGGATACAAGACATATTCACAGCGGTCTGCATCAATGTACTGAAGATCTGCCACCTTGCATTTACTTTTTGTACAAATCTTTTTAACGGATGATGGAAAAATATTCTGGGGAGATATCACCATGTGCATGCCTGTTATTGTGCTCTTTTCTAGATATCTGCTACTATCTGCTCTCAAAGACTGTGTACTGTACTAATTTAAACCTCTCTTATGCCTTGATATGGTTATCCTTGCTCCTTATGTGGTTATTCTTATTTTTTCTTTGTCAAAATCAGCCCCTTCTGCTAATGTTACAGGATAGAAACAAGTATTGTAGTTAAGATCCAAAACTGACAACAAAAATATTTTATTTAGGAGAATATGCTGATGGTTTAACTTTAGACAAAGACACTTGGGTTCTGTTGATTGTAGATATTTGTAAGATTACATACCAAGCAAACCTTACTACAGCTGTCAGTGATTTTCCTTCCCTTAGAGTTGGATCATAACCTTTCAAAGCTCATATGGATTCACAATTGTGTTTTGACTGACTTGGTCATATCCCATCTCTTCTGGGATGTTTTTAGATGGCACTTGCTCCAGCCCTTATTATGCTTTCTTTAGACTGTTCTAAGTGAGCTATCAATTGTTATCTCTCCGTTAGTTCACGTATTTTTTCCTGATTGGCATAATACTTACTTGAACAAACAAACAAACAAACAAACAAACAAACAAAAATGCTCAGCCTCCTGGTCTACTGGGCCATGTGCTCTGAATTTTGTATTGGTCAGGAGGTCCAACGTGTATCTAGCTAAAGCAGCTTCTTTTAATAGGTAAGATCGATCAATTCTGACTTAAAAAAATTCACATGATCTCTGAAAAAAGAAGTAAAAATGTAAATGAAAAAGAACACCCAATAGAAATATAGCAATTTTGTCAGCAGTATGAAATGAGTGCATCTTTCTGAGGACTATTTATGTTGCAGAGGAGCTGAGAGAGGAAGGTAAAAGAAGTATGCATACTATTTTTCAATGCAGAGCCTGCATTCTTTCCCCATCCCCAGTATATATCAATGGATAGAGAATTCATTCATTCAGAACTTGCTAAGTGATGCCAGAAGGCAACAGAAACTAGCAGCAGTGCTACAGGCATAGCTATTTGAATGATATGCAGTTTGTGTACAGAATCTGTTATAGTTAGTTGGAACTTCAGTGTTTAAGAGACAAAATTTTTTACTTTGTGTTAAAACAAAGACAACAGCAATAGAGATCAAGGTTCATGAACTAGTTAAAATTCAGCTAATATGTATTTTATATATATAAAAATACAGTACTATATCCTGTCCTATCATATCATATTAGCATATCTACTATATATATAAAATGCAATATAATTATAGACGGAATTACCTATATCATGCATCCATAATTCATGTTCTCTTATTAGCAGTTAGGAATAACTAATTATCAACAGATAGCTGGATTTTCTTCAAACATCTGAATTTCTCTTCCCTTCTCTTCTCTTGTTTTCCAGTTATTCATCCAAGACAGTCTTTCACTGAAATATTTTTTTTCACACTTTTCTGGCTACTAATGCTTTAAATTTAAGGTTGTGTTAGTTAGCTTCTCTTTGTTATATTTGCTATTATCCATGCTCCTCAGTTGGATAAACACAATAATGTTTAATTACCTTCCTGACCAGCAAGTTTAAAAAACAAAAGTACTACAGAGCAAAGAGAAGTCTGTGACCCCATCTGGACTTCAGGTTCTCACTAAAAGCCAATACCGAAGCTTCAGGATGAATTTAAACCACATAAACCTGTGATGTTATTGAGAGATGGTCATGCTCTCCTCACTTCTGCAGCAGCTCTTATCCACTGTCCTGGCACCTGCATGTTGTCTGGTAGAGCAAGCCGTCACAAAGCTGTGCCACCCAGTGCCAGCTTGTCCTGCAGCTGTTCACATCACCTGCTCTGCAAGGGGCCGAGGAAGAGCAGCCAGAGAGTGGCATGGGGTTTCTACTTTTCAGCAGCCATAGCGGTCTGTTATCTTAGCTGATTATGAGACTGCAGGCTAAACAGTAATGGGAAAATGTAGCTGCCTGCCTCATGGTTACTTGCAATTTTTCTCTATTACAGTAATTTCTGGTAGCTGAATTTGGCATTTACTTTCTGTGGATACCAGTCAATGATCAGCCATTTAGACTATGATGTTTAGCAAAACTGCACTGCTGTGTTGCCACTGACTGCTTCTAAACAGCATCAGGGTCTCTGAGAAATCAGTGGTCTTTCCAGTACTTCACACTGTCAAAATCACACCTGCCTCAAATTCCATTCTGAGATTAAAAGAGCTAACTATGCATATGAGAAACAGGAAGGGACATTTTTACTTCAGAAGCCAGGAAACCAAAGGGAGTTCAAATAAAATGCTAGCAGACTCTGGGGCTTCTGCATTGTCACAGTGTGAGTGAGGCCAGAGGGTAAATGCTTCCCTCCTACTCTACCAGGTTATTTTGTACTCTGTATATCCTACCAGACTACTGACATCCCAAACAGGGAAAGGAAATCCATGGTTTTGGGACCTAGCAGGACTGCTGACTGAGTCTCCTTATTCTCCAAATGTGTAAATCTACTTTAAGCTAAATCAGCATGCAACAATAAAATATTTTCTCCTTTGTATGTTTTCTATAATATCATTGCTTTGAGGATTTGAAATGCTAGAAAGTATTGCCAAGCTTTCATCTGCTTATTTTAATGATGTTTACAGTGTTTGTCTAGCTAGGTATATTAAAAGAATATTGAGAAAACAGTAGATGTGCTAAAATCCTACAGTAACAGCTCATACATTATTGGTGTTTCGTTGTGAACAAAGTCATTTTTCAGTTGAGTCATAAAACAGGCTAAAAACAAGTGTGGCACTGTTTGCTTCAAATGAGACTGTTGCCATGTGACCACCATTCATCTGACATCATTACTGACATAGCTTTCGTTAGTATGATATCTGATTAAGACTCCCAGCCATGGTGGAGCCAGACTTAAGTAGTCTGAGTGAGGTGGCTGAGGAAAGTCAATGTGTCAATGTTACTATTGAGCGAGATTGTCTGCTCAAAGTTTCCTTTGGAGAAAAAGGATAGAAATGGTTGATGATGTTTCTAATGGGTATCTTCTGAAAATACTAGAAGATCTGGTAATAATTAAAGATGTGCTGAACTCCAATGGGAGATGTAATCAGTTCAGCAAAGTACAAAGACGCATGTCTGTGTGAGGAAACATGTGAACATGACTAGGAATTAAAAAAAAATAGAAAAAAGGAAAAAAAACATGAGCAAAAAGACCACAATTGATTGCATATTTGCATAAGTCAATCAATTATATCTCTGTCTTGCAGTGGATAAAAACCTGGTTTTTGTATGTAAATAAACAATCAGACTTGTTGAGGTTTAAGTTTTTATTTTATAAAAAAATTTACAAGGTTTGATGGATTCTTGTTACTTGTGGAACTAATACTTTTCGACAGGTACTGTAAGATAAACTTGCAGTATCCATCTGAGATGGATTGAGCTCCACTATTTCTATTTTGGCTTTTAAAACACACAATGATTATTATTCTGCATAGTAATTTAGAAAACATTCTGACTAGCCTGGTCTAAAGGTAGAAAACCAAACCTAATTTACGTTATCTCTGTTCAATGGGATAACAAGACAATTCCTTCTGACAATTCTTTTTCTGAAGTCTGATATTAACCTCTGTTCCAGTTTTGGTTTTGGACGAGGGAATTCTGCTAATTTTGGTCATTTGTCCTTTTTTTAAACTAGAATATCACAGGTTATTTTCTGTGTACACATGCCGTAATGTTTGATATATGCATTGTGTTTTGAACATACAAGACTAAGACCTTTAATTCCAAAATTAAACCCCATCCAGAGCTGGAATAATTAACTTCTTATATGGGATGCTAAATGTTAAAGTGATTTAGGACCCCACTTCATACTGTAAAGGGTAACAGAGAAGCATAAACCCCAGTAACTTCCATCAGGAATTATGATTCCCAGTATCTAGATCCCTTTGGAAAAAGTATTTAAGTAATTAAAAATATAATATTGATAACAAAGAGAGGAGTTAAGATTTGTTGTGGGTAAAATGTGACACAAGAGAGTGGGTTACATACAGTTTTAACAGGTATTTCTAGGTCAAGGAAATCTTTTTTTCTGAAGCTAAATTATGGTCTGACCCATAGTGTCTGAGTGCTAACTTTGTCTAGATGACCAGAAGACAGCAGAGTAGGAGTTATACTGCATTTGCATGGCATTTTTTCTTGAAAGCACGGCTGCTAGCAATATCAAGTGATACAGGCCATTACAAATCCAAAAGCAAAAATCCCAAAGGATGTGATTTCAAGCAAAATTGTTCAGATGAGTCCTTTGTTTTCCTGTACAAATATACCTGAAGAACAGATTATATTTCAAAGAAATACTGAAATCTTCCTGGCATGGAGTAAGACCCAAATTAAGACGGCCTAATTTCTGTATGATTTGGCCTGCGGTAAACCAATGAGAAATACAAAAGTTTTATGTGGGTTTAAGTTGGTGTAATTTGGACTAATAAAACCAGTGAAATATATGGATAGATTTAAACATTGAGTAACAGTTTATTTTTGCAAGAAAGAATAGGAGTGTCTGTCCTATCTTCATATAATTTGTAAAACTTTAATAAAAGATTCTTGTTTCAGCTCAAAGGAAAGATAAAATCACTTTGAAATTATTATAAAAATGCTGAGAACTAATCTGCCACAGCCTTTTAATTGTCTGTTCATGTACATTTAGTTTTCTTTTCTTTTAATTAGATAAGGTTGCAAACTGATAGATTCATTTGACGTTACACTCAGTAACACATTACTTAGATGAAATCACACTTAAGAGTGCTGTGGACTGGACCTCAGTAGCTTAGCTGATAAGGCACTGGTTTGTCATCTACAAGACAACAGTTCAAGACTTCTCTGATTTCTTAAGTCAAATTAATTTAGTTATGTCAGCTATGCTGCCATAAGATGATAATCCAAGCTGCATGGATGCCAGACATAGTTTTACCTTCTTTGGCTCTCTTAAGACTGTGTCAGAAACACTGAGGGTAGATACAAATCATTTCAGGTGTGATGAAGAAATTGGACTATTTGATTTTTCACACATTATAAAATAGGTGTCAATATATATTGTTTCCCTGATTTTACTATTCTGGGAATTTTTTTTCCCTGTAAGACCCACTGAGACTCACAGTGCAACACTTCAAGCCCACTTGAACTCTGGTTGTATCGAGGATCTATCTATTAAATATATTTTAAAAGGCCCCAAAACAATCAAACAAAATCCCCCTACCCTACTGCCCTCTCTAAGCAGAACTCTGGCATTAGTTACTACGGTGACTCAGCAGAGGAACTGGACACATTGCACCTTTCTAGGATCATCAGCATCTTGAAAATCATTCTTCTGATGGTACAGTCTCCACTGCAAAACTCTCTCTCCTAGGGTGTCTATTTCCTCCATGAATTTTCTCTGTGGCAGTAAATCTTTTCAGGAGAGATATGAGAATAACAGAGCCTAAATGCTTGCAATGAAAACACAAACATTCTTGTGTAAAAGTGACTCACTCAGTGAGAGATAAAGAGACTGGAATTTTCCTAAGGAAATGTCTTATTAACTTATGTTTTGAGTCTGTATCTCTGTCAGAAAAAGCTGTCACTCCATCTACTTCCTCAAAAACTTCCACTTTAGTCAAAATGCTGCAGAGAGCAGAGATGCAAAATATCTCCCAGTTTTGTCAAAACAGGCAGTTAAAAGTCTTGTATCAGTCCCATTGATAAAAACAGTTTTCAGAATGAGGCATCAGATTATCCACTAATGAAAAAATTATCACAAAGATTCAAACCACAACATGTATACTCACTCTAATAGTAGCATTCTGTGCAGATTGCCACCATGTAGTAAGTATGCTGCATAGTAACAGTATTCAGGAGACCATGTTGACAGAAATCAGCAAAAAAAAGAGAATTAAATAATTCTGATTATGTAATGAACTGCCTAGATTTACAGGGTATTGCATACAGATCTGGAAACACTGGTACCATTCAGTAGTATTAAACCTGGGAATAATGAAGCTAAAATACTCAGCACTTGTGAGACTGCTTCTTGAATGCTGTGTTCAGTTCTAGGCCCCTCACCACAAGAAGGATGTTGAGTCCAGAGAAGAGCAATGAAGCTGGTGAAGGGGTTGGAGAACAGATCTTATGAAGAGTGACTGAGAGAGCTGGGGGTGTTTAACCTGGAGAAGAGGAGACTGAGGGGAGACCTCATTGCTTTCTACAACTACATGAAAGGAAGTTGTGGAGAGGAGGGTGCTGGCCTCTTCTCCCAAGTGATAGGATGAGAGGGAATGGCCTCAAGCTCCTCCAGGGGAGGTTCAGACTGAACATTAGGAAAAAAATTTTCACAGAAAGGGTCACTGGGAACTGGCAGAGGCTGCCCAGGAAGGTGCTTGAATCACTTTCCCTGGAAATGTTTAAGGGATAGGTGGATGAGGCGCTGAGAGGCATGGTTTAATGTTTGATAGGAATGGTTGGACTCGATGATCCGGTGGGTCTTTTCCAACCTGATTATTCTATGATTCTATTGCAACAACCCTATGTATTTTAATGCCAAGTGAAGCTGTCTGAGCCTGTTACAAAAGATTAAGACATCAGGTACCAAAAGAGAGGTGCAAATAAAACTTTGAGAGTGGTATTCACTGTAGTGATTTTGTCAGTTTAGTCTACTTAAAGCATGGCAACTGATAGCTCAGCTTGAAACGTAATTGATCTGAAAATGTGCCATTGTCACATAACTACCAAGACATCATGATCACATATAATTGGAATTCTCATTCTCTATCAAAAAGTGTGCTTAATTTTAGTCTTCTCATGGAAATTCTACATTGATATCTGAAATATACAACTTAGCTGGTAGCATCGCTTCAGTTTCTTGCAACATCCTCAGTGATGATTAAATTTCTCAGGAATGATTATCGAAAATCCATCAGAGCTTGTAAAACTTCTACATTTATCATCGAGCAAATAATCTGGTAAGCAGCCAAGCCTTCATTTTCCACCAAAGAATACTAAAAAGAACCCAGTTCCTGGAATCTGATGCAAATGTGTTTTCCGTGAACTGCTCAGTATCCATGCACAGTTCAGAAGATGACATCAGAGAAGTTATTTAATGAGTAAAATATTGTTGCTTCTCCCCATCCTTCCACTAGAATCCCACATATCAAGTTTTCCAAGGCACATATGCTTTTTTTAATGACTTGAAATATTTTCCTAATGATTAAATTCTGCTTAGCTGTAATAGGCTCTTCCAGATCTTTTAGAAACCAATGTAATGTATGCAACAAATGACAGACTATAAACACTACTTTTAGGGCACTAAAAGAAATGTTTGGAAAACTGAGTTGTCCATGCCTACACAGTGTAGTAGATTGTGCAATAATTCCTAAAATTATATATTATGACTCAGGAAACCCATCTGACAATACAGTAGTGCTGGCCAGCTGTCCATACTGGCCAGCTACTTGAAAGTTCGATGTCTAAATTATTCAGTTCATTTCTGCAATGCATCTGAGTCATGTAGACTACTTTTTGCCTTGAAATTCAGGCTGCTTGACATTTAAAAGCAACTTCCTCAAGGTTTGTATAATGGAGATCAATTGCTTTATATAATGAGAAAATCAGGTTTTCAGGGAGGTAGTGATTTCTATTTCCTAAACTTTTTCATGGTTCAATAATTTTTTGTGTGCAGCAGAAGGCTACATCTCAAAAGTTGCAGGAAATAGCCGTGATTTGAAAATGGCCAGTTTGGTCAAAGATAAGCAAGATTATGACAAGGTGCCGTCTCCAGTGCAACATCTGTGGTGATGCAATCAGACTCATTTTCTCAGTTACAAAATCATTTATTAGCACACAATTTACCAGCTCAGCCACACATGGAATATAGCATGCATTACTGTCCCAGTCAGCATCTCCTGTGCTTTGCGGTTGCTAAGCTACAGTAGGAAGTAGGCTACTGCTGCAAAATTAGGCATCGATGCTGACAAGGAACACAAATCTGTATGGTAAGAAGGAATTTCATTTCCCTCATCCACTATCTTATTTAATAAGTTGAAGCACTTACTATGAAATCTCCTTATTGATTGTATAATTTTCAGTTGTTCCAAGAGTTGCGAAGTTATGACACAGAGGAGTGAAGGAGATCTCAGCATGGAGATAATTGGGCTGTGCATCACTTGCCATCCCTCCCAAAACAATTTGTCTCCTGTACATGTTTGCTCCTGTAGGGATTAGGAGAACCTTTCAAGACTTCATGGGACAGGAACAGCATAGGTATTGTACTTTGATTCTGTAGCCTGAGCAGCCAAACTTGCCTAGACTCCTGGCCATTCATCAGAGTTCACATCTGTTTGCCTTGTGCATGCCCTTCACTAACTCTTCCTTCCAGTAATTCCTTTGTATATGCCAAGAATCCTGCAGATGAATGAAACTCCAATTCCCACCTTTGGCAAGAACAGCACATACTGTTCTCTTAGATATCTCCCTCTTTTCTTCTTACATGGTCAAGTTTCTAGCTCTTCTGACGTCTTCACTCTGGATTCCCACTTTTAAACTTTCTGGTAAAATTTGTCCTGTTTTCGATTAAGTTTTATTGCTCCCATCTAGGAGCACTGTTCTTGACTTTTACTCATGTTATCAAGCTCACTCTTTCATTAATTCCTCTTCATCCCACATCTGCCATTGCTCTGGTGCTTGCTGTTTCTGTCTTCAGACACTGGAGTTTTGACTTCATAGGCTACTTTGGAAAGTTCTTTTTTTTTTTTTGTAGACTCAGACATTACCTGTTCACACATAAGATTAATTTGCTTCCTTTGAGGTATGTAGTCAGTAAAAAGGAGCTGTAGTAGAATTAAACAATCCAGAGGACCTGACTAAGAAACATTATTCTTGTGTTTCAAGCTGGGTGAAAAATCAAAGCATTATGGTTTTGTGTTCTGGGAACTTTTTGACAATTATCAGCTGAAGCACTCCCAAGTTGTCATCGTATAAAATGAGCAACTGGGCCTGGTGCTGGATTTTGTTCTACCATTCCATTCAGAAGCTAGTGGCACAGTAGAGATATATATTAAAAAAATCTTGAATACTGTGGAAGTTTTATGAAAGTTGTATAGTTCTCTTATATGATCTTCTTTTTTAAAATTTCTGCACTTGTAATGAATACTATTAAAGTACTCCAAATCAAACTCCAAACCACAATGTTTCATAGTTAATTACTGATATTTCAAAGTTATTTGTTTAAATTTGGTAACCTGTACCTCCAAAGGAAAGAACTATGCATCTTGAGGATTGAGAAAACCCAATAAAATCTGAAGTAAAAACCTAGACTTAGTTGTTTGCAGCATCACTACTGTAGCTCTTTGGAATAATTTGGCATTTTGGTGCAGTTTTCCCACTTTCAGATTCACCAAGAGTAATGAGGTCTGCACAAACTAGTTTATCCTCTAATTCATTATGCTACTCTATAAATCCAAGTGACAGCTTGAATCTCAAAGAATGATGGAGCAGATCTGGAGAATACTAAAAGACAGAGGACAGGATGCACTCAAAGCAAGGAAAGACTTTTTTAGAAGGAAAGGAAAAGATGTTTTGGGAAAGAAAAAGAATGTGGGAGGAAGTACATGAAAGAGGTCAATAAAATTGTGACTAGCATGGGAAGACAAAACCAAATGTAATTTGTTTGTTACTCTTCGAACATTGGAACTAATTACCATTGAAGCAAACAGAAGGAGAAGAGATTCTTTGTGCAGTTGGGTAGCTCAGTCGTGAAACTCCTTACCACAGGATAGTGCAAATGTGCATTGTTTGTGGAAAGGTTTGATGTGTTCATGGAAGAACAAATTGTTTGTTGTGACTATACATACAGAGGTGACTTCTGGTTCAGAAAAACGCTCCACTAAAAAATAAGAAGACCCTGAAGCTACTTTTGTTTTCATAGTCTTTTTTTAGGCATGCCAGTTTTGTGGACCAGGTAGTGTATGGACCACAAGTGGTGTACCCAATACTGTTTTCTTGTACTTGATCATTTCACAGAATTTTCTGTCCAGTGGTTTTTGGTTGCTCTAACAATCATACATTTACTCATCAATTTTTGAAAAAGTATTGTATTGCAGATATTGTAATGTGGAGACTGAAAGCAAGAAAAAAGGGGTACAACAACGTGACCATTTGTATGGATTTATAATAATGCAGGAATTGATACTTCAGAAGATCTTGGTTTCAGCTAACTGTCCTTTCTTGGCTGCCACATTTCAACAGCTTCGTTGAAATCATGTGCCTTATAAGCTCACCTGAATGACAAGTATTTAGCATCCATTATTGAACTCATGCATTTGAAACTTTTTGAATAGAGGCAAAACTGTGACCATGCCTCAGAAATGTAGAATGCTGATTGTGAGTAAAACCCCAAGTTGAGGAATTTACAGATACAGCTGCTGAGAGGGTATTTCCTGTTTTAATTCCCAAGACAGATTTGACAAGACTCATTAGCAGGGCTTTGGTAAGGAAAATAGACTTTTCCTGCAGGTTTTTAATCTCTACAAGCCCTGGAAGCACTTGATCACTCAGAAAATATGCCCTAGAACTTAGTGCGTACTTATTATCTATTTTACAGTTTTGTTCAATTTTGTTTTAATGAGTACTGTTAGATAATGTGAAATCTAGTAGTAATGTTGGATTTCTTTTTTAGCAATTTTAATTTTCATTTTGATTTCTAAATGTTGCCTTTCTTGTCTTTATAGGATATAGCTAAACTGTTTTTTCTGTCTGCTCTTTCTTGACAATTTTGTTTAAGATGTAGAGAAAATTTGAAAGAAAGTTGCTAGATAAACTTAACAGAATATATTCCAGAAAGGTATACTGAAATCAAGGAAGATAATTTTACTAGCAAATTTAATATCTACATAGGTAGCAAACCAAATTGTACTTATTTTTCCTCCACTAAAGGATCTTTAGGCTTTTAAGTGACTAGCCATTCTTCTTAATTTTATTTTTAATACTAGACTAACATAGAACAGAAAACCAAAGGACTACAAGAACTGTAGAAATCAGAATTAGCAACTTTATTTCTTGTAATACTTTTTCTTACTCCTGGAAAAAAGGAAACACCAGGCTGAACAGGTTTTTTTTTTCCTCTCTTACAACCTATTTGAAATAGGATCAATGAGGGTGTAGAATCTGGGTGCCAGCACAAAGGTTTAGTTAACTATAGGCTCCATTTATAACCTGCTCTGTGTGATTTGGCACAATCCATCGTTCAGTCTGTGTGTAGATTAAGAAAGTGAAACTGGCAGAAATTTAGGTCAAGAGATGGCAAAAAGCGTGTGTAACTGTCTGCAGTGCTCATGATGGATTCTCAGAATGATACTGAGGAGAAATTTGCAATGACAAGGCCAGGCAAGTCCTCTTTGGGTAAACAAAGTCTCAAAAAGTCTGTAAGTTTTAGGTGCATGAAGGTCACAGGGACAATATTGGGCCACTCCAAGTCTATGTCATAAACTGTCCATAAAGAGCTCATGTGTGAAGCAGACCTTGTATTTTCTCTACCTATGTTTGTTTTTCACCAGCACCCCATCAATTTACAGTGCAAGGTTAATAAAAATCCACACAAGTCTCAAGGTGTTTCCTTTAAACTTCTTTGCAGGTTGCGTAGATGGACAATAACACACAGCTGACTGCGTTTTCAGACTCCTAGCAGCCTGTGCTCTTTACTGCAGTATATTTTAAACTATATTGCATATATCTGGCATGATTAAACTGTAGGACTGAGGTTTTTAATGAAGTTTATCTGAACAGAAGTTTTGCGTGTAGCATAAATCCCTGGAATCTGCCACAAGAGGAAAACTTGAATCATCTTGGCCACATTGCCAGCATATCTAATCCATTTTATCACTGCTTGATGAAGACTAACTGCCAAGTTTGGTTAAAGAGAAGATGGAACTTTTCTGTCTGATCTTCCTGGCCCTTGATTAATTTTTATTCAACTTTTTAAAAGGATATATATACCTTTACTCTCATTTTGTCTTCCTAAACGACTTCTGGCTGTCCTCAGATTCCGTGACATTTTACAACATTTTGTTTGTGTTGAAAATTCATATTAATAGCAAGGTTGAAAGAAGCAAAGATTTATACCTTGGAATTGCAGAAACTATTCACCAGGTTTAATTGCCATCAAGTCTACTTAAAAGACAGCTGATTTACCTATGTTGCATTACACAGTGAAAGAGTATTATATGGGAAATACCAGAAAGAGACAATTATTTTAGGAGGAGTACACTGATTTGTGGTTGAGATAATTTCTAAGTTAATGAGCAAAGTTCCCAAGTTTTCTTTTGGGGGGTTTGGCTTTTATTTTTAAATAACATTCTGAAAGAAAGGTCAGTGTTTCCCATAGCTTTTGTGACATTATAAAGGAGAAAATACCATGGAAAAAAGACGAATAAACCCATCATGAAAACAAACAACAAACTAGTAATAAAAAAAATTCTTTTACAAGTCAGTTAGTTTAAAGAAGGATTTCTGTGACCAGCAGAAGATTTTGTACATAACTTACAGAAAACCTGATGCTTTTCCAATGTGGCTTTTTTTTTTCATCTCCCTCTGTTAAGATACAGATAGAACAACTGAAAAATATTTGATCAGTAGTCTGTCAACTCCACAGGGATCTATGATGTTTTATCTCTAATTCTAGTCCTCTGAAAGGTCAAATGATTTTTTTTAAAGAAAAGGCAGCTAAAGCAGAGTGTCAGGAAGTAAGATAAGAGAAATCCTTTTATGTTTGAATATATAGCCTTATCTTAAAATTAACTTTTCATTTAAAAACAAAGACCATTTCTGAAAAGAGCAATATTTTATTATTAAAGGAAGAAAATACAATCAGTGCATTTTTTTTTTTCAGTAGAAGAACACAAGCATCTATAACTCTAAGTCCATCACCTATTATAAAAACTGTGGTTTTCTCTCTCTCTGTGTGTATATATACACACATATATTTCTTTTTTTCCCCATGAATGGCCTTACCTTTGTGGCAAAATGCAGTTAATTGAAGAGAACTAGACCTGCAATTCCAGGAATGACTGCTATAGACAAATCATCTTCTTACTGGATTCAGAAATTATCTTGTGGAAGAAGTTTTAAGAAATCAGAACCAACAAGATTGTGACTGAAAAAATTATCTAGGTGTTTTTATGAACAAGATTATCCATTTCTTACAACTGAGCATAACATCTTTATTCTACAAGAAATTTTACACTTTTTTTCAGTCTTCTCAATGTCACTATGAGACCCTGGTCTTTAAAAAATCCACACTAGGTCAATAACCCAAACATTATGTTTCCGTACTTATATCTCCAGGGATGATGATGATGATATTAATAATAATATTAATAATAATAATAGTAATAATAATAATAATAATAATAATAATAATAATAATAATAATAATAATAATAATAATAAGTTAATGAACACTAGTATCAGTAGTGAAATACCTGAATGACATGCACTTTATTGAACATATTCACCAATCTCACATTCTGATTAATCAGGAATTACTACCACTGAACATGGTGTTGGCAACAAAATAGAAAGCTATTTGATACTCAGATGGGCTGGAATGTATTATAAATCTGAAATGCAGACCTAGCCAGCTGAAGTTTTTTTCTACATGTTTTATAAACTGTTGAACACAGGATTTATCTAACTGAACTATTTTAAAGCAATTTAGCTAATTCAGTAAGCAAATCTTATCAGATAATTTTCTGGAAAACAAAGATTTCTTCAGAATATTGACTGGTTGCAGAGTAATTCTTGGATGTTTCTGTGTATTAGTTCCTGTAAAATCCTCCTTTTGCAAAAAAGTTGGTAAAGAGTTCTTGCAGAGTAATTAGAAGTGCAACACTCTAGACAAGAAAAGATACCTCTGTTAACCTCCTGCATGAGTCATTAATTGTAATCTCCTTTAAGATTCTTGTGGAGATCTATCTAGATTGCTTAATAGAAGTCTAATGTTAGGATAAACAATAAAGGAATTCATGTAGGCCAACTAACATATAAGCAGAAGCTATAAAAGCATCTTGCTAGTTGAGGACTGACCAATGTGACTTCATCTCTGAGGTATCAGCGTCAGTGATTTGCTCATCATGACCTCAGGAACATGCAGTACATTAGTCGCTTTTGGGCATATATTCTCATCTGAAAGCAAAGAGGTTCTTGGGATTAAACTGTCTTTTTCACAGCCCTTCAGTCTTTTCTGATTTAGCCTTGTACATATAGGATATTTCCTATTACACTCTCCCAGCCTTCATCACTTTGTGGCTTGTGTCATGAGCTAAAAAGGGTGTTTGGTGGACTCTAGCTAGTTATTCTTCCATGATCTCATCCAATTGCATTTCAAAATGAAACTTCTAACACCAACAACAGTACCTGTTCTGTTGTTTAAGAATGTAATATATCACTAATATTTCCTTGGTTTTGTTTTGAGCCTCCCACCTGCTATGTGAGGGAAGTGAGGCACTGGAGCAGATTGTCAAAGAAGTCATGGATGCCAGGGTGGATGAAGATTTGAGTAACCTAATCTAGTGGAAGGTGCCCCTGCCCATGGCAAGGGTGTTGGAACTCGATGATCTTTAAGGTCCTTTCCAGTGCAAATCATTCTATGATACTATGATAGTTCATGTTTCTTTCAGCATTCATGTACTGAATGACAATATATAATGCGGTATATCTGCCAGATGACAAATGTCTACAGAGTTCTTGGCCATGTATATACAGGTAATACAGTAAATAAAGGTACAGCATTGAGATATTTGTGAACTGGTGTACAAAATAGAGGTTGTCCTACAATGTCAGTTTAGGACCATCTAAAAAGCTACAAATATAGCCAAATGTAGACACATAGAACTGTGAGATTCCTACTTACAGATTTATAATATTTTCAGATAGCTTTCCTTTAATCAAATTCAATGTCTAGTAGAAATTTTTCATTTTTGCTCATTCCCGTCAAGCCAATTATAGTTCTCTGTTATGATTCTGTTATGAATTTCTTCCAGTCTACAAAAATATTCTACAAATATTTGCTAGCATATAATAATAAGTAATGCTAGCAATTAGAATCTTTTTGAGTGAAATTCTCATATACTTTTGAGAAAAATCTCTTCCTGTAGGCAAGATTTTCTTTATTTACATAAAAAATTGAAAGAAATAATACTGAACATATTTTAAAATTTATTGAATGATTAACCATTGAGCAATAGTATCAGATGTTACCAACACAGAATCCTAAATAACTAATGATTTGAGAGAATTATTTTGAGTCATTCCATTGGCAAGAAAAGAATTTTCTATTAACCTTGACAGCAAATTCCATCATCTTCTTTTGTTTCCTTTGGGGTAATATTTTGGGTTATAGAAATAAGCCATACCTTTTTAAAGAATTGTCCACTACAAATGATTCTCTCAATTCTATTCATCTTGTCAAATCTTTGTTATTGCCTGAGAAAAATGACTCACAATCTATCAAGAATTCTAAAGTGTTTACCACATGAAACAAAAAGGAACATTTCTGCTTCAAGCAACATCAAATCTTCCAAATTGCCCAAATGAAAGTTATGGTCTATCAAAAACTTAACTGCTTCTCTGTTTTGGTTACTGTTTTACAGCAGAAAACTGAGGATTTTTATTGAGCTCCTCCAAATTACAAATTTATTGCTGTCTCATGAAAGAATGAAAAAGTTACCTGAATCATTGGTCTTGGCAGTAATACCCTATTTCTCATATTGAAATACATGGATGAGTTGAAGCCTTATTTCTACACCTCCTTTCCGCATTTTGAATTAAACATATTTCATAATATACATAGCTCAGAGCTTCCTTTTTTGTTTAACATAATGAAAGATTTTTCCACCTAGTTCAAATCAAATTATTATCATCCAAAAGGTTTTAAATGAGGGACCAGGGAAATGATTTGGCAAAAAAAAAAAAGCTTTATGCAAAATTGAGACAAAACTTTGTACATTTAAAATAATCTGCAAATTTAATGACAGCATTAGGAGGAAAAACAATATAATTTTTGTCATACTTACAACAAAACTTGCAAAAGTTTTTGTTCTATAAGGCCTACAATCTTATTTTGGGGGATTGAGCTGGTTCAGATAAGCATCTAGACTTTTAGATGCTTATTTAATTGAATCTCTAAACCTTTGAGGTTTGCCCATCTACAATTTAAAACTCGTCTCTGGAGGAAAGTTCTTCAGCTGTAAGCTTTACAAAGGCACACCTGGCAAAACAACATCTGCCTGACAATGTAAGGGCTGACAAATGTGCACATACTATTGGACCTTATAGCAACAAAGCATTTTACATACTAGCATACACTGCAGAGTACTGACTCCTGACAGAAAGATAGGATGGTTTTTACACTTCAAATTACAATGAAGCTTTATCCACAAAAGGAGCATGTGCAACATGTGCTCTTATACAGATAGTAGGTAAAAGTGGTCATTTGCATAGTTGCCTCGTTCTGATTTCCAGTGTTAGTTTCAATGCATTTGCTGCGATTTGAGATCCACATTTTCAGTGGGAGTTAGTTCCAGTTGCTCATACAGTGCTGACTGGAAGCCTGTAAGCCTGTATCGATGAAGAGGTTTCTATTGGCACTTGCCGATGGTGAAATATCATTCCCTCTTCTCTGTCACAGCTCCTCTTTCATAAGGTATGGGGCACCCTTTGTTGAGTCTCAATCAGTTAGGATAGACAGACACTGAGTAAGTTAACAGGGTTACTTTGAGTTTAGTCAGAGAGAGATTGTAGAGCCATTACTATGTGCCAAATGGCCATGCTTTGAAGATAGGGAAAGTAAATCTTACATACTCAGGTTCTTGAAAACTAACAAAGGAGCTTTAATTCTGGGAGGAAAAGGACTGATGCATAGCCTGTGTTCTTATGATGACATTTGTTTTAAGATTATAACAAAAATTCCAGGAAATATTCATACTTGGCTGATTTCTGAGAGTAGGAGACAGTAGAGCTGAGAAATGGCATCAAACTGTGGACTGGATAGAAGGAAATTTACCTCTGCCAGGCTGAGAAGCAGCTTCAGAGCCACAAAAACACTGACTAAGGCAATCTTTCTTCTTTTTTTTCCAAGTAGTGTATTCATCTGGATACCCAGCCTCACTCTTAGTCCTCTTTCTACACCTTCCTGAGGGCCTTATGCCTGTGTGATGATGGGAGAGAGATGTTCATTGAAGAGCTTTGCTTAGCTTTAGAAGACCAATACTTCCTTCAGGAGGGCAGACCTGAACTGTTTTTAAGATGGCTTCAGAAGATTACCAGGTAGAAAAGTGGTCTGTGAGAGTTACTGAAGTCCTCTGCCTGCTTCTAATAGGCCTAATCTAAGTCCAGAACGTCCTCACCCGTTTTTAACTTAACCTTTCACCCCCTCTTATTTTGGCTCTTACAGCTCATGGAAATGTTCTTTCATATCCAGACAATGAGGGGTAGTTGTGCCTTGGAGTAGGATTAACAACTAATTAAAAGAAAAGTTGTGTAGCCTAATGACAAGGGAAAACAAACCAGAAATGTAAGTTTGCAGAATCTGCAGCACAAGGGAGAGCAGGTCTACTAGGAGGACATAATCAAAATCATTCCCTTGTTTCCAGGCTGGACTTGTTTTATGTTGTCTTTAAACAGTTTTTCTTGGGACGTGAAACTGTTCACATCTGCACTGCAAAGTATGCAAAATCTAGGCTACCTCCTTCAAATTGTACCCTGTGAAATCTTGTGTCGTGGCAATTCATTGCTACTCAGCCCTCTCCTATACTCTAAACTTTCCCAAAAATGTAGGTCTGTTGGTGGGACATAAGATGCTTGTATCCAGGTGTGATTTAGCTTAGCCTGTTGGACAACGCTGTCAGCAGTGCTGAGGGTCATCAAGAGGTGCAGTTGTTTTAGCAAAGCTCCTAATGCTGTGCATTACATTCTCTCTCCTCTTCTCTATACTCACTACTACATTTTTAGATGTTGAAAATTCTGAAATCAGTTTTCTTCTCTGGGAAATTGATATAACTATTGAACAAATGCATGCTAGGCTCTGCTTTTGCATCTGGAATCAAATAACCTCTTGGGATATGACCTTAAAGAGCAAGGTGAAATCTTTTAATGAGAACTTGTGCAGTGTCTTGTAACAACAGCACTGACTTGTTGGGAGGTTTGTATAACACCTACCAAACTGAATTTCCATTAGGTTATGGTGTTTACACACTTCAGCACTGTACCTTTTATTTCATTTAACCATAGTTCATTTAACTCTTTCTGTGCTGACAAATGTTAGGTTTCGATTCTTTTTCCCTATTTCAGTAGTAGAAGAAAAGTTCTATAAATAAATTAAAAATACTGGAAATAGTAGAATAGCTTCAGATTAATATCTCAAGGTCAAAGACTGTGAGTAAATTTGACACAAGCATTGGTAAACAATATAGCCAAAAGTAAAGTTTCACTGTTTTGACAGAAAGCTTCAAATCTGGCAGATTAGTCAGAAGAAATATTGGTCTATTCTTTCATAAACAATGAAGATTTCAATGACTGTCAACACAGCTTTTGAGGAAGGCTAATATTTGCTAAGTCATCAGATTATGTCAGGTAAAGGAAGGGATACCAATGAAAGTCAAGGGAAAAGTAAGGCAAATGAACTGAGGTTGATTGTGTAATATATAGACTTTACCCCGACTTTGTTCAACTCAGAGAAAGGAAAAGCTGCGGACTGGGAACTCTGAGGTTTGATATCATATTAGGACAGGATAGATTAAACAGGTCAAAAAGTACCAAGAAGATGGATAGAATGGTTACTGAATATGATGTAAAACACTACCGAAGACCTCAGTAACAGGCAGTTGCTGAGCAGGAAATATCTTGTATCTTTGGGCATGGAATTTAAATACTGGAAGAACAGAATTATTGAAAATGTAGGTGGAAAGAGCACCTTCCACACCTATCATTGTACTAGAAGCCTTGGCTGAAGAAGTCTTGAAGAAGAGTTCAAAAGGTGTCTTCAAACAGTGACAGCACTGATACCACTGACACTATAAATATTTGCTCTCACCAATTACAGGCAGGTATTAGCACATGGACTATATTAGTGTTGACTTTAGTGGTCTCAATACTTTCATCAATAGGGATCAAAAGAATTAAATGAACTGAGAAACTGCTGCATTTTGTCAAAGCTTGGAAGAAGTCAGACGAGCAGTCTCAAGTGTATTCATGAGACTGGAGAGTGAGAAATCTGAATTGATTTTACATCAATTAAGCATATAGTAATGTATTTATTATGCTCAACTATGCATTTAAACTTAAACATCAGTACAACATTTTAAAGAATGAGTAGTAGAAAATCCAGCCTCCAGAATGTTTTAATTATATTATTTTTAATAGTACTTACAAAGCTTATATTTTAAAATGTTTCTTCCATGTTGACTGCAAGACATTTTTCATAACTTTTTTATGGTAAGGTTGAGGTCTAATCCTATCTTTTACTTTTTTAAATGCTGTAAAATGACAGAACCCTAGTCTCTGGTTCAAGGACTTAAAGTGAGGTGCAGAAAAAAAATTCTATAGTAGCTGTACATAATATTCCCTCATTACCCCTCTGCCATTTCAGTCATTCTGCATTCATTTTGGGATGCTATTGTAGCATCCGTGAAACCATATTCCAGCTGTTTTCAGACTTTCCTATTTGCGGAAGCCTGCCCCTCCCTGAACTCCAACTACAAATGTCCACACAATAGAAATACAGTCTTCCTCTAAAAGATCAGACCAAGACTAACCAAAGCTTACTCCAGAATGTCTCTATTACTTTTTCACTCCCATTTAAGGACCTTTGGAATTACAAAGTCAGGCATGAATTCATTAACTCAAAGTACATCACCAACATTTTTGTGAGCCATCCCCAACAGTACTATGTCCTAATTTCTTCTGAAAGTTACTAAAGTCTTCAGTACATGTATGTCCAAACTGCAAATCATAAGGGTGTAAAACCATGCAGTAAAATAACATTTTAATTCATTACAAACAAACCCAAAAGAATTGAATAAATATTTTAGGGAACTTGCTTAATGATGATGAACAGTCCTGTCAGTTTCAGACATCACCAACCATTCTTTGCTTCTGCATTGCTTCAGAATTGAAGTCCCATCTGTCCTTCCCAAACTCTTTCTTTTTTTGTTTAAAAAACCCAAACTATCGTGATATCTAAATACTAGGGAAAGTATTCTCAAAATGTACAAAACTTATGCAGGGTATCCCAGGTTTTCTTTAAAAAGAAAGAAAAAAGAATAAACCTTCAAAGTCTTGTTGAGAATTTATACATTTGTGTACATATTAAATCAATGATACAAAATTCTACTGGATTCTTATTTCCAATTGCTGTTAGTAAACTTATAACCTACTTCAATTATACAACATTTCACACTAAAATTACCATTATGGGTTTCATGAGAACATGCACTATATTGTTTAAATATGTACAGTAGTATAATTTTGTGGACACCCACAGTTTTTTTTCAAAATAAATTTCTAATACCAAACTGTATTCACATAAATAAGTTACCCTACTCCAGCTTTTTTTTTTTTTTTTTTTTTTTTTTTACTGAAGAAATCTGGATTTGCTGCAGGATTTTATGCAAGTTGACTGCAAGAAGACTGAATTTAACTAATAGATGCAAAACCCAAAAGGAAATATGGGATACTGAAAGCATTAATGTGTTACGCACAATATTCTAGGCTTGTACACCTAGGCAACAGGGAGCAATTTAGTCTATACATCTCATTTGTGGACTGTACCTTCCACAATAACTTCTAAACTTTCTTTTGTTCTAAATGTTTTTTTGTGGTGCAAGTTGTTTGACTCTTGTTTGCGTAAGTTGTTTTTTCTGATTCTGTTAAAAAAAAGAAATTACTGTTCTCCATCTAAAAGGAAGATCTTTCAAAATCAGTTAAGATAATCATTGGATGGTACTGGGATGGCACATAGAGGTAGTCACAAGAGTTTAAAAAAGTTATTATCAGTCTTGTCACCATTATACAGGGATAAAGTCTTTGTAGCCCTCATTATGCAAGGCACAGGGAATCAATTAATTTCTTCATAATCATGATTATAAAAAGAATAGTAAATACAGCATATTAGCATCTGTAATTCCATCCCTAAGGTGAAAAGACAAGAGTAGAACCAAAACATGACATTGATAAGGGAATTATTTTTCTACACCATTAACAGTGTTCTTCATTTTTCAAGAAGATATTGTAACCAGGAGTTCACAAAGATATTTTTTCTTAAGAGATTTTTTGGCTATGTAGAACATCCTGTGCAGTCAGGGCTAAAACAACAAGAGTTTAGGATAAGCTGCAGTTATCTGGCTGCAGATATTAAACTTACTGCTGAATAATAGCACAGATAAAAATGCCCTTTTCTTCTGTCTTATTCTTTTGCAATCTTTCTATAAAAAAAAAGAGTCCTCTTTTTCAAGAACATCAGTACTGGTCTTTTAGAGGAAAGCATTGCAGAACTAGCTGATCTAGAGGGCAGATACTTCACAGTATGAAAAACGGCTTTGTGTAGAAAAAGGGAATACTATATAAGGAAAATCTAGGATAAGTAATAATACTACTACAAAGATCAGTAAAGTCACCATAATACTCAGTTTTCACTTTACTACTTTTTTGGCCAAAATTAATCTCCATTTAAAGAACTTGGTGAATGATAAGTAGAGCAAGTAACAGACAAGCAGATAGACATAATGTATGATTGATTTTGGTTACTTGAGGAAAAATGTCTTGTGCTTTGATTTAAGTCTTATTTGCTGCGACAGTGGTTTTCTATATTTCCATGACAATAGCAAAGACAACAGTACCTAATTTTTTTTTTTAAATATTTGCATTATTTTTTCTTGGTTTGCACTAGATAGACAATATCAGAGAGTAGTAGTTATTTTCCATATGGATAATCCAGGATTTGAAAAAGTGTGGGAATATTGACCTATTGTTGAAAGCTGTATGTTTATTGCTTATGCAAAGGGATGAACTGAATCAAACAGTACCAACCGCATGAGAACCCTCTTAATAGGTCTAGGAAATCAGTGTCTAATGTATATGAAAATAAAAGGAAATGGAAGATATGACTTGCAGAGGGTGGTAGTGAGTTGTGTTAAGAGATTTCACTTTGCCCTAACCTACTCAGCTTTCTCACTTTTATCCAGGAATTTGGTAGTGCTTAGCCCAGCCTTTGTGCTAAAGCGAAGTCTATAGACCTTGGAGTAAGAGAACCTCTTGATTTGTCTCCCAGGTTGGTCCTTACTAAAGACAGTTTCCGTGAAGTCATAAAATCATTGGGATATGGGGCTTTAAAATGATTGCCAAAGTTTTGGTTGAGTCGGTCAAAATAAAGCTTCTACTCTAAGCTTATTCTTGGGGACTGGAGAATACTACCATCCTGCCATGCCTCCTAATGGTTTTAGGTGGACTCTCTTGAAAGAAGATGACATAGAACTTAGAATCATGTATTGCTTCTATCAGCAACGAGTCTTTGGTGCATATTTTTCCTAAATCCAGCCCTTAGGTAACAAAAAATTGTAGAATGTGTTTAATTTTGGAAGCATTCCATATTTACTTGCAATAACCACCCTGGGAGACTCATTAATGCTTTAAAGCTTCCTATTAAATAGAAACCTCACAGTGTTTTCTTTTCAATAAAATAAACTGAAAGGTGAAAATATTTTCTGTTTGTGTTTTGATTATGAATGTCTGTCTCAAAAAATTATTCTTAATTTCTTGGATTATTTTAGTTTTATGTCTTTTCACAGGCATGTAAATGAATAATGAAAAAAGTGTAATAAAAGCAAACAATAATTGTTCATATTGACCTGAGGCATTTAATGAAATAGAAGAGAGACTAAAGAAACAGATTTCCTATAACAGTACCTTCTTAAGTATACTAGGGTAATTAGCTTTAAGAGGAGATAATTTCAGTTCACTGAGGTTGTTCTTTTAAGTCTTTCTGGGAAATTTGGATTTTCCATCAACAGTAGTTTTCACATGTCACACTGGAGCCAGAGTGAATTAAAGTGAAGAGCTACACAGTCTAAACAAACAGTTCTTCCCATTATCAGAAGCCTGACAACATAACAGCATAAACTATAGTCACATGACCACACATAATGCAGGAACAATTAAAAAAATAACACAACATCGCTGCAATCTGCAGGCAATATCTGATGGCTTTTACCTAGCTAATGTTTTAAGTTGCCTAATTTTCCAATTTAATGTATTGCTTTCCTATCAATTTTAAGAAAATAAATGAGAAATATTCCCTCTGTTCTGCAATCTTCTATTCTTTCTTCTGATTAAATGGTTACGTAGTGTTCCACATGAAAAGAACTCACTAAATCCTCAAACCATCAATGAGGCATAGAAAAACTTCAGCTCTTATTCCATTTTGAAGGATAGTTAGTACATATACAATGTATTTCTTTATATGTAGAGATCTTTAAGTACTTATTTTACACACTGAAAATTTCTACTTCAGTCTAAGATTTATGTGTCCATATTACTTTTGTATAGACTTTGTATAGACTATTTTCCTTGTCCCTACTAATTTTTACCCAAAGACACATCACTGGTTCTGTATTTCCGCCCCATTCTGTTTCAGATATGCCCCATATTAATTCTCTTTTCTCATTTCCTCCAAGAATTTTCTTAAACCTTGTCTCTGCTTCATCCACACATCTCTTCTACAACCATTCTTTTATTTCCTCTCATGCCACTAAAAAAGAACTAAAAAAGAACTTAAAATGTCCAATTACTTCATGATTTGAGGATGTCCTACTCTTTGGCATGGTTATTGTTGTTATAGTATGTTCTCATTCTGTGCAATTGTAGATGGAGAATTTGAGCACAAAGAGATTAAGAGTTCTGACTCATGCTCAACAAACAAAATTCTGATGCTGTTTTGGGCATTATCACCTTTTCTTGCTCACTGCAGGTGTGTGCTGCAACCTTTCTGCAAGATGCTTGTACTCCTCTAGGAAGCTTACATTTGACCTCTTTAGTTCACAGCCTTCAATAGCAGCTTCAGAAAAAAAATCTGGAAGGTGGACTGGAAAGCTCAGTGCAGGCATGTGGCAGCACAACACAGCTCGTACTCCTGCTCTTTCTCTGGCTGCACGGGGGCTGAAGACCTGGTTGCAGGGATACGGCCACCATGCCATGATGAGCGATGGGATGAGTCCACCTCAGCAAAAGATGATGAACAGCTGGAGGAGGACACATTTCACAGCATCTATAATAATCCTGCTGCTACTGACTTGTAACCTCTGCTCCTGATATCCCTGTGAGTAGCCACCATGCTTTATTCCTTCCACTCTGCTTTTCAGCAGTGCCTTCATCTCAACATCAACTGCAACAGGAATGAGAAACAGCCCCTTCACCTTTTATTTTTCAAGAGTGTGTAACTGCAGACCTTTTCTCGTTTAAATGGTCTTTCCTTACACCTCTGATCAAGTGTAAGTCAAATGGTAAAGTTGATGACAATGCCTCTCATGCATCATCCTTCTCAATGCACCTAGAGACAGGCACTTGATAAATCCAGTGCCTCAAGGAGTTCTCTGGATGTTAAGCAAAAGGAGAATATTTCCCTACCTGAGTAGTGTTTAAAGATGACCCTGTAGCACACAAAGGGAGCATATGCTTCTCAATATGAAGCCATCCAGCTTGATGATGCAGATAAGAAAGGATATTAAATCTCTTCATGTAACACCTTGTCCTCTCTGACAATACCTTCAGTATTAAGGATATTGTTTTCATAGATGTTGTTGTTTGATGACATATGCATAGACAACAACAGCTCTGGAAATCGTCTTAAAAATTTGGACCAAAGGCTACAGAAAAATTACTGGGATCTATGTAGAGGAAGAGAAATCACAGAATATGAAGTTCTAGTTCAGGATGTGGATACTGTTCTCAGAACTGACATGTCTGGCACAGAACCTAAAAGCATTGAGTCCTAGGACTTTTCAAAGTACCAGCACTAGAGAGGCAGAATTTAGTTTTCTATTAATCTGTTTTTTATGAATTATTTTTCATATATAAATATTAATATAAATATTAAGGATACTTTTCAGAGTTTTTCTGATTTGGATTCCTTTTATTTGTCCCATTGCATCAGTGAACTACCTTAAAGAAATTATTATTTACATTTTTAAATGAAAAACACCATTTAGGAAGAGTATATCAGAAGACTCACATAATTTCTGTTGTTTTCCTTCTCTATAAAAAAACCATTGTAAGAAATACTAAGTCAGAAGTTGTTTATTGTTATGGTTCCATGTCAATCATGAAAGTCATTTTTAAAAGAAGCAATTAAAATATTAAAAACCTAAGTGAATTAGGTGCCTACATCCTATTTTAGAATTACCTGAGTATTGGGAGCAAACATTTTACCTGGGATCCTAAAATCAAGACCAGATGCCTTTCTAAATACCATGCTGCAATTCAACCATATTTTTATTGGATGTGATACAGGAATTACAGGGTGAAATTCCATGGTTTCTGTTATGTAAGAAATCAGACTACATGATGTCACAATGACTTATGTCACTAAAATCACTGAATAACTGATAATGTCATTCCATCTTATTTGCTCAAATTTCTCTTTCTTGGTTCCTATGGTGTCATAATCTCCCTCGATCTCCAGCAACTGAAGAAGATTCTGGGGAAAACTTCGTAGGCAAAAACTGTATTTTAAGCTTTATATACAGGACACCCCACCCCAAACCTTCAAAAAACCTTCCTGTGTAATTTCCACTGTGTTTTATTTGTTTATTTCACTTCAGGACCAAACTGAAGAGAATGCATATCTCTGGTTTTGCATTCACTTTAATGCTGTTATCACCAGGCAACAAATCAAAGAATTTATGCTGGCTTCTTATCTCAAGCACCTTCATTACCAGCAAAATTCTGATACAAAGAAATAGAATCTATTTCTGAAACAGGACTTCCCATTGATTCCTAAATGGTAGTGGCTACTGGAAAAGAGAGACTTTCCTCATATCCTTGAGTTCCTCTCTGATGGGACTCACAAATTTTCTCTTAAGCTTTGAGAATTTATTTTCTTTTAATTTATAAACATTCTAAAAGCATATTATTTAAAAGTGTCTCAGTAGTGTTAAAAATCTTGTAGAACTCTAATGCCATTAAGACCTCTGTATGTTTGAACCACGTTTAACTCTAAAATGAGTTTTAAACAACTTTTCTCTTTTTTATCTAGGCAAGATCACTTGAATGGAAGAAAGTTGGAGATCAGTCCTATCTGATGTAGCACTCAATAACCTAACAACGCCAATCACTCTACCAAAAAACAACTCATAGCAATCAGTGTCAGTGGGAAATTGAACAAAACAATAGATATACTTTGACCTCATGATTGTTTTCCTGCGGGTCTGAGAAGTCATTAGAAAACTCTAGTACCCTCTGCTGGCCAAGCAATAAATCTGTAGCGCCGGAGAAGCGGGGACGTTCCCATGGACGCTGACATGAAAGTGAGAGAGCAGCTTGGAAGTAGAAGCTACTTTGACTCACATCCTGTTAAAATAGGAAAAAAAACCCACAAAACCAAAAAAACCCCACCCCAAAATGGCATATAAGAAAGTGCTAGCCAGGAAAAAGTTTCAGTCTACCAGGAGAAGTGCAATAATAAAGAACATCTCTAACTGACATATTTAACGACATAGATTTGAAAGGATTTTTAAAATATTAAACCTCCTCCTAAGGGTATTAGCTTTTCCAAGTATACTGTAAAAGTGCTATAAAATTACTGCAATCATACTTGTGCCATTCTTCTTCTCATTCAGATTGGGACTCACCACTGCTAAACAGAGGGAATGCGGCATATCTAATACACTACTTCAACATTAAAAAAATGCATATACATATTTCTCAAAGAAATTTCTTCAGAAGTGCAGCACTACCTTCTGTCACAGGGATACATGAGCTCACTTTTAAGCAGAATTCAGTGACCTTACTACTTAGTTTTGTCCATTAAATATAATGTGTATTTTGTACCTTACAGTTCACGAGGTTAAAGAGGTAAATGGTTTCATGTATACCACAGACTCCTGCTGAAAAGAGGACAATAATGAGGAGCCAGTCACTTTTGCAGAGGTGGAAAGTAACTAGTTAGAATAGTTAATCTTTTGAGACCCTGGCATTAAGTGGATTCTTCTCATTCAGCTGAAGGCACAACAGCTGGATTCTGTCATCCCTGACTGGGGCAGTCTTGTTAGTGTAGAATGACCTCTGGAGCACTAACACAGATAATACTGGCACCTCTCTCTGCTCTAATCAACTACCAGTCTGAGCAATTCTACAGGAGATGGGGGCATTAAGGCCATGTTATTCTAAACAAAATTCAGTGATGGTAGCAGTGTATTGTGACAGCAAAAGACAGATCCTACCTTTCCCACCACAGGTTTTTAGTGCTAAATTTGGGGAATGGTCTGTTAAAACAACAGAGTTCCATATTTTCTCCCTTTTCTTTAAGTCATGTTTTGCAAAACTAGACTGTTTATGTCAAGTAAGTCTAAGCTAAAACTCTCACAGTTTTACTGCCATATATAAAACTGTTTGTTGCAACCACACATAGTTAATATGCTCTCTCTTCATCTCTTTCCATATATATTAGAGCTGGCAGCAAAACAAAAATTTCTGGGCATTTAGCTGGAATGTGAATGACTCAGGTTCAAGTTACTCTTCTGTCCTATCCCGTTCTGGAGCAGAGCACTGAATGAAGATCTCCTAGATCTGAACAGACTACCCCTGTGGCTGGATCAGGTGCTGTTTTGGTGATTGAACTCCTGTGTTTTGACCATTTTCAAAGAATCTTCATTGTAAACTGGCCAGATTATTTTTTTTAAAAGGCAGCTTCAAGTAGTTAAACAAGTAACAGCAAAATTAAGTTAACTAACTTAATCAAAAGGGATTAATTTACCACACAAGAATTTGGTGTGTCTCTGCATCACATTATGCTGCAGAGTACAGGCATACCTTTGATAATGCATTGGTGCACAACATACAAGTATAACATGTTAATTTTATAAGTGGTAAAATTCTGTTTATCCTTGCCTTTTATAAATGCTTCATTAGAAAACAACCAATATCTATGGGATCAACTAATTTTGGCTTGCAAATTTAAAATGTGCATAGATTGAGGTTTTTTGTGTACTTGGCCTTCTGCAGCAGTCATAAATGCTGTTAAGATCCTTGGTATATCAGAGTGTTGCTACAGTGCCTTGTGCCAGGATGACATGGAGACATTAGCTTCAGTTGTGTTTTGAGAATGTCTTCAGTTGTGTTTGAGAGTGTCCATCTCTGAAATTCAGATCCTACTGTTGAAATCACAACAGAAATAAATGTATATGAGGTAAGAGTGCTTAAAATTACTTTATTTTCAGTGGAGAGAAATGGGGTGTCAAATAAATATTTAAATGCAAGCATCTAGAGGTAGTTGAGAAATCTCACCTTTGATTTACCTATCAAATAAGAAAAGCACAATGATAATTTGTGAAATACTGGGGACATTTACTTGCTCACAGTTCTTCCTGTCAAAGATGGGGATAACCCCCAATTTTCCAGGGTAGTCTTGCTTAAATGGAGTAAGCATTTTAATATGACAACATAAGTTTTATTTGCTCTACAGATGTGATTCTTTGTTGAGAGGCAAATGCATTGCCTATGAAGCAAAAGTATAGTGTCTGGGCAATTGAAGACTATGCCATAATGAACACAGCCGTGGATGTTAGATGCAGTGTTTCTTTGATGTGTGGCGAATATTGTAGGAAAAGTGGGAATGTTTTGTAATTTCTTAAGCCTTTAAAAGAGCATGAAAGTTGAAAGCCTGAATCTTATGAAATTAATCAATACTACTGGACTCATTTACTAATGTGACATAATTCCTCAAACTAATGACAGCAGATGAAGGGTAGTTGTCATCCTGTTTTGTGGATCCCTGGAGCAGACTTTTGAAAGCTTTAGTTTTCATAGATTTTTGTAGAAAGAAAAAGGATTTGGAGGTTCATGAGCTCATTTGCATTTCCATTGAAACATTTTTTTCATTTTTTGGGTGGGAGCGGAGCAAATAAAGTGTGATTTTAACATGAATTTCAGCAGATAGAAGGATATAAATGTTAACAAAACCTATGAGGTTTCTATTTCAATTAAAAAAAATAAAGAGAAGAAAAAATCAGCAGCATAGAAATGACCACTAACGGATTACTTTGGACACCTACTTGGTCTTCAAGTTTCATGCCCGTTTGCTTGATATGGACTGGGAATGTAACCTTGATCTCCCACACCCAATATGAGTTTCCTTGTTGCAAATAAACTATTCTCCGCGTATTTTTTTTCCTAAAAAGTCTTTAAAGTGCAAATGCAAATAAAATACCCTTCAAAACCATCACAACTTTCACAGCTTTCCCACTCTGCTGATCAGAAAGATCAGGTTTCAATCGCAGGTCCCCTAGGGCATGTGTGTTGATGATTATGGATTTTTTGCCATTGTTGCCTCTCATTTTACCCATCTCTCTATACCCGTGATTGCCTCTAGTGTTTCTATTTCTTCTCCCACGAATTCCCTCAAAGCAATTTCTTCTTTCTACTGTTCCCTCAAGTCCTTGCCATGCATTTTCCTGATTGAATGCTGTCAGCAGGGGGAGCATCAACAGCAAAGGAGACTCCCCTACAGGAGTTACTGGGTCTTATTGGGAGACAGAAATTTGGCCATTTTATATATATCAGACAGTTCTGTGCTGGAAACTCCTGACTCATATGTAAAAGGTAGACAGCTCTTTATATTTAAATGGAAGGGAAAGACTCCAACTTATGTACGCCTTGAGAGTTGGCATGAAAAAAAGCCAGCAAACATAAGAATGGTAGGATTGTGTTTGAGGTCTTTTCTCAATTTATTTTAATGTGTTTATTGATAGCAAATTTCTTGTTTGCCAACTCTCTTGCTAGGTATTTGCTAGTGATTTTCAAGGCTAATAAATTATGTTGAGATTGACAAAACAACGAACCAATATTGAATATGTTGCCATTGCAAGAAAATAATGAAGGTAGTTTGCTGGACATGCTGTATCCCTGGCAGATTTTTTCCTTTGCTTAGTCATTGTTTTGAGTAATTGTTTTCTGGTAAATGTTGATTACTCTTCCGTTTATGTTTGTGAAAATTTCAGGTAACCTGGGCTGTTGCAAGCATCAATATGTTATCTCCATATACCTAAAGGAAAAAGGTGCACCCTGTCTTCTATTTTGAGAAAGCAGTATTATTGGACATAACACAATATATGAATACTTCTATAAAAGTGTCTAACAATCAGTGAGAAATGCTAGTAAGTTAGATAAATATGCAAAAAAATCCAAATAAAATTCACCATAAGGTTGTTACAAGGAAATATACTTTTGACCACCTGATATGCAATGAGATTTGGATGAAAACATAAGTTTATTAGTAAATTTACTCTGATGATTCAGGAGAATGAAGCACTACAGACAAATAAACCTTTAAAATAAAGTAACAAAAAGTGAGGTTTAGGAATCCAAAGTTTTTTAAATTATACTACGTGGCTACAAAAGCTTGTGCTAGGACTTGCCCTTCCGAGGACTGAAGTGAGCAATCTGTCATTCACTTCATGCACATAGCTATTTATGAGTCATAGACATAACATTCCTATGACAGAATTCTTTGGAGAGTCTGATGAGCTTGGAACCTTCTGAATGCATTTAAATCATAACAGTTATGCAGAGGAAAATATGGTACTGTCATATATAGTGATGATGGCAGTACACATTTTTATTATTCCTTAATGGTTAGAGTACTCTCATACATTTAATTTCTCCTTCAGCCCGTGCAATTTCTAGTGCTCCGGCCCCCCAAAAGGCCATGCTGCAGCTAATGAAACACAATGGTACACTTTTCTCTGACCAGTAGTGAGTGTTCAGGACCAAGATAGGACAGACGAGAAGAGGACTGCGTCCAAGACAGGGAGATGGAGGTCTGACATTTTACCTTGGCTTTTCTATTTCATTTTTATGTGAAATGTGTCACCACCATGTATATTTGCAGGTATGGACCCCAGGCAGTATTTTCTAAATGCTTTTACTGAATCCTCCTTTGCCCCTGCTTCAATAAATACTAAGACATATACTTGGTATTAAACACAACAGCAAAATTGCTATCAGTGGAACATTCATTTATGTAAAACTGGAATTGTATTGACTTAAATCTATATATTTTTGCTATCCCACATTTGTGATATGAATCTTGATGCTTAAGGAGTCAACATGGATGGATTTGGATCCTCTGTGATTCAAAGGATAGCATTTGGGACTTAGTAATAGTGCCAGGCTTGCTGCTTCTCAAGTAGAGATGGGAAGGTCCTCCTTCTTCCTTGCAATTTTTTTTCTGATGCTGTGCAGCTAAAGCCAAAGTTTCCAGAGCTCTGGCATTGACAATGGAGGTTGTGGGACTGTTTCAGTATAAGAAGGTGTTGGCTGATGGTAGAACTCATCTTTGCCTTTATTTACATCCTACCTTAAGTGCTTCTTGTACTGCATCATCAGAACAGGCCACAGTTTTTAAAAATACAATTATCCATTTAATTTTATAAATGTATAAGTACTTTTCTTTCTTTCTGAGCAGAAACACAGAAAGACAGAGTGGTATAGTATCACATAGTAAGTTTCTGGTAATGCAAGGCCTTTGCATCCATCTCTTCTAAGCCCTAAAGAAGACTTCTAGTGTGTTGATCCTCTTTCTTCTCTGTATGTCTTTGTAGTTTTGCTAGAATATTTTATAAAGATGCAATTATTTTTTTCTTGGGTTGTTCTTCTACAACCTATTTATATCTCTGCTTCTGCAAGCTGAGTAGGTATATTTTTTTAACCAGTAAGCCAATTGGTATATGTAGTATTCCTATGTTTAAAAATGCCTTTGAAGACTCATCCAAAGCTCAGTGAAGCCAATGACATCTTTGTTTAATTTCAGTACAATATGTATCAGGATGTGGATGAAAAGAGAAAATGTGGTCCTGCTTCTGCACTGAGAATTAAAGCTGGCATGCTTGAACGTGTAGGACATAATTTACTTGTAGAAGTAATGAAAGCATTTGGGATCATGAAGACTTCACAAAAAACAGTTCAGTTTCACACTTTCTGAAGTGTACACTTCAGTCTGAAGCAGTACCTATCTGAACAAAGATTTAACACATAGGTGACTTCTCTGAGGAGATTTTTTTCAGCAAATTTCCTTCTCTTTACAATTCAGCAAAATTGTAGAGGAAATTTATCTCACCATTTAAAACAAATCTAAGGTAGCATTGTAACCTGCAAGAACATTGTAGAACAAGTGAAAGTAACTGCCTGTGTTTTGCTTTACATAGCAATGTTTTTATTGGGCCAATGGCTATTATTAATTTGAAAAATATTGTTTTCAAGTTTAACAAACCTACAGCAATATGAAATCCTGTTAAGACCATATTGTTAAACATGTTCTGAAGCCCCCTGGACAGATTTGCTGCTTATTTAGGCAACATTGTTTCTTATTAGTTAAAGAAATGATTGAATGGAAAGTCTTCATGGGTCAATTTTTAGACTTTCTTAAAAAATAAAAATGGAGAATCTTCTCCACACTTTAAAGCAATAGTAGCCTGAAAAAAAATTTCAATGTGTTATTGTCAACAGAGTTCCTTATTTTCTAAAAAGAACTTACAGACATGGCTACTTCCTTAAAATTATTTTTAGAATCTGGGAAAATATGTTATTTCTAACAAAACAAAACAAAAAGTGTGATAGTCCCCATTTCAACTTCAACACAATCTTGTGGGCTGCTAATTTCAAAACATCTTTATTTCAAATTTCTATTTACCGTAAATTATAATACAAGAAATCTTCTTTGACACAAACTGTTTTAGTTTAATCTTAAAACTTTTTCTAGGTAAGGGAATAAAATGTGCGCTGCTCTGGGAACATTGAAGTATCCTCATTAAACTCAGAAATGTTTCAGCTGCTCACAGTAGTTCATTCCTGATAAATGCAAGATGACTCCATTGCACTGTGAGTGCACTAGTGCTGTGAGACTGCAAAACCATCTTTGAACTGCAGAACATTTGAATGTGAGTGGAACATTTGCTCATGAGATGTGAGCAGACAGAACTGTTATTTTTCCTTTGAGCCTCCAGTACCATCTGAAGCCCGTATTGTTTTTGTAGACTTACCTCTGGTTGAACAACTCTGCTTTCACTGTAAATTTGTGTATGAAGAAAGCAGAAGTTGTTACAAGGAGAAAAAAACTGCATTTGTGGCAACTCAAACACTTGGTGCCTTCAGCACAAACCCACAGATTTCAGCCTCTTTCTTGATCATTAATCTTTTTGGACATCTTCAGTTTTCTCAATTATCCATCCAACTCAGCAATCAGTCTATTGTTACTGAGGAAATACCCTTCAAGAAGCGTATTAGAAAGTCCATTTCAGTGATTATTTTATAAGGAATAATGACCACTTTGTTTCATTTGTGGCTTTCTGGTTCTAATCAGACATTTATTTTTCACATTCACCAAACTAGGCTGTACAGCATATGTTAAGGGAACTGTGTGTACCATATGGCTAAGAAGGATAAATGCTTTATGAAATGGAGAGAGTGAAAGGGGAAGAGTAAGGTAATATAATAGATAATGAATTCAGCTACATTATATGATTTTATCATTATGAGGCTGCAAAGATAAAGAAATAATGTGGAGCACACATGGATTTTAAATGCTGGTGAGTGAGTTTGTTTTTTAGTATCCTAAGCTGCAATTCCTTTCCCCTCATCCTGATCGGATGACTCTGTAGTCATGAAATGATAAAGAAAGAAGGCTTAATTCTTGTGTATAGTTGTACTATCTAACTCCAGCTTCAGCACACTGAGTTCAGATATGTGAAACTGGAATCACCGGGATGGGTTTTCTGTGTTGCAGAACAGTACTATGGTAATTTATAAGTACCAAGACCACACACTCTGGCTTACATTAAAAAAATGTAGTCTCCAAAATAAATTTGAAGATTTCTTTTAGAAGTTGCCTGGATGTCAGAAAGTAATTTTTCTCATTGTTCTAATCATCTGATATTGAATTTTGAAGTCAGGAAGCATACTCTAATTACTGGAATGAAGGGCTGAAATAAAAATGTTTTGATTTCCTAACCAAGAACCACAATTTTTAGGAGGAGTTATGGAAAAAAATATTGTTTGTTGGATGCTAGAATGAAACATAGATGGGAAATCAAGACATAATTTAGCAAAATGCTTTACCTGATATTAGACCTACCTTGCTATTATTTGGAGATTGGGTGATTCTGTGGTTGAAATCTCACATAGTACTGAAATCTCAGCCTTGATATTAATAGTGGAATCTGCATTTGACTGGGCAATTTTTGGAATTGCTAAGAATGTAAATCTGAAGAAATTATTAGAATGTAAACAGGTGCAGAGCTATCTTCTTTAATTCTAACACAACCTCATCTTAATGCTACATTTCACAGGAGTGCTTTGAAAGTTAAATACACTGAAAGATTATACCTCTGCCTTTAGGTTGTGTATTACACAGCCACGATTGTATATAACATACTATCTGTAATCTTACTTATGTAGATTATAAATTATGATTGTTACAGGTTATTTAATACCAACATTTTAAAACTGTGCTCATTATGTTCCTAATTTGCGTCTCTCCCTTGAGAAGCATATTATCATGGCTGGCAATATCAATAATTTTAATTAAAGTAAGTAATAGACTCCTGCCCTGATTTTATGATTTAAAGGAAATTACTGAGAACCCTCAGTTCTTAACATATAATTTAGAATCAGCTAAACACACACAAGACTTTTATTATTGGAGAATCAGAGGTAAGAGGTGTATAAATCCATATTAGTTTTTCTTTCCAACTTTTGTTTTCAGGTATACCTGGTAGATTTATTGCTTGACTGTACTCCAGTAGTCTGACTCCCTGTGGTGATTTCCAAAAGTTTGCAGGCAGGAATATACCCGTACTGCTGCAAAAGATTATGACATCATGGATGTTAAAAAGAGATGAATGATGTGGTTAGCCATGCATTCAATATATTACTAGAGAGGGGGTTATATGGAAACATGGCCTTTCTGTCAGGTAGAATGAATGAGATATATAATTTGTTTTGTCCTTCTCTTAAAGGAACAAGGGAAAGGAGATAATCTGTCTTAATAAGGGCATGCTTAGAGTATCAACCAACTAGAAAGTAATATATTTTTAAACATCCATATGTGATCCCCTTATTAAATTAGGATGTTGAGCTAAATTTAAAGTATCAATATATAAATCAGTCAGTCAGTTAAATTAGCCTGTTTTATACTGATAAATGGGAGTTAATCAAGCAATTACTTCTTTCTGAACCATAAGGCTCTGGTTTCCAAATCAGTTGCATGAGTTATAGATTACTGACATAATTTACAGGTTTTCATTTATGTGACTTATATCCTTGATTGCTGAGGAATTAGTCTTTTATTGTATTAAAGGCAAAACAAAACAATATTTGCGTAACATTATGGTTGGGGCAAAGCAAGAAACTTCTCTGACTTCTCAATTTATGGTGACACAGTGTTCCTTAGTCTAGCTGCTGTTGTTCATAACGTGCAGAGAGTTAAGGACAGAATTGTTGCCTTAATATTCAAGGTCATGACTTTTCAATGTGTGTGTCATGACCTATGTTCTATACCTGTAGAGTTTTGCCTTTTTTTTCTCTCATTTTTGTACGCACACACCAGTAGCAGTCAGTTCTGCACCTATGTTGGCCCTTTGCTATGAAAGAGGTGATACTAAAACTTGTCAGTGTATTGCCACATGACCTTCACATTTTCTATTTTTATGAGACTCAGCTTTGCAGAGGTTGATGTCATTAAGGGGATGGAAATGATTACAATGTGAGCAAGGTCAAGCTTATATAGGGTGTGCCATAAATAAATTTTAATTTTAATTTTTCACACGCATTTCTCCTTTTAATGCTTACTGCCTGGTATTTATCTTACTATTCTGCTCAGACAGAAATACCCTGTCTTTTGGACCACACAAGACTTGAAGAGTTGAACAAACTGACTGAATTCAGGAAGAATTTTACTAAAGACCAATTAGTTATTTACAAAGCAGTTCTAAAGTTCAGGAGAGAGGCAGTGGTTTGCAGATCAAACTTTTTACTATCCTCTACCGTGTTACTGATTAGGAACACAGGGGCATCAATAGTAATAGCCATTATGAAAGAAAGTAATAAAAACATTTCAGGAAGGCTTCACGATGCATACTGAAGTTGTCTGGAGTTCAGTTCTTTCAATGTTTCAAAAACCAAAACCAAAACAAATTAAAAAAAACCCCAAAACCTAATCAGTCAAAGAATGTTCTTGTTCAAAATGTCACATTTCTCAAGAAAAGTATATTTGGATGGGAAGAAATAAGCAGAAAGGTGGCAAATCAAACCTCATTACATCAATCTTAAGACATCCCAGATTAAAGTAAGGAATGAATAAGAATGTGGACAAAAAAAATCCAGTCTGAAATAAAGGAACTTCCAGCCCATTTAAACAGAATTCTTGGAAAGGGGGCAAACCAACTAGATTTATGTTGCTAAGAGTAGGATTGCCCTGAGATCTGCACCAAATGTTAGATTCTACTTCACACAGACTAACAGAATTAACAGAGGTCTGATGAAAGAGTAACTAGTTTCCTTATTTGCTTTGTTATGTTTACTTTGCAGGCAAACCAGAGACTGGATTTAGCACTAAGCAAGGGATGCCATTTGAGAGATTGGTTTTCACATCCCCAGTACATCTTCATTCAAATATGAACAGCTAATAGATAGGCAAAACTCCTAGAATCTGTCTTTCCTAACGGCATGACCAATTCTGTTGTGAAATGTGGAGCTAGTGAACTTAGACACTATCTATAGAGGAATTATTTTGACTAATAAAAGGAACTTTTCTGTGACAGAAAGTTTTTTTTCCCCAGTGAAATGCATTAAATTCCTCTGAAATACTTACCCTGAAATTATTATACATCAGTATATGCACAGTGAATTAAATATTATCATAGAATCATAGAATAACCAGGTTGGAAGAGACCCACCAGATCATCATGAAGCTCATGGGGTCTGAGCTTCGAATGTTAATGAGACAAACAATAACTCATGACAGAATTAGTCAGGTGGTGATCTCTATGGCATGTATTTAAGATTAAGTATAGTTTTCAGACGTCAAACAGTATATAAAAAGGCTCCTATGGAAATATTGTAATGAGGTTTATGTAATTTTACTGAAATTTACTCTCAGGCCCTAGATAATCAGATAAAATCTGCTATGTCAAACAGCTTTGACCAGAGCAATTTGGCCTTTACTACTGGCATTAATATTATCACAAGACAATCAATAGGTCTATCCATTATGTTAACATTACATATCATCTGAACCTCATGCCTGGCTAACAGAAAAGTAAATAGCTTTAAATGAAGCATAAACTAAACAACACTATTGAATAGGATATATACCTAGTGAAATACTAGAGTGTCTTAATAAACTTAATTAAAAAGTCCAATGTTTGATAGACTTAAAAGAAACTGGTTAGACACACTAAACTATCTCAGTGTTGACACAGAAGCAATCTAACTGCTTCCATTTACACACCTTTCTTTTTTGTCACAGCAAAAATGAAATATATTAATCATTTAAAAGAAATGGAATTTTGGCAGAACTTTTTCCCTCAGTCACCTATAATTTTATGGGATTTTAAATAATATAACTTCCCTTAATATACCTTCCAGGTGCTAAAGAAAAGCTATTTGTTTACAGTATGCAGAGCAATGCCAGATCTGGTTGGTCTGGAGACAAGATTTCCCAGACTTTTTTGATCTGCAGACTCTGGTTTCCAGAACATTGAGATCCATGTTAAAAAAGGAATCTGGTGTACAGAGTCTGTTCATCCCATTGCCACAATTATAAAACAGAACCAAAAATGAATAAGGGCTGAGAACAGATGATTAGACATAGAGAATATGAGTGAGCATAGAGAAGAATATGATTAGACATAGAGAATATAAGTGAACAAAAGGACAATCAACTGTATAAAGGAGGTATTACAAAATCAAGAAATATTTAGAAAAGGTTAACATGCAATGCTTATTTTTTTTTCTTCACACAAATATTCAGTCCATGAAAACTGACACAGAAGACCTGTTTTTTCCCTGTCCATGTAACTAAATGGTTGTCACAGAATACTATGTTATGGAGTTGTTAGCTGCTGAATGCTACAGGAAAGCACTCAAGTATGTGTATTCGAAAAATACTAAACCATTTATTGGAAAATAGATCCAACAGTGGCTTTTAAAGATGCAGGAAACTCCTCAGTGACTGCTAAAAGTTGAGAGACTGTATCAGATTGTTCTGTACTTGTTATTATATCTGTACATGACCACTGCTGAGAGTGGGATACTGGGTTACACTGACCGTCACGCTGACTTTGAACAGCTCTTAATACTGTCAGCATCCATGATTCTTTTGACATGCTTAATTGTTTAAAGGAAAGGACAAATTCTGATCAGTTGTGACTAATTTTTGCCTTATCCCCTAAACTGCTCTCCAGACTACGTCTCCCTTACTCTGCTGGGACTTCCTTCCTATTCCCCATTTCCTCCTTGTCTCACACAGTCCTTTTGGCATTCTCAGTATGAGGACATTGCAGAAGGAAAGAACTTAATTTCTGTGCATTAAATATTGATATTCTTTATGACCATGTCTGTACTCTATAGACAGTAATTTTTCTTTCAGCTTAACTGTTGAGCATGAGGCTTGAACTAGATGATTGAGTCTTACTCTTTTCAAATCCTGAAACCTTTGTTTGAACACTTTCTGAGCTCTCTTTTTACAAGAATAAAGGAGTATCCTACAAAATAAATGGCAAATGGGGCACACACAATGTCCCAGTTAACTATTTACCACTGTATTATTTGAAACCATCAGCATAATATTTGATAGATATATATATATAAGTAAAAGAAGTAGTAACAGAAAACTAATGTAAAAATACATTGTCTTGGATAGTACTTCCGTCCATGCTAGGACTGTGGTATTTGTACAGTTACAATAGATCATAGAATGAAAGCACAGCTTGTGATGATACTAAAAACATGGTTATTTTTAGGAGCTGTAAATTGTAAGTTTTGAAACTGGCATGTTTCTTAACCGGAGCTAGTCTTTGAGGAACTACTTATAGTTTCTCTTCAGAGATTAAAAATCCTACAATTTGGGACGTTAGAGATGTGGCTTGTGCTAGGGCTGAGGTGTCGCCCCTCAACTCTCCAGGTTATGGCAGAATGATTCTGCCGGGTTGGGTTTGGTGAGGAGCAGCTGTAGCATGAAAAGTTCGCTGACTGCAGCGTGTGAAGGGGTGACAGCCGCACTTGGCACCCTGAGAAACAGGAGGCTTGCTTCATAACGGGAACTGATAATACATTTAATAATACGTTGAGGGGCATGGTTTAGAGATTGGTAGGAATGGTTGGACTCGATGATCCGGTGGGTCTCTTCCAACCTGGTGATTCTGTGATATAGCTTAACTTGATCCTGAAGAAAAGCTACATTTTTGCAAAACCGTATGAGGCTGATGGTGTGTCTAAACCAGAAAAAAATACCTCAGAAGAGGAAAAAAACATCAACTCTGTAATTGTGACTCTGACTTCTAATGAAAAGGCTGAGTTGATTCTGGATTTCTGGGTCACAATACCAGTCAGGTAGAGGTCTCAGATACTTTTCATTATATGTGTATGTACGCACATGGGTCTGACACAAAAAAAATGACACTAATCCGATAGCTCGGAAGCAGAATGGGAAGAGAGACAAAGAGGTGGTAATAGAACATGTTCTAGCCTATGACAGAGAAACTAGGCTCAACTTGATCACTTCACTCAGTACATGTGGATGTATATTTAAATAATTTTTTCTTACCCTTGATCAGAAAAATGTCAGTTTGTGCCAGATCACAAAACTCTGTGAAGCAGTTTTTACCTAAAAAATGATTGTGCTTCAGCACCCACCCTATTCACCAGACCTGGCTCCTTGTGATTTCTGCCTTTTCCCAAAGATCAAGTCAGTGCTCAATGGCACCCATCTTCTATTGCTAGACGATATGAAAAAAACACAAAACCCCAATGGAGATCCTCAACAGCCTTTTAGAAAAGGATCTGTGGAATCATTTTGTACATTGGTAACATCATATGTAGCTGTGTGTCAACTCAGAAGGGAACTGTTTTGAAGGTGATCATAGTTAATTTTCTTAATTTGCTAAATAGAATGAGTTACAGGCACAATGGTTTTTTTGTGTCAGACTTCATACACAGAATGTGAGAGACAGAGAAAGAGAGAGGATTCAGCTGCTATGTTCAGCTCCTCGACAAGATAAGAACTAAATTTTCACATCTGACTGTTCTGAATTAGTTTAATTGTTTATGTTCACCATTTTTTCTACTGTTTAGCATAGAGAGGACAATGGTTCTACATGATCACATGATCATGATGGTTAATATAAGCAGAAATCAAAATGGTTTTGGCTTTCAAAAAAGAGAGAATTGGATCAAATTCAGGCTGTGAGTACTAGACCTTCTCCAGAATGTTGCAGATGGATTGAATGGAAGACTGATTTTAATAACTGGTGCCAACTCTGAAGCCACAATACAATACTTGTAAATTCTTTTGAGATGGTCAGACCAATAGATTAGCACCATTTGTGATAAACTAGTATGATAATGGGTACAAATAATGCATCACACAGTGCTGCTATTCTTCTTCTTCTGATATATCTGACATCACAGATATACAGTTGCTGATTTTGGTGAATTTGATGTAATATTTTTTGGTTAAAAGAAGGCAAACTCGATTTTCAAAAGAATATTAAGGTAAGAGAATGAGAACTTTATTACCTTGTTTTTTCTTTAGTTTTTACTTGTCTCTGAGGATATAGGTTTAGTCTTCATGCACAAAACTGCAAAAACTGCAGAAAAAAAATCTTACACTGCAAAGATGCACTGGTAAACCCCCTTATACACTCATTCTTTGTCTGGATTAACACAAGACATTTTGCCATGGCAAAACCAATGTAAGTAATTTTGATTGGTTTCATTCACTTATCTCTCCCTGGAGAAATCTGGGTGCCGTTTTTTGGCTCTGCCATGTCGTTGTCCTCTGGGGAGCTCATTGGCTGGTGCAGATGCCCTTCCCTCTGGAGGCAGTGCTTTTGAGCACATGACTGTGCAGGTGATGCAGGTGCTAGGGAGATGCAGGAGTCCAGAGAGTTTTTACTTCTGCATGCTGATGATGGACCCTCAGGTCCCATTCTCATCACCTTTATTGGATCTCCCCTCTAGGGAAGATTTATATTCTCTTGACATGGAAGAGTTAAACAAGAGGAAAAAAGATTTTTACACAGTCCTGTAAAAGTCATGTTTTGCTGGCGAACAGCAGCAAACTTGATAGGCTTTCTTCATTAGAGCCTTGCCATTTAAGCCATCAGCCTCATTTTGTGAGGACATCAAACATGTGTACACCAGATGCCTGCAATGCAAAGCAGTACTAAGGACCTGACTCAACTTAACAATAATCTGCGGACAGCGGGTGTGAACCTGAGCTGGACCAACACCTCATCAGACTGCATGGCTAATTGATTTCAAAATTAGACTTGGTATTTCTGAACAATAATCTTGAAAGGCAGCAATAAAATACATCAGAATCCTTTGAGCTAGCCAAGCTTTCATCCAAATGGCTTATTACAAAGAGCTGGCACACCTGAACTTTGGCACAGACAAATAAATCCCAAAACAGTAAATGGAAACCACATTTGGTACTGGAGGTTTGTCAAGAGAAGTTTGTAGTCATCAGGAAACAAGATTTTGGATTTTTTTCTTTAGTGGCAGGAAATCACTCACTAGATGTATTTTAGTCCAAATGCTGTGATTTATGCAATGAAAATATAGGTAATGTTGAGCAGAATATGCTTTTTACTTTTTCTTTTTAACATTTCTGAATCTTCAGAAGCACTAAAAGCACAAGGGTTACAGTTATCCCAACAGTGATAACTTAATTGCATCTGTTGGCCTCCCTCTTTGAACTTTGAACTGTTGGTTTGTAGCATCATGGACCAAAAGGATTTCGATCTGACTTTTGTGTGGCTACAATAAATTATACCCAAGTATCTGAGCAATGCCTGGAATCTTATCTTGAAGGCAGGATGAGGCACCTCACTTAAGGCATGCTAAACGTTTGGAATACAAATCTTTCCGGGAACTAGCAATTCAGACCACGTAGAAAAAATTGCGTTTTCCTTCACATTACATGGAAATGTAAGAAACTCAAGAGTAAATAAACTCATTAATTTCCTGACATATTTCCAGAAAAAAATGGCTCCTTGGAACTGCTTAAAGATAGAACTGAACACATCTGTGAAGTCAGAGACTGATAGGTAAAGTACTAGAAATCCATTTGGACTGCTTGACTCTTTTCATTATTTGAAATAGTTGCATGTATTTGAATTTGATGGATAAAGATTTAAAAATTCATAGGTAATTGCAGCTTTCATCATTAATTGGTCCAAGTTACATGTTACCTGTGGCTTAATTACTAGCTTTGTGCTTAAAATTAGTGGTTAAGTTTTATCATTCTGACAGTCTCAGTTTGAGTTTAAGACAACTGAGATAGTTCTGTTCACAGTTCTGAATAATTCTGATCTGTACCTTTTATATGCATGTTAGTATGGCATCAAATATACCTCAAAATGTGAGTCTTGATGGTGTGTATTACATTTGCACAGACAGTCATATTTACAACTACAGAATTATACATCGCGCTGCAAATGAATATAACCAGACTTTTAGCTACACGTCTGATGGATGTAGTAAGCTCAGCTTTAGACACTTTAAAATATTGGGTTTTTTCTTTCAATTTATGTCTAATTACAATTTCCAGGCATGGTCTGATTCTCATCTCACTTACAATATGAGTTTCCAGATGTAACCCTGGATTTTCACTGAGTTATTTGTATGAACAAAATTGGTCTGTGATATGCCAACTTTCCGATTATACAAGGCCCAATTCAGTTATACATGTCTAAAACCAGTCTGATTCTATTAGCTGCCAATCTGTAGTGCTGTGAGAGGATAATCAGACTTTAAAGATTCATCTTGCCCTTTTGAAAAATTTTGCTACCCACACTTCTATGTATCTTGATCTTGCCAATATATTACTGTTTCTCCAACAGGCTAGGCATGTGAGAGCACCTTTTAGTCATATTATATTTTAGCCATGATTAATTTCATAAATGTTCTTCAGTTGAACAGGTTTGGGATATGTAAGATGGCTCACAATTTAATCCATTAATTAACTGTAAAGGTTGCTTTTTTCAGTATGTCAGTCTAGTAGAAGGTGCCAAAATATTGGAGTTGTTTTTTCATAAAACACCATGCATCATGGTATGGTACAATAACTCAAATTTCTTACATCTATAGACATATTTACTTCATATCCACTTAGTTAGTGCCCTTCTACTTGTTTGTCATTAGAATAAAGTATAAATTAACTTAAATGTGCAACATTCAAATGCAGTCTAATGGGACAAGTTCAGACCTCTCACATCTGCTCAAACTGACTGATTTCAGCAAGGTTTGCATAGAAACAAACAAGTGCAGATTTGCCTATAGAGTTTTGCAGTGCTCATAATAACACTTTCCTTTGCTTGTGTATTATAAAATCAAGGACTTGTTATGTAAAATTGTATAAGAAACTAGTATATGCTTCTTTGTGTTATCCTCCTACTTCTACATGTATTCATATGCAAATCAAAAGAATGCTTCAAAGTGACACAAACAGCATAACAAGAATCTGCCTACAAAGTCCCATGCCAGCTGGTATTCTTACATGTTTTAGATTAGAGTCCAGAGAGTACTAAGGCTGGACCACCGCAGGAGAAACAGCTTGGGGACACTGTGAATGTTCCCATGCACAGTATTAGACAAACACCTGGGTCAAATTAATCTAGGCTTAGCCACTGTGAAAATTCACAGGATTTAATCGCCCTTCTTACCTGGGAAGGGGTGGTCTAGTTACAAGACTTCTGTACAGAGTCAGATGCAGAGGGGCCAATTTCAGATTTTTGTGTGTTAATGTTAAAGGTTAAAATCCATAGTAAGTGGCAAACAGGTGGGAATTAACGTACAGCAAAGAGGAAAGTACAGCAAAGGTATGAAATCCTCTTTTTTCATTAATTTTTGAGTTATAAAAATCAAGTTGGATGTTACTGTAAGAGTTTTCAGAAGCAATCTATTCTTACTATGAGGAAAACTAATAAAGTGATAATGATACATATGTGATGTCTGTACTTCTATGTAGTAATTTTAAAAACTTTTCTCCTACTTATATTTTAGACTATGCTACACAAAAACATTTTATTATAAGAAGGTTCTCTATTTTCTCAAAGTTTGGTCACTCTATATCATACTTTGATGTTGAAGCAAGATTGTGCTGCACTTACAGCTTCTTCAACTAGGACAGAGGAGAACCAATAGGGAGGCGGTATGGACCCATAAAGTTATAAAATAAAAGCTAGACTGAATCACATAGTTGTAAGAATATGCTTCAAATACATCAGTGGTCCCATTAGCTGTCATGCATAAAGAAAGGTAATCAGCAGGTTTTCTAGCTCTAATGTTGCAGTTAAAATAGCTTTGGATTAGGGTTTGTTTGTTTGCTTTATCCATGCATTAGTCTTTGATAGCAATGCTACAAACAAGACTGTGCTTGTCTTCTATATGGAGATGGATGAACTGACTGCCTCCAAAGTAAGGCCAGGAATTTGACAAGATAACATGAAGGAAATCAGAAAGTAACTGGAATTTTTACAGGGCTTCTTCTACACTTTTAGTATCTCCTAAGTTTATTGAACTGCTGACTGGAGCAGCTCCCTCACTTACTTACATTACTGAAAGATCAGTGAGTACCTCGGCATTCTCAGCTGGGTCCCCCAACTACGTAAAGGATATGGGCCACCTCACCAATAGTAAGCTCTGCTGTGGTGTAGTGTTACCACTTTATCTGTAGTGATAAGGTAATGATCTTGTTGCTGTAGGAAGACTGTTACCATATCATTATAGCTAAAGTAAAAGTCTTGCCAGTAAATTTTAATTTCTATTCCTATCTTTAATCTGACATTTGCATACATATTTGTTTGTCAACATATCAGACAAAAGATTCGGGTTTTGTTTTCAGTTTTAAATGAGCTGACCATCAACCTATCAATAAAAAAAAAGAAAAAAGTAGAAATGAGGCAGAGAGACAGAGAAAAGGAAGTAATCCCAACAAAACAGTAATCTGAACAAACTATTAAGTGGGAGGGTAGGCACAAGAGGATAGAAAAAAGTGTTATGCTTTGGAAGAATAAAGATCTGAGGACTATAAATTCTTATAATTTAACATAACTCAAACCCCAACTTAAACATTCAAACCTGTAATTGCAAATAGAAATACATGATATGTTACATAATGATTAATAAATATATATTTTTCCAGAAACTGACTTCTAAAGAGAGCAGTATAGGACCCTGCCATGTGCATGAAATATAAGAGGAAGGAAAACTATATGATTCCCAGGCAAGGAAACAGAGAACAGTCAGAAAGTTGTACAACTAATAAGCACTGTAGATGAACTACTTATACCGTGGCAGTCAATTGAAGTGATGTGGTGGCCCTCTTGGAAGATAATGGAATACCTCTGGAAATGCATAGCTAGAAACATAAGCCTGTTGGTCTTTTGATGGATTTCTAGGGACCGACTCTCATAAAGTTACAAATAAAAATCCCAAAGGAAAATGATGAGGTAGATGTGACTACAGTTGGAAGGAAAATAATTTGTAATACTCTAAATAACACTATAGGTATGTGATATATAGGTATACTATATGAATAAAAGGTTACATTGAGCTGGATCTCTTTTATTTTCCCACAGATGTTGCTTTGCTATATAATATCAGCAGTTTCAGAATACTTAATACACACGGCAGATACTTAAAGGCAATGATGATACAACACTAGTGTTTCTGGTATTTCTCCAGCATGCCACTTTGGTTCTGCTAGCCCTGAATTCATTCTGACAGGAGTCTAATAGACACTAAGGAAAGTGAAAACTGCACCTCTCCCCGTTGTCAGCTATATATAAGTGTCATAGTGTGGTCGCAACAATGTCAGCAACCTGTGATCTAAAGAAAAGCATCCATCTTGCAGAAAGACAGTATATTAATGAATTTAACATGGATCAAAAGGGAAAAATTGTCATTCAGACATTTCAAATGTAATTGTTTATGTTCTAGCAAATATTCCCAGCTATAATAAAATGTCTGATACAGCCTCACTAACTTAAGGAAAATGTGCTTATTTATGCCAGCTGAAAACACAGTGATAAAACAGGACAAAGAAAGAAAATATTTTTTGGAAGTGCAGTAATCTCAAAAAAGACAATAGTAAGGACATCAAGTTATCTGATGTGTAGTAATATGACAATAACATCAAGATTAAACAACATGCTGATTTATATGCCTAATTCTAAGCATATTAAGTTCAGAATTGATTTAAATTTTCTAGTTAGCACTTTATCTCTCTTGCTGTAGAAATAAATCTATGCCATTTTTCTCCTTTTATAGCCTAATTTTTTCCTTCTTTGTCTAGCATTATCAAACCATGCCATAAATTCAATTATGCTGTTGTGATGCCAAAACATGTGGTCCTGGCAAAATGTATCATACAGCATATCTAGGTAAGTGAATTAAAAGAGCATCTGAGCAGGTATCTGGTGTGTGTCACAGTTCGTTCTTCCATGATAAACTATGTTCTCCTTCTCATTCATTTGTCAATCATAGTAACTAAAGATTATTATTTGCTGTATGTACGTGACACCAGCAATTTGCAAAGTCTGTTGGCAAGAAAATTAGGTTAGAATGACAGAGTGAGAAATTAAGCAGAAGTCTGATGTAATTAGCTACAACAATCAGTGCTCTAATTTCTGATTTATTGTTTCCTGTTTTCCTGCTGCTTTCAGTCCATGCATACTGTATGTGCTTCATATAGGTCAAACAATTGCCTTATCAGTCCTGGCAAACCAAGAGGTCAGAGTTAACAATATTTATTTAAACATGCAGGATGCTTCCCACTGCAATTAGGAAATAACTATTACTAATAGGGCTTTGGTACTATTTCCTCATTTACAGAACTTTGTAAAGAAATAAAGGCGATGAGGAATTCACATTTTGGACCTGTTCATAGATGTTTCTTGCAAAGAGAGTTATTTGGCAAGTAGCATTTTGTTTTGTTAAACTTACCACAGTGAAATCCACCAAATGACAATCTGACAATGAGATATCAATGTGAAATATTTGTATTTGTGTGTATCAGTTTAATAACAATGGACATGTAGCATATTTTGCATTATGTAATACCAGACCTTAATAAAACGACTGTCCAAATCTTAGTCTTTCTGAAATCAATAAAATTTTGCTCCTGACTGTGATGGTATTTTGACTTGGTCCTATAAATTTGTTCTGGCTGTCTTTTCCCCTTTGTACAGAGTTCAAGGTCTTTGGATGAGCAACCCATTTTAGTATTCTAGGACTGTGTACAATTTACTCTTACACAGTTCTTGCAGTTCCAGTAGGAATTCAAACGACTGCTTGTTTATATTTGAAATCTGCACAGTAAATTTTGCATCTCACAAGAAATATAAATTCTAGATGTGTTCAAACCTTCAGGTAACAGACATGCTTTCATAAAAAGTGAAGCTAGGAGACCTCCTCAGAGGTCATCTAGTCTGACCTCCAAAGTATTCCTAAAAAAAAAAAAAGTAGAACTAATACATTTCTGACCAAAGCTGGCCTAGTCTGTTCTTTTAAAACCGCAGAAATGGGGATCCTAAAATCTCCTGTCGTAATCTTTTCCACTGTCTGTGCCAGTACCCTTATAGAAAGATAATAGAAGGAAAATTCCAACCTAACTACCCTTACTGCAGATTAAATACATTACTTATTTTTCTTCCTATAGTAGACACAGAGAGGAGTTTAATGGATTTTTTTCTTTGCAACAGTCTTTCACATAGCTACGTCATGTCTCTTAGTCTTCTAAAAAATAACCAATTGTAGCTGTTATTCCTTTAAATTCACATTTTCCTGACCTCTGATGAGCTTTTTATTCTATGCTGAACCTTGTTGAATCTTGATAGAGTAAGTACAAAACTGAAATTTTACTTCCCATTATGATATATGCTTTATTGAAACCATAAGACATTTTTCACTTATGTGATACCCTACAACATCCAAATCCTTTCCTGTAGGACTACTATATAGGCATGTCATTCCTCATGCAGTATTTGTGAAGCTTATTGTCCCTACTTAAATGTTTTATTTCTCTTGATTGAATTGATTTCTTTTTGCTATAGCATTCTTACTCCTATTTGTCTTGTTTATTTTGAATTCTAACATTGTATTCTAAAATGCTTATGCTCCTCTAGGCATGGTATCATATAAGTGTTTAATAAACCTTCTGCCTGTTGTACCAGTCAAGGCATTAATGAAATGGTTGCACAGTACCAGACTCAAGACAGATCTCAGTAGAAAAACAGATGATGCAGACTTCCAACATACTGTTTTCCTATCTCTTCTGCAATCTCATTACAGTAGTGTCAGGTAGAAAAAATATTTTCCTGTTTGTTTATTTATTTGAATGAGGTTAATATATATGCAAACCAGTAACTACTGTTTTAAGGAACTGAAGCTATGGTATATCTACTACCCTGTCCCAACTTCTGAGGCTAGTTTTCCGTTACAGAAAGGAGTTAGATTGCTTCAAAACACTGTTCTAGGTACATTAATTTTTGGCTATTACTTATAATTAGTTGCTCTTTTAAGTGCCTAGAAACTATCTTGCTTGTTTTTCAATGCTCTGCAGTCAGACTAGCCCTTTTGTGGTTCCCTGGCTGTCCTTTTGGGAGTAAGCATCACATTTGCCTTTTCCGGTGCCTCAGAATCTTGATTTCTACATATTCTAAAGTTTCTAACGATCCTAGGACTACTTCACCATTTCCTTAAACATCTACTGGATATTGTTCAGGCACAACTTATGAAACTCATGGCAGCCTGAGGTTTTACCCTGTTGTTACCAATGTTTGTCATGGAACCCATGTAGTCTTAAATAATTACTTTTAGTGAAACATGAATCCAAAGAGTGTTAAACATTTTACTCATCTTGGTATATCTAGAATGGTTAAGAGAATTGTTGGCTTTTCACATCCATATCAATGACCAGGTTAATTAATTGCTTATAAAATTTAGCTACTAGGTGAAAAGCCACCTGCTCAGAATGACTGGGCAAGTTCTGGAACCAACTGTCCTAGGCACAATGCAGTTCTGGAAAGGAGGAGTCATTACTGCATCATATGACAACAGCAGATTCAGGATGGCAGTAATATGAAGAAGTTAATATTCTACTGGCTTAATTTACATCATGGGACATCTGCTGTCTATAGAGTTGTGTGACATTGCTTTACCAAAGGGTGTATCAGAATGGAAGGAAAAGGTTTAATGGAAGGGGAAGAGCATAAATGTGAAAATTAGCAGAATTCTGAATTGCTAACATTATTTTCAGGAAATATGGAAGGAATAATACTTAAGCCAAAGAATATGTCACACTAAATATTTTTGAAAAACAAAAAAAAAATGGACAAGGGCTTTTAGAAAGTAGTTTTAACTTTTTCAAGGAGAATCTATGGATGGAAGGAAGATGGTGGAAAACTTCACAGATTAGGTATTAATGATCTATTTGAAGCAGTTTTTATAACCAAACTTTAATTCTCTTCTGTTTTCAGTTTTTCAGCTATTTGAATGAAGCAATTCAATAAGAATGTGTGATATTTGAGATTTTTATCAGTCTGTTACTTCTATTTATTGGCTTCATGGATAGTTTGTGTTGCTAAACTGAAAATCCTGTCACACTGAGTAAGAGTTCATTAAAAAGAGAAATATGGGAATGCATAATATCAAATTATAACTTCTGTGTGACATTCCTGTAATATCTGTCACTTTTTAAAAAAATGTTAGCAGTTATGTAGAATGAAGTCTGTAAATCTATGTAATCACTTCTACTTAAGTTTCCTGTGGGTCTGATAGAGTCAGGATTTCTTCTACAGATGTACATGGAGCAGAGCACTGGGGAATAGCGGAGGAACTCTGAGTGAGCAGCAAACATGTCGCTTTCCACATCCAGCCCAAATAGGAAGTTCTTTGGTCCATCTTTAAGAACCTCAAAGCTACAAAAGCATTTATTTAACATTACGAAACTAAACTCAAGAATACCTCAAATAATAAGCAGCATTAACCACACTGAGAGTGTCATTGTCATCAGATATTATAACTTTAAAGGACAAAGATCCAAAAAAACTAATGTAATTTGTGTCCTAATACTCAGCTGACCAAATATGTAGCATTTTTACTGCAAAGTACTAAAAGTGCTGATAATTAATATTGTGACTTCTGGTTTTAAAAAATGAGCTCTTATAACTTGCTGACTCCGCTGTATTTTTGCCTAGCATAGCAGGTGTGTCTCCCCTGTGCCAAGCTCAGCCTCTGGGGTTCCCTGGCACAATAGATATGAAACCCTGCAAGAGGAACGAAATCATAGAATCATAGAACAATCACGTTGGAAGAGACCCATTGGGTCATCGAGTCCAACCATTCCATTCAAACACTAAAACATGTCCTTCAGCACCTCATCCACCCGTCCCTTAAACACCTCCCTGGGCAAATCTCTGTGAGGATGATGGGTCTCACAGCCAAGAAATGCTCCCTAGGTCAAGACAACCTCAGTCATCTATAAAAATGACCTCTTCCAAGAAAAGATGAGTTATTGTCATAGGTGATTCACCTCTGAAGGGAACTCATGGGCGATCTGCAGACCTGACCTATTACATAGGAAAGTCTGCTGCCTACCTGAGTCCTCAGTAAAATACGTGGAAAGAAAACTTCCAACCCTGGTCAGGCCCATGGATTATTTTCCTCTACTGATTTTTCAAGTGGGTATTAATGAAATCCATACAAGAAATCTGAGGGTAGTTAAAAGGAACTTCAGGTCCTTGGGACATATGGTGAAGGGATCAGGTCACTGGTAGTGTTATCATCTGTCATTTCAACTATGGAGAATAACAAGAGGAGGAATAGGAAGAGCCAAGAAATAAATACCTGTCTCTGAACCTGGTATGAGAAGCTTGGGTTTTTTGATCATTGGTTGGCCTACACAGCACAAGGTTTTCTGTCCAAGGATAGGGTATACTTGTCCCCAAGGGGCAGGAGGATAATTACCAAGAAGCTAGCAAGACTTGTTAATAGAGCATTAAACTAGATGTGAAGGTAGAGGGGGACAAAACTATGTTTGACAGAAAAAAGCCTGGGAATGGCACTCCAGTCTGGGAATGGTGTGCTGGCGAACACCTTTGGTCTGCCGCCTCAGAGGAAGTGGGAGACAGCACTTCAAATGGCAGCATAGATGTAAAGATTACTGAGGAGTTAGAAAATTCAGTGAGGAGTCTCTTAGGAACAGAGACTCTTCCCCTTAGGTGTGTAGTGAGATAACTAGCCCAACTGAAGTGCATCTACACTAACACATGCAACATGGGCAATAAACAAGAGGAACTAGAAGTAACTGTAAGGCAAGAAGACAATGATATAATTGTCATCACAGAAACATGGTGGGGTGACTTACATAACTTAAGGTGCTCGCTATAAACCCTTCAGGTGGGATAGGTGAGGAATCAGAGGCAGTGAGATAGCCCTGTATGTCAGAGAGTGTTTTGATACCCTAGAGCTTAGTGATGGTAATGATAGGTTTGAGTGTTTATGGTAAAAATCAGCAGAGCACCTAACAAAACAGATATTGTGGTGGTAGTCTGCTATAGACCATCCAGTCAGGATGAGGAGGCTGAAGACTTATTCTACAAGTGACTGAGAGAAGTCTCACGATCACTAGCCCTTGTCCTTTTGGGGACTTCAACTTGCCAGATGTCTGCTGGAAGCATATAATATAGCAGAGAGGAAGCAGTCTAGAAGGTTCCTGGAGTGTGTGGAAGACAGTTTCCTCATACAACTGGTGAGTGAGACAAGTAGAGAAGTTGTCCTGCTGGACCTGCTGTTTGTGAACAGAGAAAATCTTGTGGGAGATGTGGCAGCTGGAGGAAGCGTGGAGCATAGTGAACACGAGATGACAGAACTCTCAGTTCTAGGAGAAGTAAGGAAGAGGACTGGCAGAACTGCCATCTTGGACTTCTGGAGGGCAGACTTTGGACTGTTTAGAAGGCTGGTCAATAAAGTTCCCTGGAAGAGAGTTCTTAAGGACAAAGGAGCCCAAGAAATCTGGATGCTCTTTAAGAAGAAAATCCTGATGGTGCAAGAGCAGGCTGGGCCTGTATGCCAGAAAATTAGCCAATGGGGGAGAAAACCAGCTTGATTACAGAGAGATCTGGGTGGATCTCAGAAAAAAAAGAGTAAAGTGCATGAGCTTTGGAAGAAGTGGCAGACATCTAGGGAGGACTAGAGGAATGAGGTGAGATCATGTAGAGAGAAAATCTGAAGGCCTAAAGCCCATCTAGAGCTTAGATTGGCCAATTCTGTGAAAAACAACAGAAAATCTTTCTACAAATATATCAACAACAAAGGGAGGACCAAGGAGAATCTCTATCCTTTACTGGATGCAGGGGAGACATTAGTGAAAAATGACGAGGATAAGGCTGAGGTACTTAATGTCTTCTTTGCCTCAGTCTTTAATAGTAAGGCAAGATGTTCTCTGGGTACTCGGCCTCACGAGCCGGAAGACAGGGAGGGAGAGCAGAACAAAGTTGCCATGATCCATGAGGAAATGGTTAAAGATCTGTTCAGCCAATTAGATATTCACAAATCTATGTGGTCAGATTGGATCCACCCAAGGGTATTAAGGGACTTGGCAGAAATGCTTACCAAACCCTTTTCCTTCATCTACCATCAGTCCTAGCTGACTGGGGAAGTTCCATTGGACTGAAGGCTGGTAGATGTTACATCCATTTGCAAGAAGGGCAGGAGGGAGGATCTGGGAAGCTACAGGCCTATCAGTCTGACTTCAGTGCCAGAGAAGGTCATGGAACAGGCTGTCTGAGTGCTATCACACGCAAGAAAACCAGGGGATCAGGCCCAGTCAGCATTGTTTTATGGAAGGCAGGTGCTGCCAAACTAACCTGATCACCTTCTATGGCAAGGTGACACACTTAATGGATGAAGGAAAGTCTCTGGATGTAGTGTATTTGGACTTTAGTAAAGTCTTTGACACAGTTTCTCACAGTACTCTACTTGAAAAACTGTCTTCCACTAGCCTGGACAGGAGCACCCTCTGCTGAGTAAAAAACTGGCTGTATGGCTGGGCCCGAAGTCTGATGGTAAATGGAACTGGAAGACAGTCAGAAGTGGTGTCATCCAGTCTCGGTGCTGAGTCCAATACTGTTCAATATCTTTATCAATGGTCTAGATGAGGGGGTTGAATGTACCTTTAGTAAGTTTTCAGATGACACTAAGCTGGTAGGAAGTGTTGATCTGCTTGAGGGTAGGGAGGCTCTGCAAAGGGATCTGAACATGCTGGATCAATGGGCTGAGGCCAATGGGATGAGTTTTAACAAGGCCAAGTGCAAGGTCCTGCACCTGGGACACAACAACCCTGTCCAGTGCTACAAGCTTGGGCAAGAGTAGCTGGAAAGCTGCCTGGAAGAGAAATACTTGGGGATATTGGTTGATAGTGACTGAACATGAGCCAGCAGTGTGCCCAGGTGACCAAGAAGACCAATGTCATCTTGTCTTGTATCAGACATAATGTGGCAAGTGGAATTAGGGAAGTGATTCTGACCCTGTACTCTGCACCTGGTGAGGCAGCACCTTGAATACTGTGTTCAGTTTGGAGCTACTCACAACAAGATAAACATTGTGAGGTGCTGGAGTGTGTCCAAAGAAGAGTAATGAAGCTGGTGAAGGGGCTAGAGAGCAAGTCTTATAAGGAGTTGCTGAAGGAACTGTGATTGTTTAGTCTGGAGGTGAGGAGGCTGAGGGGAGACCTTATCACCATCTGCAGCTACCTGAAAGGATTTGTAGAGAGAGGTCAGTGATGGTCTTTCCTCTCAAGTCATCAGTGATAGCATGAGAGGGAATGGCCCCAAGTTGTGCCATAGGAGGTTCAGATTGAACATTAGGAAAAGCTGAAAGGGTTATCAAGCACTGGAACAGGCTGCCCAGAGAGGTGATTGAGTCACAGTCCCTGGAGGTCTTTAAAAGACGGGTAGATGAAGTGCCTAGGGATATGATTTAGTAGTAGACAGGTAAGGTTGGACTTGATGATCTTGAAGGTTTTTTCCAACCTAATGATTTTATGATTCTATGATTCTCTTGATTTAAGTTGAAGCTAAGCACATGCTACAATGCTCTGATGAATTAGTAATATTTTTTAAGAAATAAATAATTATTTCAGCAAAATTAATAATTTCTATATTTCCACTAATAGCCAGTTATTTGATGCAAAAATAAATCTAATGCAACATTTTGAATTCAGCACTTATATTAAAAGTTTGCAGCCAATGATCATTACACAGATTACTAATACTAGATAAGTTTAATTTTCTGCAATTTCAGGAAAGTGTCAACCCAACAGTATTATGATCTGCAGCCATCCTAATATTTATGTTCACCAAATTCTTAGTGGACTAGTTCTGGGGGAAATTTTTCTTCCAAATGTGGGTTAATCTTGCTTATTTTCTTCAAAATATTAACACTAATTTTCTTTGCAGTTAATTTAGGGATAGAAAATATAACTTAGGTTCAGTCCCCTTGTTTGATAATTTAATACTGATATTACTTACATTATTAGTTTTACTGGTAAATCAAGGAGCAAGTTGCCGGAATCCAGCTGTGACCCCAGGGCAGGAACTTTGTGCCGCCTGTCACCTTCTGACAGTTTGGGCTGTTAATTGCCTCCAACAGTTGGAACACAAGCACCTCTCTGTCTGCCAGCTGGCAGCCTGCACCTCACACTGGCAGCCTGAGAAGATTTAAAACCTGTAACGAAAGGCTGTAATGTAAACAGTTTATTGTATTATACACAATGGCAGCAGTAGACCTACATCAGGAATCAAAGGTAGTCTCTACGCTCATGAGCAGTTAGACTGGAAAGAACGCAAGCCCCTTCTTGCCTCTCTCTGTCAGTCAGTAGACAAAACTTGAAGGCCAAAGTGAAACAGTATGAGCCAAAACTTTAAGACTCTTAATACTGCTATCTAGGTGTCTGAATTGTTGTGGTATCATTGAGCTATACCTATTACTTTAACATGTGAAAATAATACAGCAAGTCTTTAATTGCTTGGTGTCGGTCACCAGCCAAGAGGAACTGCAAAAATCATCTTTGAGGTTTTCTTCTCAGAATACAAGTGCAGACTTCATGAATGTATTGTCAGAACCTCATGAGACCTTAACGTGGCACAAATGTCCCTTGGAGTTTTAACTGATATATACCAAGGAGAGAGCTCATGATTACAGTTCTGAGGGAGCAGTGTTGCTGTGCTGTATATGCAAGGTCTAATACGAAAACAACCCCTAGAGAATGTGTCAGTAACTGTTTTTTAAAACAAATTAAAATCTCAGCTGTAATCACCTTCAAAATAGTTCCATTCTGAGTTGACATACAGCTGCATATGATGCTGCCAATGTCCAAAACAATTACACAGATCATTTTATGAATGTCTGTTGAGGATCTCCATTGTTTTTCTTCCATATCATCTAGCAACAAAAGATGGGTTCCATTGAGCACTGACTTGATATTTGGGAGAAGGTAAAAATCACAGTGAGCCAGGTCTGGTGAACAGGGTGGGTGCTGAAGCACAGTGATATTATTAGCTAAAAACAGATTTACAGAGAAAGTATTGTAGGCTGGTGCACACTGACATTTTCTGAGTGGGGTAAGAAAATGTCTGTATTTGAACACACATCCACAAGCACTGAATGAAGAGATTGAGTTGAGGGTTTTCTCACTGTGATATGTTAGAACATGTCTATAACCATCTCTTTGTCTCTTTCCTCTCACTCTTGGTTCCCAAGCTGTAGCATTAGTCTTTTTTTTTTATGTGTGTGTCAGACCTCATAAAATGTGAACTACTCAAAAGATGTGAGAACAAGATTCCTTGTTAAAAATTCATGAAAGAATTTCAATATGGCCATAGCTGCTCAGAGCATGCAGCTAAACAAGTGCAGGATCCCGACAATGGGAACTGCCCAAGAAGTGGCTTGCATTTCAGCTTCTGGTAGATGTTATTTAATGTCTTTGCTTGCCTATCATTTAAGTCTAGAACACTAAGCCAACCTAAGCAAGGGTGAAAGAATGTACCCAAACCCTCTTGTCAGCTTCAGCTGAGCAATTAGAATACTTGCCAAGAGGCAGAGCTGTATTGCCATCCATCCCAAGCCTGACAAGGTTCAAGCCCCTGCCACTTTTGGCTGGAGAGCAGTCTGATAATTTCCAGGCAAGCTTGGGTCACTGGAAACCTAGAATTGCAAAACTGGTGAAATCAAACAGACCAAGAAGGTGCATAAATATCAACCAAGATGAGATGGTCTTGCTTGGCAGGGAAGTGTTCTGGATTGCACCCTTATTCTCTGTAATGCTCAAGTATTTTATGTACTAGCTTCTTGGTGCAAGAAACAGCATTTCTGCAACAGAAATTTGTGGAGTTTTACAGTGTTGAGTTAAAAACAAAATCACAAATTATCTTACAACTTCCAGTCATGTGTATGTAAATTTGAATAAAATACACCTGAGTAAGGAATATTCCCTATTATTAGGTGTGCACATCCAGTTTAAGAGTATTCAGATATCTGTTACCTCTACATAATATTTAGGAAAGGAATATTAATACTGTTAATAACCAAATCTTTCTGGAGTCTTTAAATTATATCATTAGAGTAACTGAAAGAATTCTTTAACTGTAAGAAGCAAGTGGAACAATAAACTTGGCATTTTAGAATAGGAAATAGGCGAAAATGAGATATATAATAAAACTGTTATTGTGCAAATGTTTTTAAGTCATCCTTATAGAACATCCTTTCTCTCTCTGTCTCTGTCTTACTAGGTTTTTACTAAAAGTCAAAATAATCTTTTCATACATTAATATAAATATTATTTCACACATGGAAATGAAATTTCATGTCAGTGATGCATTTTCCATAGATGTCACAGAATTGTTTATTATATTTATCCTAAGAAATATTGCAGTTCATATCCTCTGAAATGATGCCTAGAGAAAAGGAACAACTCTTGACTTAAAGAGTCCTAGGGATTTCTACAGTAGAAGTGAGACTGAGTTCCCTCATGTAGGTACAGTCCGCAGTATTTTCAACTATTTCACCTAGCTCACATCACTTTTAGATGGACTTCAATGCAGAGTATGCTTTTAAGCGTATTTCAGAACAGATGTGGAAACTGCTCTATCTCCTCCATCCCTTGCTGATAAAGGGACATTGGAACCAGAATGAAGCTGTTCAGGAAGAGTGGGGGCTGAATTACTTACTAGCTTTGTAAAAATTAACAATAGTAACTCAAATACCAATGGCCCTGTCTGCTGACTTTTAAGTGAATCTAAGCCTCCCAGGCCAGAGATGTCCATACTATTTTTGAAAAGCAAACACCTGGGAATAGCCTTTATATCACTATGGAGCATGCAATTTCACTCCTATACTTGCAGTTTGGGCATTCCAAACAGCTATTTCAAACTTACAAGCTTAATGAGGCTTAATCTCACAAAATCCATTTAAACTAAATGACTCCTGAGGTAGGATGTACCAAACTGTAGTCTTGGCTACAGTGGAGCTTCCTGGTATTTATACTAGTCCAAGCAGAAACAGTTTGATCCAGTGTTTTCAATATATAGCACTGGAAAGATTTCTAAAATGTATACATACTCTGGAATTTGAAATTTAGTGTACAAGGAAGACAAAAGTAACTTTGCATCTGCTCTTTATATGATTTATATGTATGAAGTATTGCTTATAAATTCATTGTACATTACTATTGGAAGATGCTTTGCAAATTATTCCCAGGAATGCCATCAATTGTCAATACAAAGAAAGCCTGTCTTCTCCACTAGCTGAGCTAAAGCAATATTAATTTTGTTGCATTCTCCATTCTAAAGCCAGGTCAAAGCTCTTTACAGTTCCCATTCCAGCAGACAATTCCTCTCTTGCATGGTTAACTACTTCACTGCTGGTGCAACAATCACATCTGCCCCATGTGCCCATATCACATGGACACTCCCTTGAAGCCAGGGAAATGTCAGCAAGACATATCTGGTATCTATCACCAGCAGTCAAGCTATCAGATAAGTGACTGGAGAAAAGCCATTTTAAAGTAATTTTATAAAATTTTCTATAGTTTTCACAGATCAGAAGCACCCTGATAGTATTGCATTTTTTTCATTTGAATAAACTTCTATTTTATTTGGCAGTCAACACAGTAAGCATAGAAGTATGTCAGTGTTGTTGGTTTTTTGTCATATTTTAGCATATTGTTTAACATATTTTCTAGAAAGGAATTTTTTTTAGCAAATCAATTTTCTTCTAGAAAATGTAATTATAATTAAAAGACAATTTCTTTTGCTTGAAGATTTTTGCATTCCTCTCTCCTTTCCAAAATATATTTAATTTGATTTCTGCTGAAATGTTTCCACTGGAAAATCTCTGTGTTCACTCAGTTATTTCATTATTTGATTGGAAATATTAGAAATATTTTATTCTTACAAATTTTTCCCCTTGTTTTTCCTAAAATAACGAGATATAACGAGGTCTATTTCCTAGATATATTACTGGGATTTTAAGATGTTCTAACACTTGAACTCTTCCAAATGCTTAAAATTTCAAGTTCTGCATTTGTATTCACATCATTTTTTTCTTGTTTGAGTGCTTTTTTAAATGATGACAACTCCTCATCTCAACCCTTCTTCTTACCCTGTATTTCTATCAACTGTATCTTTGCACAGACATTTTGTATATATTGCTATATTTCTGTTTCACAGCAATCATTTCATGTGGCTAATTTTGTGCATGTGAGTCGTCCCTCCTAATTCAACTGCTTTGCTAAAGTTTTTCACAGCATTGCTAATGACGCAGAACCATTAGCACAGTGAGCATGCGTGGTCCTTGGCACCCACTGTCCAGAGCTGATCATAATCTCTTGAGTGACAGCCTTGCAATGTGGGTGATCCTGGTGATCAAGACAAAATTCTGCACTTGGGATTGGAGGAGACTTAGCCTGCAGTGGAAGCATCCTTCATTTCCCTTCTTTTGTGATTTCCAGTACCACAGAGCAGAGGGAAGTAAAGGAGAGAGAAGTCCAGGAGGAAGAGGCATTGCTCAAACTTTCTTTGATCTGATCCAGGTGAAGCATTTCTGACCCAGGCAGAACAGATCAAAGAAAGGAGCCAGAATACAGAGCACTTGAGTATTTCATGACTGTAGAAAATACAGCCACATAAGTGCCCCTTTTTTATTTTGAAAATGTGCTCACCTTACGTATAACCTGTCATGGCATTTATTACTAAAACCAGATGATCAAAAACTATTGATTATTTTACATATCTCTTTCAGGAAGGCACTGGTTATATCGTGTCTCAGATAAAAAAACTGTGACTGGTATGTGTAAAACATAATAAAACCAGCAGAAACAAGTGCGAACAAATAGCATATTTATTTTATTTCTAAAAATATCTTTACTTAGAGAGATTCTAATTTCAAATCTTCAGTAATCCACTGAACAGTAGAAGATTTTTATCATTAGTAAACCCTATCTCTCTTAATAATTCAGAGGCAACAAATAGGTTGATGTACTACCATCTCCTTCAATCTGCAGTACTGAGTAGTCTTTAAATGAGTAGAGTAGTATGACTGAATAGGGCCTATATCTTAGTTTCAGCATATACGTTGTACTAAGCTAAGTGCAGCATGGTTTATAGCTGTAATTATATAATGTTCTGCCCCAAAGGGGCCTCTAGCAAGGGCTTATCCTTGTGATTAACTTCCTGCACTGTGAACAGTCCCACTGATCTCCATTGACTCTTTGTGTACCTTGTAAGGATTTCTCACAGCGCTTGCACATCATGGGTGGGACACATCTTCTGCACCAGTCCCAGGAACAACCTCTTTGCTGAAAAGTCACAACAGTCTTGCTTGTGTGGTATTCTGGTTATTTTTTCACGCCTGGAGCTCCTGGGCAATATCACTGAGTGTTGATTCCCCACTGAGTCAGAGAGAAGTGTGCCATCTACTGAGGCACTCGCATCTCCTCCTGGAACACACCAGTTTTTCTCAAAAACCTCTCAGTTATGTGCCAAGCTGGAAAGCTTGTAAGACCGGAGTAAACCCAAGAATTTGGTGAAACTCATTAAAAGGAGCATTACAGGAAGAGCTGCATTTGTTCAAATTGCTACGTTATTCCATTCGCCGTGTGCTAAGTAAAATTGAGCGGCTTTATGATGAACAGGGATCTGATGTAAAGAACATTTTGACAAATATACTTTAAAATAACAAAATTTACTACAAACTCTACCATTTACACCATGATAAGTTATCATTCAGACATTTCAGTTTTTAACCCTGAATTTGCTTTGTGGGTTTCTATGCATTCTGCAGTTTCTATTAAGCCTTTCTTAAAATCCACTTCATGCTGATGCTTATATGACAAATTATTGGTTTATGCCATACAGAAAACCTCCAATCCATTATTCTGAAAATAAATTACAGAAATATTTCTGCTAATATTTTTGTTTTATAGTAGAAAATCTGCGTGATATTGTATAATGAGGGTCACAGTTAAACATGTTTTCCTGTTGTAAGAACAACTTTGAAAGTTATCATTGAGTACTATGGTCAGTACGTTTGTTTCAAAAAACAGATCTGTAGTTTGCGGAAGAGACTTGTTTTATTATCTGTTGATATCTGTCTTCTTTAATGAGAAATGGGCACTAAAGACACTGGAGAGACAGAGCAAATACCTTTATATGTGACTGTGAGTAGATCACAGGCTGTGTGTAAGCCAAACACATGCCTTCTGTTCATAATCCACAGGGGAGTGTACTAATCATGTGTTATTAACTGCAGTTCTATGTATCCAAACATTTGACTAGGTAAAATTATTGGAGATGTCAAGGGAAAAGATGTATTTGCTGTTCTTACTTTCACCTCATCTTAGAATATAAAACCCTGTAAATAAAAGCTAATCTTGGCAAATCATGTAGAAAAAGTCAAAATCATGTAGTCAATGTTATAAACAGTCCAATACAGACGACAGGTTTTTTGGTTACAAAATAATATTCAAGTCAGCTGTAAAAAAAAATAGGCTGAGAGCTAAATGTACTGGTTTTAAAACAACAAGTATGAAAATTTCTTGTTCTCAGGATCCCATACAACTGTGGCATGATAAAGTTCAAAAGGAACTCTTGATAGTTTTTTTTCCTAAGCATTTTTCATCAGCTTACTCTGATCTAAAAATTTATTGCAGTCTGATAGATAGCAAAACCAGAGAGGAGCATTGGCCAGCAGCTGTCTCAGCTTTGAGGTCTTGTTTTTCTTTCATCAGTGAATGACAATTGTGATTGGAAATGGTTAAAGCTTATGCTGTTTGTGTCTTTGTCATTCTTACCACCAACTTATGAAACAAATCTAGGTTTTCAAACACAGATCTAAATGCTGTGACTATGTTTGGTATCAAGAACTATTTATGGCCAAACAAACTTTTCTCTGATATTCTTGGACATATTTTACAATCAACAGGTTAACAGGAGTTGTGAGTTATATCTGAATGCTATTTATAAACAAGAGTCAAATTTACGCTTATAGTATACTGGCAAGTTTGAATAACAATGTCAACACATCTACTGTCAATACAGTCTCTCTCCATTTTACTATTACTAGTAGGATTCTTTTTTCAAGATATTTAAATCTCTAACCAGGTATGCGTGGACTGATTTAAGCTTCTAGATAAAACAGAGTGCTGCAGTTATTCCAGAGGTTACCTGCTAGTAAAAGTATGTTTTTTCTTGATCTTCCTGGTGTATTGCTATTCTTTTAATGCAGATAAAGAGTGTTAAAAATATTAAAAACAAAATTCATGTTCCTGAATAAGTGCCTGGACAATACCAATTTAAATTAGAAGCAGTATGGCTTGAGTGTTTCTTTGTGTTTGATATAATTTTCTATGATTTTGCAATAAGTGATTGACTACTCTTCTGAAAGAGCATAGAAAAAAAGGAAGTTGAGAACATCTGTTAAAATTTTTACATGGATTCTTTTTCATTTCCATGCTTATTTTTCAATTATTGTAGCTTACAGTATTTCTGAGATCCCTGAGTCCCTGTTGTGACAGTCACCAAACAGAATGCAACCAAAGGCAGTACTTATTTAACATACATTATAATGATTTGTTGGGGTTCTTTTTAATGCTGCTTGTATCAAAATTGTGAGGAGTTATCACATATTTAGTTCAGACTGCCTGGAATACCTCTAGAGAAAGATGTAAAAATGCCATAGTATGGCCATTACCAAATGATATTTTTAATAAATTTCTTTAAAGTTGTGAATAAGTAGGAAATAATAAAATATTGTCCTCACTTTTCCTAGTTAAACATTAACAAAATACACATGTAAACTTTGTTGCCTATTACATATATAGGGGGCTATGAATCACAAACTTAAGTATTTTAATTACAGCTTTTATATGTGATTGATTTTGGCTTTGGGCACAGAATCAAGGCATTCCACACTTTAATTTTTGTATATTTAAGAAAAAGGAGAGATGACAACAGCATACTTGCCTGCCTCCACTTTTAAGGGATAATCAGTTAATGCTGCTACAACACTTTGAAGATAGGCCTTCCAGAACTTGTATACGATTGGGCATTTATAGAGGTAATAAAACATCCATACTTACCTATGATAAGATACAGGGGATTTAAAATATTCAGGTTTCCTGCTATAACTAACTGCCTGAGATTAGAAGGAAAATCTTTCCTTCAGGCAGGTTACTACTTAGGGTATTACTTTTGGTGGTTATGACGTAGCTTACATATTTCTTTGAAGCATCACACTGTTTGCTGGAGAAGGATACTACACTAAACAAACCTCTTTCACAATGAGAACAGCAGCTCTGTGTTTCTAGGATCTCTATGGCTGGTGTAGATGAAGCCTTTTTCTTCTATGTGTCTCAGTAAGATGAGCTCCCTCCTCTCTACAACTATCTTTAAAATAGTTGTAGAAAACAATGAAGTCTCCCCTCAGCCTCCTCTTCTCCAGGCTAAACAACCCCAGCTCTCTCAGCAATTCCTCATAAGGCCTGTTCTCCAGTCCCTTCACCAGCTTTGTTGCTCTTCTCTGGACTCACCTCAGAGCCTCAACATCCTTCTTGTAGTGAGGGGCCCAGAACCGAACACAGTATTTGAGATGTGTTCTTGAATGAAATGAACAATTGTGAAGATAGACTTGGAGTTGGATCATTTCTGGCTCTGACAGAACCACAACAGCACACCTGAGTATCCTTCTGGAATAACCCAGCTCTTCTCTAGCCTACTCATTTCCAGGGGTGCATTAAACCCCAGCAGGCTGGCAGAGAAGAACTTAGGCCACCTTATCAAACTAACTTCAATGCCTGTGAGCTTATCATTTGCTGCTGTGGTGCTGGAGTAGGCAAAGTAGAATCTGTTCTAAAGCAGTTTGCTAAGATGTACTGAAATAGTAAAACTGCTGCCAAAATTATGTGATTGTTGGATAATTTTGATATGGGCTTACTAGTAACAAATAAGATCATTCCTCCTTGAGAAAATGTTGTTTGCAACTTTGCCCTTGAATTGTTAAATACACACAATTACATGCAGAGCTTGTGTGGTATGCATGTGTGCATTTGTGCAACAGCTAGCTTAAATTCAGCCCTGACAATTTTTTTAAACTTGCTTATCAGGCAGCATGTCTCAATTTTTATTCAGTCCACAGTTTCTGCTTTACTGCCTTATTATATTCTTGAGGTTCACTGGTTATTTCTCCCTCTTCTCCCTGTTTTTTTCCTTTTTGTGACATAAATTTTGTATTTAAATATATATACACGGAGAGAGAGAATGCAAAATAATCACTTACAAGAAATCTTGAAGCTGTTTTTCCTACCCTTAAACAGCAAGAGATTTACATTTATAAATAGGGAGCCGGAGGCTGCTGAGGCAGAACACGACAGCACGTGAAGTTGCGCAGATAGATTTTTCAGTTCTTTTATCTAGTAAACATCCTAATGATCGACATCAAAGGCTGAAGAAAGAAGCTGTTCTTCTCTTTTGTGCCAAATTGAGAAGGAGTGAGCTCTTTTACATCTCATTTGGGAGATATGAGGGGCCTTTGAATGGATCATTGCTTTTTATGAGTAGTAATGAGGTGAGAAGTATTCTAGTGTGTGGCACAGGCCTTCATTAAAAGCGTGAAACAGAATGGCTTATGGTTAAAAGGAGTAATTTGTTCTAACATACTTGCTAAACTGTGCTGTAACCATGCCAGGTCACTGGACTACATTTTCCATGGGATTCTTGAATGTGTTTGTATGAAATTATTCTGCCTATACCAAATACAGGGATTTTTCCAATGGCTTGTGCTAACCAGTTGACAGCACTCGCCCCTTCACTGGCAATTTCTCTACACGTTGTATTTTAAGAGGTGTGGAAGAGCCCAGATTCTGTTGCTCAAGCCAATGTTTCCTTAAAAGAATAAAAATCAGCAAAACATGAAATAAGTGTGATCCGATGGTCTTATTAACATGATGATAAAGCAGCAAAACCATTCGCATACTCTCTGTTCTCAGTCTGCCAGCATTTTACCAGAGATGTCCGTGCAAACCAAAGGCAACTAAGATGCTATACATTGCTGGTTTTTACAGAAGTACGTTTGAGCAGCCTGACTTCCTAAAGAACTGCTCAGCCACTCCTCACCATCACAGCTGACAGCAAGCAATAACGATTGGCACTTTGGAAAATCAGCTATTCGTGTTCTAATGCTGCTAAGGAGCATGATAATTTTGCAGCAGTGCACATAATGCAGAAATTCATTTCCAAGTTCTTATTCCTGCTGTGCTTGGTGAGAGAAGACTCAAACTATATGTGCAGTACAAATGTTTTTCAGAGGACAGAAAGAGGTATGGTTACTGGTAATGACACTCATGAACTGTGAGGGACTGGAATAAATTACACTGGCAAAGGAATAGTTTTTCCAACACAGGTTATATGCACAATGAGTCCTTTTCTCAGCAAACCACTCATGGCATCCAGATCTGACCTCTAGGCATTAAAACCATGCAGTCTGCTGAGGATTATACGTCCAGTCGGCAGCAAAATAAGGAAGAGAATGCAGACTACAGCCTACTCCTGCTCCAGTCACCCTACCATACTGCTGCTCTGCTCTTCAGAGTCATGTTTAGACATTAGTCTGTTCCCAGTGCTGACAGAAAAACTGCCTTCAGTCCTTGACATGCAAAAAGTAGGCAATTTTGAGTTTCAGCTCCATCCAATGTTGGGGTAACAACTGATCAGGAAACTCTAGAAAGCCATTTAAAAGGGAAGTACTTATTAATCTAAATAAAAAAGCAGAAATTATCTACTTCAAATGATGTTTTTTCTTGAAAAAAAAAGTGAGGGAAGAACAAAATAGACAATATGGATGTTTTTATTATTGTTTGTCCTCATTTTAGAACAAATAGGAACATCTAAAAAGAATAAAAATCTTACCAAAATATTTTAATTAACTCAAGTCAAGCTTTTGTTTGGGATGCTTATTTATAAAAAATTATGAGATCTCAAATTTTTGTGCTGAGTTGGATCAGGAAAATGTTTGAAATTTCAAAACTATCTCATTCCTATATTTGAACTAGGGGAAGGGACAGAACTCTGTGTATGTCTGTCTCTGTGTGTGTGTTTGGTGGGAATTGAAATATGAGAGATGTGCTTAGAGCCATATGCTTTCTCAGAAGCTGATAAAAGTTGCATATGTATAACTGATCTGTCCAATAATGTTAAGGCAGTTGAGTTTAGTAGAGTTGGGGATTTTTTAAAAATTAGATTATTGTTTCTTCCTGTACGCTTCAGGACAAGTTAGTCTGTTTTAATCTATTTGAATGATGAAAAAGTAGATAATTTTGTGAAGAACACATGAAATCCAATCTTATTATCATTTGTCTTCTGAGCACCAGTAGCTTAGAAACCTGAGAAATAGATGGATTAATTTTTTCACATATTTTCCAGGCATATTGTGAAATATGAAGGACTTCAAGGTTTTACATTTATCAGTAAGTGCTATGTTCATTCCCCATAATTGTATTTACAAAGTTTTCTCTTAAAATTTTAGTGACACTGATTTAAATTACTTATTTCAATGATGTGAAAAAAACAGACTAAAGTAGAAAAATAGCCTGCTTTTCCTAAATAACCACTCCCTCAAAAGTATACCTATACAGGTGTATGTATATATGTAAGTATAGTGTCTGTATATTATTTTATATAAGTAAGTATATTACTATAAATATATATGTGTATATATTATTATATAATGTATATACATTGCACTGTTTGAACAAGCAACAAAATATAATGCCATATTTTTCTCTCAATTGTTTTTCCTAGTTTTTCAGGCAGAGAAGCTAAGTGACAGTACAAATATTGGGTAGCACATAAATACATCGGGATATTGCAAGAGTCTAGCCATCAACTCTATTTTCTCCCTGAGTACAAGAGAGGAAACTTGCCCAGGTTCTTACAGCAATTGAGTAAACTCAGGTTGTTGTGAAGGTTTCAAAAGATGTCTCTGACAAATGTTGGCTACTTGCTTATTGGGAGAATCTAAATGTCCTGATATTGAAAAGTGAATTTATAGGGTGAATAACAGGATGAGTATGCCAGATTTAAGCCAGATTTATCAAAATGCTTATATCCATATACTCTAAAGTTATGATATTAATACAAATTGTCAGTTTTCATGTGTTACAAATCACAGTTTTTTGCCATATATTTTGCCGCTGATGCATTCTGTATGGTTTAAACAGTGTTTGAAGTGAGACCTCTATTTTTTATTGATATTTTTGAATTTAGGTTTTAAAAGCCAGGTTTTGCAAACCCTGTGGAGTCTGAACTGCAACTAAAATTAAAATGCATTTTAAACCCAAACTGACTTAAATATAATGTTACGATACTGCCAGTGTTTTCTGACCTTTGCCTTTCTCCCAGTTCAGCTGCAGACTGTATTTGGAACCATTTGTTTGAAAGTTCATTTCATCAGTATTTCATTAATTGATAATTGCTTAAAAGGGGAAGAAAATAAAGATGAGCAAATCGAAATGACTGGAGGCTATTTAGGAAACAGGCACTCAATAAATATGGCTACAAGAAAGCAGAATCCTGACAACAACTTGCAGCTCTGCAGTCAAGTTTACCCATGGAAGACATGAAGATCTAGAAAATGTTGGTCCCAATACTACCCTAATATTCCATACAGTATTTCAATATATTTTAGTTACACAGAAACTAAGGGTTTTAATTTTCCAAAAGACTCATGGATTCTGATGAAATTACTGTAAACGCTGCAATTTATGCCTTCTTTATTAGAAATTATTAAAGAAGTGGGAGTACAAGCATTGTGAAGAGAGTGAGTCTTGTCCCGTGCCTCAGTTTCTTTACAATGTGTGTACAGTTTGCGGCAGATTTCCATATCTGAGATTTGGAGAGCTGAAATTACTTCATCATATTCAAATCCCTTATTTACAGATAGAATCTGAAAGGGATATGGTTGCATATATATAGTTGTTTTGTACAATAATGTCATAAAATCCTCTAAACATTTCTTGACTAATCCTGAGTCAAGTTATCTTCAATCATTTGTCTGTATATTTCTTGCTTCATGGGTTCTAGAAGTCATGACAAAAAAAAGGAATATCAGAAGGGAAACAAAATTTCAGTCAGTCTAGTTTCATGATGCTTTTCAGAATCTGTGTTCAGGTCCCTGTATCTCTAATCTATCCACAAAGCATCACACAGAAGAGGAGTATACATGTCCACTATGTTTTTCTCAGACAGTTGCATTACAACCAAAATCCTGCTTCCTTCCTGTTACATGAGTCTTACACATGACCCGCAATCAACTGAGTATTTGGGAAGAAATTATAGCAGGCCAGTATACATGTCCTCTTCATTCCTTTAATTATGTACAGGACTGGATTTCTAATTATGTTGGGTTTTTCCTAGTACAAATTTCTCAAGAAGACAATTGAATTCTTCAAGGTGACTAATCATACACTGCTGTTGAAAGATTTATTTGCCTTCTTCCCATGTCTCTTGCTTTCACACAGGGCAAATCTTCAGCTGGCAGGCCAGGCTCTGTTTAGGCTTTCCAGGGCTGCTTTTGGGATTTTGGACCACAATGCTGTACCATAAATCCTACAGGGAGCAGCAGTATTGCTTTGCATTGACATCCAGTTATTGCCAGGATCTTTGATTTACTTACCCAAAATTTCCTTGCCCTCTGAAAGGCCTGAGTATGTGCTGAAAAGTCCAGTTTGAAGATATAATCAATTTAATAGATTTTGGATGAGAAGTTCATTTTCTTGTCCATGTCCTCCATACAGGCGTATGGAGCAGATCTCGTCCAATTTAAGAGCCATGTGGGTATGGAGCTCTATGAACTCCAGTGATCCCCTATCACTAGATATTGTGTACTTATGAACCTTAAAGACCTGCTGAGACAGCGAGGGAAAAGGATAAGGAGATTAGAGTAAGTATTAGTACATTAGTTGTTTCAACCATTAATAGGTTATCTCTATCCTGGTACTAAACTCCCTTTTTTTGGCACTTATAAAAGATTTCTCGCATAAAGAATTTTTTTTTTTTTGGTCACTTCTGGAAAAACTGAAAATCTATCCTCTGGAATAGAATACTTCTCTATTAAATTTAGGATTAAACCTAAGCCTGTTGCTGAGCAATCAGAGGTACCAGAGCCTGGAGTTGGCCAGACAACCAGCAATCTCCTCTAACCTGCCCTGGGCAAGAAACCTCAGCTATCTGAATGGAAGCTGCAGCTTAGGACATCTCCCTTAACTTTCTGTGCCTAAAGATGAATCTAAAGCAAACTCACCTTTGACTTTGCATATAGATAGTGCTGAAATTTCACCACTGTGGTACTCCTCTAATTAGAATACCCAAAGTGGATGAGAAACATGAGTTGTGGAACTAATTAAAAGTGTGAAATGGAATCATAGCTACAAGAAATTAAAATAATTCCAAACCAAATAACTTTCCAAAACTATTGTTCACAAGAAAAATGTGACAAACAATGAAAGGGAAAATTACAAATTGTCTGGGCTTAGTGCGGGGTGAGATATTTTTGTAACATCTTATACCACTGCACTTACCTGACACAGACCACAGTCATATGAGCAGTTGCATTGACACAGCTGAGCAGGCAATAAATTGGAGATGGGTTGAGAAACAAGAAACAGTAGGAGTGTCTTAATCCCTTTTTTTGCTGTCAAATTAATAATAATTAGAGACTAAATCTTGCTTTATGGAGGTTTCACTTTCTGTCCTATGTTTATGTACATCTCAAAATACAAAAACAAAGGAAGACTTCCTGGTAGGGACCGTTGGATTGAGTCTGCCCTAGAACAATGGAGAACAGTGGTGACACAGTGCACCATACTGAAATCCAGGAAGTACAGTATAATGATCTGACTGTCTGAAAGTGAAGTTCATGGGCCAGTGCTTAAACTGCAATTTCCCATAAAGACTATACTGCTCTAATGTGCTTGTTTCCATTTTTCTTTTAAAATGCCTAGAGGAAAACAATTTTTATAGAAATGACGGTTAAGCCTGACCCTCCTTCTTTAAGCTCCTTCTTGTGCCTTGGAGATCTAGCACATATGGTACAGTATGTTACGACCAGCTGCCAATTGGGCTCCCTGCAACCATGGCTATTAAGTTCAGCTGAATAAAATGAGGATAGCTCAGGCTTTAAATCCGAGTGATATGTGCCCTCTGCTGACTGCACAGAGCTCCCTTTGCTACTGGTGAGAGTAAAATGGGTTTATCCAGAAAGAATAGGCTTCTAGCCAGTTTTGCTATTATTTGTAACATTTCTAATATTATTATCCAGATGTAAGTGTCTTTGGATCTACACATCTGAAAGTGCAAGGTACATTCCTTGGGTACTTTGGGAAAAAAGTATACACACTTTTTTGTTTATATGTAACATCTTAAACATATTGAATGCATCCTTAAATTTCTGTCTTGGACTTTTTAGTATATTTAGATAAAAAATATGTGTAAACTTAGAAAATTGGAAATTATAATATTTTATAATATATTAGAATATTAGAAATCCTAACCCTTCTGTACTGTGAGAACATACTTCAGACAGTACTGCACTAATCTTGTTGATACTGGCATATAGAAATAGACTACAACTTTTAGCCCCTTGAGTGGGTATGGGACAAAGCTTATGAGAATCCAACAGCTCTGCCTAATAAAAAAGCGCCTGCTAATCTGCATGTAATCTTGACAGTGGCTGCATAGTGTGTCTGGTTTTTTTAGATGATTCTTTTGTGAACATCCTGCCAACAGAGTGAACCTAGCACACAACTAAATCTTGACTATCAAAGTAAAAAAAAAATCTCCTGTTGTTCCCAAATGTCTGTATTAATAAATTGTGTAAAGAAAACATTTGTAGATATGTCACTGGTTCTGAAGGCTTATGGAACTATTGCTGATTAAGGAGTCTTTTTACTTAGCATTTGTCTTTCACATTTATTTTTCAAACTGTTTCCGTAACAGGCCAAAGTGACTGAAGTTTCCTGACCCTCTGCCAATCACAATATAACCTTCAAAGGAAAGAGATAACCTCCCACTGAAGTTAGCAACAAAGAAATGTTCTTCAGAAGAAAATCCAGTAAAATTCAAATAGGGAGTGCAAAACTGGAACTTTTTTGAGAGCCAAATATTGAGATTAATTTAACTCTTTAGTTGCTTAGCCCTTTAGTGAAGGGGATCATTTAAATCTGAATTCCATCCATGCAGCTGTACTGCAATGAGCACAAGCAGGGTAAGAGAAGACCTCCTGTGGCAGAAACTTTGAAAGGCAGTGAGAAGCTAGACTGCTTGATGTTTATCAAAGGGGAATTGCTGAGATAAGCAGGACTTGAATCCTTGTTTGCATTACAACTGAGTGAGCAGTGAAGCTTTGGTCCTTTGAGGTATTCTGACACAGATATTTATTTTCATCCCAAATCATAATGAAGTCTGGAACATTATGCTCTGTGGGGGCTTTTGTCTTTCTTTTTTTGAATGAACAATTCCAAATGAGGTTTTGAAATGATGGATTATTTCGATTGCAATTTCTTATCAGGTTACATCTCCTCATGAACACAGTAATCCAGACCTCTTGTGCCCAAACTCTTTTCGTGGCCAGGTTTTCTGGCTGGATGACATTTCTCTTCAGCCATCAGATGTATCATATACTAAATAAAGAGAAAACTTAATCAGCTACAGCTCCCTAAGACTTCAGAGCCAGTGATGGATCCACAAATATTTTGGTTTTGTTAATGCAGAGAATAATAGAAAGTGTTGCAGGAACTGCTACTCCTGTGATGACATCTCTGACAATGGTACATCACCATTTATAACCCTGAGACAAAGGTGGTAACCTCCCCTAATATAAGCAACCAAACCAGTATTCTTTAGAAGGAAATGCAACATTTTTTTAATGGTCTACACAACTTTCACAGAAAGGGTTATTTCCACTGGGCACATTTTTTTCTGTATCTTATTCCTAGATGAATAGCAAAATTATGCTAACTCATGAGAAATTCAGCTCATTTTAAGTGCTATAGTCAATAGTGTTTAAAAAATCATCACCAGATGCTTTGCCTATTTTCAGCATTTATTTTTACCTTTTTTGTGAATAGCATTTATGTAAGTTCCCAGAAACTCCACCTTTGGGGCTTACAATTGAAACTATCTTTTCTTCATGTTGGTCAATTATTTTCTGTTATGTTGTGTTTAAACGCTGAAGTGAAACAACTCAGAATTAGGCTGTGGATGGCCCTTGCACAAAGCACAGGCAATTATACCTTTTTTGCTTTTGAGTAACCTCCAGAAGCATGTTTGTTCATTTGGAATATGAGTCTGCAAATATTGCTCACGTTCTCATTATGTTCTTTGAGTGGAGGAAGATTAATTAGTCATCCCTGTTAAATGCCACAATAATCCTTCATTGGTTTAGCCAGCAGCGGCCTTGATTTACAGATGTGAAACCAAAGAGGAAACTGCTGTCCTGCTTGCCTAAAGTTTGTCATGGTCCCTCTCACAAATAAAATGACCTTTTAGTTTTTGCGGGTCCAGTGCTTGCTGAAGTCTGGAGAAGGAAGAATTGGGAGAAACTGCAATAAGTAAGAGTTCAAAATTTAGCTGATTGTGATTTTAGAATCATTATCACGGGGATAATTATTTCTCTCATGGGAAGTTAGTCATATTTCATTTTGCACACAAGAAATGCAGGTTCATTTACTTTTTCTAGTAAACTTCCTCAAGGAATGAATTAACTTAAATTTACTAGTGTTGTGGTAGGAAGATTGCCTCATCCTCTAACAGAAGCTGACAAGGCAGATTTAGGCTAAGGCAACAAGTACGGTGTTATGATAAATGTTTAAAATTTAATATCATCCTTGAGATTTTTTCCTTGTTCAGCTCTCACAAAGGCCACTTAAATTTCTGGTTTGGTATTGAAAAGAAGGGAATAAGAAAGGAGAAAAGAGGAAGAAATCTCAGCTTGAATCTTTAAAGCTCTGGAATGGTGTAAAGTATTACAGTGGTTTCGTGTTTTCATGGGATCAAGGCAACAACAGTAAGCTCATAAAACAGATACCACTAATTATGCAGTGGAGAAGTCATAAAGTCACTGGTGGAAGTATGTTTTATATTCATGAACACATCATTAAAACTTTAAGACGCACTATCAAATTCTACATTTTAATACTACACCCGACAGCATTAAACCCTCTCAACAAGAAAATCAAATTGTTTAATGGTAGTGTTTGTCACACAGGTTTTATATGTCTGCCATTGAAACAGCTGTGGGCTTTTCTGTTGCTGGACAGCTTTTATCAGTGGACAATTAAAAATAATTTTTATCCAAACAGTATATTGAAAAATTAAATACAACAAAAGGAAAAGAAAATCAGCAAAAAGTTAGGAATGTTTAATTGCAGAAATATTTAAATTTACCCAATCACATAAAAATCTTTTTATAGCATTATCAATTTGTTTTTACTTCACTTTTATTTTCTTTTTTCAATTAAAAAGTCATTTTAAAGTAAAAGGACAGTGATTCAGGCAAGCTACAACCCAGCATGAAAATGTTAGCTTTTTTTAAAGGAATATTTAAATTAAACATGGCTTTAACATAGTCATTTAAATCAAAGGAAAATTTCATAACGTGTATTTCAGGCTCAGCTGCTTAGCTAAATTTCTTGGAAGACCAAAAAGTGTCTAGAGTGACTTTCATTACTGCCATGAATTGATTGAGATCGCTGTGAAAATGCACATAAATTCTGAAAGTCCAAATCCTTCAATATAAGAAGAGGAACAAGAGATGGCAAGGGAATTGTTTTCTTGTCAAGACATTGACAGCACAGCTGATGATTTCAAAGCTGATTCTTGTAATCTACTACAAAACCTTCTGTTTGTCAGTTTGGGCTAACAGAAACAAATTGTTGTGCAGTTGTAGATTCACACAGATCCTCCCACACCTCCAGTGTGGACAGTGCAGTCCTGCTGCTCCATTCCCTTTCACTACAGTCAACTGTGTTCCTTCTGACATTTGGGACTTTTTGTAATAACTACCCCTGCGGAAAGAGTGGGGAGTCAAGCAAATTAAGAATTATTATTATTTACCAATTCTAGTAACTAAAACCTCAAATACTTAACACTACAATTGAAGTATATTGAAAATTTAACAACCAGTTTTGGTTAAAACCTCACAGAAGAACTAAGCTGATTTATCTGTAGTTACTTACCATATGAGGTCTAGGTACCAACTAGTACCATGGTTAAACATTTATCTGACAAAAAGTCAAGTCAGAGCATCAATTATTAGCATAAATTTGTTAAAGTGAATTCTGTTAGGAGTCAGTGAAGACTTCTACCTAAAAAAATCAATGGTTCAATGTGGTCAACAATTAGGCCTTTTCTAAATCTTTCTTTGTCCAGAACTAATATTTGGCCTATGCTACCTGCCAGTATGTTTTTAATGAGAAGTACACATCTAAAACCTCTCACAGATTTCAAAATTTAGGAGTAAATATTTTTAAATTAAAACCGTATGCTAAGCAGTGCAGATTTGTTGGTGCAGATGTTCTTTTTGGCTCATTTTCTTTAACTGATTCATAACCAATATATTTCAGCCTATGTTTCCACATTTATCATTATTCTGTATACCACATACATAGGGATAGGTGTTAATAGAGTAATATCGCAAGATATTTTAATCAGTTTTCTACTTTAGAGCAAAATAATCTCTAAAATTCTGTGAATAAGGTGTATGCTCAGGACACACTAAAGGGCAAAAGTGAGGAAAAAAAAGAAAAAAGGGAGATAAAGATTATGTAAATACAGACTGGGACAAAAGCAACCAGTTTTCATGAAATTCTATGCTCCTCATCTCTCACATGATGTTCACACGATCCTTTGGCATTTAATTCTCAATTCATAGAAACATAGAATCATAGAACAACCAGGTTGGGAGAGACCCATGGGATCATCCAGTCCAACCATTCCTATCAAACACTAAACCATACCCCTCAGCACCTAGTCCACCCGTGCCTTAAACACCTGCTATACACTACATAGTTCTGTAAACACAATAGTCATGTCAATTTTTGGGTTTGGTTTTTTCTTTGTTGATGGTGGTCCCACACTGACTTTAATTACTTAAGATTTATAATAATATTTTTTTTTGTGTTTAAATTAATGTCCCTTTTTTCTGTTTAAATTAATGTCCGTTATCTATAGTGTCATTCTTCTCTGGGAGAAACTGAAGTCTCTGTGAGAGTTTTGCATACCCTCCTAATTCTCAATTTATTCAGAATTTGTTAATTCTCTGGTTATGAGAGGCCTTATTTTCAGCCTCATTATGTTGGCCAATGTTTTATTAATGAACGGATCATGCAGTTTTCCCATAGATTTGTCTAATTAACTGTATTTCTTCAAATACTGGCTATTCTTGGGATCTTGAAATCACATTATCTCAGAAGAACTTGGTCATCATTTTTGGTCATGAGTGGAAAAACTAGCATTTTTTGGTGTTCAAACATTAGGATTAACACATGTTAACTTTAAGAGTAGTACAGTGACAGAACATTGACAGAGTGGCAGTACAGTGACTGAAGGCTTAAAGCACAGACATACCATCTGTGCCACTCTAGAATGGTCTGTTATGGTAGTTTCCTTAGAGACCAAAATTGCCAGGGCTTTCTTAGTTTAAGGATAAACGGTTTTCTTCTTTCAGCTGTATTTAAATAAGCAGAACAAATTTTGACCCTGTGTGATTATACAGTTCTCATTGTGAGGAACTACTCTATAAATAAATATTTTTAGATTGCATACCATATAGGGTTGAAATGGGACTAAATTTTAGCCCAATGCTTAGTTAAAGAATTTAAATACCAAACCATTGTGAAAATAGGCAAAGGGATTTTTTTTAACAAGACAAGAAATGTGAAATTCGTGAATGAGAATCTTCTTAACCACAGACATGAAAACAAAATAATAGACTAAAATCAACTAATTATATGTGAGCTTGCACAATCGGTCTGAACATAGGTTTAAATAATGCCTACACACTAAGGATCCAATCCACTGAACATCTAGTAATTTTTATACTACTAAGACAAGTAAGCCCACAACTGCTGCAGAACTGATCAAGGTAGTAAACAGCAAATTTGGCTTTTGCAGGATCAGGTATTTTGGTAGAATAGCATAAGTTTTGCAAGTTTCCCATCTTTATGCCACTAAACGTTATTGTTTGAGGTCTTTCTGTTATATCATAGATCTGTGTAAGATACTTTCTTATCTTTGATACTGAAACTGTAAATTTGAAACTTTTCAAAATTTCTTTAATTACTAGCAAACTATAAAGTAAGAAGACTAAATTGTTCTGGCTTGCTTACATATTTTTAAATTATTTTCTCAAAATTCTGGGTGTCTTGCAGAGTGTCACATGTTTTTTGAAAAGAAACAAAACTAAAACCTGCAGGTCATTCATTTTTATTGCCTTCTGGAACAAAACAGAAACATGCAAGTGATGGAAGATGTCAAACACAAATTTTTCACTCAATTTTTACAAAAGTCCTGATATTTTATTGAGAAAATATTCAGGAAAAAAGAACCTTTTAAAGACATGTTTACAGACTGCCATTCCATAACCAGGAGGATATTTAGATATTAAATATTTAAAACAGATAATTTCCTTTACCAATTATGAAAATGACACCCTGCTAGAGAAAGTAGCTAATCAGTCAGCAACTAAATCTAGACATAACTTATGAGAGATACTTCATTAAATAAATTTTATATCATATATTGAACAAAGTCTAATTCTGTAATCAGGATTAATTGCTACCTTCATCAATTTTAGCCAGGTCAAAGATGAAGTAAGCTTGGAGACTTATCTGATCTTTCATTGCAATTCTACTCCCACTGAAATCTTTAGCTTTCATATTCACAGTTGTGGGTTTCACATAAGATTGCCACAAAGTATGTTTTTGTACTATATGGCTTTATCCGTGCCTCACTTTACCTAGCTGTGAAATAGTCAGACCTTAACAGAACAATTGTTTTGAAAAGCAATGTAAAAATCATATTAACATGCAAATTCTTCCATGTTTTGATTCTTTTTAGTTACAGAATAGGAACTAAAGATGAAAAATCAACCAAATTAAAAAGGAAAAAAAGTAGACCAAGATTAATAATTTTATTTTTGTTTATAGGAAGAAATGGCTTTAAGTTAATACGGCTAACTGAAAAATCAATAGAAAAGCTATTAATCTATGGAAAAGTGGTTTATGATTTCAACATTTCATGGAAACATCCCTAAATGAAATATTTAAGCCAAAAACTTGTCTGGTTTTGGTTATTTGGAAGGGAGGAGGTTGAGGAAGAATTAAAATTTTACAATATGTGTATAGAAGTACACTTCTGCACTTGGTTATGTATATTTAAGACATATCTCCCTCCTGGCATGATTTGCAAGACAATAATGGAGTAATGTTGAGAAACCCATGCTATTGCTCTGTACTGGCATTCCCAGAATTGTCAATCTGGCAGCCCTCACATTACAACATTTACATAATTTTTAAATTACAGGCAATTATACAAAACCCTTCTCCATCAAAGGATCTTTTTCCTTCCCCACCCTCCCCCTGAAGTCAACAGCCAAGTATCCTTTCCTAGCATTGGAAACAACAGTGTCTTCATTATATTTGTAGAAGAGCACTGTATGCTTAAAATCATTAACTTTTTGCTTTTGCGTAACACTAGGGTATTTGAGAATATATGTTAGTAATGGGGATGCTACAAGCAGTAGCTATGGAGTCTTTAATGGTAAGCACTGAGAGTGTATATAGTAACTATTTACAAAATACTAAGAAATAAATGGGTAATGATGGATTTGGGGGTTTGTAAAACTGCAGACTCCTTTGACTTGAGATTAAAAGAGACTTACTAGGAAAATTAGTGATGGTTTTGATTTGGGATTTTTTTTTATAAGGCAAAATCAACGTTTTCCTAAACGAATGTAAATTGCAATAGTCAAACAAGGAAAATGTTACCCTAGTGCCTCCTTTCTGTTGCCATCAACTGTTCAGCTATATAAGAATCACATTCTTTTCAACTGTTAGTGTGAAACAACACAGGATTGCTCTTATCTGTCACTGGTACTGTGAATTTTTTAACCAAATTGTAGACAGATGGATAGACAGATGTAAATGTGAATGACTTACTGCGCCTTTCATTTCAAGCAACAATGTAAGCATATGTGCGCATGTGTATATAATATACAATGTTTATGGGTAGTCCACATATGCACACATGTGACTGGTGTTTGGCATGTTGCTCTGAGATAAACAAGTGAGAAGGAGAATTTGATTGTTTTTTCTGTATTTTATATAATGATTCACAAAAGTGTTTAGTTATAAAAAGCTAATATCAGATGTTTTTTCTTTTGCTAAAGCAGCTGTTCATATGAAAAAGTAAAACAAACAAATCCAACAGCTTTTCTTTGATTTTACTGCAGGATACATGCTCGCTTGGTCTTCTTGTGATGAATAAGTAATGCCCACAGTGCCGCGTAATGGTGGACCTTGCCCCTTTTTGTAGTTAACCAGTCAAAAAGGCTGCATCTGCTTATTCTCAGACATTAATACAGCTAAAGGAATAAGACATCAGAGGCCTGTGAATGAGAAGGTCTTTTTAAATTTGCAAAGCATTTGCTCCTGAATCCACCTCAGCCAGTTTGGGGAAAGCTCTTTTGGCACCAAGTCATCCTTCAGGGAACGACTGATAATGATCACTAAAGACATACTATGGGCTCCTGCCTTACTCACTTCAAAGGCCTTCTCTCTTAATCAACATTAAATCATCATTTTGCCTTGGATATAGAGACAGCTGTACACAATCTATTTGTTTTAAAACAGATTAGGAATGTTTTTTCTGCCAGAGTATAAGCTAAACGATAAATGTACTTTAAAGACATAGGTAGGGAAAACATTGCTCCTTTCGTTAGCTACATCTTGATACTAGCTGAGAACACACAACAGACTGAATCCTTCAGTTGTCTGGTAATCTGCAAGTGCACTCAGGATATATGACAAGTTGAAAAAAAATCAAGTGTCTGTTATCTTAGTTGTGTATTCTGGTAAGTTATCTGTGAACAGTGATAGTCATAGTTTGTAGTGTAAGATCTTTTAGATCTCCTGCTTTCTTCCTTTTTTTCTAACCTCCATTGCATCCACTGACAATCTCACTAGGTGACAACTAAGTCCTTTTATTACCCTATTAAAAGTTCATAGTCAGATAGTTGTTAAATAATTAAGTAAAGGCCCTAAATTACAGGGGGAAAGAGATCCCTCCTTCAGATCCATACTGGAGATATTTTCATGTAGTTGCTAAGTATTTCTCTACAAGCTGGTTTTCTTACAGTATATAAATGGATTGACATGATGTGCTCTTTAAAAAAAAGCCTAGAAATAAAACATATTTCCAAATAGGACAATATGTATTAGAAAGCTGTGGTTCCAGAAAAAGATTTGGGGGTTAAAATGAGTATGCAAATGAAAATATTCCCAGTACAATTTTGTAGTGAAATGAACTAATTGGTTTTTTTATATGTAGTGAGAATACTGACGATGGATGATGTTTTCAGTCTTATTGTCCACTTTTTAATATGATGAAAGATATTGAAAAATTAAAATGGGCATACAAAAATATTACAAAGAATATGTCTCACAATGAGAAACTTAGAATGTTCAATCTGTATTATTTTTCAAAAACCAAAGGAAGGTTGACAAGCAACTTGATAGAGTGCCTTCATGGAAAGGAAACAATGTTGTAAACCTTTACTTAATAGAGATATACAAAATGAATTTAAGAGAGTAGATGACAAAATGAGAAAATTTCAAGTATAAAATGAGGTCCAGCTTCTAAGCGGGACCAGTAGAAACATTTATCAAATGAGCTGGTCCCTTCTGCACTTGTTCCCATTCTTGCTGCCCTTAAGCCAAACCCAACTAGACTTCTAAGGAGTTGTATCTTAACCAAGAATTAGCTGCTTTAATTCTAATTGTGTTTCATTCAGAATGAGCTGACCAAAAGTAGTGCCTTCTTTAAAAGGGTGATGTAGCTATATAGGGTGATTTAACAGCCCAACTGGATCACAAAATTTCTTCTCATCTCCTTAGTTGAAGTATAGGTGCCATTGCATGACTTGCCTTTTCATGTACCACCTTAACTATGTGCACAAACCATAGGCCCATGGATGTGAATTTATATGCCTATGGGTGTCACTGGTTACACAAATAGTACACATACAAAACATTAGGATTGTTGTGTTTCTATAGAGTGACAGTCACATCTACCTATTAAGAGAGTATTATTCATTTTTAAACATACCCACTAATATTAGGGCCTTCCCTAAAGCCAAGAAAAGAAATTACTAAAAATGAAAATCCAGGTATTTTTAATGCTTTTATGATAAATCACAGTTTTGTCTTAACCACTTAATCAATCTTTAAATATTCATTTCAAAGTGAAGAATATATGTTCTTGAAATCCTTATGACAAAATTTTACTCTAAACTTGTTTACTCTGAAAGCAGTCTAAGCGATTAAGATGTCTCTCTGTTAAACATATTTTATCTGGACTATATTGTGGTAAAGATAATAGAAGATGAGCCAGTTTGCCAGAAAAGTAGAAGCCTGTGTATAGAGGCAGATACTGCAACTGTTTTCATACTGTGTTTGTCACACAGTGGATAGATAGTGAATGACAAATGCAGCTTAAATTCATCATATATGTGCTGTCATAAAGAACATCAGACTTACAAGAGGCTACTACCAGGCATATGAATAAAGGGAGAAGAAAAATTTATTAAATTCAGCTTTAGCTAGCAAGCAGTACAGTGAAATAGCTAAGCAAAGGCTGATCAAGATGAGAATGGAGTGAAAACTGGGTAGATTTTTGACAAAAAGGGAATAAAGATAGAGAGGAGAAAATACTGGTACTACTGAAAAGAAGAAACTATACCACATGCAGAAAATCTGTATCCTTCTAGCTAGGAAAAAAACCTTCATTCACTCTAACGGTGCAGTAGTATTATTTTGAGTGAAGGAAGGCCTGTTACTTGTCCTCTCAGAGAACTTGTTTCTCGAGTGGATGAGATTGCACCAGAAGATCTAGCTAGCAAGCAGGATGCAATGAAGGAAAAAGTATATAAAAAGAATCGTATGTGTTTGAAAAACAACAGAATGCAAATCAAGGCAACATAAATTAAAGAGAGAGGGAAACAAAGTTACTCCAGGGGTTTTATTCCCCTCCCCCCACAGGATACAAGCTATTTCCTTTGACTTTGCAATAGTAATTTCAGAATGCTACTTCTGGCACTGTCTAAGCTGCATGTATTTTCAGCATTTGGCAAGAACAGATTTAGAAGATAGAGGTTGTTCTTTTACTTGGGAAAGGGAATTAGACTTCTTGCACTGTGACAGTAAATAATACATTTCTCCACTGAGGTCACCATTGCACAGACAACAGTAAATTTGGCATTTCCTAATTTTTCCGTCTTTGACTTTGCAACCCAAATAACTTTCTTCTCTTCATTGAGTAACTGTCCACATGGAGGCCTTTTTTTTATTGTGTATGTGCTCATGGCTAGCTTCAGGCACAGGGAGCACGTACAGTCCAAGAATGGACTACATGTGGGTAACACATTTCAAAGAATTACAGTTCCTGAGAGGTCAATAACTCCTTACTAATACTAATACACAGTATTGAGAAAATTAAGACGGCATTTTCTTACCATTGCCAATGTTAATTGCTTGTCTTTAAAAGTATGTAGTGGATAGACCGGATTGTGATTTCTCAACAAATATTCAGTACTAAGTAATTCTACAAAGTATTTTAAGACATTTAATAATTTGATATGACTGAAGAATTGTGTCCTTTTTCAAAATATATCAATCTGACAATGAAATGAAAAAATAATTTCCAATAATGTACACCAGCATATTCTAAGATATCTATACCCTGTGTTATATAAAAATGCTAAATGGCATGATCAACAGTAATGGCAAGGAAGAACGCTATGGCTTTAATTTATGAAAGCAGTTATAGGGCATAGGAATAGCCATACTGGATTTGATCAAAGCACCACTCTTCAGTGGTGACCAGTAGCAGATGTTATGGGAATATAAGAAAGACATGGCAACCCCTTCTTTTCTATGCAATCAGACATTGCAAGTTTACCCCATCAGACTTTCCTGCAGAGGGATAGATGTGCAAGGTAATAACTGGCAGATATCTTTACCTGTTTATTGACAGAATTCTCTCTTTTCCAGAATTCTTTTTCACACTGTGAAAGATTGCAATCCCTTGACAGAAGACGAAAAGAGATTTTATATCTTGCAGATATTCACTGAGCAAATATCATCGTCTTCAGAGGAGCTATGAAATGCTGGATGCCAAGATCAAGCACAAAACCCTAAGCATAAATCTGAGTTTGTTTCTATCATACCTAATGAAACTGCTGAGATCATTGGGTGTCTGCCATCTTTCACTGTCAGTATATAAAACTCACAGACCTAGTCAGATAACCGATGCTTATTGAACTAACAAATTGTATCTTTGATTTTCAGTTTTATGTAGTATTAAAGGGAAAAGTAAAACTCAATTTAAGCAAAATAAAACACTTAAATGTGTGCATTTTTAATGACTGAATAGTGGCATTTTTTTCTTAGGGGAGGAGGCACTTGTGATAGATATATTGGAAGCTGGAAACACATTTATAGTAGTTTATGTTTTTCAGGGCTTGCTTTGTCAGTAACTATAATCTTGAAAAAACAGTAAGCTTCAAAGAATTCAGACTGATATTTCCATTTTCAAGTAGTGACCAATGGCTGCAAACTTGTAGTATGATAAAGTCTGGGAACTCAAATATACACCTGCCTGCAATGAAGAAAAAGGGAGGAATTTAAATTATGCCTAAACTGTACCTAACTTAGATCTATGCTAGAAAACTAAGCAGTACCTAGTTTGCTCCTTTACAGACCTTATGAAGAAAAACTGAGCCTGCAGGTTTGCTCATATGAAACTATTCTGAAAATTATAAAGGGAAGGTCAGAGGCTTGAACTGCAGTGGTATTGCTTGGATTCATCAATTTATCCAGGTACTAGGCTGGAGAGAAAGTCAGGTCTTGTGTAGAATTTGTACAATGTAGTCAGTTGGTGATAATGAAACCTTTTGGTTTACATGCCTCCCTACATGAGAAAGGGTTAAGCATGAGTTAAGGATGCGTGTGAAAATATATGGGTGAAGTAAGAAAAAAAATCTCTTCTAGCTTGAGCCACTCCATCTGTTCCCTTAATTCGGTGGCAGACCTTGACTGGACCCTGGGATCTGCTAGTCCCACATTTCATACAGCTTCTCTCTGTAAATTAAGTTGTTGGCCTGTGTTGCTGAGTGTTTAGGAAGGTGAATGATGACCTCGGTTTGAGTATGTTTGTATAGAAACATGTCACTGCAGGATGATATCTTTCCTCCAGGGACATAGGGCCCAATACTAACCATTTGTTAAGAAAATACCAAAGCTAAACATATCCAGTGTATGAAAGGATTCAACACCCTTGCCAAGTGTAACTTTCACTCATCTTTGAAACATCAATTTACACTATGTTTTAAAGGTTATTTTTAGCATTTGTCTTTTAAACTGTTTCCCATCTGATGTTAACATCTTGTAACTTTAAAACAAATATGAGTTATTTTTATTATTAAAATGGGAATTTTATATATCATAGCGTGGCAGTATTTTTAATATATGTTTTTAAAAGGGAATTTAAAATGCAATTCATTTTCAAGAATGAGGACATGTAATTCCAGAGAAGACTCACAATCCTTTCAGGTTATGTGTTTCTTTACTTAGCAAATATTACTATTAAAATTCTGAGGATACAGTTCTCCATTGCATATTCCCTGAAGTATTTTTGTGGCAGTCACCTATGTTCCTGAGTTCTGGTGCCTATGTGGTGTTATTTGGAGAATCGTTTGTAGTTCAATTGTTTGAGAAAGTCCTATTGTTAAGTTACAAGAGTTCTGCTGCAACATTAATTTTAAAACCAGTTAAGGTGTAAAGTCTTGTTCAGTAGTCATCCTTAGTTCATGAAATCCACAAGAAAATATGAACAGATGAATTCAGATTGAAACCAGATTTTTTGAACCACATTCTTCAAGTCAAGTAGTCTTAAAACTGAATTCTTCACTGTAGACTTAGATCTGAACTTTAAGCATCCGAGTCTGAAACTTCTGGCCTTGTTTAATATCTTTGTTCAGGACTGATTAATGTACAGTAAGTATGTTTTTCCATACAGCCAGCCTATATATGTTACCTTTCCAAAGTTCAGCTCATGCTTACTTGATATATCTTTAAATAATTGATCTTCCTTCCCTACACTTTTCAAATATTTCAGCCTATTTTACATTGTGAAACAGTTGTGAAATCACTGATTAGGTGCTAGAACTGCTCCCAAGTATGAGGAGTAGCTGGTGTGGGGGACAGCCTTTGTTTAAACCGGAAAAAATGAAATCTTAACACCATCAGAGTCAATGGGAGCTTTGCCATTGGCTTCCACATAGCCTGGGTTTTACCCAGGGAGCCAGTTTTGGTCTTAAGTGGAGCAAATTGAGTGTGACTGCACCAAAGACTGTGAGGGTGAAAAATTTAAAATTGGTATGAGAAGGGAAATTAGAACAAAACCAGTCAGAACTATGAAATGCTGGTCAAAGAAAAATATCAATATTAGAAGATGGTGTGTTTTCACGTTTTCTCCCCTGCAAAACTTTCTCTAAGAATATGTTTCAGGAAAGACACTCTATCATCACCACAGAACCGTTCCTAAGGAATGTGTCATAGAAAGTAAATTACAAGAATGCTATATATATATATATATGATTATTTTTCTCTCCCACAGTGAATGGCTAGTGATGTTACCTAATGTTCATAAATGACTTCTAGATGGTTTTTTCCCCCTTCACATGTAACAGTCTTTTTATCATATCTGAACTTTAATGAATTCTCAAGTCTGACTCTCTGCAACCAAAACATAAGCCCACCATATATTTCAGTTGCTCCTCTCTTGCAACTGTGCTCTTTAATTTAACTTAAGAACTATATTAGTGAGGAATGACTTAATGTAAGTAATGCACTCAGGCTCGTTAGCTGAAAAATAGTCTTTATTTACAGCCAGTTTTTAATAATTTCTTTTGGAATCTGTAATTGCATTTTTTTCACGTAAGTCAAAGCAGAAAAGAAATGTGTTTCAGCAGAAGAGTGGGAACTAAAGGTCATTTCAATCAAGAAAAAGCATATGCTTTATTTGGGTCAGCCCTGAAGAAAAGAATCAAAGATAGGATAGATATCTGGAGAAATGCTCCAAATGTTTTCTAGGTGAGAAAACACTTTGGATTTAATAAATAAATAAACTGTTAAATAAACAGAATCAAATATTAAGTAAATTTTGTTCTATATTGAGCATAAAAAGGAGAATAACCCTTCCTTTAAGAGTGCTTGCAATATTATTCACAAAATAACTTAAAGAGATGGTTAAACAATCACAACTAGATGTTCATTAGTTTCTGTAAGATGTTCTATGGGAGCTGGGTGCAAATTACCTGTAGTCCCCTCCTTTCAAAATATAACTCCATTTTGTGATAACTACTAAACTTTAATGGAAAGAAATCAAAAGCTGTAAAACCCTTTTAGCAGCAGAGACATTTCAGAATTTTTCTGTCAGGAAGAGAAGTGCACATTAGGTGAGGTCAAATGAAATCCAGAGTGGCCCCAGCCAGGCTCTGGTGGTGTGTGCTGGGGCTGACTATCAGTTTGATTTTAGTTTTTAATTAATCTTATGGACTATAAGTGGTAGCAGTTGAGGAGGTGGGCTCTGCTCTGAGGGAGGTTCGCTTCCAAGCAGAGAAACAGGTAGTCACCTCTGAACCTGCTTCAGCTTCGGGAGTTGAAACCTACAAAACAAAGCCCTTCATTCTCATTTGAGTCGAATAGAGATCAGATTTCAGTACCCTTCTCTACCTTACCTATTGTGAACTATTTTCCTTTAGTGAGAAGTTTTGTTAGTTTTGCTACTTTGAACAGGAGACATATACAGAACTCTCCCACAAATTATAAAGCTCCTCAGCTTTTGTGCTAGCATCAAATTCCATAACTTGGATAAAAATTGAAACATCAGATGCTGAGATCCAGATCTGCAAACACTTTAGAATTTTCCTGTCACAGAAACTCCTTATTTAGCAGGGATGTTCCATGTGCTTGGTCACCATCTCTACCAATAGAGGGAAAGTGGTTCCCCACTTGCAATCACAATTGCTACACAAGTAAAGCATCTTTGCATGTTAGCTGGAGAACAGCTGTTTCTTCTACTTCTTTATTTCTTGCTCTGTTTCCTGCTGCTGCCTCTTGCTGCCAGGTGTGAGGAAAAATGTGATCTTCTTGGAGCAGTTGTTAAATATAAGACATGAAGAACTACTTGAATTTCCTTCCCTTTACTCTTATTTCTCCAAGAGCTCTGGTACAGAACAAAGTGAATGAAGAAAATGGGAATATAGGGTGTACAAAGAAGCATTTTGAAAAGATCCAATAGTATAAAAAGGTCAGCATTATCTCACTTATCATCTTTTTCTCTTCCGGTTGTGTGATTCTGGCATAATTATAACAGAATTTTAACAATATGTTATCTTACGTCAGCTTAACAACCAAAACTTTTCCTTCCTTAGGATCTGTTAGAGTGTGCTTCCAGGCAGAGGAGGGGTAAATGGACTAACCAAAGCCTGTTTTTATATGATGCTTTAAATGAATTTACAAGCCTACTTGAAGACTTAAATGAGCTCTTGTCTATAAAAGCTCCTTGTGTGCCTTGTCATCTACTTGTCAAATATGGGTATTTTTAAACTGATTGATGTAAATTTGAGAAAATACGTGGTTCATATATATCTTTATGTGTTGTGGGATTTTGCTACTCTTTCTCCTGATAACCTAGTGTTAAAGAAACATGTCTTAAATCCAATTTATTTCTTGTTGCATTCATCACTTCGATTGTAAATTTACTATATTATTTTTTTGCCTTAGTTAGTACTGGCATTCATAGTTGCTGTATATTTCCATATCCACAAGGCCTGAGCAACCAGGGGAACTAAACAAAAGAACAATGCCAGGAAGATGATCTTAAATACCTTCATGTTCTATGTTTATTAATGTTGAATGTAGAGAAACACAAGAAAAACAAGTTACATCTTAACCACATCAGGTTTTATATAAATTTTGGGGTTAAAAAGTTATACCTATGTTTATTGCATCCTTTTACTTTTCTTTTTTGTTGTTGTTTGTTATTTAAGTAAAGTAGATTTATGACATGCAGTTAAGTCACCTCCAGATCTTCATAGCAGTGACTGGTTCTGGTAAAGAATGAAAAGTGTGACTCTACCACTTTCAGACAGAAAAATAATGGTTTCGAATTTTAAACCAGATTTTCTCCAAATGTATTTTTAGTCATATTTTTGAGGGAAAGTCTGAAGATATCAGTCAGGGTTCATGCACATGCTTGTGAATGTATTCCTATTTTGTTTAGAATTTAGTATTGCTTCTCAATATTTTGAAGATGTAGGCAAAATTTCTATGGAAATGCCATCATAAGCAAACACAGATGAGCTTTCAAAATCTAGATTTGGACTCAATTTTTTAAAAAATTAATAATTTAGCCTTTTCTGTTCCCTTATAGATATGAAATTAATGTGTGACATTTTGGCATACTTGGTGTCTGAATTTGTCACACCATTTTCCCAAACTAGGGTGTTTGGATTTGTATTCTGATGGACTTATAAATTATAAGAGTGTGTCCTGTCAGGCTATCTGATTTCTTCAACTGTACATTTTCTTTTTTGGTCATAATTTGCTGTCTCTGTTAAGATTTATTTAAGAAAAGAACAGATACTCCTCTGCTTTTTCCTTAAGAATTTAATTCAAGCTCAGTTTTAGTTTTACTATTCTTTCCCTGCTCTATCTGGCAATCCTATGGGAAAAGCTGGCATCTGGGGATGTTAACTTTATAATGTAAACCCAGGATAGCATTGCTGCAAAGTGGAAGGAGACAGAGAGGAGGGAATGATTAAAAAAGCCGATGAAGAAGCTTTTGTCTAGAAGGAGAATTCAGCTCCATTGCCTCTGAATTTCTGTTCCTCCTGGTCTGCTTTGTGGCATTCCAAGTACAAAAAAAAAAAAAAAAAAAAAAAAAAAAAAGAAACCCTACCTCTTAAAATGGAGACTAGATCAGGCACATTGGTTTTCATTATCAAATCAAAACTAGCATTTGGTCCTGCTCGTGTAGTCCTGATGCTTTTGGGTAAAAGCCCCGATATTCACTTGTTAAACCATGATGATAATTGAAGGAGTTTGCTGCAGGAGGTTTTGGTGTCCAAACAAAAAAATCTTGGAAACAATATATGAAATCAACATTAAAGAGATGCTGAAGTTGAAAAATCTAGGGTTTGAAAATGGAAACACCAAGTTTACACGCTCTTATCTTCATGCAATTTGAACTCTATAATCTTAACTCTATTATAATATGTATGTGGTTTAGGCTGTGATTTTTACTTTTGCTAATACACAAGCTGTGGAAACGAGCAGTGTGAAATCTACAACATAGTAGTAAGTTGCGCATTTAGGAACCAAGACCTTCCCATAATTGAAATACTTGTGTTAAGTTTGAAACAATGAGCTCTTAAATTAAGATATTTTTGGACATGTAACTTAAGACCTAATTTGAGGTCTAATTTTCTTCTTAAGTCCCCTGTCAGAGTCACTGGGATTCTAGAACTTGAGAATAAAATATGTAATGCAATCAGAAGTTAAGCCAGCAGTAGTTTAAGTCTATGAATGCTTTCCAAACTCAGAAAAGTTCTGTAGAGATAGCAGAGTGCTAAATGTATTAAACATAACAGAAATTATCACAGTACTTTCCAATAATGCAAAAACAATAATTGAAAATAATTTCTCTATGAGAGGCATTGCAAATAATTATCCTGGGAGAAAATATGAAGGTAAGATAAATGAATGCAATGTTACATCAGTTGTTTCCTATTAAACTCTACAGAAAATTGTACTAAAAATCGAGAGGGTTTAACGACAAACAGCAATTTTGTTTACTTGCTTTTAATTGAACTTTCCTAGCTGAAATTGATAGAATAGCGTGTGCAATAGGAGTTTATTTGAGGGGTTTCTACTGCCACCTAGTGGCAACCACCTCCTCTCCCTCCTACCCTCACACGCACCCTCCCACCTTGTGCACTAGCTTGTGTTCTTGAAAGATTTTCGGTTGCCCAGATCAAATGACTTTGTTTACTGACAAGTGTGGAAATAATGCAAGTGACTTAATTTTTAGGCACATAAAGAAGAAAGGCATGAAGTTTCCTCATAATATAGACAGAATCTTTGAGTAACTAAGACTGTCCCCAAACTGACATAAACTAAGACCCATGAAATAACCGAGTAATAAACATCCCTTAGGAAGGAGAACCTATATAAATGTGCTCTTTTTTTCCTTTTTTTTTTTTCCTTTTTTTTTGTTGCTGCTGTTTGAAACAGGTGATGTGGATTCTATCTCGACTGAGTTTTAATCTTCTGTAGTTCTCTCTGATATCTGTTGATTGACCTATTTTCTCCCTGGAGCAAAACCTGCTTTTGCCCTTATAATAAGAGTGAAGAGTTCATGTTGGTCTTGACAAGGTATGTTGAGATATATTGTTAGAACTATGAGGTCTTCAGTTCTTACGACTCTTTCTTTAGAATGGTAAATATAAAACAATTCTCTGAGCTTTCACTTCTGTGAAATCACACCTCAGAGTTAAAATATAAATGAGAATGTGAATACCTCTTACTTACACCAACATTAAGTCTGACAGTTCACTAAAGTCAGTGGAGGTACTTGTGACCCTCTGGGTAAGACTTGCTGTAAATAAAATTAGAATGAAGTCCACAAACTTGAATAAAGTTCAAAATGTTTTCTTTGTACCTGCTCTTATGTGGATAGTGCAGCACTATAATGTAGATAATAATACCTAACACCTACACAGAAGTTCCTTGCATCAGAGTTTCATTTCTCCATTAAACAGTTAATCAAAATATTCTTCCTTTTGAAATAAAACTTTTCCTCTAATTGATTGCTATCAATTTTCTTGTTCCAGTATAGGCTAAGAAATAAGATTTTGTTTCTCAAAAGTTCTATTTTAATGACATGTATTGTAAGCATTAATTTTGACTCCACTGCTTAAACAGAAATGGTGCGTTCTGAGTGATAAGCACTCCTTTTAAAATAAACCACACAGTTTTGTCTTGGCAGACATTCAGATCTAGAAGACTTATCTGCTTGTAAAGTTTTCCTTTGCATACATGGTCACTTGATTTAAATACATTTTTAAAGAACAGAGCAAACTACAGAATAGAAAATAGTGTGAAAGCTTTGATATATGTTCTGTCTTTACTGTGCATGTACAGAGTTAACTCTCTCTTTCCTGGGTGAATGACTTACCTAGATTTGGTATGTCTTTTCAGAATCACATGAACTGCACATCTGAAACTTAGACTTCCTGCAACTGGAGACTTTTCTGAATATTTTTAATGCACTAATTGGCTGGGGGAAAAGGGAACTGCTATGAGCCTGACGTGGAACTCAGAGACATACATTAATTTTCCCATTCAGTCAAAGCCTTCCTGTGTAAATTTGGCCAGTTCACTTGGGTTCAGATTTTCAAAGTTGTTAAAATACTTTAAGAGGTACTTTTAAAGTACTCTTCTGCATCAGTTTTTCACCTATAAAATAACATGCTCAACAACAGCACTTCTTTTCCCTGTCTTATGCTTATTTATGGAGAGTATTTAAGGAAGAGCAAAGTAATTACCTGGCTTTTGGCTCCATAAATCCCTCTGAAAGACTACAAGTTCTTGTTGGTTCTGTCTAAGGAGGCCCCATACTGTGTTTAGACTTTGGGTCAGTGCCACGTTTCAAGCAGTAAAATAAGACAGGAAACCTATATGAACAATCATTCTTCAAACTGAGCATGACTTATTCACACTGAACCTGTTAATTGCAGATTAAACAATGACAATGATTACACCCTGAAAAATGAACACAGATGGTGGAAGAGACAGTACATTATGGCAAGCATATTAAATCTATCTGCCAATCCTGCATCCATGCTTTCTTCACAAATCTAGGACAGGAGCTAAGCTGGTGTCCTTGGGAACAGCAGTCTAGTGATACCTGATGGAAAGTATCGCCAGCAAGAACCATCAGGGTATCACACTTCTAGTTTTCTCACTTAAAAGTGATTGGTCTATCTACCTAGACATGTGTATATCTGTGCATATGTGTGTATATATATATATATACACACAGAAACATTTGAATCATAAAAAGTTGTCCAAATTCCCAGTTCACTGGCCAAATTTTCAGTGTCCTCTTGCATTATTTCTTCAAGCGTTTCAACTTTCATCATTACTATAGGCTATAATAAGCAAATATATTTAAAAATTAAAACTTTTTTCGATGTTTCTATACTCTCTAGAGCTATTCTTCAGCTGAATGCCCTGTTGATGCTAACACAATAGTTATCTTTGAAGCACACTTTAATTGGTTTAATTACATCATATTCCACATTACATATTGTGAATTTAAACTTGGGGGGATATGTTTTGTGGGGGATTTGTTGTGTTTGTTTGTTTGTGGTTTTGTTTATTTATTTTTTAAGGGGGAACACAGCTTCTAAATGCAGTTATTTTTCCAAATAATGCAAGAAAAATACCTTGTCAGGTTATACATTCAAATTCATCTGTTGTGTTTCAATATGATGAAAAGTAAAAAATACCTTAGTGTTAAGAGCAGTAATAGCCAATTGAATCATTTGCCTGGTTAGAGACAGGAGCTGATGAAAGTTTCCCAGGCGCACTGTGCTGCCTGGTTAAGAACTGGTTTACAGAGTTAGGCACCTGTACCAGGCAGTCAGCATACTAGTCCCACAGTGCAGTTGCACTCCAGCCGAATGTAAACTTTCCCAAAGCAAGCATTGTAGTGGCTGAGTTTAAACTACAGAAGCCTAAGAAAAATTTCTGTAAGGACATAACATAAAAAAAACCTTGACAGCTAATTGCTGGGGTGAGAAGGTCACAGGGAAATGCTGGTCACTTGGATGCCTGGGACTGTAAATATCTTTCTGAAATGTTATGGCATTTGTATGGCTGCAGAGAGTGAGTAAAAAAAAAAAAATAGAATGAGGCATGTGGGAAAAGATTGAAATGGTCGAGGTACAGAGAAGTAAGTGCTCCTAGTTGCTCTCTAATAGGCTTAGTGATTGATGATAGATTTTTCTGAGTCTCTGAGTAGCCAGGAATATAAATGCTCACCACAGCAGCCCTCTGAGATGAACTGAGGAGAGTTCAGGAGTTGTGCTTAGCTACGTCTGCATAGCAAGATGACTGGGGTATGTTCTGTTTCTCACCAGAAACCCCCTGCTATTGTAGCCAGTACCATAATGGATGTCACAAAGATTTCATTAATTGTTTAAGACATTTTGGAATATGGGAAAGATGATTTTATTTAACAAAACTAGACAGGATGCTGGAATTTCATTTCTCTATTACAATTATGGAGGTGTAAATATCAATACTACAGCAGCTTCCTAGATTTCTGTCTTAGTAGCTTGTAGAGGCCCTCCCAGGTGGAGAACAGTGCTACTGCAGTGCATTTGGGTTTTTTTCATATGTGTAAATGCTTGGGTAGATGGGTACTTCTCTGGCCTGAATGTATTTCCTCTGTGCCTGCTCATCCTCTTTGCCATGATCCAGACACAAGACAAAGAGCTGTCATCAGACTTTAGGTTTCTAACTTCACATATTCTCTCAGTATCGATGCAGTAGTTTATAAGGTTTCCCATTCAGCAAAGTGCATAATCCAAGTGATTAGGCATACGAGTAGTCCCTTTTGTCCTCAGTGAGGCACAAAACATGTTTCAATCCCATTAAAAAGCCTGTTGGACTTAACCACATATTTGAATTTTTGTGGATTTGAATGGCAGATGTGGAAAATTACTCTGCCTGCTAGTTTAACAAAGGGCTGACTTCATACTCACTGAGACACAATGCTTTTCTTTTGTAAGTAAAGTTGGTTTTTGTAAGAAAAAAAAAGTTTTCTTTTGTAAGAAAATGTTCCAATACAGGCAGGTAATGCCTATTGAGGAGGATTGCTATGTTAGCAGGTAGATGGGAATTTAATTAGAGCTTAACTGTCATAATTCCCCAGAAGATTCACTGTGGGTGTATACTGGGCACAAAAATGTGTTTTTTCTCCCACAAATATTGAACCCAGTACAAGTACTTGACACAAAGAGAGAGAAATCAGTCTATTCTGAAGATAGTTTGCATTTGGAACAGACATTTTCTGGAAACTCATTCTCCAGGTAAATTAACTGTCCTGATAAAAAGCTATTAAGCACTAGATTTGAGAAGAAAAATGAAGTGCAATCAGAGGCTCAAGGAAAAGATATTTTAAAAATAGTCTTTGTTTTAAAAAAAATATGAGAACAATAAAGAAATGAAGAAAAATAAAGAACTTCAAACAACATAACTCTGCCCCCAACCCAGCAACACCATTTATTTTCCACTAGTTGATGATTCTCACACCCCCTCTGTGAATAGCAAATCATGCTGCTGAGGTGGGTTAAAAAAAGACACCGGTGCTATCAGGTCCCTTGGGTACTGTACTGCTTTGCTCACTGATGGCACACAATTCATTTCCTAACCTCTGGGGGGATGGCAGGGAAAATAAAAAGTAAACAACTCTTGATGCTAAGGAAAGAACATGGAGTTTGACTTGAAATATAGAGAAGACAGTCTTTCAAAAGTTGTAGCTGTATTTAGCATCAGAGTTCATGAGATCCACATGTCCCATCTTCTTTTTCTACAAACCCCAGAGGGGAAAAAGCATTTATTATGATAGCCTGGAAGGAAAAAAAAATGTCTCTTCATCAATTTCCCCCTTTTTTAAGAGATAACCACTGACTATACCCGTATGTTATCTTTATCCTGAGGCAGCAAATTTATCATAATTTATTCTGGTATATTCTAAATTTACCACGTTGATTACCACTGTATAAACAATGTCTGGCATTTGCCTCAGCCAAAGAACTGAAGCTGGCGCTGATTTGGAGTAGAGATCTGTGGAAGAGCTTCAATTTACTGAAGTGGCTGTAATATCAGTACAAACACCAGATATAGATAGCTAAGGATAGGGTGGTTTTAAAAGGAAAAAAAAAAGGGGGGGGGATTCTTCTCCTCTGTAATGCTAATGAGCCACTTACTGAAATGTATCTGTTTGGAGAGGCAAGTCCAAATGACCCAAAGTTAAAAAAGATTAGAAAGTAGTCTGCAAGTATAGCCGACTGGACTCTCAGGGAAAAGCTTCTCTTAAGGCTTCATAGGGATAGATGGGCAAGGGTTAAGAAAATCTTTTTTTAATTACTACATACAAATATAAGTAACGTAAAAGCATTCTCATAAGGTTGGACTAAAACCAGTACTAATCTTGGGGCCTAAAAGGGTTTTGAAAGCAGGACAAAAAAAAAAGGGGTGGGGGGAAGGAGTGATTTGACTGGAGAAAAAATTCTATTTACAGGGAAAAAAAAATATTTTATCAATTGCCCAAAATATATATTTACTGAAAGATAGCTGAGATGCCATATGAAGCAAATCTTGTGTCTGTTCCTTCAAGCTATTCCAAGGTGACTTCTTTCTTTAGAGCTCTTCATCTGTAATTCTAATTTACATGGCAAATTCTGAAATTAAAGTCTAAATTTATAAACAAATCTTATAAATAATACTATAAATTCTTCATAAAATGGCATAGTCAGGATTTAATTTCTTTTTATTTTTAGTGATATCCTGTTTTCCTGTTGTCTGGTACAGCACACTTATTCCAGAACACCACTTCTTCTGCATTAAGACTATTGGTGTACCGTGCCTGACTTCAATGAGTCCGGAAAAGTCTAACTGATTTCCCTAGCTAGCATTTCCCTCTGATCTTTTTTTCTTCTGAGACATACTTAGACAAGATACAATGTGTATATATATTTTTTAATTACATTAATGAAAACTAAAGAAGCACTGATTAAAAAATATTCAATAGATATTTTCCATTTCAATGATGTGTTTTATTGTTAAAAGAAATAAGATATCAACTTGCCATTTTGGAGCTCTAGTTTGTAGATTAGCTGATTAAAATGAAAAATTAGCTCCTGCTATGTGCGGAGTGCACATTGTCATGATCTGTGTGAACATGAGATCTTTTAGGCAAAACGTGCGTGTACAAGCTTAATGAATGTGTCTTTGGAAACATCTTAGAAAGTCTGTGTCTAATATTCCACAGTTTTATTTGGATTTTTTTAATCTTTGCTTAATAGTGTTAAGGAAATCCAGATGTGAGCTATGTTTCTGATTTTCTGAGTTAAGTTAGAAAGATAATTTCAAATTGTTCTCCTCCAGTCTGGCACTTTCTGCTAATTCTGCTGCATTCTGCTCTTCCTGAAAAGATTTAATATCAAAACATGACTCATAATTAAACAACAGCAAAGGAAATGGGTGAGATTATTTACAGTGACACCAATAAATGTACTTTCCTCTGCTTTCAAAGACACAGTGCATCCTGAAGGGAGTGAAAATGTTAAATGTGTTTTCTACACAAGACATTCAGTGTCAGAAAATTCTATTTGCCCTTAAACCAGAATTGCCCATATATTGCTTCAATTGCCATTGAAGCTCATACGTAATTTCGATTACTTGAATTACATTGGTGACTTCCTAAACTCACAACATTGATTGCTTTCTGGATCAAACTGGACTGAACAAAATCTTGCAGAACTAAGTATTTGAATACATTTTTCATATCTCAGTACTCAATTCTGTCTTTTCAGTTCCATTCAGTGTCCTTGGTTCATGGTTCACACAGATAAGCATCACAGTGTATCTTCCAAATAATAACTAGAAAACACAAGGGATTTAGTACAAATAAAAAAAAATTTAAAATTTAAAAATTAAATTAAATTAAATTAAATTCAGCACAATTCCAAGGTATCTTTTTCATTCTTACCAAGTAACAAACTCACAGGCTTGACCCAGCTAAGTGCAGGCAAATATGCTGATGTCACCACACCTGTAACATTCCATGGTTGAACTTAAGCACTCTTGTTTCATTGCTTTGCTTTCCTGGAGTGTGTAAAGTATGGTGGTTTTCCATTGTCAGTCCAAAGAAAGATATTAATTTCAGTCATTGTTCTTTGCAGGTTTGCAGTCTCATATGGAGTTCTCTGCATGACACTGCAGTAGTATGAAATTTGATTATTTTCTTTTCTAGCACCTGTCAAACAGGACCTGAGGTTATTATAAGAAGAGATGAAAATATATTGGTTTTCTGACTTTGAATTATTTGTTGGTGTGCTGAAAGAAACCTATAAAACCCTGTAACTGCAGGCCAAATAAACCTCCCATATCTATGCATGTGCAATGTAGGAAAAAAGAATGTCCTTGCCCTCCTATAGTAGCACAGATTTAAGCATCTTATGCAGGAGGACAGAAGTCATTTAGGAAGGCCAAAGGCAGCCATTAGAAATGCTCAGTGTCTGTGCAGCCTTCTGTGCAGTATTATGAAGTTTGTGCAGCAACAGTACCGACCATGACTTTTAGCATGTGTGTTTGAAGTACTGATTAAAATGAGGGTGCATCTCTACAAAGGTAGCATCTCTATAAAGCCAAACAAAAATTAATGACTTCTAGTTTGTCATGACAACACTCTACATTCAGCAGATATTGCAATGTTTGATAAACCGTATACTATGATTCTTTTGTCCTCCTTCCCCGTTCCTGAATCTTAAACTCTGTTTTCTGTAAAGCCAACAGCTACTGTGAAGAGCCCTTCTGTCAGTTCTTTTCTGTGTTTTATTATGAGTGATTTCAATATACAGTCTCAAATATCCACTTCTTATATTGCTGAGTATGTTTATAAGAATTGATTTTGATGGAGTAATTTGAAATGTTAAATTTCTTTTAATGCCATCACAATCTTCTGGGACCCGAAGACAGAGAGATTTGTTCCTACTTGATAGTTTCTGCATAATACTGCCTTTGAATATTGTATTTGGGGTAACCAAGGAAAAACACAATACCTCCTTGTAGACAGATTAGAGGGCTTTTTGGCTGGAAGACAGAAACGAGGTCTTTGCTAATGTATTCTTTAAAGCCTGGTACTGTGAAGTACAGTATTTTATTGGAGAGGTCATAGCAAACACACTGCCAAGAAAAAAAAAGCTGTGCTAATCCATTTTGTGGTATAGCAATTTCTTCTGTGGTTTTAGCAGCTAAGCTGTGTTAGCCTTACATCAATTTGGAAAGCAGTTTGAACTCATTCTGAAGTGTATAGTTAAAAAAATGTTTAAAAAAATGTAGGTATTTACATTCCATTTCAGGTACTGCCATGCTCCTACTAATGCCATTAAGAAAAGACTAGCATTCTTTCACAAAATATTGTCTAGCTTAAAAATAAGTGTAACATTTTCTTGCAATGTAGTAATTATTATAACAATGTGCTAGTATTCACAGTCTGCAAGCGAGGAGATAGGATAGCAGAGAAGAGCAAAGAGGTACACTGGTGAATTCAAGGTATAAAATAGTAATAGACACGGTGCTTTTGATAGGGCTATGTAATAACTTGTTTGAGACACAGAGACTACATAGGAGGCTTTGTTTGCCACAGACACATGCAGCATTGGGTAAGATGCAAGTGGTGACTGCTGCTCAGGGCAGAGTGGCTTTTTGCAGTCCTGGTCGTGTTGCTTTTTGTGCATTGTTCTTGGAGTTAAAATTATTTGCTGTGGTCTGACTTCTTGTGCAGACTCATGGTTGCCTTTGGGGAGTGGCACTGCCCCCTCCCAGGAATGCAACAGCCTATATCTCAGCCATGTTGGGTGAAATACACTGCAGAACATGATCTTATCAGAAGAAATTCTCAACACGTTCAATTTAGGTTCAAAATGAATGTTGAAAGAATAGGTTGTTTTCTGGGTATAGAGTACAAGCCATCATGCTCTGATGCACTGTGAAAATGGTGGAGGTGGTAATATCAACATTTTGGGGGAGAAACTGTTACCAGAAGCAGTGAACATAATCTCTGTAACTAGATTTATGAGATAAAGACCTGAGAGAAATGTCACATTTGTCTCCTAGGAGACTCCTTTACAGCATTCTAAGAAGTCATGGAGTTGATTTAGGCATCCAAATAGTCTACATCTCCTGTTAAAATTGCTCTTTATATGAAAGCTGAAGTTTGCCCACACCTGCTTTGCACTGCTAACTTATAATCTTGGAAGTTTTCCATAAAATTTGGTCACTGAAGTTTGAACAGCTGAACTTCAAACAGCTGAACTTCTCAACTGGTTTGCCAGGATGGATGCAGGCTTTTGAAGGTAAGAGTTAGGTTTCCCAGAATAATATCACTGTATCTGTTTACTTTTATCCATATTTTGCAAGCTGTTTCCACTATTATGAGTCTAAATATTAAAAAAATAATTATCTCAGCCTGTTTACATTTTCAGCATTCAATTTAACCAAGATACTATGATGTCTTTGTATCTACAGTAAACACTTCCTACTTTGACACTGCAAAATGTGATGCTGTAAACTAACTAGATCTTTTCCAGGTCTACCTTGTGTGCCTTGGTTGGCCCAGAACCAGATTTTAACATTACTGTTGGGACTACATTTTCAAAGTAATAAACAATTAAACAGTAGCAATGTGGTGGTGAAGAAAGTTTTTACTGTAAGACTTCAGCTGGCTTGGGTTACTGTTTCCAGTGATTTTACAAGCAAACACTAAATTCCTTCGTCGGATGACTTACGATCAAAATAGGGCAGGAAAATTTCAGTATCATAATTCTATACAAGAAAAGAAATTTTATTAATGATTTAATTCTGTGATTCTCTAGCAGTTACACAGAAACAGACTTTTGATCAGTGGTCTCTCAGCTGCTTTTTTTGTTATATTTTCTGTTGATGGAGATATAGGACTGAGGCTACATTCTATACAGAGTCTCACTGAACTGTAATTCATTTTAGTTTGATTCCAGGCAGCGTAACTATGACCTGAAATAGACATGGATCAAATAGTATAATAGAGACAAGGAGAAAGTTTTGAGGGACATTTTTCAAAGGGTACTCAGTACCAACTTTCACACTATTACAGGCATGGATTAGGAAAACATATATGTACCTGTTCCTATCATTTTGCATATACTTAGAGATTTACATTCAAGTCTGTTATACTCTTTCAACTCATATTTTTGTCTCTTCTAGATCTCAAATTGAAAGTTATATGTCCTCCAATATATTAAAATATATATAGAAGGGTTCTGCATAGGTGTCATATAATGTCTTTGCTCAAGAGGTAATATTAGGACTTCAGTCTTGTGTTGTACTAAATGTAGTGCTCACTTAATATCCAGTCAGAATAATTTATTTGCTTAGTAGCACAGAGAATCCTTTAATTCAAAATTCACAAAGGACAAACAGAAGAGCAAAAAGATGGAACAATAAATTTCATTACACAGGAGGAAAAGAAACTTACCATCTCAAAGTTCTAATCCTATACTCTGGGTAGACTGTTTAGTTTCAGTAGGAATACTAAACAACAGTGGATGGAATACTGGAAATCCTGGGGAGTGTTTTTTCTTAGGTCTGCTTATTTCTTTGCTTTGCATGGGTTTCAGTACAGTGCGCCTGGAGAAGCATGTGATGTTCCAGCAGTACTTCCAAACATGCAATATGTGGATCACTGGCTTGAGCTGCAGAATAGGCTGAGATGGCACCTCTGCCCCAAGCAGAGGGCACAGTCATGTCTGTTTTCAGGTGTCCTCTGCTAGTTATAGCTTTTGTTGAAATATTACCCAAGTTATTTTATTTCCTGCTCTAGCCCTTTTTTACACCTGATCCAGTAATGCAAAATTTTAGCCAGCTTCATTCTTGCACAGTTGTGATAAAGAAAAGCATGCCTTTGCAAGCTGATATTAGGACTGTCTCGTAGGTCAAAAGGTGTAAAATAATCCAAGAAGCCCCTTCCCTCCCAACTCCTTGGTAGGCTTCTTTTGTGCTGCTTTCCCAGACAGTTTTCCAAAACATCAAGTTGTAATGTAACAATTTAAATTCTCACACAGCTAATGTTCTTTCCACAGATTTTAAATATCTTTGGATCATGCCCTAAGTAAATAATGAAGATTTCTTTTACCTCAATTTATGATTAATTTCCAAACTAAACAGTTATGTCTTTCATCTTTATTAATTATATTTTTATGATTGCTTGTTATTTTAAGGAAGCAATAATATACACAACATCTGTATACACAAAGTGTAGTATACATGTATTATTCTCCTTGAAGTCCAGTGGATTGTCTTGATGAAGGCATGAACATGCAACTGTAGGAAACCCTTTAGCATTGATTCGGAACACATAGTTGCTCATTACTTTGGAGCTTGGATTCAGTTAATGGTGTGTTTAGTAGCAATTTAAAATTTTCTTTTTAACCAATGCAAAACATGATGAATGGTTTGGAAAAGATACACATTTGGGCAGAAAAAAAAAAAAAAAGGTCTTAGTATTCAGCTTGCTGCTTAAGTCTGTAAAAATCAGAAAATGTCAATATTTGCTTAATAAGAAGTTAAAGAATAAAGTTAATTATCTCTTCTACTAATGAGTGCAAAGTTGTTCCCAACTGTGCATTTTTCAAGTGTTCAGTCCCAAGGTTAAGTGCTTTTAATTCCATTCCCGTGTGTGTGCATTTATGTGAGGGCCTTTCAGTACAAAATCACATAACACTGGAGATATTAGCTTCTCCCTCACAGTTTCCAAATTAACTGTTGTCTATGAATGATATCATCACTGGCATGCTGTCTGTAAGCTGTTTTTGCTATGACATGAAGTGCTTTGAATCATACTGTACATTCTGTCACACACTAGCTTTCATTTTCATTTTGAAGTGGAAGGATAAATATTGCCTTTGGAAAGAGTGGCAGCAGAGGAAAGAGCACACCACGCATCAGAGATCACTATGGCTGTTGTGCTTTAGGGAAGCATTCTGTGACATGCTGGCTTTGATGCACACCATCTCCCTGCAGGAATGGAAATTAAGACCCTAAGTTGAAGTAACCTTAGCTGAAATAATATTACCTTAGGCTTACCGTAATCACACTAACACGCTGAGCCTCATAACCAAAAGAAAGGGATCTCTAGAGGGGAATTTGGATTCTAGGTGCCTCTCCTCACTGCTGGTAGAAAGGGTAACAGGTACCTCAGTGCCTGTGGTTAGGCCATGTAATGGCAATCTGAGCATTATTGGAATTTTATGATACCAAGAGAGGAACAAAAAATATTTCATGAAAAAATACTATTGATTCTTTATCTATGTAAATTATTGTGACCAGGGCAAAATTAAGGGACAAATATAAGACTTAGAATAGGGACTGATAAGATTTTACATAAATTCTTAGTATGTAGACCATTGGTTGTAACATAATGCTTTCTTTCTTTTCTGCACTAACTTTAGTCTTGGAACAAATTAGGGCAATGTTTTAGCCTTTACCCTTCTTTAAAAGTCATGCTGAAACGGTACATGATGATCTTTTTCAGAATATTTTTTTTCAATTCACACATATATTTTAATATCATATTATTCAGAACTCCCTCCCTGAAAGTATATATTTTCCTAGTGCTTGCAAACAAAGAATAATAAGGACTGGGAAAGGTATGGATCAGAGGACAAGTACAGGAATGATTATGGGTATATGCTCTTCTGAAGTAAAATATGGTTTTTTTGGAGCAGAGAACAGAGAAGGAGGAATGCTGGCAACCATGTCATCTCCCAAGAAAGGAGAAAGGATCAAAATGTAAAAACAAACAATGCTGCAGCTCCTGCATATGCAAGAAACAGAGGTAAGGAGAGTGCAAAGATCATTCTTTATTTTAGCTTTTAACATGTAGTTCATATAATATTGTCTTCTTCATACAGAACCTAAGAATTCAAATTGGGTCATTTGAAGTTTGTTTAAAATAGAAATACGACAAAAGAAAGTCCTTCCCAGATTGTGAGGAAAGTGTTTAAATTTTGACAGAATCCAACACATGATTCAAAAGAAGGAACAAAGAAACCTACCAGAACAAAATCCAACCCAACCACCTAGCTATTCTGAACCAAATATGTACAGAAGCATTTCCCCAAATGTGACCCTATGTAGAACCAGCCTGGGACAAAAGCTGCATCTTAATCCCTCGTGGTTGATTCCAGATTGCTCTTTGATTTCAAAATTAAACCAAATTAATGGATTCTTCTGCTCAAGTGTCCGATGTTTTAATGCTTCTCTTCCAATATCACTGTTGTCATTCTAATGATATGCTTCACAGTTTTATTTGCATATATAGATTGTAACAAGCTGATAGTTTTAGCTTATGTATTAATTAACTGGGAAATACTGTTGCATATACAACAGCTACCTGTTCCCATGATCCTGCTAAAATATTGCCTTATTTACATGCAGCTCTTACTGCAGCCTGGAGTTGGTTTTTTTTAAAATAGTACTTGCCCTGTAGCTTAAATGAGTCACAGTATTTGCTCTTCAATTGAAAATGCTCTACTTTAGTAAGTGTTATGATAATCCAGTGAACACGTCCAGATGATGCTATGAAGTTCTCACTAGCTATAACTATAAACATAACTCTTCATGCAAAGAAATGGAAAATTTACATGGATGTTAACTGACTTAGTGAGAAAACCCAGGCACAAAGCTTGAACTGCAAAATAATTTAATTGATCTGTTTCAGTGAATTTAATAATCTATTTTTGCTGCTTCTGCTACAAACCTCAAAGTTGATGTTGCCTTCAGATTCGATGAGTATGTCCATTGTTGATTAGCTGGTGAAAGTGACTGCAGACAATGCAGAACAGTTAAATTTTACTTGAGATCCTCCTCTCTGAGCACAAAATTTGTAAATTTTTTTTTAGTAAGTAGAGAAATAGATGTTTGAAATCATGCCCTACAATAACCATTCTGTCACTAACTATAGAAGATAACCTAAACAACAACTTGTGCTGTGGATGAACCTGTGAAGGATCTAAATTTGATGACATGATTCCCATCCTAATAAGCTAAAACCTCAGCCACAGGAATACCTTCATGGAAATCTGTAGACAGTGCCAAATCAGAAACTTCATGTTCAGGTGCCTTTGCCCTAACACATGTAGGATTCTTCAAAATAATCACAGTATCCCCAGAATTATAGTAATCTGATCAGGTCCAGAGGCTAGACATTTGGCTTTGCTTCCCCAAAGAAAAAAATATGTCTCGATTACTTTTTTCCTGAGCAAAAGGAGTAAGAAGGATACGCTTCTTACTGGGCTTGGATAACATGCTCTGTGAAATACTTGAGAATACAATGGATCAAGGAATCATGCAATCATAGAATCAGCAGGTTGGAAAAGACCTCTTGGATCACTGAGTACAATCATTCCTAGCACCTTGTCTACCCATCTTTTAAGTACTTCCAGGGTTGGTGAACCACCTCCCTGGGTAGCTTGTTCTGGTGCCCAATAATCCTTTCTGTGAATTTTTTCTTTCCCTGATATCCAGTCTGAACCTCCTGTGGCACAGCTGGAGACCATTACCCCTTGTCCTGTCCCCTATCAGTTGGGAGAAGAGAGTGCGGGACCCGGCATTTGGCCTTGTTAAACCTCATGCCATTGGACACAGCCCAGTGGTTCAGCCTGTTCATATCCCTTTGGAAAGTGTCCCTATGCTCCAGCAGATCAACTCTGCCTCCCAGCTTAGCATTATCTGCAAACTTGATAAGGGTGCATTTGATCCCATCATCTAAGTAATTGATAAAGATATTGGACAGAACTGGACCCAGTACTGAGCCCTGGGGGACGCCACTTGTGACTGGCCTCCAGCTGGAATTAGTTACATTTGCCACCATTCTTTGACCCTGGCCATCATATCAGATTTTCACCAAGGACAGTGTGTGCCTGTCCGGGCCAGAGGCTGACGTTTTCTGAAGCAGAATACTTTGAGAAAATATGTCAAAGATTTTGCTGAAGTCCAAGAAGACTACATCCACAGGTGACATTAAAAATGCATTATTATGCTTTCAGCAAGTAAAATAGGTGTTCTGTTGAAAAACTGATGCAGGATCATAAGATTAAAGTTGCATAAAAGCACATTTCATAGAATCATAGAACCACCAGGTTGGAAGAGACCCCACCGGATTATCGAGTTCAACCATTCCTATCAAATACTAAACCATGTCCCTCCAGGACCTCGTCTACCCGTGCTTTAAACACCCCCAGGGAAGGAGTGCCAAGAAGTGACTGATGTCGGTAGGGTGCATGAATTCAGGCAACATTATTCTGACATTTACAAATTTAATGCATCAGACTTAGTATTTTTTAAGTATCCTCTGGGAGGTACAAGTTATACAATGTTTTCCCATTTTGCTCAAATTGTAAAGCATCACCTTTGCTTTTAAGCATAATAGTTTGAAGGTTTAGACTCAGGAAATGAAGGATACTTTCAAGAAGAAACTGATACACATGATAAGTACACCACCCTTTCTTGGCATTTTTTGTGATTATAATGAAACATTCTGCAGTTCTATCACAGTTCTTTAATGCCTAAGTGCATAAAATCTTTGTTTATGTTGAAATGTATGAAACTATTATTAACAACTATGGAATCAAACTATTTAAATACTTTTAAATATTTAACAATTCCTGTATTGTTGTAGGCCAAAAATTCTGAATATGCTGTTTGGATCCCTTAAAATCCAGTTTTGCACAGAGTTCGTGCTGAATCTCAGAGATTTGATGTTAATGAGGAATACACAGCAAAGACTAAATCAGGAAATATTCTGTGTCAACACTGACCACTTTCTAACACCATTTAGAAGAGTGATCCTCCACAGTCTCTCCTCCTTCTGTGTCCTTTTTTCTTGTGGTGAGGAAACCTGTATGTAGAAGCCAGATGAGAGCTGCAACCTCTTCCTTCCAGTCTCTTGTGTGGGATGAACAGAGGCATCTTACTGTGTTCACCCATACACTGGTCTAGACATAGGCGATGTATCTGGTGTGGCTGTTATGAAGGAAACTAGGGAAATTGTTCATTTCTTATTTGCCAGAATAAATGACTAATATTCATTGTGGACTGGGGAGGTACATAGTTCTTTGTTTGCATTCCTGCAGTGCCTTTAAATTCTAAATATCAGCCATGAGCTAAAGGTGTTTGTTGATCTACAGACAGAGTGAAAAAAAAGATACTGTGTAACACTACAGCAATTGATCAATAAATATATTGTGATCTTGGAAGTCATGTTAGTCCTTTGCAGCTGCACAGTTGAGGATGTTGAGTAAGTTCTGCATTAACACAGAAATATTGACAATTTATTTTGTCATTTTAGAAATACAATATCTATATAGAGAAAAGATTGCATTACTCTGGAACGTGCATAAAGTGCTTTCCTGGCTGTGGTTTTGGCACATGTTGTACATGGGAAGTAAGTACAGTATTACAGTTCTCTTGATCCTGTATCCTAGTGTAATCAATATAAAGCTTTTATAAATTCTAGTGCCTTAGGATCCAGATCAGAGTTTTCAAAATTTAGCTTCAGAAAATTAAATATACACTTTCACAAATAAAGCTTGGAGGACTGTGGCTAGTAGCATCTGTGTAAATTCAGACTGTGTTTCATCTCTTTTGGTTTCATTTCCATGCACAATGTACACAGCATATTCCTTGATAGTTACACATGTAACAGCCTTTTAAACTTACTGGGATCATTTCACTTTCTCATAAACAAAAGTTTCCTTTTGAAATCAGTTAATGAAAAAACGATTACATCGTAGAATCTTAGCTGGTAAAGAGATAAGAAGAAAGCTGCAAGATAGATATGTTAATATTATTCCTGAAGCAGAATGAAAATCTCAACTTCAGCAATGTCAACAAAAACATGTTTCTTTTCAGATTTAATTTCCATGAGAAACTATATTACATTAAAGCCTTCCAGCACAGTGTCCTTCCATTTTTTGCATTTTTACTACCTAGAGATCAAACAGTTTGACACAGCAAAAATTCTAGTGAGTTAGGAAGAAATGCTGATTGGTTTGTTGGCTGGTGGCCGGGGGAATGTTATGACCAAGTAATTATGTGTTCTGGACAGATGTATTAACCAGGCTTCAAGCTGGAGCCACTGGATATTATTTTAGTCATAAGACTAGAGGAACTGAATCATTTTCAAAGAGCTGGCTGGCTGACCCTGCTTTAGTGATGCCTGTTCCAATGATTCTTTGGCAACAACTTCCAATGCTGCACTTGTGACATGGTAAACAAAAACTACATTAAAGGTTCGTTTTTCAATCATAAAGAAGATGAACGTTCCCACTGAGCTTTTTTGCTGTTTATCAAGAAGATGCGAAGGCTATTGTTAAGCTTCCATCCTTGCTTCTCTCACTGAAGAATAAGAACTGTTTAACAAAACTGGCTTAGATCTGGTGATAATAAGAACACTTCAGAACTCAAGGTTTTTACCAATTCATTGTCTTCTTATTGTTAAACCTGCTGTGTCATATTTATTTACTCTCTCGCTTTGTAAGGTAAGAATGGGTTGGTTTGCAATTTCCTTTCTTTGACTGACAAGTAGAATGAGGGAGGTCTTCATTATGAGCTTCAGGGTGGGATTTCTCCAATTCTGGTAAATAATAATATAAGTTTGCATGGTCCTGGAATATTATGCATATAGGTGCAGAAAGAAGCTGGAAGGGAAAAGAAATCTGTATTAAAGGTAGTCTTCAATGAAACAAAATATAAGTTTTACCTGTAAAAGGAAATAATGAGCACATATATCAATATAATAGCTACACATTAAGCTCTTCCAAATATGATACTTGAGCTATTTCAGCTGACCTTGTTACCTGATAACCAGACATTAAAAAGGTGCTTGAGCTTTGAAGAAAAGTTATTTTATTCATTTTTAAGCTGTTTGATTCTTGAAAATGATTTGCAAATGCCTGTTTCCAGGGTTGGGATTTTTTGGGGGGAGTGTGTGTTTTGTGGTTCTTATAGCCCTAACCTGACTTCCTCACAGGTTCTTTCCTGAGAACACAACATAGAACAAAAGTAGCCCGTAAGAACTAAGTGGGAAAGAGTCTGTTGTTTTGGTTTCCCCTTGCCATGTTGGGTTATGAATGTAAACTGTTACATAAGGTCATTTTCAACATAGCCCTGGAGGCAGAATGCCAAGTGAAGCATAGCAAACAAGTATAAGTTTCTCTTGTAATTGAAACGTATTTGAATGAAGGTGGCCCTTTTGGGCCCTAGATTCTAAGGACACAGTATATGACTGGAAAGATACAGATACATGCCTAAACCCTTAGCAGCTGGTTAAAGGAATCTTGAAAAGAAGATTTATTTTTAGGTTTTCTGCTTGCTCATTTCACCACGGTAAATGTTAGTCTCTGTGGTCTGGGTTCACCTTTTGTAAAACACAGGTGATTAAGCGTTGGTGTTGACAACAGCTATGATACTGCTAAATGCCTGGGGTTTGTGCTTTGTTTGGTTTGGATACAAATAAATGAATACTATAAACCAATGAGAAGGAAAGAACATGTTATGCCAAAATACAAAAAAATAGTTTTTCAGAATTGTGTAGGGATAAATTCTCCTGTTCCCTGGTGAATGCATGACGTCTCTTGACTGTTCTGTGCTTGTTGGACTGTATTATAATTTATAGATCCAGACCAATTCCAAAGGAGCAATTTGCGCCTTCACATTTGCCTTCCACCCTCTACTGATGGCAAAAGAAAGGTTTGTCTGCAAAATTCTTCTCTGTAACTCAGCAGCCAAAACTCCAATCAGCTTGCTAAGACAGTGAAAATGGGAAAGGTGAGACCCTGATTATGTATCTGTCTCCTTTTATTCAGTAGGATAAGTCAGTGTTTCAGAAAAGCATAACATTTATTTTTGAAAGAGGAAAAGAAAGGAGAACCTAGAGTAATTGGACTGTTGTACAAATACCTAAATTATAATTGCTTTCCTTTCCTAATAGTGACTGTAACTTGTTGACAGTGCAACATCAGACGTTACAAAGTTCTATGTATTTTCTCCCTTGATGGAAACTTAGCAAATAGCAGGCAAACAGGTGTTTCTCTAACAGTGAACCACCGAAGGAGGAATCAAGGGATACCTGCTTGTTTCTGCTTCATTGTCTGTTCAGTGACGAACTAGGTCACTGCTATGGTTTGGGTCTTTGAAGTATCTAGTTCAGAGAAGGTCTGAAAGAAAGAAATGTCTTTCCTGCCCCTAGAGTCCTGTAAGGGATTCAGAAAAGCGTACATTTTATTTCCTAAATAAGACTTCAAGAACTATGTCTTTGTGTGCATCCATGTATGTAATGTCTGTCTGGATGAGTGCATAAATGGTCCAGATTATGAACTGGGAGCTACTCAGTGGAAAAGTAACAGGTAAAACTTAAAGACTCAGTGACACTTCCAAATTTGTTCCAAACTCTCAATGTGTCTACAAGTCTGACCAAGACAAGGCCTGAAAATGTCTTCAAGAGCTGCTTGCATCAGTAGCCCAAGACACCCCAAGTCAGTAGAAGACTCTCCTTTTGCATTTATCTGATTTGGAATGGGCCCAATGGATCCAATAGGTTGATGTGATGAGACACTAAGTGATTATGTATGCATCAGCAAAATGCTGTTATCATACATGTCTGAATTATACTCACATAAATCCCCAGAACACATATGAGTGCATAATAATTCATTATCCAGCATAATGAGCTTAAATTGTAATCTGATGTCTGTGGAAGATTCATGCAAGTTTCTTCTTTCCCTTAATAGGAAAAATTTGGCTTTAGAAAAAAAAAGTAACAATAATAAAAAATTAATCCTTCTGGTTCAGTTTTGATTTCTTGTCTTCTACTTATATCTGAGACATTGACGTTAACATATAGAAGCCAAACATTGAATTCTCATGAGAGAAATATGTTAATTGTTTATAGATTACAATAGCTATTATCCCATTTACTCTGGAAACAAGCTGTGAGATATGAAAAATGAATGAATGTAATGTAAGATAGACCAAAAGTTGTTTTCTAAATATGAAAAGTGGAACATCACAGGACTTCAGGCTGGCACTTTTTTAATAAAATGTGCTGGCAACTGTGTCAGGTAACTATAATCCTTAGGCTACAACTACATATTATCCTACAAAGTGCTGCAAATGGAAATAAATGATGGTGCTCAAGGGGGCTGGCTTATCTCACACAGCGCAAAATAACCCACAGACAGGATAAATGAAGACCATAGTGGTTTTTTTTCCTTTATAAAATTCTTAGAAGTGTGTATATGCTATTAAATCTCTGAAATCCAAAGTAGAAATACATTCTGCATTGGAGATATGTGTGCACATACAGAAATAGGATGGATAAATGTCCTCAAACATTGGGATCAGCATATCATGATTTTGATGTGATTTTGGATGGTAAATGGTCCACTGGTATAACCCTAGAAGCTTGGAACCAAGACCATATCTAGTGAGCTGTCATGAAAAAGTGACATTTTGTTGCTTTTTTAATATCTGGAAATCAGTGGGAGGTAGAAACCTGGAAAGAAAAGAAATCCTGCTTCTCTGCATAATGGTGCCATTTTTTCTCCTTCAGCCACAGCAGCTCCTTGGACTTTTAGTTTTAAAAAGAAACAAAAAAAAAAACCCCAAAAAATAACAGAACACCCAGTGCTGACCTTAAAAGCCAGAGCATTTTCATCTCATGCACCAAATGCAGCTGAAACTAAGTACCACCTTTGCTTGCCATGCTGTATGCACTGCTAGCAACACATGGACTAGTTTGGCCCTTGGTTGGTAAATTGCTTTTGAGTGATTAGATTAGGTGTGACTTAGAGGCTAATTTGCTTTATCCTGCTGTTTTAGTATTGGTATTGTGAGCTTTTTACTTTCATTCTGGATATTTCTTTCTGTATATTTTTTGTTTGGTTTTGAGCAGAAGAATAATGAGGAGGATTGTGCTGTTTTTAAGCACATACACAGTTTATGGAGTATATTCTGAGAATAAACCCATTAGCACCATTTTGATAGTTGGGTACTATTTTTATGAGGTCACCATTCAAGCATTTCTGTTTTCTTACAAACTAAACTGCTTTTATACTGGCAAGACTTCTGATAGAAATGTTATATGGATATAAAGGAAAACAGACTAAGAATGAAGATATTTTGTTTTCAAGATCTAGAAAAAAAATACAATTCCTGGTGCTAGTTGGTTAAGGAGGAGGATGTTTACAAAATAATTTAAGTGGGGACTAAAACAAAAGTAACTTTTTCATCCTTTCTGATTAATAAATGTTTGTACAGCACCCTGAGGATGACAAGCATGTTAAGTGTTATTAATTAATATTCTTTCAAGATATTTATAAGGTATTTATAATATTTATATATTTATGGCAACAAAAATGTTTCCATATAAAAGTGAATTATCCAGGAAAAAATGCCAAGCTTTTGATCTGCTTATACATCACATCACTGCAAACCTTTTCCTTTCAACCTAGAGTTGCATTCAAAAGCAGAAAGATATACAGCTGACATTTCAAACTGAATGACACTACGATAAACTAGGGTTTCTCTAGAAGATAAAATAGATCATAAATCGGTGTAACACTTACCTCATTTTAAATATTACTGTCTCCTTTTATCAAGTAACACTATATAACCTCCCTTTACCTCCTTTCTTCCCATATTTTATTTGGTATATTAATTCTTAACAATGATCACAACCAGAAATTTTTTAAAATTAAATTCAAATATATGGCTTTTGAGGCTTAGGTTATCTGATAAAAATATTTTAATTAAAAAGATACTAACTCTTTTGATTCCCTGATGAGCTAATAATAATTGAAACATACAGTGTTAATTTTAATCTGCACTCAGTTGTTTAAAGAAATAATTCTTATCCTTCTTCAAAGTCAAAAATAAAGAAGTAAAAAGAAATCATTTAAGGGAAGAGGGATCCTTTGCCCAATGGGCTTTTATTTTTATTGCAAGTTGTCACAAAATCACTCATTATTAAAACTAGCTTATTACATTTACTTATAAAGTTATTTTATTTCATTTTTTCCAAGAATAAGGAAATACTTGTCTGACTATGGTAGCTGAGTTGTTCCTATTTCACGGCACTCTACCTCTGCAGGAATAATATCTCTCTTACAAAAGTACTTGCTTCACAAAATGCTGGCCTAGGACCAATTTGGAAACAGATTTCACTAAAATGATGATTTCTCCCAGGCCTTGCCCCCAGAAGTATGCATGTAACAAGAACAAATTTCAAACCAAGAAAAATATTCATATCTCAGGAACAGGATTGTTGTATGGCTGATCTGCAATGGCCTGTTAGAGGTAAGTGATTTTAGAAGAAATAGGAAATAACATTCTAAACTTCAAGAAAAAAAATCAAGAGTGAATGAAACCAGGAAAGAAAAAGAAATTTTTTTTTTTTTTAGGTATATTCATTGATATTGTAAGCCACTGTTAGAACAACTTCTTTTGCAGGCATCTGAGAACTTTTGGGACAACCTTCTATTTTAAAATTAAATTTAGTACAAGTTTTTTAAGATGGATCAGATGCTTAGGAGTAGTTAATTATTATTTTATATGGCAACTCAGTATAACATGAATTTGATAACTAAGACTGAAACAAAAGCAAAGAACTTGACTGGCAGCTACGATATAAAGTTTCTATATGATTTAAGAAAATTTGGAAAGACAAAATGCATGTGCATAAGTTACTGAAGTTACCTCCCTATTTTTTCCCTTTTGAAATTATTGTACTTAATTAAATACTAATTCCATGTGGGGTGTCACCTGGAATACTTTCAGTTAGAATGATTGATTTTTAAGATCTAATCCATTTTTATAAATCACTGAGCATGACTCAGTTCAGAACAGTAATTTAGTTCTATCATGACTATTCTAACCCTAAAAATTAAGCAAGCATAGGATACTCAGTAGAAACTGTTAGGTATACTTTTCTGAGTAGAAACTTTTTGCTTCAGTTTTTCACAGGAATTTGAGATATCTTTATTTTCCAGATCTGATGATGATTAAGCAAAATCAACTAACTACAATAAAAATCAAATAAATTCAAACAAATTATAATGTTAGGTTGTTTTTTTTTTTTTTTACCCCATAACAATTTAAGTTAATCTACGTATGCACTGTCTCTAAGCCACTGATAAAATAAAAAGCTCAAAAACTGAGAGAATCTGTGCATGCCATTGAGTACTGAATAAAGTAAAAGCTGTTACTATGCTACCCACAGGAAAAAAAAGGCATCAACTATGAACAACAGACCAAGTGCACTGAAAGTGTGTACCCAGATGTCAGGATATGGAGATTTTTTTTCTCTCCCTTTAATATGCCTTCTGTCTAACCAAACATTTTATTCAGGCAGCTTGATAAGTAACACAGTTTTCAGAGGTGCAGTATCCTTCCCACTAGCATTAACGAGAATTGTTGGCCAGACTTCATTAGGGGCCAAATAAGAGCCTCAGAGACCAATTGTAGGCATATACCTCTAATGTTTTTTGTTTAGGAGCCCTAAGCTGTAAAATTTTTTAATGTGTGCATAGCTGATTAGTGCCACTCTTTCCTGAGCTTACAAATGCTCCTGGACTCAAGCTTATTCTTGCGAGTTCTGTAGACTGTGCCTGAATATTTCCTTGTGTATCAGTTTTCACTTTGCATACATTGTTTTGCCTTTATCCTGTAGTAGGGGAAAGATTTATTTATGCATCCTATTTGGTATTTTATGTTATTTCTGCCAAAGTTTCATAAGTTTTAATAAGATTTTCCATTTTGAACATTTCCTGGACATCTAAGTGTATTTAAGGTATGAGAGAAGATCAAACTTTATTTGGCAAATCAATGAAATCAGGAATCAAAATTTTAGACACAGGTAGGCAACCAGTTTTAATTCTTTGACATTACATTAAAAAAATGTTGTCTGAAGTGTTATCACTCTTTTCTCATCATTTAATGTTATGAGTTTATACTTTTGACTTCCTAATATCTGCTTAATTGCCATTAGGTTGCCATAGTAACAGAATTAAAGACGCATTCCGGATAGATGTTTTAAATCAACTCCAATCCTTGGTGAGCAGTATTTTCTCTTTAGGGTGAAATGCATTTGTTATCGACTCCGCAAGAACATACTCAGTTGGTGCTTTTTATTCCATTATTTCTGTCTTTTTTTAGGTCTGCAGTAAGATAAAAGAATAAAGACCGGAGTATAAACCTTTTCTCCACTAGGCTGATAATGTGCTTTAGAACCAGGTTTGCAGCAACCAGACATCCAATGGCATTTATTTGTCTTTCATCTTGTATCTATACTGTTTGCTTATTAAGACACAGGAACGGCCAATGTGAAAAAATTTGAGTTGCTTAAAAGTTATGTGAGCCTGTGATTTTCTTGAGTACTACTTAAACAATGTCTTTCTTATCTCCTCGGGTTTTTTTTCTCTTTATTGAATCAATCTTTTGCTATCTCCCTTCACAGAAGAGCAACATTTGTTTCTCTATTTTGTATATGATGTTAGTACAATAGATAACAGGATATTGCAGTCTTTGTGATGATTTAGAACCAAGGGCGGGGGTGGGGGCAGAGGAGGATGTCTTTTTCCTTTTTTTTTTTTTTTTACGTGCTATTTCTTTACCTCCTTTGCTTTTGGTTTTGCTCATGTTGGATTGACCTGCACATGTGCTGTAGAGAATCTTCTGGCTTGCATGCACACACACACATGTGGTGCATATACCAACAGGATCTACCATTGAAAGTCTGCATACATTCCTGCAAATAAAACTGCTCTTATTTTTGAAAACGTAGGTTAATGACATGTCTCACTACCAACCAACAGAAAAGCAACCCTCCAATTCACAATATACTGAGAGAGTAAAGCTGAAAAACAATACTAATAACTGGGAGAGAAGTCTGTGTTCGTGACTTCCCATGTCTTTACAGGAGAAACCCAAGTACTGTGGGTTCATCTTTCAGTTTTGGAAAATACACAAACCCTTACTGCAGTGACTGTGCCTTGAATATATGCTTAATGTGTATTTTGATGACTAACCAATATGTGTTGTTAAGAGAGTATCTTGTCTTCTGATGATACAGAAGTGGAAATCTTGTGGATCACAGAAAAATAATATCTCTAAAAAATGACATATTCCCAGCTCAGTGGAGTAGCCTGCTAAATTGACTACCCCTGCTTTTTCTTCATTCGTTTTTATGAAAAGAAAATATTTGTGGAGCAAAACTGTAAATTCAAGAAGTTAATGTCTGCTTATATATTTTGTTCAGAAATTAGTTGTATTAATGAAAGTCTTGTTTTCTAAGCAGAAATAAAGGAAATCATTTGTGAACATCACAGACATTGCTGCCAAGCTTTGGATTTTATAAATCTCTTTAGCATTCCTTAAATAACTTTATTTTCTTATCAGAGAAAAAAAAAGAGCCAACCTCTAACTGCATTTTAGTGCTTAAGGTATGAAGATTTGTTAAAAAGGATGTATAGGATCAATTTACTGTTAAATGTATTACAGAAGTGAAATGTTAAAACACTGCAATGGTATGTTGGAAGCATTTAATTTTGATAGGCATGATGTATAGCCAGGGAAGTGAGTGTACTCAAATAATTATGCTGTCTTTGAAAGACCAGGCAATTTAAAAGTAGATTATCCAATGAGACCGAAGTAGTAGTTGTCAAATTTTCAGGAAGTAATTAAATAAGCAGAGGGTCTCTCTTTTTTACTGGCTGTTTCTGGGCTACATAGGGATTATGAAGAGAGACAAGAAAAATGACAGAACAGTCTAAACAGCACATCAAACTCCCCTTGAAGAAAGTTGATTTTTTTTTTTTTTTGGTTGTTCTTAGTAGCTCTCTGATTTACAAATACAGTAATGCTTTGTGATATTTTCATGCAGGTATCTGAGAAAATGTGCCCTTTAAAAAAGCAAGACAGCATATACATCTTACTTTTTAAAATATCTCTCAATGAAATCTCTGTTACCCCAAAAGACTACTTCCCTGTTTAAGATCTTGGGCTTTTTTTCTTTCCTTCTTTCTTCAGGGCTTTTGTTCAGACCCTGGCTTTTCTGGTCAGCTGCCATATGGTACTCTGCCTTGTCTTTCCAAAAGTAGGGCCACAATTGTTTCTCCAGCTGCTGTCGGCACTGCCTGAACCTTCACACAGCTCCACACTGCTCATGGGGCACCTCGGTCTTCCTCTGGCATACACAGCTCAGCTTTTTAACATCCTATTTTTTTCAGCTTGCGTGCTGCAACACGTTAGTAGCTGGCTCTGGGTTTCTCAGCAAGATTACATCTGGTAAAGAGCAGCTATTTGCTTGGGTGTTGGTTTGGCTAAGAAATTTTGGTGCCTGCCCCTAGGAGCAGAGAGCAAGTGTGTGTGGAAGGATCCTGCACTTGCAGTCCAGTTGCAGTTAAGTGGCAAGCAGAAACACGGAGGGCAGGACTGTGTTTTTAACTCCACCTATTTCTGCTTGCCCCACCTAAGGGTGGACAAAACCTCTACAATTTTTATGATTCATACCAAAATACTCCATGGAGAGGCAAGGTAACTCCATGACTTCTATTCTTTACCTTAAATTTATTTTAAATACAGAATTTGTTGTTCCTAACAAATAAAACAAAATGTTATTTGAGTCCTCATAATTTTAAAAGGCACAGAGAATCAGGCTTCCCTTTTCTGGGTGTCTGACTAAGCTGAGCAGCAATAATGCAACCATATGTTATTCTTTTTATTTAGAGTAAATACAATTGCAGTTGATCAGGAACTCGATATAGCAATTACTAGAAGATGTCTTTTGGATGAGGTACCTCAGGGTGTTTCTGAAGAGAAATCTATACTTTCTCAGTCCTGGGTGGGCTCAGGGTTTAGTTATGATTATTCAAAGTCAAATTCATGATACATAGGAAACTCTGGAATAAAAAACCACATAGTTTTGTAATTGAAGTAAAGCGACCAAAAATTGAAAGCAGAATGAAGTGTCTGAATCCAGAACTGTGATTCATAAATCCTAAAGCTTTTATTGTACTCTATCCATAGTTGTGGCTTTTAGTATTTGTAACCATAGTCAGGTTTTAATAACCATAGACAAGTCACACAGAATGTTGTGGTTTGGTAAATTCTTACATAATCATCCTCAAAATCAGCCCTTGAGTATCTAGATTGTGAATGTTGTACCTAAGTAAGATGTTTTGTGACTTCAGAAAGATGAGAAAATCACTAATTTATCTGCAGTATGTGTTCTGGATCATCTTTAATAATAGAATGTACTATGATATTTGATTGCAGGAAAAGAAAAGTTCAGTAGTTCTTTCCTGTCCTCACTGTAATGCCAGGGTCCTCTTGTAGTCAGGGTCAAACTATCTCAGGAAAAATAATAGCCAACTTCAGCTTAACTAAAATGTTTGAATACTTTAAACCATGGCTGAGTTTCAGATTCTGTAACAGGATAAAGAACACTGAGTAGTAAGTCTAGTTCAAGGCAGGGCTTTGGCACACAGACACTTCTCTGAGAAGGTGCTGAAAGGGTGTGTATATCTCATATCAGTCATTTTTAAGTGAAACAGAGTTGAAACTCAAGGTTCTTTAGAATGCAGAATTATTTTAATGGTGTTTATGAGTTTGTAACAGTGAAATATCCAGTTTTTGGCAGTAAGACAGTACTTACGGTGTTTTCTTAAAAAAAAAACACACGAAAAGAAACAGCTCTTTAAAGAATGATTCCATTTAAGTTGTGCCCTCTTTTGTTCAGCTGTCATCTCATCATCAAAGATATATGCATAAATCTGCATACATGGAGGAAAATGAATAAAGCTCAGCACATGATTGTGCAGTTTTGTATGTGTGTTACTCCTTCTCTTTCTATTCTTGACAGGTACATCGTGACTTTCTAATATTAGCCCAGCCACGATTGGTAAGATAGCTAAACTAAGAAGCATTGCCTGAATAGTAATAGGCACTACTTACATCACAGGGCTCATGAGCTGTTCGGCAGGGTTGTTGGCTCAGACTATTGGAGACAGAATACTTCTGGATATCTGTGCTGACTGTACAAACCAGCTCACATCTCTCTGCATCACTCTACCAGCTCTTCTTGATCTGGTACCAGGATGGTTCTTCAGGAGGTCTGGTTACTTATACTCTCATTTTGGTAACAGCTCACTCTCCAACTCATACCTACATAGTCGTTTCACTCTTGACTTGTTCCCAAAACATGACATTTCTCCTGTGGGCAAACTACTGCCCCTGTCATTTTCAGTTGCCCAAAGAGCCAGTTCTTCCCTACGCTGGGCAGTGTTTCAGGCAATCTCTCACCTGGTGTTAGGACTAGTGTTGAAACTTTCCATATTGGCAACAGAGCCAGAAAAGGCTCTCTTCACTTTCTTTCTTACTGTCTCATACGACAGCCTAATGCAGAATTTCTCTCTAAGACATAAGGATTTATTGCTGTTTACCTTACCTATTCCATGCTTTAAACTGCAGGACGTAGACTCCTGATTAATGCTGCTAACTACTGAACAACTGCTGCTGTACTGGAAGTCACAAATGGAAACTCTGAGAGCAAAATTCCCTTTTAAAAAGCCTGTAGTTGCTTGTACAGCAAATAATCCAAGAACATCTCCATAAAGAAACCTTAGAATTGAATTTCTGAATGAATCGTACACTTTCATCCTAAAAGTTGGCAATTAAGACCTTGAGAAAGAAGAGAATTTAAAGAAAATTTTTGAAGCAATCACCTGAAATGTCTTCATTTCCATACATCACTAATGGTTACACCTTTTTAAAAAGTAAATTAACTTTACTTTTTTTCCCCAATGAGCTTTATATTTCTACATGAAAAATGCATTTTTAAAGCACTGGTTTTGGTAGTTGGAAAACTGAGATAGTAGGAAATAATGACAGTAGATGAAGGTGATTTTCTGCAGCCACAGCTGAGGTGGTCTGGAGTAAGGTGAGAAGCTGTTGTGCTTATGCAGTTGCACCATCTGAATAGGAGTGTACACACCATGTTGGATAGTGTTGACGACACTGAACTGATGCTTTTCAACATCTCTGTGGTAAACCCAGTTATGCACCTGTATATCATGAATATTTTAGAACAGTTGTAAAGACATTTCTCACTGCATCCACAATATAAAGGAGAGGTGTTAGAAAAAGTAGATATTTGTTAGAAACATGTTATATGCACATTAATTCAGTTTTAGGACAGGTCTGATAACAGACCTTGTTTTTCTTTAATGGAGATTATGTTGGAATCAGTGCCAGAGAGAGACTGACTAGTGGAGAGGCCAAACTGTTGCAAACTGGTTCGGTTCTGGCAAGGAAAATCTCCCCTTGATGACCCAGAAAGGGATACTCAGGGATGACATTTCCAAACCCAAAATGTTTGAGACTTGTTCTGCTGATGGTAGTAACCCTAAAATCTGCAAACTGCAGATTGTTGGTGTGGTTTTGGTACAACATATCAGGAGGGAGTGGAGAATACCATCTAACATTAAACTGAAGAGGTTAATTGCTGCTGTTATTAATTACTGTGGATGTAGAAGAGATTAGAGGAAGGAATAATATTTGCAGTCTGAAAGTGTGTGTCCAGAGCAGCCTTTGGTATTCCTCACCTTCTCATGCTGAACTCCACAGTTCCAGTGAAAGGGTTTGGTCGAATGTCCCATGCTCTCTGTGTTTGGGGAACTATTGGGTATGGTTATAAATGCAGGCAGAAAAACTTGTGGGTATGCGTGAGAGACATCAAACAACACTCTCTCAAGATTTCAGTCCTTTACCATATTAACTGAGAATCAGGCTGCTTTGGATTTTGCTCCAAATAATTAAGATGTAACTAGTTTCAGAGACCTTGTTTGATTCGCTGGCTTCTATACAGAGAAACATGAGTACAAATACACTTGCCAAAGCAGTAACTTTAAAAATGAAGGGGGAGAAAAAAAAAACCGGTCAAAAGCAGATCTCACTGCTTTCTTTTACCTAGTTGGAAGGCTGTATTCTTTCCTTAGTATTGCTGCAGTCCTCAAGCAGCACTGGGTGTTTGTAGGTTTGGTTGTTGGTTGGGTTTTTTGTAAAAAAAAAAAAAAAAAAACCAGAAAGAATGCGTGGGTTTGTTTTAATTTTTTTTTCTCCTTTCATCGACTTTTATTTGTGCCTTTTCAGCTTTACCTTTCGTGTTGCAGGAATGTCTTCGTACACACCGAGTCCCTCTTCATCCTCTCAAATCAATAACCCCCGGCTCCCCTCAGCCGACCAAGCTTTCCTTGCCTCTCACCCATTCTCCCTTGTTACTGGGCTCCTCCTCAGACTCTCTTTCCTCCCCCCCTTGTTTGGGTGGGGGAGACGGCTGGGCTAGAGGCGAAGGTAAATCTGCCGCCGCCGTCGGGGCCGAGGGGAGCCTGGGAGAGCCCGGCCGAGCTCTGGTTTTCCTCTCCCTGAAGCTCTGTATACATAAAGGGCTCGCTTCTGCCTTTCAGTTAGGTAACGGAGATTTATTTACTTTTGCTCTTTCGCCCGTCCTTACACGTATTTATTGTTTGCATCTCCTGTCAGCTTTAGGGTTGGCTTTGTGGGGTTTTTTTTTCGATTTGAGTTTGGTTTTTTTTCTTTTTTTAATTTTTTTTTTTTAACTCCTCCCGAAGAAGTTATTTATACATATGTCTCCAGAGGCAATTTTAAATCAAACGTCCGCCTCAGGGGAGACTCGGTCCAGCCTGACTCCTAAAATAAGTTGGCGGCTCCGCAGCGTCCCGGCTGCAGCCTGCGGGTGGCTGAGCGGCTTTTAATGGGTCGGGGCAGACCTGACCCCCTCCTCGGCAGCTCTGGGGCTCCCCGAGGCTCTAGGGCATGCCTCGGGAGCCCCAGCTGGGTAGGCGGCTTCTACCCAGCCCGTCTCGGAGAGCGCTGGGGGGTGGGAGCGGGGAGCAAGGACCTCAGCCCCAAAAAACAAAAAAAAAAAAAAAAAAAAAAAGGAAAAGAAAAAAATATAGAATTTTTAACAGAAGGGGTCATTGGGCACTGGAAAAGGCTGCCCAGGGAGGTGGTTCAGTCACCTTCCCTGGAGGTCTTTAAGAGACAGGTGGACCAGGTGCTGAGGGACATGGTTTAGTGATTGATGGGGATGGTTGGACTCGATGATCCGGTGGGTCTCTTCCAACCTGGTGGTTCTAGGATTTTATATACCAACCACCCAAACCATTGTTGGAGAAGGAGGATTCCCCAGTGTTTAAAGGGCTGAAGCGGGGACCCAGATTGGCGGGGACCATGTTTGGTCCTGAGGGACTTTTCCTGGGGGGCCGCTGGGCGCGGCTGTGGAAGCGTCGAGCCCGAGCGCGGGGGACGCGCGTCACCCCGGGTGACAGCGGGAGAGGCACCACGGGAGACGGGGGAATCGCCGAAGACAGCCCATCCCACCAGAAGGGAGGATAAATGGCATCCCTCCTCCTGGTCGCGAAAGGTAACTCTCATTTGGCCACTACAGGGTGTTTTGTTTGTTTGGGATGTGTTTTTTCGGGGTGTTTGGTGGGGGTTTTTTTGTGGTTTTTTTTTTTTTTTTTTTTTTTTTTGAGTGGTGGGTGTTTTTTGTGGTTTTTTTTTTTTTCTTTTTTTTTTTTTTTTCAGTGGTGGGTGTTTTTTGTGGTTTTTTTGTTGTTGTTGTTGTGGGTTTTTTGGGGGGTGGGGTTTTTTGTTTGTTTTATTTTTTCCCTCGTCCTCTCGGCCATTTCTGAATGGCCCAGGGCGTTGCCACGAGGTGCACTTCTCCTCCGAAGCTCCTCGCGTTTCTTCTATGAAAAACAGAGGAGCTGGGACCACATGAAAACGGGGGAAAAAAAAATAATAAAAACTGCGTGGAGCGGCCACCTGCTCTTCGGCCCCGACACGAGGAGGAGGGGAAGGAGGGCGGGGGGAGGCGGCGGCTTTTATTATCCATAAACAGCAAACCGGTAATAAGATCAGGAAAAGAGGCATTAGACAAAACAGCGCTCGGGCGTAAGAACGCGCTCTCCAAAGGCGCTTTCGCTCGAGCCCTAGTAAAGGTTTTATTGGTAACCGAGAAGCGACTCGCACCCGCGGGTTTGGCATCACTAACCCCTTCCGAGGGTGCAATTACACTGCCTGCTTGTGGGCAAAGGGCACTGCGGGGTAATAACAAAACTATTCGCTGAAGGGGGGGGGCTGCCGAATGAATGCCGGGAGTTAGGCTTCGGTTTGCCGGATAAGCTTTTTGGTGAGTCCGAAAGCAGGCCAATAACTTTTATAGAGGGAAGAAAAATATTTAAAGTTAGTAACTTCTCTAGTAGCTGAAAATTGACTTCTGACAACAAACGGGATTATTTTTTTCCTCCTCGTTGAATCAAAGAAATTTCTGTACTTCAACTTCACGCTGAAAGATCTACTATTTTACGAACAGAAACATCCCTCAGCGTGCTTTTTCATCTTTAGAAGAACCTTTTAAACTAAACCCAGACGAAGCGTTGCTCTGTCTGCTCAGAGCCACTGAGAGCAGAGCATCCACTCGCCTTATTTTTGTTAGGATTCTCTCGTATGCAAGGAGCACGGAAATGTTGTTCTCCCCTGCAGGTTCTCAGATTCTTCCTACGAGATTTTCTTTTTGATCTGCTCGAGGTCAAACGAAGTAATTAGTAAAAGGAATTACCCGCTGTGCCTTCAGGTAGCAGAGACATTACAGCTTATAAGCTAAGCGTTTTCTGAATGCCCCCGGCTCGTCTTCTCCCTCCGTCATCACCGAACTTTTTAGATGTTTTAAAATCTGAGTTTAGTTCGGTGTTATTCAGCGGTGAAGGGGTGGGTTATGTCGTCGTCTCTGACCATTTAAAAAGAATAAACTGGTTCCAGTGACTTTGCGCCTCTGCGTGGAGGGAGGGCGGCGGAGACAGCCTCCTGCTCTCCCTTCCCCACAGCCTCCTGGCTCCCTTCCCCACAGCCCCTTCCCATCCCAGGGCCAGGATCCACTGGGAAATACTGAGGCGGTCTCAATGAGCTCTGTTCTTTTGTCACTGAAAACCCGCCACGCGAATTTCCCCAGGTGGGCCCCTGTGTATTAATGCTCTCTTAAATCTTCTTTCCTTCTTTCCTTCCTTCTTTCCTTCTTTCCTTCCTTCTTTCCTTCTTTCCTTCCTTCTTTAGCAAAGGCACTTGCGACTAGTTCACCTTAGAATTTGTACCTTTCCTCGGACATGGTGCTAAGCTCTTAATTTTAACCTGGCAAACAAAACCAGTAGAGATACGAGGAATGGATTCATAACGATACATAAACGAACGTGTAGCTATAGTGTTTGTATGTAAGTAGTTTTGTCACTTGTTCAGATTACTTTCCTTGAAAAAGAAAAGAGGTTGAAAACACGGTTACCCCTTCATCAAATTAAAACATGTTCATTGCTTTTAAATGTTTAAACCCATAATTCTGAGGAAAGGATTTATCTCCAATGATGAAATACAGGGATTTTGCTCGTCGCAGGAAAACTAACAGACTCTACCTTCCTAACTCCAAAACAACAGCAAAACCCCAAACCATCCGTGTATTTTTTTGGTTTTGATTTTGCTTTTATTATCCAACGCTGAGACTTGACAAACGATTACAGGTTGGAAAACACATTTGAAAACAATAGGGTCACGTTACGACAAAGGTCTGGCCAGCATTAATCCAGTGTTTGGAAAAAAGGTTGACAGTAGTGAGGTCGCCCCTGCCTCGCCTCCCTTTTCTTCTATTCCCTTAAAAATAAACCCTTTCGAAAAGAAATCACAAACCTTATCTCGGTTATACTACCTAGAGTCCTCCTTTTCCAGTGACGACCAGCGCAAAGGGGTAAATTGAAAGATCATTTCATTATTTTCATTCTAATCTATTTAATCCCCCTTATACTCGGAGCAAATGATGATAATGGAATCCACATGGAAAAGACCCCCGGGGAGGGGTTAGGACAGGGGGATCTTCCCGGCTCTGAGCCCTGGCAGGTGGAGCCCGGGGCGGGGAAGGAGCACGGCTCGGCTGACTTTAAAATAAAGCACTAAAGTTCTCTATCTCGCGGGCTGCTTGCTTTTTGTTATATTCTTTTACTTTTGCTCCAAACGACACAGCCTCCAGCCCGTGGGGACACGGGACCTTTCTTGAAACAGGAGAGGAGAAACCAAGACCCCGCTTTCCCCTCCTCGGAGCCCCAGCAAGGACAAGCTGATTAATTTTCTCGGGTTGCCCCAGCAATCCCCTAGGGCAGCTTCTCCTTGCCCAGCGCCAGCCCCTCCGGTTGCGGGGGCTCCGCCGAAGCCCGAGGAGGAGGAGGAGGAGGAAGGGCAGTTCATCGGCCGTGTTGTTCACAGCCACTGCTGGAGGAACGTTCCCACACAGCCAGCCGAGAGACCACGGGGCGCTTGGTTTTCTTTGGGTGTTTTCTGATCCGTTCAAACACTATACCTGCCGGTTTTCAACTTTCAGGACGCAGCCAATCAATCACGCTGGCAAGCAAGCAAGCAGCCCAGGAGCCTAGGATATATACAAGACATAAATATAGATGTATAAAACCTGTCAACTTTGTGATATTTACCCCCTCTCTCTCTTTTATTTATTTTTTTTTCCCCGTATCTTTCTAGACAACCTGTCTCTAAAATTCTGGCAAAGTCAGGAAACCACAGTGAAAAAGTAAGAGGCTGCTTGGAAGTTATGCTCCATTGTGCATTTTAATGCTAGCAAAAGAGATGCTAGAAAAGGGGAAGGAAAAACTGAACAAGTTGGAAACCTAAAAGAAGTTTTAGTATATTTGTTAGGGACACAATTTCAAGAATACATGGTTGGAAAGCATGAAACCTGGCAATTTTAAAATATGACACAATAGATGTATCAGGAAAAGACATGAGTTTGCCACATTTTCAAGTCTGCAAACTGTTCTTTATGTTGCAATCTTTTCTGCTCTTACTTTAATTTGAAGCATATTTGTATACACGTCCTTGTAAATGCACTGTATTTTTTTTTAATGACCTTCTGATAATAAGAGCTCTGCCAGCTTGGAGTCTATGCCCTCTCTTTCTGATATCAAGTCTCTTGCTTGCAGAAGGACATGTGTGAACAAGGAATTCACAGCACAAAGAGCACAAGAAATATGAAACATCCTAGTAATGCAGAGAGAATAGTTTAATATTCAGGTAGGAGTAAGACAAGTTTCAGGACTTAAAAGAGAAAGGCAGATTTGTAGCTAGTGTAAATTAGGAGTTTCACTGAAAGAGAGAAAAATGATGGGCTGTTGTTCTTATGTTGCCATGGTCCAAAAATATGGCCCCTTCTGGACAGTAAGTACCAAGGAAAGCCCCAAACTCCTTTGGCCTGGCAGGGGAGTGACACTCAGAGAGCAGAAGTTGTGTTTTGGCAAAGAGTATTGAGGGGAGATTTTCCCAACTGGTGAAAAGTGCCAAATAAACTTATAATACTGGGGACAAGAGCATCGATTTTGCTCAGGAAAGACCTTGTGACTGCACTGCTTCTATAGAACCGACATATTTTCCTTTTGTCATAATTACTGCATTTGTTGTGTAGGTTTTTCTATCAAGAATAAAGTTAATATTAAACCCACTTCCACTCCATAGTTGTCATCTGTTAAAATGAATCATATAAACAGCCTGAGACAAATACAAGTCATATTAGGAGAGTGGGTTTTGGTGCTGCCTTTCCAAGCTGGCTGGGTATTACAGATGGATAGTTGGTTGCATTGCCTTCTAAGGAACTTAAAAGCACGTGTTTAAAGATGTGTATTGTCAGCAGAATAGGGATTGGGTTGTTCATCTGCTTACATCTAAGGCTACACCATAAGGACTTGTGTTTAAAATGGAATGGATCACTTGCTTAAAGTTCATTTTCATTTTTATATGACAATTCATACTTGTCACCATATAAGTGAGAGCTTCATTAGTCAAAACTTTGTTCTTGTAAACCTGATGTATTATTTTCAATAGCAATGTATTATGGAGTACTTTCAGAGAAATTTGATCTGTGATAGATAAGAATGACACAATGAGGGATAAAGGCATTAATTGACAATCTCCAGTTAGAATAGTACATGAAAAAAAAAATATCAGTAGATGAATTTGGACTCATGTGAAGTTCACAATCTTTATTTACAGTATTTCTTGGCAACCACAGAAATGGTATTTTAATGTCATAGAAAAAAACTGAAAGCTCACACTTTTTTTTTACCCTCAAAGATCCAGTCTTTTTTCTCAAGATAAATGATTGTTAAGAATGATGTAAACATGCTTTTTTTTTTTTTTTTTAATGAAGAAAGTGAAAAAGGAGGAAAGGGGGAGAGAAGTATACTATAGACATACCTAACAGTCTAAAAACCCTCATTAACAACCAACCTGGGTTTCTTCAGCCTCTGAGCATACCTTCTAAACTTTGTGATACAGCAAGTGACAGATCTCTTTCTGGAATATCTAACTTCTAAAGACAGTGCTACTGACTCATCAAATACTGTTTGTGAGAAGCATCAGCTAGAGTAGACAATTCATCAGTTTATGAACATAGCAATCCTCCTTTGCATATGTGGTATACTGAGAAATTGCTTTAAAGGGAGTGAAACCAAAAGGGCACTTTAATCACCACTTGAGAAAATTAGATTATCATTTACTAAACCTGAGACCTCTTTTAGGCCAATGTTCCACTATGCCTGTACAGATGGGATTCTGTCATTTATTTCATAGATCTCCTATGCGTTGCGGGCATTGAATTTTACTACCTCAGTTTTCTCTGAAGTTAAACAATTTTTGACGAAAGCATTACTTTTATTAAGTAACAGTATTACTTGTAGTAAGCATAAGGCATCCAGAAAGTCAGCCTGCTTTTGTTTCTCCTCTTTATTGAGAATAGGTTATGCAAAAATATTTGAAAACACTGCTATGTGGCAATTGGTAACACAATGACATTTATCAGCCTAAACAGTGTGCTGAGACCCTGTGTCTGTCAGAAGGCAAAGCATTAAAGATACTTCGAAGCATTTACTTCTTCTAAACAGTAATGACATCGTGGCTCTACTCCTGTGAGTTACTGACTCGCTTTTCTGGGGCCAGAATTGTACTAGGGTATATCTTGTTAGGTGTGTTCCAAGAATAACGCAGATAAGCCTCTCCAAGTGTTATTTCATATTCTATACAAAATTCTGCTTAGTTCAAGAATGTACTGAAGAACTTCTAAAACAGATTAAAAGAGTCTAAATTGGTATCTGTGGAATTAATCTGAGGACAATTTTGGAATAATGATGTTATTGAAGTTAGTAACATAAAGCTGTATGATTGGCAACATGGGATTCTGTGGATGGCTCAGGAGAGGAGCAGGCTTATTGGAGAGGGAAGGAAGGCTGTTATGCTACTGCAGGAAAGAGGGAGAAGGAGGAGTTATGAATATGGCTGGGACCAGGCATCCTCTTATAGAAACCACTGTACTCACATCTGAAACTTCCATCTCAGCCTACATTAAAACTAAGAAAATCTCAGTTTTAATGAAACCTTTGATGAAAAGTCTTATCAAATATAATTTCTTCCTCTGGACTTTCCTCTACATTTACTAATTTGTGTCTTTAAACCCAGACCATAAATTTTAATTTATGTTTAACAGTTTAACTTCATATTGCTTGTTCAAAATAATTCTCATACATTTCATGGTCTTTGTGATTTTTAAACAAAATCAGCTTTATATAGGAAGTCAGAACAATGTCTGTCTATGTATCATATACATTTTCAAATTAGGCCTTTAAATGCTGTGATATTCAGTACCTGTTATGCAGTAGAAAGTACATCATGAACACTTAATATCAAGAAAAGTAATTAATATATTTATTTTTAAAAAGCTGAAAAAAAGTTTTAACAAAAGTTGATTACTAATCATGTGACTTCTGTATTTTAGTACATATCTAAACATTGTATATAGAAGAAAAAAAGACTCAAGCTTTTTTAAATCATATTTTTACTATGATAGATGAATGTGTATCTCCTATAAATTTTGCTGCGATGCCAGGGGAAAAAACCAACAAAAATAGCTTTTGCTAGTGCAAATCAGAACTGGTACTTTCAGACTTTAGACAACACAGAACAGTAACAAATGCACTTTATATTAAGAAATCCTAAGTAGTATATAGAAATAAGGAGTGAAAATATGAAGCATGTTGATTGTCACTAAAAAACTCATTTAGAGGTGTACTTCTTCAGAATTTCTAAAGCAGTTCTGTGATTTCCTTGCTTCTTTTGCCATGCAGGTGATTAATGCTGCAGAAGGTAAGTAAGCTTAAGGGGTTTACCAGTTATAAAAATATATTTTAATTTGATGGCGTTACATGTAATTATGACCATCAGTCTAGATTCTGGATGTGAAGACTGGGAGAGCAGTTGTGAAAATCCTTTTTTTAATGCATAAGAAATAGCTAAGATAAAAGTCATGCAAAAAACACCTGTGGCATCATGCTCCATAAGGAGTATGCTCTGCCTGGTGTAGCAGAGCAGTACAAAGTCTTCTTCACTACCTACATCTCTGTGAAGCCTCACAGGACTTTTGCCCTACTGAGCTAATGGGCAGAACTGATGCATAACAGGATCCACAGGAGTGAATGACAGGTCAGTTTGTTGATGTGGAGTTATGTGACTGCACAAAGACTTATGAAGCATGGGTAGCCATATGTTTTTTTGGAAGGGGAAAGTTGCTTTTGAAATTAAACTCTTTTTCAGTTTTTGTTTTTCAGTATTTCATGTGTAAGTAGAACACAGTGCTCAGCTGTAGCCCAACAGAATAAATTTCCACATGAAATTGAAAAGACAAACCATAAATATTTTTCGGTATCTACCTACCTTACATTTCAAAAGAATTGTTCATTTTTTTGCTATGGTTACTTACGAAAAGGGCTGCAAACTGGTTAGGTTTTGGCTATTAGTGTATGTGCTCACACAGATGTGTGTGCCTGAAGTTCAACAAAACATTCCTTGCCATTTGACAGCCTGTTTGCATGCACAGGGATCAGAGAATGAGATCCTCGTAATGGAACGCAGCCAAAAATGAGACAGGTTGCATAGATGATCTTTGTCCAGAAAAACTTAGCTGAACAGCCTTTGATATCTGCATATATATGTGTATGTATATATATATGTTATGCTTATAAAGAATTTCTCAGCTGCATGGATTATAGGATTTTCTGTAAGGTTGATAGTAAAGGTTATGCCTGCTCTGAAAATGTGAGTTTATACTCATATCCAATGTCAAAACCAGACCATTGAAAGAATGAATGAGGTTCACTTCCTCAGAATGTGTAAATGTCCCAACTTAGAGTTAAACTGTCAACAGCTGAAAGACAATACCATTGACATGCACCTGGCACGAGTTACTCAGGTTTATTTTTTCCTGGAAAGCTGTTTTGGGCGACAGAGTGGCGTCCGTGTTTCCCAGGTTGTTGTGCTGACAAACTGCAGTGGTGGTAAAGGCAGGGAGTCTGACAAAATCTCATTAATCATTTTAAATTAAATTCAACATTCCTCTCCAACACTGCCAAGGAAAAAGCTAACTTTTATAAATGAATACTCTCTGAAAATAACTGGTATCCTGACCATGCTGCTTTCACATAAATATGCTTGATTTCTGTCATGTACACATACTCAACAAGTAGTATTTTAAACTTAAAAAAGAAGTATCTGTTGGATTTCTAGAAATCCAGAAAGTGGGTTTTGTGCATTTTCTGTATTAGGTACTATGGGTAAACAATGTATCTGAAAACTAAAGCCTCTTCATTCTTACAATGAATTTTAGGTTTTTGCATTTTTAAATTATAAAGCGAATATAAAAAGCTCTTTTTTAACACAAGAAAATTTCATGTAAGGAATGGAAGATTTCTGTATAGATATTTTCTAATGCATCTGTTCCCTACGTTTGTTTATATGAATAAAAAAGGAAAACTACATATTTACTAACATCTTTGTCAGCAGAAGCACTGAAGAACAATGTAATCTCTGAAGATTTTTACATGCGCATTCACTTCTGTAAGTAACCCAGCTACCTGGTTATGGCTTAATTACATGCATTGTATGGTATGTTTTAACTTTTAACATCTGATAAATTATATTAGAAGATCACATAAAATTTTATCTTACCCAAATCCCTGTTATAAGTACATTATGAAAGTTTGTATATTATTTCTGTTTAAGACAAAATGAAACCACAATGTGCCTATGGGAGACACAGGAAATCCTTTAAGTCTGTCCTTTGTCCATTTTAATAGTGCTTTTGAGATCAGAGTGGTAGATTTTACAACGGCAGAGAACAAGTCATCAGCCTTAATGTTTATTAGTTTTGATACTTACATGAAATATGTGAAAACAAATCCCAATCCATTACAAGGCAAGTAAATCTTACTTTTCTAAATACCTCATATCTTTATTTTGACGACTTATTATAATATGATCAAGTAGGTATATCTTATTTTTGCTTAAGTACTTAAAATATTTTAATTCTTGTTTTCTAAAAATACTATAAATGTATTAGATTCCACAACAACAACCTGACCCAGAGAACAAAACTCTTAAGATTTCAAAAAAGAGCAAATCCTGTCGAAAAATTTGTTTATGTAAAGGACATTAATAAATGTTTTTTACATAAACTGAAGAGGAACAGTATACTGAAGAGGAAATAGCAACATTTGTTTTCCCAAACAGATAGTTAATTTTCCTAAATCTCTGTGTTAAAACTGCCTATAATCTTTCTATTTTCAGTATAGTGGCTGGGAGGGAAAAAATGAAGAGAATAAATAATTTTCTTTTTTCCTGAATATGAATTCCTTGCCTGCTTCAAAACTGACAGACTTGTCTTTAGTTAAAATTGTTTGGGCTTTTGTGTGTTGAATCAGCCTTGATTTATTTTTAAAAGGCAAAGCTGTCTAAATCTGTTGTTTGGAGTATGAATGAGAAGTATTCATGACAGAACTAGAATTTTGTGAAAATGTGGAATATCAAACACTGTCTATAACTAAACCATATGAACATGTAACATACACCACAGTCCTTGAATAAATACAATGACAGCCTTATAATTTAATACAGGTAAAAATGACTTGTATTATGTGAACCTTTACATGGACATAGGTACACTCATTTCCCCTACGTGAACAAAGAACAGCTGTCCTTCCATCACATCTGTGTATACTAAACTTCGCAAAATTTCAGAAATGGCTTAGAACACTTCATTGTCTTTTAGGACCAGAATAACTAGCATCAGCAGGGGGTGCAAGCTAATTTCTTCCTTAATACTGCATACAGTTAGCATGAAGGCAGTATCGCATGGGCAAAGTTCAAATGACATGCAGTGGATCCGCAATACTTCAGGAATCGCTTTGCAGTTGCAAGTATGATCATGCCCATGTAATTAGGCCTGGGATCTTCTACCTAAATCTTCTGAAGTGCTCGATCAAGTAGTTACGTCCACATCACATCATACCACTTAGTGGCATGTATCTATCACTTTCTTTTAAAACGTATATGGAGACACCAACAGCTCATTGAAAGACACTGTCCAAAGTTTTTAGAAGGTTTTAGTAGGATGACTAAGAGAATTCAAACTTTCTCACTCACTTTGTAAGAGTATTGTTATACTTCAGATTTTTTTCTTTGAGACAGAAAATTACCTAACTTCATGAAAAGTGTAGGTTCTTAGAATGCAAAAAATTATTACTCTGCTACTCTGAAGACGCTCAGACTTCAAAAGAAATAAGGACAGAAGAAATGCCTATTGTCAATTTTGGTTTCTTGGTTACCTGTAAGGGAATTCACATTCGGCATGCTGTTTCCTGCTTTCTGTCACACTCTGAGTTAGTAACGTAATCCACAGCATGAGTTGGATGCTAATCATTTAATGCTGTTCAAAATGCTCTTGTGAAGATCAGATGCTGTCTTTTCCCCTGGACTTGTGTCTTATGGAAACTTTACCCATATCATCCTGTTTCTCATTTATCTTCTCGGCTGTTACACTAGCCTTGGAGCTTTCTAAACCCTGTTAAGAGGCTTACTCATCTGTTCCAGGAAAAAACACATTCTGTCTGCCTGGATGCTTTATTCCGTAACTGTTTGTGGATGGGAAATGGAAATTCAGGAAAATACAGATTAACAACTTGTATTCTTGTATCAGCACAAGATCAAAACACAAGTACAACTCAGAAGATAATTATTCAGCCTTGCTCTACATTTGTGGTTTGAGAAGAAAATATTTCCTGATGATTAGTTGCAATTTCAAAATTCACTGAATTCTTCTAAGTGTATAACTTCTAAGGAGTGTTTTCTAGAAAGCCATAGTCTGCAAATCACTTGAAGGAACACAGAGACACTTATCATTTATTGTTGGTTTTACAGATTATGTTAGTTTTTCCAACTGTTTGTCTGTTTGTTTATTTGTTATGTTACAGGATCAGATACCCGTGCCTTAGAAAATGTTCCCCAACATACCACTGTTTGACATTAATTGACCACTTGTGACATGCATCCTTGGGTTTTATGAAATATATAACACAGGGTGAAGCGAAGAGAAGATATCCTGAGAAAGGGGAGTGATACTGTAAAACCTGTCTGGAAGATGGCTGTAATGCTGCTGCCTCCTTGCTTTGGCTGTGTATGTTACAGAAATACACATAGCATTTACACTTGATTAATGGTTGTGTAATAAAAAAACTTACATCTTTTTCCTGGTTTGTTTTTGCATGTGGATCAGAGCTGAAACCAAAATGTAGTAAACACTACAAATAGCAGCAGTAGCTACATTTTTTCTCCTGTCTTTCCTGTAGCTCTTACGTGGACTGTCATTGTCATCACTACCTAAGAAAAATGTTAACACCTCCTAGGTGCCAAAAAGAGAGCAGCAGCATGGGCAAAGTGTCTGTCTATGAAGAGTATAACCTGCATTCAATTCTTGGCTCTGTCATAGGTTTCCTACATAAAAAAAAAGTAATTCAGATCTGCAAAACAAAACAGAATTATAATATCCTTCCTCACATCATGGTGTAGTAGGGTAAAAGGATAAACTTGTTACCATGATGAATTCAGTGATAGCTGGTTATTCTGTAAAGAAACAAGATCAGGAACAGCTCTGACTTCGGCCATGTGTTCTGTCAATTTAAGAGAAGCATTGCTCTATGAGTTACCTGATCAAAATCCGGGCAAATGATCATCTAATTTCTGCATATGCATGGCAGTTGCACTGTTGATACTGTACACACTTCAGAAAAAGTAAGACACAACCTGACCAAAACCATTTTTGAAGTATTTTAATAAATCTAGCACTATTTAAAATCTAGCTACATGACAGATTTAGAAAGAGTAATTCAGTATCTGAGTCTGAAAGGGCTCTACAGTCCTGCCCAGTCACTCCTCTAATCTCGCACAGTCAGTTTTACACAGCTTTAGTAATGAGTCATCTGGTACATGTTTGCATAGGCATTTCCATCATTGACACTTCTAGACTGAGGGAACCAGTTGAAAGCAGTAACACATCAGTTGTTGAACCACTTTCCCTGTTGAGATTTTTCCTTGCTAACTGTGATAAATAGATGACTCTGGTTGTCCTATGTCTCTAATAACTACTGTCTGCAATAAAGGTTAGCACTCTCTATGTTAACTGCACAATTTCCCTAGGCTATCCATGTATGACATCAAAATTCATCTAAAATAGAGGTTGTAATCTTCTTTAAAGCTGAATAGCACTGGCAATAAGCTAATTCAAGTTAGTCAAGATAGTATTAAATACCAGCTTAGATACTACCAAAATATTTCATCGTGTCCTAGAACAAAATTTATTTTAATGTTTCTTTAACTTATGTATCTGAGGTAGTCAGCATTGTAAAAAATGCAAAAGAAAGAAGTACAACACTATTTTAAGAGATAAAAGGAGAAATTTTAGTTAAAATAGTTTACAATAAAATAATTATAAATCTCTTTAGTTAAATATATACACATTACATGGTATTCTAAAAAGAAGGAACTTATTAAAGTTTCAAGCAGATCTGATGCACAAATTCACTGCTTTGTCAAATTAGACTGTAATGTCAGTTTTAACATTCGTAAATAGCTGTGTCAGACTAATGGCATTGTTTTGTGCAAAACTAAAAAATTATGAAAAACAAGTCTCCAAATTCTCCCATTCCCACAGTATTCCCACAGTAAATATAAAAGGTAGTTTACACATACACACGTTTACACACACAGACTTTGATTGCATACAGAGGTTTGAATGACCAGCACTAAAATAACCCCCATCTCTACAAAATAATTAATTTCTTGAATTGACATAGTTTCTGAAAATTACAAATTTTAAGTGCTAGCAAATTGTGCTTTTAGGCAGCCACATGGCCAATAAGGTAGATGTTGTCATACAGGTGCCCTACAAAATCTTCACTAATATTCTGTGCAGCGCGTCGTGTATTTCGGATGAATTCCCTCTTTGACATTTTGTTCTTCACGTGAGGGCTTGTTAGGTCAATGGAAAGTAGAATCAAAGAGTAACACAGTACATAAACTGCATCTAGACAAGAGAGAATAAAAAAAAATTAAAAAGGAAACTGTGATCATTAAAATTACTGTTCCCTATCCAAGAGACAGTCTACATCATCTAGGCTAATAATCATATATAACAACTCTAAAGAGTGCACCAGTGAAATAAAATTTAACACACACATTTTCAAAGTAATAACGTCAGCACACTGCCAAATAAGCACTTACAAATCTCTTAATATTTCTATATTATCCAAAAGTCACTAGGGGCTTTATGCACATCCACTGAAACAGATTCTTGAAGTTTTTATAAACTAAGGCCAACATCCTGCTAAAGCTTATACTTAAACAAGTAAGCATCCCACTGCCGAAAACAGGTTACCCAACCAATTAGAAATGCCTGTTAACTTGAGTGAGGTCCAAAATTCCCTCTCATTTCTGTGGGACAGTCCACAAGATAAAATGTTAAGTGCATAAGTATTTGCAAGAGGGAACTTTAAGAGACAGTACAGAGCTTAAGTATAGCCAGAAATGAAGAAGAAAATAAACCCCACTTTTCAGCTAAGAGAAGAATCTGTGTTGTACTTTTTTTTCATTTCTCCCCTACCCGAGTGGGATGATGCCTGTATACTGAACCATCCCAAGCTACTTTTTTATTTCAGAAATACTTGTTTAGATACTGCTCTTAAAGCTATCATACACAGTAGTAGCACCATCCAGAAATACAAAGACCAATCCACTGAATCAAAGCTCTTTCTTGCTTACCAGGGCTAAGGCCAAGCTCTCTCATCAAATCAGGGTTACAAGCACAGAATCTGTGAGAGAACTTTGTTATGAGAGTCTCAAGGTACTCCCCACGCTCCTCAGGAGCGTGAATATGTCTGAAGAACTCTCTCAGTGCATTTGGCAAGAACTGATTTCTGAAGTTGTGCAGCGTCACAAGGTCATCCAAAACATCTCGCCTAGCAGAATAAAATCCCACATAATTAGAGAAATTTCTTTCATTTTTTTAAATATGTAGGTTTTAAAAACAAAATGACAGTTTCATAACAGTTTATTAGCTTTGGACTTGTTGAAAAAGAAAGAAAATTATCACTAACAGAACACAGATAATATAAATAACTCTTCTTCAGAGACTTACAGTAATAGCCAAATACTATAAAAATTAATCACAATTCTAAGTTTCTTTATATGCATATTCAATCACACTCTTACATAGAGGCTTTGCTTCTGTCTGACAAAGACACTAAAAAAGACAGTAGAGGGAATAGATTCATGTGTGTCACACATTTTTGTGCCTAAATAGAAGCTGTTAAAATAGTATCTTGTTAAAACCAGGCTTGTTAGATAAAATTTGCAAACAAAACCCCTTTAAAGTGTAAGTCCATCACAGACTCACTCTCAAACATTTTCAACTGAACATAGGAACATCTGAAGGATTCATACTAACTTACACAAACAGATGTGCAAAAGACATCTGATAAAAAATTGGAAGGAAATCTGAAGTGAAGCATAGAATATTCTCATATGTTTATCCTTTCTATTAAACATTTCAGTACTAAGAACAGAGTTTCAGCATCTAGAAACCTGTTTTTTGTTTCTATTGCCCAATTACATTTTGTTTATGAAGGGAAGATGAATGTCTAATATTAACTTGCAATCTCATCTGTTAAATGGTTTTGTATTTTTAATGCTGCCAAAAAAAAAAATATGGTAAACTGGTTTTACAGCACAGGACTCTCAGTGGTGATAACACTACCCTAAACTGAAGGTATCCTGGAGGACAAGAGAAAGCATTGTGGAGGCAGAAGAGCATGCTAGAGCAGGCAGAGTGTTGCCTACTGCAGCTCATGCTGTCTCCAACAGGATGTTCTACTGCATCTTAGGAGGCGGTTGTGTCTTTCAGTTGAGAAATATCAGACAAGCAAATAATGATTAGATAATTCAACATGAGTTAAAAAGCTATCATCAGTTGGTAAAGTGATAACAGCTTTTTCCTATTAACACCCATATTAGATAAGGAAGAAAGAAATCTCAAGTCAAAACCCCAGCAAAATACCAATAAAATTGGAATGTCATATATCACAAAGATTATCCTGTGCAGTTTCAATGTTCACTACAGCTTCCAAACAATTTATGTCCAGAACTGTAAGAATACAGAAAAATCACAGTATGTGAGAACTACTAGTTAGACTTATTTTCAGGTGTTCTTTTATAGTGTTATAGTCATTTAAATACTTCAAATGATTAACTGTTTGTATTTGGCAGCAGCATTACTTAGTTGCACTTTCTTGCATTTTTAAATCTTTAAAATTACATCAATTCAAGCAAAATTTTGTTGAATGGTGCTTTACACTGAAAAAGAGTAGGAAATGTCTCAAAAAATTCACATTACCTTTCATCAAGGTAGATCCTCAGCTTTTTCCAATTTAGTGTTCTTGTGCAAAAAATAAACTTAGCTATTTCTTTCGGCGAATCGTCTAGTATGCCCTTGGACATAAAGTAGTTGACGCCCTGAGATAAAATACATATATGTATAAATATGTTTAATCTTCATAATGTGTTCAGAACAATTATTGTACTTGGCAATGTACAAACATAACCCTACTGATTAGTTGCTTTGCTTTTCAGAATTATTCCTCCTCCTCTAGATCACATTTCAACATGCAGAATACACTCTACAATTACAAATCAAATGCAAAGAAACATTTATTGTTATGGTTGAGATTTCACATATACTCACAGTAGGAAATTTAAAATTATGAACCCCATAAACAAGCATGACAGTTCTTTAATGATTTCTTTACAATGTAGACTATTATTTTGATTTTCATACTCTTGTAACTGTATTTAAAATGCTGCAGGGACCATAACTTTTGATTTCATAACCTTTATAAATAAGTAAATATTAGCTGTAATGTGTTTAGTATTCAACATACTTCACTAAAACATTAATGTTTTTACATGTATACGATGCATCACATTCAAATAGATGCATTAAATGTGTAATAATGCAAATAAAAACAAGCACGCTGATTTCAAAGCACAGCTAAATATTAACAGATATAAATATGCATACACATAAATAAGAACACTGTGACAAATGTAAAACAAAAAATTAAGAAGAGAACAATTGCACATATCTTATATTATTATGATTTGAAGAATTTTCCACACTTTGTCAAGCACACATTTTTACAGAATACACATGCCAAATTTAATTTAAAATTATTTCAGTGATGTTCTGGATTCTTTCTGTTCATTGAAATATCACAAAGTATAAAACTATTTTCATCGTGATCCCCAAAATAAAAACCAACCTAAAAGATTTCTAAAATGTTCAAGTTTTTCAACAACAAGAATCTAAACTGAAGAATAACTACCTAACTAATTTCAAATCCACTTAGCAGGGGTGGGGAGTGGCTCTTAGTGTTTGTTAAAAAGCAGCATTACAATACTGAAGTATAGCATCTCTTGACTATACCTTACTACTGAAACATTTGAAAATGTGTAGGGTAGTGCATTTTTGCACAGGATAAAGTACCAAGGTCACAACCTAAATCACCTCTAAAATACTTCTTAAATATTTTTTCATAAATGTTTTCATAACAGAGTTCAAAATATTTTGCAGGGATGCCCTTTTAGTTTACACTACATCTATAAAGATGTAGAGGCAGCCTGTCATTCAGTGTATAAACTAACTTCCCAGTGCTGTTCAATTTTGCTTAAAAAAGAAATAAGGGGCTGAGTACAGATTTGGAAAGTTATTTTATGAAGTGCATTAGTAAAGCAAAAGAGAAATTAGTACATATGTTTAAGATATCAATAGCACAAGGGAAAAGCCAGCAAGCACCTCTAATATTATCTTGCTGTTTTTAATTTTTGTTTATATATTTGTAGCATGCTAATTAACTGCTATTTTCTTCTTTTTTTTTGTTAAAAGAATGTTGCACAAACAAAATAAGAATACAAGGGTTTTACACAGGTTAAGACCAAAAAACCCGAACCCCTTGCAATTTTAGGGCCCGATTTTAAGAAGAATCTTTATTTAGTACCATAATGAAACATATATTACACTATAGGCTTGCATTTAAGTCCAAATTAGATCATACTTAAGTTTGTAGACAACATAAGATTAGCTCTAATTCAAGAAAGTACCTAAATAGGGAATTAAAAATAGGAGATCAAAATGAACATCCATTGCATATTAATTCCTCGACTAGCTGCAGAACATCTCCTTTTTATACATCCTGACTTAATGAGACATGCATTTGCTTCAGTAATAAGTATTTGTTTAACATATCAGAAACTGAAGCCTAACAGGGAACTCGCAGTAGTGTTTCTGCTGTAATTACTTAACAAACACTTCTGCAACATATCCAGAAAATACCTTCCAGGATGAAACTAACACCTTCATTAAGACAGTCAATGGGCTAGTTTCTCTGTGACAGTCAACTTTACTTGATAGACTACCAAGTCTTTCCAAAGCATTTTTATTCTCTGTCTCAAATTCCATCTCTCTTTCCCCATCACAGATAATGCTTGAAAATATCTTTCTCTCTAAATGCAGTCTCATTATTCATTTTCCTTCACAAATAAGCAGGGTATACATAAAATGTACTTCAGCGCATGCCATCAGTTTTAGTTGCTTTTTATTTCTTCCTAAGCAACCGCAAATACTTTGCAACAATAGAATTTTGATTTATCTTTAAGTTCTTAAATTTTGGGTCACAGCAAAGGAAATTTATTTATAAGATTTATGGCATGTCATTGCATCTGCTTTGTGTAACGCTGTAAACACTGCCTTAAATTCCTCTCAGAACCTACACTTCAAATAAATCTCTTTTGGTAGCTAAAACGGTCACTTGTGGCAGGTATACTAGCTGAAATGAGCAGTTCTACATAGTATTAAAACTTATGTTAAGATTATTTATCAGTCACCTGGTGAGTCTTTTAGAAAACATTTGACTGAAGTCAGGTAGGCATATCTGTGCCACTATCTACCAGGTTTGAAGAGGTCTTTTCAACACTCAGGAAACACTGCATTATGAGCACACACGGTATGTTCTTCTAATTCTGATGTACTGCTGAGATTTCCAGTAGCACTGTGTCTGTCTAATTTATATAAAGAGGCTGCTGTCACTACAACGTGCCTAGCACCAGAGAATTAGGAAAGACGCCTTAAGGATGCCTTGCCTTTGTAACAAGAATGTTACCACTGAATTTCAGACAGGTCTGGATAAAATCTTAATGTATAAAAGTGTTGATTTATATTATATATGCTAATAATCATAACTACAGACTAAAAGTGACAACAAAAGCCACTTGTTGTATTTTTGTGGAGATTTTTTACAGTTGTTCCTTTTTCTCCAGTCATACAATGCTTGTTTTACCAATCCATTCCATTACAGCACTGATACTTGCTTTCTATCTGTTCCCAAAAGTCTTTCCCATTCATTTACATCCATACAGGACAGGTGAAATCGAACACTTTTCTTTTTCAATATTGGTTTCATTCCTGCATTGATCATCTCCTCTGCTAAGAGTACTTTCCGAACATTTCAGTATAGCAGTTAACAACAAGATTTGGTAGTTGCCTTTGACATCTAAACAAAACAAACCAGACATTCTAAGTTAACATAGAAATTTTGGAATCGATATTTTTCTACACATATGCATGATTTATCTTTTTAATGTTTAAATAGAATTGTTTCCAAAGAGTTGGGTGACAATGAAGCTTTTTAACTAAAGCACATTTAGAAGTAGTGCAGAGAAATACATGGCAAATATATTTGTCATTAAAGACAAATTTCATTTAACACTTGAAATTTCAATTTTCACACACATGATTTTACACATGCTCTATTTGTTTAGCTTGAATAGTCTTAGAAGATGACTAAGAAAATCGGTAAAATAACTTTTTAAAGTTATTTATAATTCTGAGTTATATGCTTTTACATTTTGGTATAATTATATAAGCTACAAATGCTGATTTCTTTCTAAACTATACTATATTAAATAAAAAGATGATTTTGATGATTAGCCATATTAAAACCTTGTTAAATTAACCCTGAGGAAATACCCAAATTCAAGCTTAAATACTAGGTTCTTTGAGGCCAGTGACTGTCATTTAATTCTATATATGTCACTTATTCATAGTAGGGTCTCACTTTCTAATGGGGGCTTCTAGGTAACATTAGTAAGTAATAATTAGACACTAACAGTATTTTTATTCCCATTTTCCTAGGAAAATGCAATATCTTAATATATTTCATGGCGTATCTTCTGAAACAAAAGGCACAGTACTGATGTTATATTTTGTAATTGTAATGTTTAAAATTCTTTTACTAGAATCACAGAATAATTTGAGTAGGAAGGGACCTTTAAAGATGATCTAATTCCAGCCCCTGTGCCATGGACAGGGACATCTTCCACTAAACCAGGCAGCTCAAGGCCCCATCTAACCTGGTCTTGAACACTTAGAGGTTCCCCCTTCAGGTATTGGGAGGCTGCTATAAGGTCTCCTTGGAGCCTTCTCTTCTCCAGCCTAAACAACCCCAACTCTCTCAGCCTCTCCTCATATGGGACATGCTCCAACCCTCTGATCATCTTTGTAGCCCTCCTCTGGACCCCTTGCAACAGTTCGATATCCTTCTTAAGTTGAGGATTCCAGAACTGGACACAGTATTCCAGGTAGGGTCTCACAAGAGTGGAGTAGAGGTAGACAATCACCTCCTTCAACCTTCTGGACATACTTCTTCTGATACAGCCTGGGATTCGTTTGACTTCTGGACTATGAGAGCATATGGCCAATTACTGTCCAGCTTCTCATCAACCAGCACCTCCAAGTACTCCTCTGCAGGGCTGTTCTCAATTCTCCCAGCCTCTATGGAAGCCATGGATTGCCCTGACCCAGGTGTAGGACCTTACACTCAGACTTGCTGAACCTCACGAGATTCACACAGGCTCACTTCTCCAGCTTGTCCAGGTCCCCCTGGATGACATCCCATCCTTCCAGTGTGGCAACTGTACCACTCAGCTTGGTGTCATCTACGGACTTGCTGAGGTTGCACTCAATTTTGTTGTCCATATCACTGATGAAGATATTAAACAGCACTGGTCCCAGTATGGACCTGAGGGATACCACTTATCAGCGATTTCCACCTGGACATCAAGCTGTTGACTACTACTATCTGAATACGATCATCTAATCAATTTCTTATCCACCAAACAGTCCACTCATCAAATCCATATCCCTCCAATTCAGAGAGAAGGATATTGTGGGAGACCATGTCAAAGGCTTTACAAAAAGTCCAGACAGATTACATCCATTGGTTTTCCCATATCCACTAATGTTGTTACTCTATTATAGAAAGTCACTAGATTGGCCAGGCAGGACTTGCCCCTGGTGAAGCCATGCTGGCTGCCTCTAATCACCTCCCTGTCCTCCATGTACTTTAGCATAGCTTCTAGAATGATCTGTTCCATGATCTTCCTGGGCACAGAGGTGAGGTTGACAGGTCATCTTTTCTACCCTTTTTCAAAATGGGCACAATGTTACCCTTCTTCCAGTCACCAGGGACTCCTCTTGATCACCATGACTTTTCAAATATCATGGAGAGTGGCTTGGCAACCACATCGGTCAATTTCCTCAGGACTCTGGGATACATCTCATCAGGTCCCATAGACTTTTATATGCTCACTTTCCTCAGGTGGTCACAAACTTGATTATCCCCTTCAGTGGGAGGCGTTTTAGCCCCTGTTCCCCATCTTGTTGTCCATTGATCCAGAAGGGGTGAGGAGAGTGGTTTTCAGTGAAGAATGAGGCAAAAAAGTTGTTGAGTACCTCAGCCTTCTCCTTGTCTGTTGATATGAGGTCACCATGTTCAACTATTACTGGGGATACGCTTTCTTTAACTTTCCTTTTCCCAAGTTATGAATCAAGTCATTTGGTGACAAACATGGACACGAGACAGAACATACATTTCAAACAGTGTTTCACTGTATGTCTTTAAAATACAGTCTCAGCAATACACACTTATAATGGCAGAAATCACAAGTAAAATGTAGAAATATTTTCATGTTACACAGAATCCATAACTAATAATTTACAAGATTAAAGTTCTCTGGCTTTAATACAGAGTTTTCAAAAGGTTTCAGCTCTCTGTCCCATTACGAATTTTAAAATAAATCACACAAAAATTTCTCTATACTACATATGCATTTAATAGTCTTAGGACAATTATACCAATGCATCTCAAAATTGGTCATTATGAAACAGGATAATTTTTTTAAAAATTTGGTTAGAAATACAGAGCACAGTACATATTCCATTATCTACACTATTTATAATTAAAATATAGGTAAGGTAGTTCTATGCAAGCCACTAAAAATTCATTTATAATCAAGAAAAGGTCAGAAAACTGATTTCCCTAGCAAAAACTAAGGATAGTTGGTAATGAATGAGATAATCAGAAGAGCAGAAAGGCAGGTTTAGTGTAAGGAAGTCCTGATCTCATTAAAATCTGAGAGTTTCAGTACAGTCCAGATTCTAATGGATCCAGAAATATAAATTCAATTACACAAAATAAGTTAGAATCATTATTGTTAATAAGAAACCAAAAATTAGATCTTCTTTCATAGCCAAAGGAGTCTCTTTTCCACCTTCAGTTCCAATTTTACCTACACAGCATAGCTTCATGTAATAAACTTGAGAATGTATTTTGTAGGGAGCTAGAAACAGTATACAAAGCAGTGGGAAATAACTTCTGGTTGCTTACAAATTCTGAGTCATACGTGTATGAGATATGAAATGAACACTGCATGAGAAACATTTCATATACACCATACACTCTTTACAATAAAATACAGCAGAGGCCATGTAGGCAGATTAAACAACATAATATTCATATTCAACTGTTAATACTAACACTAAACCACTCCCTCTTCCCAAAGAAGCAAAAATCAAGTTCCAAAATTTTGGCTACAATGGTACTGCCATATTTAAATAAAACCCCAAAACAGCAACTGACAAAAAAACTTAAGAAACTAAACATGCACTGAAGTGTTTTTTTCCAATTACATGTAATGCAATTAAGCACATCCTTTCAGCAGAATGTGAGCACCTGCTATGAATTACACAAGCTCATGCACACAATCAATACATTGAATTACAGCAGTTATCACAACACCATGCACACAACAATGGCTAACCAGAGAATCCTACCACAAAATGTGTAGATGCTCTTCCCTACCCCGTGAGCCACCGCTAGCTCTGGAGCTGTTGCTGTGGAGCCTGGTTACCCATTTTCATGACATGGGCGGTGTCCTTTGGAGAATCTTGCTCCTGAGGCTGTAAGTATTCCTATTTTTATAGTAATTTGATCAGGTCTGTTATCAAATGTAAAGCAGAGTTTGGCAGGAAATTCGGAGATGCTATTTGTAATAGTGGAATGTCATACCATATATTCCAGTTACAGTGTCCTTATAATAGTAATTCTGCCAATATCACAATTGTAAACAATAAATCAATAGTATTTGTGAATTCTCCTGAAATTCAGGCCCTGAGGGATTCCTACCAGGCTATGGTGCTCCACAGGGAGAGAGGAACAGAAGCCCTTAGGAGATATTCTGAGGTTCTCATCTCTCACTAGGCCTGAAGCAGACTATACAACTACTGCACAATATAACCACAGTGAACCCAGAAAAAGTAAGTGTAGCATAATAAATTTAATACCCAATTTAGGTACAGTATAAGGCAGTTCTACTTTGCAGATCTTATTTCCTTTAAAGATAACAAATTCTTTTATTCAGTGTCTTTTGTGAAGGCTCCAAATGCTTTAAACCTACCAAGACTAGTTTAAATTAGTTTGGAATATGAGAGCATAGTATAAACTAAGATAATAAGTGAAAAATGACATCAAAAGAAATTGAAAGCCAAAGGAAAATTTGGGTGGACAAAGTTGTTATCAATTAAAAATTGATATATTCCTGAAAACACATTTAAATTACATAAGAAGTGCACTTCATTTGAAAAGCTTTATATTTATTCCTAAATTCCCTAAAATCCTGCTGAAAAGAAATACTAACGACTCAAGCAGCAAGGTGTTGATAAGACATCTCAGCACTGTGTATCACAGCTCAAGGCAGAGGTCTACCAAAGAAATTACAAAATTTTGTAATTTGTGACTAATAAAAACAGTAGGTTTCTTTATGAAGTAGAATATGAGATAAAGGAAGAATTTAAACAAAATTGCATTATTGTAATGACTCATATGACTGCTTTTTTTATTTCACTCCATGGTTACAAGTTCATATTTTCTGTATTGTATCAGCAGTGAAGTATTAACTCACAGAAGGATGTATTTTCATTTCTCTTAATTATTTTCCTACTTTGGATTTATTCAATTACCACTTCCTTGTGTATGTATAATTATATGATACATAGGAAGTTAATCCTACTTTTTGTTTAGTAGTGTATACCTCCTTCTCCTAGGAAACATGAAGCACGAATCTGGTTTTGTACAGAAAAGACTCTTTGTCACTTGGGCATTAGTTGCATATCTCCCAGGCAAACCTGTCTATTCCCAAACTCTTTGTTCTCTGAAAGGCGATAGCAAAAGCAGCAGCTCACCTTTCATTAGTTACATGTATCAAGAAAAAGAAGCCTTTCAGTTTGACATGAAGTAATTTTTGCAAATAAATATATGTTGTAGTATACTATAAGTAAAGATTACATTTATGCACAACAAACATCCACGGAAATAAAATGAAACATCTTTAGGATGGTTGAGAATTTCAGATTTGCTCATTGGTAGCGGAAATATTTAAAAACTCTTTAAAAGAAACCAGAATTGTCATAGAAGTAATTGGTGTTACTTTATACCTAATCCTGCCTTAAATGAAGTGGGATCAAAGTCATACTCTGCAGAAGTTGCAGCATTTTAACTTATGTATTATTATCCTTTAAAAAAGTCACCGTTATGATCTCTGCCTCACTCCTAAGTTAATACATGGTTATGAATTTCTGGTATTCATACGACAGACCACTGTATAGAGCACTTAAGAGGCAAGCCGTGCACAGGTACCATACGCAAAACAAAAAAGATCAGGATAGGGCTGTAACTTAATATTAACCACTCCTTCAGTAAAATGCCTATTAAAATTTGGCTTTGAATATGGCTATAATTAAAAAACAACAACAATTATTTTAACTGTTTATTACTGTCAGCAACAGTTTACTTACCTCATCAGGGTTGGCATTAAAGGTGAGGCTGCCCTCATCCAGCTGCATATACAATTTTCTAAAAGAAAATCCTAGAGGTGGATTCTTATTGTATATAGAACAGTGACCCCAAGTGGATTTGCACAACCTATGAAAACAGAATTAGTCTGTTATAAAAATTCTTTTCTGTATGTATTTTACAGAAACTAAATGTGTTCAACACTGTAAAGCCATATACTCAAACTATAGGAAAAGTTAGTAATAGGTTGCATGTAACAGTTATTAAGCCTTTTGCAGGTGTTTGGCTAAAGCCTTTACATTGTTTTTCTTCTCACAAAGGCTTTGGTAAATTTGAATGCAATCTCAAAACACATGCCAGTAGGTGGCATCATAACAACATCAACACTGCTGAGACCTCCGATACTATTATATGAACACTGGATAACTGTTTCAAGTTGTTCTACAGCAGTACAACTGCTTATAAAATTGTGTTTCTTTTCTTATGACACAGTTCTGCAGTGAGCGGGACATAATATCTGCATAAATTTATGCCATTAACTCACTGCTTTCCCTTTCTGTTCTTTTCCATCTGACTGTTGTTTTCCCAATGTTGAACATTCCTAATACAGCCTCATTCTTCTATACCTTTCCCTTCTATGCAACCTTGATTCTGTATCTCATTTTCACTGGTTTCTGTCTCTCATCTCAGTCTCCTTGAAGACACCACCTGAAAGACCTTGGACTTTTGCTTTCTAGCATTCCAATTGTTCTCTAGATTTGTTACTGATTAGTAGCTCTGCTAAAACATGTGTTAGGCTCAATAGTTAGGCTCAATGCTTAGGACTCAGCAAACAGTCACTGAGGACATGGGAGAGATTTTATTTTCAGTCCAGGAAACTAGATCTTATTCAAACCGAGTGCAGAACTGCAGCCACAGGACTTCTGTAGAATAAACTCAAACACATCCAATACATGCAGAATATTGAAGACTACGATGTCTACAGAGATGATGAAATTCGAGATTTTTATTAATTTACTAAATCAGGACAGATTTGCACTACCAAAGTGTATACTTTGAACCGAATATTACTGGGGAAGATTTCACTAAAAATTACTGAGCTATATCCCAGTATGAACTCTGAGGAAAACATGTAAATTTTCCCCGTGTATGTTAAGAATATATATACTGCATACGATTAAGAAACTCTAGTATCTTCAAGCTTTGGTCCAGGGAATTTATTCATACTTAGTGTGGTTTTGATACCAAGAATTAAGTAAAATACAATGCATACTTACTCAGTTGCCAAGCTATTTGATATACATAAACTTAGAAGCTTAGCAGGATCTTCACAATTCCTGTTTCCTGCCAAGACAACAGTCCCCAACAGCAGAACAATTATGACTAAGAAGTTATAATTGCATTATCATACCGCTGAGTTCATAAAGCGTAATAGGAAGGGAAGCTGTTTAATTCAACTGCAGAGTGGCAAATAAATAGACGAGGGAGGAAGGAATGTACAGCATAATGAAAGGAAAAGAAACAGGACCTGAACAACAATCCAACCATTACAGCAATATTTCTTCCTGTTAAGTTATAAGCTGTAAGAATACATTGTGAAAGAAGACAGAAGTAGTGCTGACCAACTACTCTAAAGACAATGTGGTTTCACAAGTCTTTCCTAGTTTTGTAGAACACCAGATATAAAAATAAAATACTTTTAACTGAATTTTGATCTTCTAGTATTTTATTTGATAGAGTGCTACTTTATTTCCAGGACATAAAACCTCTGCATATGTTATATAAATGTATTTCAGCTCTTAGGCTGCAGAAATTTCACTTGACCTATTTGAATAACTGACATTTTCTTTTCCCCCTTCCTTCACCATGTTCCAAAAACCATACACTTAAGTTGCTGTAAGACAAGAACAGCAGATGAGTTCTTGTCCCCTTCTTTCTAGAGCTTCAGCTGAATAGGTTTGCTTGCTCAAGCTAGATGTTTGCTTGAAGTTCTGAGAAATAATAACACCAACATCTGAGATGTGCTTTGGGTTAATACAGAAGTGAAAACAAGTCCTTATTTTTTTCCCCATGATATATCAAACAAAAAGTGTATAGCAATACACATGTATACTCGTACCAAGCACACATGTGTGGGTAGTAACCTCCACTAATATATGATAGTAATTAGAAATGCAAAACACTGAATTTTTAAGCTATATTTTCCCTATGTTAAACCTCATATAAGTTAGGAAACTTTTTCTAAGGTTAGAATGACAAAAAATACGTTGAAACAAAGGTAAAATCTAATAATTATTTTTACTATGTCCACAGAATACTTCTTTTTTTTTTTTTGCTTACCCTTGCCAGAGCAGCTCATCATTAGCAAGATCCTGCCAGACACATGAAGCTAGACAAAGATCAGTTGCATTCAGGTATGACAAAATGGTAAAACTAAGTTCTGGTGGCAACATTTCCAGGTTAATGAATCCTTCTTGTTCTTTAGATTTTCTTGTCTTCAACAGGTGGTAGATGTCAATGCCTCCTTGGGCTTGTTTCCGATGGTTTGTATTTGAAACGTTGTTAGTAGTTACTCGCCTACCGTGTTCTCTGGTAAGACAGACTTGTCCACTGTACCCTTGGTGTTGCAGTTGCTGGTTCCTAGCAACTCTCCAAAGTCCCTGACCCATCTGCGAGCCTGCTGGACATAAAATCCAAATTAAATACTGACAGCTATTTACAAATATTTGTAAGACACACTCAGCACATGCTGGAAAAATAAATTTGCAGGACCGAGCTGAATAGGAAAAAGTGAGTTTTGTCCAAGTTATGCCAATGATGTAATCTGCCTCCAACAGAACAAGTAAATAAATACTGAAAACTAAAACCATAAAAAAAAATTTTCAAAAATTAAAAAAATTCTATGCTTGAAAGTTATACAATTAACATTACACTTCTGCAAACACCACCATACATTACCCATGTCCTACACAAGCTAAGAAGCCTTTACCATCACAACATTTGGAAGAAGTGTTATCTTCAGACTTCGCTTAAAATGCAATAAAAACAGCTTCTTAAGAGTAAATGAAGTGCTATAAAATGTAAGGATAAACAAAAATGTCCCAAGTAGCACACAAAATTAGGCTGACTTACATTACACAATGCTTAACAGCTTCTAACTACAATATTTCTACCTTATTTCAGTGATAATGTATTAAAGATTCACTTTCTTGTTTCTGAGCATGCCAAATATCTTTTCAGTGTTTCAAGTACAGTAGCATAAAAACTGTATGATAAGGCTACTGTATCTTACTTGTCAATGTGGGGTTTTGTCATACTTTGCTGCAGATTGTAAGAAAGAGAACATATTCCAAATGTTAGTCAGTCATTCAGATTTCTGAATGTTACAACTCAAATTTCAGTAACCACCTGTGCTTACCAAGAGGAAAAATTGAAGTACAACAAATCATACTAATTCAGTATGAGAATGTTGTCTCAATCCTATCAGAAGTAGTTTATATGTGGTGATCTATCTTATTTTTTCAACCTCTGGTAAAATGACAGAACACTGTAAGTGATCATACCAGGAATCTGCAGGTTCCTGATGCTAACTTTCAAGACAAAGAAACTCATAGCATGGTCTGGTAGGACCTGGCATGTATTTGAAATTATTTATATACTCTTAGCACAAGTAATTAAAACTGGTAGAGACTGGACATGAATGGAAACTGTTCTACACTATCAGAAAGAAGCAAGCCATGGATGTGGAGAGGGATTATGGGAGGAAAAAACAAAAACAACGGAGAAATTAGAGGAATTACAGGAAAAAAAAACAGTATACCAAGATGGAAGGAGGCAACAGACAAGTGCAGCTGGCTGATGAAATGGTTATCTACATAAGCATCCATTCAGGAGAAGACGAAAAATTCATTTCTTCAGTTCCACATTCCAAGAAATATAGTTCTTGATGTCAAATGCCTATGCTGCAGCCTTCCTTTCTCACCCTTTAATGCAGATAAAGCCACAGTTGTGAAGAAACTGTAGTCATATGTATTTCATTCAATTTAGTAGTATACAAGATTTTACATAAAGTGATCATTACTTTTATTCTCATTTCTTGAACAGCTGTATGTTTCTTGAGACCAGCATAAAATTTTCAAAAGTCCTTAGGGCTACCAGTAAAGTTGCTTCATGAAGCTATATCACAATCTGCCTTTTTAAATGTGGTAACAAAAGGATGAGCATTCTGATGAAAGCAGGCCTTGGTAATTCATGGTGGTGTTTGCAATCAGCTTATGAAATTTCTAGTTGTAAATAAAACATTTCTTCACAAGGTGAAGAACTCTGCCTTTATTTGTCATTGCCTAGCTAGATTTATAAAATAAGAGATAGGAACTTTTTTAATAGACATTCCCAAGGCTGCAGGTGCTCAGTGCCACCTCTTCCCGTTTTTGAAAAACTAAACCTCTCCAAGGAGAAGGAAGTTACTAACCTTCATCCTAAAGGGGAACCACCAAGCCCTGTTACAAAAACACCAAGTGCTACTAAATGAATCAGTGGTAAGTGTGCCAGGATTGGCATTTGGAACTACAAGCATAAACCTTTCGAGTCTTCTGCTGCTCCAACTTTGGCTGTTGCTGCTGCTATTGTCCCTGTGGAGCAGGCAGGGCCTACAGTGACGTACAGTGAAGAGCCAAGCAAAAAAACCAGTCTGTGTGGGTAGGCAGTAACAGGCAAGGACTGGAAGGAGGAAAGGAGGCTTTCCCTAGGGATAAAAAAAATAATAGATAAACAATATTTCTGAGGAAATACAACATTTAAAACAAAAAGGCTATCACTGCACTAGAAGATTCAATTTATAAAGTTTTTTTTTTTTTTTACTAACCATCGTATACAACCTTGTTAATTAAATACAGTACTTAGTAAATCTATATGTCTAAAAATCTTGGGAGGCTCTAACCAACTCTTGACCTTAGCCCACTGAGAAAATTGAACGCTGCCAACAATGCATTACCCTTTCAAATGTGCAGTTGCCAAACTTAGAGGCTGTGTTCACTCTCAAAAGATATCAGATGATCTGAATGACTGAATAACAATAAATTATCAATTCAATCACGTAAAAAATTTAGTTTGAAATCGTATACACATGTAGATGTAAATTCAACTCTAACCTCTACACTTTCTCAGAGTAGCTCTTCATATATCTGCCTGAGAGCACAGCAAATCTACAAAAATAGCCTTTATCTTGCTAGTATTTTTGCCACCTTTTCTGACACAATTATTTATCATTATAACAAAGTCATAATTATATACACATTTGTTAACTCCCAATTGTTAAAAATCTTCTGAAAATGCTGATAACTTCAGCACAGTTTAAATAAAAGAAAAAAAAAAGAGAGTAACAAGAAATTCAAGGCTCTGAAGATCATTAGGAATCGGACTGTGGCAAGTTTCCAAGCCACAACACACCAGATATATGAGAGAGAAAGACCAGCAGCATTATCAGAAACAATTTATAGGATGGCTGTGTACCCAGTGAATGATCAAGTGAAATTTATGCTATTGGGTAAGCATCTGGCAGTTTTATGTTAGCTTTCAAACCTCTTCAAAGTCAGAATCTATCTTTTTGTTCTACATGTACTACTTGCAAAGAATTCAGTAGTGGTCACAGAAGATGAAGTTTTCCTACTTAGTCCTAAATCGAATATAAAAGTTATATTTGCTAGCTTAATATCTTTATTGCAATATTTAACTACAAGTTCCTGTTCACAAATTATATTCTACTGAGGAATATTAAGCTAACAACAACATAAACATTTTTTTATTTGTGCTTACACAGTTTTTCTTGCCACGGAAAAACTAGTTGCGATATATCCCTTCGAAATTATTTAACACTAGAAAGTGCCTTCAAGGCAGAAAAAAATGTCATTTGAGAAACTAGTCTTCTTATAATGTACCCACATACTTATACAGAAGATAACACTGCGAAAATATTTTAAAGTTAAAAGATATTTTAAAAGAAGATGAAAAATATATATTTGCTATTTTTAATATCAATTAAAGACCTTTCAGAGAAGAAACAAAGTGAAACACAATTTAAACCATTCTAGATCTAGCTGCAGGAAATCCACAAGCTTTGATATGTGCGTAGCTATTTAGCAGCTTATATACTATTTGTTAGATCATGTCTTATTTTTCCAATCAAATAATTACTTTCATCTTTACAGCAATCCAGATGAATAGTTTGAGAACTCACTGGGAAAATAAGATGAGTAAACTTGTTATTACTATAATGCCTTTGAAGCAATAGTACCCAGAACTACGCTTCTAAATTTTCTGGAACATATATTTTCAATCTCCAGATTCCATAAGCCACTCCAGTGTATGTTTCCAAGCTTCCCATTATGTAACTTTATCTAATAATTGAAACCTCTTGGTGGCTTGGCTGTAATAACTATCACAGTAAAAAAAAGCTTGTTTATACATTGCTGATCTTCTCCAACTCTGTCAGATATTTATCAGAGTCAGATTTTGATTTTAATGTCTTCTTCATATTGCCTTGTTACTGAGTAACAAATTATTTATAGTGATGAAGAGAAGGCTCTGGAGCGATCTTATAACAGCCTTCCAGTACCTGAAGGGGGCTACAAGAAAGCTGGAGAGGGACTTTGTAAAAAGGCATGTAGTGATAGGACGAGTAGGGGTGGCTATACATTAGAAAGGGGAAGATCTAGACTAGGCATTAGGAAGAAATTCTTCTTGATGAGGGTGGTGAGGCACTGGCACAGGTTCCCCACAGGGAAGTTGTGGCTGTCCCTGCCCTAGAAGTGTTCAAGGCCAGGTTGGATGGGGCCTTGGGTGGCCTGATCTAGTGGGAGATGCCCCTGCCTATGACAGGGGGGTTGGAAGTAGATGGTACTTAAGGTCCCTTCTAACTCAAACCATTCTATGATAGCACAATAAAAGCTAAATGTAAGCTAGGATGATGCTGTATTGGTACTGGCTTCCCTTTTATTAAACAAAACACAACATGTAGCTACTGTGCTAACTAGAAAGCTATGATCTAGTTGCCACCACTGAAACTTGGTGGGATGAATCCCATGACCAGAGTGTAACTATTGATGGCAACAGGCAGGGAAGGAGGGATGGAGGCACTGCCTACGTCAGGAAAGGGACAGAATGTGAAGAGCAGCCATTGAAGAGTAGCCATGAACAGCTTGAAAGCTTGTGGGTCAGAATAAAAGATTGAGGAACAAAAGGGAACCTTGTGGCTGGTGTATACTACAGGCCACTTGATCAAGGAAAACTGACTGATGAAGCCTTCCTCTTCCAGCTACATAAAGCTTCATGCTTGTAAGCTCTCATCCTACTCAGAGACTTCAACCACCCTGACATATGCTGGAAAAGTAGCACAGTAAGCTGTAGGCAATCCAGGAAACTCCTGGAGTGCATTGAAGATAATCTCTTAATCCAGCCAACAGAGACACCATCCGAGGGGATGCAACAGTGGACCTGATGGTAACTAACACAAATGAACTCATCAGTGACACCAAGATCAGAGGCAGCCTGGGCTGCAGTGATCATGCACTAGTGAGTTCAATGTCCTGAGGGATGGGGGGTGAGTGAGGGAGTATAATCAGGACCCTAAATTTCAGGAAAGGAGACTTCCAGCTCTTCAAGGAGTTACTCAGGATGATCCCTGGGACATGGTCCCCAGGGACAAGGGAGCAGAACAGAGCTGGCAAATATTTAAGAATGCTTACCATGAAGCACAAAAGTGCTCAGTCCCCATAAGTAGGAAATCAGACAGGAAAGGCAAAAGACCAGTGTGGCTGAATTGAGACTTGCTGGTCAAATTCAAGAACAAGATGGAACTGCCCAGGCAGTGCAAGCAGGGGCTAGTAACCTGGGACGTGTATAGGGATGCTGCCTGGTTGTGTAGGGATTACGTCAGGAAGGCCAACGTGCAGCTGGAGCTGAACTTGGCAAGGGAAGAGAAGACCAACAAGAAGGGCTTTGACAGGTACATCAGTCAGAAGAGGAAGGTTAAAGAGAATGTACCCACCCCCACTAATGGTTGAGAACAGTGACCTCGCATCAACAGACAAGAAGGCTGAGGTATTCAACAACTTTTTTGCCTCAGTCTTCCCTGACAAGTGCTCTCCTCACCCCTCCTTGGTCAGTGGACAACAAGATGGGGTACAGGGAGATAAACTCCTGCACTGTAGAGGAGGATCAGGTTCGTGACCACCTGAAGACCATGAACACATATAAGTCTATGGGACCTAATGAGATGCATCCCAGAGTTCTGAGGAAATTGGCTGACGTGGTTGCCAAGCCACTCTCCATGATATTTAAAAAGTCATGGCAGTCAAGGGAAGTCCCTGGTCAGCCTCACCTCTGTGATCATGGAACAGATCCTCCTAGAAACCATGTTAAAGCACATGGAGGACAGGGAGGTGATAAAGACAGCCAGCATGGCTTCACCAGGGCCAAGTCCTGTATGACCAATCTAGTGACCTTTTTATGATGGAGCAACTGCAGCAGTGGAGACAGGAAAAGCAATGGATGTGATCTATCCGGACTTTTGTATAGCCTTTTACATGGTCTCCCAAAACATCCTCTGTAAAATGGAGAGATATGGATTTGATGGGTGGACTGTTTGGTGGATAAGAAACTAGTTGGATAGTCGTATTCAGAGATTAGCGGTCAATGGCTTGAAATATAGAGGGAGATCTGTAACAAGTGATGTCCCTCAGGGTTCCACACCGGGACTAGTGCTGTTTAACTCTTCATCAATGATAGTGACAGCAAGATTGAGTGCACCCTCAGCAGGTTTGCAGATGGCATCAATCTGAGTGGTGCAGTTTCCACAGTGGAATGATGGGATGTTATCCAGAGGGACTCGGCTGGAGAAGTGTGCCTGTGAGAACCTCATGAGGTTCAACAAGGCCAAATGCAAGGCCCCACATGTGGGTCGGGGCAATCCACAGTTTTGATATAGGATGCAGGTTGACGTGACTGAAAGCAGCCCTGCAGAAAAGGACTTGGCTGATGAAAAGCTTGACATGAGCTGGCAATGTGCACTCGCAGTCTGGAATGCCAACCATATCCTGGGCTGCATCAAAAGAAGCGTGGCTGGCAGGTCAAGTGAGGAGATTCTGTGCCTCTATTCCTGTCTTGTGAGATCCCACCTGAAGCATTGTGTCCAGTTCTGGAATCCTCAACATAAGAAGGATATGGAACTGTTGGAGGGGTTCCAGAGGAGGACTACAAAGATGATCAGAGAGCTGGAGCATGTCCCATGCAAGGACAGGCTGAGTGAGTTGGGGTTGTTCAGCCTGGGGTGGAAAAGGCTCTGACGAGACCATATAGCAACCTTCCAGTACCTGAGAGGGGCCTAAAAGAAAGCTAGGGAGTGACTGTTTACAAAAGCTTGCCGTGATAGGGTTAGGCGCAATGAGTATAAACTGAAGAGGGGCAGATTTAGATTAGACATAAGGAAGAATTTCTTAACCATGAGAGTGCTGAGGCACTGGCACAGGTTGCCCAGGGAAGCTGTGGCTGCCCCATCCCTGGAGGTGTTCAAGGCCAGGTTGGATGGGGCCTCGGGCAGTGTGGTCTAGTGGGAGGTGTCCCAGCCCATGGCAGGGGGGACCTGAACTAGATGATCTTTAATGTCCCTTCCAATCCAAACTATTCTATGATTCTAAAAAGTCTCGATATAAATCCCCTTCGTGTTATAGAAACCAAACCCTACAGCTGCTGCTTTGCAGCCACGATTCTCCAAACGGGAAAACGTTCCTTCCTGGAACATCCTTAACGACGCCTGCTAATCCCCTTTAACGTGAGCGCCTTGCACACCCGGCTCCAGACCATGGCGCGGTCGGCTTCCGAAGCCTGCCACCCGAGGCCGCCCCAGCCGACGGGAGCCCCCGGGGAGCCGAGCCCCGGGTCGGGTCACGGCCGCGTGGGGGCCGGCCCCGCGCGCCATTGGGCCGCGCCATTGGGCCGCGCCGACGGCCGCGCCTCCTGATTGGCCGCACCACCTGCCCGTCCGCACCCCGCAGAGGGCCCCCCACCTCGTACCTGCGCCAGCTCAAGTCCCAACCGCCGCCGCGACGAGCCCGGCCCGGGTCGGTGCGTAAGCCTCGCCGTGTGGGACGGGGCCGAGCAGCTCTCGGCGGCGGCAGCCGAGGAGGCCCCTCCGGCACGCAGGGAGGCTACCGCCACCACCCCAGCTCCTTGCCTGGCAGGTTTGACGTTCGAGGTTGTTGCCGGAATTGACGTCACGGGGGGGGGTGGGGCGAGACGGAAGCGGAAGGGGCTGTTGGGGCGAGCGGCGGCAGATTCGGTCTGCGCTGTAGTGGGAGCGGGGAGGCCCGGGACGGACGGCTCCTCAGTGCGGGTGTGTGAGTGTCAGGATCTCCTCGTCAGGGCAGGAGCTTGTGTCTCGTATCCACTACCAGCGGGTGTGGGACGGTCCAGGGGCCCTCTCTCCCCCTGGGCCGCGTCGTTCTCCCCCCACCCCTTCACCCTCCCGGCCCCCGGGCGGCGTCTTGCTGGTCTGGGGACGAGGAAGGGCGAGGTAAGGGCCAGGTAAGGGCCGTCTCGGTCCCGTTCCTGCGAGTTCTTCCCCGTGGCAGGGACACTTTCCACACCACTCTCCTTCCCTCCGCCCTGACGGTGTTTCTATGGCTCCCAGGGCAAACATGACGCGCAGCAACTTGAGTTTGTGTTTTATTTCAGGTTGATTTTGTTTTGACATTCATTATTTCTTTGAATACCATGTGCAATTTTAAGACTTTTTCTTTAAACCCCTTACAGTTCTAGGTTGTCATGTATTTAATCTTTGTTACACCTAATTTTATTCTAGATAGCTAACGTTCTGTAACTGCTCTGTTATTAATTCCTACAAAGAAAAGCTATGTGCTGCTTTTTACAGTGTTCACCCTCCCAAGTTGCTGGAGTATTTTCTGCTAACTTAACTTAGTTATTTTTATGATCTCTTGAGTGATTTAGTTTGTAGGGACCATAGTTCTCAGTTTTGGCATTTAGAGGTCAGGTGTAGAAAGGTTTGTTGATACTTTTGGGAAACAGCCTTTGTGATTAGATGCATTTCTTTGAGTGTCTTTGCTGGATATTTGCATCACAGATTACAGCTTCATTTTTATATCAAGACTCTGAGACTTGCCTTGAGACCTGGTTAAATTGTTAAAACTGTAGAGTGGATCATTTTGTAAGGTAATGCAGGAAGAACACTTGCTTCAGTTTCAAAATAGTTGAGATTAAATTGTCCTTAGCCTTAACAATGAGTGTTGTGTACTTATATTTAGCACAACTGATAACTCAGAACCTAATGATTAAAAAGGAAGATCCTAATAATTAAATAGAAAGAAAATACTTTAACAAGGGCAAAATGTGTGTGAAGATCTTAATCTTACTCAAGACTGCTGTGCCACCGCAGAGGCACAAGAAGGAAAAAAAAAAAAAAGACAAACTCAGACCATTGTGAGTAGAATATTTAACTGAAGTATGTGGTCAAGAAATTACTTTCAAAAAAACTAATTACTTTAATGAGTAGGTCTAAATAACAAAGCTACAAACTCATGTACCTATCAGGCTTGATTTCTGACAAGGCTACACCCAATGTCTTTGGAGTGTTTGGTCTTTTGGTTTGAATCTCTTATGTCAGCAAGGGAAAAGATACAAAACTTTGTATGTTGAGACTGTCTTCACATGTAGGCTGTCAGGCAGTACCTCTTTACTGCTTGGATTGTTAAGCTTCCAAGTATTTGTTTTCTGGCAAGAAAAGAAAGTCAGTGGAGATAGTGGGATAGTGGCAGACAATTATCTCCCAGGTTAGAGCAGAAAATAGAGCAGTAAATTTCTGTTCTAAAGCTTTAGAATTGAAATAATTTTACTAGGGCTTTTGGGGGAAGTACTATAGAGGATTAGGCCATTTAGTCACAAACAGATCTCAAGGATAGGAGAAAGGAAAACTCTTTGTGACAAGTGTCAACCGTGTGTACTTTTAATTAATTTTCTCTTTCTTTTTGCCTCTTGTTTTTTCTCTGGACTGTTCAAAAAGCACTGAGTTTTAGTTTTCTAATAGGCTTAATGAAATTCTACTGGTCTGTCCACAGCACTAAGATGCAGGCTACTTATTTTCAATTGTGACTTAAGAGCTTCACTGTGATCCAGTTTGTGCTTTTAAGTCTTCTATTGGAGAAAAAGTAGTATTGGTTGCTTATGAACAAATGGCTGTAAGGTAGACTACAGCGCTATTTATTGTATCTCATAAGTATACATTGAAGCAATGGAGTGAGGGAGTTCTTTACGTTAATTACTGTTGCTTCTGATATTTGATGGTACTGCTTCAGGTGTTTTCTTGAAAGGCACCTTTTTGTAGTTTGCAATGAGTCCTTAGATGAGTCTCTTTTGTGAAGCAAAGGCTGCAATAAATTAAAAGGGGGTTGTCAACTTGTGTGTTACAATGTAGAAGTTAAACCTTTTGGGACCTTTTTGTTACCATCCTAATAAACCTGCACCTGTATTGAAATATCTACACAGTATTTTATCCTCTCTTTTCCTAAGCAATTCAAAGTGTGCTTAATGGATAAATAGATGAGTGTTTTCTGTGATGAATTGCTCGTCCTGCCTTCTGATATTTACACATCCAAACCTTGCTCTTTTGGCCAGTGCCTTTGGGACCTGACGAAGAAAAGAGTAATATGCATTCTAAACTGAAGGATGCAAAAAATTTTCACTGCTTGTTGAGTATCTACTCCTTTGAAACAGCGAAGAAATTTTTCACTCATTTTAAGTGGATTTAGCCAACCCTAAATTCTTGCTTTCAGTTATTTTTAAAGATCTTTGATAGTTATCCGTTTGAGGTTTACTACTTAATCCTATTTAGAACAATTAAGGTGATAACTGATATTGATTGGTATTGGGCCGTAGCCCAGCGCTGTATTGTAACACTTTGGAAACAGTAGTATCTAGAAAAGAGGAGCAAACCCCTTTGAATTTCAGTGATATTTCTGTTGCATTTTGTAGGCTTTTTTACATAATGTTTTTTTGTTTTAAGGTGGACAATATACTATATTACATTTATTTCATAATCTGAAGAATAGTGTTTAGAATAATGGCAACAGGAGACCTTCAAGGAAGTTTAAGAAAAATAGAACAAGGACTTCGCTCAGTAAATTATCCAAAAGATGTGGATTATACAATGTAAGTGGCAATGTCAATAAATTTACACTAATGCATGGTGACAGCAAGATGTGTAAACAAGATTTGTATAAATATTAGCTCTGCATCTGCTGATGAGTGAGCTGATCATATGTCTGTTGGAACTTGGAGTTTGTGAACCGAACAATTCTTAGAATAATTCTGAAGTATGTTGCTGTCTTGCTTTTCTTTCTTCTGCTGTTTTTCTCTTGTCTTTGATTAATCTCTCATCCCATAAAGGTGAAAAAAAAAACCCAAAATATGTTGACTTGAGATGGAAGTTCTTTTGATCTATAGACCTGACAATGTTAAAATTATGACAGTCACAAAACTGTTTTGAGTATTTTATGAGTGACAGTAAAGACTGATGAATGACACATGCTTAGGGGAAAAAAACTTCAAAGGAAGAAGATACGTGTCTCCTTGCTTTACTTGTGTAAAATACTTTTGTTTCTCAACAGGTTAGTAAAGGGTGATCCAGCTGCATTTTTACCTATCATCAGCTACTGTTTTACATCTTTTTCAACTTACATAGCAGAACTTTTGGTAAAATGTGATGTGGAACTCACAGCGAAGAGTGACTTGCGTTTTATTGAAGCTATTTATAAGGTATCTGTCTTCATGTTCATAATAGAGATACAGTTTTGAGCATGGCCTCATAAAAATTAAACTTCTAGTATGACCTTTACAGGAAAGTGAAATTTCTTGTCAATGAATGTGAACTGTAATTCTGTTAGGATTTGAGCTGAGTAGTAAGTCACTGTGTGGCAAGTGTTCATGTAGATTTTAATGAAAATATGGCCAATTATTGTTAGCAAAATAGCCATTTTGAGAGAATCACAAGATCAGTAATGTTATTGAGTTTTATATTAGTTGTGAAGACTACTGAAATGTTTATTACACATTACGTTTTAGAGATGTGACCTTAGAAGAAATTATAACCATCAAAATATCTTAATGATTGTAATAAAATCACAATTAAGAAATAAAATTATTTTAATTCACCATGCAAAATTAATATGCAATACCCAGTTCTTAAAAGTGTATAAGTTGGAATTGAGTGAAAATTGGTTTGAACTGTCATTGAAAATACCCATAAAGACATTTTTATAAAAGGTAGAACGGTGCATTAACAAATATTAGCTTATTCACACTAGTTTTCCATCTGAGGACAGATTCCTTTATAAAGAGGTGCTGTGGGAGCCTTACTTGAGCATGCCATTTCTACAACAAGTTGTATGGTGATTTTGAAAGTGAAATAAAGTCTGTCTTTGTTGCAGCTTCTTCGAGATCAATTTCAATATAAACCAATTTTAACAAAACAGCAGTTTCTTCAGTTTGGCTTTGCGGAAAGAAAAATGCAGATTGTTTGTGACATTATCAACTCTGTGGTAAAAAAGCATAAGGAATTAAGTAACTCGAGTAAGGTACTGATTAAATGGTGAGAAGTTTCTTTTGACATAATTGATGCTGCAGGTAAAAGCTGAAGACCAGTTTAATTGAATATGCAGCATTGCTGTTAGTGCAAAAGTGGGAAAGCTTGTATGATGATAGCTTGGTTCTTATCACATATTCAAAAGACTGGAAGCTGCCAATGCTTAATATGTAAACAAAAGCATATTAGGATGGAGATAAATCTAGTACTTGGAGTCTATAGGAAGTGATATATTTTGTTTTATGTTTTTCAGCATATTAAATGTTTATGGAAGTTGGTAGACTTTTCAGGTAGATTTAAAAACAAAGCAAAACGATCTGAAGTGCTGAAGTTCTGGTAACATTGAATTTAAACCTGATGTGTGTACATCTCAAACCTTATTATTTTCATTAATTGTTTGTTTTACATTATTAAGGCACTAGATTTTATCGGTATATGCTTTAATAAAAGTACTTTTGATGTCATAACAACATTTTTTGTATTTGTTTTTCAACTGCAAGTTGTGCAAGTTGTATTTTCTTTTTATGACCAGCTTTGATGAAGCCTTGTTTAGATATTAATGAGTGTGTGGATATGGTATTTGCTTCCAGATCTGTTTTCTCAGTAAATTTGGGTCATAATTTTTTTTTTGACATTTAATGTCCTGTAGAAGTTTAAATGTGTTCATGACATACAATATTCCTACCTGGTAATGTTGGCAGAAAATGGAGTATGTCATCTTGTCCTCCTGTCCCTCTTCCCCCCAATCCCATCCCCTGGAAAATATTCCTATGTTAGAGGTGTAATATTTTCTTCTCTTAATTTTGAAGGTTAAATCTCAAGCAAAGAAAAACCTCAGATCTTTTAAATATAATTTATGGTCTAATTGTGATAAAGTCCTTGCTGATCGTAGTGGCAATGTTTTGAATTCTGAACAGGTATGAAAACAGTTTTTACGTTGTATATCTAAAGATTATTTATTTGTAACAAGTCAAGCATTATCTGGAATATGTGCTTTCATCTAGCTTTTAATGTTTGGTCAGACAATTTCCCCCCTCCCCCCCCATCCCTGCAAGTGTGATCGACTGAAGTAATAGCTGAAATACAAAGGATACTGCTTCTGGCTTTTGCCAAGTATAGTTGATCTCCAAGTCTTCACAGTAACAATCTAGTACCCTTGTTTGCTTGAATTGTATCAAGTGGAGGGACAACGGATGAAAGTGAAGATGCAGTTAGAAAGGGAATATACATCTTTTTTGGAGATTGAAGTGTATTTGGCCTAACATTGGAGTGTTTTTAATGTACTTTTGGAAAAGTTTTTTTAGCTTTTTTTGTCTGAATCTGTTCAGCAAAGATCTCTTAATGTAACATTCCTCTTGGCTTTGGTTTTGCAACTGTAACACTTGATCTCATGCCTTATGCTACTCTTGACTTGTGGCAGAGACAACTTTCCTAGTATTTTCTGCTAAAAGGGTGTGAAGTAAAGTTATACAGAAATTTTAGGACTGTGGTTGCCCCTTAAATGTTGGTGACTTCTGTCTAGAAGGAAAATACGGCTCTTAGTAGTGAGGAAAACAAAGAAAATTTGGAATGACTCATCTGGCACTTCTGGTTGTTAGATAGTAGAACTGAATGGGAATATATGTGAGTGTGTTAAGAATTCCCTAGAAGAAAAGGGTTTAAGTTTCACTAAAAAATCTAGGGATCTGAAAGTGTTAAGATGCTGCACAAAGCTAGTAATTGTGGGATATTAATTATTAGGTAATTTTGGTTTGTGGCAGGTAGTGATTGTAGAATTTGACCCAGATGGAAAGAAAGGCAAAATGTGTCTCATTTTGTTCTTTCTAAAGGAAGATGGGAAACATTTGAAGGAAATGAAATGTGTACCTGGTAGGGCTATTTTTCTGCAGTTGTCGAGAGAATTCTAATCCTCTAGGTTAAACTTTTTTTTTTTCCCCTGAATGTTTGAAGAGTGTCTTTGATATTGGAACTCACTATACATATACTAATACATATGGTGAGATTCATGCACCCAATACACACCTAGAAATCTAACAGCATTTTCAATAAGAGACAATAGTAATTCCATCATTACTGTTTATGGAAGGGAACCAAAATACACAGTACATATGGTAATGTGTGCAGTTCTTTCATATCTGTATTTTTTTTTTTAAATGAAACTGCCTACTGTTGCTTTCTGTGTTTTGCAACACGTTGGGATAAGATTATCATACTTTTTGTTAACATGCTCAAAAGAAACCTCGAGTAGAACGGCACTGGGGAAGTGAAGTTAGTGGTGACCTTCATCTATTGCCCCTTCCAACACAGCGAGGTAATGAAGAAGCAAACCAAAGTCATGATGTTGAGGAAGCTAAATGTGATCAGGTAAGATCTTATATTTTAAAATGCTGTCTGCATGAATAACTAATGGGTATACATAATTAATACACCAAAGAAGTTGGGAAAATCATCTTTGATCAAATGATGAATTATATCTGTCTTGACAGTACAGAACCTGTTATCCATCTTTTCAGGTTGTAGAAGATAACTCTCAGATTGAGTTTCTAAAGAGTCAGTTTGCTGATTGCCAGGAAAAGCTTCATAAGCTAGATTGGGTGGAAGATAAACTACATGTTTTAGAAGAGAAACTGGAAGGAAAGGTCATCATAGATGAGAAGGATTGGAATAACTTGTTGACTCGAGTTTTGCTTCTTGAAACAGAACTTTTGTTGCAACCCGTGAAGGTATGTTAATTTCTGGTTTTTTGTTCTGTAACAAAAATTGCTTAGGCACCACCACCCCCTTATCTTTTTTATTATACTCATTGCAATGGAAGTGCTACACTTGTGATGTAACTACATTTGGCATATTTTCCAGGGCAAATCAAGTGTTTTGTTGCTTTAAGACTCTTGTTATTTTTCTTGCTGTTGAAAGGTCCTTGTATGCAGGCTATATGCTTATGTCTGTACATATACAAAATTATTTTGAGATGCAGTGAATGATAACACCAGTTTTATGATAACATGCTTAATTTCAAAGTGTGCTTTGCATATGTATCTTGTCTGTATCCTTCAGATACTGTCAGGCGCTTTCCAGAACTCGGAAACCGTTGTGGAAAATAGTTCATCAGTGTTACATTTTTCTCTGTAGCTGTAAAAATATTGAATTTACTTGTAATCAGGAGCTTTGAGTGTGTTTGCCCTGCAAGTTTGAAAATTTTGCTAGTGCTAGGGTACAAGATAATTCTTGTGTGCTAGTTATGCAAGGTCTTTAAATGGAGAAGTGTTCAGACTGATCATTGAGTTATTTCTAAAGGCTGTAGCTCACGTAATAAGGATTGACATTCTCAATCCCCCTTTTTTTTTTTTTTTTTGTAACAGTTTCAGGTCAGTAATGGCTCCAGTGATTTACCATTTGAAATCGCTTTCTTATGTATATTGTAATTAAATTATCAGGGGACATGTACCCAAATAACACCACCAATTATAATGTCTTATTCAGCTGGCAGTCACAAGAAGCCTTGAGCTGAACAATGATAGATTATTTTTCTCTTGTTTCAAGTTGTTCAAGAGATAGTTGCTGCATATGACAGTAGCAGCATGAGAAAGTTTCTGCGTCAGACTAAGCTTATTCTTTTATTTCTGGAAACTTAGTTTTTTATTATTTCAGTAACATGTTTATTGTAGTTGTTCAAAGGTTTGGAATAGTATTTGGAAAATACTTAGTTTTAATATTACTCTAAAATTTCCAGTAAGATAATTATAATTTTGTACTGTGTTTTCCTGAAAGAAGTCATCTTTAGAAACAAATTTGAATTTAGCTTGTGTGGCATTGTTGCATGCCTTCTTTTCAAAGCAAAAGAAGCTGGTTTTTATGTTTAAAAAATAAGGTCTTGAAAACCCTAACTTTGTTGCAATCGGCATTTGAAAGCTGCCAAGAAACAGTCCTTTGGGCCAGAGAATTGCTGCTTCTTTGTTTCATGTAATTTCATCCAAATTGTGCTTCATAGATATAGAAACAATTCAGAATTACTTCTTTCTTCTTAGTCTTGCATTTTTAGAGACTTTTGGCATCTAGCCAACATAGCAGGGACACTCTGCTGCCAAAGTAGTAGCAGCTGTGCATTTAGCTTTGGGAAAGTCTGAAAGCTTCCAAATCCATTTCAATGAAAGGAATTGAGCAGAAGTAGTCAGTGCAGATATCTACTGCTTTTTTTTTTATGAGGTTATATATGCCTACTGTTCCTCCTTTATTCGCTTATTTGAGTATAATATTCCTCTGTTAACTGATATAGTTACTCCAGTATACAAAGTGGTATATTTTACCAAAGACTGAGATTTCAAATAATAATAGTAATTCCTTGGTGAAAGAATTCTAGATGTTGTTTATGATCATTAGAAATTGCACTCAAAACCATTTATTGTTAGTACAACACTTATTTTGTTTCTTTGTTTATGAATAACCTTTTCTAAGAAAGACTGAATAAATTGAGAACCTTTCTTGAAAGAGTCCTCTCATTTAGGAGACCAGGAAACTAGCTTAAAGTATACTTTTCAGATCTAAGCATTTAAGTGGAATGAATTTCAGTTCACCTTTAAGTTAATTTTTTAGGACTGAGGAGCCACATTACTAAATATCAACAAGGCGTAGAGAATATGCTTATTTTATTAAGGCAGTGGCAGCCAATATCAAGATGTAATTGTTCACAGGGCAAGAACATTCTGGTTGTTCATTCTGCTCATACCTAAGCTATATGTGCTGTATTTGGACCTGGGTTTGACCTGTGTATGAACAGTGATATTGATATTAATAATGCCCCTTTGAAATAAACTAATTTTTTAATGTGATGTATGTGTGGAAATTTTGGATTTTTAGTCCTTTTAAGGCATTTATGCAGTTCCAGTATATCTGGCTAGTTTATCAAATGCGTGCATAATTAATACTTAAATATTTTGTTCACTCAAAAGATGATTTAAATGGAGTGTATGGCTAAAATACAATATATTGTATTTTAGAGAGACGTATCTACAGAGTTCAGCAATGTAAGTCAAGAATGTACTTCAAGTAGGATTCCACTTTCTCCTGGTGAGTATTCATGATTTTCTTTTTAATTAACATCATATGCTGAAAGCTTCTTGCTGACCTCCAGTACTATAGTGTTTTTAAGTAGACAAGAGCAATATAGTGACCTCTGACTTTAAACACATGCTGCAAATTAGAAATTAACCTGCTAGTCATTTCATGTTTATAATTGATTCTTTAGAGGCTTTTTTGAAATAGTTACTAAAGCATTCATGAAAATACATAGCATAGTACTAACAGTCTCAAAGTTGCAAATCTAAATAAGCTGTGAGTGTCAGTTACACTTTAAAGCAGTAATAATGTTTTAAAAATAAGCTCTTTGTAAGCACAAAAGGAATTGTATTTGCCGTCATGAGTTTGCTATAATTAAAGTAGTGTCACATTTAGGATGTTGATTTTGCTTTTTATAGAGGGGCTCAGGGCAGATTAGAGCTTTTTTGTTCAAAATCCATTTTTGTTTTTCAAATCCTTTCTGAACATTCTCTATAGCTTCATCCCTTTTGAAGCGCTTAGCAGCTATGCAACAAGTATTTTTGCTAAACTTTCTTATTTTGAAGAGCAAGACAAAATTTTTCTTCCATTTCCAGATTAATTTTGATAACATACAAGAACTACATGAAACAGCCTTAAGTGAGGAAAAAAATTAAAACCATTCTCCCGGCCATAAGTAATTCTTCTCTATTCCTCAGTGCTAGCTTATTAGCCTTTAAGTTGCACAATTCACTTGAATTTGTACTATTTCCTCTGTGGCAGCTACTATTTCTACCACCAGTAGTAAGAAGGGTATTCTGTTTCCCATTCTCACTTGGCATTTTTGTCTGATGTTGTTGCATTGAAGTTAAAAGAGAATTTCAGTAATCCAGTTGAAAATAGATGGGCAATATCTTGGTTATATCAGTTTGTTTTAATTTTGAAGGTATGGGACCTTCTTTTCACAGACCTTAGGGAACTTGCAACATGTTCCTTTCCATAAGTTTAGTGATGTGTTACTGACTCTTGAGGACTTCATAGTCAGCAAGTGGGCTGATGGACTTCAAAAGAGAATTTTCATATTTTCAGACTTCTGGGATCCTTCTCAATTTGTTATTCCTGTTTTTCTAGAATATGATTAAGAATTTTAGGCATACAAGTTATGCAGCCACTCTTAACTCTTCTATCTGAGAGGTACAGTACTTGAAATGCTGTGATGCACCTTTTGGTTACAGCTCTTCAGGAGCCACAGTTTTAGAGAAGAAACGCTTTATTTAATATAGTATAATATGACTTTAAATACAGAGTAATGTAGCTATACATATTCTAAAGGTATGCTCCATAAACAGCAGCCTTACTATTGAGGATATTGGAATACTTTTTTGTCTTTCTCTAAATACAAACTTGCAAAAAGTATCAAAATCTTCCCGATGTGAAAGAAAAACCTGTTTCTGATGAATGGATGCTAAACTTATTGCAGTGGGAGGAAAGCTAGAGAAATAGCAAGAGATAGATACCAATTTTAAACTACACAAGAAGCTGATGACTTTGTTTCCTGCTACTTATAAAACAGGTCATTTAGCAAAAATTAGGACATGATTGAATAGGCAGCTTACCATAAAAATAATGTAAACTATTTCACAGAATCACAGAACAACCAGGTTGGAAGGGACCCATCAGATCTTCTAGTCCACCCATTCCTATCTAACACTAAACCAAGTCCCTCAAGACCTCATCCACCCGTGCCTTAAACACCTCCAGGGAAGGTGAATCAACCACCCCCCTGGGCAGCCTATTCCAATGCCCAATTACCCTTTCTGTTAAAAACCTCCTCCTAATCTCCAGCCTAAATCTCCCCTGGCAGAACTTGAGGCCATTCCCTCTTGTCCTGTCCCCTGTCACTTGGGAGAAGAGGCCAGGTCCCTCCTCTCTACAACCACCTTTCAGGTACTTGTAGAGAGTAATGAAGTCTCCTCTCAGCCTCCTCTTCTCCAGGCTAAACAACCCCAGCTCTCTCAGCCACTCCTCATAGGGTCTGTTCTCCAGCCCCTTCACCAGCCTCGTTACTCTTCTCTGGACTTGCTCCAGAGCCTCAACATCCTTCTTGTGCTGAGGGGCTCAGAACTGGACACAGTATTCAAGGAGCGGCCTCACCAGTGCTGAGTACAGAGGGAGAATCACCTCCCTGGACCTGCTGGTCACACCATTTCTGATACAAGCCAGGATGCAATTGGCCTTCTTGGCCACCTGGGCACACTGCTGGCTCATGTTCAGTCGGCTGTTGACCAACACCCCCAGGTCCCTCTCCTCCTGGCAGTTTTCCAGCCAGACTTCTCCCACTCTGTAGCTCTGCATAGTGTTGTTGTGCCCCAAGTGCAGGACCTGGCATTTGGCCGTGTTAAACCTCATGCCATTGGACACTGCCCAGCGGTCCAGCCTGTTTAGGTCCCTTTGCAGAGCCTTCCTACCCTCCAGCAGATCAACACTTGCACACAGCTTAGTGTCATCTGTAAACTTGCTAAGGGTGCCCTCAATGCCCTCATCCAGGTCATTGATGAAGACATTGAACAGGACTGGACCTAGCACTGAGCCAACTTGAAATTACTGTTAAATGTTTGATCCAGTAATTAGACTTTCTCAAGTCTTGATTTCCCTTAAGTGTTGACTGGGACAAATGCAACATTCCTAGTAATCTTTCTGGAGTTTATCCTGTGTTACACATAGTATACTGCACTTACCTTTACCAGTAGCTTTTCTTGTTCCATCTCTAAACAACACATTTACTCCTGTTATTACATATTGCAAATAGAGTTATTTTATAGCTGACCTTGCAATAAAAAAGCAAAAATGCAAAGGTGACCTAAAACCATGTATTTCTCCAAAGACACAGAGAGGAAGGAGAAGATGCCAGAGAGTCTTCATCATTTGTCTGGGTACAGTTCAGTGTTATCCACAGAGCCATCTCCCAAAGCTGTGACTGTTAATTCTCATGGTCTGACAGACATTTCAAAGGTAAGTAGAACCAGCAAATGCTTAGTTCATTTCTTCTCTGAGGTCAAGAGAACAAGTAAGCATTTGTTTTAGTTGTATATACTGCTTGTGGAAAACAAGGAAACTATGCAAAGCTACATCTAGGTCTGTCTCATAAAAATCCATTTGTTACATGAACAATGCCTAGTCACATTTTCTCTACGAATTTTTCCAGTTGAAAATCCATCTGAAAAATGTTAACTTTGAAGAGTTCAGTAACTTTGTTGCATTTAAATTGCAGGACACTACAATGCAAAGAATGGAAAGGATAAGTAAAATGTAAGTAATGGGAAGGGGCAGCAGGAGTTGGTTTTCCAGGAGTTGTACTGGACTAAGGCATATAGAGAATCTACGTATTTGTTCCTAGCCTCAAAGATCTCTGTGGCATTTCCTTACGACTCCATTGGATAATAAATCCACGTAACTTTCTGTATTTGTGGAATGAGTCACTTCTTGTTTCTAAAATGCGTTAGAAAGCAGCATTCTTTATAATATTAACTAGATATTAGTGAGTATTTAGAATCTGGTTGGCAAGGAATAGGAATATTATTTATCTTTTGATAGGAATTCCCTGGTACTTGCAAATCTTCTTCATGCAAAATGACTACAACATCCTAATTGTGTTTTTTATTATTTAAGGAAAGGTTAAATTCAGGTGAAGCATTGTGAAAACTGTATTAGGATGTATTTCATACAAGTCTTGCAATCTGTAATGACATTTTTTTTGGTCAGAAATATTTTTACTACACTTGGAGAAATGCATTAGTGTATAATGTTTCCTTAGCAAGAGATTTCTACTCTGAGTTTTACCTCAAAGAAGCTTTTTTGATGATATAAATCTATTGTATGGGTTACTTCTTTACTGTCCTTTAAGGTTCATTGATATGTGATGAGCATCTAAAAATGCAATCAAAGTGCAGAAGAAAAGGGGGAATGAGAGGAAACTTAAGATTTCATGCTACTTGTTAATATTTTGGATTAATTAGAAAGTCAAAGGCAAGTCAGTTACTCTCTACAACTACCTGAAGGGAGGTTGTGGAGAGGAGGGAGCTGGCCTCTTCTCCCAAGTGACAGGGGACAGGACAAGAGGGAATGGCCTCAAGCTCCGCCAGGGGAGATTTAGGCTGGAGATTAGGAGGAAGTTTTTCACACAGAGGGTCATTGGGCGTTGGAATAGGCTGCCCAGGGGGGTGGTTGAGTCACCTTCCCTGGAGGTGTTTAAGGCACGGGTGGATGAGGTCTTGAGGGACTTGGTTTAGTGTTTGGTAGGAATGGTTGGACTAGAAGATCCGATGGGTCCCTTCCAACCTGGTTGTTCTATGATTCTATGATTCTTTTTACCATATTTTAATAGGAATGTGTATAAAAATTTATTTTTTCAGAATTGAAGAAACCTTAGAGTTGTTGAAAACCTCAAGCAATACCTCTGGCAAGACATGAAAGTGCAGACCTGATCTCTGTAGTGTTGTGAATATCAGAATAAACTTGTATATTTGTACAGCATTCAGTTTTTAATTTATCAAATTTGTAATTATCCACTGGTGCTTTTCTACTTTTGATTAAATATTTTCTAATTCATCTCGGTATTGATTTCTCTTCAGCCCTGACTTTCGTTTTAAAAACTGCTTAAATAGCTTCCCCCACCCCAGCTTTTTCTAAAGTGGAGACGTTATAGCAGTGTATTTAGTGTTGACATTTGTTAGTGTGCTTTTCGAAGTGCAAACTTTGAAAGGGCAAACTATGGTTTACATACTGTAGGAAACATTCCAGCTGGAACTTGCATATTGTACCCAAGAGGCTTTCTTAAATACCATCTTACCATCTGTAGTCCTAATGTGGTTGTACTGTTGTCTTAATGAAAACTTGAATACACAGTTTTAAATGTGGGGTTTTTTTTGCTGTATTTTACTTAAATACAAGTTTTTATGCTGAGCTGGAAAGCACCAATGCATTATGGCTTTCGTAAACACTGACCAAGTGAGGGTCACTTTAATCCTAAACAATAGAATGTGCAAGTAAGTCCATAGTCTTTGACTTCAAGAGGTGTGTTGAGTGTTTTAGTGTTTCTTAACAAACACATTTTAAAGCCAGCAGCACAGATGGAGTCCATCTAGTATACAAAGATACACAACATTTTTATGGTTTGAAGATGTAAGACTTCCATAAACATGGTGTAATCAAACTGAAGTTGCTGTAAGGTTTGATTAGGTTTAATTTACTATTGCTTGCATAATGGTAACATATGATATTAAGTTGTCTTTGTGCTAGAATACTTCACTTAAAAAGATTTTTTTTTTTTTTTTCTTTTTGCGGTTGATATCACAAAACCAGTGGCAGGGTTCTTTTGGCAGAGTTTCCAAATGAAGGCAAAAGCAGTTGTTGGACATGATGCTGCCAAAAGTGATTTCTATGTTTTAACAATAATTATAATTTTTATGTAACTATATGGAATATAAATTTACTTCATTTTACATATAAACAGGTGAACATACAGTGACTCATTACGTTGTATAAACTTGAGGGGTTTTGTACTTTTACAACAGAACTTTTCTTAGATAATATGAACATCTTTTGCCCCCTGTCTGAAGAAAGAACTTGCATATCATTATTTTAACAATGAAATGAATCAAATGTTCTATTACACCAATTCAACAGAAAAAAGGGTAATGTTTTTCTCTATTAGGACTACAGCACCATCTTGTGGGAAACTTCATACAGAGGAGTTACCAAAGTAGGAAAAAGTATATTCCTATACAGTTAAATTAATTGCTTTAAAACAATAATGATCAAATATTTTGAAATATCGCCTCTCTTTACATTTTTGGTTTTGCCTTGGATTTGAAGATGCTTTTGACTTAAGTAAGGTAATGATTGTGCATAATATTTGATAATACTCATGGCAGGAATAAAGCAATAAATCTACTGTTTGTTGGTGTTATGGCAAAAGCGAAAAAGGTTAATCAATATAAATGATTGAAGTTGCAGGGATTTATCATTGAATACATCTGATACATGCTGCAAGTGTTAGAAAAATATCTTTCCTTAAGTTTGCAATTAAATATTGTCTCTGTGTACTACTGCAAAATTGAAAATCCAGAATTGTTCAATGGCTTCCTTCTACAAGCTTAAATGCAGTACTTTTCCCTGCACAAAGGGTTCAGTCTTTGCAATTAAAAGCTTTACTTCTGCTGTTTTCAGCACCAAGCAGGTGCTTGCTTTGATCAAACTAAAGCCAAGGGTGTTGCCGCTGTTAGGGCATTGGAGCTGTTTTTCTAAGGTCTTCCTCTCACATTTGCTTTCTTTGTTTGAACCAAAATTTGATTTGTGCAAGATAGTATCATCTTCTTTAAAAGAAATATTAATACTACATTCAAATCTTCTTTACAGGTTTGAGTTATATATTTTATTTTGTAATTTAGTTCTCTCATTGGAAACAGTACTAGTAATGGTATATATCACGGTAAAACTCCACCAAAAGGGAGTGATACTGGGAAATAAATGTCATAACTAAAAATAGCAACATTTTTTAATACTTACTGGTGCATTACTACTTTGAATATTGTCACAGTGGTCAAAGAGTTGACATTCTACATCTGCAATAAATTGCACAGATGCATCTTACCAAGAGACAGAAAATGTTTAGATAGCCTCCAAAATACTAAATAATCCAGAGAATCTTCCTTGCTATAGCATCTATCATGCCTAGCTCACTCCAGTGTCTTAAAAGAAATATCTGTTAGTCATGGTTTATCCCCACCTGGCTAAATTTTGGCAGCTAATATTGTGCAGTTGAGCTTTCAAAAATCCTTCCCCTCCCACCACCCAGAGAAAGGGGAGAGGAAAATGAGTGGAAAAAGACATGCTTGTTGGAAACTAAACCTACAGCTTTAATGAAATAATAATTAAAATAAGAAGAAAGTAATAAAATATATATCATGACCTCGCCCCTTGCTGACTATGTCACCACAAGTATTGTAGAGCAGGCACAGGGAGTAGGGTCCACGACTAGGGAGTAGCTGGATTCAGGAACACACGGGCCTGGGATCAGAAACAACCAGGCTGACAAGGTCCTCAGTGGATATTGGCTGTTGCAGAAGAAAGGAAGACCCTCATAATCTCTCAGTTTTATATCAAGTGTGGTGCATATGGGATGGAACACTCTGTTGATCAGTTTAGGGTCACCTGCCCTATTCATCCCTTCTTGCAGGTGCAGTCCCCTTCCGCCAGATTGAGGATGGCCTTGGTTAAGTATAAGGATTGGCCTTTCTGCATACCAATGCCCTGTGTTATGACTTCAGGAGAATAACACTGTCTCAAAACACGCAGTTAGCTTTTTGAGAGTAATTACTTGTAGCAACAGAGCTAGTCACAAAACTGACTCTAATTTGGCTCAAACCACAACACTTATTCAAGGTTTATGTTCTCTCATTGTAAATTGTTAAACTGCTGCTGTTTCTTAATACAAGTGAATTTTTCATTTTAAAAATACATATTAATGTTATAGTTAGGATTTGCTATTCCACCTTCAATAACTGAAAGTATTTATGCATTGTGTGGGATAATGAATCATAATTGCATTAAAGTGGAATGCTAAAACTGAACTTTCTCCAAAAATAAGCTTAAATTTGATTTTTTTTTTTTTAAGCAGGATTCCCATTGTTTTTTTTAACTCTGCCATATCAAATATCAGTATTCACTTTAACTTTGTTACTGAAATTAAAACATGCCATAGAAAACATGAGAATCCTCTCACCCCAAACCTGTAATATTGAAAAGCAGTCTGATAGCACCTTTTAGTTCTGTGTTGCAGTGGTGTATATACTGCTACATATTCTGGAATTTCAGTGCTCCAAGTCATAAACACTAAGAAAGTTATTGCAAGTATGACACTAGAATATATTCTTTATTATTTAAATATGAAAAGTATTACATATTCCTCATGTTTGATTGCACCTATGTATGAGACAGACTGGCTTTAGTTATGTCCTGTTGTTTATGCTTAACTTGGAATTGCTTTAAATCATCAGAAGTGTATTCAAAGCTCAAAGCCATAATTATAAAGTGTATCCTATTTCCTTATAGTTTTATCCAAATTTATCCAATTATTCTTGGAGTTCTTTTATGTGTTTCTGTCCTGGTTTAGCCTTGCATCACATGTCAGGATCAATTCAATTTCTAGTCCACCAACGAACATGGTACAGAAGAAACCTGGACAGAAAATGTTTAAGTTGTAATTTCTTTTAAGTTTGCCTGATACAGAATACTTGTAGTCTTGAAATCAGTTCCACTAAGGAGAAAATCTCTTCTGGAATTTGCAGAACTAAAATCTAGATGTGTGGGGAAGGAGGTTACCTGTTTTGCCTTCCCTGTCAGTCTCGTAGTGATTATTAGAGCCACCTTGTTTGAATTCTAATACAATTTTCTTTTTTCTGCTAATATGGTATATGTATTATAGACTTCTGAACAAATAGTTGCATGTGGAAAGTGCTGCATATATATTGGTTGAGTAGGGAGGTCCTGAGAGACATCAATAATAAGAAGAAGGTCTATGAGCTTTGGAGGAAGGGGCAGGCATCCCGGGTGGACTATAGGGAGGAAGTGAGAATTTACAGGGGAAAAATTCAGCAGGGCTAAGACCCAACTAGAAATCAAATTGGCCAAGTCTGTGAAAGACAATAAAAACCCCTTTCTACGAATATATCAATAGTAAAAGGAGGAGTAGGGAGAATCTCCAGTCCCTACTAGATGCAGAGGGAACAACAGTAACAGGAGATGAAGACAAGGCTGAAGTACTCAATGCCTACTTTGCTTCAGTCTTTAACAGTAAGGAAAGTTGTTCCCTCTGCACACAACCCCAGGGGTTGGAGGAACAGAACGAGGTTCCCATGATCTAAAAGAGAGACTTGCTTGCCCAGCTAAACACCCACAAGTCTATGAGGCCAGAGGGAGTCCACACAAGAGTTTTGAGGGAACTGGTGGATGTGCTTGCCAAACCCCTTTCCATCATCTGGACGAATGAGGAGGTACCACTGGACTGGAGGCTGGCTGATGTTCTCCCCATCCATAAGAAAGGGCACAAGGTGGACTCGGGGAACTACAGGCCTGTCAGTCTGACCTCAATACCAGGGAAAGTCATGGAGCAGGTGATCTTGAGTGCTATCACGAAACATTTGCAAGAGAACTGGGTGATCAGGCCCAGTCAACATGGGTTTACGAGAGGCAGGTCTTGCCAAACTAACCTGATTGCCTTATATGACAAAGTGACTCGGCTGCTGGATGAAGAAAAGGCTGTGGATGTAGTCTTCTTGGACTTTAGTAAAGACTTTGATACAGTTTCTCACAGCATTCTGCTACGGAAACAGTCAGCCTCTGGCCTGGACAGGCGCACACTCTTCTGGGTGGAAAACTGGTTGGATGGCCAGGCCCAGAGAGTGGTGCTAAATGGTGTTAAATCCAGCTGGAGGCCAGTGACAAGTGGTGTTCCCCAGGGCTCAGTGCTGGGCCCAACCCTGTTCAATGTCTTCATCAACCACCCAGGTGAAGGCATCAAGTGCACCCTTAGCAAGTTTCAGACGACACTAAGCTGGGTGGAAGTGTTGATCTGCTGGAGAGTAGGGAGGCTCTGCAAAGGTGTCTGAATAGGCTGGACTGCTGGGCAGAGTCCAATGGCATGAGGTTTAACACGTCCAAAGGCCGGGTCCTGCACTTGGGGCACAACAACACTATGCAGAGCTACAGACTAGGAGAAGTCTGTCTAGAAAGCTGCCTGGAGGAGAAGGACCTCGGGCTGTTGGTCGACAGCCAACTGGACATGAGCCAGCAGTGTGCCCAGGTGGCCAAGAAGGCCAATGGCATCTTGGTTTGTATCAGAAATGGTGTGACCAGCAGGTCCAGGGAGGTTATTCTGCCTCTGTACTCAGCACTGGTGAGACCACTCCTTGAATCCTATGTTCAGTTCTGGGCCCCTCACAACAAGAAGGATGTTGAGGCTCTGGAATGAGTCCAGAGAAGAGCAACAAAGCTGGTGAAGGGGCTGGAGAACAGGCCTTATGAGGAATGGCTGAGGGAGGTGGGGTTGTTTAGCCTAGAGAAGAGGAGGCTGAGAGGAGACCTTACTTCTCTTTACAACTACCTGAAAGGAGTTTGTGGAGATGAGGGTAATGGCCTCTTCTTCCAAGTGACAGGGGACAGGACAAGAGGAAATGACCTTAAGCTCCGCCAGGGGAGGTTCACGCTCGACATAAGGAAACAATTCTTCACTGAAAGGGTCATTGGGCACTGGAACAGGCTGCCCAGGGCGGTGGTTGACTCGCCTTCGCTGGAGGTGTTCAAGGCATGTGTGGATGAGGTACTGAGAGGCATGATTTAGAGATTGGTGGGAATGGTTGGACTTCATGATCCGGTGGGTCTCCTGAAACCTGGTGATTCTGTGATTCAAGTAATTTGTTTTGAAGGTGCTGATGTCATGTGGTGTCATGACTTAATGGAACTATACCTGATGAGAGTGACAGGTTTTTTTCTCTCCTGTGGAAGATCACATCAGTAATAGTTCTTTCAAATGAGCTATTCTTTTTAATTTCTTATACAAGCGTATATGTTGAGTTGTGAGGATAGCTGCCTGTTGCCCATATGGCTTCACAGTGCAACTTTTTATGTGTTGCTAAATCTTCTCCTACAGTCTATAAGCCTATTGCTCATACTAACCACAATTTTTTTTTCTAATGGCTATTTTGTTGCTTCCTCCCTCCCTCCAGCCTTCCCTTGCCCATTGTCTTTTTTGTTTGATCTATTGTATGTATTTCGATTTTACTGTAGTGGTGGAAAGCTAAAATCAAGGTTATGGACATGGTCAAGTTTTAGAAGTGCCTTCTTGTGAAGGTTAGTTTTTCTGGAGTAAGAAAAAAGGTAAGATAATCTGAATGTATGAAAAGCTACTACTATTTGTGGAATTTACTTAGTTACTTGTTATTATAGATGCTTAAAATTCTTTACAAATAAACCAGGGGTTAGAACAACTTTTGCTATCAACTGGTTGTTTTGACACTGGAAGTTAGCCATCATTTTTGTCTTAGTTAAAATTATTTATTTGGCATTATGGTTATCCTTCTGAACACTTTATGCCACCTAAAGTTCCCTTTCAGTTTCTTTCTTTTTTTTGACTCTGTTTAATGAAAATTTAAGTAGTTCACTTATCCTCACACAGCAAAATACACTTCTTTGGGAAAGATAATTACAAAAATTGTTTAATGATAGTATGTTTCTTCTGTAGTATCTAGACAGATTTATGCATAACAGAAGTTTGTTGTATTCTTCATAGGATACTTAGGATGATAGTCTGTCAGCTATGTCAGATGAGCAGTCAATACAAAGGCTAAAACACTTGTGACTTCAGTGTTACCAATGGGAAGAAGAAACCATACTAAAACTGAATATTCCTTTGCTTGAGAACTCTAGAGCTTATTTAATGAGATGTAGTAGCTCTATTTATGCAATATGGCTTTATCTAAGAGAGAAAGATGCTATATCTATGGTAACAAAACTCCTCCTCTTTAGGCTCTATCCAGAGCAGATGCTTGATTTGGAAGTAGTGAAACTTTTTACAGTGTGGGAGAAAACTGCACTAATTACTGATTAATGACAATAAGCAGTAGTGTGGAGCAATGATGTTCTAATATAGCAGTGTGTGTTTGTTTTCTCCTCCACTTTAAAATTCCATAAAAGAAGCACCATATGCCATAAAGCAAAATAACTACTGATTATAGACTGTGGAATCAGCAGAAATATAATTTTGCCAATATTAGATTTATAATGATTACCTTTTAGTGTAAGCGATATCAAAGAATTCACCTCACAGTATTTTAATCAAAGACATAATTATGTTTCTGAAACATACTGCAAGATCTTCATTAGCTTTCACATTTGTATGTCTATTCTCCTCTTCATGTTCCTGCACTTCATTGAGTGCATGTTGAAATATGAACTGGGATTAGGAGAACTGCAGTTAGAGAGAACCTCAAATACTTTCCATGAAGCTGAGAATAGTTTTACAAAGCTAAAAGTTTTTGGCAGCTTAAGGAATTCACTTCCATTTGCTGCTTATTCCCACCTGACTATGCTATGACCTGTGTTCTGTAATTGATGTGATTATAGTACACTCTTCTGAAAATACCTTGTGATTGGTTTTTTTGCTTGGTTGTTTTTTAGCATCCACATCAGCTCTGTGATCCAGTGTACAACATTGTGTACAAACATTTATGTCTGAACTTTCAGTTGGAGCAGCATGCTGTGTTGACCAGTAACTAGGCAGCAAGAGGGAGAATGGGTCAAGTTAGTGTTTTACAGCATCTTTTCCCTGAGTCCATATTGATCTAGAAGTGTAGATATTCCTATTTGAAGTTCCAATGTATGTATTCATAAAAACTTGTTTATTGCCTGTTTGTTTGTGTTTTAATTGACTGTAAGGCCAAATGTGTCTGAATAAGGCCATGGAAAATAAGATTAATGGGAAGGTGCATTTTGGAATTGGGTCACTTTTCAAGTGTTAAAATAGCTCTATTTATTACATGTGCTTCTGATTTCCACCTCCTACTCTGGCCATTTTTTTATTGATTTAGGGGCCCCTTTTTCATTCTGTTCAGATCAATCAATCAATCTCCCCTCTTGCTAATGTTAAATGACCATAAAATGCACAGACAAATTCAAACCCATTCCTCTGGGAATATGTTTGGAAACCCTTCATGTTGCATTATAAACATGTATACACATGTAAGGCATTTAAAATAATATTTCATGTAAGTGATCACACTATATTATGAAAATATTAATATGAAACAAATCTTCCTCCCAATCTCTGTGTAACCATAAAGTGATAACCTAGGCAATTTAATTAATCAGTAATTGTTATCAGTATAGGTGAATTTAAGTATATGTGAGGGCTTCCCAGTTATTTTTAGCAGTGCATATTCCCTTCTTTTTCCACAGGTGATCAAGTTAAATGTGCTATCCCTCTCCTGTCATACTGATTTACAGTCTGGTATTACATGGAATCTTTTCCCCTTGTATTGTTGCATAAGTAATTTATGGTAACTTCTTTTCTTCTGCTTTCTCCAACTGTATAATTCTGTGATTCCCCTTGTTTTCCTCCTGAGAGTATTACATGGCTTGGTTCATTGTTTATGCCCACTTCAAGATCTACTTAGGAAAGCAGTTAATAGAAAAAATGTAGTCTGGCTTTAAGAGTTCTCTTAATTGAAACCATTCCACTGGAACCTATAGGAGGAACTAAAGGGTAAGTTCATGAACTTAGTTGAGCTTATATATTAGTAGCAATTTAAGCTCCAGCTTCTTGTCGTTATAAAAGTAGTTGACAGGTGTGATAATTTCAGATAAAGTAGTTGTGCTTTTGTATGAAACACAAAAAAATAGGTGTTGATATAGAGGGAGACTGCTAACCTGAATACTTTGTCAAATTCCTTTTTTAAGCTGTGATATAACAATTTAAGATCAGCAACTTGGGTTTTCTGTAGGTTTTGTTTTCAAACGTTACTGTTGGAACATTTCTGTATTCTCTGCTTTACATGCAGCCTCTTTCATGAACGTGTGCAGCAAACTATTTATTGCTCTTAAGTATATTGTGATTGAACATGATATTAAAACCTGTTAAAACTGATTTTCACTTGCATAATACCATATTTATGCACTGATCATAAATTGTCTCCAGTACAAATTATCCTTGTACCTCTACAGAGGGCAAGGAGTACAACTGTTGTAATATTTTAGCATAAAAAAGCAACCAAACATTTGTTCTAGTGATGGGGAGGCCACTGGAAGAGATTGTCTTTAGTGATTTCATAGCTGATTTGGTCTTAAGTGAAAGTATTTTTGTTACAAGCATAGCTTTGATATGCTTATGAGTTTTGATTTAGTGAGCTTTCTGTGACAGGCCTTCCTCCAACTTAGATGAGTGACATAAATATGTACTAACTGATCTAAAACTACAAGATGCTGCAGCAATCTGTAGGTGTTCTGGAAACATTTGTGAGCTTTGCTATACAGGTAAAGTTTCGTCTTTGCAACAAGTTAGATTAATCATCATTGTGAGTCACTTCTTAAGGAGAGGAGCCGTCTTGAGTAAGGAGCAAACTGAAGTCTCAGTAGAGATGTTTATGGCCTTGAAAAATGTACACCCAGAATATGGAAGTCTTTCCTGGTTGCAGGAGATTCTTCTAGATGAGGAAGCAGGAAAAAGGCTCTAGATGAACCAAAAGCAGGTCTCAGCAGGACATATTTTATTCAAGTAATACTTAAAGCATTTGGTTCACAATGTAATGTTTTTGACAAGCAACATAAAAACCCAAATGGAGTGCATTTAATTAAAAGTATGCTAATATTGAGTACCATTTGAAATTAAAATAGCTCAGTTGAGTAGGGAAAATACACTACAGTATGATGATTATACTGCTAAAACAATGGAATATGTCCTTCCATGATGAAGGCAAAATGATGGTTACAACTTAATTTTTAAAGGTGATATGTGGAAAGAGAGGAGGTGATTCAGACTCCTGGACTCCTCAGAAGTTCAGCAAACACACCCACGAGCCCCTCTAAAATTGGCAGGGTGACAGGAAGTGGTGTAAAAATGAAGATATTTGACATAATTCTGTTTTGTACTGTAGGACAAAAAAATTACAAGAAAATTTATCCATTTGGAGGGAGGTGTTGGACTTAGAATTGGTGGTTTTGCTCATAGAAATTTTGTTGTTTCCCTGCTTGTAGGATTTAGATAATCTGGCCTGCATTTTCTATGTTTTCATTTGAACACTCTTAACTTTGTGTTAAAACAAAAATATCAAAACCTCATTGCTTCTGAAATCAGCAAGGTTAAGGAGGAATTTGTGTCCAGTGCATGCATGATTGTTGAGGTGTATTGAGGGCTTGAGGAGGACGGAGTGGGATTTTTGTTTATCTAAAGAAAAACACAATCCACTGCAATTATTAAGATTAATTTATGATAATATTTCAATACAAATTTAATGCAAATTTCGATATAAATTCTTTATTGCTATGTTTTTCCTCCTTTGCCGACATCTATATGGTCAGCTATTCAGTGTCAGTGTGCCTCTGACACACAGGCAGAATATCAAAGATCTCTGGTATTTTACTTTGCTGCATGAAGTTGATTTTTGCTTTCAAGCTTTGGACATATCTCTGCTAATCAGATAACCACTATCCAAGACGCTTGTTGGAGGCACATAATTTGTAATATGCCCAAAATGGCACGCTTCCTCTTTTTTCCCCCATGCAGTTCTGCTTTTCCCCTGTGTTTGTCCCCCTTAATGAATTGGTTTATCTTCCAGGAAGCCATACACACAGAATGGTGTAAAATGAGGTCAGTTCATCTGGGGGAAGATCAGATGCAAGACAAACAGATTTCAGTCAAACTGAATTGCCTAGGTGCAATGTCAAGGCGACACAGAAGGGAGAAGACAGGAGTAAGAATTTGGGGATACTCAGAAGCGAACCTGGAATGGATATCCTCTTTGGCAGTAACAGGTTGTGATATTGTTGCATTATGATATTTATTGCTTATCACCTTTGGTTTTCTGGTGAATATCACAGGTTGATTTACCTCTTCTATGATTTATGAGGTGAGCAAATACTTTGCTACTTTGTCTCTTATTATAGTACCTCCTCAGAGAGGCTCTTCCCAACCTTCTTTAGGTCTGCTGTGATTACTTTTGAGTGCTGTAACATTTTAGGATATTTATGAGGTCAGACGTTGCATTACAGATATCACAGTCACCTTGAATACAATAAAAAATAAAGCATTGTTCTTTTTTAATTCCTTTTTTTGTTTGTTTCTAAAGATGTTTCTAACCAGCTGGATTTGTATGTTCTGGTATAAGTCTATATTTTTCTTTTCCTTTCTTGAAAATACAGCCATGACTATGTGACTGTGTATTAATAAAAATTGTAGTAGTAAGTGTAACAGAATTAATAAATACTGTTGTTGTTTGTAGCTCTATAAAGAACAGGAAACATTCTCCTTTGATCAATTATTTAGAGGCATTCAGTCACTTTCATTCATCTTAAATGCCTTCCAATGCTTTCTAAACTATTTCATATTGTAATAGGGTAAAAAAGGAGAAACAGATTGTCAAGGTAAACCAAACACTGGCATTGTAAGAAGAATGCTGCTAAAATAGTGATTAGTGCACAGGATGAGTTATTTTCAAGAGCCTGAAATTCAGCAAAAGGAATTACGACCATTCGTTACTTAGGTGCCTGTGGCCGTATTGTTAAACGGATGTAACAGATGTATATTGCTTAAAGATCCTAGTCCTTTTCTCATTGTTGACTGCAAGCTTTCACTGACTGTCCTGTGCCTTTTCTCACCTCAAGAAAACTGTTCCTAAGTTCTGTCTTTCACCTTTAAAATGAGTGTTTGGACACTGCTGGGAACCGTTATAGCTGAACACCTATGCGGGAATAGCAGGAGTTCCCTGAGAAGAGCAGCAGGACTGGACCAGGCAGGTGTACTAGATAGTCCAACCACACCACTGCAAGTTCTCGGTGAACCTGTTGTGTCTTTTCATTATCACATTATTTGTATACTATATTCTACTCCAATCTTACCTATCGTATAATAAGTCTGTTTCTGTATTTTCTTACAGGCTTTTAAAGTGCTACATTTATTTAACCTTTACTATGCAGTACTAGGACAGCAATATTGTTTCAGTAAATGATTTCATAGGTAGACCTTTAGTCAAAGTGACGACAATGTGACAGTCATTATCTTGAATCTTGTGCAAGTCACTGACCTGTACATGAGGGGAGACCACTTAATTTGACAGGTTATTTAAAACTGCATAGATAACAGAAAGGGTAATAGGCATAGGTAATAGACCTTTCAAGACCTGTGCTGACCCTCAGCAGCACACTCATAGCTAACTTTAAAGAAGCCTACTTCCACCTCATTTGGGTTGTCTTGATTACACATTTAGCTCTTCCTTCATTTACAGCGTCTCCTGCATTTTTGTCACAGCATAAGTAATTTCAGATTATTAAGAGTAATTTATTTCTGTTATGCTTATGTATTTAATGTTTGGAGAAAAATGGAGTTTTATTGTTGTCTGCCTGAGTGAGATTTAATGTGGACACTTAATGCCCAGAGGTACCCAAGCAGAGTAAGCTAGCTAGGATGATGTTTAATCTTCCTACTCTAAGTCTATTTAAATAAAATTTTAACTGTAACGCTTGTTCAGGTCTTTAGTTGTTACCAGGGCCATGATGGTGAGGTCAGCACAGGCTAAGAGACCCAGGAAGACTGTTGGCTAGAACATGCCAATCTCTGTGTTGCTGTGATTTTGCTTTTACTGATAACTGGGCAAAGCTGATAACTCTGCTCTTAACAATTTGAACAGGAACATATGTTATCATTAATTAAATGTCAGATCTAAAGTTAAGTAGTGTCCTCAGTAGTTCATGTTACATAGTTGTAATACCCCATATACCCTATATTGTTTGTTATGTATATTTTTGAGTGTTTTCCTAAGGGAACTAAAGAGGAAAATAAGCTTTAACCATTCATCTTGCTATTTTAAAATATAACCTAGGTTAGTGTTAGTTTTTAACAGATATGGTAAAGATAAAGTAAGGCATAATCTTTGCTTACCTTTGATTTTCTTTTTTTTTTTTCATAACACCTTAAAACTAATAAGTTTTCTACTAATCTTGGATTTACCTGAACTCTGAGCCTAAAATAGGCACTGAGCATATTTTAAAATAGAAATCTTATTAAAAATTGAGTAGAAATCCTGTTAAAAATTGAAGTTGTATTTGGACTGATTTAAGGAGTAACATCCTGTTCCACATAAAGTAAGCCTGCTATTCATGCAAAAATAATGCTTTAAAATCTGAACTATAATTCAGTTACTTTACTAGAGTGTCATTCTTTTTTTGTTGCTCCAGTGTTAGTCATTACACAAAATTAGAAGTTGATTCTTACTGCAAATAGAACCTATTGTGTGTTCATCTAAAAAGAACATATAAATTGTGTTGTTTTCTATTTCATTGTAGTATATTTGCAAATGTAGATAGATGCCTCTCCTCTAATATAAACAATTTAGTCTTTAAGTTATGGGTTTTTTTCATAAAAGATTAATGTTTTCTGCTTTTTCCAGATAACAGTAGCCAACATAGTCTTACCAGGAAAAAAGTTAGCTGCAGTTCTGTAAGTCAAAGGGAAGATAAGATCAGCTTTGAATAATAGAGTGATGGTTTGTAGCAAGTCCTTTGTGTTTGGGAAAGGACTGAAGACTAGAGAACTTCCCAGTAAGCTGACAAAATTCACCCCTTTCTTTCCACATAAAAAAAAATCACAATAACTTAGAAATATGAACTGCAGATAAACATGTTAAATTATATGGTTTATTTTAAGATGCTGAAGTTTTAAATTTTAAAATTATAAAACTGTCTGCATGAACACAACAACACCTATAATTTGTTCATTTTTTCTAACTTTTATGTTACGCAACAATATCTTCTTAAAATCTCAATAGAAGTTCTTGCATCTCTAAATGCATATCAACTCCCTTGATAAGAAAGATTTTCATGACAAATGCACTATTTCACATAATGATGGATGAGCCCAGATAGTTTCTCTGTTATCATTGATAGCAGTTGTGTCATGTAGTCCATATTATAATTTCAGTTAGAACTATTTTTGTAGCTGAAACAGGGTTTTATTCCCCTTTGTCTTGCTTTGCTCTGCTTTCCTTGTACTCAGCCTGCTAATGTTTTCTATCTCTACAAACTAAAGTTATGTGTTTCTGTTTCAGAAACTGCTTATTTCATTTAATGTCTGGAATATGTATCTGGAAGACGAGAGAAGAAAACTCATTGCTTCTGCTACCAGTGCTAAAGCTTATTCTCCTTCCCAGTTTATCTTCATATTTCCTACCACTGGAAATCATAGAATCATCATAGAATCACCAGGTTGGAAAAGACCCACTGGATCGTTGAGTCCAACCATTCCCACCAATCTCTAAACCATGCCCCTCAGTACCTCATCCACCCACACCTTAAACACCTCCAGGGAAGACAAGTCAACCACCTCCCTGGGCAGACCATTCCATTGCCTAATGATCCTTTCAGTGAAGAATTTTTTCCTTATGTCAAGCCTGAACCTCCCCTGGTGGAGCTTGAGGCCATTCCCTCTTGTCCTGTCCCCTGTCATTTGAAATGAAAAAATGAAAAAGGGAAAGATCAGCACTGGCCATATTTTGGGATAAAGAGAATTTATTGTGTGATTATTTGGAAGAAAAATAATCCAAACCGAGGAGCTATAAGAATTCCAGAAATACTTCTGTCAGATGTATGAGCACACCTGTTGATTTAAACTCTTGCATTTTCTTCTTGGAAAAACATTGTGTTTAAGCTGATCCATTTTTCTCTCCTTTAGTAAGGAAGAAATTATTAGTGGTTTTTATTACTGTCAAGTGAATATGTATTTTACTTGCCAATACTTTCATTTATGCCTTCCATTTCAGAAACAGACAGCTGCTACTGTGATAGGTTTCTTTTCTGAATATAACAGAGACATGTCTTGCAAACTTCTTTTTTGAACAGCTATTCCTGTAGATGGTGCAGCTATATCTTTGCTGATGTGAAATAAGTTTAGTAAGATGTAAGTTTGTCATCTTCCTTGCACACAATAATCAAGTTATGTTTTAAACTATATAAAAATGTCACTTTTCAATATAATATTTTTTTCTCACTGAAAATGTTCCACTTCTGAAAATTGCTGAAGGGAGTGTAAATCCATTTCTAAGTACAGAACAGACTGAAGACACAAAATTAGCTAAAATAATCATCCTCATGTAATTTTGTTACCTATTACAATGTATAATTAAAAAATAAAAGAAGCACAAAATCCTTTTTTCTGGTTTTCTCCTTTGTTGTTCCCTTCAGAAGAATTACCAGACTGGCAATAGCCAGACAAATTACTGGTGTGCAGTACTCCAATGTGTCTTCTCCCTTTAATGTTTAGTACAATTCTTAAGTTCTTGAGAGTATATTTTATATATTTACCATAAATCTGGAAGACGTTTATTCACATTGTGGTACAGTCCTGTCATTAAATGAGGTGAATAATAGCTGTCAAACATACAGCAGGTCTCAGTCTTGCTGACTAGTTTTCAGAATCATGAGGAAAGAGGAAACCATGCATGGATATGCTCCTCAGTCCATTTTCTAGAGCTAGAAATCCCGAAGCAACATAAAAATCTGAAAAACAATAAGAAAATTGTAGGATTTAGGTGTCTGATCTCCAGATGTGGAATTTGGTAGCCAAATGCAACATGGAACCAGTGGCAACTGGCAAAAGTGCATTAGCAGATGAAATGTAAGCGGTATTTCATATAACAGAGAGGAAAAAAGCTCCAAATTTGTGTTTCTGTTTAAATAGTAAAAAAAAAAAAAAAAAAGTCTTATGTGAAGATTCATTAGTGTTACTAAAGCAAATATCATTGAATACTTATTGAGAGTAAATCACAATGATCAAAAAATAATAAATCTGAAATTAATTGGTCTGGTTTTATTCAATGTGTTTTCCTAACAGTGGGTGTTTTACTGGCCTCAAATCTTAAACTCCCAGTATTTCTAATGGAAATCTCCATTACCCATCTGTTGTTTTGAAGAGAAATATATCTCTCTATATTTAGAGAAAACAATCTGTGATCAAGGCTGGTCTCGGCTGATGCAAATAGTGTATGAGCATTATTCAGGCAGTGTACCCCAGAGTCCGTAGAGCATTTCAGTAATTTTTTCCTTCTAATTAAGTAAATCTAAAGCATATCACTGAACCTCTCCTTCCTGGAACTGAACCATAGAACATAATGTTGTGAATGATTAAGTGACTTGCTAATCAAAGCAATCAGTCAAGATAATGAGGGAGGACTTCCTAGTGAATAGAGGAGGAGAATAGGGGAGCCATGCATAATCTCATTAAATGTTGAAACATGATTAGTAGGTACAGGCTTGGGAGGATTTGTGTTAGAGTTGGCAGTGAAGAAGTTTTGCACTCCACAGTAAGGAATGATGTTTGAAAAGTTCATTGTTTGCATTTGTCATGCTGAACTGTTTAACACTGTCAATAAGTGAGGTTTTTTGTTATATGGAAACCATAGAATAACTACTGGCTTGAATAGGAAGAGTAACTGTAAGTTCTAATTTAATCTGAATTGTTACTTCAGAGTGGAATTTTTCCTTGCTTATTGTAGTTCTTACAGCACAGTATGTGATCTGGATGGTGTTCAGCACTCATTTATCACTTTTGCATACCCCTTTTACAGCTGGATTTTCAAATCTGGTTTTCAAGTTCATTTAGCATACCTTCCAGAAAGTAAATATGTCAGTAATTTTTGGTTTATTTTACATACTCAAGATAGCTTAACTTAGCGAAAACCCATACTGCAAACTTTGTTCAGAGTTGGTCAAGATTAGTTTCTTTTCAGATTATTGAAAGTGATTCAGAAACACCTGGAGCCAAGATTTATATCCTTACCTAAATTCTGAAAGCATTGTGTTTTTATAGCTCTTTGGAGGAAAGTCAGGAACTGCATTAACAATTGTTAGTGCAACAGTTAATGTAATGCTGACTAGAACTTCAAATCCCCAAATATTAATGTTAAAAAAGGAGGGGCGAAAAGTTTAAATATTTGATCTTTAATGAATGAAATTACTTTTTCTCCTTTTGAAAAAATAAAACCCCAAGCAGTCTAGTTTTAAGGCTTTTGAGAACACTAATGTGAACAAGCCTTGGTTCACTATTTTGTGATGATCTGCTCTCAGAAATAAAGACCTCAGATCCTCCTGAAAGCTATTCCACTGGAATAAGTATGTGCAGATTTTAAATTCTCACAGATTATGTATGCCACTCAGAGACATGGAAACTAGTTTTGTTTCTCAGATAACTGAAATAAATGATTCTTATTGAAAGTTAGCGTGTGTTAGCTTTTTCTTTTAGAAGAGAGGTTCAGACCAAATACATAGGAAACCTAGACTTAAAGTTGTAAGGAATTGAAAACATGTAATTTTGAGTGCTTTTGTTTAGTAATGCTGTATCAATTAGAAAATTTATGTATGTATAAAGCTGTACTGATCTTTATGTCCTTCTCCAGAGATGATGAAAATTGCACTGTGTGTGGCCTTAGGCTCCATAATCTGCACTGTGTAATTCCTTTGCTTGAAGTAGACAGTGGAAGACTACAAGTTGTAGAAATTCTGGCATGTTTCAGCACTCGAGACTGCTTTTCCAAACTTTCACATAATGCAATGATAGCAACTTCTGCTTTCTGTAGTAAATTTCAATCAGCTGGAATTGTTGTTCATCACTGACAGTGCTCCATTCAGTATCATTTCACTTGAGTTAGGATGATAATTCATACTATGTTATTTCTCTGAAGAGCATAAAATCATGTCAACACTACATCTGTTGAAAGTATAATGTTAGTCTTTTCATCCAGCAGAATGCTGAATATTAATCATAATAGCACCAGAGGTGTCCATTAATGGATTTCATTATTTTAAGAAAGAAAGATGGATAGTTTACTGAATGAGAAATTAATGTCATGGGATAATCTATCTAAGGTATTTTCTCTATGAAATAGGATTTTCAGATATGTTTGCTTATAATACTGTCTGGAACTTGAATGTAACAAATGTTATCAGTATTTCTACAGCTTCATGAAATGTTTTGCACATAAAAATGAAGGTGATCAATTATGGTTTCACAAAAGGAGCAAACAGGTTCTATTAAGACTGTCAGCAAAAGTTGGATTTCTTGAAGGACATAAAAATTTCTGTTCAGAGTTGCTGCAAAATAACTTAAAATTATATTTTTGACTTTTCATTTATTTTTATAGAGACTTTCTTGTCCATTATTTGTCTGTCTAGATATTTTCTGCAGCAAATCAAATTTCTTCAGGTATTGGGGGGTAACTGAAAAAAAATTGACAGATCTGTCTCTAAATAGACCATAGAGAAGTGACTGAGAGAGCTGGGGTTGTTTAGACTGGAGAAGAGGAGGCTAAGGGGAGACCTTATTGCTCTCTACAACTATCTGAAGGGAGGTTGTGGAGAGGAGGGAGCTGGACTCCTCCCAAATGACAGGGGACAGGATAAGAGGGAATGGACTCAAGCTCCACTAGAGGAGGTTCAGGCTCGACATAAGGAAAATATTCTTCACTGAAAGGGTCATTAGGCAATGGAACGGTCTGCCCAGGGAGGTGGTTGACTTACCTTCCCTGGAGGTGTTTAAGGGGTGGGTGGATGAGGTCCTGAGGGGCATGGTTTAGAGATTGGTGGGAATGGTTGGAGTCGATGATCAGGTGGATCTCTTCCAACCTGGTGATTCTATGATTCTCTCTTCTCTTTTACTGCCTAAATCCCAAGGACTAGTTTATACATTCTATTGCCTGCCATCTCTGTATTCTTTTCTCTACTTAGTCCAGTTTGTGCCATGGTTAGGTCTTATTCTGTTGCAGCAGTGACATCAGCTCTCTTTCCAGCTTAAAGAATTAGTGTCAGTTTTAAGCCCTTATTTTATTCACTGAGGAAATATTTTTAAGTTCTTTTTGTAATATGTAAGTCTTCAGATATTGTTGTTTAAAAAACCTCATTGCTTATTTTTACTACCTTCCGAGCATTGTCTCAAAACCTGTTGGAAAAGCTTCATATGGTTGTAGTTCAGAGAAGTGTTTTTCCCACAATGCCTCTTTTTGTTGTTCTTTTCTTTTGTGGACATGCAACTGTCACATGGTAGTATAATTTGAACACTTCAAGGCCTTGGGATGACTGGTAAAGGGATCAGGAGCACAAGCTATGTTCTCTGTTCCACCAGTCACATGGAATGAGGTCCTCAGCAGGAAGAGCCAACAGATCAATGCCTGCCTCCAAGACTGGTGCCACAGGCAGGGCTTTGGGTTCTTTAATCATGGGTTGATTTATATGTCACCAGGTCTGCTGGCAACTGATGGGTTACACCTGACTCAAACAGGGGAAAGCTCCTGGGACAAGAGTTAGCAGGGCTTATAGAGCTTTAAACTAGATTTGAAGGGGAAACAGGATGCCAGTAGACTAGGTAGAAATAAATCTGTTTGTGAAATGCTGACATTTGTGGGATGGTGTGCTAGTGGGATTCTTCAGTCTTCTATCTTAGTGGAAGCTGGGGATGGAGATCCATGTGGTCACAAGACACAAGAGTTACTGATGCTTTAGTAAACAGGGAAGTCCTGAAAATGGCCAGGTAAGTAGGAACTGGGCCTTCTCCCTGCAAAAAGGTAGCAGGGCCATTAGCCAAAGTGAAGTGCACCTACAGTAATTCACTCAGCATGAGCAGTTTACAAGAGGAACTGGAAGCTGTTGTGCAGAGAGACATCTATGGTATAGTTGCCATCACAGAAATGTGGTAGGATGATTCACATAACTGGAGTCCTGGAAAAGATGGGTATAAGCTCTTCAGAAGGGAGAGGCAAGAAAGGAGAGGCAGTAGGATGACCTTGTATGTTATGGAATGAATCAGCTATCTAGAGCTTAACAATAGTGAAAATATGGTTGAGTGTTGAAGGACGAGAATCAAGGGGAAGGCAAACAAGGCAGGTATAGTGGGAGTTTGTTGAAGACCATCCATCCAGGATAAAGAGATAGACACAATATTCCATAAGCAGCTATGAGAAGTCTCATGTTCTCTTCCTCTTGCACTTGTGGAGGACATTAACTTCCCAGGTGCCTGCTGGAAATACAGTACAGCAGAGGGAACAGTCCCAAAGGTTCCTGGAGTATGTGGAAGACACCTTCTTGACACAACAAGTGAAGGAACCCGTGAGGGAAGGCCCCCTGCTGGACCTGCTGTTCATGAACAGAGAAAACCTTGTGGAGGATGTCATGGCTGGAGGTAGTCTTGGGCACAGTGATTATAAAATGATTAAGTTTTCAATTCTTGGAGAAGTAAGTGTAGGGGGAGGGTGTAGAAGAACTACTGTCTGGGACAGTGGGCAGACTTTGACCTATTTATGAACTTGGTTGGCAGAGTCCCTTGGGAGGCAGTCCTGAAGGGTAAAGGAGTCCAGGAAAGCTGGACACTCTTCAAGAAATCTTAAAGGCACAAGAGCAAGCAATCCTCATGTGCCAAAACTCGAACTGACAGGGAATAAGACCAGCGAGGCTGAACAGAAAGCTTTGGCTGCAGCTCAAAATAAAAGAGGAATTTATGGCCTTTGGAAAAATGACCAGGCAACTCAGGGGGACCACAAGGCTGCTGTGAGGCTATGCAGGGAGAAAACTAGAAAGGCCAAACCCAGCTATAACTTAATCTGGCTATTGCTGTTAAAATCAATAAAAAAATATGTTTCTATAAATACGTTAACGACAAAAGGAGGACAAAGGAGAATCTTCATCATTTATTGCATGCAAAGAAGAGGCTGAGGTGCTTAATGACTTCTTTGTCTCAGTATTTAATAAGAAAAGCAGTAAGACTCCAGGTTCACAGATGGCTCAGCAGGAAGACAGAGATGGGAAGAACAATGAAGCCTCTATAATCTGTGAGGAGGTGATTAGCTACCTGCTACATAATCTGGATATACACAAGTCTATGGGGCCAGATGGGATCCACCCAAGGGTCCTGAGGGAGCTGGCAGAAGTGCTCACCAAGCCACTTTCCATCATTTATCAGCTGCCCTGGCTAACCAGGGAGGACCCAGTTGATTGAAGGCTTGCAAATGTGATACCCATCTAAAAGAAGGTCCAGAAGGAGGACCCAGGAAACTACAGACCTATTAGTTTGACCTTGGTGCCACAGAAGCTTATGGAGCAAATCACCTTGAGTGCCATCACATTGCACATGTGGGACAACCAGGTGATCAGGCCCAGTCAACCTGTGTTCTGGAGGCTCAGGTCCTGCTTGACTAACCTGACTGATCTCCTTCTATAACCAGGTGATCTGCCTAGTGGATGAGAGAAAGGTTGTGGACATCGTCTACCTGGACTTTAGTAAGGCCTTTGACACTGTCTATCACAGCATTGTCCTAGAGAAACTGGCAGCTCATGGCTTGGATGGGCATATACATAACTGTTAAAACAATGACTGAATGGCTGGGCACAGATGGTTGTGGTGAATGGAGTTAAATCCAGCTAGCGGCCAGTCACAAATGGTGTTCCCCACAACTCAGTACTGAGGCCAGTTCTACTCAGTATCTTTATCAAGGACACAGATGAGGGAATCAAGTGCAAACTCAGTAAGTTTGTAGATGATACTAAGTTGGATGTGGCTGTTGTTCTCCCTGAGGGTAGACAGGCATAGTGACTGAGACAGGCTGGGATGAGGCCAATTGCATAAGGTTCACTGAGGCCAAGTTCTGGATTCTGTACTTAGGTCACAACAACCCCATGTAACACTATAGGCTTGGAGAAAAGTGGCTGGAAAGCTGCCTGGAGGAGAAGGGACTGCTGGTGTTGGTTGATAGTTGGCTGAATATGAGATAGTAATGTGTCCAGGTGACCAAGAAGACCAATGAAATCCTGGTCTGCATCAGGAACAGTAGGGCCAGTAGGACTTCCCCCGTACTCAGCACTGATGAGGTTGCACCTCGTACGCAGTGTTCAGTTTTGGGCCCCTAACTACAAGAAGGACATAGAGGTGCTGGAGCACATCCAGAGAAGGGCAACAAAGCTGGTGAAGGCTTTAGAGGACAAGCCTTACGAGGAGTGTCTGAGGGAACTGGGGTTGCTTAGTCTGGAGAAAAGGAGACTGAGAAGAGACTTTATTGCTGTCTACCACGATCTGAAAAGAGGTTATAGTGGAAAGGAGGTTATATAGGGGCTGGTCTCTTCTCTCTGGCAACTAGTGACAGAACAAGGAGAAATGATCTCAAGATACACCGGGGAAGACTTAGGTTTGATATTAGAAGGAATTTATTTACTGAAAGTGTTGTCAAGCATTGGAATAGGCTGTGCAAGTAGGTGGTTGTGTCTCCATCCCTGGAGGGGTATACAAGATGAGTAGATGTTGTACTTGGGGGCATGGTCTAGCGGCAGACTTAGCAGATATGGATCAATGGTTGAACTCAGTAATCTTAAAGGTCTTTTCCAGCCAAAACTATTTTATGATTATTACTACTCTTTGTATCACTTCATGTTCAGTTTTGTGTAAATATTTAATGCTTGACTGGAGGATAATTAATTTTATGCCCAATACAAGTCTTTTATAGTGGCTTTTATCTGGTCACTTGGCCTAGAATTGAAACATGTAAGATGAGTATAGATGCACAGTGCAGGACAATTGGCAAGAAATGAAAAGTGAAGGGGCTCAGAAAGAATGTTACAGCAAAAATGAGGTCTTGTGAAGAAGGGAGAGGCAATTTTTGTAGGGCTATGTCTGTCTGGTAATCATTGCAGATCTATGAGACTAAAAGGTGAAACAGTTCATAATGTGGACTTAGCATCCCCTATAGTGTATGCTTTTCCTATTTTGATTTAGGTTAGAACTGATCTGTCCCACAGACAATACCTATGAGTAGTCTGAATATTTCAGCTGTGCCCCATCCCCTCAACAGTCCGTTTTGCGAAATGTTTATGTTAAATCTGACCGATTTAACATTCCAGAGGTTGTCTGTAAATTTGCCAAATATGTGACAAAAAAATGAAAACAAATCCATTTCCTCTCAAGGCTAGCTTGCAGTTGGTTGCAAATGAATTTCATATGTATACTCTATCGTCTTATTAAGGTTTATACTTCTAATTTTACAGTGTGACTGTAGCTTGTACAAAATAAACAAGCATCTGCCTAATTTGTGTGATATTGCAGACTATTATAAAACATTTTCAGAGAGAAATATTTTCTGCTGTTTTTTTAAAAAAACAGTCTCTGCTTATAGACATGTTAATGTTCTTGGCATATGTGTTTATTATTCATATATCTTTCAAGAGCTGAATTGTTTTCTTTGTTAAAATTAAATCATGATATATTCACTTCCATATATTTATTATTTTAAAATGCATCCATCTGCATTTTGTTTTGTAGCTTTAAGTGTGTTTTGTCTCACTTTTGGAACATGAACAAGATCTTACCTTTTAAATTAGGATCACAGGAAGATTCAAAGGAGCTATTAGACTAAATTTGTAGAAAGTTGACATCAACTTAAATTAGAATTCCTAAGTACAACAGGGGCTCTCCAAGACCACCAGAATTCAATAGACATTAAAATGAAAATACAGTTATTCCAGAGCTCCACAGAGTTGTACATCTATTTGTGTCCAGTCCTGACCTGTTCTGAGATGCATTTCACCTGGTCAGCATCCAAAACTACACATTTACACTGACTTCCTTGAGGGCTTGGTATGATAGATGTCCTTAGTACCCACTTACTTCAAGATCAGGGACAGGATTTGCCTTTTGTATTATGCCTTATGACATATAGTAGTTTCCTCAGCTGTGCAAATGTAAATATGTGTCTCCACTTTCAGGGATTGTCCTAACCATCAATCTGTAGACTAGTTCACACAAGGAGCATTTTTTTTCCTGCTTCACAAAACTTCTCAATTGTTATTGCATTATACATACAGTAATAAGGTAGACAGTCTTCGGAAAAGCAAAGGGTGTGTAACCTGTTTCTCTGTGAGCTTCCTGGTGATTAGACCCAAATTTCACGGGTTTTATGTCATTGTGGCCCAGGCAGTTACCTCTGGATTATCATCACCATGTGTGTTTTAAAAGAAAAAAGTCTCCCTTCCAGTAATGTGTAGGTACTTTTAAGCTAGAGATTGTTTTAATCTGTGATACAAAAAGAGAGGTAATTTAATGTATCTTAATGTAGGTAAAACAAGGTAGACCTGAAGAAGATTTTTTTTTTATATGAGTTTTCTACAATTGGCTTATTTCAGTGAGCAGCTTAAAGGAGTGGCTGAGGTCAGGCATGGGAACATCTTAAACTACATTTTCTAACTGAAGACGAGACAATGTATCATATAACTACACCTTAATACAGATGTTTGGATTCCTTTGTTTTCCTTTGAGGGAGCAGCTGGTTAAGTGCTTAAACGGTTCTGCAGCACCTCTCAACTCTTTAGATGTGACATTATAATTTATTGGACTGTGGAGTCCTTCACAGTTCCTGTCAGAATTAAGTGCTCTCAGCAGGACAAAGGAAATTTATTGTTTTAATTTATTTTAATACTTTTGCATATAGCCTCAAACATAATACTACATATTGTCCTAACCAGCAATTAAGGTATTAAAATAAGGTTATACATAAAAAAAAATCCCAACCACAAACCCGCAAACTCTTTTCATGTGACTCAGAAGATAGGAAGTGCTTTAGAGATAAGGCTGCATGTTACTTTCTCCTGTGACCTGCATATCCCCACCTCTCACCTTCACTCAAAGATTCTTATTCAGGAAAGGCATTTTGTGTGTAATTAACTCATCTCCCCACAACTATGCACTTGGATTACATGCTTTCCTCTGTAAACATATAAATACAGTTTTAAAAATTATCTTAAAGTGGAACAGTGGGAATATGGAGGGAAAGCTGCTTAAGGAAGATCATTGTATGCTTGATAAATGCGGTATGTGTGTATATTTTCTATAATCCACCTTGGGCAAGAGAGGTTGTTTGCATCAAATTACTTTTCCTCAGTTTACTTTAAAATTGAACTCTCTCTTGATATGGCATAGACGCAATTACGATGTGAATGCCTTGATTTGCAGAGGATTTGTTCATCTTCTCTCTCAACTGCTTTAGATTTTCTTTTTAAGGTCTCTTTTTTTTCAGTTAGCTTTTCAACACATGCTCACCTGCTTCAATGCATCCAAAGCTATGAATAAAAACACCCCTAAATATACAACAGATGCAGAAGTGAATATAAGTGGAAACAGTTGAATAAAGGAAGCAGACCCAGAGCCGTCATCAAGCTCTTCACAGTCACCAGATTTTTTTTCACCTGCTTTTGCAGCACTTGCTCAAGACCTGCTGGCAGTGACTGTGTGTTTCATCTCTCACCATTTTTTCCCCTCCACCTCATAAGCTTTTTCTGAGAGTTTGTGACTGTACTAGATTCATCTTTAAATCCTGCTAAATGTGCTAAACAATGTAAAGTGGTTGCCATTAAGAAGATAAATTTATGTGCTGCCAATATTTTAACTAGGGCCTTCTTCTAAAGTTTGTCCTTGGAGAGTGTCTCAAACCCTTACAGCTTGTGATATCTGGTATGGAAGGGTGCATGTCAGCTTGGTGAGATTGGTGAGCAAAGCACTGAAGGGCTAAGAGTTGGGTTTTTTTTAAAAATTTTGTAAACAAAATGTATTCTGGGAAGAAAGGTGGAAATGCCATTTGGCAAATGTATTTTATACTGTAGTTTTGTGTGAGATGCGGTACTCTGAAACATACAAAGACTATTGAAAATACCATGATCCTATGTGTAAACTAGAGAGCAAAACAAATTATTTTTTTCTTTTTTCATAAATATATTTGAAAGCAATTAATTCTCACTGTTCTCTGACATACTCCATTTGTGTTTACAGAGAATTTTCTAGATGTGTGAAGAAACCTCTGGGCAAAGTGACTGGGTTTTTTTGCAGAGAAATTTGGTCTTTGTTACAAAGATAAGCACTCCAGAAATCATGGTTTTATGTATATTTTTTATTTCTAGGAGGGTTCTCAGATCCTATAAAATGTACCAGGCTTTGTTGCCTTATGTACTTTATGGATATAAAAAAGAAAGCAGATGCTATAGAAATAAGCTTGTTATCTAACAGGTCATTTGAGATAATAAAATTAGTTACATTCTTCACTGCGATCTTTAGCTCCATTTGTTGATTGTAATAATGTAGTTGTTCAATAAACTCATAGTAGAAGGACAATCTCAGTGGTAAACCAGCATGATTCTATTAAGTTAAAACAGAACAGTTAAGTGAAACCAAACTAACAAATACCTTTAAGTTCTGCCTACATATTTCACAGTACTTCCCTATACAATACTGAGCAGTGAAATAAGTTATAGACACAAGTATCTGTTTAGAAGCTTTTTCAAGGATGTTTGATGTGACTGTCTCCATCAGCAACATGGAAATCACATCCTCAGCTCCCTAGCAGAGAATACAGATGAAAAAACTCCTTTGGTCTCCCTCCCTTTCTCTGTCCCCTTTCCACATGATGTGGAATGCAGCACTCCAGCAAATAGCCATAGTACATTTTTTCCAGCTAAATTCCACAATAGCATTTCTGGTATTGATTGGTGTGTGTTCAAAGACTTTTTGCAGTTTGTGGTGTTGATTATATTGATTTGCCTGTGTTCAATACAGTTGTTTCATTTTCTTTCCAGAACTGAACTGCAGGGTCTTCTACTTTCTATTCTGTAGATCCCTTGATATCACACAATCTTTATTTGTCATACAATCTAGTGATCAGTTGCCTATATTAAGACAGAGCAGGATAGTTGTGCAAGTCAGTTTGGTGTTGGCTTGTGAAACTGCTGCTTTGTTATACCCTGCGCTTCCTTTCACTCTGCTGAATATAAGCCTTTAAATATAAAATTTAAACTGGCTCTGCTAAAACGGACTTGTTTTTCTGTTTGTGCACAGACACGTTGTATTGGGCATAAAGATAAATGACAAATAGAAATTTACTCTCCTTTGTTTGCAGCCTCATTAGTATTGTATGATTCCAAAGTTTTAAATATGCAGAGAAATAACCATGCACTAGAACATGTGGATCCCAGTGCTGACCTCAGTAACATCACATCTAGACAGTAACGGTTATCATTTGGATTTATGCTAGTACTATTAAAATAAAATGATTTACCAGTGATGAACAGAGTTTTTATGGCCCTGTTAGTCCTGCAGAAGTTTATAAGGTAGTTTAAGTACTGATAGAAGTTTAACTCTTTGTTACATGTAAAGAAGTCTACAGCAGATCATAGTAAGTGAATGATATCTAAGAGCATATTAATTAGAAGGTCTGTAATTTGAGGAAATAGCATGTTGGGTTTTCTTTAAAGTCTCAGAGCTCTTGTACTGTCCTTAGCTAATTGTTTTTTAATCTTTTTGATTGATATGTGTATCACCACTGCATGAGAATATCCTTGGCTCAAAGGAGGAACATTAGCAAGACAGTGACCATATATGTAATTTTTTTCAGGGATACAGATGTGCAAGTGGTCATTGCTACACATTTTCTGGCCACCTGCAGAAATTGTAGCCAACATTGAATAAGATGGAGGGAGCGAGCTGCAGGGAAAACATGTTTCAGAGATGTTGAGTGTGATTCAAAATTAACACTGCTGTTTGGTCTATTGTTTTTTTCCTTTCTTGGCTCTATGTTGTTTGAAGCTGCACTGAAATGATTTGCTTATGTAGAAACTAATTTGAACTAGATTTGAAACTAATTTGAGAATTAAATTTACTTATGTAGAAAGAATAAAGAACATGAGAAGAATAATCACTTCAGTCTATAAAAGACTTTGTCTTGGATAGACAGTTTAAGTAAGTATTGTGCATAAAATACGGTGATCATCTTGTATCTTTTAAGTAGTGTCTAAATAAATTAACATTTTAGCATATACTTGATTACTACACTAATGAATGCTAAACATTGTAAACATTCTATAATGTGAAAAAATTAGATTCTTGTGAAAATACTGCCAGTAAAAATTTTGAATCTTGAGAAAAGGCAAGAATAACTTCTATAAGGCTAATACTGCACCACTCAAGTTTGTGGCAAAACTACCATGCGCAGTAACGTATTACTCTGTGAATAAAACCACATAATTAGTTCTTTAAGAAAGTGCCACAGATTTAGAAGAATTTGAAGACTCAATCTACATTTTTGTACATGAGCACAACAAAAATCATAGCTTTTAGGATGAATGCTTTAAAAAAAAATTCTTTAAAGAAGGTCCTTGATTTCTGCATCCTAAATAACTGTTCAGTGTCCAAGGGTATAGTTTTCAAGGAATTATGAATGTGTACTATTGTGCCATTAATAGAAGCAACATGTAGAAACTAGGAATTTCCCTGAGATATACATATGAATAAATGTGGAGTTAAGGCCCTAAAGCAGTCCAGAAATATCTAGCTCTCTTTACGTCTATGGCTTGTCTTTACATATCCTACTCTTACTTACATGAAAGTAGTTATACTTATCTTGATACACATATATAAAACTTCTATGAGTTCCCAAATACCTGCTAAAATTATGCAAGTATACTTTGGGATAAGGAAAATAAAATCCTCTGAAGGTGAATGTTTAAATTAGAAAGAGAAATTGTGAACTAGTACAAAACCCTTACTGAACAGATCATGGAATTGTGGTCTTTTCAGACACACTGAGTTGACAGCTCTGAAGTATTAAAATGATTTCTGATGTCCAACTTTAAGGCAATAAAAATAGATCTCCAGATTTTTTATATATGAAAACTGGGCTTATAGAATAATAATGGCCATCAGGAGGATGCTGCACATTTGCAGACCTGTCGTTTTCAGCACTGATATGCTACCCCATACGTTTCTGTCAGCAGTTCTGAGACCACTGAGGCAGCATAACAAAAACTGTTGTTCATCCGGCTTCTGAGTAGCCTTCCTCAGTGCTGAGTACAGGTGAGGCAATCAGGATTTGTCTTGTGGGATGCCTTTGCAATCAACTGCCACTAACACCTAATTGTGTTCTGTTCTGAATTAAAGGAAAACATTAAAGTTAGCCTGAACTAGTTTTAAAAGTAGGGGGAAAAAGACCTATCATAACAGATGTCATTATTCTTGGATGTTCATTCTTGACTTACATGCCTCTGGAAGAAAAGCAATGTATTAACCTAGATATAGCTACTCATTTTAAAAATTATTTTCTTAACAGTAGATTTCTTCCATGGCATTTCAGCTTCTACTTATTATATAATATCATCAGTCCAGTTTACAGGCTGACAAAAATTACAGAGGAGTGCAATCACTAAAAAAAAAAAAAAAATTGTTTTCTAAAGCCAAGTGAGCCATTTGATAGACTTGAGAGAGTCTTAAGGAGAACAGCAGAGCCCTTAGAGATGTTTTACAAATGATTCATTGTTTAGGGCCCCAAAGACTTTGCTTTATAAGCAACTGCGTTACCTAAGTTAGTAGAAAGTATTATTGCAACAACAGAATCCAACTATCATCTCAAAATATTGCTGTGGTTGATTCTTTTAGAATTCTCTACAGTCCAGCTGACAGTCAACAAGTCTAAGTTGAAGCTGGAAAACGTTTTCTCCTATTTGGTACTTCAGCACTAGAAAAGTATTAAAAATTGACAAGGGAGTCAGTTTTGGTGAATTTGACTTTCTGCACTGTTTTTCTAGGATGCTGATTTCCTTTATGACTGGGATTCCCAAATCAAAGCATTTACTATATTTGACATTGTCACGCATAGAATAATTTTACTAATATATTCTATAAAGTAAGAAGCAAGTCTACTCATATCAGCAAATGAGGGATGAGATACCGGATTGCACTAAACAGAATGGAGTACTTCCTTCTATAGCTATATGGGTAAAATCATCTGTCTTTCTTAAATATTAAATCATCATATTTATACTCCATATCTGACCATCTACAGATCAGATTATCATTTTGCTAATAACTGCTGATAATTTGTTTTAAATTAGTCTATTCCTGTGTGACACCTATATAAAGTTTTCTAAAGCATTCTCTGGAATTATGCACAATCTCTGAGAAACAGACAGCTTAACAGTAAGAGCAGTTATTATATTGGAAAAGACAAGATAATAATTAATTTCATCACATGTAAGGGGGAAAATCTTGTCTTCACTTAGAATTGGTTTTCAACAGAAGTGATTCAATGCAACTGTCAGGGACTTCATATTTAAATAGACATGTGATTTTAACTGCAGAACGTACCTAACAAATAAAAAGCACTGTGTTTTGGGGTTTTTTTATTGGTTTGGGGTTATTTGTTTTGTTTTGGTTAGGTACGTGAAGTACCTCCAATATTTCATGCATGGACTTAAGTTTATGCCTGTCCCTAAGGTTTGAAATATTCCTCTCATACGCTTATTGAATTAAGAAGTACTGTATATATTTATACATACAGCATGTGATGAATTCTGAGGTTCTTCAGATTTATCTTAGCTAAATACAAGATAGAATTTCTTTGTGTTTTGTTTTCCTTTGAGTCATGGACATTGCAACACATTTCACAGTAGCATTATGTAGTTCTAATTTCTTTTCAACCCATTTGGTGAGATACAATTGTTATTTGGTCTGCTATCAGGATATGCCAGCTGATAATTACCTGGCAACATATTTATTACCTGTGGCAAGTACCATCAGCATGGCAAAAGACCAAACAAAGGCTAGGGACTGACAAGGAACCAATGAAGACCAGGGCCTAGTTTTGCCAAAGACACAAAGACGAGGCCTTCCCAGCTGCAAAAATTCCCATTTCCCATCCTCAATACAACTGGGTAGGGAGCAGGTAGAGAACTGTTGCCAGGTACGCAGTCCTGGAAGATGTGGGTCCCCAGCCAGTCGGAATGATCACAGATCTTATCCAACTAAGGTATAAAATCGGGTCCTGCCAGAGGACCCGTTTGAATGGTTGGTTCATGGAGCAGTAGGCTGTGACCAGAGAACTCTCCCTGTGGGAATGGGCTGCCTCCCAAAGTAAATTCCTGTGATTGATTCCCCTATCCTCTTTTCAGTGAGCGATGTTTTTTCTTCTTGTTATATCCTTGAGTGAGCTCTTTTCCCTGTGGGCGAGCAATTCTATCTTCTACGTACCCTTGAGAGAGAGAGAGTTTTCCTTTTGAAGAAAGAAAACTTAGGACTTATGTACTAATATTCCCAAATAACATCTGAACTTGTGGTTCACTTTGCTTATAGGAACACTAAGAAATTTTGGTTGGAATGAATCTTCATTTTTGACTACTGATTGTCTATTTTGTAGGTGTTTCCACAACACCATCAATACACTGAATTATTTGAAAATATTTATTCATATTCAACAACACCAAAAAAATGACTAAATGGCCCTAAAGCATGTGAAACAGGTTAATACCTCTTCACAAAGTCAAACATCCATTACTCTGGTTAGGTATCTGTTGGTATTGAGAATTAATGTGAAATATTTGGCAAGTATTGAAGTGCTAAGGGGTATGGTTTAGTGTTGATAAGAATGGTTGGACTCAATCATAGAATCACCAGGTTGGAAGAGACCCACTAGATCATTGACTCCAACCATTCCTAACAAACACTAAACCATGTACCTCAGCACATCGTCTACCCGTGCCTTATACACCTTCAGGGAAGGTGAATCAACCACCTCCCTGGGCAGCCTGTTCCAATGCCCAATTACCCTTTCTGTGAAAAACTTCCTCCTAATCTCTAGCCTAAATCTCCCCTGGTGGAACTTGAGGCCATTACCTCTTGTCCTGTCCCATGTCACTTGGGAGAAGAGGCCAGCTCCCTCCTCTCTACAACCTCCTGTCAGGTGGTTGTAGAAAGCAATCAGGTCTCCTCTCAGCCTCCTCTTCTCCAGGCTAAACAACCCCAGCTCTCTCAGCCTCTCCTCTTAACACTTGTTCTCCAGTTCCTTCACCAGTTTCATTGCTCTTCTCTGGACTCACTCCAGAGCCTCAACATCCTTCTTGTGCTGAGGGGCCCAGAACTGAACACAGGATTAAAGGAGCGGCCTCACCAATGCTGAGTACAGAGGCAGAATAATCTCCCTGGACCTGCTGGTCACACCATTTCTGATACAAGCCAGGAGGCCATTGGCCTTCTTGGCCCCATGGGCACACTGCTGGCTCATGTTCAGTTGGCTGTCAACCAACACCCCCCAGGTCCCTCTCCTCCTGCAAGTTTTCCAGCCAGGCTTCTCCCAGTCCGTAGCTCTGCATAGGGTTGTTGTGCCCCAAGTGCAGGACCCGGCATTTGGCCATGTTAAACCTCATACCATTGGACTCTGTCCAGAGGTCCAGGCTGCTCAGATCCCTTTGGAGAGCCTCCCTACCCTCCAGCAGATCGACATTTCCACACAGCTTTGTGTCATCTGCAAACTTGCTAAGGGTACCCTCAATGCCTTCATCCAGGTCATTGATGAAGACACTGAACAGGGCTGGACCCAGAACTGAGCCCTGGGGCACCCCACTTGTAACTGGCCTCCATCTGGATTTAACACCATTTAGCACCACTCTCTGGGCCCAGCCATCCAACTAGTTTTCTACCCAGGAGAGTGTGCGCCTGTTCAGGCCAGAGGCTGACAGTTTCTGCAGCAGAATGCTGTGAGAAACTGTGTCAAAGGCTTTGCTGAAGTCCAGGAAGACCACATCCACAGCCTTTCCCTCATCCAGCAGCCGAGTCACTTTGTCATAGAAGGTGATCAGGATTTATCAGCAGTCCTGGCTAACCAGGGAGAACCCAGTTGATTGAAGGCTTGCAAATGAGTCACCCATCTAAAAGAAGGTCCAGAAGGAGGACTCAGGAAACTACAGACCTATTAGTTTGACCTTGGTGCCACAGAAGCCTATGGAGCAAATCACCTTGAGTGCCATCACATCGCACACCATTTACCACCACTTGCTGGGTCAGGCCATCCAACCAGTTTTCCACCCGATGATCCGGTGGGTCTCTTCCAACCTGCTTATTCTATGATTCTATGATTCTAAGTATATTAATTCCATACATATATTATGTATCTTTTTATCTATCACTACAGTAATACAGACAGACACACGTGTGTCACAGATATGTTTGGTTTTTCTTACAAAGAAAGTTAAATCAAACAATAAGTCACAAACAGTTAAAAGTATATCCATTGCCAGTCTGATATTATTGAGAATTGAGTTGGCTCTCTTTTATATTTATTAAAATTTATTTTATATTTAATATTTTCATTATTTTGTCTTGGACTTCACCTGAGAGGATCTTGGTTTTATACGCACATACACGTCCTTCCTCACATGGTATATACTTTTTTTTTAAAAATTCGAGGTGTGACAATAATATTGCCTCAATATTTTATATTTCCATTATTAATCTTTGGAACTATCTTTAAATTTCATTTACTTTGTGATAATGCAATGAGGTTACATAATCTATGACAACGTATATTTGTTGAAATCTATATCACAGAAATGAAATTAGCTCATCATAATGTTTTACAAATGCCTGATGTATCTTGTTATGTCCATACAGGCATGCAATATATATAATATATATATATTATATCAAGTCCAGATAACAGCGATTTCTAGCTCTTTGCCAGCCTTATTGTACTTTTTCTAAGTTCTGTATTTGAAGTGAAATTGATTTTCTGAAGATAAATTTATGTATGCTATTAAAGCATGTTAAACATTGGTCAAGACAGGCACAGAGATAGCTGGCATATTAAGACAGAGAATATATGTGTGGTGTTAACCTGCCACTGTTAATGTGTGCATCTACATTTTTGTGTATACATATTTGAGAAGTTAGATTGTTTCTATTAAGTAGTTATTTTCATATATGTTCTTATTTATTGAAATGTGATAAACAGGTGTTTTCAGAGTTTCTCACACTTTTACCTGGATTTATTCTACCTCCATTTGAAACTCTCAAATTCTGTATCCATTTCTTTTTCATCTCTTACACCAAAAATGACAAACTGAGTATTAACCTAGACTGAACAACAGCACGTTTCCCAAAAGGTCTCTAAGAAAATAACTTCACAGGCTTGAGCTGCTGAAGAATATCAGCTGTACTATTCATTGCATAACATTTGTTTGTTAAAAAAAATACATTACATACAATTTTCATATTAATTTTGTTCTCATTTCTTGCAACTGGAAATGCAGTAGGTGGAGATGAGGGTTTCCAAACTGGGCCAAAAATGTGGTGGTGGTGGTGCTGCTGCTGTCCTTGAAGAGCATTAGGAGGAAGAAGAGGAGAAGACCAGGATATTCAGGGGCTAATTCACATCCATAAATAAGTAAATGCTTAGAGTTATTTCCTCTAATAAAAAAAATATCTAAGTAGCTTTCTACTTACTGTTATTGAAAACTGTAATGTAGTTCTCTGTGGAAGCAGAAATTCTCCATTTTCACTCTGTTTTAAAGCACATTGACTCCATTTTAAAGCACATTGACTCTCCATTTTAACAGATTTGCAAAACCAGGCAGATTTAACAGGCTGTGCAGAAGATGGTCTTGTATTTGCAGGATAAAAGCAAAGAATCTTTTTGATAGAACTGTGAAAGAAAAGAATGCAATGGGGTTCCTTATTCAACTTAACAGTTGGTTTTGGGGTGGATGGTTGGTGAGTGTTGTATTTGTTGTTTTAATGCATGATTGCCAGAAAAAACAGCTGAGTTTTGTGACTGGAAATTGACCTCTTCTCCAGGCATGTGATCAAATATGTTGCAAGCATGTGTGTACCTTTATTTTATGTCAATCCGAGCTGTAAAAACCTTGAGAACTTGTGATTCTACTTTCAGTCAGAAAATTTGGAATTTGTCTAATTCTGAAGTCTACCATCCTGAGGTGGACAGAATTTTATTAAAAGTTCAAAGTCTCTTTTTTCTCTAACAATGTCTCTAAAACTATTAAATAAAATACTGCATCATGACAGTTAATTATGCTGCCACATATTTGAATTCTTAGATTAGCAACATCTAATTTCCCTTTGCTTTTCCAGTGGTAACTGTTATTTGTGGTCTGAAGTTGGCATAGTGGTTATCTGTCTTTGTCAGTAGCTCATCATAAGTGAGGGGAGTCCCATTGTTCGTTGCAGTTTTCACTCAAGTGAAAAATACTCCATTCTATTGTTGATCTCCTACCCTGCTTTGCCCAGTAATCTCCTTTGTCCCATTTATGATAGAAATAGGGTGGCTTGTTTGTGTTTTGAGTGAAAAAAAAAATATCCAAATGGCCTCTTTTGTGGCATTCAGAACTCAGTGGTCTTCCTGCTGGGTACAATAAAGAAATGTTCTCTTAAAAAATTGTTGTATAATCTTCATCACCTCAAGAATGCAGAAGTATTTTCTTAGACCAGTTTGGAGTATGTAGTGTGCATCAAGATACAGTCATACTTGTAGTGACCTGTGGAAGTGTGATAGAGAGGAATAAGGGAGAAGAATTAGGGAGATTAATGTGAAAATAGAGTAGGTCTGGGTGAAAGTGTAGAAGACTTGATTATACATTTGCTAAATGTATTGAATTGACAGCCCATAACAGAGGCATCACAGCACATTTGCAACACTTCAGTCTTGATTCCAACATTAGTTTTGCTGCAGTTATAGTTCATGCTGTTAACTTTTGTACCCTGTGTTGTGGTATTTTGCTTTTTTGAATTCCACGGGCGATTCCTTCAACATTATCAATCTCAATATAATGAAATTCAGGTAAATAGAAAATTGGTCACATTCTTATCCTTTCACTGAATCTACCTGATACAACACTGATTGTAAATGAATAATGTTACTTATCAGGCCTGAGTGAAAAATAAATACATTGCAGACTTACAGGATATGGTGGGGAGGAATTGTGTTTTAAACTGTAAAGGGTGATGGAGAGCTTTTACACAGGTGCTTCCTTCATAATCACTGCAGAGCTGGTCCCAGTCTGGCCATGAATTCTTCTCAGTGACAGCTTCTCTGAGGGTGAGAAATATTGTACAGATGGTACTGGAGGCCTTATTGTAGCTGCTGAGCATTTAAAGATTAAATTGTAGGGGAAAGAATGGAGATTTTACAAAGCTGATTCCAGAAATGAGAACATTCAACAGGCTGGTCACTGAGACATAATCAGTGTGAGACAATTTTTCCTCCATCATTTACTGGTATTAGCTGAGTTGTGCTTCATACTGCAAGTTTGGTGCAGGACCTATCACACCCTGTTTTTATTCTAATGTAGGGAGAGAAGCTCAAACTAAATTGGTGCTCTCTTATTAAAAAAATGTTTACCTGTCTAACAGGTGAAAGCAAAATATCAAAAGAAATGGAAATTTCATTTTGAAACGGCATTTGATTCAGCAAAGGCAACCCAGTCACTGCAGAATGGATACTTTCCACAAGATGGTGATGTAGGTGCATTTTAATACATTTCTGAAATAAATTGTTCTGCAAAAAACAGCGTTGTGATAACCTAGGCAGTTATAACTATAAAATAATTAATAAGTTTTATTATTGTAGTTAGTAAAATCCTGAGTGATACAAAACTTCAGTAAATCAGTAACTATTACCACTGAGTTTTAGTATCATTTTCTAAAAACATATCTAACTACTTACTTGCCCTTTGTTTTGTGGCTAGAAACCATAAGCACTCTGAATATCAAGGTGCCTGTTTAGACAATGTATGAGGAGGGCACACCAATGATGATGAGAAATCTTTGCATCTCTTAGCCTGAAGGTAAAATCAAGGCCAAGGTTTGTCATTAAAACATACAGAATAGAAATTTCTATGATGAAAATATATTTTGAGTTGACATTAAGAAACAAAATTCCCACCACCTTTAATACTATATGCTTTTAAATTTTTCAAGATGAGGCTGACAGGTTTTTTTTTGGGGGGGTGTGTGGATTTCCCCCCTTCCAAGTTAATTGATGGTTTCAATTAATGACTCTGCTCAGTTTAATAAGGTACCTTTCATAAGTGTTTATATTGGCATGAATTTCGCTGCAGTATATTTCATACAGCAAGACTCTCTGGCCCACAGGGAGTATAATTTCATGTGCACCCACAAATCCATTTCCTGATTTAAAACTCCTTAGTCTTAGAGATATAGTACAAATCTCATAAAGAAATACTAGAAAAGTTTGCTATTTCATTCTAACACCGTTTCTTGGAAATTACCAAAATCACAGAACAGTACTTTGACAAAACCACAGCTTTTTGTACATGCTGTTTTAGAGAATCTCCAGCAGATGTCCCTTGAGAACGTTGTGTTTTATACAGGAGCGACTGCTGCATGTGCAAAGGACTTGACAATTTAACCAGGAAGCTTTCTAGAGCTGTCTGTCAGCACTGCTTCACAGAAAAAGCCAGACAGAATATCTATTAGATTCCTTAGTCAAGGAATTTCCAAAAAAGGGCTTTAACAATGCACATAGGTACTGTTTTGAACAGAGCTGAGTTTATTTTTCTAACCTATACACCTTTTTTTGATACTATAAGATGATAAAGTGTGTTCTGCCAGAGTGCTTTTTTTTTTTTTTTTTCTTTTTGAAAGAGTAATCTGCATACGTAGTTTTTGCGTAACACCGTGTTCTCCTCTCACACTGAATCTTCAGACTTTCCAAAAACTATATAAACAGTGGAGAATTTATTATTTGTACCTTTGAATGCAGAAGTAATTCTATAATGCAGAAGTAATTCTGAATGCAGAAGTAATTCTGTCTGTAATTCAAGTGGACTTCAAATGTGACTCTGCAAGGCTATGAAACAAAAAGGCTATCTGAAGTTACTAGGAAAAGAAAAAGCATTCAGGAGCCACACTGAGGAAACAGGCAAATTCAAATTCCGGACAATTACATAAGACTATTCTTAATTTGTATAAAGCAAAAAAACCAAAAAACAAAAAAAACCCCCAAACCCCAATATTGGCTATATCAACACAGAAATGCAGAATTATGCTTTCAAATAATAGAAACTGATTTACAAATAGTCAATGTGCATTTGGGTGTTTTAGTACATTTGTGGAAATAAGTTAGTTCTGTCTACACTAATGGTATCATTGTAAGAGAAATACTGAAAGCACTTAAAAAGGAGGAAGGTGGAAAGGCAAAGGGGCTGGAGGTTAAATACTTGTCAAATGATGTATGTGACTGTAGAGTATTTTGGAAGTGGAAATATAAATGCTCTTCTATATACGTCAGGGAGTGATAAATGGCAGGTAAGGTTTCCAAAGATAAACTGAATTTAGTGATTTTTCTCTTTCTCCCAAAAAGGTAAAAAAAGGCCATTACCTTGTAGCAATGAGATCTTCTGACGTATAAGAATTTTTGCATACCATGTACAGTGATGCCTCACTCTAAACAGTATAAATAGATTAATCAGTATAACAAAAATTGTCCACTGATATGTGCTCCATCTGGATTTTGCATGCAGTGTTTGAGTTTTCTTTTTAAGGTAAGTGCTCTTACTTGTGAAATGTGAGTTATTTAATTTTATTGACTTTAATTTAAGTATGCTCCCCCCTCTTATGTTCACAAGTACCTGAAAAGGCAAACATACAGCTGGAAAAAAACAAAGTTCAAACCATGGTCAGTGTGCCTTGCCCAAATAGGACATTTAGAGCGTATTGAATATCTGATGTATTATTTGTATTGATTTCAGTTGTAGAATTGTCATTGAAGTAAATACCATAGAATGTTTCTTGGGGTTTGGTTCTTGGGAACCACACGGTTGCTACAAAGGGCAGTCTGACAGTCTCACAGAAATTCAACCATGCTTTAAAATCCTCTTGAACTGTTTTGCTCTATATTTAGTGTAGTGATAATGAAAAGTCAAAATGTGAAAACTAATATTTCCTAAAATTTGATTTTACTGTAGCTATGGGAAAGTAGAAAAAATTGAGGGGAACTTCAGTAAAAAGGAACCACCTATCATTGCTATGTAAAGTGTAGTGGTGTTTATTGAAAGCTTTGCTGTGTTGTAGCAGTGCACAAAAAGCTATGCTGCAGTCTTAGAGGCCTAGTAAGTTTATCTTTGTCCTTTTGGCCTCTTTCTTATCTGCCTGGCACAGCCAAATCTGTATGAGTTTCAGGGAAGTGCTGAGACTTTTAGTGCTTTACAGAGGCACACTACTGATAGTGATAGGGCTGGATCGTGTGTTGTGCATCTCAGTAATTCTATTGAGATATGATGAAAAGAACGCCTTGCCAGTGTATGGAAGATAGCCAACAAAGAATATATTTGGTTAATCCCAACAACAAGTGATTTGATGCAAGTATGTTTACTCTTTTGGTGCCCAATAAAATTTGTGTTATTGAGATTATCAAACACATTCGTGCTGCTTAAATTTATATCAGCTACTGAAGCTGATACAATGTTCAGGAACTTCTCTAATTGGCTGGCAATCATTGTGGTGAAAACTGTTTGGCAATCAGTGAAGTCATGGAAACTTACAGTACTGATGTTTGTTTAGTAGATTTCAATACCTTGTTGAGGTCTCAGTCACTGCCCTGAGGAATTTACAATCAAAGATACATAAAGATAACAAACGTGCATTGAGGTTACTTGGCTGACAATTGTTAGCCAAGCCAAATATGACACATCAGGCATGACAGATACCATATACCTTGCATTCCATTATTAGTGAGTCATGAAAATAATTTGAGTATTTAAATTGTATACAGGAGGAATTAAACTGGAATTAGTACTAGAGGAATGTGGTGGAAAATGAAGTAACTTGCATTTCCCGATGTAAGCATTATAAAGGGGTCAACTTCTATGTTCAAAAATCATATGGATATTGGAGACAGGATTATTTATTTTAAAAAACTCTACTACTTCCTCACACAGATGTTAGTACTTCATGGAGCGTTGAAGTGCAAGTCCCACGTAGTTGTGTGCTAAAATAGGCCACTGAATTTTAATCAAACTCAAAGCTGTCCTTTCTTGTTTCATTTAGCACTGATAGTGATGTTTTTAGAATTGCTGTATGTGAATTGAATGTCTTGTCAGTGAAACCATAGTTATCTATGTAACACAATTACTATAGATCCATCCTCAAGTTTACCACAATTCTTGCCGAGTAACTGGACAGATTTATCTTGGCTTTGTGCAGGCAGATGGAAAAGGTAAATTAAACATGAGAAATAATTTGCTTCTTTAATTTAAAATTTTGAAGATGGCTAAGGTAGCTTAAGAAAATCCTACTCTGCCTTATTCAAATTCTGTGTGGTCTGGATTCTCACACCTTTTTAAAATCAGTTTTGATTTTTATTATTTAATTTTTCTCTATGAACTGCATTTTCATTTATGTGCTACATTATTGCAAGACTTGGCTGAGTTTACATTACATTTGCTATTTTGTTTCATTTGACCCATTTAATTTTTATTCTACAGCATTGCATATGTTCTCATCTGTTCAGGTGACAAAAGCTTCATCAGAAAATAAGAGAGAGAAAATTGAAGGGGGAAGGTATGTGCTGCAAGAAGAGCAGCAACAGTCTTCCCAGTCCAGAGACCTTGTAAAAATAATTTTGGATTACAAAACCTGGAAAGCTTGTTTTACAGGAGATTTGAAGATATGAATTTAAAAAAGTGAAAGGGAGCAACTTACAAATTATTAAGTTTAAGAAAAAACCAACAGAATACTAAATAAAAGTAGGTACTAAAACAAAATGAAGAGAAGGAAGGCTTAGAAAGCCTTTTCTGAACAAAAAGCAGCTGTACTGTATGGGTAGGGGAAGGTGGGGACAAGAGACATGTTAGAAATGTCAGAAAGGTAGATGCATTTATGGACAAGTTGTAGGAACAAAAAGGTTTTAAAAATAATAATAAAAAAGCCAAGATCCAGAGATTTCAGAAGCAGCCTCTCTTTAGAGTATGAAAATAGACTCTGCATTGAACAGGATTTCACCGTGGTTAATTATTGTGTAGTTTATTAACTCATCAAGTAACTTAAACCTTCCTATACTGTAATTTCTTTTTGACATGGTTTCTAAGATGAGATTTTCAATGCAACAAGTCTGCATAAACAGTTCTTCTGCATGTAAATACATTGCATGTAAATGATTATTGAGAGATCCAGACTATGAGAGACTATGCATATGATCCTGGTGTAGAACAGGACATCAGACTCAATGAAAGTTATTTCTTAGAATAAAATTCAGTCTGGGTTTGACTGGGAGAAGGAAGAGGGTTGGTAACTAGTAATTAGATTTATTGTTGATAGTAGCTGTGTTTGTGAATATTGAGTGTAATAATGCAAGTGAACACTCTGGCCTGATAATCACACTTGGTATTAAATTCAGTAGTAAATTTTTGACATTTTATTGACTAAAAGATAAGAGAAGTAGGAAAAATAAAAAAAAATTTTTCGTAATTAAGAGCAAGAAGTTATTTCTTTGCTCTGTCTTATTCTTCCTATGCCCATGTCCAATCAAAATGTAATGAGGTTTTTTTTTATTTTGCCATATTTTAGAATCAGATAATTTCAATTAGAATAACAGTTCCAAGGGTTCTGTACTTCACAGTCAAGGCAAGTTCAGGAGTATCTTTTAATTCAGACAACCACCCTAGCTTGTATATTGATGGACCCATGGAGTATTCTCCTATTCAGATTCCTAGTGGCAAAAGCTATTGGGAGGAACAGGAAAAAGCAATGTCATGTGAAAAAAAAACCCCCCAAACAAACAACAAAGCAAACAAACAACAAACAAACAATGCCACAAAAGATAAATAGTCCATTAAGGGATCATGCTACTGCATTGTTACTTCTACTGTCTCTGAAATCCTAAGCAAGTGTGTATTTAAGTGATAGGTTTAAGAAATGGCACCTTTTATTTTACATGTTTCTAGTGAGGTAGTTTTTGAGTTGTAAAGACTTAGAATCATAGAATCATAAAATTACCAGGTTGGAAAAGACCCACTGGGTCAACGAGTCCAATCATTCCTGTCAATCACTAAACCATGCCCCTCAGCACCGCATCCACCCATCCCCTAACCACCTCCCTGGGCAGCCGGTTCCAGTGCCCAATGTCCCTTTCCACGAAATTTTTTTTTCCTAATGTCCAGCCTAAATCTCCCCTGGCGGAGCTTGAGGCCATTCCCTTTTGTCCTGTCCCCTGTCACTTGGGAGAAGAGGCCAGCTCCCTCCTCTCTACAACCTCCTTTCAGGCAGTTGTAGAGAGCAACAGCCTCCTCTTCTCCAGCCTAAAAAAACCCAGCTCTCTCAGCTGCTCCTCATAAGACTTGTTCTCCAGCTCCCTCACCAGCTTCATTGTTCTTCTCTGGACATGCTCCAGAGCCTCAACATCCTTCCTGTGACTTGTTTGTGGAACCTTGATAATCTTTACTTGTTCTGGATCTTATTATAAGCAACTGTCACATATGGTAGTTGAAGGCTCAGAGCAACATCCTTCAGTGGAGATATTACCAGGTGTGCACACGTTTACAATAGGTTCTGCAAGATTCTGGAGAAACTTGAATGCTGAAAATGGTCCCTAGAGGTCTGAGTGCATTTCCCCCTGCCTTTTTTTTACCTTGATACAAAAGCACGAATGAGTAACATCGTGATTGATAATGTTCTGTTCACATGTGAATGATTTCCTTCTCTATTTCCTTAGTAATTTGTATGGTTCTTGTACCTTGTAATTTGACCTGGAGCACTCAAGCAGCCATGCATTGCTGAGAATGATCAAGTAACTTGTCTAGTTTAGTAATATTTTAATATTTTATTTAATATTTCCATTGTCCTGTACATCCTGACATTGTACATTGCTCACTGGTAACGTGATTTAGTGTGAATCAGGTATGTGTTATGGCACTACCAATATGGACTGGAATACCCCACTGGAGTCCCCATAGCAGTAGTAATAGTGAGTATGATTCAGTGCAGGAGTGGCTAAGATTAACTCAGAGTTTCAGGGAGCCAAGGGATGATTCATCCTTTGAAATAAAGAGAAGCTGCTAATAAACGCTAATAGACATTTTCAGTTTTATTTACAGCATACCAACACTTGCCATAGATATAGGGGAAGCAATACGATGAACTGAGAATATCACAAAAACAAGAGCTTTGAAAGCGATGACTTAGTCACCACGTAGATGCACACTCTAGTGCCAAGACACAGCAACAAAGTTTACTGCTGTTGCTACTGCAGCAGCTGATCTTAGTGCTGTTGTTTTACACTTGAGAATTGCTGGCTGTTTCCTTGAATTACTGTGTCTTACATGACCTTGACAACAAAAAATTTTATTTTATTGTATTTAAAGTGGCAAATTACTCAGATAGCAGGAAAGCCACTCTGAAGTAGACTCACTAGACAGGAAAATGAATTTGCTCTTCACAGAGTAGACTTGTTTTCTCCTCTATTTACAGTAGTTTTTGCATACCTGCCAAATCATTTTAACTGGAATATCATGCTACTCTTCCTGCTGTGACAGTCAAAAAAGCAAGGCCCGAGGATAGTTTTACTGGTCATGTTTGTTCATGTGTTTGATTTTTAAAAAATTCTTTATTCTTTTTCTTTCCAGTATCAGGTTTTTAAGTGGACTGAGATGTAGTTCACAAACATTTCCAGAATAAAAGCTATTCTGGGCACTATACCTAACACCTATACAATCCTCTCACCAGCCATGCAAAACTAGTGTTTTCAATTCATGTTATTAAGTTGTGGGATTATTTCTCTTCAATAACAAAGAAAAACTGCTGTAATAGCCAATGCAACTAATCTTCTGCATTACTGATTTCTCACTGACCTTGTACCTGCTTTGAGGTCACCATTCAGACAAACAATAGTTGAACATTTTTCTCAGCTTTCTTATTTGCCTTTCTGAATAGAATTTCCCTGTACCATTCAGAAAGTGTCTTTGTATCTGTGAACTCAGAAATACTTTTGCAACTCATCATCTCTTTCAGTGCTTAGACATCTCAAATTCAGTGTGTGCACTGTTAAATGTTCACTAAATTCCTCCTCTCCAGAAAAAAACCATTGCCTTAAAATCATAAGAGTACTGTTTGGTTTGTATATGTCTCTGTTCATAGGAAAGAATAATTTCAAAAAAAGATTGTCAAATGTGCACCTTCCCTTAGCATTTGCTAATGTTTCATTTTCCTTAAGTGAATAGTGGAAAGCCTCTACCCCTCCTTTTTGAGGTTTTTTTCTTTTCCTGGTTTATACTAGTCTGGTTTATAAATTAGTCTGAGCAGGCTCTGATGGCATATTTAACCCATATCTTGTTGAAGTATTTTGTTTGTTATGGTTACTTCTTGTGTGTGTAAGTGTACTACTTCTGGCTCGTATACTGTTAATTTTCTTCATAGTATCTTGTGTGGTGCCACATTTTGTGTTTGTGACCAAACAGTCTTGAAAATACAAAGGTGTTTAAATTATTACTGAACAGCGCTTACAGACTATTAGGGACCTTTCTGTTTCTCTCAGGGTCCTGCCAGTGAATAGGCTGGGAGTGAACAAAAAGTTGGGTGGGGACATAGCTAGGACAGCTCACTTCAATTACCAAAGGGATATTCCTCACCATATAATGTTTGCACTCAGACATATAAGCTGGGGGAAGAACGAGGAAGGGATAACATTTGGAGTTATGGTGTTTGTCTTAGAATCACAGACTCATAGAATACTTAGGGTTGGAAGGGACCTTAAAAATAATCTAATTCCACCCCCCCTGCCATGGGCAAGGACATCCCACTAGATCAGGTTACCCAAGGTCCCATCCAAGCTGGCTTTAAACACCTCCAGGGAAGGGGCACCCACAACTTCCCTTGGCAACCTGTTCCAGTGTCTCACCAGTCTCCTGGTGAAGAAATCCTTCCCATTATCTAGTCTAAATTAGCCCTTCTCCAGTTTATACCCATTCCCTCTTGTCCTATCACCACAAGCCTTTATGAATTGTCCCTCTCTAGCTTTCTTGTAGGCTCCTTTTAGATACTGGAAGGTTGCTATAAATATCCTTGGAGCTTTCTCCAGGCTGAACAAGCCAAACTCTCTCAGCCTGTCCTCATATGGAAGGTGCTCCAGTCCTTGGATCATCTTTGTGGACCCCTTCCTGTAGTTCCATATTCTTCTTACGTTGAGAATTCCAGAACTGGCCACAGTACTCCAGAAGAGGTCTCACAAGAGAGGAATAGAGGTGCAGAATCACTTTGCTTGGTCTGCTGCCCACGCTTCTTTTGATGCAGGCCAGAATATAGTTGGCCTTCTGGGCTGTGAGCACATGCTACCAGCTCATGTTGAGCTTCTCATTGACCAGCAACCCTGCACCCTGGTCAGGGCAATTCCAAGCATAAATACAGACTAGGCAGAGAATGGATTGAGAGTAGCTTGGAAGAGAAGGATTTCAGGAAGCTGGTGGATAAGCAGCTCAACATGAGCCAGGAATGTGCACTTGTAGTCTAGAAAACCAACTATATCTTGGGCTGCATCAAAAGAAGTGTGAGCAGTAGGTTGAGGGAGTTGATTTTCCTCCTCTACTCCACTCTTTTGAAAGCCAACCTGGAGTACTGTGTTCAGTTCTGAAGCCAAAAGCAAAGGAGGGCCATGAAGATAATCAGAGGGCTGGAGCACCTCCCATAGGAAGACAGACTGAGAGAGTTGGGCTTGTTTAAACCAGGGAAGAGAAAGCTCCAGGAAGACCTTAGAGTGCCCTTCCAGTACTTAAAGAAGACCTACAGCAAAGTTGGGGAAGGGCTCTTTATCAAGGAGTGCAGTGATAGGGCAAGGGGTAAAGAGTTTAAGCTGAAAGAGGGTAGTTTTAGATTACATGCTAGGAAGGAATTTTTTACTGTGAGTGTGGTGAGGCACAGGAACATATTGCCTAGTGAGGTTGTGGATACCCCATTGCTGGAGGTGTTCAAGGCCAGGCTGGATGAGGCTTTGAGTAACTTGATCTAGTGGAAAATGCCCCTGCCTGTGGCAGAAGGGCTTGAACTAGATGACCTTTAAAGTCCCTTCCAACCCAAACTGTTCTATGATTCTATAAATTAAGAGCATATAAATATTATTTTGTTTAAAAATAAATATAAAACTTTACATTTGTGATCAATGAAGTGATCATCATTTATTTTTAATGCATTTGTGTTTAGATTTTATTAAATCAATAAAGCAGTACTCACATGCTACTTCTACAGCATTCAAACAGATTAACTTTCCTTTCCTTCCAGATTTGAGTACACACATGTAATATTTGTCTCTTTCCCAGGTAGAACTGCTAAGACTTATATCAGTTAGATACTTCCTAAAACTGAATGTTACTCAAGAAAACTATACAAGTTTTCCCAAGTTAAGACATCTTTCTCCATACCTTCTAGCAAAAGTTGTGTCAACTCTACTTAATTAGCATTGACGTGATATCTACTGATGATTGTACAGGCTGTTTGGAGACCTTTGTGTTGCAATGTAGTGTTCTTTTTTTTGTTGTGGGAGGACTAGATTGCTTTGTGCTACTGGTTGCCATCATAACATATTAAAATTTAACCCACTTGTGTTCTGGAAGTAATGAGGTTTGCTACGTAACTTTACACTTCTGTATTAGTGGTAGAAACCTTCCCCTGTGGAAAGCTTGCAGCTTGAATAATTTAATTGGAAAAATTTTAACCTTTTTAGGTTTTCTGGATAAATATTTCTGAGGCAATAGTTAACAACATTATATATACAACAAAGTTTACATTACTAGACACAGAGAGGGAAGAGAGGGGAAAGAAGAACAAAGAAAGAGAGACAAGAAAGTAGTTGTCACTATGCTAAAGACATTTCAAGTTCTTAGTAAAGTAGAGAAATCACATTAAAATTACAAGGCAATTTACTATTGAGTCAAGTACCTACAAAGCACTGAGCTCTCAAGCAGATGGAGTCTGTTGCATACTTCTTCTACTCTAAACTGTTGATTAATTCCTTCCAATTAAAGATACCTTTCAGAGTGGAAACATTCCTTTGGCCTTGCGAAAGCCAGCCATACTCAAGGTGAAGCAATACTCTCCTTTGTGAGGATCCTGAATTAATCAAAATACTTATGGAGAAAAATATGCAGATATCCAACAACCCAAAAGACTGAACAGTGTTGTTTAAATTCTTTTTTCATATAGTCTGCTATTTTTATTCATCTAATTCTGCATGCACAGTGAACATAAATTACATTGCTATGTGAAAATAATGTAAACATTGTATTTACCTTCTTTCTGTTGTGTAATAAGTCTTCACATTGTTTTTACCTTGGTAAATTACCTTAGATTAGTCAGTAACTAATTATTTATTAAACTGAATAGTTGGCAGTATAAGTTATTTTGGAAATCATCATCTCTGTGCTGGTTCCCAGTGTATCTCATTCTAACTGTGAGCTATCTCCCTTTAAGACCACTTGGCTACCTCTGTCTTTGCTGCCCCTCTTCTTTCACACTCAGCTGTGACACTGCCTTCATCTCTGTCCTGATATTGATTATTAGTTCAGAAAAGTGTCAGAGTAAAAAACAAGAAAAAAAACCAAAATCAGCTTGTAGTTGCTTAAGTTTTTGCATGTACAAAGAATAAGAGGATTCATTATATTTATCATAATTCAGTGAGCTAGAAGCCAATACAAGAGGGAGCAATATGTAAAATAAAATTAATATTCCAATATGTGAAAGCTTCTTAAGAGTGGACCTGTGAAGAATGGGACATTTGATAGAAATTGTAGAAATCCCAATATGATGCAATCTTAAAGAAAAAAATATACCAAATCCTGTCAGAAAAGAACAGCCTTTATTAAGATACACTGGATGATCTAATTCAGCAGATCTGTCTATAGTTTTTTGAATAGCATAGAAGAACTGGATACTAAAGATAAATACAGAAGCTAACTTGGAAATCCTATACTAACGTTCTAATTGTTTGATGTAATAATGCCCAGCAACAAACGGAACATAAGTTGATATTAAGGTGGACTGCAAGATGAAAACTCAAGGTCACTTATTTCCCACTTGAAATAAGAGCATATTTTCATTGTAACTTTTCATAAACTTGTTTGAAAACTGTGAGTTTTTCACTGACAAGTAGATTTATATGACCTAAAAGGTAAGAGAATAATACTTTTTGAAGATTTTGATGGAGAAAGTTAAATGAGTTTACGAAGGACAGTATTATATTATTATAAAAATATTTATACTTATTTTATGCTGAATTTTCTTTGCAGTTTTCCCAGTGGGAATATTCAAGTTTTACACTGAAAAAACTCCTCTTTCAATTTTCTTTTTAAATTGACATTTGAGGTTGCTTTGATAAAGGTATAACTTCTTACAGGTAAGGAGAGTACCAGAACTGTGGAAAAAAATAAAAGAAATTGTTCTTTTGATTGGTTTCACAACATGTGTTAAAAATTAGAGGATTTTAGGAAGGTCAGAATGATTTTTCCAAATTACATTGTCTGATGCTGAGAAGTGGGACTAATTTCACTAGAGACCTGTAGGTAGTCACTGATTATAGTAGAGAATATGAGGGAAACTGCTTTGATAATACTAGTACACTTATGTAGGAAGTTGCATAATAATTTATTCTGAATCTTAATAACCAAACACACTGCACAATTTGAATCTCATTGCTCTATTTTGAAGGTAGTTGTAGGGTAGAAACTTTGTACAATTTGTTTCTATTAGCTGCCTTTGGCAATCCTGCACTAGAAGAGTGTTTGTCTTAGTTGGGAAAAAGAACAGTCTTCTATCATTAGGTAATAGAATTGGGCAAGAGATGGGATCTTGTACTGTAGTGGAGAAATGAGATGTTTTTCTGGAAATACACCAGAAGATCAAGAATTTTTATGTAACCTTAAAGCCAAAAGACTAAAGAACAGGCTGCTGCTTTGTACAGATAGCAAGATTATTTGTGTTTTTTACAGTTATTTTGAGGATAGGTATCTGCTAGTGATGAACCATTTTCAGATGTTGGGAACAGCTTTCTGTGTTGATAGGGGTATCTCATTACTGTTGCCGTGCTTTCTTCTGACAGTGATAGTGACTGCTGTCAGAGACAGGATATGGAAGTTTGACAATTCCTGTATACTCTTTAATACATTCATAGTTTATATAAAGCAGAGAGAAATACTTTCACTCTACTTTTCTTTCAGCTTTAATGGAGTAAACAGATCCAAAAAGACTAACTGAAAAGTCTCTGTGCCAGAGAAGTACTTCAAAAAACATGCAGGAGACTAGGAATGGTTGGACTCGATGATCCGATAGGTCTCTTCCAACCTGGTGATTCTATGATTCTATGAGAAGCTGCATGCATTTTAGACAAGTAACTTCTTTATTAATTTTTATTTCCTCACCCTGCAGGCAGAAGGAGTGGAAAAGACTGCTGTCCCACTTTTCAGGCTTTCATAACAATTTTGATTACTGCTCTTATGTTTAAAACCCCCAAATACTGTAAGCCAGCTACTGAATGTTCTAATCTTCCTGACTACGGTCAGTTCTGGAGTACAGGATCTACCGTATTTCAAGGGACTGAAATCAATATATTTTCCTAGTTAATGTGATTTGTTTCTAACAGTGTAAATTAATTCTCCACTGTTGCAATCTGGTTTTTTTTATGTGGAAATGTTTTAGCAAAAAAGAACAAGATTAAAGTAATTACTATACAAAGTATTCTCAAAAAGCCCAGCAAACAAAAGGAAGCCAAGATTGTGACAGATAAGGAATGTCATTATGAACAAGACTCAGGGCTATTGTGTCTTGTGACCATAAATGCAGGAAGTTATTTTTGCCCTGGACCCTTTTTAAATATAGGAACTAAATAAAAATCTGGTGGTTTTAGGTATGGTGCATAAACAGACACTGAAAGTTCATCTAAATGTCTGGGCAATAAGATGAAGGTGTGCTCATATTTAGGTCAAACAAAAACTTTTGAAAAGGTGAATAGTTTTTACTTGCATGTACATGAATTCATAACTCCCAACTATATTTTTTTTTTTTGGACATTACGGCTAAAACACCAGCATCTGAGGTAGAATTACATAACTTAACAGCATTTCCTTTCTCAACAGTCAAATAATTTTGTAGGATGTCCCTGTTCTTATGGTCTGAACAGTATGTTCACAGAATTTCTTAGGAAAAACTCTTTGTTGCTGTTTCTATTATGTCAACTACAAAAAGTACATGCAGAAACTTTAATCATTTTAATAATTAACTAGAGATTTACCTAGATTGATTAAAAACCTCAAACACCATGTATGTGAAACAAATTAAACTTTCTGAGATAAGAAATCAAAACAATTTAATCTCCATAACTTTACCTTCTTCTTTAGTATATATCAAATAGTGCGTGTGTTTATGTGTGTTATTTTCTATGATTAATGGATAATTTTCAGCTTTTTTTTACAATGTAACCGACAGTACTCTCACTACTTTCCTGGAGACTTTATTAACATTTGTATTTGTGTACTATATGCTCTTTAATCTTTTTCTCAATGTATTCTTTGTAAGGATGCTTTTAATGCTAAAGTTTAAATAATTATTTTGTTATTGAGTTTTGACTCAGTTACATGTTTTTCATGTTGTATTTCACACTTAATTTCTGCAAATTCAAACTGTTACAATGTTCAGAAAAAAAAATTATTTATTGTCTGGCCATCTCATTTTCCAGTTGCATGTTTCCTGCAGTTCACTGATTTTTCCTGAATGTTTTGAAAAATAAAATTACATCTCTAAATGGTTTTTGTTTCCTATGTATCCTGCACTTAAATTAATTCTTCCCTAAATCACTGTTTGTACTAAATCTTGAGGGCAAAATGGTTGCTTTCATTTTAAAATCAGAAAAGTAGCATCCAGAACAAATGGAAATGAAGTTTCAGTGAGATACATAGAGTTTTCATGTTACAGAAACTCTTCCTTTAGATTTCAATCTGCAATTCAAATTTCTTAGAATATTAAATTATAACATTTGTTTGAAATAGTCCTCTGTGGGGTAGCTTGAGAATGGGGCAGATGGTTGTCTTGCAGGATGTTTTATTTCATGGTGTTTCCCAGAGAAAGTGTTTGCTCTGCTCCTCTAAATTAGTGTTGCTAGATGCAAAGACACTGCTAATTTGTATAAAAATGACAGGTCAAGTGGTTAAAGAGCTTCCCAGAAGGTTATTTCAATACCTCATAACCATTAAGCATACATATAAACTTTCTCATACAAAATACTGTATCTTTAAAAAAAATTGTAAAACTTCCATAGTCCATAGAATCAAAGGTAGAATTTATTCCTTAGTGTCTCCTCAGTTCAGGTTCCCTCCTGTAAATCATAGTCATTCTATACTGCATGATCCAGCATACAAAGTAAGGAATATCCTTCCTTAATATGAGAAGAGAAACTGTCATAAAACACAAGGTAGCAGTGTAGAATGGGATAGAAAGACTGGATTTTTTTCTAATTTATTTAATTTTGCTTGGATTTCTCTCTGTCTGGGTTACCAGCAAAATTATGGCTAGTGGAGAGAAAAATTATGAAGTAATCATCATTCAAGAAACCATACAGTGGATTCTGGAGGAAAGCACACAAGTAAATTAAGTAATTAATATTTTGTTTCATTAGTGGTTAGAAATTATGTTGATCAGAATATAAACAAAAGCCAAAAATTGACAAATTTGTCTTAAGGGCAGCAAAACGTTTAATTTTATGTTGAAGCATTTAATTTAAAAAAAACCCCAGATTTGTTGAAAAGACAGTTTGTAACTGTTCATTTTGATCTTTTTATCAGTTATAAATATTTTTTCAGATCAAATTAATGCATATCTTCCTGTCATTTAAGTGATCATTTACTGCTATCTTACCCATCTAAAGTTCTGTGGGGAAAACTTAATTCAAGTCTCTATATTAAAAGGAGATAAGTTAGTTTACTACATAGTATTAAGTCAAGATTGACTATTACTAGCTATAACAATGTAGATTTAAATTTAAGGTATTCATGGGTTTGTGGGAGTGATAGGGAGTCTTTTATAAACTTGCCTAAGATGCTGCCTTTTCGGGAAACTTGCTACAAGACTGTAAAGTCATTACTGCAAGTCTCATCACCATTACTGTGAGAAAGCTGGTTTTTTCCTTTATTCTTCTCGGCTGCTTTTCCTAGAAAAAGCTCACCTACACAAGCCATATTCAGCAAAAGACCCATTTCTGAGACACATTCTTGCTAAGTGCTTTGAGCAAGATTTTTGGTTTTGCTGTGTGATTAGTCAGGTAAACATTTAGGGCCTATGTCAAAACAAGAGCTGAGTAAGAGATGAAATCAGAAAACATTGTGTAATGTTTCTATAAAATCATTTCATGTTATTTGGTATTTCAGTTCAATTTATTATGGTCTTGCTTATTCACTCATTGTTTCTAGTTTGATTTTTAAACCCCTTTTCCAATACAAGCCAGGTACTGTTAACTTTTGAAAGTTACACTTCTTCAGTATGGGCAGCGTGAGAAGGAGTTTAGGATCAAGATCAGTGGTTTGGTGGTGGACAGACCAAGATACTCCAACAGTCTCCTGGATGAAAGGGGCACTTGAGTGTGGTCTAGCAAAGAACAGGAGGAGAAGAAATGGGGATCAGCATTATCTTTCCCTGCAAACACAAATGATTTTTCATGTTCTTGTTCTGTCTTTTGATGTGAAGATCTTCTTAGGAGAAGACAAAGAAAGGGCAGTCTGCGTCTATCTATCAACCACCTAGTACTTTAGCTGTTTTCTCTGTTTTTCCACACAAGCACTTTAAGAAAGCTGTCTATCAGCTTTCCTGAGCAAGAAGCAAGGTCTTACTTATAATGAATGTCATTTTTATTGCAGTAAAGCTTTTAAGTTAAATTAGGGTACTGATTTCATACTGTATTATTTCTGCTGAGACTAAATTTCACATGGAAAAGTCCCAGGAAGTAGGACTTTCACAAGGCATTTTACTTGCCATATTTTTCTCCATCTTCTCTTGACACTTGGCTCATAGATTTTTTTATACTCTTCTGTAACACTGGTTGGTGCAAGGTTTCCAGTGAAAGAGAGAACAGTATGTCATACTAGAAGGATAGAAGGATGGGATGCCATCCAGAAGGATGTGGACAAGCTGGAGAAGTGGGCATCTGTGAATCTCATGAGTTTAACAAGGCCAAGTGAAAGGACCTACACCTGCGTTGGGGCAATCCATGTTTTCAATACAGGCTGGGGGCTGATGCCATTGAAAGCAGAACTGTGGAACTGACATGAGCTGACAATATGCATTCACAACCCAGAAGGCCTACTGTTTCCTGGACTTCATCAAAAGAAGCATGGCCAGCAGGTTGAGGGAGGCAATTCTCTACTCCACTCTTGTGAGACCCTACCTGGAGTACTGTGCTCAGTTCTGGAATTCCCAGCATAAGAAAGATATGGAACTGTAGGAAGGGGTCCAGAGTAGGGCCACAAAGATGTTCAGAGAGCTGGAGCACCTATGCTATAAGGACAGACTGAGAGAACCAGAGTTGTTGAGCCTGGAGAAGAGAAGGTCCTGAGGCAACCTTAGAGCAACCTTCCAGTACCTGAAGGAGCCTATAGGAAAGCTGGAGAGGGACTTTTTATAAGGGCATGTAGTGATGGAAGAGGGAGAAAGGCTTTAAGTTGGAAGTGGGAAGATTTAGATTGGACATTAGGAAGAAGTCCTTCATGATGAGGGTGGTAAAACACTGGCACAGGTTGCCCAGGGAAGTTGTGGATGCCTCCTCCCTAGAAGCGTTCAAGGTCAGGTTGAATGGTGCCTTGGGCAGCCTGGTCTAGTGCGAGGTGTCCCTACGCATTGCAGGGGGGTTGGAACTGGATGATCTTTAAGGTCCCTTCCAACTCAAACCATTCTATGATTCTATGACTAAAATTTATTAAAAAATATTTTCTTAGTAAAACAGAAATAATATTTTTTTGGAAACCAAGGATAAGTGGAATGCTATGATTCAAATCATATAATTGCAGAGAAATGGAAGAATTTTTACAATAAACTAACAGCAGACAGCTAAAAGGCAGGGAAAAAAAAACATGAAGCCAAAAGGGAGAAAATTATAAGTGTACAATTCAACTCCCCAGAAATTTCAGCAGCTTTATGTTGCCAAGTGTCCTCTGCAGTCTAGAAATTAAATATTATTAAAAGTTAATTCAGTATGCTTTCCTCCTCAGGCCAAGTGTAATAAAGAGAACATGCAAGTCTGTACTTGTGCTTATAAACATCCTCCTGTACTGTCAGGATGTGGATTTGCTAGTCGTACTTGTGCCTCCATGATCTGTGCTGATGCCAGTGCTACCTAGTGGTATGAACTGGCTCAGTCTTCTGAAAGTTTATTCATTTGCATTTTTTTGAGGTACCGCAGACTGTGGAGAAGCTCTTGGATTACTTGTGCCACTTTATCAGAAGCTGTCTTGTTTACAGGAATAGCTCATTGAGAAAGGCTGTAATATGATCAAATGGGATGAAGAATCTGGCACCGAAGGAAGAGAGACAGCATGTGTATATTTAGGGTCTTGATTCCATTTGGTTTTCCCTTTTAACCTGTCATTCTAATTTTGAACCTTATCTGTGTATTTAACCAAGACCTCCAGAGATGCAGCTTTTCAACAAATGTACTAGTGTAACTCTGTTTTATGCAAGAAAAGGAAGGCACCATACATTTGTTCTGTTTTTTCTCATGGTGCCTGTGTAGTAAAAGTAATTGTATGTACATCAGAAAACCCCCCAAGAATGCTTAGTTTTTGCAAAAATCTATGAATTACAGAGTTTATAGAGTGCAGCTCAAGTGTTTGTTATTGCATATTGCCGCATATAATAGCAGAAACATTGCAATTTATACTTTTTCTGGAGCTTCAACCACAATCATGCAACGTAATCTTAAAAAACCTGCCTGGCTGCTCCAGCTGTTTGCAAGAGACTAAGGCATGATGAGCTCTGTAAAAGCACATAGGTGCTTTTAAACATTGGTAGAAAGAAATGACCTTTCAACTCTTTCCTCAATCACTTTCTTTGCTTCTAAATTATATTGAAGCCTATTCTGTTTGCAATGAAGTATGGCAAATGTATGATGACTATTGTCCATGACCAGATAGAAATAATATTCAAGTACCAGTTACTACTTAAAAAAAATGTTATCCCAACACAACAGGTAGTTGCAGCACTTAGTTATGCAGGGTCAAAGTGAGTTTCAGTTCCAAACAAGTCATGGATTCTTGAGAATAAATTATATGAACTCAGGCCAATAATGCTGGAAATACTTTCTATGATGTAACAGCACATTATCTTTGAAACAGAATTGTTTTGCCCTGAGCTCCCTGCTAGCCAAGGAAAATAACTTAAGTACATCTAACACTCCTATTTTCAAATAGTCTGAACAAATTCAGGATTGTGTTTGTCACTGACAAAATTTTTATAGGAAAATTTTTTATCTTCTGGATAAAATGAAACTTTTTTTTTTCCTAAATGGTAGAAAATATTAAAAGCCTTTTGAATATGATGCTAGCACAGCCAACATTGTCATCTGAGAAATCTGAGTTTACATGGAAATTAGATGTAAGAGAATATGTTACTAATTAAGAATTTGATCTTTTTATCTGAGAAATCCTGTCTTACTAAAGTAATAACATTTAATTGGCCTTCCCCCTTGAGAATTGTTTGCTTTTTCAAAGTCTAAACACACTTTAACTCAGTAAATGCTGCAGCAAGGACCTATGAGTGTGAATTCCCCTGTTTGCCTTGCAGTTCATTTTGCCAGCTTGTCTTCTAAACGTCCAGCTGTGTTTTCACTGGGATTTACAAACTATAGAATTGCGACTTGATGAGGATGCACTCGTTGCATACTCTAGATCAGGTGATCAATTCCTGCCAGTGCATAGGCCAAGAGGGAGGAAGGCAAGTACAGTAATGTCCCAGACCTCCTGTGCATGTGGAAGCAGGACCTCTACTGTTTCAGGCATTGGTCAATCTCAAAACTAATTTCAGGTTTTTGAGTTGGTTTTGGTGTGTGATGCCTTGTCCACATCCTCAGCCTTTATACTCTTCACTGGAACTGGCTCATGTTTTTCTCTGCAGGAATTTTGACACTAGTGTGTATCACCAGAATTCAAATGAAACTAACCTAATACTGGTCTGATTCTATATATGGGGGGAAACACTCCGATTCTGTGTCTGCTAAGATGGCCTCAAGCTCTACTGAGTTACTAACTTAATAACTACCTTTGCTTCACCTTCTTGTCCTTGACCATAAAACATTCTACCTCAAAGCATAAAAACCAGGAAGCTGTAGGTATGGAAAGGTCAAATGTGAAAAATAATAATTTCATTTCAGCCTGGCGCTAACAGAACATGAAATTGAAAAACAATGCTTTACTAGATAAGGAAGAACAGATTGCATGTAGAAAGACCCAAGTCTTCAACTATCAAATGTTCTATCTGACTCTAACCCACGTCATTTAGAACAGGAAACCCAGAAAAATCTGTTTCCTTCAGATCGTGTTGACGTAATGGTTTTCAAGGTAATTAATATTCTGAATTTCAAGCTGGCCCTCTGGAATCCTCAAAGGCGAAATGAGACAAGAGACCAAACAAAACATTTCCTTTCTTTCCCAGAGAAAGATAAATAGGAAGAGCTAAGCAAGCTCTGACAGGCTTTAAACTGTGATATGAAATTGGATTGTATTATACTGCCTAAAAAAGCATTCTGGAGCTATCAAATTGATAAGAGCTGCTTGTTCCACTGAATACACCTCTGTTTTAGGAGGAAAAAACAACTACTACTGACTAGAAACTTTTTAATCCAAAACTGAAATGTTATCTGAGACTAAAGGCTCATGCTTAAAAAAACCTAAATATTTGCTAGACATTAGAGAAAGTAAGTAATCACTCAAAGCATTTATTGTTTTTTGTTGTTCCTGAGCCATTTAGTCAGGAAAAAAATCCCAGAGGTATGAAGTCTGCAGGAAAATAGTGGAGCACCTCTCTGAATGGTGGGGACCGAATATTTCAGTGTAACATTTAGCTTTAGCTTAAAAGGCAAACAAATGTACTTGAAGTTTACTACCCTTTCCCCTATTCTTTCCCTAATTCAATTAAGTAGATGGAGAAAGAGAAAGAGAGAGACAGCATGTGGTTTCTCACTCTGCATATAGGTGCCTATTGTTATGCAGCAGCCTAAAGTCAGTGTTACTTGTAATGAATTGATTGAATTCATATTTTTTGGTATATCTGCCAAGTTCTGCTATCAGAAGACATACAATTATCATGGTAGATTATAAAGCTGTTATTTTAATCAAAAGTGTGATGTATGGCAAAATATTTGCATTTTACCACCTTCAAGGTTTTCTCCTTTCTTTGGCTTCCAGGCAAGATGATGATGCAGGATGTAAAAAAAAAAAAAAAAAAAATACACTGATCTCTACTTGATCTAATGAATATAGTTTTAAAACTAATTTCATACAAATTTATCGCTCCATTTATTTTTTTTGATATGTGAGTAGAGTTATGTATTCAACAACAGATATGCAAAGCCCTTGAATGCTGCCAAAGAATACAAGTTATACAAGCGGGCATGTCATAGGCTGACTTAGTGACTCAAGCCTTGGCAGCTGCCCTATAAACAAAGCTACTGAATTGGTTTGAATTTGTCTACTCATAGAACTTCTTATGCAGCTCACTTTCAAAGATAGACTTTAAATTACTAGAGAGTAAAAACTTGATAAAAATGCATGGATAACTAATGAGTTGAAAAAATAGAGTAAACTTTAGAAATGCAATTATAATAGTCATATTTCAGTTTCTAAGTTTTAATCAGACATGAACACATGCTAAGTCTAAAGCAAAGATTTGCAAATCAAAATGCATTTTCTTTCTGTATTACTGTAATTTGCATTTCTGCTTTAGGACTCAGATTCCAACTCCTGTGCCAAACAGCACTGTCAGAACTGCTGATCACCTGCAAAAACTGATTTTGAATATCAAGCAAATATTGAGAATCCAGTAGTGTAGGCTGCTTTGCAGATGATTAAAGGCTTGTTCATACAGTCAGAGTGTTTTGAATGTATAAAATGGAACAGCATGCAAGGAAAAAAAGCTAAACTACCTAGTTAAAAAAAACTATGATTCTGTAGGTCAGTTCTTTATTCAGTTATATAATTATAGAGGCATCTGAGTCCCAAACTATTAATAATTTCTGAGTTTATAAAAGTGTATAAAATATATTTATACTCAAGAGTTCAACAGCAATGCGTATTTATTAATGTTTCTTGAGGATAGCTTTGCTAGCATGCAATTGCCTGCTTGATTGATAGCAAGCCCCCTAAAGCAAATCCCTATAAATGTTGAAAATCTATAATGTATCTTGTATTAGAATGCTAAAGTCTTCATAGGTAGTTTTCTGCTAAACTCTCATGACAGCTCTTTCTCTTTTTATTTCTTCTAGAACATTGTTTCTTCAATTCCAGAACACAGGACTCCGTCACCTCTCTCTGGAAGGGAGGGAAAGACTGTTTGTGGTCAGTTTGGTTTCACATTGGCATTTAATTTAGAAATCAAACATGAGATCTCAGTTTATGCATAATTTCAACTACCATTAGCAAATATTGAAAGTTTGTCACGTACAGTGGTGTAGCACTTACCATTAGTTAGTGCCCAAATCCATGTAAGTTAGCATTTCTTCTGCATTTTCTCTATAACTGTAGAGCATAAAAGTGGTAACCAAATACATTTAGAGATGAGCTGGATAAAAGTTGGAATTTTCTGGTATAGGCTAAAAATTACTTTAAACTGAATGTTTCTGAATATCCAGAAATTAAGGGAAGCTGGAGGCAAAGAAATAACTAAGATAGCTATGATAGGAATGATTGGACTCTGTGATCCTGGAGATCTTTTCCAACGTAGTGATTCTGTAATAGCTAATTGAGTCAGCTTTTCTCCAGAGGACAGAGAGGGTAACCAGATTTGAGGTTCTATCACTCAGGAGACATTGGAGCAACTTGCTTCTTTGGAGAATTCTTGCATAGGTCTCACTTTACCTAATTACAAGTGCTGTCCAAAACGCTTAGTCCTTACAGAAAGGTTTGACAAAGAGGGAAAGATCCACACATGCAGGACCTGTATGCAGTTAATGCATGAAGCTATATGCTCTCTCTGACTTTTAGTTTACAGCATGAAGCTAGCTTCTGATTCAGTTGACTAGTATGCTGGTTTCAGTTTCACTGAAGCTGAGGAGATCTAAGCATTATCCTGTAGCCAACCACGCATTTGCAGGTATTATTTTACATATAAATGCTTCTGCAAAATGACTAAAGTTTCAGAATGGAAGTTCTATTTAAGTTGAGAACAAAAATATTTTGTTGTAAATGCAGCACCAAGGCTTGAAATTTATAGAAATTAAGCACATTTACTTTAGTTAAAAACTATGATTGTCTTTCAAACTATCACTAATTGAAAATTACATTAACAAAATTTAATATGTTTTAGTCTCTATGTCTGTGAAACAAACCTCACAGATCTTTCTTGGCACCCTGAAGTTTTATAATATATGCTACCAATATATTTTCACGGGCAAATACTCTAAGAAACTCTCCTTGTAAATGACATCTAAATTTCATTCCTGAGAGTGGAGTGATTACTGAACAATTTTTCATCCTTAAGCTGTGTGAATGTATTTTTTCCAGTATTTTACGTTAAGATGACATCTTGAGGGAAAATTAGTGGCCAAAATCAAACTCACTATTCATACCTATATATATATGGACTACTTGTTCTTCAGACAGATATTATTTTAGTCACAGAGTTGGCACCATGCACATAACATAGACAAATACCTGTACTGGAAGGAATACCTACTTCTCTTCAATTCAGTTTAATAATACAAATTTTGTAATTTATGTAAATATTTTATTCTATGTGATTTTTTTAATGGTTGACATGTTAGACATAATGAAGGATGACAAGGAATAATGAGACCACTTAGATGATATATTTGATGATTTTTCAAGGGTCATAGTCCCAGAGATGGGCCTCCTGAACACACTCTTGGTTTTGTCCACATTGTAACATAATTATTTTTTTAGGCAGAACTCACTATTGCACACAGTGGATAGTTTTGTTCAATAAATGCAATGGTATTCTATGCTCTCTTCTGTTTTTCTTATGTGCCCTTTTTCTTTGCAGCGGTAGCTTTCAAAGGGAAGTTGGGATTTTTTAATGGAGATTGTGAATTTTGTTTTGGTTTTCCCTTCTACAAGTAAATAGTAATACTAGCAGCTCAGACACTTGGAGAGGGAAAAAAACTCATATGAAAGAAAGTAAATTTCTTCTACTCCAAAGAATCTGTCATGTAATACTTGGAAAACATCCAATGCATAGAATTGCTTGTATTTCAGTGACTGTGAAAATGATCCATCTATTGTATTATATTATAACATATAAGATTTGCCTCAGCAGGTGGAATTTTAGAGATACATAATATTGTCAAAGATCAGTTAATGTTAATTAACAGTTAATCAGTTAATTAACATAAGTTAATGTGCAGGTGTTTAAAATGAAAGAGCAAATCTAATTTTGATATAATGCAAGAACTGAGATAAAGAAAGAAATTGCAAGGTAGATTAGGTAGAATGTGCTCAGTGAAATGTAATTTATATAGGTTTAAGCATATTCCATTAAATTCACAGAACAGAGCTGCCTGATGAACACTTAATGAAAAATAATGTTTTACAACTTTTCTAAAAGTTGCTGTCTTCAGTTACATGCATATATATTAAATGTTGTTCTAGAACAAAAGATAATTTCTTTTGGATGTGTATTCTGTGAGTGTGCAGATATACAGATAACATATATATGGAGACGTGTATGTGTGCATATATATATATACACACATATAAACAAAATACTCATATACAGAGAGTGTGAAAATGAAGGAGTAGTAGTCCTTGTATGAATTCAAGATGTACTATTCTTCCTCTAGGAAAATTTGAAAATAAAATTAAGTAGTGGTGTAGGATTTGGCATATATGAATACCTAGCTGCATTTTCTCTAACCTTGCATTAATATACATCAAGGAAATCTCTTAAATCAAAACAACAGCAGTAGTTTTGATAAGTGTCAGCTAATTTGTAAGCATTGCTGAGGGCAGTGTATTTAAACAGTCTTACAAACGCAGAGGGGAGAAAAGCTCTATAAAGGAACACTATATCTTTTTGAAGTGTAATTGCCAGAAGGATTTTGTACAAGGAAGATGATTCCATTTTGCAACAGCTGTTCCAGAATAAGTGGTAGAGATTTCAGTATCCTCTACCCAGCTGTGGGTCTTTCTTAAGAACTGCAATAGTTGTGTATATGAGGAAAACTGCTTGTAGTGTTAATTGCAGCAATATATCTTCAAGGTCTAATGTGGTACAAAATTCTGAAGTGTTAGTAATTTATATAAATAGGAATGGATATATAAGCTGGAAAATACTAATATTTTTCTGAAGAATTTTACATTCCCATGTTCCAAAAAACCTTTATTTCCTCTTCTCTTCAGTGGGTTTTGTTTGCAGCTGTGGGAAAGTGCACTTAAAATTGTCTTTGTGCTTTTTTTTTTTTTTCTGAAAGCAGGCAGAAGTGTGCTTGTTCTCATGTCTTATTTTAACAAATTCAAAGCCGTGTAACTGAGAGCCTTATGTCTTATTCTTTTTTCAGTTTCTCAAGATTTCAGCTGCTGAGGAAGCCTTGAATTGAGAAAAGGAAAATGCTACTGAGATACCATGGACCATTCCTGTGAAGTAGAGTGTCACATGAGCTAGTAAGCTGGCCTTACAGTTTGTCTGAAATTTGTGAAATGAGTGATGTCTTAAGTTAAAATATTCTTGGTGAGTGCTGAAAAGGCACAGTTATGTTCTGGTGTAGCTGGAGTGTAACTCCCCTGCTGAAATGCTTATGTTTAAGGTTGTCCAATGGAAAGATGCAGAAAAAGAAGTGGTAAAGCCAGGGTGATATATAACAGATTAGGTAGAACTTTATGTCTTCTTCTTGGATGTAACTACAAGGAAATTCTGCTTCATGAGGCTAAGTCTAGATCTTTAAACCATCCAGAACTCCTGGAACAGATGTAAAACCTGTCACCTGATGATGGTCCTGTCTTCTGTAGCCTCTCGATGAGAGCTGGGAAGCTATGCCTCTGCAGTGGTAATAAACTCAGAAAGGTTTGCCCAGAAGATGCCAGCAGTATATGAGCACAGAGCTTACTGAAAAATAAAAGGACCTGAATATATAACTGTTGCAAATGCTTCCTTTCTTAAAGCATGAGTCATTAAAATAGATTAATATTTTATTCATTTTTTTACTGTAAAGATCCTCAGTTTATTCTCTGAATCCCTAGAAACAATGTGTTAGACTGTCTTTGTATAAAATTCAGAAAACATTCAGGTTTAGATTAGGTCCACAGTTCATAATAATGTCCTTCCCAATAAACAGTAGGATTGTGTTACTTATTTCAAATATGTTATAAGTTTAGCCTTTTTGAATTTTATATATATATATTTCCTTGACCTGTTCTTTTCCTGTTTATTGTCCTCTTCAGATTAAGAACATTAGTCTTCTTGTTTGCTGTCCCTCTCAATATAAATTACAAATTTGACCTGACTTTAAGCTGCTCTTATTCATGCTAGAGGGGGAGAAAAAAAAAAAGTCTTATGGTATTATCCTTCACTTTCATTGAACCACCTGGACTCCTGGAGCTGCAGCTGAAAACTGTCAACATCTCTTGATATAAAACAAATAGACTTAGCTAAAAGGGAAGTTCAAGCTGGACAATCATCCTGTAGAAAGTTTAAAGTGGTTCAACACTGGAGGAAGGAAATCATTATCTGTCAGAAGAGCCCCATCCTGCCTAACAGTCATAGCATTAGGTATCTAATGCTGTTCCTTTAAAGATTGGGATCACATTCAAGATTTCAGTGGGAATTAGGTTTCGGTTTTACTAAAGATGATTTTTGGTTTACTGTTTGCAAAACTTATGTTCTAAACAAGAGGAAGTCCCTCATTGTAGGATTTCCTCAATCTAAGGAATCTACAAGGATCTTTGCAAGGATTTGTTACGGCATGGGTCACCCTCCTCACTAATAAAATTTATACACATATGATTTTATGAGACATATAATACAAGCCAATTTGAGGATCATGTCTACATACAGAACATAATGAGTTATCCACATAATTACGTTGATGACTGTGGTTGTGTGTATTTTCAAAAAGATTTCCTTGAATCAAGGCATTAAATAATACAAATAAAGCAACACTGTCATGTCACAATGCTGTTGAAATGCATTGAGTTAGGCTTTGATGTAGGATCATAAACACTGAAAAAATGGAGTTCACTAGTAACATTTATTCTTTACTCTTAAAATTTTCCTATTTGAAACTGTAAAAACCCACTGAAAAGTAAACTCGTGTCATGTACCAATGAATGTTCATTACAAATAATGATCATTATATGCATCTAGATTACTTGCCATCTTACGTCCTTGGCAATCAGTATCACATCTCTCATCTAAAATATTTGTTATTCTTCTTGGCTGAGTTTCCCTTCAAAACTGGAACAGTTTTCTTAAAAATCATGATCTCCCAGGCAAAATAAATTAAGTCTTGGAATTATGTCAAGACTTCAAACTGGAGACAAAGTTTCAAAACAGTCTTTGCGCAGAAATGGAAGTTATTTTCTTCCTTTAACTCACCTTTCTACCTATTGTTTCTCTGGGTGTTTCTGTCTGTAAATCGAACATATGCTCTTTTTCTTTATTCTGGAAGACTTCCAAAGATTGGGGGGAAGTCTTACAGGAAGCCTTTCCAAAACGTATTTGGGACTTGTTCTTCCTGTGCAGATAAAAACCCCAGATAAGTTTTAATACAGACTAACTGAAACCAAAAAAACTGATATTTGGTTTGGGGTATTTTTTTAAATATTAAAAGTTAGAAATTTGATGGCTATTTTTCCTGTTAGACTTTGCATCAAGAATTACTTCTCTGCTACTTCCTTGTTTCTTTTAGTGAGTTTCAGCTGTGATAATAATTTGAGAATTATCTTTGGATAAATGTTTATTTGATCAAATCAGAATATATTGCATTCTGAAACTTCCTTATCAGATGGAAGTGAATGCAGTCTCTGCTTTTCTCGAAGTTTTCTGTATCACTTTGATTTGAAAACATCCTTGAGTTACAAAAATAATCCAGAAGAAAAGACCTATACATACAAGAAAGATATGGCTTTAACTCTCCCAAAGGTACAGGCTCAGATTTTCCAGTGTCCTGGAATCTAAACACGTTTTATTAATATCTACCTATCTGTCTATCCATCTCGTGTGACTGTTGACATAGCACACAAGCGGATCCATTCTTAGAACACTACCTATTCAAATAATTAAGGTTTTGTACCAGTGAAATACCACAAATGAATTGTGCAGTGTCTGAAGTGATTGGTTCAGATTACATTTCTTTCTGTTTTATTTCCTCCAGGGAGCACATGTTGGACTTCTGGACTTTTATTACTGACTTTGTTAAATTATATATTCTTTCATTGATCCTTTGGAAAGTTCAACTCTTCCTGTTTAACAGGTATTTCTTCTGGGGCAGCAAGGTGTAGAGGTGAAAAAATGCATTCAAGGCCGTAACTTTTCATCAATATACATATTGACATTTACAATATAATCATCATTATGTGAAGTATGGTATTATATTATGAGAAGCTGTTGAGTTAGTATTTAACTTAGTCTGGTGTTTGCTAGTTAAGTGGTTTGCATATACTATAATTACAACACCTTCCCTTGTTTATAAACTACATTGAAATGCTACTTAACGAGGAAACAGTAGTAGATGATTTTCAGTGTTTGAACCTAACTAGAGAAGCATGTTAATTTTTAAATTTACATCACAGCTTTTGATCTCACATATTAGAAAACACTGATTTTAATGAGATGAAAGTAGAAATTAATACAATCTGGTCAGATAGTTGTCGTTAGTATAGATAGATGCTGGTAATGTGGCTAGCAGCTTGTGTGCCTTCAAAATAGGCTTTAGAAACAGTATTAACACAGCCAAAAATGGAGGCAGAGGGAGAATGATTTATAACTCAAGGTATGTGTGTCTGCTTCTTTTCTTCTCCCTGCAGTCTTATTGCTCCCTGACTTCCACGGAAGGTAAATATTAGTGTTTCCACTCTTTCAGTGACAATGCTGAAAGAAACAATGCTTACATCAGTGAAATTTAAGTCAGTACTCTTAAGGAGGCTAAATACTAACTTTTACCAGTTCTCCCAGGAATCATTAATTCTTCTTATGGTATAGCCCTAATTATATTACTGTGAATATTTGTTCTTGTCAGGCATGTAAACTATGGAGTACCAGGTTTGTTTCATAAATGTAGCAAGGGATTAACCTGGACTCAGAAGGTCCAATGCACTCAGGAGGTGGAAAAAAATTACTTTATTTTCATTGCCACTATATGACATGCTCCATCTAAGAATATTATGATACCAAAATGCACACATATAACATTCCCCCCTTTCCAATTATTTAGGAAGTTTTAATCAATTGAGGCAAGAAATTAGACTTAAATATTTACAGATTGAAATTTAATGAGTAAGTAGACATTTCAATCAATGACAAAGTATTCATCCTTGTATATACAGAGAGAAAAAAATCAAATATATTTCTATAAGTGAAAAAATATTTCTGAAATATTTTATAAATAGCTAAAATCTGAGAAGATAAAAATATTGTACTTTCTTGCAACATATTAAGTTGCATATATAAATGAGGAAAGAGAGCTTTGCCTCTTGTTCTATTTCCTAAAAAACCATAAATTCTTTATGTCTTATAGATACACTTGAGTTGTAGATTCCTGAACTGAATTCCTCTTCTGAAGAATTCAAGATATAAATTAGCAGAGGCTTATGAGAGTGAAAACAATTGTATGAAGAAAGTCAAGTCCACCAAAATACACTTGGAACATTTAGATGAGAACTATCAGAAGGAAAAAAACCTGGCCCCTATTACTACATAACCAAAATCTTCCAAGCAGTGTGTTTAATGAAAAATCTTCAAAGCAGAGTGTTTATTCTGTTGAATAATAAATACTATTATTAATGCTTATAGAACCAGATTAGATGGTAACATCTTCCCACAGTAGCTCTCATCCATTTCTTTGTTATTAGAGTGTGAATATTTGAGCTCTATCACTGCTCAAGATACAACACTAACCTTTTTTCCCCAAAATAACTCTTTTGAATTTTTTCTACACTTAAGAAAAGCCAAAAATAATTAGCACAAAATAATTATTTATCTATTTGATGATGTAAAAGGTGTTTGGCTGTACTGTTGGAAATGAATCCCTTGGGATGCCGTAATCTTCATAACTTCTCCATTTAAAGTATCATCTTCAATTATTGTTATTAGTCCCTCAGCAATTATTGATGGGCTAAAAAAAAAAGGTATTTCAGAATCACGATATATTAGAATATGTGAAAAGAACAAGACACTCAATATATACCCTGAAAATCTATATACCTATATGAATTCATCTGGTATTTGACTAAATTTATTTTCAAGGATAGCACTAGTTATATGAATGTTTTGGGAGAGGAACTCAGTGTTCTAAATCAGAACGTACAATGTAAAACGGCAACTTTACAAATCATCATTTGTTTACTCTAGTTACTGCTAAATTCCTGTGGACATGAAGCCGCCACTGGGCTTCCTGTCAAAGTTTTCTCTGTCAGGGCAATGGGCAGAAGGAATCCTTACATGATCCTCTGCAGCTCTTTGCTGTTGATTTATTCTATTTCTGTGGTAGGAGTGACAAAAGAGTTAACATAAGGAGAATTTTGTCATATGCGGTTTGCTGTGCTCAACAGATGCATTTTATGTATATATATGTATATATAAAATGTATGAAAAGTGTAGGCAAAACACCACAATTACAATTTCCTTTGTGCAGAAGTATCTGAGCAGCTAGTTGTTAGAGACTGAGATGGTGTTAAAAAAACACTACTTTATGTTTGTCATGCTTTCACAGTCTTTCCTAGCTGCTTTTAGTCTTTTTTGGCAGTACCATAAATGGACTAGGTAATTCTTTCATCTGATCCACTACCATCGCTATAGTGCTCCTACGAACTTAGTCCAGTTTTGTCAGTCTTGGTCTAATTTCAGTCTTAGCTTACTTGTAAATTCTGTGTAAATTCAGTGCAAATTATTCAACATGTATCTCATAACAGGTATGATTAAACAAATTAAACACCAAGAGCTGTTATAAACTAACACACCATCTTTAACATGGGAGTCTGGTTTACACTTTTCTGGGAAATGGAAATGCATAAAGGGAAATATCAGTACGTAGGTGATATTCTTAATATAGCCTGAGATGTCTGCTATTTATTCCTTGTTTATAGGATAGCATGTTTGATAGACTTTTATCTAAGGCAGCATTTCCCTTTTATTTTAATTTTGCTTGAAGTGCTATTTTTATGCTTGTTCTTCATCAACAAAGAAGCAAAAATCAACTGTATCTACTGGACTTACTCCATCACGCCATAGAACTGCATCATGTTTTTGATCTCGTCCTTATATGAATAATATTGTCCCATATTCTCTTCTTTATCTATTGACTGAAGAATTGGTGTGTTCACAAACCCTGGACAAATTGTATTGAGTCTCACACCATAGTTTTCCATATTAGCAGCTAACTAGAAAAGAGAAAAAGTTAGACATCCATCATCAACATTTTAAAACAGAACTGTGTAAGTAATTTTTCAAAGAATGTTATTTACCATTAAGTACTTTATAGACTTGCCTAGTAAGCAATTTTTTTCATTGCTGATTGTTTTCTTTCAACAACTAAGTTTGAAGTACAGTTTCCCTAGTAATTGCATTAGATTACTAGACAATACCATCTGTTTGCTGGAAGAACAAACTGACAAGAAATCAATGCACTTATTTCCATGCAGCTTTCTTTTTTCCCCCCCTAATGTTTTTGGGTTTAGTGTTCTTGACACATCTTTTAAAGTATTCTAGAGTGATGATATAAGTAAAACCAAGTAAAAAAGGGTCACCCAAATGTATGCTTCCAATCTTTTTATTAAAAGAAAACTATTTGAAATAAAATTAAGATTTAACATTATAATTGTATTTACCTCCTTTACATCAAACAGAAATAGTGTCTTCCCCTAGAACTATAATGTTAACCTTTCCAGATCCTCTATTATCCCTGCCAAGAGATAAATCTACCACTGAGCATCTCTCCACAGGAAAGTCTCTGTGAACTCCAGGAAAGAGGCAGGAGTTTTTTTTCAGGAAGCAGTTCAGGAACATGATGAAAACAAGCAGCACAAATTGTTCTGGGAATGGTAAGTCCTTTCATTTGTGGTGCTACCAGTGCATGTGTGTAGCAAAGAAGTCTGATCAGCATCCAGGCATATGTATTGATCTAAAAAAGCAGTTATTTGGGTGGAAAGTTGGGATGTAGAATATGGATAAACTATCTGAATTTCAGGTACTTTATTCTGGAAATTAGATTGGAAATTTTAGATGAGCAGGCTTATTTTAAGCTTAGACTCTGAAAGTGCTTCTGCCATGTTATTTTATCTTACTGCATGTTCAGTTTAATTAGAAAGTCTGGAAGTCAGAAGCTAAGGTTTCCTACATGGTCATATAGCATCTAACATGTCCTATCCTGAACACTGCATTTTGAGTGTCTTAAGAGTTAGTAAGAATAAATAATGGTAAATATTTTTGTATTCAAGCCACTTTTTATACACTTTACTGCCTATTTATCCTAAGCAAATGGGATATTATGTTAATGTTAAGTAACTGGTATGTAGTTATGAAAATTATTTTTAAAGCTTGGATAAAAGATTGACTTCTGGGCTCCTTCAACTGTCCTTAAATTACTTTCTTCCATGCTTCCAAAGCCTCAAATCAGTCATAAACACACACATGCCTTACTTATTCTATCTTTGGATTCCCTTTGCAAAAGAAGGGATCATCCACTGCTTTAGACACTTAGTTTTCAATAAGAAGATTGATTCCAGTTGTGTGACAACAGAAAGGGAACATGAGAAACTCAGCAAGTTCCCAAAGAAATGCTGATACTCTTTTCAAAAACACATACTTACTGCTATTGACCGTGTGAATCCAATTACACCATGCTTTGTAGCACAGTACACAGGTTGGAATGCAGCAGGCATGAGTCCTTTAAAATAAAAAGGTAGCTGAATAAAGATGTTGGGTACACCTATTTATGATTATCTTAAACACACATAAAGGTCTAAAACGTAAAAAAGAAATGATGTATTTATACAGATGCAACAAAATTAGTAAAAATTCCCAAATTTTATTTGTAATCTGAGGTAGGCTAGGAAAAGACATGAGATGAGAAGGCAAAACAAGAAAAATAAAAACTATAACTTTTAAGAGGAGAAGTTATATCTAAGAAGTGTGACTGAAAATGGAGCATAGGATCTAGAAGAAAACATTCAAGGATGAGATTTTTGAGGCTTCTGTGAATCTGTAAGGTATTTTAAATATATATAATATGTAAGGTATTTTAGATGATCTTTGATTGCTAACACCCTAGCTGCTGATATGTAAACCGGACACTTGCAGTCGTTTACAGTAATTTCAGAGAGGACTGTAGGAAAAGGTAAGGGAAATACCCAAATCCATTTTAACTGCTGTAGCTGACTTAATATTGTCTTTGCAGTATATCAATACTTAATTTAAGGGACTTAAATCCCTTGCTTATATTACTTCTGTGTGACAGTAACAAAATTCAGCTTCAAAAGCTTTCAAATAACTTTTCTCCTAGCCCTAATGTGAGACAGAATAATAAATGTACAGCACAGCTGAATGAAGTACAGTTAGTCAATACATCTGCCAGTGCAATATTGTTGCTGCTTATGTATTGGACAATGTAGCTAGTACTACAACAAATAAATACTCTTTTGCATAGTGCTTCTTGCTCAGAGGAGCAATTTTAAACCAAGTAATACAGACTCGATCACCAACTGAAGCATTGTAAAATTTATTTTCCTTATAATACTACTCTAGTAATATTTCATAGGTGATTTTTTTTAAGAGATTTAAACAAAATAGGGAAGCCATTTTGCAATAAGCAAATGGAAAGAGCGCTAAGAAGTGAATGTAGGACCTGCGTGCAGAGAGTATAAAGAGAAGTGAGTAAATACTGTGAATGGAATTGTGAGATGAAGACCTCACATAATGAGCAGAAAGAAATGAAAGCAGAGATAGGAAAGCTTTTTGAAGCATTTTCTAGATTGAATTTCATTGGCTGAAAAGGATTTCATGCTATGGTACCTCCTACAGTGGGTCCTATTCTGGAATGAAAACCCAGGATGAAGTTTTTGAGGACGACAGGAAAAAGAGTTAATGAACCTGGGTAATATCATTACTATCCTTTGTAAGGCAAAGGAGAAGCAAAATGCAAAATTACTCCTAACATTGCGAACTTTATGATGGAAGTGGGAAAGCATAAAATCATTTTATATAGTTTAGAAAGAAGAACAGAGTTTTTGAAGGAAAATAAAGTATTTAACCCTATTAAAACAGAGTTTGATGCTAAAAAGCTGGTCAGAAAGAGATGACAGACCATGAGTGTATATATTTTTCTGCCTGCTATGTAAACAGTTTCTACCATACAAAGAGAGCTGAACTAGACCACATGGATGCAGTAGTTCCACCTGCAAGCTACAGTCTTGTGAATAACAAGTCACAACCTGTCCTAAAGTTATAGGATAAAATTTGTCTGTGTTCCTGAATGTGGTATTATAAAATTGGTTACTGAATCTGATGCATTAATGTTTGGTTCTAATGGAAGTCACCTTAATTATTTTCTCAGATATATTTTTAAATTCTTCTTTTTTTGTATATTTAAGCAATATAATCAAGAAAGGGTGTGACATCTCAGTAGAGATGAAAGATACACTGTCAAGCTTTAAATATAGATTTACCAGAAAAATCATACATGGTAGAGATCTGCATGGGTTTTTTTCTCTGGAATCCATGTTGTCTGAAGTAAAAAAAAAAAACAAAAAAAAACCAACTTGGTAAGGTAGCATAAAGCTCCAATTACAACCATGACAGTTTCAAGGTTTCATCCTGGCTTAAATGCTACATTGGCAATCCAGTGAAAACACCAATGTTGTTAGCACTGTTCAGTGGTGGGAAAGGAAGAAATAAACTGAATGGCTGGTTGTACTCTGAAACTTGTATTTATCTGCTTAGCTTGGATTAATGTGTTTTTTGAAAAATGTGTTCTTAGTTGTCTTCTCTGTGTTGTGATTGCATTACAGGATTAATATCCCTCTGTTTGGTAACTTATGATGATCATCATCATTCTTCAAATAATTAGAAACACTGGAGTATTAGCACATTAGAAGTATTATTTATTATTTTCTCAAACTGCTGAATAGTTTAACATGTTTGAAACAAAACCCCAATCCCAATAAGGCTGTAGTTAACAGACATACAAAAGATAAAATCTACTGGGAAACATAAGGCGGCAAATTACTTGTTACTTGAAAGGGAAGAGAAACAAAGTCAAGAAATAAACAGAAGAAGGGGACAGCTCTAAATAATGAAGTGGAATAACGTTCAAAGACTTACTTAAATGTCAAAAGACAGCAGGAATAGGCAGAAAGGGAGGAACAAATAACTCTTTGTTGGAATGAAAGCATTAATACATTTTTTCCCCTAAGGGAAATTACTATTTTTGCTGAAATCGAGAACCAAGAATAAATCAATTGACTGACTCGGAGCCAAAGCTGTGACAAAGACGACCAGAGGGATGCTAATCCCTCTTTCAAAGTGATGACAGTCCTGTCTCACTTCGGTTCCCAGGTTCAGTACACAGAACCACAGTGTGGAATTTCCTGCTCTCAGCCAGCCTTTGTCCCTGGGAGCACTGAATGTCTGTTAGTGATGTGATGGAGAGACTCTCAGCTAGTTCTGTTCAACATCTTTATCAATGACCTAGATGAAGGGATTGAATTTACCCTTAGTAAGTACACAGATGACCCTAAACTGGGAGGCACTGTCAATCTGCTTGAGGCTAGGGAGGCTTTACAGAGGGGTTTGAACAGGCTGGATTGATGGATTGAGACCAATGGGATGAAGTTTAACAAGGCGAAGTGCAGAATCCTGCCCTTAGGACACAACAACCCCAATCAGCGTTACAGGTTTGGGGTTGAGTGGCTGAAAGCTGCCTGGTGGAGAAGGACCTGGGGGTGTTGGTTGACAGCCACCTGACTATGAGCCGGCAGTGTGGCCAGGTGGCCAAGAAGGCCAATAACACCTGGGCCTGTCTGAGAAAAATCATGGCACGCAGGACCAGGGAAGTGATTCTGTCCCCATAGTCAGCACAGGTGAGGCCACACCTCAAATACTGTGTTCAGTTTTGGGCCCCTCACTACAAGAAAGACATTTAGGGCATGGAGCGTGTCCAGAGAAGAGCAATTAATCTGGTGAAGGGGTTTGAGAACAAGGCTTACAAGATGCTGTTGAGGGAACTGCAGTTGTTTAGCCTGAAGAAGAGGAGGCTGAGGGGAGACCTTATCACTGCCTACAACTGCCTAAAATGAGGCTATAGAGAGGTGAGTGTTGTCCTCTTCTCCTAGGTGACGGATGACAGGACAAGAGGGAATGGCCTCAAGCTGTGCCAAGGGAGATTCAGATTAGATATTAGGAAAAATTTCTTCACCAAAAAGGGTTATCAGGCATTGGAACAGGCTGCCCAGAGAAATGGTTGAATCAGCATTCTGAAGGTATTTAAAAAATGGGTGGATGAAGTGCTTAGGGATACGATCTAGTAGTGGAGAGATATGGTTGGGCTTGATCATCTAAGAGGTTTTTTTCCAACCTAGTGATTATATGAATCTGTCGTTCTATAAAGTCTTGAATTTACTCAATGACGTTAACCATATGCTTAGTTTTGTTCTTGTATTATATATTGGATCAGGTCCTAAAGAAGCATTTTTGCTGTGAGGGGTACTTCAAGTATTTCTTTTGGCTGGAGCTTTCTAATAGGAAGAGGACAAATTGGTTGCCTATGAGTGCTTGAAGTTGAGTATAATTGACCACTGATATAGCGGTACAACAGAAAGATTTTCAGATATACTACACATTGAACAACCTCTGATAAAAAGCTAGCATGGTCTGTTACTAAATATCTTACTAGTTTTTAAGTCCTCTACAAATTCTGGAATGTTTTTTAAAATCCTGCTAGAATTCAGACACAAATTCAGTTTTACCTTCTTGGAAGTATGAAGGCTATCAAAAGAAGAGTGCATGCACAGACATGAATTCTCTTTCACACTTCCCTTAGTATAAGTGTATAGAAAATGCTAAATTTAATTACGTAAAAAAATCTCAGGAGTTAAATTTAGTTTGGTATGGTTTTTTTCTGTTGTTTGTATCTATTCTGTTAAACAAAATTTAAATTAATGTATGTACCTTGCAAGGTACATTGGTAGAATGTTTTGGAACATTTTACTCTTTAAAATTGAATTGAAGTTTATTACAATAGAAAAACCTGCAGCCATTGGCATTATCTTTTATGGGACAAGTTGGCAGTAAAACATTTCCCATTATCTCATTTGTTTAGTGGCATTACTTCCTCTTGATATGAAAGCACAAAACCCATAAAATTAATAAAGTTTTATAACTTTGTCATGTAGTGTATTAGGAGTTGAGTGCTTGCTGCATGTCTTTACATATTTCTCTTGCTTTTGCATTTAGTCCTGTATTGTGGAGACTCGAAAGAAAGGAAGATTCAATACTGGAAAGGAAGGCTGAATGCTCTGGCTTTCATCCAGCTGAAAGAATATGTTAAGCATCCACTTCATTGGAAGCATTTAAGTAGTTCTGTGGGTGTTTGGAAATATAAATCAGTAAGACTTGATTCTGTCTCTAGTTCATATCAGTAGCATAGTTACCATGGTGAAGGACTGGAAACTAATGGGTAGAGCTAATATTATTGAACGTTTCATAAGTACTAAAAATAACTCTTCTTGATGCTCAAGACAACACAAAAATATTTGCTATCTGCAGAATGTATCTCATAAAATTGCACAGAGAACCTGGACAGGAGATCTCAAAACCACTCAAAAGTTTAATGATCAACAGAAGCTAGCTCTGAGAAAAGAAAACACTAGGAGAGAATGTTAAACAAACCAATGGCAGTTTTCCTTTTATCTATGGAATAAACTGTGGGACTTAGACCTTCAGACCTGAAAGTACAATTTGAGTCATAAACCACAAAAGTAGTAAATAAATAAACTATAAAAATTAGTCTATATCAGCTTTTCTAATATGTTTCTTTTCTTATGATTTTGAAAAAATTACTAAATACAAGATATGTAAAAGCAAACAAAACAAAGAGCACTTTGGTTTTGACAGGTCTCTACAATCATTATGGCAGAATGTTAAAGTTAAAAAAGTAAGTAAAATGGTACTTATAAGCTCTTATCAAACTAAGAAAAGCCAAGCTGTTAGGTCTTAAAATAAATTATTTTGTGTGTATATTTGAGACTAGTTTGAAACACAATCAAACACTTGCTCCCCCTGCCCTTGCTTAAGCACTGCATGAGCATCAGCACTTCTGTGAAAATGTTTAATATTTTACTTGTGCTGATGAACCCTTGTACTGCAATCACAGTTGCCTTCAGGTTAATTTGGTCCCAACAGAATGTTCATTTAAAGCAATGAAGATAAACTTACTGGCATTAGTAGGCAATATGTTTTTTACAGACTTTTTATAAAACCACTCATTTTTATGAGCGGGGCATGTGCACATATGAAGTCAGATCCTCATGATCCACATGTAATTTGTTGATAGGGTGAAATTATCACAGGGTACTAATCCCCATCCACACTCGGGAACTATGGCCACTGCTGTCTTACTGGCTTTTCATTGTTAAACAGAAATGAATACCATGCAATAAAATTACTCTAATTTGATATTCTTCAGGGATAAAAGAGAAAACACTGAAAATCCAAATGTAAACCAGAATACATATTATTTTTCCCAGCCAGTGTAACAGTAGCAAGAGAGGACAAACTCTACAGTCAAACAAGACAATGAAAGTATTTCCCCATATTTTTTTTTTTGAGGAACTGTGTCAGGCGACATAATTCTCTATTTACCCTTTCCCCTTCAGTTGTGATTTTTTGCTATGAACCCAGCCACTGCAACACGTGTACCGACAGAAAATGGAGAAGGATTCTGCCTCACAACTGAGCAGTAATAACTCTGACTGACTTAGAAGCCATATAATTCTGTTTTCATGTCAATAAAAGGAAGCACAATTATGGAACAGATAAGTAGTCAGCAAAAAAATGTGCTAGCTTAAGTCCAGTGAAACATGAGTTAATTTTATGGCTTCTCAAGCAGAACTAGATCACATCTGAGAGGGCTTGGAGCATGGACAGAGTTTGTATATGAAAATCTTCATTAATAGAGTTGATGCAATTTAATCTTAAACATTCCAACAGCTATACTCCTATAGAGTCGAATGGAGGACCTGCTACTGCTTCCTCGCTTTCTGTGAAAAAAACCATTATCTACCTATGTACATAATGTTAGAGCAATGTTAACAGAATACATTGAATAAGCATAATGAATTAAGGCTAGTTAGATTTTGCTCAGTGTGTGGCAGTACCTGAAAATAACTATTCACATCATGCTCAAGGTTATTAAATATGAGACCTATAGCTTAGGAAAATTATTGTATTTTTCATTGAACTCAATTTTAAAAAGCAAATGAATGTTGAGGTTCTTCGATATTACTTTGGTCACTATGATGAAAAGTAGGTCAAAATGTGAATAAATAGTGAAGAGCCATAAGAAAGAAGAAAAAGTAAGACTGATCAGTATGATTCATTTACTTTAGAAATAAACCAGTGAGTGAAGAGTGTTTATATAGAAAAATATTCTTACCTGCCAAAGAGGAGATATTAATGATCACTCCTCCGTCCCCTCCATGTCCTTTTCTCATGTATTCTAGGCCAAGGTAAGTTCCTCTAATCACAGATGTCTGATAGAGTGGGAAAGGGATGATGATATTCAAAACATGTTTGTGCTCCTAAAGGCTGAATATTGCTTTAACTGCGATGCCTATAACCTGTATTGCTCTATGGGTGGTTTTATTTATATTTGGAAGATTATAAACACAGATGACGTTCCCCAGTAACGCAACACAATAACTTCAGAAACACAATTGCAATGCATAGAAATATTAACAGCTTAATTATTTTTCTTATTAAATTGTTGGTAATCAAACCGAAATGTTACAATGTGAAATAAATGCTGTGAAGGAAATGAAATATATAATTTATATATGAAATACACAATTTATCTGAGGATATAAATTGTAGATGAACTGAATCAGTTCCCAGTATTTTTATTCAGACAAACTGCTCTGCATTATAAAAAATGTATAGACCAAGTATGAAGGTAACACGAACACTTATAACTCCATTTGACTCAAAGCATGAGATCCCTTTTTAGGATCTACAGTTCTATTTATAGTTCTATTTTATATTTCTGGTTCCTCAGTATTAAAAATATGGATTCTTTTCTGACTGAAGTTACCGGAGTTTTGCCATTTGTTTCAAAAGAAGGTTCACCCAAACAGAGAAATACAGATAAGGTAAAAAAGCATTTAAGATGTGTGAAACATGGTATTAGTATAATATTAGCTGCAGAATGTTATTTTAATTTTTTTATTTTTGTAAAGGTATTTGAGGAAGAAAATTTTATGGCCAACTGTATAGTCTTGATTCCTTGAGATCTGTTTATGAACCCAATTGCATTCAGAACTTCTGCTGGGATTCATCTTGTCAAACTTCAGACATTTTAACTGAGACATCTAAAGATACTTTGAGCCTGGGGTTATCATCCTCCTAAACAAATCAAGTGTTTGGGCCTTTCTCAGAGACTTTACCAAGTGATAATTCAAAGGCAGCAGGGAGTGCTTCTCAGAGAAGATAGTAACTTTAGTGATATGTTGCATTAGTGATGAGTTGCATAATTATTTACTTATTTTGTATGCGCTCTCCATAATCAGTGCACATTTGATTTACAAATTGTGCTTAAGATGAACAAATGCATTGAGTTACTTTTATTTTTCAGGAACTATTACTTCCGTTTTAAAATGAGAACTCCATTTGTATTTTCCTACTGTTTATCACTATTTATTTTTTATCCAAATAAATTAAGATATTCAAAAGATGAAGTGGCCCTACAAGTATGTTCACATCTGAGGACGATTATTTCCCTGAGAGTTTCAACCAGGGAAAGTCTACAGAATAGTGAATCATGGAGAAGGAAATCTTCCAAAGTAATAAAATAGTAAAAAAAGAAAAGTCCGTATATGACTGAAACCTAATGATTAGTAGCTGGATGTACTGGAAAGAAAAAGCTTTTAAAATCAGAACATTAAGTTATCTAAATTCCCAAACCAAAATTGGAATAATTTAAAGAAATATATGAAGTTTCACTTTTATTATCTGATCTATCATATCTAACTTCTCTCATATGTCCTGCAAAGTTTCAGAGCCTTTAGAAATGTAATCAAGTGTTGTTCAATGTAGATTGTCACAAGTAAATTTAAAAAAAAATATTGAAAACCAAAACTGTTAATGACCGGTAGCCTTGCTGTAAGATATACTTATTCTGCACATAAAATTATTAGCAGCTCAGTTGAAATTAGACTTGGACTTAAGGGTGAGTGCTGTTTTTTAACATACATATATGATAGATTGTAAACAAAACATTTTAGAAAGGTAGAGGTTAATGCTGTCTATGGAGAACAGGTGTAGGTCTTATCATGCCCTTGAGCTGTGACTCAGCCTGCTGAACACAAAAGAGAGAATTCCCCTTAGGATGATTAGAGGTAAATCAGCTGGAGAAGGAAGTAGCTTAGGGCTCCTTGAGGATTTCTCTTTTTATCCAGCCTTCTTAATCAAAGAGATAGTAGAGCTAAACTACAATTATAAGGCAAGGTAAAAGTGAGCAGGTTGACTCTCCTATTGAAATCATTGTACTGCTCTCTTTTCTCTCTAGACTCCATTAACATGACATTTCTTCAAGTGGCTTAGGAACCCTTCTCCCTTAATAGCTATTGTGAGAAATTGTCTTCAGAATTAATGCAGACATTCATTTGGATATTGCCCTTACACCTGCTGTTAATTCTTGCAAAAAACTTCTCATCAAGGGTGGCTGACTGAGGGTGACATGGCAATTTCTGATATTTGGAGTTGTACCATAAAGAATTAATCTGGAGATAAACTCTGAATCAAATATACAGAATGAGAAGAACTCAGCTGCCTGCACTCAGCAGAGACCACTTCAGATGAAAGGCACAGTGTGACAGGTATCTCACTCTCTTTCCAGAATTCCCCTCTTGCCAGTTGACAAAGTCCTCTTGGTAGTTCTCCAAGAAAGAACAGCAGTGGTCAAGCTTACTGTAGTACAGAAGTCATACAACAAATATTTAGAAGCCTTAGTGGCACTTTCCAGTTGAGCCTGTCAATCTATCTGAATTAATAAAGTGAAGCTGGCTCTTCTGTAGAATCATAGCATTGTTTGTTGGAAAAGACCTTTGAGATCATTGAGTTCAACCATACCCATTTTTTAAACACTTCCAGGAGTGGTCACTCAAACACTTCCCTGGGCAGTCTTTTCCTGGGCCAGTTTTTGACCTAGATCAGGATGCCATTGGCCTTCTTGACCACTTGGGCACACTGCTGGCTAATGATTCAGTTGCTGTCAACCAACACCCTCAGGTCCTTCTCTGCTGGCTGGCTTTCTATCCACTCTTCCCAAAGCCTGTAGTGCTGCATGGGCTTGTTGTTTTCCAAGTGCAGGACTCAGCACTCGACCTTGAACATCATACTGTTCTCCACAGCCCTTCAATTCAACTTGTTCAGATTGCTCTGCAGAGCCTCCCTGCCCTCAAACAGATTAATATTTCATCCCAGTTTGGTGTCATCCGTAAACCTACTAAGGGTACACTCAATCTCTTCATCCAGATCATTGATAAAGATATCGAACAAAACAGTATCTGGGTGCCAAACATTTAAATGGGAAAGAGTTTTTTTCCAAAAACAATAGTCCTTGGACTATTGTTTTCCAAAGAACAATAGCATATTGGGGTTTGGTTTTATTATGAAATTCATCTTTGCAAGTGCATAAATTGCAGCCTCGGGCCTTCTCATTTGTTGACATCAGACTATTTAATCTGAATTCTAGAAGAAAGCTTATCAGCTATTATTTCAGTATACCACGAAATACACACTGGAAAGTAGAAGATGTAAAGAATGATGCTTTTTGTGCATCCCAGTTTCCTGGTTTTTGGGATGTGCTGAAAAATGTCTCCAATTTGCCTTTGTATAATCTGAAAGACACTATTATTAATAATAATATACTCCCATGCTCGTAAGTAACAATAATCTATAGTTTGTCTATTGCAAATAGAAATTCTAGGAAAGTCAACATTTAAAATTACCTGATTAAAAAAAAAATCTGATTTGTTTTTAGATAGAAATATACTGAGATACTTAACTTTGTACAATAAAGCATGTTGCATTTGACAGTTGAAGGCTTTTGTAATCCGTTTTTTACAATTGCATTTAGTTGTATGGATATCATCCATAAAGGTGTTTCCAACAAAGAGTAGGAAATCAATCAAATGTCTAGTTAAATACAAGTAAAGTAAAAACTGGGACAGTTAGCTCTTACCTCAAGGGTTTTTTTTTTTTTTTCCTCCTGGCTGCTGAAAACTAATATTAAAATCAGAAGACATTCTAAATGGTTTTCCTCCAAATACTGTGATCTTTATGACACTGATGTTTCTTTTCTAATCAAAATACAGTGTTTTACTATTGCACATAATGAAGACAGACCATTAAGATGCAGCAGCAGGAGGCAATTTTACTCTTCAACTACCAGCAGAAAAATCAGGATTCTTTCCAATAAACTTATACAGGTGAATGTTAGATTATCTCCTAGTATTAGCTTCCATAAATTACAGATTTAAATTAGAGTAGATCACACATTCTGAAGCACCATACAGTAAGGAACTCAGAATATAACATCTGATAGCATGGAAAAATTTGCAAAATAATTGTGCAAACACTCAAAACATCTGCAACTGCTTATGGAATTATAGCAGTAATCAATAACTTATTTAACAAATAGTTAAATGACAATTTAAGTATTGGTGTCAAAATCGAAAAGAAAACTTACAAAATCTGATTCTTGACGTTTCTGTTTATCCCATATCCATACACTTTTAATTGTATTGTTCTAAAAGAAGTTACATATTGAAACTCTGACTCTAATAAGACTCCAAGTCTTCAATGGAGATCTAATTTTCCTCTCGCTTTAGGAACCAGTCTCAGCCAATGTAGTGCAATGTTCTTGTATTCCAACATTACACCTGTAAATCAATTTTCATACTCTGTGTTTCATTTTAGCTTGATCTGCCAAAAAAAACCCCCAAAACTGCTCTTCAGTGATGGTGCCTAGACCATAAATAATCACTATCCTTCATAAATGACAGCTTCTTTTGTAGTAATTTAGTACATAATGCCCTTTTCCTAGTGTTTCAAGGCATAGTTCCAACTCACATATTTTCTTATACCTATTTAATGTTTCCCTTGCCAAATGTTGTTTGATACTTCTGCTCTTTCCTTATACATGCTAATATTTTATGCTAAGAAACTGTATCCGTATTGCTTCAGTCCTGAAGATACCAACTTTAGTGTTATACAGGTGATAAGGCAATATAAATTCCTTTGAGAGAACAAAATGGTAATTGGTCCTGAAGTTATATTGAGGTTTCTGAGCTGCTCTAGTTCAGTACTAGGGATCCTGAACAAAAAACAAATGAAAGAACCATTGACTTGTGGTTTCATAAAGCACGTTAGCACAGGGCTGGAATTTGACCCAAAATCATTTGACTTTCATACTATGATGTTGTAAACTGATGGCTATCTATAAGGAAACATTTCAAAGTACTTTATGAGCTGTGTAAGACAAACTTCAAAAGTCTGAAACTAAGTGCTGCTAGTGATATGCATGGAAAATTTTAGCATTTTGCTGTTGGACAGGGAGGTGGGACTGATTTTGTCTTCAATGTAGATTTTCTAGGAAGCAGACAAGTTCTAGCAAGCATGAAAGTTCCTTGGCATTCCTATGTATAGGTTACTTTACTTGCTGTATTAAATGATAATGTAGGCTCTTGAGATTGAATTTCCAGTTCAGCTGTGGAAAACAAGAAGCCTAGGGAGGGAGAGTGAGAAAGAAGAAAGGAATGTGCAGTAGAATTTAATCATTTGCTAGAAATCTGTAGCTTTTGTGTAATGTAGGAGTGAAATACTATGTTTTAGTTTGTTACTGTGAGGTTTTCTTTACTCCCCCCGCCCTCCCCATTCCTGAAGAACACAGGAATAGTATTGTATTTTCAGTAGCTGAGCTTAAGTCGTTCTTAGTTCAAAGAACTTTTGCTTTTCACCGTACTTCAGCACTGATTACTGTAGACGTATATCAAAACTGTAAGCTAAGAAATTCATTGGCTTACTATGTAACTAAAGTAAGTCTGTGCCCTTCTTAGTGCAATACGAACAACAAAGTAATTATATTCATGCAAACTAATTGCTTATGCCATTTTATCTTCTACAGATTGCACTGTTTTGTTTTGTTTCTATGCTGGTAGCACTCAGAAACAGTTCTTGCCTCTGTCTGTACTGTGGGACCTGGCAGTAAGTCCCATCTGATGAATGTAGGCATATGTCCTGGTCACATGACTTTGGGATGAAAGTTCAGTCCTTGTCATCTCTCCTGGTGCACTGGTAAAGAAGAGTAAGCTGTATGGACTAAAAATGTTGCAGTATTCTCCCAAAGAATACATTTTATGGCTTCTGATGATCATGAAGTCTCTGACCAAAATACAAATAAAATGAATAATTTCTGAAGTTTGTCTAGTTTCTAGCTGGTTTCTTCCAAGATATTAATGGCCTTTTGAGGAGTAGTTCCTTAACTGATGAGCAAATAAATTGATTTTGCAAGTTTGCTAGTTGCTGGAACCTTTATTTCACAATAAACCTCAGTGAATGAAGCCACGCATATATATGCCCTGTTGCAGTCACAGAAATCAGAAACAGTGTGGCCAGCAGTACTGGGGAAATGACTGAGCCCCTGTACACAGGGTTGGTGAGGCCACACCTTGAACAATGTGTTCAGTTTTGGGTCCCTCACAATAAGAAGGACATTGAGGCACATTGAGCACATCCAAAGAAGTGCAACAAATTTGGTGAAAGGGCTGGAGAACAAGCCTAAAGAGAGGTGGCTGAGGGAACTGGGGTTGTTTAACCTGGAGAAAAGGATGCTGAGGGGAGACCTTATTACTCTCTACAGCTACTTGAAAGGAGGTTGCAGTGAGGAGGATGCTGGTCTCTTCTCCTAGGTAGCAAGTGATAGGACAAGAGGAAATGGCCTCAAGCTGCACCAGGGGAGGTTCAGATTAGATATCAGGAAAAATTTCATCATCGAAAGGGTTATAAGGCACTGGAAAAGGCTGCCCAGAGAGGGGTTGATTCACCACCCGTGGAGGTATTTAAAAGATGGGTAGATGAGGTACTCAGTGATATGGTTTAGTAGTGGACAGTTATGGTTGGACTCAATGATCTCAAAGGTCTTTTCCAAACAAATGATTGTATGATTCTTTTCTCGGTAGTACCAATCTAAGCATTTTGTAGGGACAAACTCTGAGTTAGGTAGATTTCATTTTATAAGAAAACTTTTCTAAATTCATATAAGCTTTTAAATTTTGTTAGTTATGGTAATAGGCAAATCCATGAAAAATGTAAAAACTTGGAATTGTTGGGTACTGCCACACTTTGAAAGATGTGTGAAGGTAATGAAGGATGAGACTGTCATGCACCTGAATAGATTTTACATGTGTATTTGAATTCTACTTCTCTCTGGGCAACACTTAAATAATTGGATTCCACCTGACTGAGTTATTTTGGCATGCTCAAGTTATGGCTTGAAATTTGAAGCTTGGCCAGAATAATATGTTTAAAATGTGCAAAATCATTACATAAACAGCAGTTAATAGTAATTTTGCTGTCAAATTCTTTTAGGAGTCTATTTCATTTTGTTTGGGGAAGTGGTTTAAATATACCTACAAAGTAACTTATCTGTTGGCATAAGAAAAGAATAAGATAATAAATATATTAGGTAAAGTGTTTCTGTACTTTTGATTCAGGTAATATTTAAAAAGTAAGCATATGTGATGCCAGTACTTCTATTGTATATGGCAATCTATGTCAGATTTCAGAAACTTCTGATATGAGCATAAAAAAGGAATCTAGAAGTAAATTTTGGAAATGTGCTAAGTGCATTTGAAAAAGAAAAGATACTGTAATTATATCAGTTGCTATAATTACAGTGGTTCCAGAAAGCCTACATCATCAATACAAGATAAAATCAGAAAAGCTTCTTAGAACAACAAATTGTGTTTACCTAACATATATGTTCAACATATATGATCATAAAGATCTGAACAGTTTTTCTTTAGGGACCTGAAGAGAAAAAAGTCAGATTATAAAATTTCTGGATTCCTTAGGCATAAGATCTCGTGATGTCGAATGCAAGAAGCACTGTTCTTGTCATGCCAGATAACTATAGGTAGGGCTGATAAGAATGCGTGTCATATGCTATTCAGTGCATGGGTGTGTGTGTATGACTATTGACAGTACACTGGTAATATCCATTTAAAATTAAATTCCTATACAGTTGCCAAGATCTTTTTTTTTAATATCCCATAAGAATAAGAGCGTACATTTGTATAAATATGATTAGTTGAATCTGCTGTTGATGAAGCTGATATGAATCTGGTCAATTGTACCAGCTTTGGAGTTCTGAGGTTAGGAAAGGAAGGCATTTCTGGAATATTTGACTAAAAGTGTTAATAGAAATATTTATAAAGTAACGAAAAGGTGAATATTGTTTGGCACAAAATATAGCAAAATGGTGGACAGCACTGCAACAGAAATCTCCTTTTAGCAGTTGATAATCTTTTCCCATACATCTTTATCAAAATGTTTTTTCCTCATTCTCACGAAACTGTAATGGATCCAAGAAGAAAATGTGTTTTATCCCCTCCTTTTCCTTCTAAATTATGTTCCAGATTTTGAACCTTCTTCTTCATTATGTTCATCCTTTCTCAAGCAGTACTACCATGAATTGTCCTTACACTCCTTTAAAAACTTTCCCAAAGATCAACCAGTGCTGTGAAGTGTTTTAGCCATAAATAACACACCCCACATATATTTGTTCTGATTTATCTTGCTCTGTACTACTCTACTTTTGTACTTTGTACTTTAAACTGAGGCACGGAACATTTGTTGTATCGATGTATAAATGATATCACTAAGACAAAGACTGACATGTAGAGCTTTTTTCCTTTTTTTAAAGTAGAAAATATATGTACAATGAGTATCAATATGTGTTGCCATTGAAGTTATTCCTGTTCTTAGGGAAAATACAAAGAATAGGATATAGAGACATTATTAAATCATTTACTTCATATATATTTTGCTCCTTCCTCTTCAAGAAGCAAAGAATATATTATAGAACCACTCAATATAACGGATAACATGCAGCAGCTGTTTTTCTTCCATTGTTATAATTAAAAAGCATAAAGTACAAAATGCAGACGTTTAACACTTTGTAAGTACAGTCATAAGGGTGACTTGCTGAATCACTATTGATTTAGAACTTTACAAGTGGTAGAATACAAGCCAGTCAGAATTGCATTAACTGAGAAAGTTGGTGTTTCCTCTTGAGCTTACATCTCCTAACGGTGTAGTCAAAAATTAAAAAAATTTCATCTGAGAAACAGATATTGTGGTCACACTTGAGGAGATATCAGATATTATCAAAGAACTGGTAATAATGTCTTTGAAAAAAATGTTACAGGGTTACTGAATGTACTGCATTTTAGCAAGGTAGTGGTCTTAAGTGGTGTGCTTCTATCAGTGATGATGGTGAAGTGGCCTGTATTAAAAGTTCGGATTGTGTGCTTGCTTCATTGGTGAAGAAAATGTAGAGGTTTTGGTTGAACAATTTTTCTTGTAATACTAATGACATCTCATGCTCTAATGCAGGCCAGCTGAATCTAAAACTTTCTTATAAACAGACTGGCCTCCTGTAGATGCAGCTCTACTGCTTTGGAGACCAAATTGTTGCACCTACCTGGGAATTCAGTGGGTTTTATAGAAAGAAAATTTTGTCCGGTTAGACTGAGTACCTCTACATAGTGCTGTGCATCTCGGATAGACAACTTGAAGGACCCACCACATACGCATTCATTGGTTACAGCATAAGCAGTGACATGATTATGATTTCAATAGCTGTGTTTACAAATCAAATAATGCATATTCTATCACATAACACCACCTGTACAAGCCAAGGGCTGTTAAGTGTATTCTTGCATTAAATAAAGTTTGAACTTATGAAAGGAGATAATGCTTACCAAATTAATTTGTATAGTGCTTTCCCAGTCCTTCTCATTGTTCACTCCAGCATTATTAACCACAATATCCAGCCTTCCAAAATGCTCAATTACTTTTTTGAAAGCACCTACAGTGAGATGCAAAGGTGGAATTTCTTAGCACTTAGGAAAAGTAAGATATAAAGACACAATGCATGCATACAAATTATTGTTTTGTTAGACTACCAGAATGTCTTCACTGTTTTTCTTAACCACTAATCACCAATATGCAATTAAATTCTTTATGTAACCATTCACCAACATTATATGTATTCAGGAAAACTGAAAGTATTAAGGTGCCACGGCCACCTTTCCATTCAGTTTTATAATGCCTGCTAGCAAGATAGTTAAAGTTCTTAACACAGAACATGTTATATTAGACAGGATGTTTGGCATCCAAATTTTATAAATTGAACATTTATATTTTGATACGTAATAATTTGATATAGCTAGTATATTCAAGATGTGACACCATCTATTTTAAATGAAAACCAAAATCTTAATGTGTTCAGAACACCTTTTTCGGTTGAGTCTGAATTTAACCTAAGAACACAATTCTTATTCAGCGATATAACTAAGGTGACTCTTTCAGATAAAAATAATTAATCATAATTATTGTTTAAATTTATTCACTTAAGAATAAATTGTTATACAACCTACTTGTCAGGCAGCTTTAATAATGTGTTTCACAAGTTCAAATTGTCTTCCATTTGTTGATGGATATAGTGACCTGTCTTCCAAAGAATTTCAAAATGAAGAACTTCCTCAATGACACTGTGGTCTACCCGGTGACAGTATTTGAAGTAACATAAAAAGTGTGCATGGAAAACCATGATGATGTCATAGTGATGAGCAAACTCATCTAGGCTGGCTGTGCTTTGAAGGGATAGTTGAATGAGAGGACCTCTGGATGTTCATTCCAGACTAACATTTTCCATGACTACAGGCATTATGTGATATGTCTTGTTTGTTTTGATATATCTTGTTTGTTCTTCACTCCAAATATTGTTCCCCATCACTAAATATTTATTGTAATGTAAACCAAGACACCCTCCCCCCCAGCTATTGTTTTTAAAAACATTATTTGGTGACTGTCTAAAATCCTAGATTATTTCAGGTACACTGAAATTCTGTCTGAAAGGCCTTAATGAAACCACATCACTAAAAGTTGATACCAGGACCATCTTAATTCTCTGATCTTCAGTCTTTGGCTATTCATGTCAATCAGGACCATGGCAGCAGCTCTGAAACATCTACAATTATTTTGCAGCAGTTGCAAGTGTTTATAAAGCTTTCTTCTTGCACAAGATGCTTTGCACTTTTACAGCCTTATCTTTGATTGAATGCTGCAGGTCCTCATCTTGTCATCAGAATAAGTACTGGGCAGATGATGGCAGAGGTTTTGTTTGACCAGATGCCTTTATTGTACAGAATTTTCTAATATTCTTATTCTGTACTACAATCTTTTAATATTACTAAAGTGTCTATTTTTGGCTGTCTGCCTTTTGGGGTATTGTTATGTTTATTGCTAATTCATTCTCTGGTTTCTCAACTTAACTCTTCAGTCACTTCTCATCTTTCCAATTCTGTGTCAGTAAGGACAAATGAAAAACTTTTGCTTTATTAGGAGCAGAACTGATTATATAACTTAGTTCCTATGAGTAAAATAAATACAATTTGGGTCCCCAAGTAGCTTCCAGATTTTGGAAACTGGCTCTCTGATTCTTTTTAAGCTTTATCTAAATAACATCTGGCATCAATTCAATTCTTAATGGAATCTTTCCTTCAAAAAAAAAAAACCATGGATAGTAATAATTTTGCCAATTATTTGTAATTAAATGGACAAAGTCTTGAGTAATTGTAGTTTTCTAGTTTACACACTGAGAAAGGAGCCAAATACTTTTCAGCTATTTGTATATCTATGCTAAAATAGAGAATGGTTACCAAATTTGGAATATTTCTGGTAAATGTTTGCCTGCCTACAGTAGTGCTATTTACTGCCTATCCACAAAAAGAAGAATCTCATCATAAATTCTTAATAAAATTATCATTCACACATCAGCGTAAATTGACTTGTTCTTCCTTTTTTTTTGAATGTAGAATAATTCTTGTGTTTATGTTACATACTAGTTGGTGCTTATGGAATCATTAATATTAAAAGCAGATGATCATATGAAATATAAAAAGAAGAAAAATAACAAATGAAGAGAGGATCCATTTTAAAGGAGAGATAAGAATTATAGTGCAAAGTAGGTATAAACACCAGTTATATGTGAGCTTTCTAAATATTAATGAAAAGCAAAAGTAAACATTCGGTGATTTTTCAAAAGTGGGACAAGATACGGGCTATTGGGGGGGAAGGGGTACTATGTGGAAGGGCCAACAGAGGTAAAAACCAGAGGCAAGACTTGAAGGTAGATGAAGTAATTAATTTCCTACCCATAAGCCTTATGTACCTGCAGATGAAGTTCTAGAATTGTGTTGTGGTTTGAGTTAAATTAGAGTCAGTTTTGTGACTAACTCAGTTGCAGTTTATTCTCTGAAAGCTAACTGAATTTTTATGAGACTGTGCTCCTCTCTCAAAGTGATAATGCAAGGCATTGGTATGCAAAAAGGCCAACACCTACACTTAACAAAGGTCATCCTCAAGCTAGCAGAAGGGGACCACAGCTGCCAGGAAAAGTGAATATGGCAGGTGACCCTAAACTGACCAACAGAGTATTCCATCCCATATATGCCATACTCAGTATAAAATTAAGGTTCTCACTCTTTTCTGTGATGGTTGATGTCCAGTGAGGACCTCATCTATCTGGTTGTTCCTCATCTATCCATGTGTTCCTGAATCCAGTTCCTGAGTTCAGCTCTCTCCTAGCCGTGGACCCAATTCCTCGTGTCTGCGCTGCAGTGTTTGCGGTGATGTACAGTCATCGAGGGGTGGAGTGAGGGCACGATCTCGTATATTTGTTTATATTTTATTACTTTCTTATTATCTTCATTATTACTAGTTCATTAAAGCTGTAGTTTTGATTTCCAACCTGCTAGTCTTTTTCTTCTCATCTCCCTCTCCCCCTTTCCTTGTGGGGTGAGACGGGAAGGGTTTTTGGAAGCTTGGCTGCCAAAATTTAGCCTGGTGGGGCTAAACCATGACATACTGTGACTTGTTTCATACTGAAAGGGTTAAAGGTAAAATAAGAGGAACTTCATTCATGCACATGACCTTTAACATAAAGGGCAAGTAGGGGACTTGATGATCCCCAAAAACTTCAAACACTAAGTGAAATTTATCGAAGATCTAAGTGGTGGCTTGCAATTATAAGACAAAAAAAAAAAGAAAATAAAGCAGGAAAAAACCCACCCTAGCCGTCAAACTCATTAAAAATACTCCAGAAACCTCAAGAGATTGGAAGACACGATTGCTCATTTATGCTAAGAAACCTGCAGCAGGAATAATGCAGCATCAGAGAAACATAAGCAGCCGCTGCCTGTTTTTGCTTTCAACTTGTTGCGAAAGCCCATTCCAATCCCACTCTGCTTACTCTTTTCTACTATAACATGGTTCCAAAACCTTCCTTGTTGACCTGTCCCGCTCACTCGGGTTCTCAGTGCACACCCTGTTGGTCCTGCACTAGCCTGGCACTAGAGAGAGGAAGAATTCAGTTGGAGAGCACACTGGGGTAACACCCATGATGCAGCATGTGCTATTCCTATACCTAGGATGCTTTTTCCTGTTCATAGGTTTCTTTCTCACTTGAAGAAAAAGTCAATAATCAACCTAGCTGACGAAAATTTTGTTTGCTTATTAGATCAGATCTCAAATTTAAAGTCCAGCATCTCTCTTGCAGACAGACAATGTAATGCTTTGAAAACAGGCATAATCAGAGTGTCTCCAAGCAGTGCAGAATATTGCTGAATTCTTGGTGAAAGATGAATCAATCGTCGCTGTTGAGAAAGCGGCAGTGAAGTGTAGTGAATAAAAGGAGAACTAGAAATGTTCACATCTAGCCCAGCACAAACGAATCTGGTGAAAGGGCACTGACAAAGTGATGTCAAAATCTGAATTTGAGTCACTACCTGTTTATGTATCATTTAATAGGAAACTCTGATGACTTGATGTTCCTCTTATGAGATATTGCGAAGAGTACATCAACATTGTACAAAGTTCTAAGAACTTCATCAGGAACACGATTTATTCACTTGGTAAAAACACAAACACAAATCATACATGAGGGAAGCTCCATACTACTCCCTGGATCTGCAAAATGTGCGTGAAAAGTTATCAACCCATATTTGACACCGTGATAAAGCAGCATACCACCTTTTGCCAATTCTGCTTTCAGCTACAGCAGCACACGTTAAAAGTAAGTGTGATCTATGAGAAGAGCATTGCAACCCAGAGCAGGATTTATTGCTCCTGTGATGAGGGAATGCAGCTTGGAACCCGTACTGAAGCCTCATAAAAAGCAAGTCCGAGCTTTAAAGTTTATATATATTACGCATAAAATAACAATTATCTTATGCAGAGGCTTTAATGCGAAAATATCACACACGGCACCCAATGGAAATAATTTCGTTGGCTTCTCTTTACGGTCTGCCAAAGAACACGATGGGAAACATGCATGCCGGTAGTAACATTTCACATCTGCAGGTTCAGAAACGAGTCCTTTTTGAGTCACCACGAGGAGCGATCGGGAGCAGGCTGTCCTCCAGAAACCTTAATTGCACACTTATTGGTGCAGCAGCCTCTTTCAGGTCGCTGCATGTCGAGCCGGAGCGCGGCGCTGACAGTTTCCTTCTTACCTTTCAGCTGCTCCTGGTCCGTAACGTCGCACTGGATGAACACCGTCCTCTGCGGTTCGAACTGCTCGTCCAGGGCCGCCTTGCTCTCCTGCCCGGCCTCCGAGTTGCGGTCCAGCAGGGCCACCTGAGCGGGGGAGAGGCTTAGCGACGGACGGACCGACGGCTCCTCCGCCCGGGGGCTGCGCGCTCCCCCGGCCGCGGGGGGGATGCGGGGGGCAGCGGGGAGGGTAGGGCGTGGGATTGGGGGGTGAGGGGGGGTGTGTGCTTTGCGGAGGCCCCTACCTTGGCGCCTTTGCTCAACAGAGCCTGGACGAAAGCCCTGCCGATACCCTGCGCCCCGCCGGTGACCAGAGCCACCTTGCCATTGACGTGCATGGTGGCCGCGCCGCCGCCGAGCCCGCAGCAACCTAACGCGGTGTCACCTGCCCGGTTCCCTCCCTCCCTCCTTCGCTCGCTCGCTCCCTCCCTACTGCCCTCCCTCCCTCCTTCCCTCCTTCCCTCCTCCTCCTCTTGCTGCGGCTCATTCCCTCCCGCTCCCCTTCTCGTGTGACCGAGAGCTGCCTGGGCGGGGGGAGTAGGGGTGGAGCAGGTCATTTAATCCTTCTCCCGAGTGCCTGGAAGAACCTCGGACGCTAAAGGGCTGGAAAGGGCAGCGACTCCATCATCCTCTCTTCAGCCACGGGGTCTTTTCCGTGAGAAGTGGCTCCCGCCGGGAGGGAAGGGGTCCCGGGGCAGCTATAACTTCCGTCGGAGAGGGGAAAAAAAAAAAAAAAAAAAAAAAAAAAAAAGAAGACCTTTTGTGCCTCTAGGAATCGCGTGAGAAGCGGCTACAAGGTTCGGTAAGGGCTCTTGGCAGCTCCTAAGGCTGCATGCGTTTTGGTTGGCCCAGGCTGCGTGAGCGGCAGGGTGAGGAATTGAGAGAAAGTTCAGCCTCGAAAAAACAAACATAGAGCTTTTTTTCACTCTTCAGAATTACCCCACCAACCTTCTTCCTCCCATTCTGCCATTTGTGTGAAAAAGTAGTCATTAAACAGTATGGTTATTAAACGTATCAAGACGTGTTTCCGAGAAATTTTCAGGTCTTTGTGTAAAGGTGTTCATACCTTAAAAAATGTTTAGTCACTTTTACAGTTCATAAGCCAAATTCTGCTACATACTGTGAATTATATGCAACTAAAATTTGTTGATACTGAGAAATATCGCCATTCAGTAAAAATAAGGTCAACCATGATCTAAAAGCAGAAAACAATTTTCTTGTTCATTAGTCTGTCACTAGAGAGTCACAAATGTTAGCCTGTAGAAAAAATAATGTTGTGGAGCTTAGATGAGAAGAATCCACTGTTCTAGCCCTGAGGTCTATCAACATTTATACATCATGCATGTGCTTGTGTATATTGACATACACTTGTCTTCTGGGTTCTCTGTTTTCTTTTACGTGGTGTATCAGGTTTAAAGTTCTGTTTGTGCTTTCAAAGCCCTGAAGTACTCAGGCTTCACTTCTACCATTAATGTCTGTTGTCATTTTTCCTTGCTTCTCAGCAACTGTGTGCCTGTTCTGTCCCATCTCTTACCCCAGATGTCTGTTTTCTAGTAGGCTACCTTCATGTATGGAATTCCGTTCTTTTCTGTTAATTAGAAGAACCAAATTATATTGCTCCTAACACCAGCAAACTGTTACAGAACCATTAAGGTAACCATGTTACCTAATTGAGTAACTTGAGTAATACAAGCTCTTGTTATTATAACCTTTGTCCTTAAAAATGTGAACTAATATAATCCAGCTGCTAAATTGGATAGGAGCCATTTAGTTTTCCTAAAGACCATGATTCACACTACTTCATAAAAGCAGTCAGAGCTGGCCTCTGGGATTAATGATTTGTTTGAATATGATACCTGTGTTTCTGGGAGGGCACAGATTGCTTGCTTTGGAGCTGCGAAATTTGTGCCACCTAGACTGCCATGCCTAATGAGCTCTTTCCCAACCAGCTGAGCCAGCTTCCCTAAGCTGTTGAGAGACAAGTACAGTGCCAGGTCAAAGGCACATCAGGAGAACAGTATTACCACACGGGGACCTAACAATAGCATTATAGTGGAGTCTTTCATCCTCAATCCAGTGCTGATAAACACTTCCCCCCCAGCCCCCAGGCATTTGACCAAGTCATGATTAACATCTGCCATGGTCTTTATTTCCACGATCTAGTAATACATTTTTTAAAAGTGCTATGCAAAGGAAAAGATCAATAGAACCCTCTCTGCTTCCAAACAGCTGTAGCTGGAATGACCTTTGGCAGCTGTTTTCTAAATTGTTGATAACTTGGCATGAATGTTAAGAACAATCTGGACTCGTCAGAAATCCTGGAATGTTTTAAGATCTGAGTGTACACACTGTTTCCCTAAAACAAATCTTATACATCTGTGTCTCAAAGATTAGCTTGGTTAAATGTAATCCTGGGTATCATGGGTTGAAATTGGCTGATGACACATCTTGGAAGATGGCAAAAAAAAAGCTCTGCACCATTACCCGTAATCTTGGCAAAATATATTTGAAATTACAGACAGTGTTCCTAACTAGAACAGTATGTGCCAGTCCTCCAAATGCAGGAGGAAGCAGTAGAAGGATAGCTCTGAGATTTACCCCTGGAGCCAGCTGAGATTGCTTTGCTGCAGTGAACGCGCATGCTCTGCTCCTTCAAATCACACTGGATTTGCAACTAACACGCTAGAGGCATTCTTAAGAGCTTCGTGGCAACTTAGTCCTTCACTGCCCCAAGTCCATAATATGACCAACTGCAAAAAAGATAAAAAGTTGTCCAGAGGAAAGAGATCTTTGTAGACATTTATGTTGTTACAAATCCGGTGAGTGTTTTGGTCTTGCGGAACATGAGAGGGTAGTTACGATTTTTTTTCCTCCATGATTCATAAATTGACAGTTTTTGAACCTTGCTTTCAATTTTCATGAAATCTTTCATAGAAATGTAAGGACTTCCATTTTTTACTGCTTCAGTAGTCCACCTTTTGAGACAAAATATCCTTAAGAATCACCAGTACTTGATTTCAGATAAAAAAATCAACAGAGCTGTCACAATGAGCAGTAACATTCTGTAAACGATCCATATTCATAAGTGGACAGTTTATGAAGACTTGTTATTTGATTTGGTACCTTATTCTGTGTGTATGAGAAGCTGATATATTCATTTAAGAGAAGGGGAGATAGTTAAAAATGATATTGCATTATTTAACAGTAGAATCAAACCAAATCATATCACATTCATGATTTTTTCACTGAAAGATGCATTAACACTTACCCTAGGAGTCTATTATCTGATATTATAGTTAGACTCAAAAAATATCACAATCAGCTATTATCTGAAATCACAGGCATGAAAAGATATTAAATGACTCTATGAATGCTTGATTTGAGTGCTTTGAGAGATAAGTAATACCATATAGGTAATCTTCAATTTGTGTTCAAAGTTAAGAAATAACAATAATACTAAATAATGTCTTAGATGCTGGAGCTGTTCAGATTAAGTCTTTTACACACATCCCCTGCTGAGAGTGCAGTGCCAAATGTGTATTACCATTTGCATGTGATCTCATTTAGTATTCTCTAGTAGGCCTTTTGACTAGCAATGCAATGCCTTTTTGCTTTTGGTTTCCCTTTTCAGCTGTGGTACTTCCTCTTCCATTTCCCCCCATTTGCTTACATCTATTTTTTTCCCACGGCCCATGGCATACCTTCCACTATTCTGCATGGAGTACAGTGGCATCCAAATGGGAAGGTAATCCCAGGTGTTTTTAATCCATTTTTGTAAAGGAGGCAGGAATATAATTTTTCTCAGGCACGTATAACCTTGTTCATTCAAAAATAATTATTCAAAAGCAACTTAATCCTCATTTTTGTTACCATCTCTTCCTATCCTGCAAGGTACTGTTCAAGTTGCTATGAAATAAGCAATAAATGAAATAATTGAAATAAGCAATCTCACACCTGTGAACAGTTTATCAGGTAATTGATTTAGGAGAGTATTCAAATACAGCTACCACGGCATGTGTACTTTAGTATGTGGTTTAGTGCATTTCCCCAGTTTCTACTGAGAACAATGGGTGGAAAACAAAGCTACTGAATTGCCCCAAAGGTCAACATTTGCATGGAGTAGTTAAAAGACAGATTTTGGGTCATATATTTAATATGGTGTGACCAAATCTGTCTTAACAAGAAACAGTGTGTGCAAGACAGTTTTCCATGTCCAAGAATGTTTTTCATAATGCAATATCTGTATGATCTTTCTGTATGCAGTAAATTAGAAAGGTAGAATCCTTTATAAGAAGATGACATTATGCAGTAAAGCTTTATTTTGGGTATTATAACTAGCTGTTTATACAAAATAATCCAAGACAGATAGGCTGCCTGCCACAAATGTCAAACTAACTTAGAGAGCAAGGAACTGAATGAACAACAGGCTCAGAGACTCGCCAAAATGCATTTTTAGAGCACAACCCTATATTAATCCATGCTAGGGCAGTGGCTATATTATTTTTCTCATCCAGGACAATAGCAGTATGTGCACAAAAATGTCATGTACTTTGGGAAAAGAAGAAAATAGAGGATCTATCAAAGCAGTGTATAAGAAAATAGTTATGAAATATCTGTTACTAGAGTTCATACTATCTGAGTTGTTCAAGGTGTTAAGACTTCCACAGGGAGACTGGGAGGAAAACAGTAAACTAAACAGCTCTGTTGTCAGCTGTCTTTTCAAAAATGGTGGTTAGGGTTGGAGAAAGCATAGTATATCTTTTTCAAAGATGAGAAATGACAATTAAATTTAGTAGTATTGACAGAATAGAAATGGAAGTTAATGCCACAGCAGTATATGAAGGTGAAAATGTTAAGGAGGATCATAAAGTGAAGACTATATCATCTCGCTTCATAAAATGAAAAAGGGAAGCTACTGGAGACCTTAAAGAAGGGAATGAGAGATAACAGAGGTGATGACTGCTTTTAAAATCATCTTTAACTGGCACTAGAGAAGAAGGACTGCTAAGAGTTAGAGACCTGTTGCTTTGATGAAGTGACATGAAGTTTGTAGCAACTACTACAACTGAAAGATTGGTTTTGGAGTAAAGAAAACTTAGTGGAAAATATTTAGTGAAGATGGGGTAGGAAATAGCTACCTTGGAAGATAAGGGGAGATTTAGGAATCCAATCTTGGATACATATTCAGAGAGGCTTCATAGCTCTCTAGCTTGTGTTTCCTTAGTCAAAACCCTACCATCATGCTCAACACTACCGCAGTCTGTATCTTAAGCATCACATTGATAATTTTTTTTAATCCATTTTGCTGGGCTTAGGTCAAATAACTGTGAAAAAATAAACTGCTAATGTTTCACTTTAGATACTTAAAACTTTTAAAGAAATGAAGCAAAACATAAAAAATGAAACAAACAAAACAATTAAGGTAATGACACATTTTTTCCTATGAGGTGTACTATTATTTAAATCACTTCTTAAAAATAATAAAATTATTTAACAAATATGGGGTTAATTCCATGCCTGAGAACTAAAACCACATTTCTTAAAGTGTAGTCCACTGGAAGAATGAGAACAGGAGCACAAGTGTGTACAGCTAGGGCAGCACAGACCTTGCTGGGAAAGCAGTTCTGCAAGGTCTTAAACTTCCCAAGATCGAGCCAGACTCTAAATAAATAAGGAAGGCTTCAGCCTTAAAGCAGGCCCTACCCCTTCTCGATATGATATAATTATAGGAGAACCTTTAAAACCCCATATTTGGCACTGATTTTAAACACTGCAGTAGTGTGACAGCTGGCAGTAAAGAAAATAAAAATATATGAACCCCTCCCATTCTTGTTATAACTTTGGCAATACACTAGGTGAAGGACTATCTACCCTATTCTTTTGATTATCAATTTATTGAACAATGCAATTATAATTTGGAAAGAAATTGCAGAGGCTTACACTCATGTAAAAGGTTCCTTAAAAAAAAATAGTGTAATCAATTAATATTGAACCCAGTAATGTAACTTTTATTTATTAAAACTGTGTAATTGTAGTGCAACTGAATTGTTGTCTACTTCCTTGAAGGACTATAACCACTGAGATAAAGCTCAAAATTTTTTTGATACTTCTTGAAAAGCTACAGTCTTATTAATTATCTTATTTGATAAATGCTACTGATGTGCTTTCTTTGACTAATATCCAACTGAAAGGAGAAGGAATAAGTTTTGATTATGTCTTAACATTTAAAAAGTAAAGACCTAAAAAGAAGAGAGAAATCCCAGAAAACTTTCATTCCAGCTTTGGAAAATAATGAATTAGCAGGGCTCCATGAATCCAATGAGTCATCCTTATTCTGCTCTCCAAATTTCTCTAGAGTCTAATGGTGATATTTGCCTTTCAAGCTAACACTGTGGCTCCCTCCTTTTCTTTTCTCTACAGATAACTGCAGTCCATGTAAATCAGTTTCTGATTGTTCTGGTTTAGGAAAAAAATACCTTACACAGAACTTCTTTTGAAGAGGGGCAGAGTGTTTTGTGCTGCAGAGTATTTATTATATGTATGTTTTAGTTAGGTCAGAGAAATTTCACAATTGTCTTGTGTGCAAAAACCTGGAAGTGCTACAAAATTCTTGGAATGTACTATAGATTGCCATCTGGTCAGAAGAATGATGTGGTGACATTCAGAAATAATATGGAAAAATGGACTGAAACTCAATGAAAAGGTATGAAAAAGGAAACAAAAGAACTGTTGAGTGATGCACTTCCAGGAAATTGCACATCACTTCAGGTGAAATTAAGAAATTAGTTGAAATTCTCAGATGTCAACACCATGGCACTTTTGCTTATAAGAAGTTTATGCTTTTAAGTTATTTTTTGTGCTTTCTCTTATGAAACACATGAAACTGAGTCAGAAACTGAGTAACATCAACAACAACAATTTATATAAAGCCATCAGAATTGAGTTCTTAATTTCTTAAGGCAATGTCACTGCTGATATTATTTGGAGAAAGTACACAAACAACTCCTAAGTATTTCTTTCAGGCATGATCAATATAACCTTAAATTTAATATTAAAAGTAGCAGCAGTTATTTAAATATACATATATGCATATATAAAAATATAAGTGTGTAATAAATTAGTCATATGTCAAAGGGCAGACCTCAGCTTATATGTAAAATTTAAGCCTATAGCCTGATTTGTGAAGTATTTTAACTATTAGAAGTTTACAGTCAATTACTGGATATTATTTATGATCATTTAAAATGTTTACAACTGTAAAATAAACTGCATTTGCTATTCATTTGAGTATAATGTATTATGGGCTTTCTAACTGCGATTCTCAGATGCATCTTAATTTACAAAGGGTTTTAACATATAAGCACCTTCATTTTTATGAACATCGCCACACTCGTCCTTCTTTCCAGATTAAAATCCCTAACTGAAATATTTAGTACAGATCTATGTGGAAATCAGGCATCACCTGCACATGCTAAATGAATTTGCTGACACCTACAAATTAGTTCCTGTTTGTGTAGTAGTGTTTGCTTCACATGACCAATAGGAAGAAATTGAAATTCTCAATATTGAACCAATATTGATCTAGGTTCAACTTGGCCATTATATTTTTGGGTATATGAAAATCTTACTAATAGCTACATTCCCCTAAGATGATGCAAATAACTGATCAGATCTCTTCCATTTTATATTTTTGTTATCCAAACATGCAGAAATATACTTCTATTTTCAGAAATCAAGATATCTGAAAACCTTTCTTGCTATCAGAAAAAAATATCTTTCACTATGTTATGAAACTAAAACAGAAACTAAACTTTGTGACATAATACACTGCAAAAATTTTTATAGGGAGCTGTATAAATAAGTCTTCCAATACATTTCAGGAATCATATAGATCCAGAATAAACAAACACATCAAATACGGTGGCATACTTAGCTATTCAATAAGGCCACTTGCGTGTCATTTTAAGTCACAACACAGAAACTCTAGTAAAGAATTATTATGAAATAAATGAGGACCTGGAATTTTACAATGTCATATGCAAAGGGAGATGTATAACATGCTATTAAGATTATAGTGTGAAGTAAAAAAATAATTTATTTGACATCTAAGATCAGATTCAAACTAACTTCCTTTCACAATGGTTTTAATAATAGTGAAAAAAGCTGAATATGTGCCCATACTGTGCTCTTCCAGCAATGAAAGCAAAAAAACCTAGGTTACATTAGGCATCACTAGTAGGCCAAGGAAAATAATTTTTTCCCTCTGCTCAGCTCTGGTGAGATGCATCTGGTGTGCTAGGTCCATTTCTGGATTCCCCAGTGCATATGGATGTGTTGGAGCAGATTCAGCAAAGAGCCATTAAGATGACTACGGGACTGGCACATCTAATAGATGAGGAGAGGCTGCAATAGCTGGGACTGTTCAGCCTGGAGAAGAAAAAGCTGAAGGGGATCTCATCAATAGATGTAAATGCCTGATAAGAGGGTATAAAGAAGACAGCCAAAATCAGTGGTAACCAATGACAGGGCAATTGACTAGTGGCAAAAGTTTAAACTCCAGAAATTCCACTTAAAAATCAGAAAAAACTTTGGTCTGGTGATTGTGGCTCAGCACTGGATCATTTAAAATTCAGAAGGACACAGACTTGATCTAGGTGATCCTAGTTTGAGCAGGGGAGTTCCCAACCTAACATTCTGTGGTTCTGTGAATATTGTAAGGACAGTTTCCGCAGCATTTCTGATGTTCTCAAGCTAAATCAGCACCTAGTATATCCAAATACATTTAAATATTTTTTTCCTTATAGTTTAATGTTTAATGTGAATATTGGTATGCTTAGACTATAAAGGCTTCCAGTGTACAAAAGAGTTAAGACCATAAATGTGCTATAACTAAGTACAACTGATCTTTTCCTGCAACTCATTGATGTAATATTGTTCATTTACAGGGCAACCTGGGATCACTTTACAGCAACAAAGAAAGCAGATAGATTCACCACCTTTTTCAGAAAATGGCTTTTACTGAAGCAATACAACCATGCAAGGAACTTCTGAACACACCTCAGAGCAGTTAAAAGGTGTTCAGCAAAGCAATGTAATCACTTACTTCAAACTAGAAGAGTAATTGATTACAATGTTGAAGAAACCATGCAAATAAAATATGCTGGATCATTTGAAAACCCCATATGAGCCCTCCTCACTTAGGAAGTTGCCTTGCTTTGTGAAGTGTGTATTGCCCAGATATATGCCTGATACCTGTTGCACACTACCATGGAATTCAGTCAGCCGGCTTCTGACAGAAGAGCAAGTTATACACTGTTTTTAAGGCTTTCATGTTTTCCCCTTAGTAGTTACACCATAGAATTAAAAAAACCCCAAACCAACAACAAACCCCAACAATTATTTGGATTAATTCCATCTTGAGGTAAACCAGACAGCAGTTGGCAGCAAAAATAGTTTAACCTTATTTCATCTTATATTTGCACATTCATATAAAGGGCAGTTTGGAAAGATTAAGGTCATGTATATGAAGGAGGGACAACAAGAAAGACTTCCTGTAAATATTTGTTCAGGCACTGAGAATACTGCAGTGTGCAAAGATTTTTTCTTCAACTTTAGCATTTTAAAAAATTATTTTGTTTTTAACTTTCACAATTATACATCTCCATGTAAGAAAACATAAAACATCTACTTAGAATTTATTATGTCAGTAATTTGTCGCAGTTTAGCCCTGGCCTGGTTAATTTCAGCGGCTATAACTCTGCATTATCTCCTAAATCCCTTCCTCCCACCCCCAGGGAAGAGGGAAAGGAAAAATACTTGTGGGATGGAAACTAAAACTCCAGCTTTAATGAAATGATAATAAAAATAAAAACGATGATGGAAAAAAGTAGAAAGGAATAAAATATATACAAATATATGACATCATGTCCCCAACCCTCCCTTTGATGACTACACATCATCACAGAACAGACAGGTGGAAATGGGTCCACGGCTAGGAGGCAGTTGAGCTCTGGAACTGGATTAAGGAATGCATGGATTTGATATCAGTACCAATCAGACCAATGAGGTCCTCACTGGATTTTAGCCATCACAGAAGAAGGAGGACCCTTATGTTTTCTCAGTTTTATGACAAGTATGACATATATGGGAAGGGGTACTCTGTTCGTCAGTTTAGGGTCATCTATGCTGTCTGCCCCTCCTTGAAAGTACAGCCCTTTTCCACCAGCTAGAGGATGGTGTTGGTTTCTATAGGGATAAGTATAAGCGTTGGCCTATGTGCATACAAATACCCTGTGTTGTCACTTCAAGGAACACTGTCTCAAAAACATGGAGTTACCTTTCAGAGAATGAATTTTCTTAGAGCAGCTGGGTTAGAGTCACAAAAATGACTCTAATTTAACTCAAACCACAACGTTCCTCCCTGATTCTATACCATTTACATCATGCTCAAGTAATTACTACTTTTATCTTCAAGTATATCTACACACACATATATATATTACCAATTCATGGTTTATCCACACAAAAGTTTGTTAAGATTGTGGGTGTCCATCCATTATACCAGTCTCTCAAGGCAAGAAGAATAGTGTGAAGATTCATCATAGTTCAGGCCCAATTTCTAATTCTTGTGACCTTTCATAAGTTTAAACACTGATACATACTGTATTTGCTGCATGCCTCTTGTATATTTTGGCACTGTCATGCAGAGCTACATCTGCAAAAGGATTTCAGTAGTTTTCAAACACATGTTCAGCCACAGCATCTTTTGGATGTTTTTCTTTTTTTACCAGGAAAACTCTCTCAATGACAGTGTTGATATGTAGAATGTAAACTGTTAATCTTTGTCTAGTACATGCACAAACCCCTTTCTGTAAAATCTTTCATTCCCCTGACCAGTCCTATGTGCTGCAACCTGAGCAGTGGGTGCAAATATTGGTTTGGTGGCACCTCCTTTGGTAGATTACGTTGTACAATTCATACTTTTAAAAATAATTCCATGGCAAAATATTTGCCTAGTCTGTAGTTCTTTTCATTTTCCTGTTAGGGAGAGGTTCAAATCCATAACTCTCTCTTTTAAGAGATGTCATTTACCTACCAAAACTTAAGCTGCTTTAGGTATTAGGTACTTTGAGCATTCTAGTGATGCAGGGCAGCAATGAAACTTCATTAGGCCTGGGGCAAAGTGAGATAGAAAGGCAGGGACATAGCAAATACATTCATTTTATTGTTTTGTACTTACCGTCTTTGAACATATTTAGCAATGTATGCAGTGAATGAGCTGAAAAATCTTACAGTAAACTAGTCAGACTATTTATTGAGATACTTAATTTCCCATCTGTGTTTTACAATGTATCACTGTTGATGGAATTTGCAGGTCTGTATAAATGAAGCATATACATAACTACTAAAAGGTACAGACATCTTTTTATGGATCTAGACCTTTATTCTTATGTGGCTGAATTTCATTTCTTGAAATGGTGATTGTTGATAGCTTAGTGTCATACTATCAAATAAAATTTTTAATTTTGTGAAATACTTATAAGAGGGGAACAGTGTCATATTTGAATTATTTCATGTCCTGTAACATTACTGAATATCAGCATAATGTTTGAGATATTAAGGATCACTTTTTTTTCAAAAGACAAGTAAAAAAAAATCTTGAAAACTGAGAACTTAAAAATCCAAAATAACAATACAAGAATAAACACAGGGAAAAAAAATCTATTAAAAATCTGTGAACCATGTAAGACCACAATGAGTCCTAGTGACAACCTAAGTATTTTTGTAAATGTGAAGTGAATCAGATTGGATTCTAACCTCTCTAACATTTCTAACACTGTACCATACCATGTATCAAGACACTATAAACAGGAATGATGAATGCTTCAGTACTAAGAAAATCCAAATGTCTTTTGGAACCACACTTATTTTGACAATTTTCAAATTAAAAAAATCATTAGAACAAGACTGTTCTCATTTCATCAGTTATGATAAAATTCCTTTTGGCAAAATGAATGTGTTTCATTCTGAATTTGTTTTGTTATTGTTTATTTGGGGTTTATATTCTATTAGTTGTGTTATGCCATAGCATAGTTTCTGTGATATATAATATTTCTTTTTATATTTCAGTTTCCTAGGATTCCCCCCCCCGAATTTCCAATTTCATATTCCATGACTAATTGTGAAATTTCCTGGCTATGAATTCCTTTGTAGTGACAAAAGTAGTTGTGAAATGTGAGAATTTTCCATGAAACTGAACTTCAAATTCTCAGCCATTCTAATCAGTTTTTTTTGAGACTGCTTATACAAATGGATGGATTGTCTATCAGAAGAACAAATAAAGATAATACTACTAGGCCACATTCCCATGAGTGAAACCTTCAATTCAATCCCTGAATTATGAAGCCCTGACAAGACACTGAAGTGTGTGCTGTACAGATATTTATTATACATACCTGGATCTGATAAAAACATCATCTTACCAGTTTTTCAGGGAAATTTTTTGTTCACTTATGAATTACAATCTAGGTGTAAAGAGTTATATAATCCATTTCTAAGCAGCTGAGAAAGCAAAATCTATAAGGCAATTTACGGTATTACAGCAGAAGTCTTCAACAGAGTTTAATTAAAGCCTTCTGGTGTTCTGAAAATACCCATAAGTCAGCACTGAAATTAAAATCCCAATCAACAGAACTTTTTCTCAAATTCATGATGCCAGTTGTCATTCATTGTTACACATATCTATCTATCTATCTATCTATCTATCTATCTATCTATCTATCTATCTATCTATCTATCTAGTGTATAAATCTACAGTTAATGACCAAAATGCAATATTCAACCACATCAAAGTAAGTGATGAAATGCCAAGATATGAGGCATCTAGTCTCAGTTGCTTGATTCAGGTCATTTAAGTGAGGCATTCTAAACATGAGCTTTCTATATGGTACATGGACAGAATCATGGAGATGGTGATGGGAAGCTTTTAGGCTGAGCTGCTTGGAACTTGTGAGTAAAAATGCCATACATTCCATAGGGCTGATCCCTGTACTTTTGATGTCTGTTCATTTGGATCTGTTGACCATTCTCAGCATCAGTGTCAAACTACAAAGGAATATTTGACTATTTAAAAGACAGGTAGTAATGAGGGTAGAATCATTACAATGTGCACAATATGATTAGCCTATGGAAATCATTGCCATAGGACGTTGTGATAATTTTACATGGGTTCAAAATATGATCAAATTTAAGTTAATTAGACACCAAATTGCCATCACTGAAGGTGAGGAAAGCAAAATGTGGAGGAATTACAACATATGTGTTATGTTCTGTTTACTATCAAAGACAAGATTTTGACATATGAGGATCTTTGCTAAGAACAAGTACAGCCAGTTCTTTGGCATTATGACAGCACTATAATGTCTACTAAGTTAACAAAATCTATTCCACACATGCTTCAGAGCTTTTTTCAAGAGAAAACAGATTTTTTTTTAAGATTCTTTACAGATTTTTTTAAACCTGATTTAGGCATATTTCATTGTGTCCTTCTCTCTATATCAATACCCATTCAATAGTCAAAATATATTTGTATGTGTGGAACATACATATATAGCCTGTGTATCTTTCTATGTTCAGGAAGTAGCTTGGTTGTCCATGTCACTTATTTCTATTTGAAAGATAAATGAGCCGATTACTAACTCCCCGAACTGGTACAACCTGGCAAAAGGGTAACAGTATTTACAGAACAAGTTTATGTTTTTCTTCCTGGTTTAGGTGATATTAGGTGGGGCTGATAGATTCCAGTGCCAAGAAAAGCATATATATGTATCTCAAAGTGCCTTTTAATGGACTTATCTGATTCTATGCCTTAAAAAATATTCTTTTTAAATAAGAAGAAAGAAAATTTTATATGTGATACTTTTAGCACTTTACCAGTAAGAGCTTTGTTCTTTCTCCTCCTAGATTTTGTGAGATTAAGGTCAAGTCTATAAATCCAGTTTCTATGTGATTCGAAATTTAAATTCCAGACAAGCTAAAGGTATTTAGCAACTCTTATGCTCCTAAGGACTGAGAATCTGATATGATCACGATTTCACACATTAAAGTCAATTTAACCACAAAGTTTATAAAATTATTTAAAAAAACAAATAAATATTATTTTATAGGGGATGGAGGAAAAGTAAAACAATTCTTGTAAGACTTTCATAAATGTGTTATTTTCAAAAATTGTACAGTTACACGACATTAAAAATATGCTAAAAATAATCTCTGCTTCCATAATGCTTATTGACCTACTTGAATTACATAAAATGAGTATTATTCTTAAAGAAGTTGTGTCATTTAATGCCTCTTATTACCATTAGATTTTTTGCTTTTACAAGCAAACCTAGTTATGTCTTTTTAATTCACGTCTGTCTTCTGTAGGGTAGAAATAAATTCTCTTGAAATCGTTTTGTTGGGCTTCCCAGGTATAAGGCACAAAAATCACTCCTGTATATGTTGAGTCAGAGAAGGCTAGAAAATGGAAATTGTAATGCTACGCTGGAGACTTCAGGTTTCTTTTTGGCAGTTTTTCTGAGGTCATTTCTTTTTCAGCGTTCAGCCTGTGGACAGAGAATTTGTTCTACACATGAATAGTGAAGGTGTTTCTTGGCAGCACTTAGGTTCTTTCTTCATATCTGTTTTGGCCTTTTCTTAGTTTCTAGTCTAGCTCAAAGTTACTAGCTACATCTGGCATTTGTCAGAAAGGAAGTTCAAGGCATGACGTCTCAAGAGCCAGCAAAGTTGTCCAAAAATTGAGAGAGTCACTATGTGCAAATTCAAAATCACGTACTAGGAAACAAGACAAATCAAATATGGCATAACTAAATGTAATGCAAGGAAGTTAGATATGCATGGATTATTTCATGCTGATTCACTTAAGTATATGACTAATCAGGTAGAGCTAACCCAGTGGCAAATTAAAAAGGGAGAGAGAGTTGGAGAATTCAACAAAGTTTGAGAATTTATCAGTAACTGGAAAAGCATTTTGCTCAACTCTTTTAATGTATTGCACAAATTAATTGGATAGCTTCCTTCTATTGCTCTGAGAACAAATAATCAGGTTAACCAATCAGAGATATGTCTATACTAGCCTTTTGCCCTACATTTTTCAGCCATGATTATTAGTGAGGAAGCAGTCTACATGGTAGACCATACAGTACTACTACCACCAGTAACTCTTTGTATGCCTGATTGCAGGTAGCGCAGGGTCAAAGGGATATGTATCTTTCACAAAGTAAACCTCTACAGTTTCCCATAGTAAACCTCTACAGTTTCTTGTAGGAATAGAATGATTCTAGTTTAAATCAAGGCTCAGGAAGCTTCAGGGTAAGATTAAAAAAAAATATTGACATGCCAAAAGTGGATCTGTAGATAGTTTAAGCATCTAAATTCGAGACTATGACTCTGATGTGACTATAAAAAGTCTTTTTTTTGGGCAGTGGAACTCCTCTAATGCAGAAGATTCTGTTGTTTTTTTTAGTGATTGCCATATTTTTCAATTTAAGAACGGTAGCTGATTGAAACTTAAATTTAGTTGGTAGACTGAAAAATCTGCATTTCTTTGCCTAAGTATTTATCCATACTGCTTCACATTAATTTCAGACAAAATATCGTGGTTTTGGCCACGTTCTTCAAATGTACAGGGTAGGTAGGAGAATTAAGCTACCCTCTGGTTTGTCCTCTAGACCTGAATGATTAGAGTATTTGCATAGAATATGGGGTTAAGAGGTTTAAGACTTTCCAAAAAATGAATGAACTGAAATCCACATCTCTCTAGAAAGTGTCTTAACATAAGACTGAGAGTCTGTATGGTGATACTGTTTTGGTGTGGGAGACTGCTCTTCTTTTGAAACTGGTGAAGTTTATATAGTGCTTCCTGAAATATGCCTGTGCATTTTAAATTAAATTGTCATTTTATGTAGCTGCAGAAATGGCCAGGATTATGCAAGACTTTTTTTGGTTTTTTTTTTGTTTTTAAGCCTTTAAATTAAAATATACACCACCATGATTAATTTAGACTCTAAACTAAATAACACCTTGCAAAGGCTGCTTTCTTATCCTGTGGAGAATAAAACTAAAACTGAAATTATCATCTCCAATTAGAGAATCCATTTTGTTTTAACTGGGTATTAATTATTACATCTAGTTTTGGCTAAAACAGACTTCAAGAAGAGCACAGAATAAAATAAGAGGAATAGAGTAGAAAGATGTGTGAATCTATTGAATTTTTTTTTGGGCTTGTTCATTTAAGTTGTATCAGCAGGAAATGTTGTTTATCATAAGATTAATTAGTAGTGACCAGTGTTCACAAAGGTTTTCTTTTTGGGGGGGAAAATGAGGTAAATAAACACAACTGAATATCAACATAAGTTGAGACAGTTCTCTCGGTTTTTCTGAAACTGGATAACATTTTTTGGTCAAAGAATTCAACAGAATTTTCAATGCTGTAATTGTGAATGGCACATGGAGTTAGAATTAATGTTGAATAAGAAAATCAGAACTAGTGAGAAAAAAGCAGAAAATGAAAAAAGAAAATAAACACACGGTACTTGGTAACCACAGTTTACTAAATCAGAAAGCTGAAGTACAGATGGAGTATCCAGTGATAGGGAGGTTACAGCTTAATGTCCGTTTCTTCCAAATTTCCAAGGAAAACATGTCTTATGCCCAGATGTTTCAGAGACTAGACTATCCAAATATGTCAGAAAATGTCAACATCATATTCAGATTTTAAGGACTCAGTTTGTATGTTCATAGAATTTCTTTAGTATAGTCACTGGCAAATAAACAATAGTCAACAAAAAAGTAGATTTACCCCTTGTGACTGCATTTTTCCTTTACTTCAGAGACAATAGAAGGTATGTCATGAGTTTCATCTACATATATTACTAAAGAAGGCCATTAACCTGACTTTTGGGCAGTGATTTTCTGGTATAATGTTCTGTTTCCTAAGAATTCTTGACAAAAATAATCAAAATCATTATTGCTCAAAGGTCAAGTACTGAACTAAGTCTTTGACCCGTACTTAGTTCAGTAAGGGTATATTCTGTAATATACCCTGTACTTCAGTTGGGAGACAATAATGGGAAGAATTCTGCTGCTTAAGCATAGGCATTCACATAATTTTAGATGCTTTGAGGAATCCTAGGATATCCATTACAGATATGACACAGGGCATTCAGGAAACATGTGTTTTCTGAAGGAGCAGTGAAAATGTAACCCTAAATGCAACCCTGAGAAACAAGGCTGCCCTAATGCAATAAATGGAGATTTCCAGTGGATGGGTTTCTCTATGGCATAAAGAATGTTAGATCCAAGAATTATGTTGAGGTGATAAAGCAAATATATGCATGTGTGTCATACATATGCAGAGGTGGAGACAAAGAGTTAATGAGTTCATGGTAGCATGAAATGTTTGAGATCACATAAACAATTCATTCTTAATCCATTGTGAAGTTATTTTAGATTAAGCATAGTGCTCTCTCACCTCAGAGCAACTCATGCTAAAGGCATCCTAGGCATGGAATAATGTAAGGTAATAAATCAAAAATAATTTAAATATTTTGTCTGTCATACCAGGATGTTTACAGCTACAGAGAATGAAATGAATTATTAGCTCAGGATGATACCAAGAAGGTACTGCGTTTGAATGTGGAAGATTAAAGACTTAAAAAAATATTGCTTCTGGCTTATGAATCTGTTATTCCTTTCAGTTTACTTATTGGACTCCTTATTAGTGTTTAACTTAGCTGTGGTAACTGTATGCCAATAATTGCTATATAGATATTTTACTGCACAAGTATAATTAAGTGACTGTTCACTCATGTGTCTTCAGCAGGATTTTAGCTCCTCAGTTTGTTCCTAAATGCTAACACTTGTGTATAAATTTTTCATGGTGTTGGAAAATACTCTGAAGATCAGGTTTCTGAGTATTTATGAAACTATTTTTCACTTTACAAGAATTTTTCACTAAATAGCTCCAAAATTTTCACGAATGGCATTTCCCACAGAAAATACTGTTAATCTGCATCCATAAATTTGCACAGTTTCCAGAAAAATTTCCAGTAGCACGCTCAAGCTCATTGAAAAATGGTATTTGGTACCAATGTGTCTTTACTGTTTCTTTTTGCTTTGATTTCAGAAAGTTCTGCATCTGTCATATGTTCCTGCATGTGTCTGTTGGCTGTGGGAGTTCACACTGATGATATGTGTGGCTCACTGTAGGAAAGTGACATAAAACTTGAAGTCTGCCACGTACAGTAGTTGTAAGTTTGTCCACTTGCAGTTTTCCATTTACAGTCATGCAGGGAAGGAATCTCCCAGAGCAACAGAAATAGAACCAGCAGGTCCTTAAGAGAATTCTCTAGAAGAGCAGGCTGAGTGTATACATACATGTACTTTCTGAATTATGAAAAAGAAGATTGGGGGTTATTAATTTGAGTGGTCTCAAGGAAGAGAGAGAACTATCTCTGATAATGAAATATTGCTGCTTGATCTGGCAACCTTGTGGTTCCCAAAGCCACAAGCTGTGTTTATGGTTCTAGGAACAGCAGTACAGGCTGTTCACAGGCAGCATTCCTCTAAGTAGTACTTAAGATGTAAAACCAGAAAGAAGTCCTCTACTTGTGGAAGCTTGCTAAATTGAACAGCTAATGTGGATGTTTTGTGACATGAATTCCAAGAATCAGTGAATATGAATTAGCCTAAGCCAAACTCTGAACTTGTGGCACATCCTATCCTTTTGAGAATATTAATGATGTGGAAGAAATGCATCTCTAATCAGTCTAGAATCACCCAAGATAAGATCTCCAAAGGTTTAGCAGTTGCTAGCCGTTTCCCACACATTACCAATTCATTCTGTAATGGTGATCTGCTTTCAGTTCAATTCTGCTAAGAATGTCTTTTTTTGCTTGTTTGCTTTTTTGTTTTTTGTTTTCCCCAACACCTAGCCAGAGGAATTCCCTGCTAGGACCATAAGTGACAGTAGTACATCTCCACTTTTAATTGTCAGATTCTGTTGGCTTTTGAACCCAACACTATCAAATGGCACAATCATGATTTGCTAGCTGGGTGGGTGTTTTGACTGTGGCCCCAAATGGGTGGGGACATTAGACCTGATGAAACAAATTTAAAACAATCACAGAACAACTATGCCTCAGAATTACTTCTAGGGAGAAAGGAGGCAATCATTGTGACCACTAGTAATCTGAACACAACATGAATTTTTGCTTCTCATGATTTCACCAAGCTCATTCCAACAGCATGGCTCAACAGACGTTAAAAAGTCTTTTCAGATGGAGCAAAAATATCATTGTAAACATGCAGAGCCATGAACTTGGCCTTGTAATGTGTGTGGATGTTGGCCACAGTTATGCTTTCTTCTTGGGAATAGCAGAAACATTAGACACTTTGTTGCAGCATCCACTGACAGGTTCTCCCATAGTGTCTTTTGTTAAAAAGGGCAGTTGTCTGGTTCTGTAGTCCCTTGAGTCCACTACTACACAGCGATGGTGTTGGCAGAGTACAACTTGTCACGTACAATGTCAACAATTGTCTGCAGGGTGGTACTGCCTCTCATATCAAATAAATAAAAACATGTGGTAAAGAGAACAGATCCTAAAAGAACAATTTGCCAGGTAGTGCATTTGTAATGGATGAAGAACACCTCCACCCCCCAGTATCTGCAGAAAAACATAATGACATGATTGAGCAGGCCTGAGAAGCTTCTGCTGAGCTGAGAGTGTGACAATAAAACTTCAAAGGTAGCGCAAAATAAGAAATGAAGACAAAAGAGAAATTTCCTACAGTGCTTGGAGACCTGTTTTCCAGGTGGATGATGTTGCTTTAAAACCCAGAGTCATATTATTTGCTCTTCTAGCAACCCAGCATTTCTGAGCATTCTGCAGCTAAAAAAAACCACTGCTGCATCAATTGATACTTCTTTTCTTTCATAAGAAAGCAGCAAAGAAAAGGGAAAAAAATTTCCCCCAAGCCTCACAGGCATCATTAAAATCTATGTATGTTCAAGACAGTATCCACATCAGAGAGTATTAGTCTTTAAAGTTTGCTACAAAACTATGTTGAGGTTTTTTTCAGTTGTAGTTTGAGTAACTTAGCCTTCTGCTTTTTTATCCTTTCAATGGGAAGATGAAAAGGACCTAAAAAGATATATTTCTCTATTTCTTTTAATTTAGTTGCTCTTTCTCTGGTTTTGACAGAATCATATCATGCACATTGTATCCCATAATTGCATACTGTCAAGTCAAAGTATGCACTGCTCTCTAATTGTGAAAATGACAACCACAATTACAAAAATGTTTCAGGAAATAGAAATCCAAAATAAACCAAATTATCATTAAAAACAACTGCAAAATAACTGTTGAATGCTATAATTAAAAACTCATCTTCATGTTTACACTGTTCTTGTAGAAAGCAAAGTAATTATTTGGTCTGAAAAAATCTTGTGAAACATATTTTTTTATGGAGTTTGAACTTTCTATTTATACAAATCTTATCACTACTTCAACCATCTAGCATTACTCTGCTGAGAATTCAGATTTCATATTTCAAGAATTTTAAAATCATATATACCCCACGCTGTTAGAAAAGGCTTGAACTCAGCTTTGCATGTCTAGCCAAATCTATGTGCTTATAAAAGCATGTTCTGTAAGCGAGGAGAAAGGACAGATAACCTCCAAGACCTTGCAGAACTGTACAGAAAATAACAGGAACTAAAGTGTCTAATATTGAAAACACAGTTCTTGCTGCTTGAGAAAATGTTCATAATGAATACTTCAGAAAAGAAATCAGTAGCTGTCTTTGGAGAATTTAGGAGTGTTTCCTTGGGGGATATCTGGTGCTAGATGATGTGGTTTGTGTTGAAGGTATCCCAGACCACAACCAAAGGGACTGTAGGGCTGCATATTAAAGAAGCCAGACATGTTGGTGTGACAGTTCTGAACAAAAAAGTCTTTAAACAAAATCCCGTGGTGAAGAGAGAAGGTGTGACTGATGCAGATGCAGAATATTTCTTCAATAACATGAGACTGAAGAAGAGATCCAGGATTTCATCTAGAAGACTAAGTTATAAACTTCATCTAGTATAATCTCTCAAAAGTAGTCATACTTTAGTTATAGTATTTCTCCCTTGAATTTGCACGGATGCACAAGGAAACACAATCCTCCCAGTTTTAAATTGTTGTTGTTGGGGAGATTCTAGCTGATCAGCTGCAGTTTCTGAAACGAGCTGAAGGTAGAGCCTGAGGTATAACTCCATAAAAGGTAATAGTATAATAAAAAAATCCCATACATAATCAAATCAAAGGCCAGTATTCCCCAGTGGCAGCAATGAAAAGTTTGATACAAGAAACAAGGCACTGCAGAATGGTTCTTTCCCTGTTATACACAAAAGGATCCAAAAAGTAAGGGAAAACTTATCTCAGAGTCAAGTTCAGATTTCCTTTAAAAAGCAGTGAATTGTCTCCATCATTCAGACAATGCTTCCAAGTTAGAGAGTCATTCCTTGGCCATTGGGCAGATCTTGAAGTTTCTGTCAAAGGGTCAAAATATGCAGCTGCAAGAAGTTGTGATGACTAAGATAGCGAAAAGGAAGCAAAAAAAGAGTTCTCTGTTTCATCTGCTGAACCAGAATATTCAAAGAAAAACTGTTTTCAAAATATGTCTTGCTTTTTACTGTCCTGAAATGAGGTTGATCCTTACTTTCCTCCTCCACTTCTTAGAAAAACACTTTGTTCAAAAGGAGTGTTTTCAATTTTTTTTTCAGAAATGTGAAAGAAAAAACAGAGTGCATTCACAACTGGTGAAAGAACATGTTTCCTTTTTTCAGATGGCTGCTGTATTCAGAAATGATGCAGGAGTATGGTTTTCTGTTCTCTCTGAGAGGCTTTGAAATAATGTCTTTTATCTTGTGAAAGAGCATTCTGACTACCTGAGTACAGAATGACTGTCTTAACTGCTCCTGTTACTGTCTGTCTTGTGGAAACTGCAGAAAAAAAGGCTTGAAACACAAAAAACCAGGACTCTATTTGGCCATTGGGACATTCACTATAGAAATGAGACACATTGATTTCTAGTTCACTGCAGTGTTTTATTGCTTGCAAGGATGGAGCGAGCATATCTTCCATTACTAAGCATGTTCACTTAAGAGGTGGAAGATACAAACTGTTAGCAAATTGTGAAGTAATTTTTCAGAACTTTACTCACAAGCAGACTTCTTTATACAGGCTGGTACTTGCTATTCATATGTTTGACTTTGGGATGTAAAAAAAATATTACCTTTTCATAATTTTCTTATTTCTAATGTATGAAAGCATGCAGAATTTTTAATATGTTAATTATTTTCAGTAGTAGTATTATGGTAGTTAACAAAAAACCTAGCAAACTTATCACATTCTACCAGAAAAAAGAATCTAGCCAGTGTGGATTGATTTACAATATTTGTTTATAGTTCTTTTCACATGGATGCTGCTAGGTCTGTGTGTGGGTTTTTTGTTTATTTAGTTTGGTTTTGGTGGTTTTTTTTTTACTGTCTTTCTCTAAATGCATATTATTGGATGAACAAGCATTATATTTAATCCTGTTGTGGTTAAATAAGAAGATTTAGCAAATTCATTTCATGCTTTCACCTTTAATTGTTCTTACTCATGCATGCATGTCTCTTCCTAGTGTTTGATCTGTACAGAAGAAATTTGGTTCAGAACACGGCCTGTTTCACCAAAGGTTATGAGCACATGACTTCAGGGCTGATAACAAGCAAATTTTTTTGCTGCAAGTGTGCATCATAGTTGGAAGTGGTTTTGGAGGAGAAATATGAAGCATTATTGATGATTGTGGCATGCATATAAATTGCTAATGGGAAGGAACAATAAAGAACGCAAATGCGCCTTTAAAAAAATTACCCACCAGAATTCCAGAGGGAAAGCTTAGGAGATCCTGGAGTGCAGTCATCTGGAATAGTCAGAACTCCATTCAGATGTGCAAAAAATGAATTGAAGCTAGTTAGTTAATTTGCAGAGAATGCTACTATGGTGGTAGAGGTGGAAGGGTGTGACACATTTAATTTTGCAAAAGGAAGGCTGAGAGGGAATAAGATTGCCCTCCTTAGGGATAAACACCACAAGGGAACAGAGTTATTTAAGTTAAAGAACAATGCTGGCACAAGAACAAATAGATATAGACTGACCCTGAAACATCTTGGACTAGATGTTAAAAGAGTATTGCTTACTATTTATAAAGTGTTTTTCAAGAAGTCACAGCCAACCTGCAAGGATGACCAACAGATGCATGCACCTGAAGCAAAGGCATTTGTATCTCAAAGTGAGGAAGAGTAGCCCAAAAGAAGCAGAAAGCCTAGCCCTGTAGGTATACTTCTCTAGAACCAGATTAATTCCTTTTAAATATCATTTACTAAATGAGTCTGATCTTGTGTTGCTTTTATTAGCAAGGGTTCAAATGTAAAGACACTCTTAAGTTCTCTTCCCAGCACATTATTCCCAGCACATGTTCCCATTAAACTCCTAAAATTTAACTGACAGAAGTTGAATTCTTCCATACTGTAGCATGATTCAAGAGAAGGTTGCTGGCTTGATGCAGCATTTCCTTGCTGATCTGCTACCAGTCTGCTACATGTGTCAGGCCATAACAAATGATCTGAGTAGTCATTTCTTGTATTAAAGCCCACTAATCTGTGAATGACCTAATCCAAAGTTCACTGGAACCCAGGGGAGTCTTCCCATGGTTTAATAGGTATTTAATAGTTAGTAAACACATTTTTTAAAAACAGCAGATTATTTCAGCAACAGGAATTCTTGATGTGCCAGGTATAAAAACTGCCATCAAGCTTCATTATGACATTTGCAAAGAGAAAGTAAAGAAGCTTTGAAAATTACATCACTTTCAAAAGATTGTTTTCTTCTGGCTGTCACTAATGGAAGATTTAGACCTCTGCCCAAGCTACATTGCAGAACATTAAGGGTTATAAACTTAAAAACACCTGTTTTTTTTTTTTTTAATAGTAGGCTAATATGAGATGTGCGCTCATATGCTGTAATGTTTTCCTTTCTGCTGACAGCATTATGGTTATGAAAAATAAATCCAGATATTGGAGAGTTTTTCTAAGATATCCTTGCTTGTTTATTTCCTAGAAAAAGGTTAAAACCTTTTAGTTGCCTGAATTTAGTTTCCTGAATTAACATATCTCTGAGGTGATTTTTCTTTTGTAACTCAGAATTGAATAGAACTTTCTAAAATTTAAATTATGTCATTGCCAGAGATGATTTACAATCAAGTGAATCAATCCAACACACATTAGATCGAGCATAAACCAGTGGTTAAAGAAGCAAAATAAACATAGGTTATAAAGAGGATTAACATAATTCTTAGAGTGACAGCATGCAGTAATGCATGATTTGTCTGGCAAGGAATAGTCTATTTTCAGAAAGCCTCTTCTTTTAGAGAAGCAGTAGATATTTTTTACTTTCTCTCAAAAATATTGTGGTTTCTTGGTCCAGATAGCTCACAAGACTGATCACAAGAGCTCACCTATTTTCCTAGAAGTGTGTGGCTCCCTTTTGAATTGTTTTGTTTTCCAAAAATGACAACTTTTCCTACGACAGTCTTTCCTTATGTCTCTCCCATGTTTAGCAATGTATTAACTGACTCTGCACTTTTTCTTAAAGTCTGAAAAGCTGCACAGCCATCTATTTTCATGGGAACCACCCCTATACTTACATGAGATTTGTTTAAAATCTGCCAAGCTGTTCAAGAGCTATTATCCAAAATCAAACAATTAGAAAAAAATACACTATTGGCACATTCACATTAAGTTTTATTCCCATGGAACATAATATTGAAAAGTAAAATAAATGCATTGTAAATTTACTGTGTGTTGTCCTGCTTTCCTCTGACAACCAATTAGTCATACTCACAATGGTTATAATAGCATCATGCTCACAATGGTTATAATAGCCTTCTGTACATATTTTGAAAAAGTAAAAGTAAACTCAAGAGCAAAATAGAAGTTACCTGTAATCTTTTGAAATGGAACACCTTAGCACTTTAAACATTTTTGATCATATTTTATCAGCTAAATCCCAGACGTTGGCAGCCAGAGTGGGAGGGTGGAAGAAGCAAAGTAAAGAAAGTAGGTGAAAATAAATTTGAAGAAATTCAGTCTTCACTTAATGAGCATTTGCTGAGCAATAAACTGAAAAACAGTGTACATTCCCAATGAGGATTTGGAGTTTCTAGTATGCATAGATACAGATGTGAATTTACTGAAGAAGAGGAAGACCATTTTTTCTAAGACATGAAGCCACCAATTCTCCTGCTACCAAGATGACATCCCACGGAATCCCAGTGTTACGCTGTGACTTCCGTCTGTTGCTTGACCCTCCAAAAAGATAAATGAAGGAAAGATAACAGCATGTAAGTAATGTTCCTCTATTCTCTGCTGTTGGCTGGCTACCATCAGTCAACATAAACCAGGGAAGAGTCTCATCATGTAACTCTCCATACGCTTTACTTCAGGGTTGTATATGTCCTTAAAGACATAGATGCTTTATAAAAGTTCATGTTATTACTGTGCTTTTAAAAATTTTACACACTTTTTCTGAAATGAGCATGCGTACTCAAGGGTACTTTCAGTCAACTGCAGTCCATTCAGAATTTGTAACACATCAAAAGAGTGCAGAAAGTTTTCTCACACACCTGAATTGACATGCTTGTTTTCAGAAATACACTACTTTAATAATAAAATAACAACTATGCTCTTAAAATGGGACAAGGAGGGATATTTGGAGCAGAAAGGATATCAGAAGAAATCAGAAGGAAACAGTCTTAAGCAGAAAGAGCAATTTATCCAAAGTAACTCTTGTTCCTTTTGTTGACAGTAGGTGAAACATCCAGCACATATAGTGATGCTTGCTGTCTTGTGTTCCTGAATGTGCCATGGAATTATCGTGAGAACTAGGTTCTTGGAAATAATTTTTGAGGCTCCAGAAGAAATTTTGAAGATATTTTGCATTGCATCAATGCTGACTGTTGCACAATATTTTCAGAGGGCGTGTTTGTGTGCATTTCTTTAAGAAGAATTAATAAGAGTAAGAAAGAGTAAGAAGGGAACTGAAAATTTGCAATTCTGCTGTAATGTGTGGCCAGAGTCCTCTGGGAAGAGCTCTGAGGGATTTAATGTGACCTGTCAGCGTTTGTTGCATGCAAAAGCCTATGAGAAATAAGGAAGACCTGAAGTTATATTAGCTTGAGTTTCCCCACATATATGCCCTTACAATTCCTCACATGAGAAGTGAGAAGCTACATAGGGGAACTAAATTATGTAACTTCAGCTGAAAAGCATCAAGTCTGAATTTTAACATCTAGGCATTTCTCTGTGATGCATTCTCTAGACAGTCTGAACCTTATCTTCAGTTAAGACAGTAAATGGCAGCCTCCAGTTTAAAATCTATCTGAATTATCCTGATTGACACTGTAATTTATTGCTGAGAAGTGTTTACTCACAGACGTGAATGCAAAACAAGTAGAGAACAAGTGTGCTAGTAAGGGAAATATTAGAGAGACAAACTTTTAAGATCTTCCTGTTCTTCCCTGAGATCTGGAAGAACAAGCTGTAACTCTGACACATGCCTTGTGCTCTGTGTATCATCTCAGTAAACTTGTCAACTGTTAAACTCTGACGCAGAGAAAAAAAGCTGTTTTCAGGCCTGCAACAACCTTTAGAGGGCTGCTTAGGAGTTTCCTATCACAAACAGATTTTTAAATGTCAAATTGATGCAGAATGTACTGTTCAGAGGCATGCAAATGATACATCAAGCATTCCTGAATATTCTTATTATCGGTAATTTTTCAGATTAGGGTAAATTAAATAGATGAGTAGCAATATTTAGACAAAAAAACCCCTAGTCACCACCAAATGGATTACTTGCTTCCAGGACTTCTCTGAGACTGTGCAAAGCAGGTCCTGCGTTACCAGTACACTCCAGTCCTTGGATGTTGTGAGAAGAATACAGAATGTGCCTAAGTCTGACACTAGTGTCAGAAAAATGTTTTGTTTTGCTTTTTTTCCTGGTAGGAGTCACTTTTCATAACGGTTGTCCTGCTTTTGTATGCCTCTGCAGACCGTCCCTCCCGATCTGATACTGCTTTACCACAAGGTGCTGTTGTTTGTCTATTAGGCATCCAGGGGCAGCCTTCACAGCAGACTCTTTGGCACTGGGCTAAATGAGAATGGCTCTTCACACCACCATGATCCCCTCCCTGGGAGTGCCTCAGCCTTGTGTGCATACCCAGTAAATATCATTGTCTATGGATTGCACAGGCCACTGACAATGACCCCATCCTGCTTGGGGGTGTAGGGAGAAGTAGCCTCAAAGGTCCATAAGTAGGTCACAATGGGGCCTGTGGAGCCACTTTGGGCTGGTGCTTGCTGCAGGGTCCAGACTGAACAATTTCCACTGTGAAAGCAAGACCATCCCTGGGTCTTGGACCCACAGGCTGCCTGTGGGCTGCCAGGTCCTGCCTGATATTTGGGGCAGGGGCTGCCCACAGTCTGCCTTTCTCCCCAGCTGGGGCATTGGGAGGGACCCTGTCCCTGATGGACCCTGAGGGAGCTCATGTGGCTTGCGGCTGACGAACTGTAATTGAGTTTGAAAACGTAAAGATAACTTTTCTTCAAAGGCACGAGCATAGTGTATTATTTTCAAAAATAATTTTAGTGAGTATGCTGGAATTTATAGGTGGACAAGTATGGTGATCTACCTGTCCTTGTACCTGGCAGCCTTGCTGTCTAGAACCAGGAAAAATGCTTGTTGTTGTGAAACCCACAACCTTTCCTGAGACATTAAGGGACTTTCAAACTTTGCATATATTTTGAGAGGCTTCATGTAACTTCAAGATTTCCTATGACTCCTTGTTAGACTGTTGTTACTCTTTGCTTCCATTATTCTGGTATAAATGTTTGCATTTATAAAGAAATCTATTCAGCTAACTTACCCAGCTAATTTGCCAGGAACACACCCATTCCCTGATAAAATCACCCATATTTTCTGCCCCTCTTTCCCCATCCCCCCATCCCCCTCTGTCCCTCAAGGTAACAACAAACACTGTCAATGTAAAGAATATTTCTTTCTTTTGTAGCCACACCCATCGTACTGAAACCATGACTCAGTCTTTCATTCACCCTGTGCAGCAAAGCTATCAGCTTAATTTTGCAAGGGTAAGAATAAATGATCATTCTTTCTCCAGCTGAGAGCATAACAGCCCTTAATATTTCTTTCCAAAGGAAAACTATCATAGATTCATAGAATAATCGGTTTGGAAGAGACCCACTGGATCATCGAGTCCAACCATTCCTATCAAACACTAAACCAGGCCCCTTAGCACCTTGTCCACTCGTGCCTTAAACACCTCTGGGGAAGGTGAATCAACCACCTCCCTGGGTAGCCTGGTCCAGTGCCTAATGACCATTTCTGTGAAAAATTTATTTCCTAATGTCCAGCCTAAATCTCCCCTGGTGGAGCTTGAGGCCACTTCCTCTTGGCCTTTCCCCTGTCACTTAGGAGAAGAGGCCATCAACCTCCTCTCTGTAACCTTTTTCAGGTAGTTATAGAGAGAAGTAAGATCTTCTTCCTGACTTCCTGCTCCTCTCTATTTAGCCTTGGGATGGAGTAGAATGCTATTTGTACTCCAGAGACCTCCATCATTTTCCCAATGGCCCTGAAGTCTTTCTTGATGGCTTTGGTCTTTCTGTTTACTAGATCATTATTACCAGTTTGTACTACTATCAGAAGATAGTAGTCTGTCTCGAGGCTCAGCGAAGGAAGTTTTCTAGATACCTCCTTCACTGTTGTCCCTGGTAAACAGCAGTTCTCTCTGTGGAGCAGATCCAGTCTGCAAATGGGTCCCTCCATTCCTTTTAGGAGGGAGCCCGCTACAACAATCACTATATCATTATATAAAAATAGTCTGCAGAATATCATACCATTTTCCTTAAAATGTCTGACTGTAGGTGAAGATGTGAAGCCAAACGCTATTCTTATTTGTAGTTATTTAAATCTGAAACATATCCACTGACTTCAATAAATTCCAGATTTACACTTATTTAGGCAGAATTTTGGCTTAAGTCCTTAGGGTTAAAAAAATTTCACAAGGTTCTAGCATTTAAACTTCCTATGATATAATAAATTCTGAAGCAAAACTTTTGTTATTGAACTGTCGTAAATCACCCACAACACATGCCCAAAGTCCTATGAGAATATCAAGGGAGTGTAGGACTTGATGCTTCTTTTATCTCTGTATCTCAAATAACTTTAAAATCTGAATTATTTCTAAATTATCTAAACCTAAATTATTTCTGAACTGGAAAACTGTGACTGGTTTGTCAAGTAATAATAACAGGTTACAACCTTTTTTTGCCTTAGGAGCAAAACAAAGGGATCTTGACACACAGTACACAAAGCTGCTCTTGTAAAGAAATCCTCTAAAAATCAGATTTTGCAAACACTTAGACATGTTTAAATAGCAAGCAGTTTCTATTCAATTCAATGTAACTACTCATGTATAATGTTTACTTGTAAACTGAAGTCCTTTAAGAACATGTATGTATTTTATATTACATCATTATTTGCAGTTATATTTCATATGTGCTTGCTGATCTGTAACTAATCTAGCCACAAGTGTAACAGTGATAGATGATGAAGAAAAGGAAGAAGAGAAGAAGAAGAAGAGGAAGAAGAAAATACAGGAGCATAGTCTAAACATCTACAATAAGACATAAACAATGAATTTAAAACAGGTAGATGAACTTGCAGGGAAATATTTTGATATGTGATATGAGCATAGAGAAGACATGAGAGGGAGAGACAAAAGCTATGAACAGTAATAGAATATCTCAGGTTAATTGATATGAAGTGATTTTTTCTTATTGTTTGCAGTCATTCATTGTTAGATAACATTGATTTTCCTGGATACTTCCTGCATAGTGTATGCATAAATATTCTGCACCATGAATGGACAGAGCTACATGTAATATAACTGATAATAGACTTGTCGTTTAGTTTCTATACTCTTGATACATCAGAAGTAATTTACTAGATATTTGAATGGTCATGGTCCTTCCAAGATAGGTGACATAAAAACCATTGAAAAAGGTATGTGTTGATCCCTGCTTACATTTCCCGTTAATACATATTAGAGAATAGACATCAACTAAATACAAAACCAATTAATAGACTTCACGAGCTTTCTTGAACCCATGTTTTGGAACCTCTCTAAAGCCTATATGGAGTTTGACATTGGTACTTCGAAGTACAGACCTTCAGTTCACTTCAGCGCTTAAAAATGTATGTATCTCTCTCTCATGTTATCATTTATTAAATTTGTCACTAAAGGGAAAATATAGATGCATAAATAGCACACCCTTATTCTATATGAATAATATGTGGAAATCTCAATGAAATAAAGCAGTATGATGGACAATAAAATAATGGTGACATTTATTATTTTAAATAGTTAACATGTTTGCTATATATAAATGTTTAAAGAAATATGTAACCAAACCATTCTCTAACTTTTTAAAGTTGGAGAATAGATTTTAGAGTTAGAGAAGTTAGAGAGTTAGTGCTTTTTAAAGTTGGAGAACAGATCTTATATTTATTTAATATTTGTATCTCCCATTAGACTCTTTGAAAGCAAATATTTTGAAAACTCTCTTAATTCTTTAAAATAAATATACAAAGTCTCTTATGTTAAACTAGGACAGTTTTGTTTAGTCTAAGACAATTGTGACAACATGAACAAAATTAAAACACAGCATAAAAATTAGCACTCTACTTTGCCTCTTACGTTTGCTTGCAGAAAAGCACATGAGTTTGTAAGTTAGGAAAAGACCAGCACGGCTCTTTTAAGATCTGTATTATTTCTCTATGGAATATATTTTAATAAACAATCCAGCTAATATTACAATTTTAACTGAGAAAGCAAAACTAAATCTATTTCAGAGAGATGGAGTCACTTAAAATAAACTATTGCATTAGGCACAAAAATCACAAGTATTCTTTCACTGTTGGAAAGAAAAGTGTTCTATTGGCATGGAAAATTTCCAGATCTCATTAAGACCACGGAAGCAGCTTGTTTCCTGAGATGTGAAACAGTGCTTATGCCTCTTCCCTTCTCCTTTTTTCATAAAAAATAAAACCACAAAAGGAATAAAGTAAAAATGTCTTCTTTATCCCTCTTATGAGACCAATTACAATGCAGCTATATGAAATTCATATTCTATCAAAAAAATCCTGTTTCCACAAAACAAAACCCAAACCATTGCAAACTGAAATATACACAGTGTAAAACATAACAAAGAGATTATAACAGGACTATAATTCTTATTTTCGCTATGTTTTTATTGTCAGAAATAATTGTGAAAGGGAAAGCACAACAAATTTGTCAGTTTTCTGATGCTTAGTGGCAGTTATGCACAGGAACAGCTCTTGACTGTAATGCCACCTTAGATCATAGCCTTGGCTCAGTATTGCTGTGCATGGCTTTTGATTTACAACTTCTCCCATTCCAACTGTCATGATTTGCTCCTTAGTCTGCCCACCACATTTTGTAATTCAGGTACCTGGAGAATAGCATGTGATCCATTGGTTTCCATACTTTCTAAGTGCTCTTCCTAGCTGTTGTACCACCAGACATGCAGTGAGACCAGGAAGGTAGCATTCCAGAAACTGCCCTTCTAGTGAGATTTTGGTTGACAACGACTTGTACAGATATGCAGGTCTTGCAGATTCTGAGTCAGTTTCTGCCTCATGTATGAGACCTCTCCCAAATGTAAGTTTTCTGATGATTATACATGACTAATTTTAAAAGATAGTATCACAATACAGTAGCTCTGCTGTTTCCTATTAAAAATATCTCAGACAAATAACGTGCTCATCATTAGCCCAGAGGCATCCTTCTGACAACCTGCTGATTATACTTGGGTAGATTAGAGATTATTAACACTTAAGTCATCTAAGCAGAGTCTTTATCATTGGCTTAGTCTGATTGTGAATACTTGCCTGAGATTGTCATGCAAGTTTTTATATTGTGTTGTATAAACCATTTGTCTGCTTCTTTTGGCATAGTATCCTCTTTACATCTTTGAATATTTTACTCTTATGTAAATTTACTGAGACCCTGTGAATCATAGCATTCACGTTACAAAGAAAAAGTCATTCTTGTACTACTTGTGAACAGATTTTCAGGAATGCAATAAATACTTGTCAGTGATGCAATCCTGTGCTTCAAAAATATGTATGTTGCGTGTTCGTCTCAAGAAGCATTGTTTTTGAAACTTACACCATTTTTTTTGGGAATTATCATTATCCAGACCTGGAATGAATGTATTTATGTTCTTATACATTCAAAAAATGTATCCTTTTAAAATCGAGTTATAGATGTTTTGGGCTTAGAGGAAACTTTTGTCTTTTAAATATGCTTTTCAACGATGATGCAATGCATTCACTTGTTTAGCAGAAAATGGACTTCCCAAATGTGGAACAGCTTTCCAAGCTTCTCTGCAAAACCTAATCCCAAGAGTTGCTTATGTTGGAAAATCATGCTGGTTGTTAATTAGAGATTTCATCATAGGATCAGAGAATAGTTTGGGTTGGAAGGGACCTTAAAGATCGTCTAATTCCAACCCCCTGCCATGGGAAGGGACATCCCACTACATCAGGCTGCCCAAGGACCCATCCAGTCTGACCCTGAACACTTCCAGGGATGAGGCAGCACAACCTCCCTGGGCAACCTGTTCCAGTGCCTCACCACTCTCATGGTGAAGAAATTATTCCTTATGTCTAGTCTAAATCTGCCCCTCTCCAGTTTATACACATTGCCCCTACTCCTATCACTACAAGGCTTTATGAGCGATCCCTCTCCAGCTTTTTTGTAGCCTCTTCAGGTACTGGAAGGTTGCTATAAGGTCTACTCAGACTCTTCTTTCTCCAGGCTGAACAAGACCGACTATCTCAGCCTCTCCTCATATGGGAGGTGCTCCAGCCCTCTGATCATCTTTGCAACCCTCCTCTGGACCTGTTCTAACAGTTCCATATCTTTCTTATCCTGAGGATTCCAGAACTGGCCACAGTACTCCAGGAGAGGAATAGAGGGGCAGAATCACCTCCTTTGACCTGCTGGCCATACTTCTTCTGATGCGGCCCAGAATACGGTTGGTCTACTGGGCTGTCAGTGAACATTGCTGACTCATGTTGAGATTCTCATCAATCAGCACTCCCAAGTCCTTCTCTGCAGGGCTCCTGTCAGTCACACCGTCTCCCATTGTGTACTGAAATCAGGGACTGCCCCAACCCAGGTGTAGGACCTTGTACTTGGCCTTGTTGAACCTCATGAGGTTCTCCCAGGCCCACTTACTCCAGTCTGTCCATGTCCCTCTGGATGAAATCCTGTCCCTCCAGTGTGACAACTGCACCACTCAGCTCAGTGTCATCTGCAGACTTGCTGAGGGTGCATTCAATCTCACCGTCAGTATTGTTGATGAATATATTAAACAGTACCGGTCCCAGTACAGACCCCTGAGGGACACCACTTGTCATGGATCTCCATCTGGACTTCGAGGCACTGACCACTACTCTTGGAATATAACCATCCAACTAGTTTCTTATCCACTGAATCATCCACCCATCAAATCCATATCAAAAGTCCCTAGTGATTGTAAGAAGGATAAGTCCAGAGAAGAGCAACAAAGCTGGTGAAGGGGCTGGAGAACAGGCCTTATGAAGAATAGCTGAGAGAGTTGGGGTTGTTTAGCCTGGAGAAGAGGAGGCTGAGGGGAGACCTTACTTCTCTCTATAACTACCTGAAAGGAGGTTGTAGAGAGGAGGGAGCTGGGCTCTTCTCCCTAGTGACAGGGGACAGGGCAAGAGGGAATGGCCTCAAGCTCCACCAGGGGAGATTTAGACTGGACATTATGAAAAAAATTCACAGAAAGTGTCATTGGGCATTGGAACACGCTACCCAGGGAGGTGGTTGATTCACCTTCCCTGGAGGTGTTTAAGGCATGGGTGGACAAGGTGCTGAGGGACATGGTTTAATGTTTGATAGGAACAGTTGGACTCGATGATCTGGTGGGTTTCTTCCAACCTGTTTGTTCTATGATTCTATGATTGTGCCCATTTTTAAAAAGGGTATAAAGGATGACCCTGGGAACTACTGATCTGTTAGCCTCACCTCTGTGCCTGAGAAGACTAAGGATCATTAGAGAACATATTCTTGATTCCTTGTGGTCTGCTACTAATATAGTAATAAATTTACTGGCTACTTGAGATATACCTACCTAATCAATGTATCATCTGCCTAATACAATATCTAGTGCTTTGGAAGCCTGAATATAACTGTGGGAATGGTAAAACAAATAATCATCTGCTACCTACAATCTCTGTTGTAATAAAATAGTATTTTGCACAGGCCCTGGCAGTTTGGGTTCCTTTGGTAATCTGCTTTACAATCTGGCCTCAGTTTTCTGTAAGGTTTGTATTACAGGATTTTCCTTTGTGCCTCTGTGCATAATCACCTAATTTGTACTCAGTGCGAGAGCTGAAATTTATAGCATAGATCATTGTTTTTAATATCCTGTATTAGTCCCTTAGATGTTGTTCCTGGTAATGTTACAGCAAAACATCTCTCTATTACTTCTGTCCTAGTTTCTGCTATTGAAGTTTTGTGTGTTATGGTTCCCACTGGCAAGCATGGTAGTCAGGTTTTCCTTCTTGATTTCTATAAAATTTCATTCTTTTTTCAGTAAGAACTCACCTTACTTGTAGTAAAGAAGTTCCTATGCTATCTTCACGTGTCCAACTTCATGATGATTAGGCCAGGGAGATTAGTATAGAAAAGAGTAGAGTGCATGGAAAGCAATATGATGAATGGAAAGTCAGATAACACCATAGGTAAAGCCATTAATTTCTGTCCATTTATTGGTCAACAATCATTGCAGTAACATGTAATAGAGCCCTGTATCTACTTGCTGCAGTGATCCATCACGACCACTGCCAAGTTATGTAGTTGTCTCAAAGGAGCTGTCTTCCTGCGGGTAATGTGATTAGTTTAGCTGGATCTTCTGTAGGGCTTCTTGTACTATAAAATTTTCATTTTTACTGATGGTGAAGTCTTCATCTTTCCTATTGTAGATTCCTTTTGTATTTGCCATCTTTCAGCACTCACTTGAATTAAATTAATATGTTTTACTCGGATCTTTGCCTTCCTTGTCTTCTGTTTCTGATCACTTTCCATCTTGATTGACATTGTAATTCTTACGACCCCAGCTATTATGTAGATCTCTATACTAACTCCATATATTTCACTGTTGTTTTGTTGAAACAATTTCCTCATTATCCTTATTCCAAAAGTTAGATGTTATCTACCTTGTAGTTGCCTCAGGAGCTGCATAGTGTAAAAGAGTGTAAAAGGCTCCTTATTTAAAAAGACTTGCCAATGTCAGTCTTTTTTTTTTTTTTTTTTTTTTTTTTTTAAAGAAGAATAAATATGTTTTATATGTTTTTACCACATCTGTTTCTGAAAATACCAAAATAATGCTTAGAAAAGACCTAGTAAAATGTCTGATACTAAGATAAATAACAGGTGTTTTTAAGTTGTGACTGACTTATAAACCTTTGTGGATATCTTCATTTTGGCCTTAACATTTGTTTACAAGATACTTGGGTTCCATTTTGAGTCTGTCTTCTGCACAAAAGGTATTTTTCTAGCCCAGCTCAATAACAGAGACTGATTGATACTCTGTTGGAATATTTACAGGTCTAGAAGGTCTTCCTGAATTATGTGTTCAGATATTTTTGTATTTGCTGGCTTCCTCAATACTTAACCAGAATCGTGGTTTCTCAGTCTAACATGAGAGACAAAGAACTGAAAACTAGACCTTAAATGGTGTTCAAGGGACTTAGTTGTTGAAAGTGTAATACCACAGTAGGTGGGATCCTGGCAACTGCCTCAAAAGTTGAACTGCAAAAAACTCAACTTCACGATCAGTATCAGTCTTCACAGAATCACAGAATCACTAGGTTGGAAAAGACCCACAGGATCATTGAGTCCAACCATTCCTATCAAACACTAAACCATACCCCTCAGCACCTCATCCACCTGACTTTTAAATACCTCCAGGGATGGTGAGACAACCAGTTTCCCTGGGCAAGGTGTTCCAGTGCCCAATGACCCTTTCCAAAAAAAATGTTTTCTGATGTCCAGCCTGAACATGCCCTGGCAGAGCTTGAGGCCATTCCCTCTTATCCTGTCCCTTGTCACTTGGGAGAAAAACCAGCTCCTTCCTCTCTATAACCTCCTTTCAAGTAGTTATAGAGAGAAGTAAGGTCTCCTCTAGGGCTCCTCTTCTCCAGGCTAAACAACCCCAGCTCCCTCAGCCATTCCTCATAAGGCCTGTTCTCCTTCACCAGCTTTGTTGCTCTTCTCTGGACTCGCTCCAGAGGCTCAACATCCTACTTGTGGTGAGGGGCCCAGAACTGAACACAGGATTCAAGGAGCAGTCTCACCAGTGCTGAGTACAGCAAGAGAATAACCTCCCTGGACCTGCTGGTCATGCCGTTTCTGATACAAGTCAGGATGTCATTGGCCTTCTTGGTCACCTGGGCACACTGCTGGCTCATGTTCAGTCGTCTGTCAACCAACACCCCCAGGTGCTTCTCCTCCAGGCAGCTTTTTAGACAGACCTCTCCTAGTCTGTAGCTCTGCATAGGGTTGTTGTGCCCCAAGTGCAGGACCTGGCATTTGGCCTTGTTAAACCTCATGCCATTGGTCTGAGCCCAGCAGTCCAGCCTGTTCAGATCTCTTTTCAGAGCCTCTCTACCCTCCAGCAGATCAACACTTCCACCCAGTTTAGTGGTTATTTTTTGTACTGGTGGTTATCTGTTCCACCATGGAACAGTATGGGCTGTAGGGGTCAGCCCATCTCACCATTGTCTTCCCCACAGGTCTTTCCCTCATCCAGTAGGTGAGTCAGTCATAGAAAGTGATCACGTTAGTTTGGCAAGACCTGCCTTTTGTGAACCTGTGTTGAGTGGGCCTGATCACCCAGTTCTCTTGCATCTGCTTCATGATAGCACTCAAGATCACCTGTTCCACGACTTTTCTGGCACTGAGGTCAGACTGACTGGCCTGTAGTTCCCTGGATCCTCCCTGTGACCCTTCTTGTAGATGGGCACAACATCAGCCAGCCTCCAGTCCAGTGGATCTTCCCCAATCTTCCAGGACTGTTGGAAGATGATGGAAAGTAGTTTGGCCAGCACATCCACCAGCTCCTTTAATACCCTTGGGTGGATCCCATCTGGACCCATGGACTTGTGGGTGTCTAGCTGAGCAAGTAAGTCTCTAACCACCTTCTCTTGAATCATGGAAGCCTCTTTCTACTCCTCTGACTCCTGGATATGTACACAGAGGGAACAACTTTCCTTACTATTAAAGACTGAGGTAAAGAAGACATTAAGTGCCTCAGTCTTGATTATTAAAATGTGGAAAACATTTGATGAGCATACTGACCTACTTTTCCTGCTCAGCATTATTCTAGTCTGGGTGACATTTTTATGAGATTCAGTTTCATCCATGCATTATGATACAGGTAAATTTAGTTCAACTCTGCACCTGGAAGCGTAATTATTTAATTTTATAATTTTGCAACATGTTTATCTGAAGGTCAAATAAAACAGTACTTGTATGCTATAGCACAAACTCATGTTCCACTGATCGATTGATGTCTGTTGTTCTGGATATGTCTACCTTACCTAGCAGTGAGTTGCTGAGGACATCCACACAATATATGTTTGCAGTGGGGAGGGATTACTTCAGTTTAGCTCTAGGCTTGCATGGATTGAATGTCTGTTGCCAGCTAGATACACATTAGGTGAAATCCAGCAATGTATCTTGGTCTCACCCAAAAGAAAAACAACTGATGCAGTCTGAGACTGCCCTGACATGCAAACCAGTGTGTAGTAATTGGAGACAGCTGGGGGACTGTAAGATGAGGGACTGCAATCTGAGGGATTCTATTGGCTTTGTGTGGCAAGGTTTTGGTAGCCAGGTGGATACAAGGGTGGCTTCTGTGAGAAGCTGATAGAAACTTCCCCCATGTCTAACCAATGCCAGCTGGCTCCTAGAGGGACCTGCCACTGGCCAACCCTGAACCCATTGGCAAAGGTGCTAGTGACTCTGTAACATATCCAAGAAGGGTAAAAGTTGCTGTACAAACCCAATTGCAGCCAGAGAGAGGAGTGAGAATATGTGAGGGGATATGTGCCAGAAATCACCCGACAGACACCAAGACCAATGAAGAAGGTGGGCGAGGAGGCACTGGAGGAGAGGTTCTCCTTCAGCCTGTGGTGAAGGCAATGGTGAAATGGGCTGTCCCCTGCAGCCCATGTACTTCCTTGGTGGAGCAGATAACCACCTAGAGCCTATGGAGAACTCTGCATCAGAGCAGATGGATATACTCAAAGAAGGCTGTAACCCTGTGGGAAACCCATGCTGGAGTAGGGTCGTGGCAGGACTTGTGGACCCAAGGAGCAGATTTGCTGGAAGGACTTATGACCCCACAGGGGACCCATGCTCAAGTAATCTGTTCCTGAAAGACTGCAGCATTTGGGAAGGACTCATACTAGAACAGTTTGTTCAGAACAGTAGCCCATGAGTCAGATTGATATTGGAGTGAAACAAGAGAAGATAGTAAGGAGTCCTTCTCCCTGAGGTTGAAAGAGCAACAGAAATAATGTGTGATGAACTGACTACAACCCTCATTCCCCATTCTGAGTCACATAGGGGAAGGACATTGAGCATATTTGGAAGAAAAGTGGGGAAAATGCGTATTTTTTAAGATTTGGTTTTATTGTACATTATCCTACTCTGATTTGATTGACAATCAATTAAGCTGATTTCCCCTAACTGAACTTTTCCCCATGATGGTATTTGCTGCGCAATCTCTCCCTGTCCTTTGACCCATAAACCTCTTGTTATATTTTCTTTCACTTGTCCAGATGAGGAGAGGAGTAATGGAGAGCCTTTGGTGGGCATCTGGTGTCCATCCTTACTTCACCAGGGCACTTTTTTTGGTCTCATCCACATACTTATAAATGACGTAGAAAATGGTATTATCAGTGATTGAGACAGTTTTCAAACAATATTATTTACTACAGATTTTGAAGACAGCTAAAGGACCTCAGAAGTCTAAATGACTATATAATGAAGGGGCAGTTGAAATGCATTGTATCTATATGCAACAGGATGCACAGGAGGAAGACCAACCCTAACTTCACATGTGAACTGACATTCTGCAACTTTATCATAACCACTTACAGGTGAACTGGCACTATGATAAACAGTTCTGCCACAACATCAGCTTAACTTTCAGGAGTAGACAAAAAGGAATTTTAAAGAAATTTCACAAAAAGAAGAAAGAATACACACTAAATACATGTTTATGCAGCTTTGTAAATATATGCTTCATCTTCTCTTCCATCCTGTGAATTTTTTTTCATCTCACTACAGCAAAATATCAGCCTACAACTCAATATTGTAAATATTCAAAGAACAACCAGGATGATTAAAGATACAGGATAGCATCAGCATGAACAATGATTAAACTGAATGAATTTTGAGTGAAAATGAGATGACTGGGTAGGAATATGGTGAAACTCTATGAAATCCTAACTTGTGGATTTTTGTGGAGAGACTGGAAGGGGAGGTAGTTGTGGAGAGGTTGGAGAGGCCTCTTCACCATCTGTTACAGGACAAGAACTAGGGATAAGTCAATTAAACTTATATGCTGAAAGTTCATTTAAAAATTATTGCATACAAGTTTTTATATGTGGGGTTTTTTTTTTCATGTTTTTACTGTCTTTTTTTGCTCTGTTCAGGTCCACAGTAAAGGAGTGGTACTGTAGGATAAAGTACAGATTTGCTTTAAAATTTATTCAGAATGTACCTGGAGACATGATCTGAGAGTCATGAAAGCAGCATAGAGTTAATTTGGTTTTGTGCCAGATTCTCTTAGTATGGAAAAGGGAATTTGTTAGTATTTGCTAAACAGTAATTTCAGACTATTACCTGAGTGGGCATCAGACTTAATTCTCTTACTAACTCCATGCAGTCACTACTCCAAAAAATGTAATTATAAAAAAGTTAGTCTGGCTTTCATTATTACGAAAGCTTTTACTCCAGGGTAATTACTACCAGCAAAATGCATGCAGTGACAAGGAACTAGATTTTTTCTACCAGGAAAGTAAATATATATGAAAAGAGACCTGAAGGCATGCTACTGACCTAATCTGCTTTACCTAAAGACAAAATTGAAGAATCTTGCCTCTACTAAGCTGTTAATTCGGCATAGGTCTGTAGCTCTGGATGTAAAGATAAAGCAAAGAAAAACAACAACAAAAAACAAACCCTCTCAAATTACTATTTGCTAAAGTAAGAAAGCAGGAAATTGTCTTCACTGAAAAACAAAACAGACCAAACCAAACACAATTCTAGGTGCAATACATGTGTATGTTCTACTTGGAAAATCAGGCAAACCACCAGAAACCTGGCTTAGATTTTTAAAAGAATGTAAACCTGCAAGTTGCTTGCCAGGGGAAAAAAAAAATTGAAACACTCTAAACAATTCACTATAATTAGCAATTTCTGCCAAGAATGGTCCTTGACGAAGGACCAATATCTATCCCCACACATAGTCCATCCCTCTAGGGTTTATTATGAGTTATTTGCATCCTAACAGTTTGAGAAACTTCCTTCTTTCCTAACACTAAGATGATAAAGATCACCAGACTTTACTCAAGTAGACTTTTGGATGAGTCCTGATTTAAACCTCAGGTAAACAGATGAGCTATTTCATACATCTTCATTTCTCAAAAAAATCAAGGTATTCATTACTCAGTTTAGCTAGCATATAACTAAGATTACCAGTATGAGGTAAAGTCCTAACAAAGCTAAATCAGGTAATAATTTCAACATGAATTTGGAGATCAAGCTGGACCTTTGCTGGAGCTCAATCTGCTATGGGGAATTGCTAACATGTGAAAGCTGCAAACTGCCTGTCTTAAGTAGGAATTTACTATGAATTTGTTACCTTAGGTGAAGACACACCTGGTTTCCTAATGAAGACACATCCTCCATGACAATGGCTTCCATGCTTGGATGATGTTTTGATAGCTGCAGGCAGATAAATAAATAAGCAGGCAGACTCAGACATACAGAGCTTACAGTTATTTGGACTACTTACCTGCTTCATATTAAGCATCTGCTAAATCCTATGTTGCTCCCAGCCTATATTTTGGAATCTGAGAACTTTTCCTTTCCTCCATCAGTCTAAGAGAGCCTCTGTTGAGACCTTTATGCTGTTATGCAGACCTTTAATGTTGTTGTTTAGAGAACTGTATAAAAGAGGATTTTATTTAATGCAGACAGATAGTATTTCTCTTTTTAGCAAGAGATTGCTTATTTTTAATTTGTTAGTAATTTTATTTTGTTCACTTGATTGAGGGTATATTCATGCTGAGGTAGAAAGTTTCTGTAGCCTAAAGAAAAAATAGTAATGATGCTGCAGGATAGATAAACAACACAGCTAAGATAATAAAGAAATTTTATACATACCAATATCTGAACAAAACTAGTTTTTTTTTTACTTGTTTTCAAGAATGTTAACTAAAAACACATTTAGAAAATGTCAAGATTCCAAATGCTGTAGCCAGAACATGTCATAATTAATTACATAATTTTTTTTCTGATGTATGATAGATAATGATTTTGCCAAAACTGTTTAATATAGTGCATGAGTTCTCTCTTTATTGTTATGGAAGACTGAAAACAAACAATGTAGGGAAACATTTCTTGCTATACTGTGAGAAGGCTGGGGGTATAGGAATGACTGTGAGAAGGCTGGGGTTATAGGAATGGTTTGAGGATGTAGAAAGTTACACTTCTTCCATTTGGGGCAGATAATCTTGATAGAAATTGTCAAACTAATTTTGTCAGCCATACTGTAGCAACTTGTCCATAGCACCACATATATTTACAGTCTCCTAATTACACAAAGTGAAATTCTTGATTTCTTGCCAAATAATTACTGTTTCCTGCAAGCTTACAGGAATACTAAAGATTTCATGGATGAACTGAAAATGAAAGGGTTTATTTAAAATGTTGAGATTTTGTAACAGTTTTTGTTTACATATTTTTTGTAAATATGTCCAAACTCATTGTTTGCTTTGGCCGGACTGTCCAATAAACAGGCCTTTTCTGTGCAGGAGGTTGTGTTTATCTTCACATAACCACTTCAGGTTGTAAAATCCAGAGTAATTACCTGCTAAGGGTCATGTATCACGTCAGGGGTACATTAAATGTTCTAAATTAAAGTCCTGTACACAGAGACTTCAAAAATCTAGATTGTATGATACTTAGTAATTTCATTTAGTTTGTGTAATGGCTAAGTACTAAGTGGTGAGACTGAATCATGATGGAATCTCTGGAAAGAGAGGGAACTGACTTAAATGTGATCTTGCATACAGGGTGAAGCCCAGCAATCTGTGTAGCTGAGTGTGTATGGGACCTGTTGCAGCTGTGAGTCAGCTTGTTGGTTTGCTAGTTCTGTATATACCACAGTTTGGGTTTTAATTAGAGATATAGAGGAAATTCTTTGTTATAATGATATATTTGGAATTTCAGATGGGATTTATGATGGGTTTTTTGACTGGTGTATGATTATTATAAATAAACTGAAGAAAATATGTATATTATCATGAGATATTCATTGTACTTCAGGGCCTATATCTAAGACCTGATGTTACTTCCATAGCTTATTCAGTAGCAATAACACTGCTGAATCAAACTCAGGGCAGTGGAATAAGCTGTGTATGTTTTGGAACTTTTATAGTTAAGATTATAAACTGGAGTGCGTCCAGTAGATTCAGAGAGCAGTGACCTCAGAGTGAAAGGAAGTGGACATTTTTTTGTGAGTTGTGTTCTTATGTGCTGTTTCTCAGTATACACAGATAAATCATATGTGTTTGAGACATTAGCACTCAATTAAGGAACCAACTACAAAAGAAAGGATGAAGTGTTATGAGAAACAAGTGCTTTTCTGTTGCAATATTTTTCTTAGTGCTGCCTTACAAAGCAAAAGCTGTCCTCATGACAAGACAATTCTAAGTATTAAAAGTCATAGTAGACAACAAACACATTGCATAATATATTTGAAGGTAAACAAAGTCTATGTTTTTCAGATGGAGAAAAACTAACACAAAATCAAGTTGCAATTTCAGCATATGGTACCACACTGATGATGGTTTTATTTAGATAGTCTGTCACTAGGAGCATGCACTGTAGATGTTAGCAATGATAAGCAGCAATATGAGCTCTCCATGCACTTGCTACCAAAGCACACAAATAGGATCTCTGAAGAATTTATATTGTACTTACTAGCACCATCTGAAGAATGTGCTATGTGTTCTCAATGCAGTTTTGCCTAGTCAACATGGAATTGTTACAGGTACACAGAAATGTGACAATTGTGCTAAGAGTCTGATTTTATTTTATGTATCATACTTGGTATAAACTTGAGAGATCACAAGAGTCTCATTCTCTTATTACTTTCTAATTATTTTTCATTATTATTATTATTGTAATTTTGTTAAAGCTGTAGTTCTAGTTTCAAACCAATAAGTTTTTCTCCTTTGATTCCCCTCGCCCCTCTCCCTGCAGGGTAGGAGGGAAGGGATTTTGGGAGCTCAACTGCATTGATTTTAGCTGCCAAAATGTGGCTGAGTGGGTCTAAACCACAACAATGCAATGTACAGTTAAACCGTGAATCTCCATTCTACAGATACTGCAGACACCAAATTTTTTATCTGCTCCAAGGGAAACCTGAACAAGTTCCAGGATAAAACTCCATTTCTGATTTCTAAATATGCAGACATCATCTGCACCTTGTAGATACCTACTAACAACTGGTAATCAGGAATACTGACAGAAAGTATGTTATGTCCTTTTCCTGTTCTTACAGTTGTTCTTACAGCATGTATTATTTACCTTTGTCACAGAGTATATTGGGCTACATGAACCTTTGGTCTAAGGTAGCATGGCTCAGTTATCTTTAAATCCTTCTTCTCAGCCTCTAGACAATTCTAGACTTGTATTTGTTAACTATTGTTATCTGAAGCAAAACCAAACATAATTTAAGCTCCATTTCAGAGTAGTTTTTACAAACTTGTCAAGTAGAAGAGGGGTAGACCTGATTTCACATAATTTTCAACGAGATTTTATCACTGTGTGTTGAAATGCAAGTTTTCTCTTTCAGGTAGATTCCTCCTACCATCCATATTGTTGTACAGATGAAATTTATGCAGAAGATTGACTCCTTATTTAAAAAAATTATGATAACAGAAAGTATTAGAAATAAAGTAATTGCACAGTGCTCTGAATAGGCATACTTTCATGCTTAATGTTCTTAAAAATGCATTTATTATTATTTTTTTAAAAAAAAATTAAAAATCTCAGTATGGCTAGCTCTAACCGGAAAGGCAAAGTGCAACAAAATATCATCAAAGACTAACTTCAGCTTCTGGGTCTAAAGTTAATTGCTTTCTTTACAGGAAGAATACCTGTCTGAGGTATGAAGTGTTCTTTCCGTGAATATTTCTGATGTTTTATGGTCAGGGAATTAATTTCTAGTCAATTATGACATATAACCTGTCCATGGGGAATAGGTGAATTTAAAAAATAAGCAGAATTTGAAGTGTAACAGTAATGAGATTACTCGTCATAGTTATCATTGGGATTGCAAACCTCAAGTAATCTTGCTTTATGTAGTCCCCTAATAGTCATGGCCCAGGGAGGTGGTTGATTCACCTTCCCTGGAGGTGTTTAAGGCATGGGTGGATGAGGTCTTGAGGGACTTGGTTTAGTGTTAGATAGGAATGGTTGGACTAGAAGATCCGATGGGTCCCTTCCAACCTGGTTGTTCTGTGATTCTGTGATTCATGCCTTTAGTATGAATGAGGTCTCAAATATGTTAGTCTTGTAAAATAAATGAAAATCCTGCTCAGCTTTCATATTCTTTAACATTTTCAACTAGTCTGATTATTTTCTTTGTCTAATAGCAGCAAATATTTATTTATAATATAAAGTACCAAATTGCAAGAGCATAGCATAACAACTCTTGGAACTTAAGATGCTTTGAACCAAGAAGCATATCTTTTATTTCTGGAACTTAGCAGACACAATTGGTTATGTCTATCAGCAATTCATCAATTTCATGTGTATTTTAACAAGAACTAAATGTGATTTGAAACATGTAGTCATTATTGTCATATGACAGTTCAGAGAAAGTTATGCTCTCTAATTTTTATTTTTTCTTCAGGGGAAATAAAATTATCAGCAAGTATTTTAATATATTGTTTTCCAGGGTAATATCTTGACATATTTCTATGTCAACTGGAAACAATCTTGGCAAGTTTACTGAGTGTAAATTTAACATGTAACAATGAACTTATTATACTTCTGGTTTTCATACAGTCCACAAGAATATGTACACAACTGAGGGCAAAGGGAATTCTAAATTTAGGAGATCACTGTATGCTTGAAAGATGTTTGTTTTAACTGAGTAGAAAACCACAAGAAACAAATCTATTTTGCAGAATCCTTTGTATAACATTTTCCTTCTCTGTAACATGAATTTTCAGGGTAAGAGAGTTCTCTGTCCTCTTCTGCTACACAATGTGATGTAAGCTATGTATCACAAGTAGGAATGCTCTTCAGTGGCATCAAACCCTGCCTCTCATGTGGTTTTGAGGTAACAGGATCAAATGAGAGAGTAGTCCTTCAGCCCTCTGATTCAAAGCTGACAATTCATTCAGATGAATAGATGAAGCTGGCGAGCTAATGATAAAGCAGAATTTTAAAAAAAGGTTCAGGAGAAGTCTGAAGTCTCTCTGGTTTGTACTAGAGTTATGTTTTATTTCTCTTAAGCACCCCCCCCCCCAAAAAAAAAACCCATGAAGTCAAATTGTTGTTCAATAACAATGATTGACAATAATTGTTGTTGTTCAATAACATTGAAGTCAATTCCAATTTTTGGGATTGAAAACAAGGAAATTGTGGTTTTCCTCCTGCACTTCCCAGGGAGGTTGTGGAGTCCCTATCCCTGGAGGTGTCTAGAAATGGGCAGATGAGGTGCTCAGAGGTAGTGGACAGGTACAGTTGGAGGTGATGATCTCAAAGGTGTTTTCCAACCTAATTATTCTATGATTCTATGATTCTATGATTCTAAATTCTTATACACTGACTTCCTGGACTATGGTCTCTCTTAAAAGACAGACTTCAAGGAATCTAGAAAATATTTCTTTTGCAGTCAATAAGGAAGGCAGCTCATTCAGATCTTTCCAGGGTAAAATTTTAAAATAAAACAAATAAAATAAAACAAACAAAAAAGGGAAAAAACAAATAGGTGCAATCTTTCTGCATTTCAAGGAAAAATTATAAAATTACACACAAAAGAATAATTAATGTTGAGTTTCAAAACCCTCCACTTCACAGGTATTTCTGGCTTAAGTTTGGTCTCCAATTTTTCTCCCTTCTCACAGTAATCCCCTTCCTGTCATTTTATATTCTGAAGAGCATCTGCCATGATAGTGAGAAAAAACTTGAGTTTTGGACTTTATGTTGACTGTTGTGTGAGATAAAGCTTTTTGAAGTCACATTAAACACAAAAGCTTACCAATGACTGTGTGAAAGAGGAACCAAAAGAAGAAACTCTGCTTAAAAACATAAATTTTATACAGAAATTTATTTCCACACTTTTCTATATATCTTCTAAGATTATATATATATATATAGTAGTTTAGAGTAGATCCAGTGAAAGAAAAGACAGGTGATATTTGTTTCTTCTCTCTGGGTGACAGAAGAATTTCAGCCCAGATGTTATAAACTCTATAAAAGCAGATGTATAGTTAGGATTTCCATTATTTTCAGTGAGTCTTTCTTAAGAACAAGTCGTGTTTTGGCTCAAACCAACCTGACTTATAAAAAACATAATATTTCTTCAGTACATATCCAGTACTTGTGCTTTTCATGCAATTCCCTTCCAAATGGGAAACCTCTCAACAGAAATAACTATAGAATTAGAAACTAGACAGTTTAGGGAAAAAAGAAATATATGGTATGAATTGTAATCTGTTTGATGAGGTGCAAAAACATAGTTTAATCTTTAGACCCCAGCAGTCTGATGGCATTCCAGAAAAAGAGAGCATTTAATTCTTTGGCAATGAACTCTTATAAATACAAACAACATAACATTACTCAAAAGGAGAACCAGATTGGAAAAACAGTGAAGCTGCTTTTGAATAAATTTGTGCAGAGCTGTACATGCAGTGTCTATTGTAGTAGGATTTGTCCTTTCAGTTTAATAGAAAAGAAACACAAATAAATCAACATGCTTATCTTCTGACATTGAAAAACTATGTTAATTCAAATACATGGTAGCAGTTGTTGAGTCATTAGGAAGAGAAAAGGAGATTTTTCCAACTGCCTACATCTTACTGTTTTTTTCTTTTGGGAGGGACTTACAGCATGCTACTCTTGCTAATACCACTGTGCAGAAAAAAAGAGATTGATGGAGGCAGTGAAGTAAACCATTAAATGAAGCCAGTGTTGCTTGTGTTGTCATTGTACCACTGAAGAACTTAAGGATGGTGCCTGATGCTGCTATTGACTCAGTGTAAGGTCTTCTGTTGATTTCCTTTAGAGTTCTTACCATTCTGAAATTTCAAAATAATTTTTCCTGGTATTGATTCATACTTTCTGTGTTCATAAACAGAAAACAAATCCTTTTTTTTTTCTCCATAGAGATACTGTTAAAATACAAATGGACTTGTTAGATAGTGAGGTGATCTGTACTGTAGAAAAGACACTGCACCTGTAAACCAATTGGAAATAATTAAAAAATTGAGAATATGATGTAGAAAAACTTCAGCTTTTTTTTAAATGATGATGTCCAGATTCTGTTCTGCAGTAACAGTGATTGAACAACTCAGGTATAACTACCTGGGTGTACTGCATATAGCAAGCCACTAGTCTTACGCTTGCCTTTCACATGGAGTTTGAGGCAGTAGCTTCTTATTGTAAAAGACTGACTAGAATTGTCTTAGAGGAAAAAGCTTAATTAACACATATCATTAAATATTGGCTATTTAGGACTTGATTTCTTTCAGTAGCAGATCTGTGCATAGAATACACTAATCCTGGATGAATTCCTGCTATAGACTACTGTCCTCTCAGCTCTCCTAGTTGAACTGTTCATATATTCATTCCTGGGATTTCAGTCAAAATGGACCAGGTAAAGTCCAATTGTTTAAATTAACCCAGCTCATTTAGAAGAAAGCTGCTTAGGGACTTAAGAAACTGAGCTAACAGATCACTCAACTGAGAAAAGCGTCAACTCCCTCAAAATCCCTCAAAAAGTAAGGACTTCTTCAGCTGGTTCAAACAATATCATAATTTCTTTTATGCCTTCAGAAATAACCAAGAAATTCTGCAGTACTGTGGAGCAAATACAGTTTCTTCTTTTGCTGGTTAGCTTGGTTGTTATTCAGAGGGGTAATTCTTGTGTTAAATATTATGTCCATTGTTTCAGACCTGTTTATTTATAGAGTCAATTAAACACAATTTTGCAATCAGTGTCCTTGGTTTTAGCGCTGAACCACTAGCTTTAGCGAGTTTGATTGTCTTCTTTTCTCATTGCTCCTAAAGTAGTTCGAAAGAGCAGTTATTGTGCAGGCATTGTCCACAACAGGGCCTGCAGGAGGTGCCTGCTATTTATGTGATTATTCCAGAATAACCATGTCTATTTAAATGTATTCTACTACCTAATACTGACAGCAAAAAAATGTTGATGCCAGGCCAGTAAGATAAATTACTTATGTCACTACTGGGAGTTAGAAGCATTCAGCACCATCAGGTTGTTTCTATTTTGACATTTTGTTCATGATGTGACAGTCTTAATTCAACCATCCAATTAAAAAAATTGCCATTTAGAAGAGATGCTTTCTGTTCTCTTTTCTGTCTTTTACTTAAAGACTTTTAATATACTGGATGAACACATCACTAATAATGATTTCAAAGCTGAGAACAACTTTCATGTAAGAAAATGCTGAGAGCATCTAGCTTCATTTAAAGATTTGCAATAGCTCATATTGACGACAATGGAATGAATATTCTACTATGTGTCTGTGAGGCAACAGTCATAACTAGGTTAATGACCACTTCAGTGTACCTAAACAATGTATTGTGGTAGGTTATTTGTCATACTGATTGCTGAATTGCCACTAGTATTAAGTTTCCTACCATCCTGACATTTATATGTGCTTCTCAACTTTTCTCATGAGGATTTCCTGTCACTACAAGACAAATCTAATCCCAAGCAATTGAAGAAAGCAGGTTTTGCACGCTCTTTCTCTTCTCCCTCCTTATCCAGAATAGAAATTCAACAATGCCAAGGTGTTTTTTGTCTATAAATGGTAATTGTGAGTTTTGAAATATGAAATGTGTAACTTAGGTCTTCTACATTTATATACATACAATACACTCACAAATACATGCACATTTTTACCTATCAGAAGAAATTTAGATCTAGAACTTAACAGTTTACTAGAAACATACTAAATGATAGTAAGTGCATTTGTTTATATAATCCTGGACAAATTACCTCTTATTCCTGATACTCAGCATTTTGGCAGGATTTCCTAGGAGAGATTTTAGAATTTGGTTTTACTTCTCTTGAGAAACACGGTTTTTCACCCTTTTTGAAGATTCTGAGTGCAATTTCAGGCAAATGAGTCAAGAGAACAACATTTTATAGTAAAAGATGTAACCTTGTCCCCTATGGTCCTGACTTGGAACAGTTAGAATTGACCCTTCCTTCCTTTTATTGGTATTGTGAGTTCAGTGAGCTGAATTAGATTTGTGAGGGGTGACTTCAGAGCTGATATGAGGGAGAGTATAAGACTGTGTATCTGGGCATCAGGGAGGGCAGTGGAAGGAATAACATCAACACTTTCACTGTCAGTGAGTTGCTGGAATGACTTAATTTTTGTCACATCATTTTGAAGACTATGCTGTGTACAGCATTGTGAGCAAGTTAGCATTGATTTCAGTCATTTCATCAACACACCGACTGTACTAATAATAGTAAAAATGGGCCCCATGTGTCTTTCTTCTGACTAAGTGTAAGTCCATGACACAGCTAGAACTGAACATATTCTGTAAACCTGGTGCTCAAAGGAGTCAGTTCTAAATGGTACACAGTTTTCAGGGCATACTAAGGTACGCTATATCTTAAATAGTTCCTGGAAAAATACGTTTGTTCTTACTTTGCCATTGTGTTTGTCTAAAATGAAAATATTGTATAACAACTTAAAGTAAATAAAAATATTGACTCAGGTCTATACACCCAAAGTACATATTTTACTTTACAGGTACAAGAGGTTAGGACATTTAATTACTAGCCAACATTTCATGTGTCTATTTACTATTCAGGTGTATATAGTCAGATAAAGCACTACACACTGATGTGGGTAAAATCCACTATACAATACCATGTCATTTCTATGAACTGGAAATTTTATCTACATGTACATGTGTGTGTATGTATATGTGTACATGTGCTTATTCAAACAATAAGAGTAACAGTGGACTAGAAGGAAATTAATTAGTAACTGAGAGAAATCTCCTTTCCTGTGTATTATGCTCCATAACTGTGTTTCTGTTTTTGAAGGCTTTTTAACCTCTATTGCTTTCACAGGCAGTCCATTCCAAGTCTTGAATGCTCTGTAGGTCAGAAATTTTTCTTCTTCAAGAAGAAACCTAGAATACAAATGACTAATTTTATTGTAATTTTTTTCCTGACATTCTTTCTTAGCTTAAAGAGGTTTTTTTTGTTCTTTGTGTTTGTCCCTCCTCAGGATTATAAGGATATGCTCAGATCAGTCATATCAGTCATATATACTTGCTGTTCTTATTACCAGATTAAACAAAATAAACTCCTCAAGTTGTCTTATGTAAAAGACAAATTTCATATTCATTTAGTGCAAGCAGTACTCCTCTGGATCTGCCTTGCAGTTTCCAAACAGCTGTGTTTAGAAGCTGTGAAGCAGACTAACAAAGAGTTATGGAAGTTGCTGAGACAGACCACATGTACTAGTAATGCTCATCTGGCACTGTGCCTTGTGTTTCCAAAGTAGTCAGAGTATTGATTGGACTGTAGCTGTTAAATGTAACTTAACTGCATCTACTCCTTAGAAAAAGATTTTGCTACTGGGAACATATATGCCTATGATTTGATAATGGCTCTGGCATGACAATGCCCAGAAACACCCAGGGAATTTCCATACGCAGTGTAATGCAGTTTACTGGGGCTTCACCCTGATATGGAAAATTCTTCTCTTTTCACTGTCTCCTTTAATTTATGGCTTTAAAAAACAATCAATGAAAAAAATTAAAAATCTAAGAAAATGTTTACATCACTGTAAAGTTAGAATGAATTTTACAGAAGTTATTTTAGTTCCGGTCCTCAGAGAGATATCCTTAGAGCAACACCATCACTGTGTTGGCTAAAGAATGTCTGCCAGGCTTATCCCTGCTCTCAACCAGCCCTTTTTTCTGTATTAATTTGTATTTTTGTAGTTATTCATACCATTGCAAGCACGTAAATGTTACAGATCCAACTGTCTTTCCATATATGACACTATGCTTTTTGTGGATAGCATCAATATAACTGCTGGGAGTGTGGTCAAAGAATACTAGAAAGTTATTATATTTTCTTTAGTTACTAACTAATGGCTGAAACTTGCTTAGAGAAAATTTAAAGGATTTGCAATAGGGAAACACAAAAAGTCAAAGGATAAATTCAGAGAAATTTGAATATGCTTTCAGTAGCACAATGTTACTCTCAGTTATTATATAATGTCACTTGCAATGGTACTATTTCCACAAGTCTTTTAGCTTATTGATTTGACAGTAATAGAAAGTAGAAACTCTACGTGTATCTCACAAATATCACTTGATATCTTACTTAATAGTTTTTTTATCTCTCTGCTTATTTGGTATTTCCAGAAGTTATTTGTAATAAAAAGTAAACTGTGAAAATTAATTTGAAACAAACCTGTAAGATCTATTTACTTGAAATTCTCGAATAATTATATTATTCTCAAAATTATTAATACAATAATTATTTATTTGTTTCATTGGACTCTTACCCTGCATTTTGGTGAGACTCTGTGGTTGTTTGTGTTTTACTTAAAATCAATTGTTTCCATGAGGTTCTTTTTTTGAGACTAGGTCTTAAATGTATCAGTGTTTTGACCAACGGTTGCAGTTTAGTTTCTGTAAAATAGTGTTATCATACAGCTAAAGTACTTTACAGAATTATACCTAAAATATTCCTCAAATGTTATCACGAAAATTTTCCAACCGGCAAGAGAATGCCCTTTTCTCTAGGGACTAGTTATATGCTGAAAGTATTCTAACAAATTTGACAAAATCCTGACTGCTCCATAATAAATTAATGTGTACATGCCTGAAAAGAGAAGGATGGAAAAACCTGGTTTTCATTTCTTCTAAAAGCAATAAATGACATCAAATGAATATTTACTCAAAATAGTCATACTTTCTTCCTTAAAAGCACTGTTATTTCAGCATATGAGTAATACGTAACTTGACTGTGCCAGGGATACTTTATTACTATTGAGTGATGGGCATTGCTCTTACTAACACAAGCAGTCTTATAGCATTTTGAGACCTCCTGTGAAGCTAGGAAAGGAATTTTAAAAGTGGACTCTTGTTCTTTGGAAAATATTCAAATTACATTGTTTTCTTGTCACTTCACAATAGAAGTGAGCAAAATACTCAAGTAAGCAATAAAGTGACTGCTATTTGTGCACAAAAGCAAATCTACATGTTATTATGGCTCACATACTGAACAAAAATCAGCAGAGACATGAACAGGAAAATGAATAAATAAAGTCTGATATCCAAAACATGAGAAATAATCCCACAACTCCAAGATGCAAAAGCAAGGCTTCACTTCAACTTTTTTGTTCACTTCTGTGTTTTGCTCTCCAAGAAAGGCAGAGGACTGACTGAAAAGCACATAGAGGAAACTGTGATCTGAGAGGAAACAATGGGTGAACTGAATTTTTTTTGTCTTAAAGAAGAGAAGCATAATGGTATATAGTGTGGAGAAGAAATGTGCTAAATAAACCACTAGCAAAGAGGAGGGCGATAAGAAGTTTTCCTTATTTGTTGTAGATAGAATGAGGGATGATGTTTTCCTTGTTTGTTGTAGACAGAATGAGGAGTTATAGACTTAAATTGGACAAAGGAGGAGTTAGATTTGATATGCAGAAAAATCTTTTAAAAATAAGAATAATGAAGTCCTGGAATAAAGCCTTGAGGAACTGTGAAGTTGAAATCATTTAAATTCTTTGCAAACAAGTTAAACAAGCGTCTCTCCAGACATAGGTATGTGATTCTATCTTAAAGCCAAAGTCCCCAGAGCCCTGTGATTCTATGTTGACTTACAAAGCAAATTTTAGTCACGGTGAATGAGTATATGAATTTGCATTATATAAATGGTATTAGACTTTTTTTCTTTACTGAAACTCAACTAAAAGGAATAATTTACATGTATAATCTAAAAGTAATAATGTTTTAATTTAGAGTTTTACTCAATGTAACTACAATTTTACTACCTATTTGATAAAACTGTTCAGATGAAATTAAATTCTAATTGGATTAAAAATAAACAGCCATCAGAATGAATTTTCATTCAGATTTTGGTTTGCACAGCTATAGGATAACTAATTATTCATACAAGTTTATTTGATGCAGCATATTAGATATTCACACATAATTTTGTTCACCAGGCAACTGAAACAGCTAGTGACTCTGTATGTGCATGTGGGTGTGTTAGGAGCAGGATAAGATTTATAAAATATATTGTGAGAGAGTGGTCTTAGTGTCTGGGTTATCACAGTATTGCTACAGCAGTTATTTATGTCCTTGCCTATTTGGTCCAGCTTGGCTCACTGTAGCCCTACTATTTGACTGTTCATCAAAATGTATTCCTGCTTCCTCTGGAAGGTTCTTTTTCCAGGATGTCAGGCAGTATTTTGTGCATGGTCAGTCCTTTCCAACTGTTGTGTGAAGATCCCTACATCAACTTGATAAAGTTACTCCCTTTTGCTGGGAAAGCATGCAGGGGACTCAGGCTTCTACGAAGGGCAATTTGATAGAATGACCTGAGCTGAGGTAGAAAAGACAACACTCCATGGGGTAGGAAAAAATGAAGGAGGTCTCAGTTCTCTTTTTTTACTGAAGGTTACTTGAACTATAAATGTTCTGCAAAATCTTATCAAAAATAAGTTCCTATTAGCACAGAAACTCTAGGGACTGGTTTTGGACTTAGAGCAGTGTCAAAGCCAGCTCTATTCCTTGGTATATCCATTTTGAGGAGACATCCATCTTCTGAAGGAGTCCACTCCTTTCCACAAGGGATTTAATTAAGATTTATTTTAAAGAATATTACCCTTGAAGGATCCATGAAAAGACAAGAGCTATTGTCCACTGCTGGATGTAAAATGTTGATAGAGAAAATTTCACTTCAGTGTTTTGAGCAATACTGGAAATAGAGTAAAAGCACAAACCAATGGAAATCGTTATGGGACCTCTCTGAAACAGGATAAATACGAAGAAACAAAGTGATCTTCTAAGTCAACTCAAATAAGTAATCTAAAGGCAGGGAATGTAAGTGTTTCTTTCCTTGATCTGACTTCTATGACGTACAGTTTACTGTTGGAATTTAAATAGCACAAAAAAAACCTGTATGTGTGAGTATATGTGTGTGTGTATATATATGTATTCATATAGTCTATTTCCATAGGTTTTTGGCCTGAGAATTTTTAAAAAATGAGATTGAAGAAGAAAAGAAAGGTACAATGAAAGGAATATGTTTTTTTTACTGTCTCTGGATGCTGCATGATTACTATCTTCCAATTTCTGTGAATATTTTCCATGTGTATTTTATTATTATACTATAGTGTAGTTGGAACTATCAAAATTACATATCTATGAGCTGTAGAGTTTTGAAAAGCTTCTCCTGACCACTGCTGAGATTGGTAGAAATATCTCCACTTCAGGCAGAACAAGACTGGTTTACAGCAGAATTAAGAGAGGCAATATAACAAGCATATTTTACAGATGTTCAGATATACAGTTTACTGTTTATCCATTTAATTCAGATGTAGTTTAGTCCAGATGTTGTAGTCCAGTTTAGATTCTGCTGAACTTTATTTTTATAAACAAAGTATTATTTTAAGAGTTGATTAACTTGCAGGTGCACAACAACTAAACACTGGAAAAAACTCGTAATTTGCTTAACTCCCTGAGTTCAGGACATTTGTTTAAGGTGTGAAACAAACTGATTTTTTTTAGAATGATTATATCAAATATCGTGATTCAATTTGCTTTGGAAAAGTAATAATTAAAGTTCCGTCTGCAGTGAGACATATAACCACAGCCTTTCATAAGGAGGTAGGCCAATGTGATCCAGTTTCCATAGACATCAGACCCATAAAACCAAGCTACTGGGAACTACCCAAGCAGTCCTGACAGCAAATTCTTGTTCAAAATAACATTACAGAAACTACAGCTGTTTAAAGTGTATCAAGGATATATTAAATTCAGAAAACTGCAGCATGAAAATGAGCTCTCATTAGTCACTCACTAATCTAGACAATTTGAAATAGTGATTATATCTTTTTCACAGGAGACATATAGGTTAAGTTGGACAGGGATGCATGGTTTGTAACAGTCGTGAAGTTTTAATATCCTTCATGTTTTTCCCACTCAGATAACATTAGGAATTTTTTTCTCCCAGGAAGGCAGCCCAGAGTGCTCAGCTACCAATACTGTGAAACTCTTAGGGCTCGAAGTGCTTATTATGAGAGTAGGAATAAGACAAATAAAATGCCTTTTATCTTGTTAAATATTTTCATCTCAAAGATCTGTGACAAGCTTCATGCAGTGTAACTATGTTAGTTTTTCTTCCTCTGGTGACTGAAGTTTTGGGCAAAAATCAGTCTACTTTGCTATGCTACTTTTTTACAGGGACTAGAAGCAAACATAGCAAGATCTTCCCCTGTGAGTGCATACTTAAAAGAAAAAATATCTGTTTGGTATTTTTTAAATATAAAATGACAAAACCATGAATTTTTGACATATTTTACATCTACTTCTGTAAAAATATTTCGTGAATGTCAATTCTGTTGGAAATGTATTCTACATTTCAGTGCACTAATAAGCACACATAGTACCACCTGAATGCTCTGTTTGGAATACAAAGATAAACAAATCATTTTCAGTACTTCAGTAAGGCTGGTATCTTACAGTATATTTCCTATAGTTTATCTTTATTCCCACTAAAAGCTCTCCTTGCACTGGAACATCTGGGAGGGCATGTGTAAGGCACAAACAGAGGTCAGATAGTTGCAAATAAAGCTTTGGACAACACCTCCTTAGAATAATTTTCAGTTGGACAAGTCAGTATTTTACATCTGATTTCACGAAAAAATGATCACCTTGTGCTGAGACAACCTGGCCTAAAAGTCAATGAGAGAACAACTTCTTATGATCTTTTGTTAAAGATGAATATGTAAGCATAGCTTGTGAATTTGTACACTCAATTTTTGGGACCATAAATAGAACTGCTGTTCTGGATCTGCAAAATTGTAATGCTTCTGTAGATTGTGACACATGTATGGAGAGCCTGGCATGAGCAAACAAACACACAACAAGTTGATTTGTGTTCTTACTAGGGCTTAAATTTAACCCTGAATTAGAAAACTGTTAGACATGGAACCAGTAATGGAAGACACCAATACTGGAAAAACATTTTTATTGTGGTTGATTTTGCATATGCCAAAAGGAGCACACGGGATATTTTGCTCTGTTTACTACCAGTAAAACTTTCTGCTTTCATTTTGAAAAGTTTAACTAGCCTTGTAAAATTCACAGATCAGCAACTGCTGTCTGGGCCTTTGAATTACCCTGTAGCTGTCTCATAAACATTAAAGACTGTGATGCAGTTGGATGAGATCTACTACAGGTTATGAGCATGGACAGGAAAAGGCAGTGTATAAGATTTTTTGTATATTGACAGAGAGTGTCCAACAGTCCCTTTGGGAATCTCAAGGGAACAATACCCTGTAGGCGAAACCAAGAAAGGAGTAAATATATTTGTAAATTCTGATAGGATTTAGATATAGATTTGATGCTTTGAAAATGTGTAGTGAAGAAGATTCTTACAGAAGGTTTCTGGCACCTGGGCATACTAATACTGAAAACTAAGCTTGATGTTTTCCAGGATGAAGTAGGAAAGGAAGGAAAGCGGTGATTTAAGTAACTGAATTTTCAGGTAACTCTTATACTTAGTGGTTGACTGGGAGCTCACGGAATAGGACAGATTTTCATGTTAAGCTATGTTCATACTTTCCATTGCAGGGGAGCCCAAGAAGGAGCACAAACATGACTATAGTAGATAAAAAAAAAAAAAAGAATTCTTCAAAATTTGATAATCTGAAAGACAATGTAACCCTTCTACAAATGGAGCCACTGTGTGAAATGTTGATGCTAATCAGAGGGGAGAAATAATTAGAAGGGGAACAGAGACAAAACACCAGTTCAATACATTTAGCTCTATGTCAGACAGTGGTGATGGAAGGTACTACCTTTTAAATGAAAGTTTTCGTTATGAAATAAAAGAATTACTGCAAGGTTGAAATCAACCCAAGTAAGTATGCAAGGATCTCTTAGAAAGGGGCCTTCTTATACCATCAGAACTTTATCTGAACACTGAACTACTACTGCCACACCCAGTAGCCCAGGTGAGACTTGAACCAATTCTATCTCGCACTTCATCTGTGATAAAAATTCCTCCAAGAATATCCTAGACTCCCAGATGGATCAGTTTTGCTGTGAGATACAAAGACATTGGTAAGAAAAGACAGATCGAGAGAGAGAGGAAAGACCTGTTGCATTTTTTTTCCTGTTTCCTCACCTAGAAGCTGCTTTGGTATTGTTTTAAATCTCTTCACAAAGTTACTTGATCTCATATTCGCTGTAACAAAATTTGATGTGTCCCTCTTATTTTTTTCTAACTTTGAAACCTCAATTAAATTTGAAGCTACTGTAAAGTGTATATGACACTTTCAAAAGTGCTTTTAAGGTTTTTTTTTCTCAAAACTGTGTCTTGGTATTAAATTGCTTATATGTTACCTCTAACCATATTTGTATAAAATTGAAAGTTTTCTTGTTGAAGTAAGAGATACTCTTCTGATTTAGTTTTACTGAGTTTCTTTTATTTGGAATGCAGTTAAATACAAAGCAGTTGGTTATCCCATTATGGTAATTCACCAGAGTCATCATTCAGGAAAGCCTGTAGAGCCTGGAGGGGGAAAAAAAAGAGTACAACAAACACAATTCTCAATATAACATTCTTTAACTTCTGTCAGAAAATTTATTAGCCAATTATTAGTCTTCATTGTGGTCCCATTTAACTAGTGTCTAAATAATGAGTAAATGTATGTTGCACTCTCTTGAGAACTTAAGGACAAACACTAAATGGATAGTAGTGGTACACTGAGGTATCATTTTTAGTCTGCAACTATTCTGTAGTGTCTATAATAATATCCTTAGTACCATTTCAGATAAAATTTCATGGTGCTCTTCCTGCTGTTTCTGTATTTTTTCAGTGAATGTGTAAAGAGGTGATGTCTGCTAGGAAAGCAAGAGGATAGTTACATAATAAGCTATCACAAGGCAGACATTTATAAATCTATAGTATATATATATATATATATAGTATAGTATATAGTGTATATATATATATAGTATATATATATATATAGTATATATATATAGTATTGATGAAGTGTATGTGCTGACCTTATCTCAGATATAAGATAGTATGAAGTTATATATTCCTCAGTGAAAGCTACACATGCTGCTTTCTTTGCATTTATTGCGGAATATTTAATGACTGATGTATTTGTTCTTATACCTGTGCTCTGAAGGCATCCTTAACATGAGGAATTTACTCTGAAGACCTCCTAGCTTTAGAAGACTTAATAGCAGAGTGCAAATTATTGATTTCCTCTTTAACTTTGTAAAGACAGTATTAAAAATTGATTAGCCATTCATTTTCTCTTGGACAAAGCTTAACTGTAGCAATAAATACTTGCTAATCAACAGATAATTTTAAAAATCAAATAACTGGAATGTTTTAGAATGCCTTTTTTATTAAAAAAATATTCAGGTACACAAATCTCTACATTTTCATATGCATATTTAGACAAACCTTTGGGGTTTGCTCTTAATAAATTAGCAACCCTGCTATTTTTCTTGCTCAGACAGCATCACCCTGAAAAATTTGCATCACTTTCAAAATGAAGTGTGATTTGTAGCATGAATAGGGCTTCTGCTTTATAAATTTCCTTCCTCCTAATGAACGTCAGTGCCCAAAGTTTCTATAGAAAGAAAGCGTTTTGCTGAATTTTAAGCACCCTGAATAACACGCAAGCATCCATGGCACCTCTCCGTTCTTATGAGAGGGAGACACCTTGTGGTGCAATTTATACTCTTCCCAATAAATGAGGATGCTTTTGTTACAATTAAACAAGAAATGGATTGGGGATAGATACTTGGTTCAGATACAACATAATATGCAAGAACTTCCAGTAACCTTTTACTTTAAATAATTCCAGCCATATTTCACAATATATGGGCTCATTCTGATCTAATATGTGAAGCTTAGTCCTAGTTCATGCAATGGTAAATAAGCTGCACTATCATGTGCTTTTAAAAAATAATGTCTTTTGTGCTTATTGAACACACTTGCTGATTTTCATGGCAGACTAGGTTTTTTTTTTATTATTTAGCTTCTTAAGAGAGAAATAAAAACATGACATGCATAGGTTTCAGACTGAGTTAATTACTTCAGGAGAGGTTTTAAATGTAGATTAGTTAAATAAAGTTTAACATTAAAAGAAAAGGGTCTTTGGGGTTTTGGGTATTTTTTAGTGTTGTGAGGGAAATTGCGACATCCTGGACCTAGGGAGAAATACCCTCATGCATCAGTATATACTGGAGGCTGATCACCTGGAAAGTAAGTGTCCAGAAAAGGACCTGAGAGTCATGTAAGCAACAGGCTAAGCATGAGTTGATCCTACTCCTTCACTCAATACCCATAGGGCCACATGTGGAGTACTGCATTCAGTTTGGGGGGAACTCAGTAATTTGTATAAAAAATTGGATGGAAGGCATAAAGAAGATGGAGCCAGGCTTTTTCACTGCTGACCAGTGACATGACAATGATAAAATATTGTATATAAAATGCATATTTGTTTCTTAAATTTTGAAAAAGTTTAATTTATGTCCAAAATGAAATGCCTCAATCACCTCCCTGGGCAGATTTTTCCAGTACCCAATGACTCTTTCTGTGAAATTTATTTTTCTGATATCTAGACTGAACCTCCCCTGGAGTAGCTTGAGGGCATTCCCTCTTGTCCTGTCCCATGTCACTTGGGAGAAGAGGCCAGCTCCCTACTCTCTACAACCTCCTGTCAGGTGGTTGTAGAAAGCAATAAGGTCACCTCTCAGCCTCCTCTTTTCCAGGCTAAACAACCCCAGCGCCCTCAGCCCTTCCTCATAACACTTGTTCTCCAGCCCCTTCACCAGCTTTGTTGCTCTTCTCTGGACTCGCTCCAGAGCCTCAACATCCTTCTTGTGGTGAGGGGCCCAGAACTGCACACAGGATTCACGGAGTGGTCTCACCAGTGCTGAGTACAGAGGGAGAATCACCTCCCTGGACCTGCTGGTCACACCATTTCTGATATGAAGGATCATTTCTGATATGATAAGGATGCCATTGGCCTTCTTGGTCACCTGGGCACACTGCTGGCTCATGTTCAGTCAGCTGTCAACCAACATCCCCAGGTCCCTCTCCTCCTGGCAGTTTTCTAGACAGACTTCTCCCAATCTGTAGCTCTGCACAGGGTTGTTGTGCCCCAGGTGCAGGACCTGGCATTTGGCCGTGTTAAACCTCATGCCACAGGACTCTGCCCAGCATTCCAGCCTGTTCAGATCCCTTTGCAGAATCTCCCTACCCTCCAGCAGATCAACACTACCTGCCAGCTTAATGTCATATGCAAACTTGCCTTCATCCAAGTCATTGATAAAGATATTGATGCCACTGGTGCTGTTGTTACATTTGGTTGCTTTTTAAAGCAATTTACATTTCATAAAGATACAAGCCATATGTTGCTGAGCTGAATTGCAGCAGACAATGGAAATACTTCCTTTGGAAATATGGCAAAGTTCTTGTATTAGTATCCAGCAAGTTGAAAGGAGTGAGTTAATGTTGCTTTTTGTCATATGAGGGTGTTTTGCATTGAGGCTTCTGAAGATTTCCAGCCTAAATGATATTACACTGACATTTGGCAATTACTGATATAGCCATTCTGTATACTCTTTATAAGCATATTAACACTACTGTAATCAGATTAGCAGAAGTCAGGCTGTTCTCAAAGGACCTTTTATTTGCTGGCTTCAGAGTTTTTTAAAGCAGTTTTTTATCAAGGCGTACTTAGGAGGACCCATGGATCTATGAGGTTTTCATAAGGTTATTTTGCTGTAAGTGAAGCTCCTTGCTTTTTGATAATACGTCTGTTGTCAAGAGGCATTTATCAGGACAACTTCCCCTGAGTTTTCTTACTTTTTTTTTTTTCCCCCCACACTGGAATCCATGTTCACTGTTCTCTGGAGAGACTTTTTCCTGTTCACTCACTGTAAATACAACCTTGGAAGAACAAACTCCTAATTCAGTGCCTGCCATCCTCCATGATGCTTCCTGAAAACTCCTCTCTGGATATTTCATTAATGCAGTGAAAGTATTTTGAAACTTAATCTGAATAATAAAACAATTGAAGGTGTTCTATTCCTTCTCTCTAAAATTTTCACTCCTGAAATATTTAATATTAATGCACCTTAACTATTGCTGAGGATTTCATCCTTCTTTCCAATTGATGCTGATAGACCCTCCTGTAACTTTAAACCCATTGCCTATAGTATCATAAAAATAATTGCACGGCTTCTGAAAAAAAATAAGTTTATTATTTTTGAACAAAATATCTACAATGACATGGGTGACACCATAAATTTCACATATTTTAACATTTCTGTCTGTAAAGAATGTCAGTTTAAGTTCAATATTATACTGTAATACAATAAAAAGGAATTCAATGAAATCCATGCCCATTTATAGAGTTTTACCAAAAAGGAAATACTTTAAGATGAAATTGCCATCAGACAGAATACACAGGAAAATATTTTGAAAACTCACAGACAATTTATTAACACAGTACTGTATCATTTGTTTTCCTTTTTCTTGCTGTAGCCTTTAAAAAGCTGGATCACTAACACGAAATGCTGTATATTATGCTAAACCTTTAGGTCAAAAGCTTATGGCACAATTTCTTTTTATATAGCTCACAATTACACATTCATGGAATGTCAATAACTACTTTTAGTCACTCTGCCACACATTAAAATACAAACATAAGAAAAGTTTCCCGCATATTTCACAAAGATGAAAGTGAAGAAGTGCAATAATATTAGAGGATGTCAAGAGTTCAGGATGAGCCAACACTTTTCTTGCATTTAACCTACTGTTTTTAGCAATATAAACTGCTTCTATAAACCTGCAAAACTGATAATATTTCAGTAACTACTGTAGGTGGTTTGTATTGCCTGAAGGCACCTTTTCCATGACCTCTCCAATCTAGAATACCTATTTTATCATGGAGAAATAGCATGCTTTGTGATTCATATGTTTCTTCTCAGTTGTCTTAGAAAGGAAAGAAACCCGAGAAGATCTGATATTGTTTTTATCTAACTAACCATAGGATTATACAGTAAGAGGTGGATAAAGTTATTTTGCTACCTCACAGGGGTGCTGTAAGAATTAAAATCTCATTCAGCACTTTCACAGTTTAAGGCCAAACTGTGCTCTGTTGGATTAGTTTAACCCTTATGATAGCTCAAGTGAGAACAGAAGTTGCACATAATGTATATCTATCTTTTGCAACCAACCATCTCATGTTGGTCTGGGAACTGTATAAATAAATTAATTTTCATCTAATACAAAATTATTGCTAAAAATAATACTTTTGGTTTTTAGGAAGACTTTCCATCTTTCCCTACTGTTAAAAATATAAGGTTTTGTATAGTTTCTTATATTATATTTTTATCTACATCATCAACCTACAGCTCTGTAAGGGGTTATACTACAAAGTGGAAGAAATACCTTACTCCTTAAATGTAAAGTGCACATCTAAATAACCTAAATATAAGTCTTTCTAGGGAGTAAACAGAATCGTCTACTACACATTACAGAAGATTCTTTATGAATCAGCCTACAGAAAGGTTTTGGAAGAAACTCTAATAAAGAATATCCAAAGTAAAACAGTAAATTATTGAGCTGAAAAAATAATTAAACCCATGTTCTCCCTGTATTCCACTAGCCTGCTTAAATAACACTGCTTGCTGTCAGAATTCCCTAAAAATGTTTTGTTTTGGAGTTAAGATAGCTAAATTCTACTTAGTGAAACACTAGTATCCCTTCTTCCCTTCTTGGTCAAGGTTCCACTAATATATTGACATTATTGAGAAGAAAGCCAGTCATGCAAGCTTGTTTTGTTGATGTTTGAATATAGTCTGAAAAATAAGATGTATTTTTCTATTTAGAATTTAAGCAGAACCCACATTAATCTTAGCTGATGATGGTAGCTGTTGATTCTAGGCTTGTACAGAGGGCTGGCATGCCTACTGGCATTTCTGGATTTTTTCCCTAGTCAGTGGTGAATAGCAGGCATTTTTGCCTTGAGGTCTGTTATCATCTCAAATGACATTTCTCTCTTTCTTTCCCATGTGACTTTGCACTAAGTCATTTGAGAATAATCTAAATTAAATTTAAATGTTAAATTCTGCTTTCTCTTGAAGATTATTTGCATATTTAGTGGACTGCAGAGGCTTTTGTTACCTTGGCAAATGTTATAGTTCTACTAAAAATCCACAAACCCATCGGTTCAGGAGAGATCTTGGTTCCATTACAGCAAAATGCCAAATCTCTACTTACCTTGAAGGCAGCAGAATGACATGTTAAATGTTATGTGTATTTGATAACATCATCGTGGAACCATTTTTTCTTTTCCTCTCTGCTTGAAATACTCCTGTTATTAATGGATTGCTAAATAAAAAAAGCTCCAGCAACATTAGAGCTTTCATAATGATGTTCTAAGCATACTTAATTCTCTTTATTTCCAGTGTGTCCTGTTTAGAAGACTGAATGTTGTATATGACCTTTCAGTAGAGATGTAGGGTATGCTTGACCTCCCAATGCAACAGCCTATGAAAGAGTAATAAGACTACACAGAGGAAGGGATATACTTTCTATTGGCTAGGTCTGAACCTCTCTTCTCTCTCACCATAGGGCACTGCTGAAGAGATAGATCCTGTCATCACATCTAGATAGGTCCAGTCATCACATCTACAGATCTCACTTATCCTAAGTAGAACATACGGGTAAAAATCCATTAAGGAGGTCATAAAATAATTATAATGTCTATCTATGCTTTTTATTTTATATCTGTTATATGCTGTAATTTTAGTTAGATTAATATACTCTAGTCAAAGAGAATTGTGACACCAGGGTTCTTCCCTCCCGTTGAGGTAATAGGTTCACACATGAATGAATGATCTTGTCCTTCTAACTTAACAATATATATTCCTTCTGCCCCCCTTGTTACATTTTGCCAGTGTTGTAATTCAGTCTCTCTTTTAACACTTTCAAGATTTCCTGTTGATTTCTCAACATGAAAGTGCAGACTTTTTCTCCTTTAAGGAATGAAGAAAAAATATAAGACTAAATTTATTTGGCTCTGCATTATACCCTCAATTCTGTGATTTTTTTTTCAAAACAGGATAATATTACAGCTGCAAGATCAACAGACTATTGAATAATTGGAAAATAGGAAATGTGAACTAGGTACTCAAGTGATATAAACAAGAAAAACAAGGAGTTATTCTGATCTGGCCAGATTTTTTTATGCACTTATCTCTTCAGTTAAGATTTTTTTTTATTGAATATAAGTCAGTTATATTAGAAAGAAAGAGGAGAGATGATCCTGAAACATAATGTATTTTTTATGATCACCTCTTGATTATGCAAGCAGTTCTTCAAAAGGTCCTTAAACAAAATACTGTAGAATTGGCTGACAGCAGAAGCAAGTTAACATCTCTTTATAAACAATACAGTTAATGATAAATTTGAAAGAGATGAATATAACCCAACTGAAATGTCAGACATTAGCTCATGATATCAACTCATACAGATGAGCACCTTCATAAGTGAACAGGATTTTTTTGACTATGCACGAAAAGAAAAAGACAAAACCAAGATAAAGCCTCAGAAGAAAAATTGTTTAAAATGTATTGAATTAATTTCAGATCATGCATGAAGCAAAACTACACCACCCCCTCCAGTCCATCCCATTTTAAAATAGAGGAGGATTATACCACTTCTTTTGGACACAACTAAACAAAATCTGAGAGCTATTATTTTAGAATCTCTCTTCCTAATCTTTGGAGGAGAACAACACAAATCCAACCAGACTCAAGGTTGCTGTGTTATAATCCCCAGTGCAGAGTTACATTACTTGTGTTACTTCGTATGCACCATGCCTTTGAAAATGCACCAGATGTTTGCCTTCAGCAGTATTTTACTATTGTATACAGATTCTGAGCAACAACAACCCAAAATTTAAAAAAATATTTTGCAATAAGGAACAGCCTCAGCTACTGGACTTTAAATATCTAGGAAATCTAAATGTCAAATTGCCATATATTGGGTTTTTTTTGTTTTTCTGCAGGCAAGATTGGCAAGAATAAACACTCCTGCCTACAAACTCTGCTGTAAGGGTATTCTATTGTATTATGATTCAAAGAAGAAACTAATAGGACTTGTTTAATCATAAACAGGGAAAATCTCCCTAAGAGTTTTAATAGTTGTTCTTCTATTTATTAATGTGAAGTATAATAAATGCAAAAGGCCATACAGATATTGCTTTTAGGTTTTGGAAGAGGTCGATGTTTTTCCAAGGTTCTGAAGTGCTTCTTAACCAGTATGTAACTCATATATATAAACTTCAAAGAATGAAACAGAAAAAACTTGGTATGTTCATAAATTAAAATCCCTGTACTTACGCAACCTGTAAAAGATAAATGTGCAGAAACATAACTGTAGTTATACTCCAAATGTTTCAATAAAGCAGTTGACTGCTACCTTTTAGTTTTGGTCCAAGATCTGTTTGCATTGAATCAAAATGAAGCATTGGAAAACTTTGATGTCATTTGTCTCAAAAGCTGTATCAGTTTTATCAATTGAGAAAAAAATCCCCTTCAAAATAAAAAGGTTTTAAAAATCTTATGCTTCAGTTATCAAAGTGTAGGTTATTAAAAGAAAAAAATTCCTTTGCAGGAATCAATACTTTACAAATTTTAAAACATTTCCCATATGTTATGCAGGCTACTATGCTGTGGGTGCCTTACACTGCCTGAGATTATTTGAACATTTGTCTTCCAGGGGAATGGGAATATAAAGTACATTGAATAAATTATATTACTTAGATATCAAAATACTTAGATGTCAAATATGCTCATTGCAAAACCACAGGAACTATCCTTAAGACAAGAAAAAGTCCTTAAAACTGTAATTTCAAATCAGTAATTGTCATTATCTTGCAAAACTGAAATAAATTTTAGAAATAGTAATCTATTCTGTAATACTGTGGGATTAACCTAGGATATTCTGGAACCAATTTTTAAATTAAAAATGTACCAGAATTTAAGAAAAAAAGAAACACCAAAGAGCACTGTACAATTATAACAGTATGTAACTGTAGGTATAAACACTTGACAGTAAAGCTGCAGTAAAGAGTGATTTAAAATGAAGAAAGTCAATACTTAGTTCGACAAGGAAAGTTTGTAATATTACATTATCTTCTCCAGATGTCACTCTTCCATTCCACTCTGACTGGGCAGTGTAGTCCATGAGGAACCTATATTTGTCCTTGTCAATATCTTTAACTCTCTAATCTGTCCTCAGATGCACATTCCTAAAAGAAAGCCTCTTATTAAGTATGGCAGTTAGATCTGTGTGCACCACAAGCCTTATTATTGGTGAATGTCTTCATGCCTGATGATTTTGTAAATTACCCAATAAAAAATATTGAAAATCAGAAAGGCTAATGGGAAACAAGCTCTGGATATAGTGTCTATCTTCTTGGCGCGGTCAATGAATACTTTTCGCATTTCTTCAGGACTTTTTGGTGCAGCTTGGACTGGATTATTTGGCCCCTTTTGTGTCACTCCATCTTTTGCTTGTATACATGGGCTCACTCCATATGCTGGAAAACTAAACTGACTTGCATCATCATCCTGTTGGGAAAATAAAAAGCAATATTTTTTTTTTGTATTATTTTCAGAAATCTTACCAGCTTCTAAAGAGCAAGTATTACATCGTTACCTTAGTGACTTCTTGAGACCACAGCTTATTTTAACTGGTTGAAACTTCAGGCCTGTGATAATCAGTCAAAAATATTGCAGCATCTTTAACAAGTATAGACTTTTCCTATTTGCTTGTAGATTCTGTAATTTATTTTGAGCAAACGGAAAGCTTAGTAACCTACTGGCAATCAGGCACATAACTTCTAATTGGGTTTGATAGGCCTCATTTACAGTAAATATCTTGTCTTCAACAAGTCAATCTTTACACTAGTCTTTTATGCAACAACCATTAACTCTGTATGTTGCTTAACAAAATGTGGTCCCAGCTGCTAGAGGTACTAATCATACAAGCACTAATGATGTTCAGGTGAATTATATTAGTGAGAATCTGCCTATTTGGTCAGTGTATATTTAGTTAATATTTTCTGAGTGTCTTATTCCAGATGTTCCCTGTGAATACATCAGATAAAGAGAATAGTATGATAAGTGTCTTTGCTTAAAACAAAGTGAATGAAAGCTAAAGGCCAGATTTTTCTTCTGACTCAGCCTTCTGTCAGTTCATGGGAAAACTGGCAATGACATTCTCAATTCAGGGATCTATAAGAGAAAGTGTTTTTTAATCACATGGCACAAAACCAAAAGTAGATGGTTTGAAGTTATATATATATATTTTCATAATATGCATTTCAGGAATGTGGCTTCTGTATGGAGACAGATTTTGTACCTCTCTTTGCCTGGTTATAGGTATTCTCAGGTAGTAAAGGAGGTACAAATGCAGGCAAATAAATAATACATCATCTCTGAAGCCCTGGCCTGACTTGGTTCTGAAGCATATTCTAGTGTATTCCTTCACTATATTACTAACCCAAGGACAGTCATGTTATTCTGATGGCATTAACAAGGAGTTAAGTACTGCTTTAAATTCAAGATTTTGACTAATTTTTTTAGGATTCTGTAATTAATGAAGTACGATGAAGTATTATGTATGTATTTTTTTTCTCAACGAACACAGTTTAAATCCAAATTTTTCAAATTTTAACTTTGAAAATGCCAGTCATATTTGGCAGATCTGAAAATATTTTGGAATGAATAATTCATTGTAAACATACTTAAAGTCTCAATTAATTAGTGCTTGATATCAACCATTGTTGAATTGTTTAAAAAAATTTGTGCCATGTTTATTAGTTAAACAGGTTATTTACAAAAGAATGTGGATCGGTAAATAAGTTTGAAGTTAAATAGTTGGCATTGAGCACAAGCATCCTGCAGAGCAGTAGTTATACATTTGCCATAGTTATCACCCAACTGCAATACTTTTAAATGTTTTTAAATTATATGAACTTATAGACTAATATGGTTCTCTGATACTATTATACTTCAAATCCGTATTAGAGTTCTCCTGTAAAAAACCAAAAACTTAAAGAAAAATTAACATGGAAGAAAAGAGGAGGAAAAAACACTGGCTGACTTCAATATGGAAATGAATAACAGAAATACAAAATGATAGCATCATTATTTGATGACGTGATAAAAAAGATCTAATTATTACAATAGTGTTCCTCTCCTGTCAGAAAAGAATGTGTCTTTATAGTAGCTTATTCCAGAAAAATTTTAGTATTGCATTACCATTAATAGAAGGTACAAATACATGGGCTGTGAGAATTCACACTAAACTTGTAATTTAAGCACTGACATATGTACTATTCAGGGTTAAAATCTTTTCATGCTTCTCCAGATGATAATTTTTATGATTGCACAGGCTCAGAAAGATTAATAAAGTAAATCTTATGAGCAGTAGCTTTTCTATGAGTGTTTTCAGCATGAGATATTGTATACTAAGACTTTACTGTTTCTGTTCTAAGCTTACTCGACTTGCCTATCCCTTAGAATGACTTTAACAGCCAAGTCTCCACTTATTTTCTTGCTTGCAGACATCCTGACTTCAGTCTGCAAGCAGGCTGCTTCAAAATGTTGTTGAGGAAGTGATGTGAAAGTCCATTTTTCTAGCGTATCAGCTAGAATATCCAAAATGTGGTACTACAAGTTTTCCAGCAGGCTCATAATGCTGGAATCATTAATTTGCTCTCAGATTCATATTGCGCACAGCAGGGAAGATGCAGCAACTGTTATTATTGATATTAACTTTTGAGTGCTTTTTTGAAGGCATTTTTATAAAATATCAGTTACACTGCATTTTTTTTATCAATTGACTTGGCTATACTCCCTCTTTTTTACTAGAAATATTTTTCATAAAGCACATGTCCAATTCCACAGCTGTTGAAATCATATAGTAGAAGAGCCCTTTATTTCCCAGCTGAGAACCTACACAATGAAATTTCATTAAAAAGTCCTGCATTATGGTTGAATTTTTTTTAAAATGTAATAAAGAAGCCTTTTATTTTGTCTTTTGTATATTTGTTTAGTCCATCGTTACTAAAGAAAAGAAAATGAATGATTTCTTATTGAAACTTTTAAAATGTTTTAAAATGTTACTCTTATAATGGTTTAATGACTACTCTTTTCACATATAAACATTTAGAAATAACAATTTTAAAGTTATTCTGAATACAGCTGTATACAAATATTTTATCATCATTAAAATAACTGTAATTAAAGAATAGAAAGGAATTTAGATAACAATTTCTATTTCAAAAGCTAGAATTCTTTGGAAGCCAGAAGGAAATATTTTCAATTAGTTTATTTTGTATCAGCATTGTTCTACAAAATACTTAGCTATAAAGAATTAGAAAACTGTCAGTTTCTATGACCCCATGACTTGTTTTCTGTCCATATCTTTAATAATAAATTCCTCTTGAGGAATAATATGTATAAAGGATGAAAATATCTTTATAGCCTTTTGATTGGAGCTTGTGTTAACAGCTTGAAGACTTATTTAAAGCCTTAGCTTTGGTTATTTTAACACTATATTTTTACTGTCAATATTTGATAAAAGAAGTGATTTTGGATTGTTTTGCACTACAAAGAGTTCGGTTTTAAATGCCGATCTAGTAGCAAATGATTTCTCCTTGAACTGATGTCATGGTTCATTGAAGTTCCAGATAGTAAAATTTTGAGACTACATTTAAATCTAGATTTAAACAGATCAAAATGCATTGTAAAATTAATGAGACATGTACCTTTACAAATGTTTCACGTCATCACATACAGGTAGCAATGAAGGTATATGGAGTTCACAGGGGAAGACATTATTTCAGACAAAAGGACAGGGCCTCTGTTAATGATTGGATACCACATTATGACAAATGGGACATCTTCTTGGTAGTTTACCCTTAAATTTGTACTGTAGATTTGAGGAAAACTCCCGTCTATAGGTCCTGTACATCTCAAGGCATTGCTATGCTGCAATGATTCACTGATTTCATTTCCATCAAGAACTCCCTCAAAATACTTTCATCAAAACGGGTGAGTTGACCAAAAAGAAAATGAGAGAAAAGAGGTATGATTACCACTAAAGACAATCTAATTTCCTCACTAAAGACATGGTGATCTTTAGATTTTTGAAAATAAAATTAAAAGACCAACTATTCTTGAAAACTAAATATAATAAGAGCTTATCTAAAATAAAAATGGTATTCAGTATATATAAACAATTAATATTTTTCCCTGTACAGTGTAAATGCAACTAAGGAAAAGCACTGATCATAGGAATTTTTCAGTATCTGTATATGACTTCTACTTCCACCATTTTTTCCTTTTGTCTTTCAAGACTGAAAGGAGTATAACTGTAAATGAATAATTAATACTTGTTCATCAGAAGGAATGTTTCCATCATGTTAGTAATATAATATTTGTGAAACAGTTGTTTTCACTGGCCAGATTATGTTTTCTGGCAGAGACAAAGCACTATTGACTACCAAATGAAGTCTCAAATTTGGAACCAAAATTTCCTGTTCTCAGAGTTCATTGTGCCATTTGTGTAGTGGTAAAGAAATGAGACCCTTTTGAAAAACTTCCTATATGCGTTGTGATGACTATCAGAAAACAGCAATGAGTAGGTTGCATATTATGTTGCAATAGCAGGTTTTGTTTATAATTGTATTTATGTAACTGTTCCAGACATCTGAAAAATTTTGTTAATTCTGTTCAAGTTCAGCTGGGCATCTGAAAAGAAATTTGCCTTCCAGTTATTTAGAATCACTGAATGAAGTCTACAGCTACAATTATAAAACTGATAGCCAGAGTATGCAGTAATTGCTAAGAATTGCCTATGATGCTGCTGTTACTATTGTCTGGGAAGGTAGGCTGCAAATATACTAGATGATATAAGACAAAGGCAGTGACTGTAGATGGAAAAAGTACATGGAAAATGGCAATGATAGATGAACTTTGGATGTCAAAATGTCTTGAGACAGCTCCATACATAATTACATTTTGTATAACTGTATAATTTTCCATAAATCTCAGCAGCTGTTATTTTGTTTGCTACACTCATTTACTGCAGGGGTTTGTACTCTACTTCAATCATATGCTTTTTAAGAGACATATTTCAGTTCTTCTGTGTCTTTAATCAGCATTGAGAAGAAATAATTCATTGTTTTGATCATATTTACAACAGATTTCAACCTAGGAAAAATCCAATTGGTTTGAGGATAGGTTTAGTATTAAAATTGCTTTCAATAATTTTGAAAAGTGCCTGAAAAGTACAGGAGGGGAGTCAGTAAGTGCAGATACAAGGTACTACATTTAGACAGGAATAGTCAGCTTCACAAATGGAAGATGGAAAGTGTATGGCTCTGCAGCAGTTCTGGAAAAATACCTGGGAGCTATGGAAGTCTTGATATGGGTCAATACCATAGTGTTGTTATGAAGGAAAATAGCAAATGTCAAACTAGTTTGGATCAACAAGTGTATAACTTTCATGACATGATCCTTTGGCAGCTCTCAACTGCCACTGCGTAGGCTTCATGTAGCAAACACAGTTTTGAAGAATTATATGGACTTACTAGGAGAATTTGCAGGGGAGGAGTGCGCTAATGTGCAAATGGCAACACAAAGGAATGAAGTAGTCTGTTCTGTGTAGCCCTTCAAGACTCACTGTGAAAGGCCAAGAAAAGACATGAGTATAAACTTTCTAAACCATTGGAATAGATTGCAGAGGATCTTGTGGAATTTTTATGACTATGATGAATTAGGTATAACCGATCCTGACTTAGGTCAGGAAAAGAGATTCACTGACCTCCCAAATTCCAGCACTGAAAATCAATCATCTGACCATTGCTAAGGTTGCTTCATAGAAGTAAATATTTCTTGCAACAAGCATATTTTTTAAATAAAGATAACAAACTTTGGAAATTATTCAGCTGCCCTATTGCAATAAGATATTCTTCATAGATGTTCTCTTCTGTCAATGTACACCTGAAATAAAACATTTCTAAATCTTGCAGATAAAATGCCAGTGAGAAAATTTTCTATACTGCTTTATTTCTCTAATTGATTTTGGACATAAATACTGAATAAAACAGCTGTTTTCACTTTAGAAAGAAAGAGGACGTGATGGTCAAGGAAGCCCCTGAAGTTTATTTTAAACACAGTGTTCTGATCTAACTTCTTTTCATGTCTTCAGACTTTGTGGTCAAATGGACATTTCTTTATACATGGTAGTTTTAAAAACCAACGCAACTTAATTTCCAAGAGCCAGTTTCTGTTTGACCAAAGGGATAATAGTTCAAAGGGATAACAAACACATATAAAACTTTATAATCATGAACTATAGTAAATGACTTTGAAAAAGACAAAAGAGAAAGGAAACAGAAGGTAATTTGACTTATGATCCTGGGGCCTGCATTTCATGTTAAAAATTGTGGTGAATAAACAATGTCTGTAGCAAGAAGGTTACCCATTAATTCCCTTATTTAATCCATAAGACATCATTTGCTATTTTATACCAGAGGGTTTAGGGTGTGATCCAACATTTTTTAAGAGATAAAATCTCCATGTGGTAACGTTTCAAGTTCCAGTATACTTGCTGGGCAAGGAATGGTTTAATAAAACATTGAGAAAAAAAAGAAGTAACTAGTTGAGCTGACTTTAGAGCTTGTGAAAACGTATCCTCAAACTTTAACTCTGTCCAGGAGCTGTATGTAGAACTAGAGTCCATCAAGAAACATTCAGTTCGGTTAACCATTAACCTTTCCAGAAAAATGTCTAGTTGTCCAAAGCATGACCTTATATGGGAACAAAGCTTTTTTTATTTTTTTTAAAATAAATTTAGGTTGAGAAACCTGTCTTGCAATGAAACATAGAGATACAGAGAGGAAAGGAAAGCCATATACCCCGCATTAATACCCTCACTTGAATATGTTATGAAGAAAACCATTGAAAAGCAAGTCTTCATCCTTCAGAATCTAGAGGGAACACTTCATAATTTACCTTAGATATTACAGTCTCTATCTAATCCTCTAATTTATGGATCATAGTAGATTACCTACTTGAAGCTAGAAGAATGTCTAATGAAGTGTAAAATTAAAATAATTTTTAAGTGTGAATTCAAAAATATCATAATGTCATGTACTGATCCAGCAAAACTTTTCTGTTAAGTGGTCTTAGAAATGCTTTGTATATTGTGGATACTTCTTCACATACATCTAAGCTGAAATTTAGTTGGCTGTGATTGCTGAAAATTGTCTTCGAATCATAGAATCATTGAATCACCAGGTTGGAAGAGACCCACTGGAACTAAACCGTGCTCCTTAGCACCTCGTCCACCCAACCCTTAAACACCTCCAGGAAATGTGACTCAACCATCTCCCTAGGCAGCCTGTTCCAGACCCCAGTGACCCTTTCTGTGAAAAATTATTTCCTTAATGTTCAGCCTAAACCTCCCCTGGTGGAGCTTGAGGCCATTCCCTCTTGTCCTGTCCCCTGTCACTTGGGAGAAGAGGCCAGCGCCCATCTCTCCACAACCTCCTTTCAGGTAGTTGTAGAGAGCAATGAGGTCTCCGACTTGATGATTTGTTATGAGAAGCTGGGAAGAGATTCAGTTTGATTCTGAGGGAGGTAGGTGATATTACTTGCCAGTTTCTCATCCTGTGATTGTAATACTTGACGTGTGTTTAAGGAAGTGAAAAGACATCACTAAAGTTGAATATGGTAAATTTTCCTGATATCCAAAAGACACTATAACACATGGTGTAGCAAAGAATGGTCTAAAAGCAAAGTCATATAATATATCACTCATGACAGCTGTTTGTATTTGATACATAACACTTTTGTTACGGCCTAACAACCCCCTGCCTGGTAATGTGTCTCTGCCATTGCATTCCCTCTGTTCCAAGCCTTTAAGCAGCTTTCAGAGAGCTACCATGTTTCAAAAACAACCAACCTGTCACAAAAATGCTGCTTTCCTCCCATGAGTCTCAGAAAGCATTATTATTTTTTTTTGGCCACTGTCAGCAAAAAATCAAAGCATCTCTCAGGGACAATTTTTGAAAGCAGATAGATGCAGTCTGAATCATCTTCTACACTACAGTACATGAGTTTCACTCTGCACTTCAAGAATTCCTTGACTCAATACACAGAAAGAGACAAATGTATGAAAATGTTATTCCAATTTGATCATCCATCCTGCCATTTAACATACAGTCTTGTGAGAGGAGACTACTTAGGTAGGCTTTGCAGCATTACACATTTTCATTAACCTCTAAGTATCAGAGGAACAACCAGTAAAATGTTGTGATCTAAACAGTAAATTGAGGTCAGTCTTCAGGAATGAAATATGGCTGAACTAAGTCATGGTGATATGGTCAGACTTTAATCCACGGTAATATTCTAGACAGTGACTGAAAGTCAGTGGAGAGGGTTTGCATGACATCAGTGTTGGGTACTCATGTAAATGAGTAATTTGGAGAAATATTTGCTTTTTGAAAAATCAGAATTAGAAGTTATATATTGTGATAAGAAATTTTCCTTACTGCTTGGTTTAACTGTGGACTATAGTCTTAGCTGTTTGACTTTGCACATTGGTAGTGACTTATTTTGCTTTTGTCTAATTAGCTTCAGATATAAAATAAATATTAATAACCATTGCTGCATTAAAGTTTCTTACTAATTGCATGAGCAATTTATACTAAATTAACATGACAGAAGAAAAAAAACCCAACCTTCTCAGACTTTTGAAGTAAAATGCCTATTCTTCTACCAACATTATTAACTGAAAAACTATATTTGTATTAATGTTTAAAAGAAACATAGCTGTTAAGGCTTTGAACTGAATACTGGAATGAATTTTAAAATAATATTTACGGAATCTCAATGCAGTACAAACTGCTGCAAGTAATAGTAATGTTCATCCATTGAATATAATCTGACTCTTCTAACAGAGTGAACTTCATGCTTGTGCAGATGGCTCCCACATGGCCCATGTCTCATTTAAATCCCTCTTAATCCCTCTTTTGAGAATTTGAGTGGGATTTATGCAGTGCATAGTCCTTGTAGTGACCTCTGCCTATAGTGAATTTCATTATTTGCTGCCATTTTATTCCTATTGCCACTTTAAGCTGCATCATGTTTACCAAATTAACCCTATATAATGGCATAAACCAATCTCAGACTGTCCTTCAAAGTTGTGGATACTGTTACTTTTACCTTGTTCTTCTTCCTCTTGCGGCGGAATCGTAGAAGTTCTTTATGCTGCCTTGACACAAAGTTTACAGCTGCATACTCCAAAAGTGCAGAAAACACAAATAGCAGACACACAGCCATCCAGATGTCAATTGCTTTGACATATGACACCTATGGAGAGAATAACGCAGATGATAGAATATGTTATAACCACAGATGTGAAGTTTAGTATTTCAGGTCAGAAGAAAATGCATTAATGTTAGTTTGGTGCAAAAATAATTGCTGGTTTTGTCCTTGTAAACTGTGATGCCTATTTTGGATTAAACTCTTATTTAAGTGTGTTCACATAGTATACTATTTTGAAATGCAAAATTCATTCTACTTATTAATATTAATTGTTTTGTTCTTGCTGTTTATTTTACTGTATTACACTGTCAAATTAAAGATAGAACAACCCAAATTCAAGCAGTTTTATTGTATGAGTTCAAAAGGGCTATAAACCAGTGGAATCTGCTAGAAATATCAAGGGATATGGGGTGAATAAGGAGTATAGTCAGGCCCCTAAATTTCAGGAAAACAGACTTGCAGCTCTTCAAGATGTTTCTCAGTAGAATCCCTGGGACATAGTCATGGGAGACAAAAGAGCAGAACAGGGCTGCAAATATTTAAGGATGCTTTCCGTATAGCAAAAGAGTACTCAGTCCCCAGATGTAGGAAATCAGGCAGAGAAGGGAAGAGACCAGGGTGGCTGAGTCAAGATCTGCTGAACTGCTCTTCAGGGGTGAGGTCAGGAAGGCCAAAGTGCAACTGAAGCTGAACTTGGCAAGGGAAGGACTTCTACAGGTACATCAGTTAGAAAAGGAGTGTTAAAAAGAATGTATGCCCACTGATGGATGAAAATGGTGACCTCATATAAACAGACAAGGAGAAGGCTAAGGTCCTCAACAACTTTTTTCCCCTAAGTCTTCTTTAACAACCACTCTCCTCACCCTTCCTGGGTCAATGAACAAGATGGTGACCACAGGGGTAAACCCCTCCCACTGTAGAGAAGGATCAGATCCGTGACCACCTGAGGAACCTGAACATCCATAAGTCTACAGGATCTGATGAGGTGCATCCCAGAGTCCTGAGGGAATTGGCTACAGTAGTTGCCAAGCCATTCTCCATAATATTTGAAAAGTCATGGCAAAAAGTGTATATTCTAATGGTTCTTATTTTATTGATACATTTTATTCTAAGCTGAGACATACTGCTTTAAATTTGATGGTTAAAATCAGCAATTATCTTTGCATCAACCTAGTATCTCCACATCCCAACAACATTTTTATCAAACAAAACTTGACATGAAAGCTAGGCAATAAAAGGAACAAGAATTCAATCAAACTCTTTCTATAAATATGTAAATAATACAAGGAGGACTAGGGAGACAATACAGTCCCTATTGGATGCAGAAGGAACAACAGTGACAGGGGATGAGGAAAAGGCTAATGCCTTCTTTGCCTCAGTCTTTAATTGTAAAGAAAGTTGTTCCCTCTGTGTACATACCCAGGAGCTAGAGCAGCAAAATGATTCTTCCATGATCCAAGAGGAGGTGGTCACACCCTTGCTTGCCCAACTAGACACCCACAAGTCTATGGGGATAGATGGAATCTACCCAAGGGTTTTGAAGGAGTTGGCGGATGTGCTGGTCAAACCCCTTTCCATCATCTTCCAACAGTCCTGGAAGACTGGGGAAGTTCCACTGGACTGGAGGCTGATGTTGTGCCCATCTACAGGAAGGGTCGCAGGGAGCATCCAGGGAACTACGGGCCTGTCAGTCTAACCTCAGTGCCAGGGAAAGTCATGGAACAGGTGATCTTGAGTACTATCACGAAGCACTTACAAGAGAATCGGGTGATCAGGCCCACTCAACACAGCTTCACAAAAGGCAGGTCTTGCCAAACTAACCTGATCACCTTCTATGATGAAATGACTCGGCTGCTGGACGAGGAAAAGGCTGTGGATGTGGATGAGTTTCTTACAACATTCTGCTACGGAAACTGTCAACCTCTGACCTGGACAGGCACACACTCTCCTGGGTAGAAAACTGTTTGGATAGTTGGACCCAGAGAGTGGTGGTAATTGGTGTCGAATCCAGCTGGAGGCCAGTTACAAGTGGGGTTCCCCAGGGCTCAGTGCTGGGTCCAGCCCTGTTCAATGTTTTCATCAATGATCTAGATGAAGGCATCAAGTGCACCCTTAGCAAGTTTGCAGATAACGCTAAGCTGGGTGAAAGTGTTGATCTGCTGGAGGGAAGGGAGGCTCTGCAAAGGGATCTGAACGGGCTGGACCGCTGGGCTGAGTCCAATGGCATGAAGTTTAACAAGGCCAAATGCCGGGTCCTGCACTTGGGGCACAACAACCCTATGCAGAGTTACAGACTGGGAGAAGTCTGTCTAGAAAGCTGCCTGGAGGAGAGGGACTTGGGGGTGTTGGTTGTCAGCTGACTGAACATGGGCCAGCAGTGTGCCCAGGTGGCCAAGAAGGCCAATGGCATCCTGGCTTGTATCAGAAACGGCATGACCAGCAGGTCCAGGGAGATTATTCTCTTGCTGTACTCAGCACTGGTGAGACCACATCCTTGAATACTTTGTTCAGTTCTGGGCCTCTCATCACAAGAAGGATGTTGAGGCTCTGGAGCGAGTCCAGAGAAGAACAACGAAGCTGGTGAAGTGACTGGAGAACAGGCCCTATGAGGAGTGGCTGAGAGAGCTGGGGTTGTTTAGCCTGGAGAAGAGGAGGCTGAGAGGAGACCTCATTGCTCTCTACAACTACCTGAGGGGAGGTCGTAGAGAGGAGGATGCTGGTCTTTTCTCCCAAGTGACAGGGGACAGGGCAAGAGGGAATGTCCGCAAGCTCTGCCAGGGGAGTTTTAGGCTAGAGATTAGGAGGAAGTTTTTCACTGAAAGGGTCATTGGGCATTGGAACAGGCTGCCCAGGGAGGTGGTTGATTCACCTTCCCTGGAGGTGTTTATGGCAGGGGTAGACGAGGTCCTGAGGGACATGGTTTAGTGTTTGATAGGAATGGTTGGACTCGATGATCTTGTGGGTCTCTTCCAACCTGATGATTCTATGATTCTAATGAGTTAATTTGTAATATAGGCAGGTTTGGGGAAAGGAATATAATTAAGACTAGGATGGAATCCATGACTACTAGAAAGTCAGTCACATCTGCTGGTAGGTCATCAGATAGTTGTATCAGGAAAAGGATTAAATAGTCAACTACTAAGCAGCACTTATGTAGTACTGAATAACATTACTTTCATCACTAGCTGAGTTTTATGGAATTTAGTAGACACAGTTGGATAAATAATTGTGACAGGTGAGAAACAGAATATAACTGATTGGTGACTCAAAAAACTCTGAATATTTCCAAGTTATTTAACTGCTTTAGAAGATGGTTAAATGCTAATAATTAAAAAATATTATAAGGTCAACTGGAAGTATTTATTTGTCACATAGCACTACGACTTTGTACTAATGAGGTACAAACAAAGGCCTACCTTTGGAAGAGATGCTCGTGAACCTGAGCTTTGTGTTGTCATGGTCAGTACAGTTGTTATGCCTAAAGCCACTCTTGCTGGAGCTGCATCCATATTGATCCAAAATGACACCCAGGAGAGAATGACAATCAAGAGACTTGGTATGTACATCTGGATGAGATAGTAACCCATCTGCCTCTCAAGGTGAAATCGGACTTCAATGCATGTAAACTTTCCTTTTTATAAAAAAGAAGAAATATTCAATTGAAATACAATGTTCTCTACTGTCAACATCTAGAACACTCTCCAGAGAATTTATACTCTGTCAGAAATATATGTTTTGTAAAGAAAGATGAATAATTTGATTTCTCTTCAGTAATGTTTAATGTATACAGTTCCCATTACAACAGGAGTATTTACTGGAAAGGAAGTGACCAAAAAGCCTGAAAATTTAAGAATTTGATAAATTCCCAAACTCTTCTTTCCTTACAAAACCAGAAATCATTATGACATAGGAAAGTTCCTATGTGTAATCATACTTCACTTGTTATCCTGCCTATTGCTTGGAAATACTGCTTTATGCAAAGAAAAGATTTAAATAAATCTTTACAGAGCCTTGCAGAGTATAAGTCTTAGATCTGGAAAGCAGATATTTTATATTCTCATTCCAATGCAACTGTCAATATGGATGTACACTACACTATCTGGTTCTTAAAAGTGACTGATGATCAAGATACAGGCAGCCCAAGGGCCACGATATTGCTAACTACAGAGATTTGCTGACAGAATCCTGGGGCAATTGAACTGTGATGATGGCCTTCTCTAGCACTGCATTTTTCCCATTGGAAAACAGCAAGAGGCACAGGTTTAACATAAGCTTAAGTACTGAGAAACAGCAGCAAAGGAGAAGAGGAGACTGAAATCTGAGCTTGAAAATTGTGTTAGACAGTTTTTATTTCTAGGTACTATTCTAAACCTCTGCAGTGTTTACAATATTTAGACTTCTAAAAGTCAGGGTTCCTCATTTTACACAGAGAAGATAACATATTTCAAAAGCTAACTGACACACTTTTTTTCTGTTTACAGAAAAGAGAGTCTTGTCTTCTAAAAGAAAAAGAAGACTCTTTTCCTATGATAAGACAATAGGTGAAATCAAGAAACAGGAAGACAAGAGAAAGCAACAGAACTGTGGTGAATATAATCATAACAATTGCCTAACTAATTTTTGCTATCTCAGAAGTGTCACTGAAGAGGTTAATTAAAGCAGATGAATAAAAAACTAGCTTTATAGGGACAGCTAGATTAAATTGAGTTTTATCTAGATTAGCTAGATAAAAACACAATTGTGCTGTGCTAGAGTGAGATTCTGGATATGTGCTTTTGAAATTAGTCTTTGCACATAAATTGCTCTGCAGAAAGGTTTCATAGACAAGGAACCTGGAAATAATTTATGTGGATAAGGTAGGCTGTCTAGATAATGTTTATTATTAAAAGATATCTTGGGGGAAAAAAGCCCACACCCTGCAAGGTCTAGCTGGGCTCTACTTCTATCTTCAAAGGAGAAACAGTGCAAATTAAATTATATGCCTAATACACTATGCCAGTAGTCCTAGAGGAAGGATCACAACAAATGGTAGCTGAGTAACTACAATTCTCAAAATGCTGTTGGATTGAATAATCAAGCTAGTATGGATTGATGCAATATGGCTGTGGTATTTCATGACTTTCGCTGTTTTCTAACGGTTAGTTCTTTCAGTTCCCAGGTTCTCACTAAATAGTTGCCATTGCAATGCTTTGAATATTCTTGGAAATCACTGCGAATTCTGGCATGTTAAAACACATTTCTGCTCAATATCAGATTAAGTACCACAGTAATGTTTTAATTCTTCAGTCAGAAATTTTTCAGGCATTATACGGTTCAAATGTACTTTGGAAAAATGAAGAGAATACTTTCTACCATTATTTTTCATTCGATAATATCACTATACAGGTTACAGAAGCGCACACACACATTTTAAAATGGCACAGTAACAGGCGAATTCTAAAAACTAAGAAAGTATTGCATGTATATCTCAAAGGTGATAGAGGAAAATAATGAAAATAAAATTTTCTTCTTTGTCATAAGGATTATGGTACAAAAAAAGGGAATAATTTAAATTTCATTGCTATCATTAACAAAGGGATCTTTGAGTGAAAAAATTACCCTGCAATAAGACATGTATCAAAATTTTTGGAAGGTTTTAAAGGATTAGCTAGCTTTTAGCACTTGTACAGTTATAGTGGATGTCATGTATTTCCAAATTATTTTAGGTAACATTTCAAAATGTTTTATAAGTATCTCCACACTGTAAATGGAAATTATCAGAAAACTATTCCTTCCTTAGGACACCATGTCAGCTCTGATGAAACTCCCTGCTGAAAATCAGTCCTCCTTAATTTTGATTGCAATGAAATATTCCTTATGAACACCACCTACTGATTTTTCTTCCCTCTGCCATTTCAGCAGAATCCAAATAAAAAAATTCTAACCTTAAGTTTCAAGATATGTTTCATCTAGAATGATATTAGAGAGTTGAAATTAAGAGATATGGATTAGAATGACAGAGTTCTACATTTTTTTCATATGAGAAGATGGAAGCTATGCATTCTTAGCCTTTGTCACATGTTTTTATAATTATTGTACTTGTCCAGTTATTGCAATTTTTTTTACAATTAAAATACCTATGTTATTAATGTTAAATCCCCCTCCTTTTCAAATAATCCCAGAAATGATGAGCTAAATATCATAGTTCTACAAAGGCTTCAACTTAGAAACGTCACTCCTAATTTGGACATCTGAACATTGTACATTAAGGATGCTTTTAGCTTGGTAAATCTGTCTCTCTTTTTCCTGACTGAGCCAGGTCATGCTTAGTGAAGAGCCTGCGGACCTTTGGATTTCAGCAGTGCTTCGTATTGCACAGTGCAGATGTGGTCGTGGCATCTACTGTAAAAATAAAACTACTGAGTGAATTGTGCCTGAATTATTTTAACTATGTAATTTTTAACTATGTAAGTTTACTGATATAGAAGTTTGATCAACCTTCATGTAGTTTTGTTTCATTGTGTCAGTTATTTAGGACTACATCATCCTGCACAATGCACCTACATGATTTAATCTTCTTATGAGCTCAGTGAGAATATTTAAACACCAACCCCCACAACTGTGCAAAATAACAATAAATGTTAAATGTCTTTCCAGTTGTAATCACTAATATGCTTTCCTACCTGTATTGTAATGCTTGGTGCAGTAACATAAATCCTTTTCTTCTTTCAGCAGAAACTGTGGCAGAGTGAGACCTTCTGCTACTTGAACTGCTCCCTTTTCTTGCCATTCAAAAATGAGATCATTCATTGTGTATCCAACTAAAAACAAACAAACAAAACACAAATAAACTCAAAGTCAACTTCAATCTTTGAAAAGCAGGGCTATATCAAACAGTGATAACTTAAGCAAATGTCACAAAAAGGAGATAATACAGGAGGGTTTAATACTCAGACTCCCGTACTTATCCATACCTTATGTATGTGTAAATAAGTTTTAAAAAAACCAGCAAAAGCTGTAGTATAAGTACAAATCAAGGGCCAGTCTTTGTAAAGAGAAAGATTTTTTCCATCTGTTTCTTCTTTTCAGCTGAATATTTGCATGGGATATCATTGGAGAAAATATCTCTTCTTCCTCTGAATATGTTATATATTAGCTTTCCTGTATATCCAAACAAATTTTATCTGGTTGTGACAACTTAAGGGGGGTCAGGGACACACAGTTCTATTCTCTTAAATCTTTCTCAGAATCTAATAGATTTGGACAAAGTGAATTTTAAAGACTGATATCTAAAACTAGATAGTTTCTATTTTTGTATTAGTTTGAACAACAAGGATACACTACAGCCAGGTAGAATAGCTCAACCATAATGGAAAGGGAATAATTTTTACATATAAATTATATAGCTTTCATTCATCTCTTTTGATTCTTTACAATATTTTCTTTCCGCTTTATTCCAATGCTGATGAGCTGTTGAGGATAAGAGACTGATAACTGGAAATATCCCTTAACCTTACAGTAATGAATTACTGTTCAAAGTATACTGTTGAGAACTTTCTAGGAATACCTGTCTGCCCACAAATACCAAAATTTTGAATTCTATTGTATGTGGCCATAAATCTTTGCCCTTTTATATTCAGTGACTTCATTACTCTTTGAATACATCTAGAAATGCTACCTAGTCATAAAGCCCTGATATGCACAAATCTGAGATATACTTCATCTTTTATGATCTGTCTACTGTGAATGCAACCATAAGCTAAGAATTGGTGTTTATGAATTTAAAACTGTTTTCAACTCCTCTGCTTGCTTCTAGATTCTTGGTGTTTCTTTTGTGGAATACCTCTATACAAAGTATTCACAGGAACTCAGGCTGACTTCCTGACTATGCCATTTAAAATAAGTATTTAATTAAGATAAGACACCACTTAAATCATTAGAAGCATCTATTAACTCTGCAAGGAAACACTTATTTTTCTGTCTTATTGAATGCATGACATTCTGTAAGCATTGTATTTAAATTCACTATTAAATGCTTCAGACTACGAAAATTCAGAAGTGTAGGTCTTATTAACCTTTACATGAATTCAGAAAAAAAGACTCTGTGTGTAAAGCACATTATCATTTGAAGCATGTAGATTATAGCCAGAAGTGATATCCCCTGAGTAAAACTCATTGAACTGACAAAAAACAACTGCTGTGTCAAAATGTATTTCACTAAATCAGATTCATTCATCTCTAATACATGCTTTTTATTTCATTATCTACCCTGTCTGCTAATTCTTCTATAAAGTAATCTATTAAAAATAATAGTAGTGTATGCAAAATTGCGATGCAGTAATTAATTTTTATCATGCTTAAATTTCAAATACCCAGCTATAGCTTTAGCATTCAATATTGTAACTTCAGTTTTGTAAGTCAAGACCATAAATGTGTCTTAAAACATAGAGGAGCTTAATGGAGATATGATTTTATGTTACATCAAAGAAATTTTAAATGGTATTACATATATCACATTTCCACCTGATATGTTAAATTACTTCAACTTAAATTATTTATTAAACATGAAATTTCTTATGGTTCTTTATTAAATGTGAAATATATGGACCAATCAAATCTGCCTATTGAATTAGGGAAATCTAAATTCTTGTAATAGTCCTGTAATTTGAGAAATGAGAAAATAGAAAATATGTAAGTTCATTGAACTTTTGGCTAACACTAATTTATCCCTAAATTTTTTTCAGTATCAGGTATTCTTGATTTTCTAACTGAAAATATTTTGGTACAATTCCCAATAATCTAATGATTTCTTTACTTTTTTCCAACTACTGCATTTCTTCTTTGAAGGGAGAAAAGGAAGAAAGACTACAGTGGAAACTATTGTCACCAGCAGAAATAAAGCCAAATCAAAGAATTGGCAATAACAGACTTCCAATCCAGGATATTTTATGCACAAAAGGGTTAAAACCTACACTGGTTTGTATTATAAATTATTCAGATGGAGCAGCAGTACTAAAGCTAACTGAGCTTCTTTAATGCCACAAAGAAAGAAAATATTTTTTTAAATTCATTGTATGAAGAAGATTTGATATATAGTGCAGTTCTTAATATTCAGAATGCTCATGGTAGTGTCTGCACTGAACATAAGGGGGAAAAGGAATTTCTATAGAAATATCCCTTTAAAATAATCAATGGCTACTATACGGTAGTATTCACACTATGACAGTTTAGGTGTATAGTACATATATGCACATATATGCCCTAAAATGGCCCTAAAAATCAGTTCTCCATCATCTTAATTTTGGGAGCTTTTCTGATTGATATAACTATGGGAATGGCTGGGCTCTCAGGAGCACTAGAAGCTCATCATGACAGATTTTGAAAATACCTTCAAGTTCAGCCTCCTCAACACAATAGAGAATTATTATCCTAATGTGGTTAAGGCACCAAATTGCTTAGTGCCATCAATAGGGGATGGGGGGTTGTGTATCCTAAATGCACAGAAAGTAGTGGATATGTAGCAGATCTGAAAATTCTGAAGCCTCAAGGGCAGAATATCACTTTTTATATTTAGTGTCCTAGAACTGCCAGTCATAAAAGTTTACATTATTAGATTATGTGGGTAGCTTAAAATTCTCATCCCACTGCCTGAGTTCAATGGGACTGTACTAATTCATACATGTGTACTTACAGTGCTGACACCTAGCTTTGCAAATTGAAACGATTAGACAATGCAACAAAGTTTTCTGCTAAAATATATTTACCTTAATCACTTAGATAAAAAAGTACACTTGTCCAGCCACTGCTGAAATGAGTTTTACAGGAATAAAAATGAAAACAAATAAATTATTTCATTGTCTGAACAAGAATAGTAACTGACTAGCTGAGAAAGACACATGAGAGAAGTGAGTAATGGTAACTTCTTCGTGTTCCAGGTTTCTGCAGCACCAGTCAATCTAACTGATTAAGCTCATAATTAAAGTTGAGTGTTCATGACACACAAATGCAGGTAAAAATAATTGATCTGAATGCACTAGTATTCAAACAGTAAAATTCAATAAGACAGATGTGTTTGTGTGGTCTCTGAAATTTTCCTTCGATATTCCTGAATAACGGCATCATAAGCAGAAACGGCTAATTTGTTGGGTAGTGATATGTGGAAACAGTTCAAATAAAATACCCCAAGAATTATTTTAGCAATGATTGATAAATACATTATAGGTTCAATCCAGTGCATTAATTATTTAACTGAATAATCAGAAGGCATAATAATTAAAATAAGGCAAAATGTCTTAAAATAAATTCTAAAAATATTTTCTAAAAAACATATTCTAAAAATATTTCTAAATATTTTTAAAAATATATTCTAAAAATTCTAAAATAAATAAATATATTCTGCATTTTGTAGAAATGCACTGAACTGTGTAGTAGGTATAAAGAACAAGAAGTTTCTCTTTAAGTACTCTAAGGGATACGGAATATAATGATATCCTGATTGGGTTGTTAGACCTATAAGTATTGAATCCACAGAAACTAACAGGAAGGAGAATTGGAACAATCTAGGACCCTGGATTTGAGGAAATAAAGGAACCAACTCACAGCAAAGCTACAGAATGAGGAATTATGCCCCTTGAAGCTTTTCAAGTTCAGATTCACACTTGCAGAAGCCCTGTCTCACCACTGACACCTATTTCTTGATTCTCATCTTTACGTTTGCTATGAGACAGGTGGCCAGGCCAAATATTAATGTCATAATGGTTTTTGTACTTTATATTTTTTCATGTTTGCCAAAATAGCAAAAACAATACTCAGTCACATTTCTTGATTCTCATCTTTACGTTTGCTATGAGACAGGTGGCCAGGCCAAATATTAATGTCATAATGGTTTTTGTACTTTATATTTTTTCATGTTTGCCAAAATAGCAAAAACAATACTCAGTCACATTTCCTATGGCTTTAACTGTTCTGTCAGAAGACGCTGTATTTTGTCAAGGGAAATAATTTCAGAGGCCTTCAACTCAACACTAAGAGGACAGAAAAAGATGATCCAAAGCCAAATCAAAAGATTGCTTTTACAAGCTACATGTACCTGAAAACACTTATTAACTCTGCTTATAAATATATGGAACTTATTCTGTTGAGACATGAGTGCTTAGACCTTGAATCATGACTTCTTGATGGTGGTTTTGGTGACTATTATAAATTGATACCAGACATTTTTATTATCAGTGACTGGGAAATACAATGTTATGAATAAATTATGGTTACATTTTAGTGTTGAAAAAAGAACAGTGACCCACTGACCTAGTCAGTATATGAGGATGCAGATAATTTTTTCATTGATCTTAGAAAAAATGACCTTTCAGAATATAGAAGTGGCTGAAAGCAATGGAGGCTATCATCTAGTATAGTGGTCTGCAGAACCAGGCCAACCTAAACTAAATCAAGTGGATTAATATGGACTTCTACCACTGAAATGCAGTGTGCTAGTGTTTGGGTTTCCAGACTGCAGATATATGAAGCTTGTGAAAGGAAGTAGCGATGCCAAATTTTGTGTGCTATGGGATGCAAATCAGCTGCTGTGGTAGTACCAGGTAGCTTACAATGTATTTGTTATTGCCTGACTACTGTCCATGTCTTTGCTTACTCAATTCTATGGAAGTATGAATAATCACACAAAATTTAAGTGGGGTCATCACAGAACTGGAAAAAGAAGGAAAAAAACCCCAACTCATATTATATTGAACAGCAGTGTTCAGAAGTTACAGGACTGGTAAGGTTACATGAATACTCTCTCTACTAACCCAAAGAAAGATGTCTGGCACATCTGTAATGCAAAAGCAGATGCTAAATTGTCGGTAATTACATAACAAGGCTATCCTGCCATGAGGAGAACGTTGCCAGAGGCTAGTATTTCTCAGGAAAACTCAAGAACTGAGTGTACACATGGCACAGTAGCCTCTGAGCAAAAATCTCTCTTTAAAGAGACAACTCATTTTTATGAGCCTAAAGACATTGCATGTAATTAGCTAGCAAAGCGTGTACTGGTAGAACGAGACTTTTGCCTGAGATGAATATAAAGAAGTGGCAAATTAAATAAAATTTAGAATTAATTGCAGTATAGAGAGCCTGACATGACTGGGAAAGTTGCACTTGGACTGCAGAAGTTTTCTTCAGAAAATAATCTATCACTGAGCTGATGATAAGTGTGACAAAAAATGAAAACAAAAATCTGTGTGGTCACATGTACAGAAGGAGTAGGTGGAAAAGGTGAAGTTGTGTTTGAGGAGTGGTAGCCAGGAATCGTGCTTGGAATGCTTGATGAAAGGTTTCGAATATTTGGACATCAACGAAAACAAAACTACAGTGATAGTCTGTTTAATTAATATAATCTATACTAACCTCTTTGGCAGAAGGTGGACAAGACAGACATATTAAATCCAGTTTTTAGAAAGCACTGGAAGTTGTCTAGATATGTTCAAGTAGCCTCTGGCCTGGACAGGCGCACACTCTCCTGGGTGGAAAATTGATTGGATGGCCGGGCTCAGAGAGTGGTGGTAAATGGTGTTAAGTCCAGCTGGAGGCAGGTTACAAGTGGGGTTCCCCAGGGCTCAGTGCTGGGTCCAGTCCTGTTCAATGTCTTCATCAATGACCTGGATGAAGGCATCGAGTGCACCCTTAGCAAGTTTGCAGATAACGCTAAGCTGGGTGGAAGTGTTGATCTGCTGGAGGGTAGGGAGGTTCTGCAAAGGGATCTGAACGGGCTGGACCGCTGGGCTGAGTCCAATGGCATGAGGTTTAACACGGCCAAATGCCGGGTCCTGCACTTGGGGCACAACAACCCTATGCAGAGCTACAGAGTGGGAAAAGTCTGTCTAGAAAGCTGCCTGGAGGAGAAGGACCTGGGGGTGTTGGTTGACAGCAACTGAACATTAGCCAGCAGTGTGCCCAGGTGGCCAAGAAGGCCAATGGCATCTTGGCTTGTATCAGAAACAGCGTGACCAGCAGGTCCAGGGAGGTGATTCTCTCGCTGTACTCAGCACTGGTGAGACCACATCCTTGAATACTTTGTTCAGTTCTGGGCCTCTCACCACAAGAAGGATGTTGAGGCTCTGGAGCAAGTCCAGAGAAGAGCAACGAAGCTGGTGAAGTGGTTGGAGAACAGGCCTTATGAGGAACGGCTGAGAGAGCTGGGGTTGTTTAGCCTGGAGAAGAGGAGGCTGAGAGGAGACCTCATTGCTCTCTACAACTACCTGAAAGGAGATTGTAGAGAGGAGGGACCTGGCCTCTTCTCCCAAGTGACAGGGGTCAGGACAAGAGGGAATGGTCTCAAGCTCTGCCAGGGGAGATTTAGGCTGGACATTACAAAAAAAAATTCACAGAAAGGGTCATTGGGCATTGGAACGGGCTACCCAGGGAGGCGGTTGATTCACCTTCCCTGGAGGTGTTTAAGGCACAGGTGGACAAGGTGCTGAGGGACATGGTTTAGTGTTTATAGGAATGGTTGGACTCAGTGATCCAGTGGGTCTCTTCCAACCTGGTTATTCTATGATTCTATGAATTACAGATTTCAAGAAAAACTGCAGGGTAAAAACGTGATCCTCCTGAAAGACTTCTAAGCAGTAAGGACAACTATAGTGTCTGAAATAGAGAAAACCAAACTTTTCCCTTGGTCTCAGTTATCTTTCCCAGAAAATTTTATCTTTTAAAAAATTATATTGTTGAGTTGCTATCCACACCCATTTGAGGTTCCTGAATAAAAATAGATTGTGCCTGTTTATTTTAAACACTATTATTATTCTTACTAATAAATACAATCTATTTATTCATCCAATTTTGAAAGTATAGTAACAAAGCCCGTCTTAAAAAAAGAGGGCTCCATTCAACCTACATCAGTCCATGTGACTCTATAAAACTTACTGGAACTAAGTTGCATTTTTATAGAGAGTTTGATTCCACTATGTGATGTATTTTACAATTCTTTTAATCCAAATGATTTATCTAAATTCCATTCTCATTTCTTTAATATTTAGTAAGGTACAGGTCCAAGAGTAAAATTAGATTTATTCAGGAAACTGAGTAGTTCTTTAGGTATACAGTTGAAGCAAGGACTAGAGTTATTTCACTACTGTTTTCATCAGGCATCCCAGCAGTGTGTATCCAGGGCAGGTTTCTTGCATATTATTGTTCATAAGAACATGGCAGAGGTTTGAATTGTGCCCTAAATTCCAAGCAACATATCAGGTCAGAGCCAATGAATCTTGTTTTGACTAAGGGTTAGTATAAATTTTTCTAATACATATTAGACACTAAAAATCTTACCTTGAGAAATCAGTTATGATGCATTTTAAGGCTAAATTTATGCTGCAGTTCAAAGAAAGCAGGACTTTGTTCTACGTACATCTGAGCTGCTTTGCAAAGGGTCTGTCCCTTGCACTGCACTCTAAGTTATTCTGACAGTCTCTCCCTTGGGAGTTACAGTTTTATCCTTAGTCTGAATTTCAGAGAAGAATAACAATTTGGACCCTGCCTTCTACCACATTTTTCAACCTTAATACTCCTTGCTGAAGCTGTCAGATTTTCAGCTGTCACTTTTATATTACTTTCTGTGGTTCAGCAGCAGTTGTACACTTATTACTGCCTTTTCATGCTGTGCTGGTCGGGAGCTCAAGACTATAAATATCTAGGTCTTCGTAACTATCTATCAGGTCTCACTTCAGATATCCACAATGGGCTGAGTCACCCATATGCAGAGCTGGAACCATAGGATTTGACAACATTGTGCTACTGAAATGTAAAGGAGACAAGAGTATCGTTTCCATATGTTCAGGCATAGGCAGTTATCAACCTAGTGTGTCCATAATTACTGTAACTCAGGTAGAAAGCTGAGTTTCCCTGGCAGATAAGAAATACACTCCAGTTCCATTATCTTTCTTAGAGTGCTTTTACACTGTTGTGGGAAAGGAACGATGTGCACATCGTTTTCTGTAATGCAGTAGCCTATACTGTGGTAGCCTACTTGCAGATCTTTCCATTTGCACAATCTCTATCTTAAAGACTGGGAGGAAGGACATTGTACTCTTTGGGTTACAGCATCATATAGTACAGAGTGAATTTTCTCTAAAACTCCAAAAGACAGAGGGATGATTGCTTAGAATGACTAAAAAGCTTCTGTAAGTCAAAAGAGGGAGAAAAGGCCATTATTTATTGAGAGAGACAATAAGCATCAAAATAAAATTATGAGGTGAACAGGTGCTTTCACCTTACATATGTTGCTTTTCATAGTTTATTTCTTTCTTTACAAATGACTCTTTTAAATGTTCTTTGAAAATTCAGGAATATTGAATGTCATATAAAGTTGCAATGTATGAATAAAGGAATGCTATGAGATAGGAGTCAAACTTTAAAAAGAGAGAGACAAGCTCTAGCACATGGAAGAAAAACATTACATGGGAGACAGCCACAGGAAAAAAAAAACCCATATCTAGCTGATATTTCTTTGCATCTTATTCAAGTGGAACAAAACTAAAATTATCTCACATGTCTATAGGCTACTCTGGTGTAAGGTATAGAAATGTAGAAAGGATTATTTCATATGCGCATTTTCATTTGCTTCCATTGTAAGATATAAAAGCAGCTCCTTCTAGTTGCTCAGAAATAATTTGTTAAAATAAATCCTTTAAAAATAGAAGATATTTCCACTTAAATATTTTGCAGACACTTCACGATATAAATGAACTACTTTAACTAGAGGCATATCCAGGTGCATAGAGTGACCTTGGAAAAAATATTACATGAGATGTCTGAAAAAAAGAATATTTGGGAAGAAATGAATTTTTTTGGGGAACATGAATTTTCCTCTGAGAACTTTCTATGCTGGAACAACACTGTCAATATTGAAGGAAAGCATCTCATGCTAAACAAAATCACTATTTTATAGCACAAGTAAAACCAATGGTCTGTTTTTTGTAAGTAATTGTCAGCCTTTCTTTGTAATCCAGTGGTAAGATAAGTAAGAAAAAGACAAGTGATTTGTAAGAAATAGATTAATTCGCTTAATGACACACGTAGGAGCAAGGCTTGCAAGATCGTATACATTCAAAACAAACTGTGAGATGAATGGACCCTGTAAATTCATAACTGTACAATGTTCTACTCAATTTGGCATGCAGTGGAAAAATGGGCAATGCTGACCATTTGAAAAGGAAACATCGGGACGCATGACTCCTGCTGTTTTGCTCCTGCAACCACTTTGTTTTTTATAGCACAGTCCAATGCTCAGATCATTTACTAAGGGCAGGGAAGGACTGTGTTCTCAGTTTTGAAACTCCACGTCTTCCAGTTCCTCAGACAGCCCATTAACCATCAGATCTAGTGCTTCAATTCCCCCTGTCTCACTGTGCAACAAAAATGTAAGCCAGATAACCACAGGGGAATATGACACTGGTCTGGAAATCAGAGATGCTTGGATGGATTCAGGCTCTCATTGCTGTGTCAGTATTTACCCCAGGAGATTTGATATAAAGTTTGGGAAAATGCTAAATGTAACCCATCCTCCTATGTTATTCTTTATTTTAAGAGATCTGGATGCCTGTTCTTAACTAAAAAAAAATTTGGAATTTTAATATTTCTGCTCGACTTTTTCTAAATTTTGGAAACTGGCCAGAGTTCAGACTCATGTACAATACTTTTTTTACTTAGTTACTCTTTTCCAGAACGAACATCCATTTTGCAACTCCTCCAAGATTATTTACCTTCCTGTATAGAGAAACTGGGTTTGCGTAGGTGACATCTAACTCTTGAAGGTCTAGGACTTTGGAAATTACATCACTGTGCCTGTCTTCTCTGGATCTATCTCAAAGTAATTTCTCTTGGTTTCAGGGAACTGCTCTCTTGTTCTTGGAAACCTCACTGGTGATTCTACTACCAGACATGTAGGTATAGGCAGAGATCCAATATGCTGCAAAATTTTCTGCCTCAGGCCAGCTACTTTGCCTATAGTCTCTATTTTTCAATGTTTGGAGTTACAGGTAAAATAGAATTAGAGAAGGTAATACGGGGAAAGCTTTATTACTTGTAACTTCCTTATGGAACTAAATTTGATTGTTCTCTGTAACTAGCAGATTTTGAAGCACTCAATTTGTATTTTGTTCAGCTCTTCTTTTGTGAACAGTGTCTCTCTCTACTGTGTGAATGTGCAGCAGGGAATTTACTTGCATTGAACTGAGTTATTAAAAACAAGACTTCAGTGAAAAATGTTCATCTGGAAAAATACACTAGAATATCTCCAATGCTATTCAACTAACAGGTATTGGTTTTCTATGGTGCAGTTTATGGCTCCTGCAAGGTTTCCATAAAGCAAAGCAGACACTCGTTCAAGAATGCTCAGTTGTTATATGACCTGCCCTTACAAGGGGTGAAAGAGTAGAAAAAAACCAGCTGACTTTTATGAAGTTGTTAAAACAAAAGTTGCATAATTTTTTCTAAATTATACCTCCTTCTTGTTCAGTCAATCACTATAATTTCTGTTTGAAGCACAACTGAATATAGTGAATGCACTTTCTATCTCTATGTATTCTGATAGAACTGCCTGCCGTTAATTTTTTATTTAGTCACATTAATTATAAAGGTGACATAGTTTATCAGTAAGGTTATCTTCTTGGGTTGACTTTGGAGTTTTAGTTAAATGCTGAATATATACTACAGCCTTAAATTCCTTGACATTTGCAATAAATTACTATCTCTCTGTTTTAGTCAAGAAAATTTCCACTGCCAGATTCAGTCATATTAAAACCCCATTTTATAATATCATCATCTGTATATCATAATGAAAGATAGATCTGGCTTTCACACTCACCCTTAATTTTTGTGTAAAAGCACAGCATCACACATATGACAAATAGTTCTGACATACTGACCTGTAGGTAATTACCGTCATCTTCTCTTAGATACTACTTCCTTCCAGTAAAAGAATGAAAAAACCTCAAGAAATACTTTAATAAAATTATGTATGTTGTGTTTCTGATCTATATTTCAATTAATGCACTATGTTCTGTTATTTTCTGAAATATATCACTAATTGATCCCAAAACTTTAAATCAAGATCTGACATTAAGATGGGTACTTATTATTTATCTGATTTTCCCCTGTTAATTTTTGCAAATTTCATATTGTTGGAATCTATCAACGAATGTGTTATTTTATTTTTATTCTTTACATTACTAAGCGAGATTTTCTTCTAGAAATCTCCTCCAAAGTCTTCTCTTTTTAAGGGGAAAAGGCAATTCCTCAATTCTTCATATCAAAAGGAATATGAGAATGTAATGCATATATCTGCCTTGCTTCTCAAATAATCTGTGATAGCTCAGATCATACCATCAGACTGAAGTAAGGTATCAAGGGTGATGAGTCCAGAGGAGGACCACAAAGATAATCAAATGAAGCTGGAGTGCCTCCCATACAAGGACAGGGTTAGAGAGTTGGACTTGTTTAGTCTAGGGAAGAAAAAACTCTGGGAAGAGCTTATAGCTGCTTTCCACTACTTAAAGGGGGCCTAAAGGAAAGCTGCAGAGAGACTTTTTCTCAGGGAGTGTAGTATAAGATGAGGGTGACAGTTTTAAGCCGAAAGAGGGTAGATTTAGATAAAATATTAAGTAATCTCTTACTGTGAGTGTGGTGAGGCACTGGAATGGGTTCTCACTGGACAGAGAAGTCATGGAAACCGTATCCCTGGATGGTGTTCAAGGCCAGGCTGGATGAGGCTTTGAGCATCCTGATTTACTGAAAGATGTTGCTGCCCATGGCAGGGGAGTTGGAACTGGCTGATTTTTAAGGTCCCTTCCAAACCAAACCACTCTAGGATTCTACGATAAGTACAATATATGATTGGTTGAGGTAACAAATGATAAGTTTATTTCATAAAAAAGAATTGCTATTAACTGAAAGTTCGTTGTGCAAACCCTGCCTTGTCTAAGATGACTTTACCTTCTCATCTGCTTTCCTCGGGATATTTCTATGTAATGCAATTTGGGCTTTATGAAGACATTATTTGAAACACATCAAGTTGTAATTTTGCATCAAAAATTTAGTAATTTTCCATCAAAATCCTAGAGTAACACCAGGTTTTGTCAACCTGTCAGATCTTCTCAGAGCTAGAAAGCTGTCAAGCCTTCTTTTCTTTTTGTGTTTTGCATGGTGTTTTCAACACCAAGCTATAGGTGCTACTACAAATTCCCTTAAGCCTTGAGTCTTTGGAAGATGCTTAGACATTTTTCCATTATTATGTTTGATGGTCGGTTCACCCTCACATTTTCTTTCCCCTAGCTAATTGATATCTTGTACAGATTTCTTCCTCCTCATAAAGCCAGGGCTCTACAGCCCTTACCCAGATTTTCTAGGGAGTGATCCACTGATTCAAGGGGCTACCCTCCTATTAGAGGGGGTGTGGGCTGTAAGTGACATACCCTATGTAGGTACATGAGGATATTCTTATAAGCACATATATCTTCTACAATTCTCCATTGTAGTAAATCCTTTCCCTAATGCCTTCTAGGATGATTAGGTAAAAATGACAGATCTATAATATGTAAGCATGTTGAACAGCTAGGTCAGGAACCTGAGGAGCAGGGATTTCATATATATTGTCTTGTTTCCAGCTTTTAAGGACACCGATCTATTATTGATTTCAAGATAGACATACATATCACAGAAATTACTACCTTAAGTTATTCCCATATTTCCTTTACGGTGTCCCATGTTACTGTCCCCTTGTAATTGTGAAAACAGGGAAAACTTAATGGTGAATCTCCATATGCATAAACTTTGCATAAAGGTAATCTGATACTGGGTACTGAAGTTTTGTAGTAACTTTAGAATTACACAAACCCACTGAGTGTCAGTACCAGTAAGGATGAAAGAATCTCTTCCTTTGAAAATCATGTGTGTTTCATAGATTCTTTTTGTAAAATAGAGTATTGTCTTTTTGAAGATTTGTTTTTGTACCACTACAAGGGGTCTTTCCGCCACCTGCATAGTTGTTGTAATCTCTACAGAAGTATTTATAAGATAATACATTACTTAAACTTACAACTTTCCAGCTGCATTATACATGTTTGCACATCCATTGGAAAATTTTTGAGATCCATTGGACAGGACAGTATTAAAGTCAATCTGAAAGAACACACACACAAAAAAATGACAACAGTTGCACATGAAGAATGCATGAAAACAGTGGAAGTCATTTGATATATAGGAAAACATGTTTTCATTACAAAGCTTTCATAAGGGAAAAATATTACAGATTTTTAGAAAAACATATTTTTCAGAAGAGTTATCTAACTTTATGGGTAGTCTAAAGGAATGCAACAGCATGGTTTTTTTTTTTTTCCTTTGGCGCTACAGCCGAATTATTCTACTGTTACAGTATTTCAAATCCTTGGCATAAAATTTACACAGATTTGCAAGAATTTCATAACAGATGTCAGCTGCAAATCATGGTGGCAAAGTAATTTATGCGTTATTGTCGAACAATAAGGTGCTTAAATTGCCAACACAAAGGCGTAAGATAGCATTTTATGATATTGATTGTAGACTGAAATATGCCCGTAATTTTGAACTGCAGCTTTGTTTCGAGTTAGTCTTGATATCTCCTATGAAATACTTTGCAACCTATAAGTAAAAGACATACTTTTACCTTTGTTATCAATAATTTATCTTCAGAATGATATTTCTCAGAGGAATGAGAAAGAAGAATATAACAGGTAATGGCAAATGAATAGTGTGAGCAGCAGGATGAAGAAAGCGATTATCCCCCTGTATTCAGCACTGAAGAAGTTACACCGCAAACAGTGTGTTCAGTTTTGAGTCCTTCACTACAAGGAAGACATGCAGGTGCTGGAGAACATGTAAAGAAGGGCAATGAAGCTGGTGAAGGGTCTAGAGAAAAAGTCTTATGAGAGGCAGCTGAGGGAACTGTGGTTGTTCAGCCTTGAGAAAAGGAAGCTGAGGGAAAACTTATCACTCTCTACAACTACCTTTAAGGAGATTGTAGTGAGGTGGCTGTTGGTTTCTTCTCCCAAGTTAAAAGAAATAGGACAAGAGGAGATGGTCTCAAGTTGTGCCAGGGGAGGACTAGATTGGACATTTGGAGAACTTTCTTAACCAAGAGGGCTGTAAAGCATTGTAACAGGTTGTCCAGGGAAGTGGTTGAGTCATCACCACCTAAAGTAATTAAAAGATGAATAGATGTGGCATACAATTTAGTGGTGGATTTGGCAGTGTTAGGTTAAGAGTTGGACTTCATGACCTTGAAGGTAATTTCCACCTAAAAAAATCTATGACTCTAGGTTTTCCCTCACGGGCCATTTTTAGGCATCCATTCATCATTCAGTGTCATAATTGCACTCTTCTTGCTAGAAAACATCTTGTGTGAAAATTTTGCCTCAAATTCATTCATCTGTTCAGTTGACAGAATATTGTCAAAAAGCCTGAGAGACTTAATTTCAATTCCTTACACATACAGTCTTTCTAGAATGGCAGTACTCTAGTCCCTCTCTCTTAAACCTGGTTTTGGCATTGAGGTTAAAGGTAAGTGGTCAGTAGGTGACAAGCATGGCTTTATAGTTCTTTTACCATATTTTTATCTTTTCCAGGACTTATTAGTTCTTTGTTGCTGTAACTTCTGTTTAGTCTGCCAGTGACAGAATTGAAGGGAGAGAGCCTGAAGAGGGAACTCAGACTCTGGCTCTATTAGCGTGCCATTAAAAATGGTTCCAAATGTGAAATGTGATGAGTAGACTAGTAACATGGCAAGTAATTTCAGAGAAGAGGCACCTGGACTTTACTTTGTGCTTCAATAAATCTTTTAATATTTAATATTAAGTATTCATTGAATCAGGAACTGGATTCCTCTCTTTCTTTTTTTTTTCTTGTCTGAATTGTTGCAAAGTAGTTTTGAGAGAAGGCATTAGGGAAGGAAAGGAAAAGGCAAATTTAGAAATATGTATTTTTTCTCTTAATAACATCACACTAGCTATTAACATGTCTCTCCTCATCAAAAGCTTATTTGACTCAAATTCCCATAACAGCTCAACTAGATGCCAATTGTATGACTTTGAATCTGCATCAGAAATTGTAATAGTCTTTAATTAAATCATGGCAACACAAACTTTCTAGCTCCTAAGAAACATAGGAGCTATCTGGCATCTACTGTCACCACAGTCAATGGTTTCTTTTTTAATTTGATATTATTATGTTTCTCATGATTGTTTGGTTTTACTCCATTTCACAAGACCACGATCTTGTTCTGAATTATATCAAAGTTGCAATCAAAACTCAATTCATTTAAGTAGTGGTGTTTATACTCTGTGTGGTATGTATCTGGAGGGAGTAGGGCAAGGAGGAGGAGTTATTTGATTAGAGTGGAACAATTGTCAGTGCCTCTCAGTGTGACTCAGACAGCTTAGAGATAATTGATTTAGCTCTACTTTCTATCCGAGTCCAGAGAAGAAATCCTTTTTTAATTTGCTTTCTACCTGCTTCTAGTAACACAATACGTGGTTGCACTGAAGAATGGTCTTGTTCCAAGACTGGCAGACAAACCTGCTTTTAGAGATTAAATACTTGCAGGACTTTTAACCCAACCTTTTCTCCCTATGTGAACTTGACAAGATTCTGCTCACTTACACTGTAAGTAGAGAGGAATGAGACTTCCTTTCCACTGATACATCCACATATGCCACAATGCTTTGGTTTTCTCTTTCTATACAAACAGATTTAGAGATTCCTGATCTCTCTTTATAAAATACAATTACCCATTAATGCAGTATTCTAAAAGCATGTAAAGCAAAACTCTAAGTGGACAAGAGGTATATTTATTTTGAGAAATGTGACATTTTGCACAAGTATGTCATTCCATTAATACCAAATCTGTATCATCTCTAGTATTAGAACATTAGTATACTTATATCCAATGTGTTTCTCATTAGATCAGGTTTTTGAAGGCAGTGGTAAAATGTTTACAAATGTCTGTATTAATAAAAGGAAAGTGTGGAGAAAAGAAGTAGGATAACTAGTTTTTCTCAATGCTTATTGCTCCTTATAGCTTCTTAAAATTTCCAAAACTTTTTCAAAAGTTTACTTTTCTCTCCATATCCAGCAGTATGAGAACTATCCTTTAAATGTCATGCTTCCTCAAACAGGTCATGTTTTCATGTTGGAGTGGAACAGAAATATCCAAAAAGGTGAAAAGGAAATAACATTGGATTGTCATGACATTGGAGGCTACAACATATGTAACTCATACATACACCAGCTCAGATTATAGAACTACAGCTTTATTTGTTCTGTGCAAGTATCCTAGGTCCTCTAGGCTCAGCATCTGTACTTTAAAATGGGAAAGACATTTTTTAATTAATTTTTACTATGTGCATGCCTAAGGATGGATCATTTAGTATTAATCATTTTTGTATTAGCAATGAACAGCAATGATGATGAAGTTCTGTATTCAAAACTCACAACTACTTTAGTAATAGCTCTGCATGACTTGTAACTGAAGATATCCTTTAGCAATTCTGAGGTACATTTTTTTAGCTTCTGTCTGAAGAAAAAATCATTTGAGTAAAGACTCACCTGATAGAATAAAGTACATTTCCGTTTTTGAAAATTCGCAACAATTTATTATCTGTTGTAACTTCATGAAAATTGGCACCCTTTTCATTAGCAAAGAACAAATCAGGTTTCCAAATTGAGTCCAGCATGGATGGATCTAAGTCTAAAGAGTCATCTGGATATTCACTGTATGCAAGGCGTGGATCATTCCAATTCTGACGGAGAAAGATGTTCACCCGGTAATCCTAAATGAAACAGAAAACAAGCAAAGCTTTATCAGACATAGGGATTTAGCTTTTATTTCATTTCTTAGCCATGTAATCCCCTGTCCATCTGTGGATGACAAAAGAATTACTTAGCTGAATGCCAGCATGATACCTACTTGTATTCCTGGGAACACAATGGATAAGAACAAAGATGCATTTCAGGGCAATTGAAAAAATCACAGGCTAAGTAAATCCAACCTCTGTGTACAGTTCATATAACTCCATATAACTCTATGCCTACAGTTTGACCCTGGGAACTACCCACCTGCCAGCCCTATTACTGTGCCTGGGAAGATCATGGAACTGATCCTCCTAGAAGCTATGTTAAGGTATATTGAGTAGAGGGAGGCAATTTGTGACAGCCAGCACAGCTTCACCAAGGGCAAATTCTGCCTCACCAACCTAGTAGTCTTCTATGAAGGACTACATTAATGGACAAGGGAAGACCCATGGATGTCATCTCTGTGGACTTCTCGAAGTTTTTTGATGTGGTCCACCACAACTTCCTTCTCTCAAAATTGGAAAGGTATGGATTTGATAGATGGATTTGGTGCACAGGAAATTGGTTGGATGGTCACACTCAGAGGGTAGTGGTCAACAGCTCAATGTCCAGATGGAGATCACTGATGATCAGTGTCCCTCTAGGGTCTGTTCTGGGACCAGAGTTGTTTTATATCTTCCTTAATGACACAGACGATGGGACTGAGTGCACCTCAGCAAGTTTGCAGATGACACAAAGCTGAGCGGTGAGGTTGACACCACTTATTGACGGGATGCAATCCAGAGGGACCTGGACAAGCTGCAGAAGTGGTCTTATGTAAACCTTCATGAGGTTCAACAAGGTGAAGTGCAATGTGCTGCACCTGGGTTGGGGCAACCCTCAGTATCTGTACAGGCTGGGGCATGAAGAGATTGAGAGCAGCCCTGCAGAGGTTATTTGTATATCCTGAAGTATATCTATTTTGTTACTTTTATCTGTAGAGAAGGATGAGTTTATAAATGGGATTACTTATAAATAAGGGACTTCTCATATGTATAAGACAGAACAGGCAAAAAAAGCATAGCAGAAAGTTGAAATGGCAAATAGAGGAAGATAAATGGAAGAATCTACTCTAGGTTATATTAATCTATTTTGTATGACAGTTTGCCTAAAGTTTATAGGTTTAAATTGTTTTCAGCTTTTAAAATTAAGAAAACTTAGTTACACTTTTAATTGAAGCAATTGGAACTATTTGTCATTGTTCTCTCCCCTGAAAAGTCAGTCTTTTTTTGCTCTCATTATTCACTTAGAAAATTCCTAATCTATCAAAAGGAAAGAGATACATTTGACTGCTATTGCATGAAGGATAAGTATTCATCATCTTAGTTTGTAATTACATATTTTAAACATAAGGCTTAACTGCTTTAAACAAGTAGTGTTGTTTGATGCAAACACAGACCAGAATTAAACTGCCAGAATAGATTTGTTTTCTTACAAGATAATTACTATTCTCACGTGCTACTTGACCAGAGGGATCACTCCTAACTCAAATAACTCTGTGCTGGGGAGTTTTCTTGAGGGGAGAGAGAAATCATCGTTTAAGTTGTGATGGCTTCCACAATCACTTCTATAACCTCAAGGCTGTCTTCATCTGAACAGCTGCTCTGCCTTAGTTCTACAGAATGAGGCCGATTTACGGATCTGCCCTTGTTCCACTGTCCTTCAAAACCCTTAGCCACAGGGTGAACTTTCATAGAAGGTCAATATTTTGTTCATTTGCTTCATAGAGCTCAATAATCAAAACTGGGAGATCAGGTCACTGCTCTTTGATGTCCATGCTGAGGCAGAGGCCATTATGGACTCCAATACCAATATTTTGATTAGCAATTTTGAGCACACAGTGAAATCTAACATACTTGCAGAATATACTGATTTTTTCTTCATTATACTGATACAGATATAGCTATACTTCCATAGCATATAGAATGTAGCTAGAGTGCACAAATTCTCAAGCTATTAATTTTCTGACTCTTACTGTTTTATTTAATACATTTTTAATGGGCACTGTAAGTGGAATCCTTCTAGACGTGAGAGAGAGAGATATAAAAGTGAATTTCCAAAAAATGTTTTTCCTTTGAACACTGCCTATCACCAGCTCTCGTAATTTTTGAGTGCTGTCATTTGAACACAATCATCAATTTTTAGGGTATAAGTGAAGAATCATTCAGAGGGCTACCTATTGCAGCATGAAATACTAATTTTGTCTGATATGTCCATTTAAGTTAAATTTAGATCTGTTCTTTGCATAATGTAGTCAAAAGACTTTTTGCTTTATTTGTTCTAGCTCACTGTAGAATTTTAACATGGAAATCTTATGAACATTGCAAGGAGTAAATTTAAAGAAATTTAAAGGTAATATGAGAAATAACATTCTTGTGAAGATTTTTGGTTTAAACTGATAAATATGGCAATTTTTTGTTCATGTCCACTGAAGATCTATATTAAAACATGAGTTTCACATGAAGTTGTAAAAAATACTGTAGAAAGCAGATGTATTTACTGAAATGTAATATATAGAATCATAGAACAACCAGGTTGGAAGGGACCCATTGGATCTTCTAGTCCAACCATTCCTATCAAACGCTAAACCAAGGCCCTCAAAACCTCATCCACCCGTGCCTTAAACACCTCCAGGAAAGGTGAATCAACCACCTCCCTGGGCAGCCTGTTCCAATGCCCAATGACCCTTTCTGTGAAAAACTTCCTCCTAATCTCCAGCCTAAATCTCCCCTGGCAGAGCTTGAGGACATTCCCTCTTGTCCTGTCCCCTGTCACTTGGCAGAAGAGGCCAGAATCCTCCTCTCTACAACCTCCCTTCAGGTAGTTGTAGAGAGTAATGAGGTCTCCTCTCAGCCTTATCTTCTCCAGGCTAAACAACCCCAGCTCTCTCAGCCACTCCTCACAGGGCCTGTTCTCCAGCCCCTTCACCAGCTTCGTCGCTCTTCTCTGGACTTGCTCCAGAGCCTCAACATCCTTCTTGTGGTGAGGGGTCCAGAACTGAACACAGTATTCAAGGAGCGGCCTCACCAGTGTTGAGTACAGAGGGAGAATAACCTCCTTGGACCTGCTGGTCAGATTTGTTCATAAAGTTTCCACTGATTTATTGGAAAAATGTAAAGAGTTGTTTCAAAATGTTTTTTCTAATTTTAGTAACTACATGTACTGCAATTTCTTGTAAATTAAGAAAGGGTAAGGCTCACATTTGTAGATTATAGAAATCCACAGATTAATAGGCCCACTGTGGTGAGATTTATCGCTTTCCAAGTTTCTATATCTGTTGGTAACAGCTCATTGGACACAATGCTGGAAAAACTTTCCGCAGACAATGTCATGGACTGGAATTTACTTCATTGTAATGAAAGCTGAATACAGTCCTCTGTAACTAAGAAGTTATCACATACGTACTGGGCAGACCTGCTCACATGAAGGCTGAAGTCAGGAATGAAAATGAGCAGGGTGACCCAGAGTAAAAGGAAGGTAGAACGAAAGGAAACTACTAGAGCCATGGGAAAACAGGGAATCATTTAAATTGTTTCAGTAGACTTTAAAAGGGAGACGAATGCCTATCAGGAAGAATAAGACCCAGGGGAACCAACGTGTTGAAGAGCCACTTCAAATTAAGTATAATTTTGTTACTATTGTAAGTACAGTGGACTGGTTTTAACTGAATTTATCACTCCAGAGGCAATGAAAGTATTTGGTCATACATTTGTGTGCATATCATTACCTGTATGCAACCACTCTTCAAAAAAAAAAAAAATTAGGTGCTATATAAGCAGGTTTTCAGATGCTACTAGAATGGTATTAGTTTCATATTTCAGCATAGCTTCCTTGGCACATCAAGTAAAAAAGGGATGCTGTAGACCATATATCATTTCAGTTTTCATTTCATTTCTTAGGTAAGTGAAAAACACTATTGGCCTTTATTCTGCAAAATACTACATTTTCCTTATACTTGCTATATTAGTCTCGGAAAAACAAGCAACTTGATATGCTTTTCATTGCTGCCTTGATTAGTATAATTAGACAGGATGTCCTATGTCATATTAGAACTGCATGGTAATAACATCTTTTCTTTTAAATTTCTTAACTGGCCCTAAGCACTATGGCTACACTTTAGGTAACTCAATTACTTTGGGTAAATTGATGGAGTTTATTTAGTTTTCCTTTGCATATCTGAAAAATTCAAAGTGGACTAAAAGCTATTCAGTTGATGATTTCGATATGTCTTTGGTGAAATTTCCCTAGTATAGAAGCTCAAGTATTTAAATACAAATAAGCCTCTCAAAGTGGTAAGTCATTTTCTATGTAGGCTGCCAATGTCATTGCAAAATCGAAGTAGGAGGAAACCCTTAAAATTCACATTGATAAGAGAAATGTAAATATAAGTTGTGAAATTCGATGAACTTCCATGTATTTTCTCATGCTTAATAATTGGAATTCCATGATTACTGTGATTATTTACAGTGAGATTTCATCTATAGTCATGCATGTTTGGAAAAAGAATATATAGAAGAAGGTGCAGAATAGGTTGATATAGGACTGGACTTCTATGAGGATTGAAATGAAAAGTCTGATTTTTTTAAACTGATAATACAAAGGACTTGTGTTATGACTTGATTGATGACAACTGTGATATGTGAATATATTGAAGGGTAAACAATAGACAGTTAAAACATTTTAAATCTAAGGTCAAGAACATCCTTCATTATCAATAAATTTAGGCTGGGCTGAAATGACATCCTTTTGCTTATCATACTATTAAACATTGTTGTTTTCACTGACAAGTTTTATTTTTGCATATAAGGAGATCATTCTTAATTTTTGTTACATCATTGCATTATTTCATGCCTGAACTGAAGCAAGGATACTGCATATATCTATGTTGTATGGCAGTTCAATTAATTAATGCTCCAACATTAACTCATTAATTTGTCAGAGATTTACTATAGCAGTCAAAGAAAAATTAACTATGATTTAAATTGATCACTAAATACTTAACTGTAATTGACATGTCAAATCTCTGTCAGATTAACAAGATTTGACTAATGCCAAACATCTAAGAACATAATTTTCTGTACAGAATATCTGTAGGGCATTCATTATGAGAAGCAATGTTGATTAGGATAAGGAGTTTCTCTGACTCACAGAATCCTTCCTGATAATCTGTCCCTGGTTGATTCCAGAGGTGGAAGATCTCTTTCCAGAACTGATTTTGGCAGCAGGTAAAACTAAGGATGACCTTATTGTTCTCACTCTGGAATAACAGAATCAATAAAACTGCTGTAAGTAACGGCAGGACTGTGCTACTCTCTCAGTAAGAGGCAACTTTGTGAAGTTTCCAGAAAAACAGGATTCCCCCACCAGTATTAAATGTCTTTATTGATGAGCCTTAGATTTCACCTTGCAATTTTTCCTTCTAATCCTGAGAATCTTGCTCTTATTCTGTATAAAGGCAATTACACAGTTCCATACACAAAGACATGGAAAACTTTCCTGTCTATAGTCCTGCCTCAAGTTAGTTAGCTGAACATTTGTTCGTGATTAGGATCTCTAGAAATGAGTCCTTGCAGGCAGAGGATGAGCAGTAAGGCCTGTTAGTTTCTGGGTAAAAGCTCTAATCCTAGACTAGCTTGAAAATGGTCAGTGCTCTTACCCCCTCCATTAAGTAGGACAGACCAGATGGCTTGGGGATTTGAGTGAAGTCTAACTTGCCTCTCATCTCAGGAAGCTTTAGGAAATTATTTGAGCTATTCAGAAAAGATTGTTGATGGATTTTGGATGAAGAGCTTTCTCTTTCTTTGTCCATGGATGTATAAAAGCAGATTTTAAGGTGTTCATTAATATTTTCAATCTTTCCAGTTTGTTAGGGCTTTTTGGGTGGCTTTTTTTTTCTTTTCCTTCTGCTTTTCTGTAATTCAGAATTGCTAAGTGTCCAGGTGGGTATCCTCTGAAGAATTTTGTTAAAGTATTATTTAAATTTTGCTTCATTTCTCTGCAGAGCTTATTTCCAAGAATCAGTCAGCAATACTTAAATTGAAGTCAACAGACCTAGAATTAATTGGCAAAGAGTTAACTAGAACCAGGACTTCAAAACTGCTACCTGTAATATCAGATGTCTCGGTTTTACTTACAAAATCAAAATTTGAAGTTCAGCAAATAACTATGTACAATACTTGTGGAAAGGCTACGAAGTACTCTTCCTAGGTCTGTCATCTGCTCTCATAACCTTGGATTCTGAAGTGGTACAGGTCTGTTCATATTCTGCCTGGGACAGCCAAATGTCACTTGCTTTCTTTTCTTCTGGTCTGAGTAATATGCACTACCACTGCTAATAGTCTGGAGGATGAGAACTGCTCTATCTCTGCTCCAGTTCAGTCTTTCCCTTACTGCAAGTATAGGTTCACTTACAGGATCTGCATTAGTACAGAGCTTTCACTCCTTGACATTCAACCCATAATGAAAAGAAGAATATAGGAAGAAGTTTCTGTGAGGACTCCTCGATTTTTAGTTTCCATCTATATTGTTTTCATTTCAAAACATTCAAAATCTGTTGTGTTCTACTAAAAAAATATATTTATTTTCCATAGGAAACATTGCAAAATGGACAGGTTTAGCTGATTCTAGTGTTGGATTTTTTTTCCAGTTTATTATCGGTAGCAATAGCTAGATTTTCACAGAATCACAGAACAACCAGGTTGGAAGGGACCCATCGGATCCCCCAGTCCAACCATTCCTATCTAACACTAAACCAAGTCCTTCAATACCTCATCCACCCGTGTCTTAAACATCTCCAGGGAAGGTGACTCAACCACCTCCCTGGGCAGCCTATTCCAATGCCCAATGACCCTCTGCGTGAAAAACCTCCTCCTGATCTCCAGCCTAAATCTACCCTGGCGGAGTTTGAGGCCATTCCCTCTCGTCCTGTCCCCTGTCACTTGGGAGAAGAGGCCAGCTCCCTCCTCTCCACAACCACCTTTCAGGTACTTGTAGAGAGTAATGAGGTCTCCTCTCAGCCTCCTCTTCTCCAGGCTAAACAACCCCAGCTCTCTCAGCCGCTCCTCATAGGGTCTGTTCTCCAGCCCCTTCACCAGCCTCGTTGCTCTTCTCTGGACTTGCTCCAGAGCCTCAACATCCTTCTTGTGGTGAGGGGCCCAGAACTGGACACAATATTCAAGGCGCGGCCTCACCAGTGCTGAATACAGAGGGAGAATCACCTCCCTGGACCTGTTGGTCACACCGTTTCTGATACAAGCCAGGATGCCATTGGCCTTCGTTTCTGTGCTCACAAATAAATGTCATATCAAAAGTCAAAGCTAGTTAAGATCTGGAATGTTCACTCTCTAAAAAGTTAATTAAACACAGTACTGACATTCCATATAATAAAGTTTGTCACAACTTTTACTGCATATCCTACAATATTTATTAACCACAGTAATTGAATATTCTACTTCCATTCTTAAAGGAATATGTATGTTCTCAGCTTCCACTGCTCACACTAAAATCACATTTTGCAACTTGTTCAATGTAATTGCTTTTACAAGCACTAGCTTAGGGACTTTTAAGATGTTTGCACTTTCAAGCAGTATTATAAGGGATTATGACAATTGCATGAACAAACACCATGCAATAGGCCTCTATCTTCATTGATCTTTGCCATGTTCTCAGTTGACAAAAGCTTCTGGTTTTTTTTCTCCAGACAGCTGATGTGTCCCTGGAGATGTGTTTGCTCTAATACTAGAAAGTATTTATTTCTTTGTGAAAATCTTATTTTTTCTGAGATTAATAATTTGTTCAGATGAATTTTTGTTGTGAGAGAGTCCATGTTGGCATTATATCTTTTATGTTAGCACTTAGAATCCGACTGGTTGCAATGAGTTGCTGAATGCCCTACTAATAGAAATCTTTGTTGAAAATACATATTTTTAATCATCCTCTGTTTCCACTCCTACGGGGAATATAACCCAGTGAGAGCAAAAAGGAATTTAGGAATTCCATACTAACTTTCCCTGCAGCTTTTCTTCTGTTGATACGTAAATATGACATTGTCTAGATGAGGGTAAATTCAGTAAAAGAAAAGGTAAAGCTGAGCTAGCTCAAGTCCAGAAGCATTGCCCTCTAAATCCAGTAGCTTAACACCCACTAAAATGGGTTGTGGAGAGGGATATAACTCTAATTTTAAAAAACTTCATTAGATGTGGGTTGTCTTTGAATTTCCTGATATGCACAAAGACCACCAAGAAGTCTGTTTGGAAAATTATGTTGCAGTGATTCTACCCTAATGTCATGGCAATGTATAAAAGTTAATGTGGAATTGAACTATACCCATACTGGAGAAAAAGAGAAAAATTTGTTTTTCTACACAAAGACATCTAATGGCATTTGAAAAGCCCTAAGATACTCTGCCTTTTGGTTGCTGGTTTAAAGACACACATCTCCCGCAGTCCTATGATATGTCTACCCAGAGTAGATATCCCATGGGTTCTTAGGGATTATTTAGGCAACTAAATAAATCCTGAACAGGCACTAACTCTATTCAGCATGCATTTACTAATGTGCTGCTTTCATGCAAAATTAACTTTGTGAATCAGTGATTGCAGGTCTAGATGAGTAGCAAGGGAGAAAGAGAAGAAATAACAAGCTCATGGGCTTGTAACAGCTCCACACTGAAGGAGGCGGAGGTTACCAATTGAACAGTCAATCCCTATCTTATTTTGATGGATATACCGTGGTTTGTAATACTACAGTCACACTAGAATAGTAGTCACAGGAATACATTGGAAACTACATTTTGCTAAGCTGGGAAACAGTGTTGTTACGTTGCTAGGTCTAGTATAAGTATTTAAAAACTGAAGTAAAATTATCCAAAATGAATGGAAGACTCAGCCACTGTAAAGTATAAACATGAACTTTGAAAATTTGTTTTATATGTATTTATTATGTATTATATTGTTATATCAAGTTATGAGAGTTAGGCGTTTTAAGTAATCAGTTTTCTGAAACTATACAATAGTCAGTTTAATAATGTTCATGAAAATAAGGAAAAATACATTGAAAAGCAGCGAATTAATAAAGACTGACAAGAAGCATCAAATTTTCAGTATTCTATCCCTTCAATCCTACTAGGAGTAAAATAGCTAAACTCATTCAATTTAAAAGAAGATAGGCAATTAAAAAGATTGTCAGAGAACACACATGTTGTAGTAGACAGTGTTTGTAGGTGGCAAACAGACTAGAAAGCTTCTTTAACTCGCCTTGTTATGACAATAAATTAGCTTACTTATGTTCATATATGCTTATATTTTGAAAATCTGTAAACCAAAAAGAAATCTATTGATGAAGAGATCATACAATGTAAAGACTACTTGCTTTCTAAAGCAAAAGAATAAGTTCAGATTCGTCAGAAGCTCTTTTGAAGATTATAATTTTGTCATTAAAAACAGATGAACAAGAAATAATGAATACATACTTTTTTAAGTTATGTATATTCAGTATATTTTATTTTTATCCACTTTCAGAATCTGCATGATTGTGATAAAATGTCCACACTGGCTCTCAGTGTCTGGCAAGAAATTCCTTGAGGAGGTAACTGGATGGCTTTTTTTTTATTTCTGGGAAAGAAAGATGTGGGATTAAATTCACTCCTAGCATTTCATAATGTTTTGTGGATGTTTGCCAGTTGTAACCTTTCTAAATGCAAGGCCTGGCACAGCTAAAGGGAGTGCATCTTTGTTGGCTTCCCTGTATCGAAAGCTCTTGCTGAAGTTGTGAAAGTACAACCCTCTGCAACATGGAGCTCTAGAGGCAAAAGAGCAGATAAGCCTGTGAGCTGGGATTACCCACAATTTGGGGAAGGGAAGAAAGAGTCAACCTGTAGATTCCTGTCTAGAGACATACGTCTGGTAGGGTAGCACTTCCTGGGTAAAATGCTTAACCACCTGAAGGGAAAAAGGAGACTGTTCCGTGACTGAGAGGAGAGATACAACCTAGTTTCTGTTCTGTATTAGATGACTGGACCTACTAAAGACTACGTGATAAGTGAGATAGATTCTGAAGTATTATTCATAAGTATTATTTTGTGCTTTAGCTTCAGAAAGTAAATTGTCTCAGAGATGCTGAATTTTACTATTGTGTAAAGTGGCATTTTAATCTAGGATTTAAAGGGAAAAAAGAAGATCTGTCACCAGCATTGTAATGCTAGTAATGACATAGATATGGACAGGTCAGTAAAAGGTGTGTATCAGCACACACTTTGCTGTGATCATAATGCCTTTGAAGGAGTATTGAAGCCTGAATCACAGTTTTAGAAAACCTCTTTTTCTACCACCTGTTAATGGCCATATCTGATTGTGTGCTGTGTATTCTCTTTTAAAAAGCAAAAAGGTTATGTAAAAACAAAGGATTCTTATAAAGTCTTTTAATAAATTCTAAAATTTCACTGATTAATTTTAAAGTATTATAACATGGCATCAACTTCTTCAGATACGATTTATGACGTATACTTGCTGCACGGGTATGATATACAAAAAGTCTGAATGCACAGCTCTTTCATGCTGAATTTTTTTTTTAATTTTTTTTTTGAACTTTGGACCTTGTAATTAAAAATGCCCTCCCAGTGTGCATGAAGTACTAATTATGCAGAATAGAATGAAGACCTGAGAAAAGAACTGGATTTTTAAGTGATGCGAATATAAGTCAGACTTATTCAAGGAAAGAATTTTAAGGCTTTATGTAAAGTGTTTGCACTGGAGAGCTTTTCCAACATGTGTCGAAACACATATTTACTAATCTCAAGAACAGAAATAAGGAACAAACCTGACTACCCTCCATTTTCTTAACTCAGGTTCACTTTACAGTTATTCTAATGTTGACTGTTGCTTTTTTTTCTGTAAACAAAGTGTTAGTAAATTGCAGTTGCATACAAAAATGAAGGACAAAACCTATATTTTCACAGTGATAGATGTGGATTTATGGACTTAATTCCTACCAGCATTAATGGGATTTAAGGACAAAATCCATGTATACCTTGATGATAATAATTTCCAATGCTTATATACCCATCATGACACAGCTACACAAAAGATATATGAAAAAAAATATTTCCTAGTATTTTGATTTTATTTTTTTTACAATGTCTTTACATGGGAAAGTCTGTCTTTATAAATTAAAGCAATATCGTAAGTGTTACTTAATAGTAACTCAATGGAATTAATCTTCCTGGATGATTGCAACAAAATATTAATCTTCATAAACAGCATACTTCATACAATGTAAAAAGAGATATGCAGTGATGCCACAAACTAATTTTCACAGATTTTCTACAATAGCGACTGAATAGATCTCAGCTTGCAAATTAGTTATCTTCACAGCTTTTTCTGGATAACACTGTAATTGCTACAGCAGGATATAGACTTTTTTAATAACAGCTAACCTGAGAGCTACTATTCAAACAGATTGAAAAGACTAGTATAAAATGTAAAATTAACTAAGAAAATACTGGAGAAGATGGACCAATGATAGAGGTTTCATAATGCAGTGCTGTATGAGTCATGGCTTTTCCTTTAAGCAAAAGAGCACCACTGAAGAAGAATCCCTGGAAGCAAGCACAGGTAAGTGGTTAATTAGAGGTGTGAACTTTCCTCCAGCTTTTCCAGAACAAGGTCAGATGGGTGTAGGTAAACAAAAGGAGGTGAAAAATGGTTAAAGCATAAGTCTCTCTTGAAACGAGGAGATAAAGATTCTGAAAGAAGCTTTTGTAAGGGATGGCATGAAAAGACGACATCTAGGTTTTAGACAGAATTAGAACAGGTGATGAAGAGGATTACAAAGCAAAATTATCTGCAGTAGTAAGGGCTTGCACTGCTCTTGTAGGAGGTCCCTTCTAGTCTTTTGGTCCTAGTAAATGTGATTTGTGGCTATAGGGAAACAGAAAATTTTGTGGTTTTTAAACTGAGCTTTTCAGCTTCCCATATTGTACAAACTGTTTTGTAAAATCTTTAAGAGTGTTAGTTAAAACAGATTAGAGAGAGTGAGAAAATTGTTTCCTATAGTACATTTGGAAGAGCTGATTATAACACCTTTCCTGCTAACTATTAATCTGTTTTAGATAAAACAAGACAATTTTTCCTACAGGCCTGGATTCAATATTTTCTTCAAATGAGGTAAAAATATTTGAAGCTAGATTTGCCTTATTGTAAGAATTCAAGAAAATATCACCCAACACACAAGTGTAACACAACCATTTCTGTCTCTTCCCTAGAGTTATGAAACAATCGCTGACTGATGTGTCCTAAAACGTTTCTGGAATTGCATACACCTGAAGTTAGTATAGGTAGTTGTATACTGATTGGACATTTCTCCCAGGACTAGGAAGGCAAATCAGGAGCTGCTTTTTGCATCTGGTAGTAGCCAAAGGGAGATTTTGTGGATGCCCAGCTCAAACGAGTGAATATAGCCACTCAGCTTTCAACACTAGGCCTGTGGTAGTGAAGTATTTTCCATATTTTGTGTGACAGCTGGGGCTATAAACAGCTGCTTCTTTTTCATAAGGAATCTTGGAGATTTTATTCAATATTTAACAGTTTGTTGTTGCTATTGTTCATTAATGAAAACATTTTTTGTGCATTTATGAATTAAAATACTTAAGTATCACATCTTGGCCTTTTGTTAAACAGAACAATAAAAACCTGCTAAAATTTAGGAAGCAAAGGCTATCAGTATTTGGATTTTAAAAACCTGTGTGCAATTCTCTTCAATCAATTTAATTTGCAGATATGGAGCTACATCTTCAGGCACCAGAAACAGGATCAGCAAAGAGCCATCTGCTTTGAATGAAAAAAAATGGTTGTCAATCTCCACCTGCAGCTTTTCTGCATGAGCTCAGAGTGCCTGTCTTCTGCATGTGCCATAGTCCAGAAACATATTTCTTGCTTTTTGGGAAACTAGAGAGATTACCTCTTCTATTTACAATAAATAATAGAAGTTGTGTCTGGAAATCTTGGCAGCACCACACAGGTCTGAAATTAGTCAGAATTTAACCTTGTAGATGGATCTAAAGATCCAGATGATCTGTTTATATCAGTAGGGAAAGACAAATGAAACCAACAGTCTTTCTTTCTGTCTTATATAATAGTGCATAAAGATCCCATTGAATTTCAGCTCCAAGTTACAGAAAACATTATAGAATTTAGCTGTGACTCAGCCACCAAGCCTTACTGTGATAAATATAAACTATATTCTAATTCATCTTCTTCCAAAAATCTTGAAATAGATTATGTGCCACAAGCACAAAAATGAATCCAGTTTATAGATTAGAACAACTAAAACCGGAATTTTAATATTTCATTGTGGAAATCTGCCTTCCAGACTTAAAAAAGAACAAACTGTTGACTTCTCTGTGACTTGACAGAAGCAAGCTAATTGTCAGATAGGGAAAAAAATGAATTACTTCTTTGCATTTTGATACTGTAAAGTGGTCTTTATTGCATGTTTATTCCTCTAAGATAAAAATGTAGCTATGTCTGTCTGTCACTTCGGTATTGATACATTGCTATACCCATTACACAGGATTTCTCAGCATATTTTCACAAAAGGCAGGCATATATTTCCTTGTATTTGAGACAATCAACTAAACAATGAATTTAGGAAAAAAATTTGGTGAAACTTCAGTATTAAGCTTTGCAAAGTATGCAAGTGAACATTCCTTTCAGGTCCTCTGTTTAAAGACATCGCAGAATAGGTAGAGTAGTACATGAACAGAAATGCTCACTTGAAGAATAATGAAGCTAATGAAATTAAAAGAGATGCGGCTTCTGAAAGGAAAGCAATTATGATGGCTTAAAAATGGGTTAATGTAGGTTAAAAGCGCATTTTATTTGCAAGTGTAAGATAATTTAATTAGTGCTGGGAGCACAGAAATATCTATTACCTGCTTCCTGACAATATTCATGATAACACAGTTCTTTTTAGACTGAGTTCAAAAATATGTATCAGCAAAAATGTAGCAGGAGTAAATAGCAGACATATGATTTTTAATGTGCTAATTATCTGCATTATTGTCATTTGCTACTAGGTCTCTCAGTGAGTGTCCCTTTCAATGCACAGTTAGCATGTGTATTATGCTAAGCAAATTACTACATATTTAGTGAATATTGCTGTAAATTTGAATTAAGATCATAGTGTTGTTTCTGACTTTTTAAGCACAGAAAACCTTGAGAAAGCTGGTCAGTCACATTTATTAGAATAAAAGGAGGCTTTTCAGTATGTCCTACTATCAACCCCATAGACTATGTTGTAACCTTTGCTTCATGTATTCAGTACTTTGCCTCTGAACATCTGTAGCTGAAAAATTTGGCACTGATGTTACTCTCACCCTGAAAGACTTACTTTTGTTGGTAACTGCCATCAGTATATATGACATTTTTTTTAACAATTAGGAAATCTCCTAGCATTAGGAATTATAGTGCAAATACCAAGTGAACACTAAGATCAATAAGAATTCTACTTGGCTAGAGGGTAAGTGTGAAATCCTCACTTTGTGAATATGGTCGAGACATAAACAGATCTGATACTACCATTCAGATCAATAATATAGAAAGCTTGGCAAACTCAGTGGTGCCAATAATGAAAGCTGCTTTAAGGAAGTTTTCATTTTTGTGACTTACATTTCTTTATTCCTCCTCAGAACATACATGACATAAATTAAGTTCCCCATACGATCACTTAAATTACCTAAGTTCAACTAGAATCACAGCCTAGCAAGAGATGACATACCTGTTCTCCCCTATGAATCATCTGATTTTTCTTCTAAGAAAAGGGAACATGACATAACCATAATCCATACTCTATGTTGAAAGAAATGTGAAAAGTAAAGAGAAAAAAAATAATCAATTTCAAGAGTTAAAAAGCTGTAAGCAAAATTAAGCTAGTTGTTCGTTGGGGTTTGTTTGTTTGTTTGTTTTTTGGTTTTTTGTTTTTTTTTTTTCTCTTTGATGTGGCTGCGTCTCCTGATCTGTTAGACCCTGCTGTAAGGTCATAAACAGGCTGGGATGAGTATAAAATAACCCATGGGAGTCTGTTACAGGCCACCCAGCCAAGGAGAAGCAGCTGATGAGCTCTTCTTTAAACAGCTGGGGTCAATCTCCAAGTCAGTGCCTCTTGTCCTTGTGGGAGACTTCAATCTCCCTGATATCTGCTGGAAGTACAACACAGCAGAAAGGAAGCAGTCTAGGAGGTTCCTGGAGTGCGTGGAAGACAACTTCCTTGCACAGCTGGTCAACGAGCCTACGAGGGAACGTGCCCTCCTGGACTTGCTGTTTTGTCAACAGAGAGGGGCTTGTGGGGGATGTGATAGTAGGGGGTCGCCTAGGTCTTAGTGATCATGAGATGATAGGGTTTTCTGTCCTAGGTGAAGTGAAGAGGGTGCTAAGCAGGACGGCAGCACTAAATTTTCAGAGGGCAGACTTTGAACTCTTTAGAAGGCTGGTTGGCAAAGTCTCCTGGGAGACAGCATTTGAGGGCAAGGGAGCCCATGAGGGCTGGGAGTTCTTCAAAAAGGAGATCCTGGCAGCTCAGGAGAAAGCCATCCCTGTGTTCTGGAGAAAAGGCCAGCAGAGGAAAAAAACAGCTTGGTTATGTAGGGAAATCTTGAGTGAAATTAGAAAAAAAAGGAAGATTTATAAGCTCTGGAAGGAGGGACAGGCCTCTTGGAGGGACTACAGGAGGGAAGCGAGGCTATGTAGGGAAAAAATCAGAGGGGTTAAGGCCGAGCTAGAGATCAGATTAGCTAAGTCTGCAAAAGACAATAAAAAATCTTTTTATAAGTATATTAACAGTAAAAGGAGGACAAGGGAGACCATACAGTCCCTTTTGGACTCAGAGGGAACAGCAGTGACAGGGGACGAGGAGAAGGCTGAGGTACTTAATGCCTTCTTTGCCTCAGTCTTTAATTGTAAAGAAAACTGTTCCCTTGGTGTAGATACCCGGAAATAGAGGAGCAATATGAGGCTCCCATAGTCCAAGAGGAGGTAGTCAGAGCCCTGCTTGGCCAGCTGGACACTCACAAGTCCATGGGTCCAGATGGGATACATCCTAGGGTTTTGAGGGAGCTGGCGGATGTATTGGCCAAACCCCTTTCCATCATCTTCCAGCAGTCCTGGAAGACTGGGGAGGTACCTCTGGACTGGAGACTGGATGATGTAGTTCCCATTTACAAGAAGGGTAGCAGGGAGGATCCGGGGAACTACAGGCCAGTCAGTCTGACCTCAGTGCCACGGAAAGTCATGGAACAGGTGATCTTGAGTGCTATCATGAAGCACTTACAAGAGAACCTGCTGATCAGGCCCAGTCAACATGGGTTTACCAGAGGCAGGTCTTGCCAAACCAACCCGATCGCCTTCTATGACAAAGTCACTTGGCTGCTGGATGAAGGAAAGGCTGTGGATGTGGTCTTTCTGGACTTCAGCAAAGCCTTTGACACAGTTTCTCACAGCATTCTGCTACGGAAACTGTCAGCCTCTGGCCTGGACAGGCACACACTCTCCTGGGTAGAAAACTGGCTGGATGGCCGGGCCCAGAGAGTGGTGGTAAATGGTGTTAAGTCCAGCTGGAGGCCAGTGACAAGTGGTGTCCCCCAGGGCTCAGTGCTAGGTCCAGTCCCGTTCAGTGTCTTCATCAATGACCTGGATGAGGGCATTGAAGGTACCCTTAGCAAGTTTGCAGATGACACAAAGCTATGTGCAAGTGTGGATCTGCTGGAGGGCAGGGAGGCTTTGCAGGGGGACCTGGACAGGCTGGACCGCTGGGCAATGTCCAACGGCATGTGGTTTAACACGGCCAAATGCCGGGTCCTGCACTTGGGGCACAACAACCCTATGCAGAGCTACAGACTGGGAGAAGCCTGGTTGGAAAACTGCCAGGAGGAGAGGGACCTGGGGGTGTCGGTCGACAGCCGACTGAACATAAGCCATCAGTGTGCCCAGGTGGCCAAGAAGACCAATGGTATCCTGGTTTGTATCAGAAACGGTGTGACCAACAGGTCCAGGGAGGTGATTCTCCCTCTGTATTCAGCACTGGTGAGGCCGCGCCTTGAATATTGTGTCCAGTTCTGGGCCCCTCACCACAAGAAGGATGTTGAGGCTCTGGAGCAAGTCCAGAGAAGAGCAACGAGGCTGGTGAAGGGGCTGGAGAACAGACCCTATGAGGAGCGGCTGAGAGAGCTGGAGTTGTTTAGCCTGGAGAAGAGGAGGCTGAGAGGAGACCTCATTACTCTCTACAAGTACCTGAAAGGTGGTTGTGGAGAGGAGGGAGCTGGCCTCTTCTCCCAAGTGACAGGGGACAGGACGAGAGGGAATGGCCTCAAACTCCGCCAGGGTAGATTTAGGCTGGAGATCAGGAGGAGGTTTTTCACGCAGAGGGTCATTGGGCATTGGAATAGGCTGCCCAGGGAGGTGGTTGAGTCACCTTCCCTGGAGGTGTTTAAGACACGGGTGGATGAGGTGTTGAGGGACTTGGTTTAGTGTTAGATAGGAATGGTTGGACTGGGGGATCCGATGGGTCCCTTCCAACCTGGTTGTTTTGTGATTCTGTGATTTGCCAGAAAGCCAATCCCTGCTGCACACTGTGATTTCCCATCACACACTGAAAAACTCCTGTCGAGTAATGTAAAGCTGCATCGGGCTACTTCACAGACGATCTTGAGGTTTTTTTTTTTTTTTTTTTACCCGTTATTTTTCCTATAACTGTTTCCTGTGTTATACACCAACAATGCAGTAGGGGGAGCTCAAAGATCTTGGACGTCAGTGAGAGAGCCAGAGAGATGAGCAGAGACGACGAGAGTGAAGGACGTCGGTCGATTTGCTCAGACTTGTTTGATACTAGATTATATGCATATTCCATTATACACCTAATAGTTCTAAATATCAGTGAGACTTCAGGGTACACTTAGTGGCAAGGTGTATTTTGCACTTGTTTCTTACTTAAGCTTTTTTTTCCAGTTCAGAAAAAAAAATATTTATCAAGGATATAAATATCTTTCTTGAGTCTAAAAAAAAGTATTCTAACAAGTCTTTCTATGTGTAAAGATTTAGAATAACTATTAAGACATAATACCTGAATTTTATGGACAGTAGTAAATAACATTAGTTAAATACTTACAGTTGATAAAATACTGAACTGCAGTGAATTAACTTCTGCCCAACAATGCACAAAATAATTTTGTAAGATAATACAAGATTATTTTGATTGTAATTTTAAGATGGAAGTTTTTAACATTTTTCATAAGATGTTCATCCACGGTGCTGGAGAGAATAATGCTAATAAAACACACGATTGAACATGCTATCTACATAAGAGCATTTCTTCTTCTGCAAAGGAAGATTTGAGCCTCTGAGAAGTCAACAGCTGCTGAACATAAGCAAAAGTCTGTTTGGAACTATATCATTATAAACAGAATATCAGCATCATGAAGACAGCATTTGTCCTAAGGTCAGGGTTGTGTTTAATTGTCCAGTTTTTGAATGCATACAATCAATAAAATGAAGATCCCTGTGGTTCTGACTGGATCTGGTATTTTCTATAATATATAATCTGGAACTATTTGTTACACATCAGGCTGTAGTCCATCTTGACTGTTTTAATTGGCTTTCAGGACAACACAGAGCAGAATGTAATTTCATTGTAAGACAGAAATATTGTACTAACTTAGTAAGTTGTACTGAGAGGAAACATTTATAATTATAAATTTTTTTGAGAGAAAATATACACTTAAGATGTGAACTCAGGCATTCTCTTTCCAAACTGAGGACAATTTTTTTTAAGTGGTAACAACTTCAGTTTTCCAACAACTTTTTCATAGTGATCTGGTTGCTGGATATTTGCACTTTACTGACCCTGTTGTCTGTCTCCTGCTCTGCACCAGATTCACCCATAAAGCCATTAAAAAGTAGCTGTGGAGCACTCTTCTAATCATGCGGGCACTGCTTAATCCTTTGATCGAACCTGAATAAACCTCTTTGGATGCCATGTCAATCTGTTTGGGATTTGCAATTTGGCAAGGCACCCAAATACAAATTAAAGTAATTTTCTACCTGAAAAAAATCATCTGCCTCTCTCTATACCATTGTTTTCCAAGGTGAGTAAAGACCAGGGAGCTGTGAATATCACTTTGTAGAGTGAGGCCATAAATATTTGACTTTAAGTATTTACATCTTGATTTCCTAACTACAGATCCTTGGCTATGTTCAAAGGTCTCTTATTTTTGCTATTAATAGGTTTTTTCAGTCTGTGTCCTGTCATTCCAAGTACATATCCTGACCCCTGAAACTGTGGGCATTTAAGAGTATTTGCTATATTTGGATCTCACAAACTCCCACAGCTCTTCCTTCATTTCTCTATGCTTTAACCCCCTTTGTCCCCAAATTACTATATAACAGTTTTCAAAGATGTTATTTGCTCTTCTCCAACATATGTGAGGCACCAGTATGGAGAAGGAAAGCCTCTATCTTCTCTTTCATCAGATTTTACAGAATAAATCTCTGTTCCAAGTTATTAGCATGTGTTTCACCTGTTAAATAAGATCATCCATGTTACTTGTGTTGGTTCACTGTTCAATATCTAGTTTTACTATCTTTAGACTTTGACCTCTCTTTCTCCTTATTTCCTTAAAATCTCCAGTCTTTTTGTACTCTATGTTCTGCCTTTCTTTAATAGAAAACATATAAATGAATGTACAAAAGGTGTGCAATCCACTTATATTTACCCCATTCTCAGAATTCATAATGAAGTCATACATACCAGATTACTCTTTTCATTATTCTATTATCTCTGTGCAATAGTTCTATGGAAGAAGAACTTTTAAAATGAAGTATAAATCCTCATATGCAGTATATATAATAAAATTATAAAATATTATTAACAAGGTAACTTCATTAATTGATGTCTTTGAGGTCAGAAAATGAGACACTGTTGAAACTAATATCTATCTAACAGAAAATAATGGGTTCATTACAACTGTCGAATAAAACAGAAAGAAATAAAAACCTACCAACCTTTGGCTTTACTTCTGCTTGTTGTTGATAGTGTAACAAGTGATTTTCTATTGGAAAAAAAATCAGTTGCCAAATAAAATATTCTTGCTTTCTATTCTCAGAAGTGGATTTCCTTTGTCATTTAATTCCAGATGAAGAGAAGCCCTTGCTAGCTTTTGAGTTCATTGAACATATTTAACTTGAACTTTAAACAGTGTTTGAGGTAAAATATCTTACCATGGTTGTCTCTGCAATGGATCCAAAGCTGTTTATAAATATGTTACATGTGACATTAACTGGAGGGCCTGTAAGAGAGAAAAAAACACCAGTCCGTGTTCCAGAATCATTGCATATTTAGTGACTGTAAAATAGAAACCATTATGAAACAATACTTATTGATTTGGGAAGAAATAATGTTATATTTGCAACTTATCTAATGCAAAATTAACTTGAATAGTTTCTAATAATATTCCTTTTGATTTTTTCAAAGGTACAATACTTAACTAGCTAGTTCCAGCAATAAAATAAAAGATAGAAATTTCATTATAAGCTGGCATAGATGATTCTCTTTCAAAATTCATTTGAAACACATAAAAAATTCCTATTTTTATGTGCATGTCAGTGAGTAAAGTATGTCACTTTTTACAAAAATTAGGAGAAAAAGTGACCTTTTTCACTCAAGGCAGCTGCTACCTTTAATGTTATCTGTCATCACTTGTAACAGAAATACATTAGTGCTGCTCTTATCTTTGCTGCTTAAAGGAACAAATGTGGATACGAAAGAATGACTTAGATTCTATTCTCATTTCTCTTAAATCTACAATCTGATTAAGAATCCATTTAAACTGATTTTTCTGTTACCATAGATCTTCAGTCAACTGTTGTTCTGTCTTATCTTATGAAGCATAAGTAGTGGCAGGGCAGTCATTATGATAACTGAACAATGAATCTTCTCTTCATGGAAAAGGTTTTAAATTATTTCTCTGAATGTCTCTGTAAAAATGGTGTTGTGATAGAGCATGGTAATTTCTCCATTATTTCTTATCAATTTCAGTCTCTGTACACTGGAAACAAGGTCTTTTCATCACAAGGTTTTACTGTCACCCTCCTGCACCTTGACATTCTTATATCAATAATCCATTCAGCATTGGAAACCTGGTTTGTTTTTCCAGCAGTAAGCAGTCACTAGTAAAGAAAGATCTATATCTGGAATTTGAGGTCTGGTTTTACAAGCCCCCATGTAATATTTCTTTTCTAAGGTTACTGAAGCAAGAAGCTGCTCTGCCACTGCTGGTAGTTTGTAGCTAGCAAAATCTAATGTGACTAATGAATATTAAATACTTGAAGAATTAGAATGTCCATTAAAAATTTTGCCAACAGCACACAATTTGGAACATCATCTGGCTTTCCTCAAGGCTATAATTGTTTTCAAGTACCATATGGCAATTGCAATAAAAAATCAATATGTGTATTTTAGTCACAACACACAAGACTTCACTTATGGAACAGAATTCTCAGGAAAGGAACTAGTCACTTTGGCACTGTTTTCACTTTGACACTTGGTTAATTATTTAGAATTGTTCAGTGTATCCAATAGTTCCTAGAATTCAGTAAAAGCTTGACATTGACAACTCCTGAAAAGCACCAAGGGGAAAAAGAAAGCAGGGGAGACAAACAAGGGCAGTGTCATTAAAAACTATCAGAGAGAATATTGTGCTTCCTGGGTATGTTTAGATAATTTGTTTGAAAGGCAACTTTCCTTTCGAACACTTTCATGTTGTAATACTTGTCATTATTTCAAATTTGGTGTGATGCTATCTTGTTAAAAATAGTACTTAAAGAAAAAACTCCAAATCACTACAATGCTGTTACTTAATTTCAAAAGCAGAATTACAAAAATATAGTTGACAGCTATTTAAAAAAAAAAAATAAAAGGAGAAGGCAAAACAAGCTTGCAAATGGTTTAGAGGTTACTTTACTGACACGGTGCTAAGAATGAAAACAATCTTCCCAAAACATCGTCAAAAAGAAGCATAAATGAAGCTATTTAAACTGGAAGACATTTTCAAATACAGAAATTCAGGCAAGTTGAACATAGATTAAATACACAGAGTTAAAAAAAAAGGACTGAGTCTCACTAGAGACAGAAAAGCTAACATTGCTAACAATATGCAAGATGTTAAAAACTGAAAGGCAAAGTCAAGAGAAGATGATTAAGATATAAAAGTATCCATGAAACTGAAGAAGGCCACAGCAGGAAAACTATAGTATATGTAGCAGAATTTGTCTCCAGTTGCTAACTGTGTCAAATATGGAAGCCATTCCAATGGTAGATTTGTATGAGGACCGTAAAAGATGTCTCTAACTAAGTCAACGGGAACAAACTGACAGACTGAGATGTTATTTAGCCTGATATTGTAAAAATCTTTGCAAAATCATGGAAATATGGATCATTGTGAGTCACTTCTCACTTTTGTCAGTTTTGTTATCAGTGGAAATGTGTACTGTGTGCAGCAAGTACAACTTGAATTAAAAAAGAAAAACATACTTCAGGTATGATGGTGGGTGACATTGACAAGGACTTACTTCTGTACCAGCCAAGATAGTAGAAAATATGAGAACTATTATTATTAAGAGGTAGTTATTATTTTTTCTGGAATAAAATCTCTCAGATCTACTGAAGCTCTATGAAAGAGCTGATGAGCACATGGACAAAGTCAATCTAATTTATTTAAACAAATATCACGTTTAATTGTAACATGTCATTAAATCAATTAAATTAGCTTATTTGGTGCTTCAAAAGCTTTACAACATGATCTTTTTATAAGGCTGTTTATAGGTATTAGTCCTGATGAAGTGAGAGACAATTGTCTTATAGGTCTTTTACTTCAAATTTATTTAATGTTAGGGATAAATAGCCATTTCTCAAGATACAAGTTCATTGCTGGTGAGTTCCCCATGGATCTGCACAGAATCTTTGTAGTCTAGGAAATGAGATATTGCAATCTAATTTTGCTTCTGGTATAAGATTATTTAGGGTGGTTGTATATAAAGCTGACTGCAAGGAGGTGCAGAAAAATTACAAAATACTGAACTGTCAAGCAATAAAATGTCTGTCAATATTCAGTGTCAGTTAAGTGCTAAATAATCCTTGCTGTGGGCTCCAAATTACAGATTTTTACAGGGGAAGGAGAGGTTAGATTAATTATGGATGGTTCTCTGGAAGCATGTTGTGTAATCAGTAAAGATAGGAGAAGGCAAAGAAAAGCATGGAAAAATAACAGACTACTGTACAAGTAAATCGTGAACCTCCATCTTGAATAGTTCAGGATTTCTCATCTGTCTTCTTCAAAAAGATATATTAGGGAGAAGAGAGATGTCAAGAAATCAAACTAAGATCACAAATTCTATGAAATACTGCCACACAAGAACAGCTTATGCGCAGTAGGACTCTGTACATTGGAAAAGGGATGTGGTAGGAAGTGATATTTCACTATACAAGTCTGTAAATATTAAAAAGAAGTAATCCTTTTCCTCCATTTCTCAATATGTAAACTGGCAATAAAATCAGTAAAATAGTCAACAGATTTGAAGAATACAAAAAAAATATACATTTCACCATTCCAAAATATTTTTCTACTATTTTATTGCCATAAAATAGTGGAAAATTCAAAAGTAAGAACAGCTTCCAGAAGTGACCAGAAGAACATATTTATCTATTATTAATTTCTTCATATATTAATTTTTTCATCTAAGTCTTAGCTTAAGAAGTTAATAAACTAATGACCATTGAACACTGTTTGGCAACACCAGTGCAAGGAACACTTTACGTTTTCCTATGTAAATTCCCCTGAGTTCCACCTTACTAGATTGTTATCAGAATAGATTTAAAAATGTAACACCTCTACTATATCAGGTTAATTCTGAGCATCTAGGGACCATAGCAATTTTTACACATGGATTACATAATTGTGTCCAAATTTGGAAGCATTTTCCCTACTTGCAGGTGCAGATATAGTTTGGAAAAGTGCAACAGCTGAGTAAAGACAGTACCTTGCTATAGGATCAATGTACTGGAAGTAAGACTATTTTGTGGTGGAACAAAGATTTTAGAAGAGGTCTTAATTTTCTGTTTTATTCCACGGTTAAGTAAATATTGAGAGATTTCCCAATTATTTCTGTTGAACAAGAAGAAACATGCAGAAATTCTATCCAAAAGCAGAGCACTCAGTCAATATACCTAATTATTTGTTATTGACCAAGATTAGCTATCACCAAAAGATGATAGTAAAAAATCTTGTCAACAAAGGAATTTTATCAGAAGAACAAGGAATTTAAAATTATTCAAGTTATTTTACTTGTACTTATTCTGTTTCTTTGAAACTGTTGCCAGATTAAAAAGAAATACACAAACAGGCATTAAGCCCCAGCACTTGTTCTAGGACTAATAAAACTAAGTAGAAAGTAGCAAAGTCACTTAAGGAGATACTTATTCATAGTGATAGATCTGAATCATTCTGGGCAGATTTGTTCAAACTGCATAGCTGTCTAGAAGATTTAGAATGTGCACTTTCTGAAAAAGAACAATGTCAAATTAAGTTTTGTCTCTTTAAATTTCAATAGTTATAAAACAAGGCTCAAAGACTTTTGAATCATGCTTTCAAGAAGTACTTTATTGCGCTCACTAATCTCTAAACCATCTGCCTGTTCCTCACTGTAGCTCTATCAGAAAATTGTGTTTGCATGGTGTCTGTGATAAACTCCAAAATCCAGTTCCCAAATTAACTACTAAGCTGTATGCTCCTCAGTTTCAAATACTTTGTAGGACTCCAGGTTTCTCAATGAAGAAGGAAGTGAAACAGCAGGGGTTAGGCCTCGCCTTAGGTTGTCTTTTGCCCAGCACAGCTTTACAGTAGGTTGAACATGCAGTTTGCAAGCTATATATGCTGTGGCAAGAAGTCAAGGTAACTTTAATAAGGCACAGAAATTTGAGTATAAGTAAGCAATTTTAGAAATGCAGTGGTTTGCACTACTTTACAAAAATTGTTTGACATATTAACCCTTCAGGAAACCAGGCACTAGAACATTCTTCAAAGTAGTTCTCACAAGGAAAGTCCAAGGGATTTGTTCTGTATAATCATCAGAGTTATTGGTAAATGCTGTAAGCATTATAGTGATGTGTTTGACTTTCCAGTGCACATTTATAATTTTTGGAGAAATACCAGCACTGTTAACTTACTAAAAGCAAAGTAATTCCAGCTGCAGTAAATCCTGGGTAATAAGTTTATATAAACAGCACCAACTGTATATATCTCATTGGTGAGGAAGTAATTTGACAAACTGCTTGGTCCTTATGAAACAGTCTGGGTAAATTCTGGCAAAACGAGCAAATAGCAATGGTGTTAGAATAATATCTACTTAAGTTTCTGGAACTTGGAAATGTAGGAAAAATATAAATTTTAGTACTGAATAAGAATTAAGATGGAAAGACAGTGACAGATGACTTGGAAAAGGACTGTCTACCTGAAGGAGAATTTTTGTAGTAAACATGGAGTAAAACCCACCCTACAGTGACACGTTAGAGCTAAAAGGATCTCAGACTCAAGAAAATAAGCATAACAGGATGTAGATAAGGCAAAGCAAAAAGAACATAATTTTTATAACAGTGAATTTATTCTTTAAATGAAAGTATATTCTGGTAAATTTAGACTGCAAACTTGATTTAAAGGATCAGAAATAGACTTAATTATAGTTCTAGTATATTACTTGAACTCTTTCATTCTGAAAAAAAAGAAGTAAAATTTGCCTGAATTTCCCAGACAGCAGAATTTAGAATAGGCAGTATTTTCTATGTAGCAGTTTGTGTATTTTTATAACTATATAATTCACATAAACCTTCATTAAATAGCCCAGAATGCTTGCATCTGCATAATACTATGTGTACTAAGACCCTTGCAAGATTTAATCACTGCATTTGCAAACTTTGAACTTTCAATCTTCTTTGATTCTCCTTTGTCTTGTCTGAATCTCCTTAGTGATAAATGCATAAAAAGCACACTTCAAGGGACAATTCCAGGTATTGGAAACCTGAAGTTTGAGTGGAAAAGTGAGAACAGAAAAAGTGAAAAGGAGAAAAGATGCCCCTTTTGCCATTTCAAAGCTCAGCTGGGTCACAAGAGTGAGTAATCTAATTTGATAACAGATTTAGTAACGAAGATAAGCTCTCTTGAGTTTGACTCTGATAATCGTACCATTAATACACTTTTCCTTTTAGTTAAAATCATGCAGGTATGAAAATTTGGCCTCACTTTCACAGAATTTCCTGAAGAGCTGTAGGCTATGGTAGTCCAAGGTAAAAACTTGAATCTATTAACAAGCACTTCAGAAAAGAAAAAAAAAACCCAAACCTATTAGAAAATTCAAATTTAGTGATAAGCTAAATTTTCAAAAACTTTACGTTTGGACAGCTGTAAAAGTGACAGAAGCAGATTCTATTGCTACTTAAATGAACTGCCATAGCACAGAAAGGCAAAAAATCCCACTTTTTATTTCTGTAATTGTACTTCCTAATTTTCATATTTGTTCCAGAAACAGCATCTGTGTGAGAAGAAATACTGAAATCCTGAAAGTTTAGGTTTGAAATTACCTTTGAAATTTGGTCTGATCCTTGCATCGTAGCCTGACATCCTACCCATTAGTTTATCCAGGAAATCAGATGGCGACATTGGCATGCTACGAGATCTTGCACTGTCTGTTTCCTTTGTGGCTACCAAGCTAGCAGCAAGGAAAAACAAGCAAACAAAAAAAACAGAAGAAAGCAATTTATTAGAGATTTTGTTAGGGAAACTGGTTTTGTGCAATCACTTACTTCATTCTTTTATGAACAGGAAAACAGGAAAGCTAGGATTACCTTTCAGGCTAGTTTAGGCTTCAAAAATAGTAGCAGCAAAGTAATGAGAAACAGTAAATTCTTTTTATATCTGTCATTTTCTATGCAAATTTTATTTTTCTGTGCTGCATAGTTATAGGTTGCTGCTACATCTTCCTCAGGACTCCTGGTTATTAATAACATTTCCAGTCAACAGTAATTAATCCATTATCGCAGAGTTAAATATTGTGTTAAATAACTGACATACATAGCTGTACATATGGAATATAATAAGTTGGAATCTATTCTAAGACTGGTCTGTTTGAGTACAGTGTATTGAAGCATAGATCAGAAAAAAAGTAATGTGGATCTTTCACAGAACAGTACTACTACCACCAATTTTAATTCAACCAATGCTTATGTTGATACTAAACCATAATAAAACATATCAAACAATATCTTGAGAATGGTATTTTTAATATCATCTCAGTTAAAAAAAAAACAACAGAAAACAACAGCTTGCTGAAGAAAATATCTTGGGACAAAATTTTCACCACAGGGCCACATGGCAAATGTCATCTCCTACAGCCTCCTCTCCATACCTATGCAGAACTCCCACCGACTTTCTAAAGTGTGCTCTGTGCATGCCTAAAGAGAAGAGTATCGGCACTGTGATCAGCCATGTGGACGTGAAGAAAAGGTCTTTATTGTTGTGGAACTCTTACTCAAGTGCTGGCCCAAACACTGAAAAAACAACACAGTCAATAAGTATAAATATCTGTCTGTCTGTCTATCTAAATAAATAAATAAAATTATGAGTACCATTGTGATACACAGTGCAACTAAAAGCGTTGGTGGCTTCTGGAGTCTCAAAAGAGATACAAAACTTTTCTTGTTTGGGCTGACTTTTGTAGTAAAAAATCTCTTGCCTACGGATGTGGACCTCTGTCACTTACACTCTTCATTATCTCCTGTTAATGATTATTCACTCCTTCACAAGTGCTTAAATGTGCTTTGTTTAGAAGTAAATGAAGGGAATAATGTAAGACCCTTTGGAATTTTCCAAGTAATATAAAAAACTATCCTGAGCTTTGCATGTTAACCATGGATAGAGTTCCAAAATCGAAAAATTCCATACAGGTAAACATGTATGCAGATTCCATCTTAAATGTAGACTGAGAATCTCAATATTTTCCTCCCAGGACTGTGTTACCAGGACATGAAAAGTTACAGTTTTTATGACAACTTCCATTTAGAAGGTCTACTAAAAAAATCATTGTTGAAATTTGAAATTTGGATTTAATATGTTAAATCAAAAATCATTTCATATTAAGTCTTGACTACTACGAAGTTGGACATGAATGATATTTGAGCATAGAAATCTCTGAATGCTGTGTTTTACTCATATTTTAATTAAAACCAGCAATTAAGTCTAATTGAAATACTAGCTGAAATCAGAGTGTTTAAAATGAATCCTACATATTTTCTTACCTACTGTTTATTCCTTTCTATGTAACTTGATTCACATATTTCTAGGTTATTCATAAATGTCTAAATTGTTGAATATTTCTAAATTGTTCTGAACACTTTCGTACCTCCTTCAGTGTTATCCTTTAGTTAAAATATTTCTTTAGTCTGCTTCAGTATCTAACCTAGTTCTTTATTTCTTCTTGTAGCTGTTTAAACTATATATCACCTAAACAGGTTGGACCAGGTGATCCTTGAGATCCCTTCCACTTTGACACTCTATGACTCTCTGATTCTCTTTCTGAAAAAGTAAGTACTTAACATATTCTTTTTCTAGTTAAATTTGAAATTATCCCCTGTAAGTGGCCTCTGACATAATTTTCATTATCAATATTCAGCAAGTATCTGATTCATTAGATTATTGCAACACGTAGTCAGTTATGTTTCATTAAAACCACATATGTGGTTGTAAAGCCAATAAAATACGAGAGTCTGATAACACTTTGCTGAATTTATCTATTTTCAAGGCAGGAGAATCAAGTTATTGTGAATATATATATGCATGACACACTTAGGCTCTTATACTCTTCCATAAGTAAGTTATATATCTGTTCTATGGGGTATATAGAATTCATGTATATATGTGTATATATATGAGACATCTCTCTGTCTCCTATATTTTTATTCTGGATTCTTCTTTTATTATTAATGCACATGATGTCCTCCATGATAGGTAACTATATCATAATTCCAGGAGTGACTCTGCACACCTCTAAAAGGAATTTACTCTGACTTGTTACATTCTTTTGAAATAATTTGTGCATTAATTTTCTAGCAGGCAGAATTAGAAGAATATAATATTGGCAAAACTTTTATACTGTGATGCATTCAGAAGACTGTGTTTAGCATGAAGTCATGCTACGTTGAATTACCTAGAAGGAAAGCTGTACACTTTTTTGCACAGACAGGAGGCAATGAAGGCTTCCCGTGGCTGATGGCTTATTGGAGAGAGATGATAACCCTCCAGTCTTCTGGTCTATTCATACTGAACAGTAAAGTTACCAACAAGAATGCTATCCCTGGTAGTGATTCTGTGTTGTTCATGTGACCAGTTTGTAAATGTTACTAACAGCTGTAAGACTTAAAATATCTTCAGATTTCAGACATAAAGTAATACTTTATTTCACTTTCTTGAATGTGTCCTGAACATCTTTACAGTGTAAATCAACCCGTGCCAAACAAAGCAAAAGAAATTTGTTAGCTAAAGTAGTGGACAAAAATAAACAAAGAAAAGTGGAAAATGTTGTCAAACAATGTATTAAAAAAGTTTGTTACTGGCTGAATTTACACCATCAAAACTTAGGGTAAGAATTTTTGTTCCAAATAAACTCTTATACAAACCTAGGCAAGAACAGAAAATTAGAATCATCAGAACTATAGTTGCTCCTGTCTTTGATGTATTCTGTTAAATCAGTGTTCACTTAAAATCTGAGGAGAAATGAGCTTTCATCACACCTTGAAGACTGTCAAGTTGGAATTTTGTGGACTGAGATAGGAAAACATTGTGCATTGCAGGTTTGTGCATGTGAATCATATGACAATGCATGAGAATCACATGACAGTGCTTGACCTATCAAGAGTCACATTTAAGTTAGAAAGTGTTAGGTCAAGCTGAAGACATTTACAGTGGGTTACAAATATTAGAAAGTAAGAAGCAGCCTGACACAGTCAAGATATCTTTTCTTTAGATCAGCACACATCTCCTAAATTCTAGACAAATAGCTGCTGGAGGGAGTTGTAGTAACAATGGTGTTCAGCACTGTCATATATGGTCTGGAAAAAAACATCATTCATGGCTTAAAACTAAATATTCGGAAAAAAAATCAGAGGTATAAATATCAATGAGGGTAAAAAAATAATACAATTTCTTAAGTTCAATCCAATTAAGTAGAACAGTTTAAAACAGACAGAGAACAGATATTAAGAGCTATATGAACTGGGAATGTAGGCAGAGTTGGAGAAAGAAATGAGTCTGAAGAAGGATTCAGAAATCATGTTGAACAACTGAGCACTGTTGGGATGAAGTTCTTACTACACTACTGTGTTATCTATTGGCGTGGAAAGAGTGAAAGATGAGAAAGAGCAAAAAGCTCACGTATTTTTTATTATATTAATAAGAACAGTTCTGGAACATTGCATCAAATTCCATGTCCAATATTTCAAAACCTAATAAAGCATTAGGAAAAGCACTGAGCAAAGCCACTAAGCTATGATCTGAGATTTAGAGAAATTTCCTTATGTTAGAAGACTTTTAGAACTCCATCAACTAAATTTATCAAAATGAAGACTAAAAAATAACCTGACTGAGGTATGTAAACACCTCAAAGGGGCAGAAAATGCCAGACACTTATCTAAAGAAGAACAGAACAAAAATCAATGAGAGAGAGAGAAGAATTCAAAAGGGAATCTAGGCAAACAGTTTTATAAATAAAGGTAACTTAACAGAAGATCAAATCATACCAGCCAAGAGAGTATAGCTTTCTAGAAGAATCAATTTAGTGAAACATAAAGCATTGTGTTTCATATATGGACTGTTTGGTGAAAAATTACCTATGATATATATAAAAGTAGGCTCAATATATAGAAGTAGGCTCAATTCAGAGTGTGAACTACAAATTTCATGGAGAAATGTTCAGATTGTCAACAGGTATGTTACAGAATTGAAAAGTTTAAGGAAGGGAAGAAATGGGAATGGTTCATATTAGAAAACTGCATATTCTCAAGGTGCACCTACATTGGGACTGTGTTGCAGGTTTGCAGGTTCCTGTAGTGTATCCTATAATCTGAGTTGCAAGTTACATGTAATGTTGGCCCTATCCTTTCACAGCTGGGTATTTGACTTACTAAGCAATTGTAAGAGCATCAGCTCCCTGTGCAGTACGGAATTAAGCTCTAGAATGGAAACTGCACTTGAGCTGCCTGTGACCTACAGGCAGCTTAAAAAAAAGAGCTTGACCACTACCAGGAATAATAAGCTAATGTTCTGTATTTCACATGCACCTGCAAAGAGGAAAGAATTTTAAGCTAAATTATAACATTGTCATGAATGCAAATGAGCATGAAAAGGCCAGGGATAAATTTAGATAATAAATTAAATAGATTTCAAACACTGAAACAACTCAGTGCAGAAATAGTTTAGCACTTTGTGTAAAGACAGAAAAGACGTGTGCATTTCATGATGGAGCTAGATAAGAATATTAGGATGCTGTCATCTTTGACTGCACATTATAGGGATCAGTTCTTTTCTAACCCCTCTACTGAGGATATATTTTCAATTTTATTGAAACCATTATGTGTTTAAAATTATTGCTACTACAGAAATCTAAAAAATATTTCATTAACATAGATATGTGGCCAGACCATCATCATTTACAGAATTAAAATGGGAAATCTTATCTAGAAGCTGGCAATTTAGATACCGAGAGAAAGCATGGGTTGTGACTCTGTACTCCTGAAATATCTGTTTACAGTAGGCATGTTTGGAGAGAAAACCTCATACTGTTCCCTTCCTCCAAAATAAAAGGATTGAGGAAAACTATTCAAAGGGCATTAAACAATCTTCACAAATATTTCCTTGTCTAAAATATTTAAAGCTACTTTCCTATGATTATTTTGGAGAACCCCTATATTCCTACTCATAAACTCTTTCTTTTCCATTTGCCCAAACTTCTGCTTCCTACCAAAGCACAAACAAAGGAAAGGTGTATTTTAAAAAATAATTTCAATCATATTGCCTTCGAGAAATGTATATCAGTACAGAAAGGACTTTTTAATTGATCTGACCTCTCTCTTTTAATCTTCAAGGTGGGTTCTTAAAAATCACTTTCCGTGTGCTTTTCAGCCATAAAAGAATACTTATTTATATGAAAATATTGAAGGAAAGAAGAAATGGACTACTATGAGCATGTGTATAAGAAAGTTTGTAGCTCTCCAGAAGAGTTTAGTTAGAGTAGTATAGACAAAAGATGGAGGAAGAAATTATATCTAATAACATTTTCTGACTTCACAGTTTGTTGCTGTGACAAGTGCATGATAGAGTATGGTATGCTATAATGATACCTCCCACTGGAAATTTCCCAGAGTGAAGTTTCCAACTGCAAGTTAGAGTGCTACCCTAGTTTATCCATTATTCCAGAGTATCATTAAGTTACTTTTGAATACAAATGATACAATTATCTTTTAAGTAGATGGTGTATTTGTTTTCTTCCTACCATAGTCAAGCTTGCTGATTTTCCTCATCTAATCATAAACTCTTTCTTTCATCTCAGACACAATCCATGTTAGCCATTCATAGAGGTAGAAGTCTTGTATTTCATATTACAATGTATATTGCAGAACTATTATATGATGCTTTGCCTGCATTATGATGGTCCAATAGCTCTTTCATTTAATTACTTAGCTTATTCACTAAGACTGCAAATGTGGCCAAATGCCTGGAGAAACTGAATTTCCTATTTGTGGTCCACTCTCTCCAGCTGATATGTGAAGGTTTTTAATGCACTGTACATTAAAAAGCTTTGCAGAAAATCTCAAGGAAATGAATTACACACTCATGAGGAATGTAGTAACTGTGGCCAGCCAACATGCACTCAGTTGCATCTCACAAACAGCAATACACAAAAGCATTTCACTAAATGAATTTGAATTGGTACTTATTCACTGATTCACCAATAATGGTTAGGTGAATTAATCTCATGACTACTTCACTTCATTCTGTAACTGTTAGTAAGGGTGCTAGAATTCACCAATTTTAAACCAAAATTTTTCCAATATAGGCATTTAATTAACAAAGTCTGCTAAAATGAAATTACCTTCAAATAGGTAATGTGTGATAATTGCATTTTAAAACTTGAGGCAGTAAGTTTTTCTGGTATGAAGACAGTATTTAAACCCTCTTGCATACAACATAGATCTCTTAATAAAATGTATTTGTTGTGATTAATCATAAAAATGAATGTTATATTTGAAGAAGTAAGCATAGAATTTATTGTTTTTTACTAAGGAGAGTGTTTCCATTTATTTGACTCTAGATGAGTCTAGATTTATATATACTTTTTTTTGTTTGTGATTCTGTACATATATATAAGCACAATGCTTCCACCTTGGGGGGAAAATTATCTCTTAAGGTAAAAGAAGAAAATTAATTTGTCAGCATTCTTCATAACTCTATGAACATGGCTTTCTAGCTTAGTTAAGATATGGATTCAATAAACTACAGGTTGACACTCTAATTTTGTTTTCTTGTATAAGACAGGCTTACTGTCAATTTCAGACATGCAGTATGTGAGTTTTCTTGACATTTTATGAATTGTGACTTATGAGTATTTATTCATTGTTTTTCCAGAAACACCTACTTCCTTCTAAGTCTTTTGTACCTGTTTTATACCTTAATTTTATATATGTTCTAAGAGCAAGTCCTAGTTTCTTGCTGTTCCTTAATTTCTTCAATCTATTTTGTGGGGAAGAGGAGGAAACACATATAGCTATACAAGGAGCAGAAAATGTTTTAAATAGTCAAAGATCAAATATTGAAAGGTATTCTTCCAAAGACCTACTGCATGGGTTAAGTTTTTGACAACTTTAACTTTGAAAAATAGAGAGCACTCTCCAAAATTGAATTAACTGTTATGTTTCAGGTTTATTTTAGACAGATAAAACTTAACTAAAATGAATTTTATACTTTTGAAAATAGAAACCGTCGCTCAATAATCTATAGTAGCCTGAAGTGGTATTAGTATCACAGTAAAAGGATCATTTGCTTATTAACTGAAGAATTGAGAAAAGTTATGGGAGTAGTGGGTCATTGCCAAACGATCAAGTAAAATAATTTTCAGAATATTATCTTTCATTATCACCAGACATTCTTCAATAAAGGCATGTTGAAGCTGAACAATTACATTTATTTTTGTCGTTAATGAATGATTCTTCTAACAAATTGAACTTGCGCTGGAATTGACTGATGTCTTTCACCATAATGAATTCAACTAGAATGAATTCAATCAATAGATCGAAAGGAGAATCAATTAAATGAGACTTTTGCCTGGTTCTAATCTGCAAATTATTGTTTCCCAAGGCAAGCTCTTCCCAAATCTAGGAGAAACCTGTGAATACTGAAAACAGATCTACAGATGATAGCTGTTTGGTTGATTCTGTATTTTGAACACATACCATATGTCCTTTAAATTGTACAGCTCCATATTACTGCATTTTCTCAGTCTAATTCACTGCCTAGATTTTTTATTCTTGATGTGCAATTGACCCATTAGTTAATTTGCATAGACTAAATTGCTGTAATATCACTCAGTATAAACAGGAACAGTGTCCGCTAATGTGTGCATCTGTAAAGAAAAGTTATTCATCGTAATCACAATTAATGGCGATTTATAATGTCATAAGTCGACTGTTCATCCTTCGCCTTGTTTTGCTTTAAAAATCCACTTTTATGAGTTGAAAACCATGACTGAAGCAGAAAACTGGGGTTCTTTGATACGTTTCTTGTCAAACATTTCTTTAACTACTCATGAAAATCTGACATTAGAATGAAACGCTTGAGGTTCATAGATAAAAATTTGATTTTTAACTAAACCCCTGCATTTATGAAGACTGAAGCATAATTCAATTAAACACTATTCCATGTCCTTAGGGAAGATCTGCTTGTATCAGTGTAACAGTGTTGTCCTGTATCTTCAGTAAGCATGCCAGATGGTTGTTTAGATGATTATATTTTTTCTCCAAAATAAGTTTGATAGGATATAAGTTAGAGAGAAGCTTAACATAGCCTGAAGAGTCACTCACCTTAAAATAAAGTATTTCCAGTCCTCCAACTAGGACTAAAGCCTAGACAAGTAGAAACTTATCAGTAAATAAAATTCAGTTATTTCCCAAATTGTTTATTTTTATTAATAAGCTAATTGTAATGTACATAATGTGCTATCGCTGCTGATGAAGAACTGTAAATTAAGGTAAAATATTTCTAGTTGGAAAAATACTGAGTTCTTGAAATTGGCTTTTACAGAAACATATCTGTTTCAATGTTGTTATTATGAAGTGCTGGCAGGCTTGAGTGGAATATTGTCCAGTGTTCTTTCTATTCTGCCAGTCACAATCAGTTTTCTAATGTCAATCATAACTGAAGGTGGGGTCTTAGGTTCTAATTTTCAACAAATTCTCTGAGCATTTTCCCCAAAGAATTGAAGTTATTCTTTCCTGCTTTCTGCAACTTAAAGTCCCTTTTATGTATTGGAAAAGTAATAAAATCTTTTCAGAGCTTTGGAATTTTTTGTGATACAGGAATTATAATATTCAATAAACCATGCTAATTTCCATTAGATAAACAGGCTAAGTAATTTTTACTTTTTATTATTTTTAGTTAGAATCATTCAATATAAGACTCTATTTAAGAAAAAAATAAGATTGAGCTTCAGGGTGATGTTGACAGTGACAAGATTCACACCACATCAAATAATGACAAACCCCAGTTTTCCTAGTGCATGCACTCAGAATCACAGAACCACAGAACAACCAGGTTGGAAGAGGTCCACTGGATCATCCAGTCCTCCAACCATCCCTATCAAACGCTAAACCATGACTCTTAGCACCTCATCCACCCGTGCCTTAAACACCTCCAGGAAAGGTGAATCAGCCACCTCCCTGGGCAGCCCATTCCAATGCCCAATGACCTTTTCCGTGAAAAACTTCCTCCTAATCTCTAGCCTAAATCTCCCCTGGTGGAGCTTGCAGACATTCCCTCTTGTCCTGTCCCCTGTCACTTGGCAGAAGAGGCCAGCTCCCTCCTCTCTACAACCTCCTTTCAGGTACTTGTAGAGAGTAATGAGGTCTCCTCTCAGCCTCCTCTTCTCTAGGCTAAACAACCCCAGCTCTCTCAGCTGTTCCTCATAAGATGTGTTCTCCAGCCCCTTCACCAGCTTTGTTGCTCTTCTCTGGACTCACTCAAGAGCCTCAACATCCTTCTTGTGGTGAGGGGCCCAGAACTGAACACAGGATTCAAGCAGCGGCCTCACCAGTGCAGAGTACAGAGGGGGAATAACCTCCCTGGACCTGCTGGTCATGCTATTTCTGGTACAAGCATATTCCTTATTGAATAAGTCAGAGAAAATTATGTGACAGTTAAAAACCAGTGCTGTTAGCGTTTCATGTTTCCACCAAAATTATCCTGGTCCACTACACATATACACATTCACTTTCATATGCAAAGTGATGTTTAACTTGCCCTCAGATTCATGCTTTGCCATATTAGTCTTGCTTGTGCAAAATATCCAGCACCCCCTCAATTATCACGTGATTTTTATAAGCTTCATAAAAACAAGTGGAAATATGCTGGGCAAATGACAGGCATGACTGGATGTGTTACAGTCTAAATTACATATAAGGCACTTAATTTCCTGAAGGTATCATCACTGGTAAAAAAAAGGAAAAAGCTGTTCTGTTAAGTATTAGAGAATCTGAACAAGTGTCTTTCTGCTTGCATTTTGATTACAGATGAAAATTTGAGTACTCTTACATCCAAAGATCTGTGTACAGGAACAATAAAAATTGGTAAAGAGAGAGGCATGTTATCAGAGTTCATTTGCACAGTGCTAGAATTTTTGGATAAGTTTTGGAGGTAAAATTTTAATGGAGAAACTGCTTGCAAATAGCTTTTCTAATTCCAGTTCTCTACTGTATTGTACCTTTTGTAATCATGGATTACTGACACAAGTGGGTGCATTTCATATTCAGGTTGTGTGGTAAAAAAGATACAACATCTTGTTCGAAATAATTGTGTATCCAATCTTTACTGTGCAAGCACTGAAGGAAAAGATAAGTTTATGTTATTTTAACTATTGGAAATTAAGAGTTAAAGCAAACTCTGATAAATCTGCTTCTGTTTTTTTTGAAAATAAAAAGTAAAATAATATTTACATAAGACATTATTTCTGATATGTAAAATAATTTAAAAAAAACCCTATAGATTAAAAAAAAATTTATGGGATGTGGTCCAGATGTGATGCTGAAATCTCCCCATTTTGATTTTAGTTTTAATACTGCTGAGTCAGATGTAATGGATCTGACCCAATAGCATCAGGGAAAACATTACTTAGATGTTCATCCTTTTGTGGAGTTGTTACATAGAGGCTTAGGCACAGAATTTACATTTGCTTTAGAATACTGTCATTAGCCATAATTTAACTGTGTGAAGTTAGTGTTCTTGTCAGTATTGTTTCCAAAATTATTGGCTTTCCCTTCAAAAATGAAAAGTTTTCCCCTACTATTGCCAGCAAGCTACCACTTTGTGACATTTATTTCCTTTATCTAATATGGCATCCTTAGCCAGCAGGTATGTTGTTCATAAAACTGGAAGTTCAGTTGGTCCTTGCAGATGAACATGTCTTAGCCTACATATGCCCAGAGCATGGATGCTTCTGTGAATCTAAAAGATGACAGCGCAATTTTGGAAACTTTGTAAAATTAAAAGCTTTAGTAAGACAAAACCTCAGGAACTTTTTAGTAACTGAGTCCCAGTGTATCCCAGAATTTTATAAACAAGCTTATCATAGAGAAATCCCTAAGCTCAGCTGTTACACAGTAAGATTTAAAATAATAATAATTTAATCCCCCAACATTCTGAAGAAGGCTACATTTTACAGTTGGACTTGATGATCTTCTGATGATGAGTCTTCCCCAACCTAAACAATTCTATGATTTGTGATGTAACTATAACTGCAGCTTGAATTTTAGTAAGGAAAAGGAAAGGGAGAAAAAATATATATTCCTTTTTCAAATGTTATATTCATATAGTTTTTGCTTACAACACCATTCCTAAATTAGTTTTAATTGTAAGAATTGCATACAGGTTTATAGCACCTAGCTCAGCCTCACAGTTTGAGATAATTTAGTGACCCTGTGTTTGCTTTCTGCTCATTTTATTGTTTCACTGAAACAGTCTCAGGATAATCTGTTGGCTTCCTTTTTCCTATAACCACTGATTCTTCTTAAACAGTAGTTCCACTATTACAACAGCCTCAGCAGTCACCACATAATTATTTCAGGCCAGAGGCTTCCTGAACTTTTCTGCATTTTCTGTAGTCTCAGACTGTTTCCCTTGAAAACTGCATTCCACTAATATTTCATGTCAAGAAACAGTAATTTTAGTAATAACAATATTGAAGAGGATTGGTCTTCCTTAGGGAAGTCCCAACTTGGAAATAACTGGCCCACTTTGTAAATCTGTGGTCGGGAAGTAACAGGGTAGCATGTAGTATAGGAAAGTTATATAAGAAGTGTTCATTATGTAGAAAATCCACTGCAATGTATAGCAAGTGTTATTACCGTATTTCTTGTTGAATAATGCTGGAACAGTGCATTACACAGCTGACTGTAAGAGTAACAACAAAATGCACTCTTTTCTACTTTTAGTACCATGTTATGTCTATTTTCATACATTTGTCCTTTACTCTTTCCTTAACATTTACACTTTCACAGCATATAAAAACATCAGTCAGGAAGGATCATATTGCTTCAGAAGCCACAAAAATTAGTGGATTATAGTCTATGCTAGAAAAAAAGTACAGCCTTAAAGATGCTCGTCTTATCTTTTGACTTTATTGTGCAGAATGTTTTGTTTCCTGATGCTTTTGTCAATCTCTCGCTTTGGACCTGCATAGTTTCTAGTTGTGTTCCTGCTCTCTGAGATATTCCTTTTTCTGCTGGTAGTTGATACTCATCCTCAAAATGATGCCTTATACTCAATCGAATCAGAATGCCTACATATTAGTGAAAGAAAAAAGTCCTCTTTTTTAGTTTCTATCTTTTTTACTGATTCTTACAATAACCATCATGAAGATCAGCAGAAAAAGCAATAAAAAGGAGAAGAGGCAACACCACACAGAAGGGCTCATTATTGTTCATTTCTTGAGAAAAGCTGATTTGCGGGACTCATTCCCTTTAGGTATTATTACATAATTCTCAGTAAGGTTATTTGAAGCTTGTATTCTAAATCTGTTAGAACAAGAAGCTCTAATCATATAAAAAATGTCATTTTCTCTAATTGTCAAGATTTCTAGGATATCTAGATGAGACTAATCTGATAGAGGAGCTATTACATTTTTCATCATACAGAAATACAATTTTCTCCCAATATTACTTGCTTTTCATATTTTGGATTGATTATCTTAGAATGATTTAGGAGAAGTTGAGAAGTAGGAAAATATCACAAGTACAGTAAGAATTGAAGGACCCATGTTTTTAATTGAAATTTCTTTGTTATTTACTTTTCCTAACATTTAAAACATTATAAACTCAAATACCTAAACATAATTCTCAAAATTATAAATATGGTATTCACAAAAATATTTTTTTGTACAGAAATAAAGAATGGATGGTAAAAGTTCTGATCAGACTCATACTCATGAAAAGATTCATATTTGTTCCAAAGAGATTTCAGTGTTTTTCTTGTATAGTTGAAATATGAGAGTATTTGAATTACATATTCTTGGCTACCCTCCCGCCTCAACTTTTTTTCTTAATTTTGGAAGGTACATTGCCTGCCTATGGGTAAAACATGCAAGGAAGCCCCAGTGCTCTCCACTTGACATTTTGTGATGACCCTGAGCACATTTCCTTTATCTCAGGGGTTTGGCTACTCAAGCTCAGTGCCAGCTCTGCTAATGCAGCAGCCTAGCTTTGAAGCAGAGCTGTTTGATAAAAAGCTGTAGAAATCTCAGCAGGGGTTCACCCCCTTCTCTTAGGAGCTGGATTTTTTTTTTCTTTTTTCTTTGTATGACTTTTTTTTTTTTTTTTTTACTTTTGTTTTGGTTTTCTTTGCTTGGTTGTTTTTTTGTTTGGTTAGTTGTTTTTTTTTAACTCAAGAACACGGAGAGATGATATTGGTATCTGTGTAGTCTACTGTGCAAGCCCACATTCACCCAGCCTTGTATTTTTCCTAATTCTGACCCTTAGCCTGACCTGCTGACCTAGCTTTTTGGCTTAACATTGGACCTGCCTCAACACTATCAGCTCTGCCAGGCCCCTGCCTCTTTGCTGTGTGTGTGAAATCCCAGCTCACCTTCACTTCCCTTGCTGCTCCCTGAGACATATGAAGTCATTTTCATTAGAACTTGCAGTCTGATGACTGATTTATCCTACAGAAACCATCTTTCCAAATTCAGTCTAGGCTGCTGAGGAAATGTACTGTGCCTCGGTGCTCTCATCTTGACTTACGACATTTTCTTTCACATGTGATTTTATTCACATCCTGATTTCAGCAGACATTTATTTCTTGAGTAGTACTGCAGGTATAATTCTTAACATACTAACAAGCTACTGAAGTCTCATTAGAACATCCCATAATCTTTCTTTTCAAAGATGTTTGTGATAATACGTCAGATATAATATTTCTAGCTATTGTTTATTTCTCTTTCTTTATTTGGAGGAACTAATGCTGTCTTAAATGATAGTGACCCCTGTGCAGAGTTACAGACTAGGAAAAGTCTGTCTAGAAAGCTACCTGGAGAAGAGGGACCTGGGAGTGTTGGTTGACAGGTGACTGAACATCAGCCAGCAGTGTGCCCAGGTGGCCAAGAAGGCCAATGACATCCTGGCTTGTATCAGAAACGGCGTGACCAGCAGGTCCAGGGAGGTTATTCTCCCTCTGTACTAGGCACTGGTGAGACTGCTCCTGTGTTCAGTTGTGGGCCCCTCACCACAAGAAGGATGTTGAGGCTCTAGAGTGAGTCCAGAGAAGAGCAACGAAGCTGGTGAAGGGGCTGGAGAACAGGCCCTATGAGGAGTGGCTGAGAGAGCTGGGGTTGCTTAGCCTGGAGGAGGCTGAGGGGAAACCTCATTGCTCTCTATAAGTACCTGAAAGGAGGTTGTAGAGAGGAGGGTGATGGCCTCTTCTCCCAAGTGACAGGGGAAAGGACAAGAGGAATGAATGGCCTCATGCTCCACCAGGGGAGATTTAGGCTGGACATTAGGAAACAAATTTTTCACAGAAAGGGTCATTGGGCATTGGAACAGGCTGCCCAGGGAGGTGGTTGGTTCACCTTCCCTGGAGGTGTTTATGGCACGGGTAGACGAGGTCCTGAGGGACATGGTTTAGTGTTTGATAGGAAGGGTTGGACTTGATGATCCGGTGGGTCTCTTTCAACCTGATGATTCTATGATTCTATTACTCTGAAATCAATTTGCTAAGCAATAATTTCAAAATTGCCTTACTGTAAGCTCAGACGTGCCCGAAAGTTAGGTTGCATGGAGGTTTCTTCCATAACAATTGGGTGTCTAATTGGAATTAGCTGTATCTGTGATGCTGTTTCCCTCAATATAAGGCCAAAGGGCAGAGATTAGTGCAAGGAAAGATGCAATAACCTAATTGTAGCATGACTCTTGTTCTATGCTAGCACGGCTGACTAAAGAAATACCATATCAGGAGAATCTGCTTTGCATTTCTACAATGCCACATACCTTTTGATCCTGTGCTTTCCTCATATGCAGGTCTACACATAAAATACCCATCCTACAGAGTCTCTGGCGAGTGTAGTTCTAGAGAAGAGAACAGTGTAGTTCTAGAAGAGCTGTGCTGGTGTCCATGTAAGTTTGAGACCTGCCATAGAACTCCTTGATTCACAAATATGATCATTGTAGCATGTCTACAAATATGACCTTGCTTTTAGAGGGAACATCTTGGAATGCAGGTAAATCTACTAGATAGTTTTGTTAACTCTATTACTGTAACGAAAACAAGAATACTCAGAGATTATTATAGCTTCAAACCATATCTTAGAAGTGTTTGGTTTCCTTCTTGGGTAGTGAATTAGTTACTCTTAGGCTCCATTAAATTATTTTACCTAGTTTCTACTTTCATTTTTACATCTCAGTCCAGTTCTTAATATCATACTGGGCTTGGCCTGGCAGTCATTAATAAATAATATTATTTTTTTTAATTTTCTCCCAGTTCTCAAATATATCACTGAAAATATATTAGAGTGCTATGTACTTAAAAGTCTTGGTTTCCATTTCTAAAATCTATCAATGTATTACTAGTAAGTATATTCTTAAACTATAGTAGTACAAACATGCACAATATTAGGAAAGGCTATTAACTAAGTCTTATTCTTTCTACAATGTCTTTCAGAAATAAAATTAATAACTAGATCCTATAAAGCCTAATAAATACCTTGTTTCAGTCATTTCAAGAGCCTTTTGATATGGGATAAGAAATGAATTATTTGGGGAAAAAAAAAGATGCAGTTTCCTCTTTTGAAGAAAATCAATCCAGAGACTTTGCTTAAAGTAGCATGCCTACCACTTTACACTAAAAAAATGCTTGCTTTCATTTGACCCATACTGAAAAGAAAATTAAATGCCTATCTTCACAGTCAAATATTTCAAGCAATCACTTTAAACAGATTCAGGACTGTTGGACAAGAATTTAAAGTTCTTGCCGTGATGTTCCTTCAGTCTTCTCGAATAGACTTAAGTGATTGTAAATGAAGTTTTAATGTTACATGATGTAAGAGAAGATATATTACTTTTCCACAATGCTTGAGCAAGTTAAACACTTAAGGTTTGTTTGTTTGTGGAAATTCACAGCACATTTATCTTCTTATGTGGATGTTATATAGATACTAAGGTTGGAACCTGTGTCTCTTATGGGAGTGAAACATTCTATTATTCCCTGTTCCTTTTGTGCTAATGTAAATCACTTCACAAACTTAAGTTGGAAAATAATTAGAATTACTGGCTCCAGGAAGTTTGATAATTTTAAAGATTTGGGGTTTTTTCCTTTCTTTCTTCCTTTATTTTTTAAAAAAATAATCTCCATTTTAAAGCATGGAGAAGACTCCTGTGTGTCTCAAAGTGAATTGGGTTTCTCAGATATTATTGCTAGACCTAAAGTCACTGTCAGTCTCTATATTAAGATATACATCAAAGATATAGGAAGATTCTGAGCAGCTTTCTGAAGTCCTTCTCAGACTACATAGACCTAGTGTACAGTAATCATGTTCACTGTGATAAAATGACACTTTAAGAACAGCAGGCTATTACAGTACAACAGTTATTTGGACATTGCAAAGAATAATTGGAATTCATATAAAATAAGATTTGGAAATAACAAAATGTTAGTCCAAACTTACGTGATACAAAATACATGTATGCTTTCCAAGACTTTTTCGCTCCCCCCTCCCTTGGAATATACTATGTGGGTTTACATCATTAAAATGAACAGTGAATCTTCAACAGTAGGATGACTTTTAAATAATATACAGAGGAAAAATAAGTTCTGTGAGTACATTGAAAGAGAATAATACTAGCACAGTACTGCTTGCATTGCCTATGCTACACAGGGGTTTGGTCACCTACTCTGAACATTAGTTATTGCAACTGGAAAATTTAAGCTGTAATGTATTTGCATTTACTCGTTCTTCCCAGTATCAACCCCATATGATTTGATCCAGTTTCTTAAAATCTCATTCATTTGGCACAACTACAATAAAATCACATTATAATCTATTGACACTACATCAGCATCTGTATTGATACAAAACAGGTCATTAAACTAACTTCAAAAAGGAAAGATATGCCATAAACTTGTGAGCACCTGTTAAGTCTGTCATTATTGTAGGGAACTACATGCTACTGTTTTAACTTTGCAGTTATAAAACTCTTGAGTCTATAATCCACAAACTCTCTCTGGAGAACCACATTTCAAATTTAAGTTTTCTTTTTTGTCTTTGTCAAGTAACTATGTGATTCTAAAAATAGCCTGACATTGTCATTTTATATCCCGTAGTCTTTGTATTGTGCTAGAGAGCTAGAACATTGATAGCAAACATGGTTAATTCTGCATCGGCAGTGAATACATGATGGCATTGAAGTCTGCTTCATTACATGTCTGTTATTACTTTTTAAGTTCTCCTTCACCTTTAAATGGAAGACTCATATTAACTCTAGACTGCTATCATGACACTTCCAGTGCTATGTCTTACAAGATTGCTTGCATTGATATCATAACATTACTTAGTTAGAAAACATGTGCTGGGCAGAAAGTGGAAAAAAACTGAATGAATCTCAGTCTTCTACTCAAGTCATAATTTATGTGTATATTTCTATCTTTCATTATAGAAACCCTGGACTACAAGTAGTGCAGCAATTGTTTTCCTTCTTGAGGGAAATTCTGTAGCTGTTCACTCAGCTGTCATTTTTTTCTGTTTCTATATAATTCTTGCCTGACCTAACACAATCTCTGATTTTCCTTGACTCAAAAGAACAGACGGTAATAAGTCTACATGATAGCAACTCAGATTATCGTCCGTACCTTTTACATGCAGACACTTGCACCTAAAGAAATTTCAAGATCATTAGTGTAACATTTTCTGCTAAAATCAGTGGCATCTTTCATAGATCAAGTAAGGAAACGCAAATTGTGAACAGATGAAGGAAATACACAGTCTTCAGCCTGCAAAGTGCAAAACGACCTCCGAGGTGATGCGATGCCACGAAGTCATTCGCCAGGCACAGACCCACGGATTTGGTTTTCGTGCCCTCAACCAAAGGTGGTGAGAAAGGCAGGTACCGCGAGTCCCAGGCACTTCAGCCACCCGTGAAAAACGGCTTCCCCGAAGAAAATAACTTACCTGAGCAGCACCGCGGCTTCCCACAGATAAAACCCCGAGACGGCAGCGCGGAGGTACCCGATCCGGGCCATTCCGCTCTCGGAGTCCCGGAGCAGCGGCGTCCGAGGCATCGGCGGGGCTGGGCGGCGCGGTTCCGCGAGCGGCTGCGCGCCAGCACCCTGGAGAGCTCCGCGGGCTCCGCGCCCGCCGCCCGCCTTACCGCCCCGCGGCGACCCGCGCCCTCCCGCCGCGCCTCCCCAGCGCGCGCGCCCCAACGCCCCGCATCGCGCCCGAGCCGCAGCCCGACCACGGCCGCGGCGGCCGAGCCCGCCCGACCCCGGCTCCCGCCAGCAGCCGGCACCCTGCCGCCGGCCGCATCCTGGGGTCGCCGCGGCCCCGGGAAGGCAGGGCGGGGCGAGCCCCGGCTGTCCCCGCGGAGCGCGGCGGGGCGGGACCGCGGCGGGGCGGGTGCGCCCTGGAGGCGCTGCCCTTGGAAAGAGAGCGGGCGGGGGCCTGAGCGCCTTCCTGGCGGCGGGAAGAGGGGTGGCGGGGGGATGCTCCAGAGTTGGGGTGAATTCACTGAGCCGCAGGTCTCTGAGCGGGTCGCGAAAAAAGAGGGGTAGGAGTCGCTCTGTTTTGCCCGCAGGGCTCGTGGTGGCGTGTGTTCTCTTAGGTTTCCTAAGAGGGGGGAAAAAACACCTCTGCGTTTCAGTCTCTTCTTTGAACGTGCGGTGCTGATGGACACAGGGAAAGTATATCCTGCTCTATTCCACTTTGCAGAGAAGGGACATGATCTAGTGCCATAAGACAGGCTAATAAGAAAACCCGAAGAGTTTGAAACTTTGTCTGGGGAGGGAAGTGGAAAGGATTATGGTAAGGAATAAGGGTAAGAACATTGTAAGAGGGAAACAGGAAAGTTACTAATGAGAAAAGGGAGGAATGGAGAATGAGGTTATGTGTGCAGCTGATAGTAGGAAAGAAAGATGTTTACGGTTATTGTCACAGAAACTAAGCAACATTTCAAGCAAGCCAGCAGCTGCTTGCATTCAAAAAGTGTATGAGCTGATATTGAGAAACACTGAGAAATGCTTGTGGGAGTCTGTATGGTTTGTGCATGAAGTAAAATGAAAGGTACGTGAGGAGAGGAACAGAAGGAAAAGGAAAACATACCTAAGATTGTACAGCAGGAATACTGTGTAAACCTAAAAGGCAAGTGCCTTTGAGCACCTGCATCATGTCCGGGAGAGCCAATGGAGGGAGAAATCTGGGAGCAGTTCAGGAATGGCTCAGCATAGTCTTTCTCAATGTTCATCTTAGTATCATTTGCTGGCTTGCTGTTTTTCTATAGCCACCTACTTGTGTTAGACAGTAGTCCAACTACTTCTGTGGCTTCCCTAGTTACACAGAAAACACAAGTCTTGCTTAAAAAAGCTATAGAAAGCTCAAGTGGTGAAGAAGGAAGAGAGTGGGGAAAAAGGCAAAGTTCAGCAAAATTAAGCACATGACGCAGAGTAAAAGAAACCAAAATTTGATCAAAGTATAATAACTTATTATAGAAAAGGGAAGGTAGAAAGATTGAGAGTGAAATATAGAACAACTCTTTACACAGAAGAGAAAAAGTGATTAAAGATCATTAAGTAGAGGAGATACAAGAAAGCAATAAGAAACTAGGATTTTATACATTCCTTCTATGCAAGGACAGGACGTGTTTTAGAAATAGGGTATTTCTTTAGAGCAATCACATATTCCACCTCCGGGTATATAATTTTTTTTCAGTTCTTCAAGGTTGTCCCAGCAGGTATCACTAAATAGTAACACCTATCACACATTTTAGATCCCATTTGGATTTCTTTGTTGGTACTTACCAAGTGTATGGCTGACAAATGTACTAGAATATCACTTACTTATTTCCTTTGTTCCTTGAACTCATTTTTATTAGTAGTGGTTACATAAATTTAGGGGCTCTTTATATTTAGTAGTTTCTATGTTCACTTTGCAAAAAGTTTATCCCTTTGTTCTTGCCTTTCCCAGAACCTTCAGTGGCAACAATGCTAATGAAAAGAATCTGTTTAAACCCTCCACTGAAAACATAATAGCAGAAACCCTAAAGAATCCCTCTTTCTGCTCAAGGACAGTCTTTCAATGCAGATGCTCTACAGAATATGTATATAGTACTTCCTTTGTATATTCAGAACACTTGATTGTTATCTTTCCCCTTTAAGTAGGTATTCAGTGAGGATGCTTCTCCAGGTGCAGTTTATCTTTGTGTGTTACTTACTTCAACAGTGAGTTGGTCAAACAATTCATTTATTTGCCCTGAGACAGGTGCTTTTTATAAAATGATGCTATTAGTTAAAACTACCACCACAAACTCTCCAGTTCTCCAAAAGCAAGAGTTCTATTAATTATAAATATAGGCTATATTTTAGATATGCAGAACTCAAACTTCTCAGAATCCCTGTGGGAAAAACAAACACTTGTGTTTCAAGTAGCAACTTTGCTGTTACATCATTTTGTTTGGCTAAATGCAAATGTGGTTTTCAAGCTTTTGGAAATTTTCATATGGTTAGCATTGAATATTAATGCTCTCTTCCAAGTGGATTCAAACACTTTACCTTGATTTATAAAAGGTCCCAGTTCAACAAAGCACTCAAGCAAATACTGTTGACTTCAATGAGATTAGAAGCAAAGAAACATGCTTAGTTTTTAAACATAAGCTTTGATAAAATAGCCAGTGTTTTAAATATTTTAATTTACTATCATTTTAATTGTCATCTTTTTATTCAACATCACTGCTGGTAGACTTATCTGCTAATATACAAAGCTGAACACAAGGTATCTCTTGATACTTCTGATAGATACAGTAAATTGAAAGGTAAAACTTGTTCGAACATTCAGTTAAAAAATGAAACCCATGGAGTGTCACTACGGTATGGATCTGTTTCAAATATTAATTTTGTCCATCCATATATGCCTCATATACCTAAATAACAACACTAAGAAATATTCATCATGCACAACATGATAGCTGGTACTTATATACCATACATGTACAAAGCTGAACTGTAAAACTTACTTTCAGGAGTAATAGGGGCTAAATGAAGTATACTCTTGATAAATGGAAAACACTAGTATGGTGAAATAAAAAGTTTTCTGCAAAATATGTTAAGGTCAGTCTCTAATTCTCCAGATAATCAGAAGACAATATAGCTACACTTTCTAAGGTCCAACTAGTTTTTAGGTGTATATGAAAGTAAACCCTTTGCGTTTATGAGTTTGAGAGATGTTCACCAGGAGTAACGTGGAAGTCAAAAAAGGTTTAAGATGACTGGAAGGAAATAATTGTAATGTGGATCATTATATTAGATTACTTTTTTTTTGTCCCCCAAATGGAGATACTTCAAAAACTTTGTGTATTTGCACTCATCAAGAGATAAGCATATGTCAATTTTACAGAGTAACTTCAATAATGCTTAACTTATATAACTTGTTGCAAAATCATTCAGCTACTCAAGAGTATTCATTCAGAGAAGCCAATGTGCAAACGTGGATTGAAGGACCGTTGAATTTATTTTTTGTGTGACAGAGTCCTTGTGGAAGAGAAACTAATCATAATGGTAATCATGAGAAGTTGTTATTATCATTTTAGTGTGTCCAAAGCTGGAATATGTTATGGTTTGCTACATTTAAATAATCATTCTGTAATGAGGATGTTGACAAATTTGAAAGGTTTCTGGAAAGAGCTAAAAGAATATTACAGTTGGAATATTTTTCTAACATAATATTAAAGAGGCTGATTTTGTACCATCCATAAAGGTTTAGAGAGGCCTTTAGACATCATGATTTTTAAAAAGATTGTAAAGTGAAGGTAATTTTTTAAATAAGTAGAAGTAGCAAATTAATAGGACTGGAATCTGATAGAAGATGGATTCAGAATAAAAAAAAAATCCTCCTTGCAAAGGAAATAAAAGATTGAAACAACTAAAGGGGAAGAAAATAAAACAACTAGAGAGGGAGAAGAACTGATCACCATTTAAAGCCTTTAAATCTAGGTCAGCTGTATATTCTGGGTTTGATCCAGAAGCCACTGGGTAAAATTTGATGAGGCTTGAGATTCAGAAGTTCAAATCAACAGTATCTCTGGTGTTAAAACATGTGAATCTATAAACCTATGATATTTTGTTGTGATGCATTCAGCTATAAAGTTAATCACTTTCTTAGAAAGGTAATACATTTACCTTATAACAATTAGATTGTCTTCCAAGCTGACAGAGTTGAAAACCACATATATCATAATGGTAATGAATAAAGATCTCACATCTTTACCACACTTTTATTTCCAGTTTGAACATTCTAGTATTTTAAGAGGATATTGTGATGGGATATGACATCACTGTAGTTTTAGATCCTGGTTTTGCTGAGACATGTTTGATTATGTTAATTAATTCTCAGTACACAGGATTCCCCGGGATGTAATTCATTCAAGTGTGAAACCCCAGAGGCTTTGACCTATTACTAAACACAAAGCTACAAATAGAATAGATATTTTTTTGATAAACAATCCTAAAATAGAAAGGCCAACTTTAAAATGTGGGATTAAAGTCACTAAAAAGAAAAATGCAGTTGTTCTTTTTACCTCAATAAGCAACAAAAATCTTAGCAATGTAGTTCAGTCTCTGAAAATAGAGTGGGGATTCTGTGTAAGTGCATTTACCAGTTTTCACCATAAGAAATAGAAAATCTTACCACAAGTCTGTAACAAAATGTTCTTAAAATATATTCATCAAAAGCAAGTCTTGGGATAACTAAAATAAATAGAATTTTTGTCTAGTTTGCTTAACTGTTGGCTGTTGCATTTAATTTCTGGATACAGACAAAGAAATTGTTTCTACTTCATGGTTAATTAAATTATCAGCCTTTTAGCAAACTGAGATATGACCAACAGATTGCCTGTATTTTTCTTCAGATAATTTTTCTTCCCATGTACCATCTGTCTTAAGCTTTAATTCTCTATGTTTGGATGAAGTTCCCCTGTTCCAGTGGCAACTGATTTTCTTCTGTGCATCATACCTTTCATATCTTTGCTAAACTATATGAGAAGCTAATCTCTGAGGGAGTGGGTTATGGCAGTAGCAGAAATTAAAATGCAGCTAGATGGTCTATATTTTACTCTTGGTACTAGAGCTCATCCAGTCTTAAGAGTGGAATATTTCTGCATAATAGTATGTGCAGATACACAAGTGTATATACAGCAGAATTTTGAAAATACGTCGATATAAGGAGAACAGATTGGCAACTTCATTGAAAAACCCCATGGTCTTGTAAACAACAGGTATATACATAAAAGTATCATTGTCACATTGTCTAATATTTAAGTATCACATTATTATTAAATGTTAGTCATGTATATACAATGTGTGCATATGTATTCACCTTACGTAAAGACGGCTGAGCTATAAAGACAGCCAGATATGAACACAGTGTAAATTTGTACTCCATAAACAGTCATCACTGAAAAGAAGTGCTGAGGTGTAGCTGATATGTTTATGTTCATTATTGCGCCTCGAATGCCTTGAAGCAAAATCTGATCTTTTCTTTATGTGTTTAAAAACAGAATTTCTGTTAGATAATGAGAATCGTTAGGAAGTCAGTATTTTCTCTGTATTTATCAAAAAAAACCAGAACAAAGAACGGTCAAAAAAATGAGAAAAAAATGGCTGTGGATGTGCATGGAGTCCAAACAAACACAGAAAGATTTTCAAACTAATTTCATAGTTTGTTATTAACTCTATTTATTAATGAAGGCTTCAATCCATTGAACACTGTTTAGCTCAAAGCAAGTGAGCTGTTCCACTGGAGTCAGCAGCCCTGTGAATGTTTTGCTGCCTTAAGCCTCAAGGGAGATGGTTCCTGCTAGTTAGTGAGTGCTCTTCTTTTTTTATTTAATTATTCCTTGTAATAGCAGAACAATGCTTAAATATCCAGAGTAGCCTGCCTTTTTCCCAGTGTAAAACTTAAAAAGTTTTTCCATTTTTTCCCTGTGTGATAGTTTTGCATACAAATAATTAACTTTAAGAAGATAATTATACCTGTATAAACTAAAGCTCATGGATTTTGATCACAGAACTATGATTGCTTGTGGATGTAAAACATCTTGGACTGAGACTGTTTTCACAATACAGTTGAAAATGTGTGTATTGTAATGAGAGGAAATATTATGAGGACACCTATGTGTTTTATAATGCAGGCTATAGCGATGTTTGTGCTGGCAGGGGTTAAGAGGCAGGGGTTTAGATATAACATTTGCAAAATCTGCTGGTGTTGCGCTACCTTTATTTCTGTTGGAGTATTTTAGATTAAAATAATGAGGAACATCAACCTTCATGAAGCCCTTCTCTGAGCCCACAAACAGATGCAGCAAAGTCATTGTGACAGCAAGTGCATGTGGAAAGGCAGGAATCAAATCTGGGAACCTAGATTTTCTCATCCTGCCATATTTTATGCCTTTTTTTCCTCATTCATCTTGGAGATCATATAGTCTTGACCATGGAGTATGAATTCAGGGAGAGAGTGAATTCTAAACACATAGACCAATGTGGAAAGATCTCCCACTAGTTCTCCTCTCTCACTCTTGATATAGTTTGTGCTCAGCTCCAATGTTTCTACTGACTATACCTGCTACATCTAGCACAGGGACAGAGAAAGGGAAGAAAGAAGTAGACTATGAGCTTTATAAGATGTCCATGACTCTGTTTTCCTGTATGACTTAAACAGCTTGCAAGGAATCTTTTAAAATTATCTGGGAATTGATTTAAAAATGTAACACTTGGGGTACCTTTGTTTGATAGCTGGCTGTTACTTTATAAACACCACTTCTTGAAGTTCATTTTCAGATTTCTTGTTCACTTTTCTCCTGAGTAGTTCTTCCTAAGCACATTTTTTCATCTATTGGCTCATTTCAGCTAATAATTTTACTGGAAAACCATATTTTCTTTTGTATTAATTAGTTATGTAAAATTATTTCCATATGTAATACTGCTTATGCAGAATGAGCATCTGACAACATATTTTGACTTGTTTATAAGGACTTGGACAAGTGGATCATTTGCATTCAGGCATAATTATCCATCTCTCTGACCTTGTCTTTTCACTAGCCTGCTCAAGAATACTGCTTTTGGAAGCTCTTTCAAAACTTAGGGCAATTGAACATTATCCCTAAAACTAAGCAACAGCTCAAATTGAGGTCATCCCTAATTGCTCACTAGAATAACTGACCTATTAGCCATTTCCATTTAGGCAAAATGTAAGTTTTTTCAAAATGTAACAATTTGGAAAAACAAATATAGTATGTAAAGTGGTAGTTTATCAGCATAACATATTGCTGTAATTCACTCTAATGTACATTCCTTTTACAGCAAATGACTTAACTGTAGGATTTTTTTAAAATATGTTCATGTGAAAACCTCTACTGAGGTTAATTGTGAACTATATGTTCATGAAAAGTGCTGACTTGTTTTCACAGAGGAACTTGGCAACACTACTGAGAACTTCCTTGAGGGATGGTGAATGCATATCTTTGGACTTGTTGCAGAATGAGTTTAGAGATAAGAGCTGGAAAGAATAACAAGTCAAACCTGAGCCTAAGACTCGATTTCAACTTGAACATGCCTTAACCCTTGTAAACCTAGCCCTTAATCTTATAAATTATAACAAACCACTATAGCTCAGAGGACTTTGAATATGTTCTTGTTCTGTGTCAGAAATACTTTCAATTTAGTGAAATTTAGTTAATTTCTTCAATTTTTTTTGTTTTTCTGAATTCAACTGGACTTTAAAATTCTAGTCTCTTTAAAAAGGCAATGATTGTTCTTGATCTGAATCCATAGTTGTCAGTGAGAAAGATTTAAAGCATCAAAATCAATGATGCATGATATTTCAAAATTACATAAGCGACTTCACATAAATAATTTCCATCAGGTCTTGAAGATGATGGACTGCAACAGCATTAGCAAAAGACTGGAAATTTGCCATTACAAAGTAAATGTTCTACAGTTGGAAACCTTATTTTTGGCATTGATTTCAGTATGTTCTTATAGTAACATATTTTACTGGTGGAATTTATCATATTTTTATTATTTCAATTTTACTGTTAATTGATAAATGTGATCACTGTGCTAGCAACTGGAAAAGTATCATAAAATTATAATGTCAATGATTAATCTGAGTTATGGTTATTTTGTCTAATTTTCATTTTATGTTTATCCTAGCTTCCACTTAATTATTTTTACACAGAATGCTTTCAGTATGCTTCACTATGAATGGGGCACCACTTTCAGGGACAGAGAACACTGTTCTATGAAGTCTGCTTTCAAAATGGTCCAAGCAGCAATATATATATATATCTATAAAGATGTTCTATCCATGCTATTGTGCAACTGACTTGGCCTAATTAGTCATGTTGGGAAGGTGGGGAAAAAGGAACAGGATATAACAAGCACTAATTCCTCTGCTTAATGAGATCCTTTCTTTCTTCATTGCAGTGGTATTTCTGCATGTACTATGAAGCTGAGCATAGGTCTGGAAGTGGGCTTCTGAAACATTAGGTTTAGTCCATAGCTTTATGGGGTAAATGCATAGTCTGACTAATATAAGTTATATTGTAAAAAAATTTAACCTTTTTTTCTGCTGCTGCTCCAAGAGGGGCAGTATCGCACTTTTTTGATGATGAGAATTTTTTTCCTCTAATTTCAAACCCTGACAAGTTTAAATTCACATACAGTTTTCTGTTTGATTGGCTGCTTTTCTGTTTGTTTGTGGGGTTTTGGACAGTATTATTCTTTTCATTCCTTTGTGTTTAACTCAGGAAATGTGTTTACCAAATGAACCAATTTCTTGCAGTCTCCTGAGTAGTTTTTCTCACCTTTTTCTTGTTTGAATTTCTATTTATTTAAACTAAATGATGGGAATAAAATGTAATATTCCGCCTAAGGTCTGTTCAGGACTCTGTAGCATAGTCCTACTACTTTGCTAAAAAATAACTTTTCCATATTGTGGATATATGCAGTATTCATTTGGACCCAAATAAAATAAAATAGTAATTTTAAAAAATCCCTGCTTGTAGGTCTTGAATCACCTTATTAGATTTTATTTTGGGTAACTCACTTTTCTCATTGCTTCATTTCTGTCCTTCGGAGCTCAAACAACTTATCAATAATTTCACCACATCCTAAAATGTGTTCTAGTGACTAGCAGTTGATGATGATTTAAGTCTACATATAAAATTCTAGGCCTAGATTTCTTGGCGTGATGTAACTATTATATACAGTTTGATGCTAGTTTTATTGTCCATATGTATTAAGTTTCCAAGTGGTAGATCAAAGCAGCCAAGGCTTTCTTGTCTTCACCTTCTCTACTTGCACTCATGTGAGGACAAACATGCCTAATGTGCAGAACTGGGAGGCAGACTCCTTCGTTGCTTTAGTTAATAGTTGCTTTTCTGGCCTACTGAAAACACTAACCTGAGCATGAATAGGCACACAGATGCTACTATAGATTGATAAGATTGACAGCACAATGAGAAGGGTATCAGCATGCAAGAAAGACGTAGTTGTTTCTTTCAACATGTATTCCAAATTGCACTAAGGGCAGTTCAGCTGTGTAGTAGCCATCAAACCTTAGTATTTCTGTTCCTTAAAGATTCATTAACTGACCTTAATTTAGGTGGTGTGTTTCAAGTGACAGGGAATTCTGACTAGGCAAGGAGTAAAATTTCAGGACTTTCAAGGAATGCCTGAGTGGTGAGATCTTGTAGACTCCCGTCAGAGTCCTAAGGGCGCTAATGGGCATTAATGACCCTGGCACAGCCTCATGCAGGGTCTTCAGCTACACTCAGAAGAAGGAAGGATTAATATCGCTATCACTTTTTCAGTTTTTTTACCTTTTACTTCATTAAACTGTTAACCAGCTTTAAGTATTGGTGCCTTTCTTACTGAGATCCAAAAAGAACCAGTACCCCCTGATGCAGAACTACTTTAAATGTAGGCTCCATTTAAGTCTGGGAATGGGCTGAGCTACATTGTAGGCGTGCGGGTCTCCAGATGTGTATCTTGCTGCTTCTGCCCAAACCTGTGTAGCAGGCCTTTACTTCTGTCCCCTCTTTGCCCCTTGATGGATTCCCTCACACGATCTGGTTCACCCCTTGCCACATCTGGTGCTGTTGATGGACCCTGTTACTAAGCACTTGCCTGTGCACACACTGCTTGGGTGCTGTGGGGCTGCCTCCTATCAGAGAGGGCACAGCTTGACCTGGGTGTGCTCTTTGCCCCTGACTCACCTTCTTTTCAAGGTCAGAAAGCCCTTGAAGCTCCCTGAGACCATGCTGTACATGTTTCTGCAAACCTGTGAGCTTCCAGGAAAATGAAAATTCTCTGTGAAAGTGCACTGAAAAATGAGTATGGAAAGCTTCTGTTCTTGTATTGCAGTGCTTTACAACTACTTTGATCCTACCAAAGGCCAGGCTGTGAAGACTCAGTAACACTGTATACAGATCACTGTACCCACATCCATGCTTTGATGATTTTAAAAGTGTGCTAGAGACGGCAACTCTCAGAGAATGTATTCTCCATTGGTTTATTCCTGTCCTGTCAGCTTCAAATGTTATAGATTCATGCCTAGCATTTAAACTCAATGTATTAAACAACTTGATATGCCTGGTAGAATTTAATTCTTTTTTTAGCACTAATACATTTTTAATGCAGAAATGTACAGTACTAAAATATGTGATTTACCTATTCTGATTTGAATGCTGATACGCTGCTCATACAGGCACTGTACACAACTGCAATCTATTGTTGATATATGCTACATTTTTAAAACTTTAATAAATGTCATGTCAAAGTATAAACAAAATTTAAGCTGTTTATACAAGATATTTTTAGAGTTCATAAACATCCTAAAGCAAAAACTTATTTGTCTCCTACAAAAGGACTTTGAGAATACTTCTGAAAATAAACTATTGCAAACCTCCCTACCACTGGAGTGGGAAAAAGAGAATAAGCTTCTCTAGTTTAATACTTCTCACTCTGCTACAATTCACACTGCAGAAGGAAGCTAGTGCAATGACAGGTGGAATAAAATGTTCAGCAGGTGAATTAAATTACACAACTAATCTCTTAACAAGATAACTAAAAAAACATGGACCCTGATACTGCTCCTTTCTTTATATTAGGAAGAAGAGGGGAGAACTGTCTTCCTGATGGCCTAGCCTGTTGAAGAGGTGTGGTTATCTAGAAAGGTAATTAATGTACAGCCTTATTGGTTTGGAATTTTTTTTTAAGATTATGGGGGGGGGGGTTGTGATTTTTAATGAAATATTTTGTGTCATTGAACTTCTGTTTGTTCTTTAGGAATTTGGTTCTTTGAAGTTGCTCTAAGATGTTGTAGCTTTCTTTGTAGGGTTTGCTCCTGTCTAATGAGCGCTTCTTGAGTACAAGGGCCTAATATATACAGTAATTATTTTTCATATAGAAAAAATTAATAAGGTTAACATCTTGCTGTTTCTTTGTAATATGTTTTTCTGGTAAATACTAGAGATGCTTGAAACTTTGAAAAAATCTTGTAGTGGTTTTTGATGCTAAGGTACTTGTTCAATTGTTTTGTAGCTGCATCTGTGTATTACTTGCGTATAAAATGCACGGTGAAAGTCCACATTTTGCTGTATACTTTTCTTTTTATTCTAATTTTCAGTGTGGATCTTAATGTACAGAGGCGAAGAGGCACATTTCAATACCTTAGTACTGAGTGAGGGAGGTTGTGCTAACAATATTCAGCTGTCTACTAGTATGAAAAAGGCACAGGTGATTATTTGACTTCCCACACTGTTGTTACTTTCCTACTTGCTTGTTTCATTGTACTAGTTCTGAAATCACCATACCTCCTAACTTAAGCTTTTACTGTCTTACACTTGGTTTTATGCTTGTGGTATCTGCATTTCACATCTGTGAAAAGGATTGTTTAATTCCCTGGTGTTTTTTTTTTTTTCCTGAAACAAACTGGTATTCTTTGGTTTTGTCTAATCTAATACTCTCTACCTAAGCATTTCCAGTTGGTACTGTTCATCGCTAAAATACAGATGTGGTAAGAGAAAATACATGTTGACATGGTCCTATAATATGACTGTTAGGTGTCATGAGAATAGTATTTCCTGAGTTAGTATTGGTTTTCCTCCCATATTTTAAAGTGAATTCTAGGACTTCTTTATCATTGCTTACCTTTATTCTTTTACCCTAACTTTACTAAGTGGGGACTGTTTAGATGAGTCCACTGCTAATATGCATGCAAATAATATAGAAATGGAAGTGAGCATTTGTAAAAAAAGTATTGCTCATTGAATTGATATCACCTGACATAGCATGGTCTGAAATCTAGCTACGTAACTAAGACAGTGGGCTGCGTATCTGTATGTACGCATATATTTCTACCTAACAGTAGCTTGACAGTGGGGGAAGACTGTTTCAATAATTGACTACAGAGTTACCTTAGAAACTGCTACCCTTGCTGGCCAGCTTCTATTTGTGTGAAGCAAATTGCTTTGTATGGAGAGGGAGACAGGAAAGCCTTCAGACATGTAGCTTTATGAAGTTTCACCTGCTTTATTGAATCATTTAATGAAACTACTCGGTAGCCTTTTTATTGAGTTTTTTTCTAGTCTCATTATTCTGAAATGGTGGAGGGGGTTAGTGTATCATGCAGTTATGTGTTTAAGGAATATAATTTGAAAGTATCATGCAAGTCTTGAGGGCTTAAGTTTTCCATAATATTAAAGCTGTGCAAGGGACTTTTTTCACAAGGAGTTCTTTAGTGTCAGAAGGGAACAAATGAGTTTTATCTGCTTCTTCAGGTGACTTGATTCCCTTGTGTTATGCATCAAGTCTATCCATCTTCTGGAGCTCACTCCCCTGGGATGACTGGCACATACATGCCAGGTGTGGGGCAGTTCTTCAGCAAGTCTGCTTAATATAGAAATGCATAAGACATAATTTTGGAATTCTTTAACACTAGACTTCAAGTAGTTAATTTTTAAAATTGATTGAGCATATATTTTAAAACAACCTTTTAAAAAAACTAAGTGAATTCAAAGTCCTTGTGTCTACAGGTAAGAAACTATTATGTTAGATATAATTCAAAATAAGTAGTTGTCTTCATAAAGCTGTGATGATTATTGTCCTCACTTAATCAGTGACTCTGATATCTGTAGAATGCTGTCTCCAAATATACATATCCAGTAACTAAACTTTAGCTTACTGGATTGTAATTCTTCCAGAGGAAGGGCAGAGGAACAGTCTTGTACTTGCCCATCTAGTACATTATTTTTGTGTCTTGCAATGAATGGCTGTGTTTCTGAAGCTGGATTTTTTTTTTGTTTGTTTTATTAAATATAGCTTGTTTCATTCTTTAAGATGTAATTTTAAGTAGGAGTTTTATGGGTTACATGTTAGGTCACTAACAAACAAGGTAATTAAACACATATTTATTATTTTGTTTTTCTTAAAGCACTAATACACAGATTAACCACTGTGTTTATAACTTGCTTGTATATAAAGTGTTAGAGAAAAGAAACTGTTTTTTCCCCTCCAGATGTACTGTAACCAAAGGCATTTGCCTCAAAGGTACTCATTGCATTTCCAGACTATCATTCATTGTTACACAAAATAGATATTTTTAACTGCGCATAGTAATAATTTAAGTTCCTGTTCAACACTCAGTATTTCCTGAATGTATGTCCTGATTACGTGAGATGCATCTCACCTTTAATGCATCTAGAAACAATTGAATCTCATTGATTTGACCCTAAGGATTTTAACTGAATAAAAATCTTGCTTTCAGTTTGGTTTAACTTCAGTATCTCTCTTCTGATCCACTATAGCAATTATTTTGTTCCTTGGTGATCCAATTACAGAAAATCTGAGCTCTATGCTCCTTGATGCTTCAACAGTATGAGGTTAGAGTGACCTCAAGACACTTAACAGTAGGAAGCTGCAGTGACTACCTGCTCTGAATTGTAGTTGAAGTGTAGGCAGAGGAGAGATATGACAGATGGCTCATATTACCTGTTTAGTTTCTTTTCTGTTTTATTACCAGTTACATGACCTGAATCAGTTATGTGTGCTTGTGATTTGAATGCACACATACCACGTGCTTGAATAAAATCTATTAAGTTCTGTTTGAAATACAGTTTAAAAAAACATGAGAACATCTTAAATTAATGATTGATCTTTTTATAACTTTATTTCAAATATTTATTTTCTGTTGTCTCTGTTATGTGATAACATTAAGTGGAAACAATTTTAGAATTTGCAAGTCCCCTTTTTGACATAATTGCAACTTTAATTCAAAGATTCTTCAGAAGCAGAATATGACAGTAAACCATAAAAATGTATTCTCTTTTAGTAAAATATATTTTCACATATTAAATTTAACAGTCTTGGCTGAATTTTGAGTTCAACGTAATATGAGTTTTACTTCAGTTAAAGATAAAAAGCCTATGTGAAATTTAGGCTTTATTTTGTTTATTAATAAAGTAAGCATACGAACTAACTTTTATACAAAGAATTTCAGAAAATAGCAGACAGTGCATGGAAAATTTACAACTGCATTCCTTCACTTACAGTAAACTCATTAGACAGTACAAAATCCCATTGGAATTGACATTTTTGTTTCAAGACTTTATTTTAACAACTGTTTTTGTAAGTTGAAGAATTGTAGTGCCTTCAGGAAGGTTTTGCATTAATAGATAACAGTAAGTTGGGGGCTTTTTGATATGACCACTTAAAGAGGATAGCAGCTGGGAAGTGGAGGTGGACCCTTCTTCCCAGATGCCTATTTAATTCATTATGCATGTATTTCTGTACTTAAGAAATATCTGCTTTGCTATCAAGTAGATGCTTGCAAAACACAGGCCTGAGAGAGATCCTTTGCTGCTGTCCTGTGGGAGTGTGCCCTGCTTTATTAGAAAACTGTTATATGATCATTCTGAGTAGTATTTCAGAGGATGTTTTTGCCAAGCACAGTTGCAACACTGAGGCTCCACAGGCTGCATTTTATTGTAACTCTAATATTTTGGCTAATAATTAGGAAGGTAGCAATTTCTTAGTTTCTAATTTTTGTAATATTGTAGACTACAATATACTTGAGAATGCCCTGGGGCGTGAGGGAGTATATATAAGGCCATGTCTGTATATGCTCATGTTGAAATTCTCATATCTTGCATCAAAATGCCTTGTTACTTCAGGGTGAAAAATTTTATTTTTGCATTTTCAAATCAGAACATTTGAAGGAGAGTTCTATGCCCATTGGCAGGGTGATGAGTTCCTGTATTTCTCGTAGTATTAGCCTTGTTGGAGTTTCGAAATGATAAATGCAGGCTTTAACTGTGATGCCTAAGGAATGTGAAATTGTGGCCTATTGGTACACCTTGCGTATACTTTTGAGTGGCCTTCACAGATGTATTTCTGAAAATATAGAAATAATTCTTGAGATTATCAGCTCTTTTTTTTTTGTAGGTAAAGGAGGAAAATAATTTTGATTCTACTTATGAAGTATGTTGGAGAAAGGGAATGTCTTACTGCAGTATAGTTATTGAGGTTTTAAAAAAACAGCCTTCCCCATCCAAAACCAAATCAAACAAAAAGCCCTCAGACAAATCTATTTAGTTTATTTTGCTAATGAAGATATAATTACAGAATAAGTGACTTGCATTGATAAGGAAAACTAACTTATATGCAATCTCTAGCTGGAAAACATATCACTTATGAATTTTAGGTATGTTTGACTTGCAGACCTGAGATATTTTCTTATATATATTCTACCCCTCATGTATTTTTGCATACTCACACACCTCAAAATCCTATTTTGGAACAGAGGGAAGTGGTACTTAAGTCACAACTGACTCTGATGAACTGTATTTATTTGATGTCCTTTTGGGATGTTCAAGTCTTCTGAAGAAAAAGTGAAAATGGGCATTTCATCATTTGACTTGCCTTTCATGTAGTCAGGGTTACTTCAGCTGCTTCTTCCTTTCTGTGAGAAGAATATGTCAATGTCCTCAGGGTGGGCTTTTTAATGCTTGACTGATTTTCTTAATCAGATTTCTTTTTTTAATAGTCTTTATGGGCTATTTGCATATCAAACTAGAATAATTTCTTCCTTTTACAGACTAGAGAAGATTTAATGTGCATTTTGTGCGCTCATCTATTTTAGACAAAAATGCATTTAAATATTTCATTGGCGATGACATTTATCTAGGAGAGTTCAGCTCATGCGCTATTCACTGGTGTGGTCTGAAACACCATTCAACAGTCTGTTGGTCAGTTTATGGTTCACCTGTGCAATGGGAGTCAGGAGTATTTAATAGCTTCAGGTGACTGGGGTGCTTAGCTGGGAGTGATGACTCATTGGAGTAGAAGAGGGAAATGGAGGGAGATCAGAGTCTGTGACACTTCTGCAGTTTATCACTGTGTGCTGACCATGTTGATTCTTGCCTTTTCAGAAGAGGTGAAGGATGGAAGTCTTCCCTCTCATCCTGACTGTATTGGCTAGGAGGCAGGAAATTAAAGGTATTGATAGTTATGGCAGAAATAGGGGAGTGCCAACAAAATAGTGGTAGAACAACTACTATAGAAGTTTCTTTCAGGGTCAGGAGGGTGTGACATGGGTTTTACAGACTTTAGCATTGTCTTGGTTCTTTTTATATACTAACTGCAGTCTCATCTGGTATATCAACTTCATTCTGGTTTGTTCCTGGTATGTTTTTGCACCTTAGATGTTTTTCTGAGGAGGCAGAAGATGAAGCAAGTAGTCACAGATATAGGTATAAAGGTTCAGATTCAACTGAAATCATCAAAAGCATGGGTGAATTAGAGTGCATTGCTAGTATGTCTTTTAATAGTGCTGGTTCAGTTTGAACCCTGTGAAATTCTAGAGATACCAGAAGAATTAATGGCATCAGCTTATCATTGCTGTTTCAGTTATACATAGGCAACACTTCTATTGTATTTTCAGTAAGGGTGCTTCTTGCTGAAAATGTCATCGAAGTGATTTTTGTAAGGAAATGGTCTTGTATGTCTGCCTAGGAGATTAAAGAGACATGAGACATGTTCCTGTAATTCTACTGGGTGTAAAGTCTCAGAATGGATGAGACCCTGATGGATAAAGTTCTAGTCCAGTCATAATTGGTTATAGGGAAGTGTGGTCTGTGTGATGAAATGTTGAAGACTGATTCATACTTTCAGTCTGGAGATATGAATGTATGTGGAGTTCAAATAGTCTCTGGCATGTGAGTAATGCTGTAGCATATTTTTGTGAAATAAAAAGTCAGATGAAAAACTACAATAAAAATGTAAATGGCCTTGCATTACAAATGTAGTGTGTCAGTTGACCAATTAGAATGTCTAGCAATGTAAGGTCTATTACCAAGGGAACAAGAATGCATTTGTGGCAAAAAGTAAATTAAGCTTCTGTGTATTTCCTGGGCCTCAGTAGGGTTAGAATACACTCTTCAGGCATACAGAGAGAAACCCATACTGTCAACTGTTCTGTTCTTGTCCTTGAGGCACTGCTTAATACCACTTTTGGAGAAAGAGTAATACACAGGAGTCAGCAAAGTGTTTGTTTTTTACTTCTTGGAAGAACATAAATGTCTCAAAATCCTTTGGAGGTTGTAATGCTGTCTAATGTGGACAGCATGTGTAGCTATTTTCAAAATCTCTTATGTAGTATTGCTATTTTATTTTTTACTTTCCAGAGCCTAAAATGGGAGTAAAAATTGTTTCCTCACATAGCTGTGTGACTGAATATAAATGTGACCTACATTCTTGTTGAATACAATCCCAATGATGGATGTAAAGAAAACACATGTGAGACATTAGTCATTTATAAGACTTTCACAAAGAGCTAACCTGCTAGAAGCATTACAAATTTTTCCTGAATGTCAATATTCTTCTGCTAGTGGAAGATTCACAATATTTTTGCTGTATAGAAAACTCTTGTCAAAAGTATCTCATTCAACAAATGCTTTTAAGAATAGCTGAACTGTTGAAGCAGATAAGGCACCAAAATACATTTAGGAAAAAAATTGAACAATATTCAAGTGCAATGGTAACAGACTGAAAAAAGGTTATTCACCACATCCATAAAGAAATGGTAATGCAAATTATGTATGAACTAAATCCAAACTAATTCATACTGGAATCTTCAAAGCATCTCAGTTCTTGGCTTCTTCAGGCATTAGTAAGTTGCTTACTGGTTTTGCACTCTATTTCAGTATCTCACAAAGACTGGCAATGACTAGAGTGAACTCTGATGTTAGTGTATGAATATTGCAAAAAAAAAAAAAAGCTTAATAAGATGAAAACATTTCCTGTGGTCCAGATATTGAGCAGTGTCCATTAATAATCAAGGCTTCAACTATGATGATTATTTTTCTTTCAATATTAAAACATCAGGCAAAGTACTTTTAGTTATGTTTTAGTATATGCAGAGGGAAAGAAGGATTTAGAAATGTATTTAGACTTATCCTAGCACTTATGCTTTTACTGTTACGTTTTAGTTAAGTGATTGTATTCAAATTTGATGAAAGGTGATATCAAGCAGTGTGCTTTGGTAAAAAAAAAAAAAAAAACCAAAAGATTCAATTCAAATACAACCAACATTACTCTTGTTTCATATTGCTCTCTTAAACATTCTGGCTTATTACTTCAGAAAAATGTTTTTGAATTATTATGCATGCCTAGACAGCTGTGGGAGCCTGCTTTGAATAAGTGAAAACTGTTAGGTGAAATGAATGTAAAATCAAAGTGTTACTAGAATTAATAACAAAGCTACTTGGTGAATATTGGCAATGCTTGACCATAATATAATTTATGGAAAAGATGTACATGCAAATGACATCTTGGAGTTAAATAGACTGCAGACATCTTGCAAAGTTGGTGGTAGTGGTAATAAAGTTCCCTTGGAAACCCAGAGAAATTGAGAATCTGATGTTACAGTAAATTATTTTTCCAGCCACATGAAAGAAAAAATGCATTTTTAAAATATTTTATCTGAAAGTAAGTTATTCACAAGGAACTTCTTTCAACAGAAGTCAGAGTACAGTAAGGAAGATAGCTCAGCATACCCCTGTTTTCTTTTTTCATTGTAATGTTCAAAAATGTTTTTAAGGTACAGCTGTTGTTTATAGATGTGTCAAACTATGCGGGTGTCTTTAAAAAAACAAAACAAAAAACCCCAGACAAACCAACTAACTCTATAGAAAGAAGGCAAATTGGTGGCTTTTCAGAATGCCATGAATGTCCTAATATGAAATACTAGAATACTGGGAGCAGTCTCCTCAGGAATGTGGTAGGGTCTTCACAGAATCACAGAACAACCAGGTTGGAAGGGACCCATCGGATCCCCCAGTCCAACCATTCCTATCTAACACTAAACCAAGTCCCTCAAAACCTCATCCACCCGTGCCTTAAACACCTCCAGGGAAGGTGACTCAACCACCACCCTGGGCAGCCTATTCCAATGCCCAATGACCCTCTGTGTGAAAAACCTCCTCCTAATCTCCAGCCTAAATCTCCCCTGGCGGAGGTTGAGGCCATTCCCTCTCGTCCTGTCCCCTGTCACTTGGGAGAAGAGGCCAGCTCCCTCCTCTCCACAACCACCTTTCAGGTACTTGTAGAGAGTAATGAGGTCTCCTCTCAGCCTCCTCTTCTCCAGGCTAAACAACCCCAGCTCTCTCAGCCGCTCCTCACAGGGCCTGTTCTCCAGCCCCTTCACCAGCCTCGTTGCTCTTCTCTGGACTTGCTCCAGAGCCTCAACATCCTTCTTGTGGTAAGGGGCCCAGAACTGGACACAAGATTCAAGGAGCAGTCTCACCAGTGCTGAGTACAGAGGGAGAATCACCTCCCTGGACCTGCTGGTCACACCATTTCTGATACAAGCCAGGAGGCCATTGGCCTTCTTGGCCACCTGGGCACACTGCTTCTTGGCCACCTGGGCACACTGCATCACTGAAGGTTTTCAGGATGTAATTAGGCAGGTGCTGGATAATCTCATCTAGGATCCCTTTCACACAAAAGGTTGGACCAGGTGATCTATCAAGGTCCCATCCAATCTGGGACACTGTATGACTCTTACAAAATAAGTAGTCTTCACAAGATCTTTGTTGTACTGGGGCTCATGCTGAATGTTTTCTTATGGTCATGCCTCGTGTTAGTGTCATATGAAGGGCTTGTATTTACTGCTGTTTAGCTGAGGCTTTTTCATTATCTTTGAAGAACAGTTTTGAAATGTGGTTTGTTTGTGTGTTTTTATGTTTTTGTTTTTTTTTTTTAATGGCAACTTGTCAAGGTAAGCCCAAATTTATTACCAGCAGTGATCGAAATACTCAAGATCAGTTGCTTGTCAGACAGTGAAATAAACTTAACTCCTTTGTGTGTTGGCTTTATTTATGAAAAAGCTTTGCAGTGTTTCCCATTGACTAGCTCTAAGATGGGGCCATTCTGTCAGGGCAATTTTGACTAGATCTGCTTGTCAACTCATAAAGATAACTGAGCCCCAGAAGAATTGAGGTGAAGTGAATCTAGATGAAGCCAGAAAGTGCCTTTCCAAATCAGCCTGTGAAATGAAAAAAATGTATTTAGCAATGAGGGACTCTGCAGGAGTCATAGTTTAGCCTTCAGTACCAGATGATTTCCAAGATATTTTTACAACTCTTATTTTATGAAAATTTATCCATGCTTTATTGTTCTTGCACCAAACTCCTGTGGAAAATAAATAGGTTGAAGAAAATGTCCCTACGTTTCCTAGAAAAATAACTTGGGGGTTTTCTTCTACTGAAGATGCTGGTACAGTGAAAAGGAGAAGTTGAAGTAATGACCAGCTTTTTCAGCTTTCTGTACTGGATCTACATGTGCACATATATATATATTGATGAATGAATGTATATATAGCTGTCAAGCTTGAATATAATTTTTTACAGGAACTTATAAATATATATATATATTGCTAATGAAATCTGCAGAAGGAAGAACATAAACCAGTTCTGCATAAACACAGACTTACCTTGTACTTTCTCTGCTGAGATTCCAGTAGGCGATAGCAAAAGGTCTAATGGAAAAGTTAAAAAGCATTGAATAGCTTTCAACTGCTGCTTATTTAATCTATAAAAACTGATTTTTGATGGACTGAGTTCTTTTCTTTGGTATTACTCTCTCACAAATAAGACTTGTCACTGTATTAAAAAAAAGTACCAGATCTAAAAAATTATCCTTACCTAAAGAGGAAACAATGTTGCATTTTTTTTTTAATGTGAAGAGAGTTTCCAATACAATTACATTGACTTTCCAACTGAGTGTACAAGGAGACAAATGCAAGCAAACTCCCATATGCCTTCATTACAATTCCCTTCCCATCCTCACAAAGCGTAAATATTTTTAAATACAATATTTCACCAAGACCTTATGGAAGCTTCTTCAAAGCCTATAAAAATTTATATGTACTGATTCCCTATGTGCTCTGGAGATTGTGCATGTTGGGGATTGTAAGCGTTTCTATGTTGTTATTGCCAATTCTAACAGAGTTCTGGCATATGGTGTTGCACTTGATCACTGACAATATTGCCTAACTGCCAGTTTACAAATAGTATGTTACAGGGAAAGCTGTTAATGTGCTATGAATTTGTAAAGCCCTTTAAAAGGATAGGGTGTTATCTGAAGAGATTTCTCCAATGTGTTCAACAGGATGACTGGTCAAGGATGTTGGGTAAATAAAGTCTATGCTGCCTGAATTGAAGCATAAGCTTAGTAGCAGTACATTTTGATGAAGTGATAGCTTTCAACCAGCAGGCAAATTGTTTTGGACTTGCAAAATGGCCAGGACTGGCATATCTTCATCTACAGCAGGTATTAAGGTAGTTTCCATCTCTATGACTATAATAGAAATTAAGCAAGTTCTCAGCTGGAAACCTAACTCATACCCAGGGCTATGAAGTATAACAAAAACAATTTGGGAGTGTTCAGCGGTATTGGAAGTGTATCTACTCCTGACAATTTAATGACTGTAGTGAAGTACTGGGCTGTCTTGTAACAATGTCCTTTGATTTTATATGTTTATACTTTCTCCTAGAACAAACCTCTTTATGCTTGTTAATATTATACACAAAGACAAGGTTTTATTGGGTTAAATGTGAAAAATGGAATTTCACTGACCATTGCTTCAAGAGTTAAGTCCCATGTTGGTCACACAGATACAGTTACATTATGTCTTAGAGTGGATCAAATGGATCCTCTGCAAGACAAAACGGGAATAACTGTACTCAGATGGGTGAAGTGTTCAAACTCCAAAACAGGTCTGTCTGGGTGGTGTGGAAATGTAGCAGAGAAGAATTTAATTATAACTGCATATACATATGTATATTTATAGTAGTAGTAGTATAGTTGCTTTGAAGCAACTAAAATATCAAAGCTAGATATAACTGAGGTGTGAGTTTCAGTTTTCTTTGAGAGCAGAAAAGGGTTTTGCTTTTTCTTCAGGAAAACAAAGCAAAATACTTCCAACAAGACTTTGCTAGCATTGATTTCACATGACAGATCTCTGCACATGTTTTGAGGTATGTGCTTGAAAGACTTAGGATCATGAGTCATTTTGTAGAAATAAAGATCCATACAGAAAAAAACAACAGAGGAAGCCGTGTTTCTCAAGAGGTAAACTGCCTCAATTTACCTTTCAATACACAAAAGACTGAGTTCAACTTGGAGGACACTCACTAATTTTTTTTTTAAAATCACTATTTGATGTCTTAATGTACTAAATCTTAATGTAATCCGCTTATACATGATCAAATAACTGCTGAAAATATCAGGTTCTTAAGTCTTACTCCTTCCCCTCCTCCAACAGGTACTGAAAGATGTTTGTTTTGTCTGTATATAGGAAATAAAAAGTTTAACATCAGACAGTACAAAGGACTAAAATATTTACTTTGAAGCCTTTCCAAAGAAGAGAACTACCTCCAAGAGATAATTCAAATGTATAGATATTGACTCTAACAAGCGAATACAGTATTTAAATTCATCGAGTCTTCTGCTGCAATAGCAGCTTTCCAAAGGAACTTCTTGACCAAAAAGTTATTTAGAAACTTTTTAAACTTGATTCCATGTACTTAAACTTTTTTCCATTCTTTTTAATTTTTCTTTTATGGAATCCCACTGGAAAATTGACTTTGATATTGAGAGTCTAAGGTGCATGTAAGAGATTTCCTGTATAAATCCAGGGTTTTGAAGTTGCACTTCATGTTTTGCTGTGTTCATACTTTAATCTTCCTTGTACATTCAGGAAAGTAAGACTTGTATACAATGACAGGAATCTTAAACATGATATGGAGACATTCTGCATAACAGCAAGCTGTAATGGCTACTGTAGTTGCAAACAACGCTTAATCTGCTTTTGTAACCTTCGCACATAGTAGTGAACAATACAAGCTTTTCCTAGGTGTTGATGCAATGCCAATGTTTTCTCTCCAATATCTGGCTGAACCATGAAGATCAGAGCATAGCAACTTCAGTTTTAGAAAAGAGATCTTTCACTTCATGCAGGTATGGTCATGTTACAAAAATCTGTGATGCTGGGATATAAGGTCAAATCCTCACCTGTGAATGCTTGTTATCCTGTGGAAGCTGATTGTCACTACATCTAGTCAGTAGTCAATATTGTTGATTTTGCATACTGGGGTTGTGTCCCTGCAGATCCATCACAGGCAGCTATTTTGAAGGCAGAACTGTTATAGTAGGACATGTAGTGAAACAATCCAATAGACAGTATATGTATATTTTCGTGCAATAGCTGCTCTTCTGTCTAAGCTATATCACTCCCCAGGATAGCAGGATTCTTAAGTGATTAGAATTATTTACAAATAGTCCTAAACTTCAGTGCCAGGCTTCACAGGCTTTTAAGTATATGAATGCACCATAACAGCATGCACTTCTAAGGTGAAATTTCATAATTGTCATAATTGTCCACATCATTGGAATAGCCATTAGGATCTTTCTTTTCAGTCATGGTTATTTTTCTCTCATTTTTCAGTTCAAATGTTAATGATAATAAAACTGACATACATTACAAGATATCCCTGGGAGTGTTTTCTGTAAGATTTTTTTTTTGGTTGTTCTGTGATTGTTCTGTGATTTTTTTCCATTTGTTTGAATGCAATATTATTGTGTATTAAACTTGCCACATAGGTCACAAGAAAATAAATATTCATATTTAAATAAGCTGTAGAAACTATTTGTAATTATAATAGCTTTATGGTACTCTAAATTAAGACAGTAAATGAAGTCTAAGTTTAGCAATAAGATTACAGGAAAAAAAAGTATTGCAGTGAGTTCTGACAGATTTGTCAATTTTTGTTTGAGGTTTTGGTGAGGCTACTAGGGCATGTCACAGAGAGGGAATCGTTTCAGTCCTGAAAGAGAAGTAACAAACTTTATTGATATAAAGTAATGACTTAACTTTCAGTGCTAAATTCAGTTTTGGTTTAGCAAGATTTGATGGCCAGGTATATTTGCTTTCTTATTGCATAGAACTGCGAGGTAGACCCTTCTGTTGAGTAATGAGGTTCAGAGTAGATCCCTTGCTTTCTGAATTCCTTTTTGGAGAGGAGTCTAGGTGCAGCTGGATCCAGACTTAGCCACAGACTTGCTCAACAGTTTGTCTACAGGATTATATATGTGCCGTCAATCCTTTATTGATAATACCACCATTTAGCTAGGGTTTTAAAATTTTTGCATGCTATTAGTCACTTAGTTTTTGTTGCAGCAAGGAGCCTCTCAATGTAGATCAGTATCCTTGAAAGATGTCCCTGCTTAAGGGGAGAACCTTGCATGCAGTCAGCTGTCATTCAGCAAGGCTCAAGCCCTGGCTTGTCCACTGTTTCTAGACTTAAGATGATTGACCAATAGTCATATTTGCATAGTAGCATGATGTTTGGCCCGTTGTTCCAGACAGTCCTTGGCAACCATTTTCCCATCTGTTCTCAATGACTAGGTGAGCTAGATGCAGCCATCATAACCCCCACCAGTGTTAATGGCTTGATTAGTTTTACAGGTAAAGGTCAGGTTGGTAGAGGGGGGATGCACACCATCACAGGACAGGGGGTACGTAGGTAGAATGTGCTACTTGCTCCCTGCCCTACTTGGAAGTTCATTTCTGATACAAATGGCTTTTTTTAACACTTACGGTTCTATAGCTATGGGACTGCCATTGAAAACAAACTTTAAACAAATACTGGAGCAGATATTGTGAGTGCCTTCAGACCCAGGAAGTCTGATATACAGCCGTGGTAATTCTTGAATTTATTCTGTTGGTATTCATTAAGTATCTCTTTGCTCATATGTTATATTGATCTATGAACTATTCAAATAATAAGAGAAGCTAAGAATGTCAGTTTTCTGTCTTCAAGTATTTGCTAATGTGATTCAATAATAGCAAGACAAATATTAAGAAGTAGCATGGCAGAATATGTGAAGGTTCTCATCTCAGGAGTACTTGAGGCAGAATAACTTGACACATTTTTCCATTAAACAATCAGAGTCCTGTTGTGATAATAAAGTTTTCTCTGTCAGGTTCTGCAGATTCAGGATATAATTTACTCCATGAACCAAGTCAACTAACTGAGCCAGAAACAGAATATACATCACAGGAGAATATCAAGTAACTTGGGCATACCCGTATTTGTGGTAGAATGCTTCCTTGGAGTTGATATATCCACAGAGTTGTAGAAAACCAAAATCTTGCACTTGATCTGTTCCATTGAAAGAGCAAGTGAATCTATAAACCAGTTTCAATTATTTCAGTTTTTCTTTAGACTTTGGACTGTGATGGTTTTATATAACTGCCTAAATATGACCAACTGCAAAGTGTAGAGACTTGGACTCGTTTTTCCTTATGAGTCTCTTCCAACTTGAGAAAGTCTATGAACTACAGGTGTAACTTTTCCTAAATAGGTAAAGGAAAGTCTAGTTTTGGGGTAATTTATAATTCCATATTTCAATCTGGTCTACTTCTGAACTGCAACATTAAAATTTTCATGTTATTTGTTCTTTAAAAGAAAGAGACTTTGGTAAATGGAAACTGAAAGAGGATGCAATAGTTTTAAGATAGAAACTGAAACTTCCAACAGTTTCATGAAGATAAATGTATTTCAAAAATTTATGCTTTGAGGCATTGATAGCCTCATTTGTAAAATTTATCTTTGACAAATCAGTTTTACAGAATATTCCTTGTGACAAAATGTCTTCAGAAGAATCATAGAGCATGCTGTTGCTTCTCTGTGTATTTATTAATTTTAAAATAATTTGGCTTATTTGATAGTTACTCAGGTGAAGTACTGGGATGCTTGAAAGGCAAGAGGCAGCTGAAGGTCTAATCACAAATACTAGCTGAGTTCTGGAAGAAAGTCCTTTTTATATACCTAGTCTAATTTTTATTCCACTGAGTGTAAATGGGATGACCTGTCTTGTGTTTGCAAGATCTTGAGAAGACCTTAAATACTTGAGTATTCCTGTACTTGTTTGTTTTATGCATTCTTTTGCCTATTTTTTCTTTAGTCTCTTTAGTGTGTTGGTGTTTTCCCTACAACATTCTGTCTACCCTAGAGCATTTCTAGTAGCAGATCTGTTTTCATAAATCACTTTGAGAGAAGCCAACACTCATAAAGGAAATACATGTTGATTTCTGCACTGTCCTGACATCTAACGGAAAGTTAAAATAAAGGCCACAAAAAAATTTCACTGCAATTCATACCCTGCTTGTTTTGTTCTGTGCACATGCACTTCTTTTAGACTAGAATAACATTCTGATTTTAATCGTGGTTTTTCTCTTGTTAAATAAGATGGTAATGAAATGAAACACAACTAGGTTCCAGTCCTGAAATCTGTTCTCACTTTTTCATAAAGGAAAAGCTTTCACTGACGTCAATGACAGTTTTGCCTGAGTCAGAATTGTAGGATTGGGCAGAATAGTGTCTGGCTTAATGAATTTCAAAGAGATTTCATGACCAGACAGATAATTTTGGAGTGTCTTTCACAGCCAGTGGAAATGCTTCTTTTGATCATGTTTTGTTGTTGTTGTTGTTTTCATGCTTCTTTAAAACATTTTGCCTGGGAGATACTTTAACAATAAAGAACATTGTTTAACTGAAAGGATAGTAATGAGATCATTTTAAGAGCATTTTAAAATATTACTGAAAGATGCATGGACTTTCTTTTTGGATTTTTTTTTTGGAAGCAGCCCTGATAGGCTTTACTGCAATGTTTTTTTTTCTTTGTAGAAATTTGCATTGCTGTTTGGTAACTGAGGCAAGACTTATTTAATAAAAAAAAGAAAAAAACAATCCATATGTTTGAATCTTCTTAAGATTGGTTCACAGTCAGAGATCAAACAAGGAGAAGGTACAGAAGAAAGAAGGCATTTCAGAACCCATAGCAAACAAGGAAAGAAGTGTGGAAGGGTGGAGTTTATCTTGGTTTTCCCTTCCCCATTTACTGTGGCAGTAGAACTTGCTACCTGTTCAGTTTCATGTGCACTACCCTGCATCTATTGACTTTTTTAAGTAATTGCAACCAGTATAACCTGAAATAGGGCTTTGGCCTGTGAGATTTGATAAAGGGAAAATACTTATTAATCTGGAAGATTTCTTGAGATAGATAAGAATACTCACATTCAATACACTAGCATTCCTGACAAGTAATGGTTGGTTCTCAAGTCAGGGGATGTCTTTACCTAAGGACTTTTTATTTACTGTTAATAAATGGGATCCTGCACTATGCCAGAGAGTTATCCCAGCTTGGGGACCTTACTGGTCCTGGCTTGCTGCAATTCAGAAGAAGCTGTCTGAATAAAAAGGATTGCAGTGTTCCTGCAGTAGATGAGGGATGAAATCTCTGAGAACTAATGTTGAGGCTGATACGTGGTTAGGAAGCAAGTACTCCAGATAATAGGTATCAAATTGCAGGACGTGCAATTTAAACCAAATACTTCTATAATCACCTGGAACTTCCAGTGCCAAGAAGAAAGCTGTAATTTGTGGTTCCAATTAATTCTTAACTAATACTGTTGTGAGTGTTTGTCAATCAGAATAGTGGCAAAATGCCAGGGAACTTGAGGCATGGCCTTATTAAATATTACAAAATGTTATGTTGACTCTACTGAGACTGGTGTGTCTTAACCATCTACCTGTATTGTAGCACTTTTCTTCTTGTAGCATTCTTGCTCTATTGCTCTGAATTGCTTCAGATCTCAAACTCAGGCTGAAACAAACAGGAGTGTATTAAGCCATAGTAATAGGTACAGACAATTTTACAATCATACAATTTACTTTTGAGCTACTGAAAGAAGAAAAGTAACAAAAGTTTAGAACAGTCAATACTGTTTAAGAGATGGTTAGTATAGACACACCCAAGCCACTTGAATTTCTCCAGGTATTTTCTAGTCTATTTTTAGTTGTTTAGTGCAGAAGATAATAAAGCATTTGATCTAAGAATACTCGTGCAGATTTATGAACCTCTGAAGGGAAATAATAATTTACTCATTTGTCAAAAATAAAATTATAATTACTCTAAGTTCGTGTGTGTATGAAGGGAAAAATGGAAACCCACCTTTTTCCTTGAGGAAACATTAAACACAGGAGGCTGGTATTATATTAATTGAAATGTTATTCCAGACTTCTGATTCACTGCCTCCTCAATATGCCAGCAGAACTTGTATTAGTTTTAGCTAAAGAAAATCGTCCAATAAACTAACTTTGTGAAGGGACTATTTATTATTCCTGATTTAATTTGGGCATAATGTACATAGGAAGTATATCTGCGAGTGAATTCTAACATCAGTTACAAGGTTATGACTTAGACCAGAAGTCTGCTTTGCGCAATGAAAAGACTGAGGAGGTAAGAGACCTGGGAATGCACTTTTGAAACTTCTCATAGTGATGCAAAATACCATATTTGTCTTGTGCCAAATGTCTTTGTTAGTCACAAAAGTAACATGATTACAAAACACCTGATATTCTTTAGAGTTGCTAGAGTCCAACAGAATCCGTGCTCAGTCTGATGGAGCTTAACTACCACATAATCTCTGCTCCTTTTTTGAAAACGGAACCCCATGTGTGCTGGCACAAGTGAAATGTTTCTTGTCTGTAGTTGTTGGGCTTTGCAACAGTCATTCCTAGCTAGCTGAGATCTTTTTTATTGTTACTCTTAAACTCTTCCAGGCTCTTGATGACCATTAAGAGTGATAAATAACTTGCCTTAATTCAAATATTTTAAGAACTTACTGAATTGGGAATGGTTGGACTAGAAGATCCGATGGGTCCCTTCCAACCTGGTTGTTCTGTGATTCTGTAATTTAAGTTTTTATGGAATACATTTTCATTACCCTAAGGGATTTCTCTAGAAAGTCCTTTTATGTTGGCTATGCCCCTCATTTCATGTTCCTCAGAGAAAGCTTAATTTTATTCTGAGTATTCTATGATGGAGTAATTCTTTGTGTTAATTTACAAACGCATAGGTGGTCTTTGATAGCCTTATTTGTCAATATTGTGGATGTTTCTAGTGCTAGATACATTCAATTCAGACAGTCTATCAAGTATTGAGCTAAGAGGCATACTTGAATGTTTGTTTTTGGTTATTGAAGTAACAAAATTGGTGCATGAAACCTAAAAAAAAACTACTGCAACTGAAGATTTTAATATTTAACTTGGCTACAGGAGTTCACACAAAAATGTAGACAGTATTAATTTTGAAACTAAAACCTGATTTATATGCCCCAGAAACAGCTATAGACAGATGATCTTCAAATCCTACAAGCTTATTTCTGATCTGTGTTGCTAATTTATAGTATTTTTTGACACATTTAGACCAACTAATGCACGTGTAAATGACATGACTTAGTGTGTGTGCTCTACCTCTTGACCACACTGATGGTGGTTTGGTGCAGACTATGGAGGAGGTAAAGGCCTGAGCTATAGCTGGGCTGTGAACTCCTCTAATTTCAGTATGTTCACTGAAAACCCACAATAGAGCAGAGTGACACAATGAGCATCAATGCATATGAGCTTGGAACGTTGATCATCAAATTAATATATGAATTGCTGGTGGCTTCTCAAAGACTTATTTATCAAGGAACAAAGTTATGGGTAAAAGGAGTCACATGCATACCTCTTGCTGTCACATGTAATTTGACCATGAGCCCATCACTTTATAAATATGACAGACTGTGAGCCTTTGAGGTCTTTCTGCTAGGCAGTATGGCTGCCTAGTAATGATCTTCCCTTGCACTGGGATACCTCTCAAGGATACTCCTTAAGGCTGAGAGACCTTTTTATCATTGGCAGATCTTTGATAAGTGTCTGGTATCACGAATAACCTTGTAGTGTGGTACGTCATTTTTGCCTTGGTAATTTTGATTGCATGCAAATGAAACTACATAAACTTTGCATGTATAATCCAGCTGCATCAAGGCTCTTCTCTGACTCTTCATGTTGACTTTTCTTGCAGCAGTGCTTGTAAGAAGACTAGTTCTTGTGTGTGCTATGTTCAACACTAGTAAGGTTGAAAATTGCATTCTTGCCAACTACAGTTTGACCTTTTGACAAGTGCTTTCTTCTTAAGAGTTGCAAATACTATAAAAAAACACTGACAGGGGTTTTTTTTCTGCTCTTACATGCTTTCAGGGTAACAGTAACTACTTTCTGGCCAGAATACACATTGCCTACTGTTAACTACTGGCCTTAGAACTACTTAGGGACTAAACAAATTGTACCTTATAGTAAAAGGGGGAACAATGAATTTATTTGCATTTACTTATATTCAGATTTGTCAGAATATTCAGAAGTGGCTAACAACAGGCCAGCGAGCTTTGCTGTAGAATGACTTATTCAATGTGGCTTGTATGCCAGTCTGACAATGTCACGTTGTGTGTTGTGTCTGACCTGATTTGCTACAAGGTTAGGTCAAATCCCTCACTAAAGGAGAATAGGGAGTTTTACAGCTTGCTCTAGGGCAGATTAAAAATGGAAATGTTTGCCATAAGGTCCTTCTTCAACTAGTTCCTGTAGGTCTATATTTTAAAAAACAAAAGCGATTTCAAATCTCAGTGGCTTACAACCATCTATTTAAGCATATGCCTTACTCTTAATCAGAATCCAGAATAGTTTATCAATGCTGTTACAAAGTACGTTTATAACCCATTGCAACACTTCTGTGGTATATAGTCCAATAGAATAAACAAAGATGACTGTCTTTCTCCATAAAATGTCACAAAGCTAGCTCAGACACATGCATAATCTATTAAATCACTCATCTTGCACAAGAATAACTCCTCTCCTACCCTTCCCTACCCCCTTACTCTGTGATTCTTTGGGAAACATTATGTAACCTCTAAACTGCGCTTTTTGGTGTGTTCTTGAGCTTGATCATGTACATGACACAATTTTAAGACAAAGATGTATTACATCAAGCTTTTCCTTTTTTTAGCTCTGAATCTTAATGCCATATTGATAATTTTACAGCACTGTAAAACACTGCTAAGCAGCAGTGTTCTGCAAGTATGTGGGTTCTTTAAATTTATTTTAGATGAAAGGTGATTGTATTGAGAATTTCTGAAGGAAATTTTTTTATATGTGAGGAAGGATTAAATCTTTTGGTCAATAGATTGGCTTAGAGTTGCTTTTTCTGAATTTCAGGTATAATGTAATACTTCTTTGGATAAATGTTGGATTAGGTGAATATTTAGTTGGCAAAATTTTGATCCTGTATCATGGATATCACAGGAGAGTGCACAAATATATAAAATAGAAAAACATTTGATTGGTTTTGGGTTTAACCCACTAGCTAAAAGACAATCTCAACAAGAAATGTATGGAGTAGACACATTTACTATTTCAATGAGTCATGGCTTAATCTCATTTTAACAGCTGATGATTTATCAGTTGTCTTTATTCTCTGAAACTTGATTATGAAAAATAATGTAAAATCTATAGTAAATTAAAGTTTAAATATGTTTTCATGTTCACATAATCGGTTCCATCTCAGTCTTCCAAGTGATTAGTGAACCATTCAAGAAGGCATCAGCTGGAAGTGTGAGCTTTTAAAGGCATATTGCTCATGAGTGTTCTTACTATTAGACAGGACAAACTTATTTCTGTATATAGATTTATAAGCAGGGATGAAATAAGCCATGTATCTACCAATTACATCTGCTAAATATTTCATTAAAAATAGCTCAAATTAAAACTAAACAAGGAAAACCTCCCCCCCCCAAAAAAGTCGTTGATAAGAACTGCAGCTTAGTGCTGATTAAACATAGAGAATTCGTGATAAAGTTGATAGATGATTTGGCTTTCAAGGCATCACTGGAATATCTGTGACACCGATAAATTGGATACTTTGATTTCTCTGGCTCACAGGCATCTCCGTTATGGAGGAGGATAGATGAGGTATTTTCATTCCCTGTGCAAGATTCTGTCTCTGAACTCTGATGGGAAAGCTGGTGGGAAAGGGACAGATGGAGCAGACTGTGGGGTACACAGGGCACCCCCCAATATTACCATAACACCTGAAATTAAAACATTTATGTTGCTAGCAACTCTACCTTGTCATCTTAGCAAAATGTTTTGGACTCTAACACAGACAAGATGGATGTTCTGGGAGTATTTTGCCAGGATATTTTCAGGGTGCAGGAACCCTCTTATAAAAATTCATAGGACCAGATTAATGGAGTTTATTTGGATTCAAGCTTGATATTTTGCCCACGTTCTTGGTATATACTTGGAAAGAGTATTTCTCCATTTTTTAGATAATCTCAGTGCTAAAAACATTGATTAATCATTAGTCAATTTTATTTTATAACTAAAAGTCACAAACTGATTTTTATGTGACATAGATATATCAAAACTGTATGTAGTTTATAATGAGATAAAAATCTTTTTTTTCAAGCATAGCTAAATTCAACACTATTTTTTATGGGTAGCATTATTTAAAAATATAGCAACCTTTTACAATACAGTTGCAGAAATTATCTTATTTTATTGTGAGTTGCACTACAAGAATTTAGAATTATTCAGTTGTTTTCACTGGTCTCTTGAGTGACACCTTAGATGTAATTAAAATGAATGTGATGATCTGTGTGGTTTGTGAAGTCATTATTGCATTTGTAAATGGCAGTGTTGAAATAGCTTTCATAAGCCTTCTGCTAGCTCTCACCAAATATAAGCAACATAATTAGACACCTTATTGTTAAACACTCCAAAATACCTGTTGGGAGTCAGCAATGTGGGAGGATGTCTATTTTCAACATATTCTGAGTATTACAGGTCAGATCCACAAAGCAGTAAGGATCTGAAGTTCCTCTTCAGGTCAAGCCTGTCGCCTGCAAAATTCACCTAGTTCCGTTGGCATCTATTGGTTAAATTACCCAATGTTCTTCTGCAAATAGACAAAAAAAAAAAGCTTTATCACTGCTGAGATGAACAGCTCTGATTCTTGGTGTGTGTGGTGATGTGGGGTTTTTTACTTTTTTGGATTTTTCATGTGTTTATTTTGTTTCCTTGGGTTTTTTTGGTTTGGGTTGTTTTTTTTAATGAGGAGATTCCCCCACTCAAGCCTTTGTCCCAGTGCCTAAAACAGTCATTTGGGATATAGAAAATACTTTATATTTCTGTTCTATTTTAACTGTTTTTTTCAGCCTTTATTTGCTTATATCAGTCCCTTAATTTTGCATAAGACTAACAGAAACAGGTATTACAGAGTAAAGAAAACATTAGGTTTTCAAATGCATATGAAGATGCTAGAATTTCTTAATCAATTCTGCCTATTAGTATTTTTATTAGAGACACTTATGTGACAACTAGAAACTGGGAGATTACTATTGCAGGGGGTGGAGGAATATTCCGGCACTTTTCTTTCTCCCAGCCCCCTGTCTTACTCTTGCATGAAATAAACCTACTCTGAAAAATTATAGATGTGTTGTATGTTGGGTGATGAAGGGAAATTTTTATCCTGTGCTTGCATGTGTAATGGAGAACAAACTTGCCCTTTAAACAACACCAAAACAAAGGAAGGTTAACCACAATGGTGGCCTCAATCTGTTTTTCCAGGCTAAAGGTGGGGGAAAGGATCTAGTAGAGGAATATATCTTCAAGCTTCATAAACCTTTTTGGCAAAAGAAATATCAGAGAAAGGAAGGGATATCAGCATAACACCCTAACTTTTGTTAAACTGTTTCACAATTTAGTGAGATGAATCTCATTTTATTCCTCATACCTTCACACTTCTATTTCTGACCATTTTTTTAATCCACATTCCCAAATTCTAATAATCTTTCTCTTTTCTCTTGAGTTCATGCAAGCATCCATGCTTTGAACAAACAGACATTTTTGCTACCTCAAACATTGCTTTCTGATATGAAGCCTGGTTTACTGCCTGTCCGCTAGTAATCTACTACTACTTTCTGTCTATTTAATGGCCATTCTTGTTTTAGGAGATAGTATGAGTGAAGTAAGCATTATCCTATGCTGAGGAGAGGTTGGGATAACTCTTGAAAGATTCCTGCACCGAGGGAAGAGTAGAGAACTTCCTCTCTGGTGACAAATACCAACTCCTATTATCTCTGGACTTGCCACTCACGTTTAGCTCCTCTCCCTCTACTGTCGTCTTAACATCCCACCAAGTATGTTCATCCCTAGCACTCTCCCTCAAGGTTGGTGTTTTTTCTTTTGGTGTTTTTTTTTTTTTTTCTCTTCTGTGGAGATGCCAGTCTTAGGGCAAGAGTATTAACTTTTCCATTTGAGAAAATATTCCTTTTTTGATGGGTGGCATCATACAATTAACAGCCCAAGCACTGTGGCTCTGTGGAGCTTGGAAAGCCTTAGCCACGGTGCTTGAGTTTATAAAAGGTTATAACGACTCTGTTGTGTTATGCTAATGAGGAAGTTGGCTGATGGAGGTGGGAAATGTACCCTGGCAACATGATTGTGTGGTTGGGCTGTGACCAATGAATGTTTGCTACTAGGGCAGAATCGACCAATCAATGTTTGGCGAGCTTGGGGTATAAATATGGCTGGTTAACCCAATATAAAGCAACTTCCTCTCGGATCATGTTGATCATCGTGTGTTGCCCAATTTCTTCCATTGCTATGCTTTCTTATTTCCATGTGCATACATATCTCTTGCTGAAGGTCTATAACCCCAGGTCTTGTAATTTCCACCCATGATTTAATAATGTGGGGAAAAACACCTGTTGACTGGCACTTGTGGCATATTACTGGCTTTGAGTGAAACCAAACCTAAATCAGAGTGAGATTTTATCTGAGATTATTCATAATCTCAAATATAGTTTCAATAACTCATTACATATATTGAAAAGATTTATGGGTTTTCTTGCATCAGACAAGTTGAAAGAAAGTTACTTAACAGAAAGCAGAGCTAGATTTCAGCATCTGCAGTTTGTTGTGTGGGAAGAGTAACAACAGTAATACTAGTAAAGGTGTGTTTGTGTGTGCTTTGGGGGTTTGGTTTTGTTTGTTAATTGAGATTCCTCAAGTAAAAGAAATGTTTTACCATTTTGTGGCAATGCAATACATGCGTCATCCTACTGAAAAATGTTTTCAGCCAGCAGCAGATGTTGTACTGTTGTGCTGAAAAAACTGATGAAACTTAATTAGAGGGTTACTATGTCTTAAAAATGTTTGCTAGCTCCCAGGTTAGAAAATTATACTGGATTACAAAGCTACCAGCAAAGTCTTTTGAAAAATACACTTTAAAAGTAAAGTTACAGAGATTAGGGAGCTTTCATTTGTCCAGCATCAATTTACCTTAAGAATTTGCATCTACTAACTTGAATTATGAGCTATTGTGTTGTTTATCAGAGTGTTTCATGGAAAAGTTGCCATCTAACAATTTAACATGTTATTTGTTATGGAACAATGCTGCCATTTGTCATGTTTTGTCAAAACTAGAAGAATTCAAAAGTAGGTTAAGGTCTGTTGAATATGACTGGTAATGAATAAAGTAATATATTCATACTGAAATGGTGAAACTGGTAAAATTTTTAATCTTATACATACTAAATACTGAGTTTTAGACTGTTATTTTGTAGGAGGAAAGAGAAGTACATGAAACACTGATTTGCTTTATTGTAGTTTGTTATGCTGTAAATTTAATTATTTAGAAAATGTTTAATGCAACTAAAAACATTTAAATTACTTTGACAAACTGATACAATTTTTTTCATTTTACATAGTCTGTTCTGAGTTTACACTCAGTTTTTGCATGATAGTTATGAACAAATAAATATCAGGGAATATAGCATTAAGGAGAAATATAATGCAACAAAAATTTGACATAGTTTCTGTTCTGACTCGCCGAGTAGGTTTCAGCAAGAACAGTGTGATATGTAAAACTAAATTATACTTAATCTTTTAAACTTGTTTTTGGGGCTGGTATTTAAAAGAAATCAAGTGGTCTATTTTCCTAGCATAAAATTAGAGAAGTTATTTCCAAGAAAAATCTTTCTCCCACAATGTAGAACAAAAGTGCATTTAATATCTGATGTAAACTGTGTGTGCATATAATATATAAAAATAAATCATAGAATCATCAGGTTGGAAAAGACCCATTGGATTTTAGAGTCCAATCAAGACCTATGTGGTCAATGTTGCTGTAAAGATCTAGTGGTCAATCCATGGGTATGGGGACCCCAGGAGTGTCCTGTTGTTTATCTCTGCATGGGAAGATAATAGACTAAATGCAGTGCATGAGAACAAGATCTCCACATAAGAGGATGAAGTCTGCCTGTTCTATGACCATGATTTGGGGAACATGCCTTGCATTCCGCAAGGGCAGAGGCATCATTAACCCTCCCTTTTCAAAAGATCTGTAATTAAGAATATCACTCAACTTGCTGTTTTAAAACAGTGTGTTCTCATGAGAGCTCCACAGGTTGTTTGAAATCTGGGCCTCTTCCCAGTATTTTTCAGCCAGTTGCATGAGCTTGCTGACAGAGCTGTCTGGACAGCCACTGGCTCACATTCCTTGTAGTCTCTGCTCCAAGCCAGCATTGGGCCCAATTTCAACAAATACAGACGGACCATCACAATCTAGAGCTCAGCATGGGACTGCCACCACATGCCTTCAAGATATAAATATATATGCAGTCAGAGAAGGACAGGAATCTGCATAAGAGGTGTATTTTTGCTCTTACCAATCCTTTTACCTGACAAAAATTCCTTCTTGTAAACTTTTTCTGAAATTTCTTCTTTCTACTTTAGGATTGGTGTAGCAGGCTCACGTATGCTGTCTTGGGTACATGATTTTGTTGTGTCTCCCGTTGCCACATTATTTCTCAACCTATCTGTTCCGGTTTTACTACAGAATATCCCCTTTTCTTCATGTATAGAATCACTATCAGAAAGATTGGTTTAGGAATGGGATGACCATATGTGACAGCAATGTTAACCTGAAAGCACAGGTATGAGAGTATCCATGTCCTGCCAGAAGGTGTGGAGTGATACAATGTTATGACTGGGTGTTCCAATACCTGTACACACTACAGAACTAAAAATTTAACATTTATTCACAGTGAACACTAAGAACAAAAGCTTATGTCTAACTGAGATAAACTAAACTCCTTTTATTTTTTATTATTTTTGAATGCTTCTCTGTGTGTACTTGGAAACTTGATCTGACTTCCAATTACTTGGACTCAGAATCTTATGAACTAAGGGTGAGCTCTTGACATTTGTGTCAGTGTGCACTAGCTAAGATTTTCCTTAGTGGCTTTGGACTGTCTGACCTCTTGAGAAGTTCACCACTTTTTAATTTACTTTGATTTTTCTGCCCAAACGTGTTATTTACAGGTCTATAAACCTGTAAACAGATGATTGTGTTAAAAGAATGTTGGGGTTTTTTTCCCTTGTTAGCTTTATACATCTGTACTGGATGCCATAACAGAACTGAACAAATAACTGAATAGGCATTAGGAGCTTAGATGCAAACTTTGTAACCATACATGGGTTTTGGCAGTTCATGAAGAGAAGAGTCTGCTTCCTGATCCATCTTAAGCTTTCAACCTGCTCATTTTCATTATTTTATTCTCTTCCTTTTTTTCCTTCTCACTTATTTCAAGCTGCAGTTAAAGCATGATATCTCTCAGCAGAACATGATAGAAAGTATCAAGAAAAACAATTTAAAAGCAATAAAGAATTTGGTTGTATGTTTGATAATGAGAAGATTAGTACTTTACTTAAGTACATCATGAATACTCTTTAATGCTTTTTGGATGATTCACTTCTAATCTATTTTTTGTTGCATAAATTCTGACTATGGATCTCTTAAAATGAAAATAATCATTTAATGGTAGGTATTTCAGTATCTGCTTCCCTAGTCTGATTTATCTTTCAGAGTTTTGGAGGGGAAGGAGCAGTAGACTTAGGGCAAGGTAGAGAGAGTTGCTTGGACAATCTGGTACATGCCTAGAGCATGGATGACCTGGCATATGTTCTTCCATGCCTTGCTACTAGCAGAACTGACCTGAGTGACTTGGTTTCACAGTGCAAAACTAAAAGAAAAATCTTTTTCTTGTTGTCCCTGTGAAGTACTTGGAAACAAATTCTGCTACGTTTTGTTTACAGAGGTAATATTTCTGTATTTTATTACATTGTTTTGGTAGTATGTCCTAAAATTCTATATATTTGTAAATAGCTGGTTTCGTATGCTTTCAGAAATTTTGAATATTTTATATTTGTTCTAGAAAATGGGCAGGAATGTTGACATGCTATCCTGTCGTAGGAAAAATGTAATGGTGTGACCATTTACAAAGATAAGAAATTAAACATCACTTCTTGTTTTCTGCAACACTTTGATAATAATACAGTGGCACATCAAAGAAATGTAAAATATGCTCAGAAATATTGAGCAGAAACTGGCCTGTGCCCTTATCAATATGACCATCTCAAAGCCTTATCATTGTCTTTTCTGCTGTCAAACGTGTGTCCCAATTTATTGACTCCGTGCCCTTATGAAATCCTATCTCCATTTAGTTACAACATACAAGGCATATGCAGACAGATCTCTTCCTTTTTCCTGGGTTATTTTTGTCAATATTTAGTAACTATTTTTTTCAATGTCACCTTCTAATTAAACAAAAATCTGGAGGAAGGAAGTTCAATAGAGAAATTCCTTTTGATATCAGACTTGCATAAGATACACTGCCTAAGATGATTCTCTTTGACTCAGTAACAGGATAAATACTTCATGAACTTCATTGCCTAGTGCAATCTTATGTTCAGCAAAGTAAATGTGTAATTATTTTTAGTTCTTTTAGCATTCAAATATGAATTTTAACGCCACCAAATTGAAGTTTGCAAATGCAAATTTTGTTGTAGTGAAATATGAGACTCGTTTTGTCCTCTTTTTGCATCATTTTGCCTGAAGTGCCACGCTTCATCGCTAGTTCACGGTACTGTTTTAGTCATTAATGTTGACAAATTATGTTCTCAAGGGAAGGAGGAAGTGCTTTGCATCTAAGGTGGCCTGACCACAGTCAACAGATCTCAAAATTCAAGCCTTAGTGCTGTGCTTTTTCTTTTTTTCTTTTTTAAAGAAAAGAAAATCAAGGAGTGGTGAGCATATTTCAGAAAAAAAATCAAAACATATTTTCTGTTGAAATAATATGCATACAACTTCAATAAAAATCAATTATATCTAGTTACAGTACACTTCCTAGTGGAAAAATCATAAAACCTGGCTAAAAATGCCAAGTCATAATTATTATGCTACTCTAATTTTATGGTAATTTAGTAGCTAAAAGTTCTATAACAACATGATGTAGGTAACATCCAATGTGCTATTGGATGTTATGTAATTTGCATGCTAATTTATGGACTAAACCATAAGGCTATACTAGGAAGAAACGGAGATAAAAATGTACATAGCTTATGGAACTATCATAATTTTGTTTATATCCTATGAAAACTAAATTGTTACTAAAGTGAAAACTTCAGCCTTCTCATCCATGTCATAATATGCTACTGTTTTGGGGTTTTTGTGGGGTTTTTTTTTTTTTTCTGGAGAGAAGCAGCAAAAAAAAAGTGATAGTTATGCAGGAAGTAGAAGAAACCTTTTACTTTAATATCTGGATAATGTATGTTAATCTGGAAATTCAGGAGTGTCAAAATAAAGCTTGTATGAAACAAAATTACTTATTCTTTTTCTACCTCTACGTATTCTTTAATGACCTTTTTTCTCCTTTCTCCTTTTTCTAGTAAATATGACTGACTTAATCTTTAGGGTTGTTGTCTGAGTGTGCTTTCTGGTAGTCTGGCTATGTTCATATCTCCTGGTTAGCTGTTGGAAATTTGTAAAATCAGTTGTCAGCATACAATCACTATTTTAATACTATTCCATCATTTTGATCCTTAGTCTTTACTGTAATCTCTGATCTACAGTAGAGTGTGTGATCCTTCTTAGGATTTTTGTTTGGTTACATGAGCATTTTCCAAGTTAGAACCTATTTCAAGAATAGATTCAACTTTCTGTACAATATTGCAGTAGATTTTGATAAAAATATGTTAGTGGGTAATGTTTGAATACCTGAATAATATCTGAAGCTGAGAAAATTCAAAACATGTCCTTGTAGCTCTACAGTGATTTAATTCAGTTGAAACCTGGAACCTGAGTTAATTGTGCCTTAATATTTTAATTATAAAGTTTCTGACTATCATTAGGAAGAGGTATTGCTAATCCACTGCAGTGAAGACACTCTAGAAGTGTATAGGTCCTGCTACTGGAGGATAAGAGGGAAAGTGTCTCTCTGAATTGATGGAATTAAGAACAACTACTGTAAACATCTTGTTGCAAAATAATCACTGATATCTAAAAGTCTTTAGCACAGACTGCTGTTAACAGAAGTTTTAAAATAGAATGTTAAAAACCACTTCTGCTCTTTCAGAAGTGACTAGAAAAGCCATGTGGTTTCAGCATGATGTTTTAAGAGTAGGATTATGATTGCATATTGTTCACAGCAACAAAGAAGTGGGTTGACATTTCATCAAAGCTCTTTAGCACAACACAAAGCTATGGGTTCATTGAGTCAGGTTAGCATAAGCTGTGGAATATGCAGTTTATTGAGAGAGTTTTTGGGAAGAATGGTCTTGAAATGGAGATAAGTACAGGAGACATCTATGGAAAGAAAACTTGCTTTTCCTGCAATAATAATAGGGGTTTTTCCTATTAAAAAGCATATGCCATCATTAATTGAATGTACCTTTATATTCTGGAATACTTCTTGTTTTCAGTGTTTCTAGAAGATAATTGCACAAACAAGGTGGGGAGAATACAACTTGAAACTACATGATGCCATCACTTTTCTTGTCTCAGGAGAGAAAGTAACTGGGACTACATGAAGTATTTTAGGCAGAAAATAATTGAAATTGCTAGTCATATAAACTGATTTAGTCTTTGGACTCAATTTTGTCACATGGTCTTTTTAAAAAAATCCAGAACAAAAAACCTCAAAACCCACAGTCCATTTCATAAAAACAGGCTGTCTGTCTTTAGAACTGTCCTATAAATTTTTCTCCAGAGCTTTGTTGTTGTTCAGTTACATTTCATGAGGTTAGACAGCATTACATTGGTAAGTCCATGGTCTTGCACCAGAAGATAGATACTGTAAGAGGAGTTTTGTCATGGAGTAAGTCAAGGGCATAGTGCATGTGTGGAGGGATCTTCTTTTACTGTAGTTCCTTTGAAATCACAGAACATCGTATTGCGTCTTTCAACTTAATGCTGTTTCTGCTTTCAGGTGTCTTGTGTGATGGAAAATATGTCCTGGGGAGGGTAGATCAGGAGGTATAGATGGGAAATCAGTGTTGATTAGATAAGCAATATTTTAAGATTATGACATAGAGTGAGGCTTTCAAAATATCCAAATGGCAATTGAGCCTCATTGTCCAACTTAAAACATTTCAGGAGTAACTGTGTAACAACAAAAGGAACTGGTAAAAAGTTGTCCAGGTTTTTATGGCACCATGTAAGAATCAGTAGAAGAGTCTGCAGAAGTCTTGATCGGTCTGCACCAGAACTGGTGTATTAATTTCAGAAAGCCTTAAATGAGTTGCAAACACAGAATTTAGTCTGCGGTGACTCAAAGTAATAATTTAACCAGATATTAGTGACTTATGCTGTATAATATGAGATGAAATATTTCAGAAGATAGATCTAAAAGTATGAAGGAAAGAATGGATGTTTTAGAAGAATCATCTTTCCAGATTTGGCTACTTGTTCTAGGTACTTTTCTCCTTCATATTAAGCTTAAACTACTACTTCAGAAACAAACAAAAAACTATTCTGATCTTATTTTTTCCTCTACTGACTTGTCTAATCCATTTCTGTTCCTTGTGCTTTTGTAAGAAGTTTCCTATATAATTCAAGAAAAACAATATTTGGTTTTGCAAATGTTATTGTGTCACCTCTTTATTTGAAAGAGTAATTTATGGATAACTAAAATAATAGGTTTGGAAAATAAACACATTGAATAAACAGAATACCTGAGCCTTGTTAAAATTCTAAACCATGAATTTTAATTGTAGCTAATATTTATGTGCAGCTTGGTCTTAGGTAGTTTAATTAAATAAAAATCTTATTCTGCAATAATTTCCTGAATTAAAAAATGTAACTCAAAACTCTGGTTTTGGGTTTTTTTCCCTCCTGTTCATTTTGTTTTAATGAACACCATTGCTTCTCTGAAATAAGTTCCCAGCCTTGTAATGCCTCCGCATACTTACTGTATATTTTCTTCTGTTGCTCAGTTGGAAGCTTTATCACAACCTTTTCTCAGGCATTTGCTATGCCTAGCAATGTTTAAAGATTTGGTGTGACTCATAATTTCATAGTTAAACAAGGAAGTGTCATATATGTATGGCAGTCAACAGTAATTGCTCTTTGTATTAGAGATGAACACTGGGTTAAAATTTTTCTTCTTATTTTGTGATTACCATCTCCAAGATAATTCCTTTTCAAGTTTACTTCTGAAGTCTAGCTGCCTTTGAAAACTGGTGCAGAAAATAACATGATCTGTATAAGAAAAAAAGTGTAAGGTTTTCTTATAAACCTTCAAGTTAGCTTGCAGCTTGGCTAAGTTGTTACATTTACCTATTTTGTATGATTTTTCCTCTTTGAGTTTATTAATACATGATTGTCAACTTTTTAGTGGTATGAGAATACAAGGAATTTGGGAAAACATAAGTGAAAATGGTGGTTAATTCAACAAACTTGGTGCACTTTTATTTTGCACATAAGAGGCTCAATGAGACAGTGGGTTGCTAGATGAAAGGCCTGAATAGAAACCTTTCTTCTATAAACTGAATCTTTTAGTTACTACAGGAAAAATGGGGAGGTTTTTGCAGGACGAAGGACACAGGAAAGTGGAGGCTGTCCTTGAAAGACCTTGACTAAGAGAAGGAGAAAGTAACAAGAAGAAACACAAATACAGGGTGGGTGAATTAGTAGCAAAACCCAATCATTGTAAAGATAACAGCATGTGTTTTCAGTAGTTAACATTTATAAAGGAGACATTATGCCCAAATAAATGTCTTCTGCTCATCAGGCAGTAATCCATGCCTCAATCCCCTCAGAAAGACCTTGAGCTGCTGGAGCATGTGCAAAGGGCAATAAAGCTGGTGAAGGGGCTGGAGAAGAAATTCTCTGAGGAGCAGCTGAGGGAACTAGGACTGTTTAGCCTGGAGAAAAGGAGGCTGAGGGGAAACTTCCTTGCTCTTTACAGCTACCTGAGAGTAGGTTGTAGTGAGGTGGGTGTTGGTCTCTTCTCCCAAGTAACTAGTGATAGGATGAGAGTAAATGTCCTCAAATTGCATTAGAGGATACTTACATTGAGTATTAGGAAAGAAATCTTCACCAAAAGGGCTATAAAGCATTTGAACAGACTGCTCAGGGAAGTGATTGAGACACGATCCCTGAAAGTATTTAGAAGATGTGTACATGAGGCACTTAGGGAGTTGACAGTGTTAGGTTTACAGTTGGACTTGATCATCTGGACTTCAGTAAAGCCGTTGACAGAGTTTCTCACAGCATTCTGCTACGGAAACTGTCAGCCTCTGGCCTGGACAGGCACACACTCTCCTGGGAGGAAAACTGGCTGGATGGCCGGGCCCAGAGAGTGGTGGTAAATGGTGTTAAGTCCAGCTGGAGGCCAGTGACAAGTGGTGTTCCCCAGGGCTCAGTGCTCGGTCCAGTCCTGTTCAATGTCTTCATCAATGACCTGGATGAGGGCATTGAGGGTACCCTCAGCAAGTTTGCAGATGACACTAAGCTGTGTGCAAGTGTCAATCTGCTGGAGGGTAGGGAGGCTCTGCAAAGGGACCTAAACAGGCTGGACCGCTGGGCAGTGTCCAATGGTATGAGGTTTAACACGGTCAGATGCTGGGTCCTGCACTTGGGGCACAACAACCCTATGCAGAGCTACAGAGTGGGAGAAGCCTGGCTGGAAAACTGCCAGGAGGAGTGGGACCTGGGGGTGTTGGTTGACAGCCAACTGAACATGAGCCATCAGTGTGCCCAGGTGGCCAAGAAGGCCAATGGCATCCTGGTTTGTATCAGAAATGGTGTGACCAGCAGGTCCAGGGAGGTGATTCTCCCTCTGTACTCAGCACTGGTGAGGCCGCTCCTTGAATACTGTGTTTAGTTGTGGGCCCCTTACCACAAGAAGGATGTTGAGGCTCTGGAGCAAGTCCAGAGAAGAGCAACGAGGCTGGTGAAGGGGCTGGAGAACAGACCCTATGAGGAGCAGCTGAGAGAGCTGGGGTTGTTTAACCTGGAGAAGAGGAGGCTCAGGGGAGACCTCATTGCTCTCTGCAACTACCTGAAAGGCGGTTGTAGAGAGGAGGGAGCTGGCCTCTTCTGCCAAGTGGCAGGGGACAGGACAAGAGGGAATGGCCTCAAGCTCCGCCAGGGTAGGTTTAGGCTAGAGATTAGGAGGAAGTTTTTCACAGAAAGGGTCATTGGGCATTGGAATGGGCTGCCCAGGGAGGTGGTTGATTCACCTTCCCTGAAGATGTTTAAGGCATGAGTGGACAAGGTCCTGTGGGACATGGTTTAGTGTTTGATGGTTTGGACTCAAAGATCTGGTAGGTCTCTTCCAACCTGGTGATTCTACGATTCCTCTATCACTTAAAGTAGCTGCTAGTAGAACAAAAAACGTAGATGTTCTTTCCTTTTTCTGAAAATGATGGTGGTGGTATGATATTGCAAGGGAAGTAATATGAGGATTTCAGGGATAGTAAGAAGCAGTTGTATGCCTCAGCAAAAGGTAACTGAAATATTCTGATAGTGTGAGAGGGAGGGTAACCTAGTAAGGTTCCTAGAGTCTGCTTGCAAAGTATCAAAGTGACAGGTAGGAAAAACTGAGTGAAAAATTGCTAGCAAAGTAAAATGTTACTTAACTAGATTTTGATCTCATAGGTTATTTTAGTGAAGAAAAACATGAAAAATTAATTATCTTGTTTACGCTACATTCTTGTTTAGCCTTTAATTGCATGTAGAAAGTAAGTAACTTAGTATCTTTGTAAGAAATGATTCCTTCTTATAGCATCATGAGAAGACTGACGAGAGGATCCTTAAGAAATCTAAACAGATAAGTGGTGTTTTGTGTTCTTGGAGGATTTTCTTTTGTGGATTTAGATATGGTTTTTTTGTTCAGAATGGAGAACTTATCAAGATCATGAGAAATACAGAGGACGTATTTCTCATTGGAACAATGATTTTATTACAGTTAACTGTGTTTTAGTCATCTTTCATGAGTACTTTAGAAGTAAATATACTTGGTTCAGCCAATTTAAAAACTTTATCATCTCTGACAGCCTACTTGTATTTATCTCAAAAATCCTATAGGTTTTGTTTTACTTGTGTTTAAATGCAGTCTTAGACTGGATCCATGGTATATGCTAACAAATATGACTTGAGTATGATAGCTGTTACCCCAGTCTCCATTTCCAGCTGTTTGGTATTTGTGTCCAAGAAATAACCGTTTCTTTCCATCAGATGTTTGTGACCATTTGAAGCATCAAATTAATATATTTGAATTTTTATTGTAGACAGTGTAGTATTTATTACTGTAATATTTTTGATCCTGCTTCAACTAGTTGAATATTGCTTCAATTAACAGTATATATTCTCTTCTCTTCAGAAGTCCTATGCTTGTGTATCCTCATCTCTTTCTCGTTTGTTTTAAAATTAAATGCGTGAGCTGGAAAAGATTCCTTGCTTTCTACCAGTGGGAAGTCATGAACTTCTGTTGATTTGGATTACTGGCATTTTTCTGCATTCTTGAACAGGAAACCATTACGCAGCATGTGATGGAAAACTGTTTCATCAAGAGTTTCAAAACTGGGATGGTTGTATTGTTAGCTTGCAGTGAAAATGGCTTATATTTGAATCGGGAGTGATAGCATTCTGTTATATCTTAGATACTTTCTTTTAATCTATTCAGATTATGTGGAAAGCCACATTCCTAAGCAGACTGTAGATTAAAAAATCTAGAGCAGAAGAGGTGTTACAGCAATACAAATGTACATATCAAAGTTCTTGTTTAGACCTTAAGAATCAACGCTTCTTGCCTTATTACCATTAGGTATATATTTCTGAGGGGTCTTATTTTAGTGTTTCACTGATAGTTTTATCTTTTGGAGAGCAATAAAAACTGTAGGTTTGATAAATCTCTCTTAACTTAAATCATGGTCAACTCAACTAATTCAGGAAGCTCAGAGTGGCAGAAAGGCTATATTGTTGATTTTTAGATGTCAAACCTAAACCAAACAAAACCGATAACCATCTGGGAAAACTTTTACCTTTTTTCTTTCTTTCTTTTTCTTTTTTTCTTTTTTTTTTTTTTTTTTTTTTTGAAATAAACTATTTCTTTCCCCAGATGTGTCCCATATGAAGATCAAAAGTAAGATGCATAAATGCTGGCCAGCTAGCTTTCTTTACCAAACTCAATTATAGCTGTTATGTGTTCGGGATATTTCTTAAACACTTCTGTTGTGTTCAGGTTGAAATGGCCTACAGGTTTAAATCTTTGCTGTGAATAAGTCAACCTGGTCCAGTTACACAAGGAATTGTCCTAATTATTGGGCTATCAGTTATTCTGAGTTTGACCTCCCCCAGTTATTTTATTCCCCCTCTGAGCCATTCCCCTTAAAATTCTATTCTAGCCTTCAGTAAACTCTTAAAACTTGAGAAATATGAAGAAAATTATATTCTGGGCTATGAACCGCTTGCAGGAAAGAGTACCCTTTGACTCTGTATCTTTTGAGTTTTTCACTTGTGACCCTTAATCCTGTGGCTAGTTGCTAAGATAGTGTTCTCTTCCTTATGTTTATTCAAGAAGGAAGAAGTAAATTTATAAATAGTCTCAGATTATTAAAAAAAACTTTTCAAGAAATGTTTTTAAAAAGAATACTTTTTTATCTGCACTGAAAGTGTAGAGTTTTTTCATGATCCAGAAATTTTTTTTTTTCAATTAAGGATGGGTTAAATCGATGTTTTATCCCATATCGTCACAGAAAGCTCTGAAAGAAAGGTATTGCACTATTATAGGCTAAAAGGAAAGGAAAAGTTGCTCTCTGAATGCCATGGAGCAGGGTAGTCGCAAGCTTCAGAAGAGCATGTGTGAAAACTAATCTAGGTCTGCAAAGAGTCTGAACTGGAACGAAAACAGAGCAGTATGATTCTGAGAAGATGGTTGTGTAACATAACCTGGAGAGAAACCACAAGCCTGTAGTACTTGCATGAGTGCTCAGAGCCTTGGCAGAGCAGTGAAAGTACTCTTACTCTGCAGACCAGGAAACCCAGATACAGTGCAAAGACTTGAGAAAGAAAACTGGGCTTTTTGGGCCATTTCAAAATTCAAGATATCAATCATCAGTGTTGTTATGGGCACAGACACATGTTCACACTCTTGTGCTGTCATTCCTTCTTTGTTTATAGTATTCAGAGGCTGATTGCAAACTGTTATTTTTTGCTTTTCCAAAGCAAGTATTAGTTTTTCTTAAAATCAAGATACCTCTGAGAAACAATAAGGGTCCTCAGTATCACAATATCTGACAGAAATAATCTCTGCTAATGCACCTCCATTTGATAGTAGTCTTAAGTAAAAAAATCTTTATAGAGTTTTTATTCATCAAGACTTTTGTTTTATCTCAGGATTTACTGAGCTTTACTCTTTACCAAGAATTTCCTACTTGTGCACCTTTCTTCCCTCTGCTTTCCTGTTTTTCTATGCCACCCTCCACCCCCCCTTCAATCCCAGCCTATTTACCTCTTTACTTTGTCTTTCCACTTGATGTTTCTCCTAGACTGTAGCAGCTCCTGGTTTTTCAAAGCAAAAGGCTTGTGGCTCTTTCTCATACAGTCTGGTTACGAAGAAGTACTGCTCTCAAAAATGCCAGACATTTATCTTCATGGTAGCATGAGATAGTGTTCATAATAATTCATATTACCTTAGGCAAATATAGTCTCTGTTGATGTTATTTCAAGTGGAGATAATGCCTTAAAATAGACTGTGGCGGTAAAAGAATTTTCTATAATGTGACAGTAGCTATTAAAAGAACATACTGTTACCTAACATATATGCCAATTAGTGTTTTGAAGAAATAGATTAGCTGAGCATCACTGGGATATTGCTCTGAAACTCTCACAAAGATCTTGGTCAAGATGATACTTGTAGTCCTAACTTGAAATCTGATGAATTCTCTCACTTATCTTTGGAACAGACTAGGTTATAATAGCTCTGTCTCACCTAGGTTAGCCTTTACAAGGTAAAAGCTGCCAATTTTTGAGATTTTTAGGCAGTAACAAAGTACAATAACAGATGGAAATCAGCTTTGCTTCTGTTTTTCTCATCTGGAAATGAAGGAGAAAAACTTTCTTGCATCATGATTATGACCACTGGCAAGGAGTTAGATGGCAGTGCTAATGAAAGATTGTCAGGTAAGCTCTGGTATATTTTTTTAACCATATACTTGTAATTTCTAGCGTAGCTGGATGAAAGATATCTTACAGGAGCGAAAGTTCAATAAATATTCCAATGTTTGAAGGAGAGAATTGCTTTTACACCCTGCATCTTCTGATGCATAAGGCACCATTCACAGAAAGCTGAATGACTCAAATGTAAATGGGGTCATGAAGCATGCTTTTAATGGCACAAGTTTGAAAAGATTGCATTTTAAAAAGGAACTGAGATTTTTATCTGGTAGTTCTAGTGCCTTTCTGATTAATTTTTATCAGTTCCAACTCCTATGAAGGCAGATAAGATTTTTTAGCTTTTTTTGACCAGTTACAAAGGTAGTCCCAATGTTTGGAGGAAGTCTAAAGGTATGGCTTTAGTCATATTAGAGTCTATATTCAAGCAGAGTTGTGGTAGTATATAGGTTCATTTTTGCAGAGGAAAACAGCTACAAAGGTTGTGTGTTTGGGTTTTATTGTGATGGTGGTTTTGGGTTTGGGGTTTTTTTAACTAAAGTTTTTCTGTGAATGTAATCATCATCAAAACGAAAAGATTGATGCCTCTCAGCAAAGTAGGTATACAGGGCTAACTAACAATAAATGCTTAACCCTTTCATTAAAACATACTAAATTGTTATGGACTGATTTTTCTTTTTTTTCTCCTCTTCCTTTCATGTCAGATAAAAACTTCATAAGTGTTCTTAGTAGAAACTACCATAGCTAGAATTTTTTATTTTTAAACTTGCACTCAGCTATGTTAAAGGAGCCATTTACTGCTAAATCACAGGAAATCTAATATTACTTATTTTTCCTTGGTAATCATCACTTTTGAATGTTGTCAAAGGAAGTTGAGTCTCCTTTTCCTCATTGCAGTACTCTGCTACTTTGGATTGTCCTACAGATAAAAGTTTAAGAAATATTCTTGAAGCTAAGAAGATAAGAAGACCAATTTATTGGTTCAATTGTTAATTTCACAGCTCAGTAATTTTGTCAAAACATATGAGGTCTGATGGTAAAATCCTGAGACTGTGCCTCTACCTCTTTTATTTAATAAATTTAGAAAATTAACTACAATCACCTTCAAAATAGTTCCCTTCTGTTTTGACACACAGCTGCATATGATGCTGCCAACGTTCAAAGTAATTTCATAGATCATTTTCTGAAGGGCTGTTGAGGATCTCTGTTCCTTTTGCTTTCACATCTACTGACAAAAAAAAAATGGATTCCTGTGAGCACTGGCTTGATCTTTGGGGTCTCTTCACTATAAGGTTGAGTAAAAAAAAAAAAATCACAAATTTCTTCAGTTTCACAAGAAACTTGATGTTAACTCACTTCACTCTTGCACACCATTTTCTGACTGAGGATAAGAAAACATGTATGTTGGAAGAGCTTCTACAGGTGTGCCAGCCGGAAAAGGAACGTTAAAGAAAGCATACCCACTCTAATGAATTAAAATTGTGACCTTGTATCAACAGATGAGGAGAAAGCTGAGATAGACAACTTTTTTTTTCCTCATTCTTCATTGACAACCACTCTCTTCACCCCTCCTGTGTCACTGGACAACAAAATAGGGTCCGGGGCATAAATACCCTCCTACTGTAGGGGAAGATCAGATTTGTTATCACCTGAGAAACTTGAACATATAAGTCTACGGGACCTAATGAGATGCATCCCAGAGTCCTGAGGGAATCAGCTGATGTGGTTGCCAAGCAACTCTCCGTGACATTTAAAAAGTCATGGTAGTCAAGGGAAGTCCCTAGTGGACTGGAAAAAGGGTGATGTTGTGCCTAATTTGTAAAAGGATTGAAAGGATGACCCTGGGAACTACTGACCTGTCAGCCTCACCAGTATACCTGGGAAGATCATGGAACAGAACCTCCTAGAAGCTATACTAAAGCACATGGAAGATGGGGAGATGATTAGAGGCATCCATCATGGCTTCATCAAGGGCAAATCCTGTATGACCAACCTAGTGGCTTTCTATGATGGGATGATCATATCTGTGGACATGGGAAAAGGAATGGATGTAATCTATCTGGACTTCTATGAAGCCTTTGATGTGGTCCACATAACATCCTTCTCTCTACATTGGAGAGATGGGGATTTGATGGGTGGACTGCTTGGTGGAAAAGAAATTGGTTGAATGGTTGCATCCACAGAGTAGAGATCAATGCCTCGATGTCCACATGCAGATCCGTGATAACTGGTGTTCCCTCTGGGATCCACACTGGGACCAATTCTGTTTAATATCTTCATCAATAATATGGACAGTGAGACTGAGTGCACCCTCAGCAAGTTTGCAGATGACACCAAGTTGAGTGGTGCAGCCACCACACTGGAAGAGCAAGATGTCATCCAGAGAGACCTGGACAAGTTGAAGAAGAGGGCTCTTAACTTTCAATAAATCCATGTTGCAAGTCCTACATCTGGGTTGGGGCAATCTGTGATTTCATTATAGGCTGGGGGACAACATGATTGAGCACAGCCCTGCAGAGAAGGACTTGGAGGTGCTGGTTGATGAGAAGCTCAAGATCAGAAATGACGATGATCAGAGGAATGGAGCAACCCTGCTATGAGGAGAGACCAAGAGAGCTGGAATTCTTTAGTCTGGAGAAGAGAAGGCTCCAGGGACACCTTAAAGCAGCCCTCTGGTACCTGAAGGAGGAGTACAAGAAACCTGATCAGGGACTTTCTACAAAGGGTGTTATCACAAAAAAAGAAATCTCTGTTGAGAGATAAGAAGTTAGATCTGCAAGTTCTTCAAAGAAATATCTGTGTCAATTATGTACTGATTTTTTTAAATTATGTAAATAACCAAATGTCGAATTAATTATACTGTTTCACTCTAGACTTGTTGCAACCTATAGGCTTAGGACTTCACATATGAAATTTGATTCCTTTAATCTTCGAAGTTAAAGGTAGAATCAGTACATGTCCTGATTATTTTTATTAACTGTTTTCATTTAAGTGTATGTGTGTGAGTATATGTATTTTTAGATTACAGTTGCCAGAAAATATTTCATCATGAATAGTCGCAGACAGTAACTTGGTTCAACAATGAATCCCTTACAAAATTTGTGCAGAATTATGGTCATAGAATCATAGAACAACCACGTTGGAAGGGGGACCCATTGGATCTTCTAGTCCAACCATTCCTATCTAACACTAAACCAAGTCCCTCAAGACCTCATCCACCCGTACCTTAAACACCTCCAGCGTAAGTGACTCAACCACCTCTCTGGGCAACCCATTCCAATGCCCAATGACCCTCTGTGTGAAAAACTTCCTCCTAATCTCTAGCCTAAATCTACCCTGGCGGAGGTTGAGACTGTTCCTTCTTGTCCTGTCCCCTGTCACTTGGGAGAAGAGGCCAGATCCCTCCTCTCTACAACCACCTTTCAGGTACTTGTAGAGAGTAATGAGGTCTCCTCTCAGCCTCCTCTTCTCCAGGCTAAACAACCCCAGCTCTCTCAGCTGCTCCTCATAGGTTCTGTTCTCTAGCCCCTTCACCAGCCTCGTTGCTCTTCTCTGGACTTGCTCCAGAGCCTCAACATCCTTCTTGTGCTGAGGGGCCCAGAACTGAACACAGGATTCAAGGCGCGGCCTCACCAGTGCTGAGTACAGAGGGAGAATCACCTCCCTGGACCTGCTGGTCACACCATTCCTGATACAAGCCAGGAGGCCATTGGCCTTCTTGGCAACCTGGGCACACTGCTGGCTCATGTTCAGTTGGCTGTCAACCAACACCCCCAGGTCCCTCCCCTCCTGGCAGTTTTCCAGCCAGGCTTCTCCCACTCTGTAGCTCTGCATAGGGTTGTTGTGCCCCAAGTGCAGGACCTGGCATTTGACCGTGTAAAACCTCATGCCATTGGACACTGCCCAGCGGTCCAGCCTGTTTAGGTCCCTTTGCAGAGCCTCCCTACCCTCCAGCAGATCGACACTTGCACACAGCTTTGTGTCATCTGCAAACTTGCTAAGGGTACCCTCAATGCCTTCATCTAGGTCATTGATGAAGACATTGAACAGGACTGGACCGAGCCCTGGGGAACCCCACTTGTCACTGGCCTCCAGCTGGACTTAACACCATTTACCACCACTCTCTGGCCTGGCCATCCAACTAGTTTTCTACCCAGGAGAGTGTGCGTCTGTCCAGGCCAGAGGCTGACAGTTTCTGTAGCAGAATACTGTGAGAAACTCTGTCAAAGGCTTTACTGAAGGTCCAGAAAGACCACATCCACAGTCTTTCCCTCATCCAGCAGCCAAGTCACTTTGTCATAGAGGGCAATCAGATTGGTTTGGCAGGACCTGCCTTTGGTAAACCCATGTTGACTGGGCCTGATCACCCGGTTCTCTTGTAAGTGCTTCATGATAGCACTCAAGATCACCTGTTCCATGACTTTCCCTGGCACTGAGGTCAGACTGACTGGCCTGTAGTTCCCCGGATCCTCCCTGCTACCCTTCTTGTAAATGGGAACTACATCAGTCAGCCTCCAGTCCAGAGGTACCTCCCAAGTCTTCCAGGACTGCTGGAAGATGATGGAAAGGGGTTTGGCCAATACATCTGCCAGCTCCTTCAATACCCTAGGATGAATCCCATCTGGCCTCATAGACTTGTGGGTGTCCAGTTGGGCAAGCAGGGCTGTGACCACCTCCTCTTGGATCATGGGAGCCTCGTATTGCTCCTCTATTTCCAGGGTTTCTACAAAGAGGGAACAGTTTTCTTTACAATTAAAGACTGAGGCAAAGAAGTAAGTACCTCAGCCTTCTCCTCATCCCTTGTCACCGTTGTTCCCTCTGTGTCTAAAAGGAACTGTATGGTCTCCCTTGTCCTCCTTTTACTGTTTATATATTTATAGAAGGATTTTTTGTTGTCTTTTACAGACTTAACCAATCTAATCTCTAGTTCAGTCTTAGCCCCTCTGATTTTTTTCCCTACACAGCCTCACTACCCTCCTGTAGTCCCCTCAAGAGGCCTGTCCCCTCTTCCAGAGCCTATAAATATTCCTTTTTTTCCTAATGTCACTCAAGATTTCTCTACTCAACCAAGCTGTTTTTTTCCCCTGCCGACCTTTTTTCCAGAACACAGGGATGGCTTTCTCCTGGGCTGCCAGGATCTCTTTTTTGAAGAGCTCCCAGCCCTCTTGGGCTCCCTTGCCCTCAAGCACTGTCTCCCAGGAGACTTTGCCAACCAGCCTTCTAAAGAGTTCAAAGTCTGCCCTCTGGAAATTTAGTGCTACTGTCCTGCTGAGCACCCTCTTCACTTCACCTAGAACAGAAAACCCTATCATCTCGTGATCACTAAGTCCTAGGCTACCCCCTACTGCCACATCCCCCACAAGGCCCTCTCTGTTGACAAAACAGCAAGTCCAGGAGGGCACCTTCCCTCGTAGGTTCATTCACTAGCTGTGCAAAGAAGTTGTCTTCCACGCACTCCAGGAACCTCCTAGACTGCTTCCTTTCTGCTGTATTGTACTCCCAGCAGTTATCAGGGAGATTGAAGTCTCCCACAAGGACAAGAGGCACTGACTTGGAGATTGACCCCAGCTGTTTAAAGAAGAACTCATCAGCTGCTTCTCCTTGGCTGGGTGGCCTGTAACAGACTCCCATCACAAAGTCTCCCTTGATCTTAACCCACAGACACTCAATCTCCTCATCGCCACAGTCCATCTCAGAGGTGTCCAAGTCCTCCCTTACAAAGAGGGCTACTCCACCTCCTCTCCTACCCTTTCTATCCCTCCTGAAGAGTTTATGTTATAAATTTACATCCAATTTGAATGTAAAAGGGCTCTGGGTGTGATCTAAAAACAACTCCCCTTTTATGATAATGTTAGGCTTAATTAGGTAAGAAGACAATTGTATTTTTACTAATAACAATGGCAAGAAATGAAACCTAATTTGAAACAAGAATTTTAAAAGATTATATCATTTGCGCGTAATACTCTATTAATATACTGCTATTGTCCTTGTTCATTCTGTTATGATCATAACAAATTCAAGCATTACACCAACTAAAAGACCATGGAACTGTGGGAAAGACTGGAAGAAAAACAAATCATCAGTGTTGTTTTTCTATAAATTAACCCAAAACCGTTGTCCAGAAATAAATGGCACAATGAAGAATAAACTACAGGAAATACTATGAGAAAATTCTTCTTATGTCAGAGAGACTACTTTTCTGTGTAGTGGGTTTGTTTTAATCATCTGAGATAACATTACTCTGGTAACAGACTAACTTGTTATATGGAAAAATAATTTCCTTTGCAATAACAGGATTTCCCTTTAATTTTGCAAGCTTAAAATAAGCCTATGGTTTATTTGGCAGTGTTTATCTTTTCCAATTTATTTTTAACATGATAATAGGCTGCAAGTGGTTGAGATAAAACAGAACACCTAATGACTCCTCTTTTGTTGGGGCAGAAGATATTTTTAAGAAAGCTTTATAATTAACTGATAGTAAATCATGAATCATGCAGGGTGTTTCTACGTGGTCTGCTTTGACCTATCGCTTTATCTGAAAAGCGATATTCTGCTTGTAAAGAAGTTTAGTACACTTCAGCTGATTTCCAGAGTTGTCATATAAAATAAGTTTAATGCTTTGGGGCTGGTTTTTTATGGAAAAACTGATCTTCAGGAGGGAAATTAACTGAAGTTCACAAGCTGATCCAAAGTAGCAATGCAAATAAAGATCTGTTAGACCGACCCAGAAGATGAAATGAAAACACAAACTACCTTCCTAGTGTATAAATGTATTTTTTTGAAAACAAATATATTTAAAAATTGTGTGTTATAGATCGATCTTTAGATACTCTGTTACCTTGGAACAATTCTGCTTGCTGTTGCCAGCAAATGCCAGCACAACAATGACAGGCCACATTTTATAGATTAGGATTTCATAGAAAATTTAGTAGGTAATATATTTGTATGGGATTTTTTTCTCAGATAGTAAATACAAATCTAACCAAAATACTTGGTGCACTTTTTGCACTTCTCAGCATTAGATTTTTTTTTTTTTTTTTCAGGAAGAATAAGAAGAAAGTACCTTTCATCTCTTTGAGATGATCAAAGTGGTTGCTATCTCAGGCTACACAGCTATGGCCTCTGTGAAAATAAGCTGCATACAGGTAGTTACCTATCTATTATTTTTTTTTTTTGTCTTGATTTTCATTTCAGGAGACTTACTACAAGTTTTTGAATGTAACTGAAATTGCATTTAAAAAAAGTCATGAAGTCAATTGTAGCTATTTTTGTCATGTCAAATATAACACCAGTAATATGAGTTTGCTTTTAAAAAACTCCACTATACACTCTGAATAATAATAATTGGATTACTTCAGGGATGCTGCAGTTACAGGTCAAACTTCAATGTTTTAAACTATCTTTCTTAATTCATTAGGTCTGCTCTGTACACTTATTGTTTCTCTGAATTAATAGAGGAGAATTTCAGAGCTTAAAAAAGCAAATAATAAACAAAGTTAACTGTAGAGAAGAAGGATCAGGTGAAAAGATGGAGATGTATGAAGAGATTAAAAGTTGTGTTGCATAACCTATTTGGTTTTAGTAGTATGGTTTCTCTTTTTTTTTTACCCATATGCAAAGACTTTTTCCTTCTTCCTGTTCTCAAAAAAAAAAAAAAAATCAAAATTATTTGCTAAATCACTATTTAATTCTATATAGTAACATAGGTGACAGGACGAGAGGGAATGGCCTCAAGCTCCACCAGGGGAGATTTAGGCTGGACCTTAGGAAATAAATTTTTCACAGAAAGGGTCATTGGGCATTGGAATAGGCTGCCCAGGGAGGTGGTTGATTCACCTTCCCTGGAGGTGTTTAAGGCACAGGTAGACGAGGTCCTGGGGGACATGGTTTAGTGTTTGGTAGGAATGGTTGGACTCGATGATCCAATGGGTCTCTTCCAACCTGGTGATTCTATGATTCTATGGAAGTAAGTAGTTTATTCACAGTACCTATAAAGGAAATACCTAACTATGAAGCGAATAGCCATTTTTGAATTGTCTTTACGTTAGTGATATTTCAGGATAGATACATCCTGGAAAAAGATTGCATAATATGTCTTAACCGTGTATGTATATATACATATATATATATACACACATACAAACAAGTATACATATATATACATAAAAATTAAAGCATACACCATGAAGCCTTCCTGATATTCCCATTTTGTGAGTGAAATGATTCTTGATCACTGCCTATTTACTCTGGGGATGTAGATTTAATTAATTCTTTGCTTCAAGGCTTTTACTGGTTGAATATGTACCTGCACTGTGGATACCACAAGGGATATTCAAATATAATGTGAAAAGAACTGGCTTTGGCTCTGGATATTCTTTAATACCTCAGACAGATGATATTGAGGATGGGGTTTGGGGCTTTTTTGTTTGTTTTGGTTTTTTATTTCCTTTCATGAAGGAAATTCTACTGAAAAAGGCAGCTTGTCACCAGAGACTTGATCTGCAGCTAAATATGTTAGAATTAATTCTCTGAAGTTTCAAGTGACAGATTCTTCTGATACTTTCCCAAGCCTGTAGTGCTGCACCAGGTAGTTGAGTCTCAAGTGAAGGACTCTTCATTTGACCTTGTTAAACCTCACCCCATTCGTCTCAACTCATCAATCCAGCCTGCTCAGATCCCTTTGCAGAGCCTCCCTGCCATCCAGCAGATTGATATCTTCTTCCAGTCTAGTGTCATCTGCACACTTATGAAGGGTACATTCAGTACCTTCATCCAGGTCATCGATTAAGGTATTGAACAGAGCTGGACCCAGTACTGAGTCCTGGGGAAACACCATTTGCGACTAGCATCCAACTGGATTTAGCTCCATTTACAACAACTCTGTGGTCCCAGTTATCCAGCCAGTTTTTTTACCCAGCAGAGGTTGTGCCTATCAAGGCCAATGACAGTTTCTCAAGCAGAATATTGTGAGAAGCGGCATCAAATTCTTTACTGAAGTACAGGTACACTACATCTACAGCCTTTCTCTCATCCAATAAGTGGGTCACTTTGTCATAGAAGGAGAGCAGATTAGTTTGGTAGGACATGCCTTTCATAAACCCATGGTGACTGGACCTGATTAACTGTTTGTTCTGTGTGTGCTGTATGGTCGCACTCAAGATGACTTGCTCCGTGACCTTCTTCCAAAGCTCATATACTTTCTTTTTTTTTTTTTCTCTGAGATCCTCGCAGAGCTCTCTGCTCAGCCAAGCTAGTTTTCTTCCCCACTAGCTCATTATACTTATAAGTAGTAAGTCCCTAGCTGAATATGATCATTTAAAAATGTTTTACAGTGCTAAATATCATAGCTATGTTACCTAAGGTACATTTTTATATTGCTGGAGAAAGGTGAGATTTAGAATTAAATCTTCGTCAGTATTGTCAAGAAACCATCAGTGTAATATCAGCACAACAATGTTTAATTTGTACAGTGAATTTATTAGAAAACATGATAACATATATTAAACATACCAATTTCCTATTCTTTAAGAAGTTGTGAATACTTAAATTAAGGCATTTCAATCCAAATCAGTTATAGAGTCCAGTATAAAATATATAAATAATCTAAATTAATGACACTGAAGGAAGACTGATATAAAGACATTGCTGGGATTGGATTTATTCAGCTCTAGCAAGTAGGGCTATGGTCAAGTTCTTCCATGCTAGCAGGCTATTCTTTTATTTTGTGTTTGCTTGGAAACCTTTTGAATAGGTGAGTAGGTTGTGATTAGTTTATTTTAAAGTGTGAGTTGGTAGGATATGATCATTATTGCCTCTAGAACCATAGAGACAGAAGAATGAACAAAATAGAAGTCTGGGGAATTTTCCCTTGTCTTTTTTTTTGCTATATTTGGTTTTTAAGTTGTTTTCCTTCTATGGATAAATATGGGAATATGTAGCAAATTCTGGTATGGGCACTTCCATAACAAGTAAAACCAAACAAAACTGGTAGCATGTATGTGCTCTTCAAATTCAGAAAGCTGTCTATCTTGTTTTTGTAGACATGACTCTTTAGAACCAATTACAGGACAGAGTTTTACATTATCTTGTATTAAATGTAAAGTAGCTTTGTATGCAAATACCGCAAGAGAAGTAAATTTCAGTATTTTCATAGCTGAAGGAACAAACCCAAACAGTGTCTGGGCCATTTAAAGATCAAATAAAATCTGTGTGGCTTCCTGTGTAGTTAAATTCCTCATGTTCATATTATGTATTTCTTTTGGGCTTCAGGTATAGGACAAGTGGCTTTCACTTCATTAACTATAGTAATAACTGATTTGTAATTCTTATCTTTGATTTAACACAGCTCAAAAACATCTTTATACTGTAATATTCTTTGTTAGTTAAAATTGTTTACTATTTCTAAATAATAGTTTGAATGTAAAAATGTTTGTCTCACTCTTACTCAGGTCTAATAGAAGCACAATCTGGTATTGTGCCTCTTTACCTTATATATGATTTTAATTTTTTTTAAAAAAGTTGTTTTCAATAATTTTGCTAGTATAGCCTTCCTCCCCCCATCAAAACTGAGAGTTGAACCTATCCTGAATCTCTAACTTTCTTCTTGAGCTCAAAATTGAGAAACACTTAATCTTTGCGTAGTTTTCTGCCAGGGCCCATTTATCATGCTAGAAGTCCTGCCTGGTTTGCTATGAGTCATGAAGATTTCAACAATGTATTTTTGGCCCTCTGTTAGGGCACATGAGTAATCCAGCCAGGAATAGTGCAAAACTGTGGGCACAGATGAAGTGTGGCTAGCTTCAAGGATGTATAGGACTACATTTGGCAGTTAGAATGTGGGGAGCACCCTGGCCATGGATAGCAGATGAAGTGAAAAGGGTGGGTCTACACTTTCTGTAAGATAAGTTTGACCACTTCAAGTTTTGTCACTCAGCAGTTTGTTTGCCCTTTCACCTGTAAGGTCCTAAAAAACGCACCAACTTACAAAGTGTACTGATAATCAGCAATTTTACCTCTGAGCATAGGTGTGATTGTGCACTTAAAGACATAAAAATACATAAAGACTTGAAGTAGCAAAGAGTCTTAAAAAAATCAGCCTACTCCTTAACAAAAAAAGTCTCATTTACCTATGGTACTTGTAGAGTAATAGCTGATTGACCCTACTGAAAAGCTATATATATATAAGCGTGTGTGTGTGTGTATATATACACACACACACACACATATACATACATATATATATATATAAAGGAAGTGTATGTTTACATAGAAAATTAGTTGCTCAAATCACTTGAAAGCATGCCATGGTATTTGAAGTGAGCCACAGGTGGTGGAGCTGCCGAGCTGTAAACGTTGTGAAATGGGAGTCAATTAACCATAACCTTATACCACACAGATTTATTAGCAGTGATGAGCATGAGTTAGGTCTGTCCACCCAACAAGCAACTACTCTTGAAATATTCTTTGCTTGGTATTGAAATGGCAGTATTAATGATGAAGATTTATATATATCCTGTAGAAAGGCAGGCTACATCTTTTAATGGGAAACAGAATTCCAAGACAAGCTGAACTGTAAACTTTAAATATTTTTCTAAGAGTGACCCTTTTTTCAACCATTTATTATGTGGCATGCCAGAAATTTCCTCTCTCCCTTCACTGTACAGTACCTTTACTTAGAAAGTATCTCTTAAACACAAGATGAAGCCAGATTACTGTTAGAAAAGAACAGAGAGGTATCCCTGAAATTTGTAGGTGTAGTCATCACTACATTTCTGCATTTTATGTGCTTATGCAGTAACAAACTGGTAACCCAACATAAAACTACATTGAAAAGTGTTACTCCAAGGCAGTGAGTTCAGCATGACCTTGACAATAAGTACAGACTGTCCAGGAGTGCCTGTGGTGTTCTCATCTGTGTGAACAGTCTCCTTGGGCCAGTTTCCTATAACCCCATTTTAAAACACGTTTGCTGGAAATTATGTATATACTGTACATTCAGTAGTGACCGCTGGAAATAAGTTTAGGAAAAAGATGATGTTCATTAATAAACCATCATGTTTTAGTGGCAAATATAAAATCTAAACAGGTAAATATTATATAGACTTTTTTATGATAGTTGCTTGCTTATATTTTTTCCACTGAACAAAAATCCTTGTTTGGGGGGGACTTACTGGGAAAAAATAATTACTGTACTTAAGTGTACTTAGATTCTTAGAACTATTTCCACACATCTTTTGTTGCTCAAAACATCAGTGTCTTCAAAGTTGCACTTTTTCACTTGGAATAATATACTGGTATGAAGTGTTGTTTTAGGTAATATTAACATTAAGAATTATTGTCATTTATACTCACCATCAAAAAATGTTCAGTGATTTTTTTCAAGCTTATGTGTTTTAGTCTCTATAATTGTGGAAAACATAATCACCTTCATAAAATTAACTTACCACGAGGAACATTAGACTGTGAAAAATCAAGGACTGAGCAATCTCAGTCTTTTTCCACTATTTGCCTGATTTATATTTTTAAATAATTAAATTTGGATGAGATGGATCCAGTACATAAAGTTCAGTAACAGTAGACACTTAATGTGATTTTCTGCTCAGTTAAGGGGATTCAATTGAAAAAGGTATCTTTCAGCACAAAAGAGCATGGTTAAAAGCAATTGAGGAGAAGGGGAAGATTTAAAAGTGATAGAGATTCCTATCTGAATCTAAGGGATTCAGATAAAATAAACTTAAAGCTATGCTTTTATTAGCTGTTGATTTTAGCATAAGCTTGAAAGATTGATGTTGAATGTAGGGCATGTAAAGTAGCTAGGGGTGACAAGATAGTTGTGTGTCCCTTGTAAAGAGTGTATTATATTATGCAAGTCTTTGTGGATAGCTACTTGAAAATCTTCTGAATTGTCCAATATGAAGTACAATCAGACGTGGGACCTTGCAATGGAGATATCTTGTGACTTGATTTGACTTGACATTTCCTGGATCTGGGGCTATGATTTCTGATACTGTGTGGCATGAATGTGTTTTTATTCAGTACGACCTTTCAAGTCACTTTTTTTTTTCAGCACCAGTGTGTTTTTGGCTGCAAGTATGTCCAAAGGGACCATATAGCCTCTGTGCCATTCAGTGTAGCAGAAAAACCATGGGCATTCACTGTGGGTCCATTAGTTGATACTCCTGACTTATGCATCTTAATATCAGCAATTATTTTTTGTAAAGGTATAATTTCATTCTTTCAATGGCTTCATTTGGGAACATAACATAACAAATATCAAGAGAAACCATTCTTTGCTGGATATATTCATGGTGCTAAGCCTGGTGATTGTTGGTTCTGAATAATGGCAAAGGTATTATTCATTTGATAGCAAGAGAATGATTACACACTTATGGCTAGCTTGCCTATTTGCACTGTTCATGGTGCAACCTGTAATGTAAGTAATGTAATGTAAGTCATGGTTGGACTCAATGAGCCGGAGAGTCTCTTCCAACCTGGTTGTTCTATGATTCTATAATGTGAACTTTGTGAATTGGATGACCCAAGTTCCTAGGCCTACACATGTAAGAATAAGACCTACTTTGAAGCTTTTTTGAGGTATGTATAATCCAGACCTGTACTATGCACTACTTAAGTCTCACCCCCAACACCACTCTCATCTTGTCATCTTCTCCAAACCCTGTTTTGATTTGTCCTGCATACTTCCAATAAATTATTCTGGAGATAGCCACATTGGTTTTGACTTCTCTACTGGTTAGAAGATTGTAAAGTAACAATTATGATTGTATAAATTTGATTTCTGCTTTTGGTGAAAATAAGGTACTTCTTAATGCAAAATTGAGAGCACAATTTGATCTCATAACTGTCACATCACAGAGAAGTATTATGGGACTAAGTCCATGGCAGAAAGATGTCCTCATGTTTTCTTGTAGTATCCATTGTCCTTCCTTGTTCTTAACTTTAAATTAGTGACTTAATTGCACTGAAATGAAACTGTTCATGAGTTAAACATTAGATAATAGCAACATTGAGATTGTACTAATTAAAATAATTCCTTTTTCACCCAGCTGCAAATTATCTGAACTTTTCTGTTAAAAAAAATGCATAGACATCATAAGTATTGATCGTGATCCTTCGGTTTATTCAGCATTATTGGAAAACATTTTTCTGTAGTAATTGTTAATGTTTCATTTGTTCCACTGATCACTAATTTTCAGGATCAACAGTTTTCAAAGAACATTTCTGAGATAAACTAAGTTTGAAAATTGTTTAAAGGCAGAACTTTCTGCTATGTCTATTGTGCATATTTTCCCACCCATGCAAAGCAGCATGAATATTTCATTAGGGACTGAATCTTGGGTAAGTAATATCCTAGCACTGAAATAATAAAGCAATCCATGCTGAGCTATTTTTCCTTGTGGCAAATATAGCTAACACATTCTTGCAAGAAATTAGTTTTTTGAAGCTTTATGTGTTCGCTTCCATCACATCTACACAACGATGATGTGCGTCAGAGACTCCTGATCACTGAAAGCAATTTTAAGAGAACAAGAATTTAGTTTCCTGAATATTGCTCTGGAAATAGTCTCACTACTCCTTGCCAGTCTACTAATTAATTTATCAGTCTATCTGCTAATTAAAATATGTACGCTCTGTTTAAAGCTATATTTTTCTTTAGACTCCATATCACACTTAAACACACAATGCATGTAGGCAGGATGCTTATAAAGACTATTATGATAATGTAATAAACAGTGAGGAAAACCTTGCAGAGTGAGTTAAATTGAATTTGAGTGGACTAATGTATTATTTATTTCACAGAAAAATAGTTCTGACCTTCAGTTGTAGATTTATTTGTTTGCTTGTTTCGTTTTGGTAATAAAACATGATTCTAAGAAATTTGATAAAATTATCTACTTTCTGAAGCCCTAATTTGTTGTTGTTTTTGTCTTGAGTGGCATTGTGTTTTCTTTCTGGCTGCTTACAGAGTGCTTAGAAAAAGTACTTGCTCCCTTCTGTGAGAGCAACGTTATGGAGAGAGTTAAAAAAATTGCTTTTGAATTTCCTGACCTTGTCTGAAGTGATGCATTTATTGGACTAAACAGATTTCTAGTAGTCATATACTGTTGAGCCTCAAATATATTTGTCTGTATTTTCATGCTTTACTAGTAGATTTTTTTTTTTAAATCATTCTTCCAGATGAGAGGTTTGTAGAGGAACAGGTTTTATTTGTTGCTCATTTGTATTGGGATTTGATGGGGTTTTTTTGTTCTGCAGGTTTAGTTGTCTGTCTGAACTAATGTTTGGGCATATTCTTAAATATCTCAGCAAGGTGTTATATCTTCAATCATGATCTTTTATATTGATTTTAATTTGTGAAATTAGTGTTAGTGAATTTTGGTAAGAAACTGAATTCCTAATTGCTTTTTTCAACTTTATCTTTGCACTCAATAATATTTATTGTAGCTATATAGAAGTAATTTATATTCTTCAAGTCTCAGTGAATACTTTAGCCCTGTGAAACTTACTCAGAAGTCTATTAAATTTTAAATTTCATCTAAGCCTGCAGCACTCCTTTTGTCAATAATCTGACTTTATTTTATCTGTTGCTGAAAGGTTTTTACATTTGTCTTTATTTATAACTTCAAACTGTGTGATGAAAGAATGCACTAACAGTAAGTCGAAATTTAACAGGGTTGAATCCTTTCAATTGGTATCTCGCTCATGTAAGTGAATATTAACCATCTGTGGAACACTGTTGCATTTTTTGTGTTCTCTTGCATCAAAGTGGCCATTTCCTTATATCAGTTAAATTTATATTGCTTACAAATAATAAAATAAAAATTCACATTAATTTGTGAGACATGAACCAATAATGGTATAAGAGGATGCTAATATATGTATTTGACCTCATCAGACTAAGAAAGGCATATTGACAGGTGTTGAGATAGAAAATGATGACAACAGCAGGAAAGAGGGTTGTTTCCTATAAGGATAACTTTGGGGAGGTGGGAGAGGAAGAGGCAGGGGATGGAAGTTCTGAATTTTTAAATTACCCTGGAAGGGGATGAAAATAATTATGGTCTTCTGCATACAGTGTTAGTCTTGACTAGTTATATCACTGTGAGCACACAATCTAACGGGAGGAAAGTAAATTTGGTCTTGATGAACATCTGACTCATGACTACTCTAAATATATGTGCAAGAAGTATGAAGGACAGTACAAATATATATATATATATATATATTATTCAGCGGATTGAAAACAGGTGTTAATTAGTTTTGCAGATTCTCCGAGACAGTTACATACAAGGGAGTTTGAAGTCATGTAAAGACATGAGTAAGGTATTGAATATAATGTTTTCTGCCTATTAGGAAAGGAATCTCAGTACCTTGGTACTGTACCAGCACAACTGAGTATCTTCCATTCAGAAGCTGCTCACATTCACCCAGCCATGGGGAAAGGGGCAGGTGTGTCTATACAAGGTAAAATAAGACAAAAAAAAAAAAAAAGGGAGTCTGTTGCACAGACCTTTGTTTAATGTCCAAGATACTCTAGTAGTGGCTAAATGAAGTTTAATAGCAACGTCCTCTGCTTTTCTGATGTAAAAAATTGAGTTCCAGAGCAAGAATTCTCCTAGTTTTGAGAGAATAGTTTCTTGCTGTATTCAGCACTTGGTTCAGTCTTACACTAAATTCCTATATTATTAACATAAATTTGAAGTAAAAAAGACACTTGGAAATGAATAATTATATATTAAAAAAAAAGAATTCATATAAAGCGTTTCTTTTGCTCATTCAGACATTTTCTCCTTTTACCTACAAATGGTGGAGGGAAAACTGTTAATGATATATGTTTCAGGATTAGTTTTGTTTCAAAGAATCCTTGCCGAAATTTTTAAAAAAATTTTTTTTACATATAGTGTTTGTTTATATTCCTCCAAAAGAGGGTGAATGTTGTGACCATGTATGTTGTCTAATATAGATTGCATGATTGTCTTACATGGTTCTAATTTAACTAGTACATAATATCAAATGCTTAAAATAAAGGTACTAAAAAAAATCATATCAAAATTTTTTTTGAGGATTTAATTTTTTTCATGGGAGGAAAAATAGTTTTTAAAAACTGGAGAAGTATCCAAAAGAAAACAGTTTCAAGATACTTCCTACTGTATAAACAAGTTTGAAGTTTTTATTGTCTTTCATTTAGATTATTTCAGTTTGTTTCTTGAAAGATTTTTGCAAGTTCTAGCAGTGCCCTGCAACAACTGTGTATTTTACCTGCAATGTTTCATATTGTCCAGTGAAATAGCTTACAGAGTCTAGATCTGAACTAACGGAAATTTCATGTCTTACTCCAAAACTCCTGTTTGCTTTTTTTCTATTATGTGAATTACTTGAATCTCTATATACATGAATGTACCTATAAAATTTACTGTGTTTTCTGGGATTTGTTAGATTGTAGATGCAAGTAATAAATTCTAAAACTCTTCCTACAAAAAAGATCTGTGGTTATTAATGAGTTCAGCAAATTTGCTGGTTTTTTCTATCTGAACTCTTTATTTAATTCCTGATTTATTTTTTTTTTAGCTATTGAGCTATTCTCTGTCCCCAAATATGCCACTTCCATTTTTCTAGGCATTAATACTGATTATGGGTAGTCTCAGTTCAGATTACCGTTAGACAATGCAATGGCAATTATTTTGTGTGGTCCACCAGTTTTGACAGTGTCCTTTGTTTGTGTGTTTGATAGCTCATTATGTAATGAGGTTTTATCTGGAGTTAAATTTTTCATTGCATTTCTTGCTAATGCGTTTATCATACCTTCTGTCCCATTTTATTTAAATCTGGTATACTATCAAGTTATATGTGATTATACTGTAATGTTGTACAGATTAGTATGTCTGCTACTCCTTAAGCAGTTCACAGCCCTTCCTACCTTATCTCAACCTCTTTCTGCACTGACTATGCCTGTGAAAAGATCTCACTAGCTGTCCAGAGAATCCAAAGCACTCAAAGTTGTATGCTTGCATATTTTGTTGGTTTATTTCAATGTTGAAGGTTTTGCTCAAAATATCATTGTTTTTCTACCAAGGTATGTAGTAAAAGTAATGATCAATACAGGCAGCATGGTACTAGAAGTAAAATATTTGTTTTCCTTCTACCTTATTTCATTTTACATGGTTATCCCTGAACAGTGAGTAGGAAGGAAGGGAAGTTCTGACTGTGAGTAGTTGTCTGCAGTTGCTTCCAGCTGTGACTGCTTATAGCTTCCAGCAAATCTGGTTTTAGTTGTAATTGTGCATTGCAGGTAATTGCAGTGACTTCCACATGACATAGCATTGTTGCCTTGAAAGAAATATGTGTTTATAAATACATACTGATGGGACCAGAATTTCTAATGTGATTGGTTAGCTTCTGGGCATTTCACTGTGTAAATGAACACAGTGAGAGTAAAGCAGAGAATCCAGCTATATTTTTGGACAATGAAACGAAGTATTTTGTTAGGACTTTACCATTTTAGACTGTTGATGTGGTGTCTATGTAAGAAGTGCCTTCAAACATGCTTGGCAGTGGCAGGCAATTAGCCCTTTGAAAGGCAGAAAGGAATGCAGAAAAAGCAGTATTGTTACCCTATATGTTGATTATAATAATGGTTTCTTGTACTCCTTGGTTTACATAATGAAGGACTCCATACATAAAAGAGTTTATATGTTTGAGGCAACTATAGAGGGGAAAAGTTGTTTTGCAAACCATTTATCAACATATTATAACATGTTGATAAAGGATGTTGATATTTTGGAGAATATATGTAACCAGACATAATTTGTATTTGGAACCGAGCATGTATGTATGGTGTCAGTCATTACTTTTCAACTTGCATGTGTGCATAGATAGGTCTCTGTGCATCTTAATTGTAGTAATCCAGTATTGTAAGTGAAATAGTTTTGGTTTAGGTTTCTTGTTACTGGGATTTTTTTATTATTATTATTATTTGGGTTTTATTTTTTTGAAATGAAAACAAGCTTGTCACATACATCCCTAGGCTTAGGTACAACAACATGGTGTTGGATGGTTCCAGGCCTGAAGGTATTTATAAGCAACATGCTGGCAGACGTAGTTGGAAACAGAATCACCAAAGAATAGAAAAACTAAAACTGGTGGATGCATTGAGGCTACTATCAGATGAAATAATCCTAGCTATTCTAATTTGAAAATTACTATTTTGACAGGCCTACAATCAGGGACAAAAATAACACATCAAATGAGCAGAAAATGCTCAGTTAAAAAGTTAAAGAATTTATTCCCCTACTATTGTCTCCCACACTCTACTGGTGCATCCCTGTTGTGGGACCAAGGGAGGAACTGAATATAGCAGCTGTTCCAGTAGGAAACTGGAAACTTTTTTTCAAACTGGATCAGTTCCTAGATGCAACACACTAAACGGTCATGTGAGCATGAAAGCTGGTAACAAAAGTTGATGCTGCTTAGAGTGGATGAAACAGTGCAGTTGCCAAATGAGATACCACAAACCTGGTGTCCTTTCATCTTAGCACTCAAAATGAGAGAACACTGGAGGCAGCTGACAACCATGCCTTGGTCCTGATTCCCAGAGGTCCAAATTTTTAAGCTAAGTCTTTTGTCCTCTGTGTCCACTTCACTGGGGTTTCAAATTACCAAACTTTCACATAAACCCACAAAAGACTAAGAAAAGTATTATTTTGTGGGTACTCCTAAATGGACAGCTACCTGACTCCCTTTCCCTTCTAGAGTCACTAGAATTACTCTAGTCACCTTACCCTCAGTAATCATCATCTGAGAAATCTGAATAAAGTATACAGTACTCATAATTTCTCTTAAAACTCATTACATACAGATTGACATCTAGAGAAAACACAGAATACATTATCACATTAGAACATATACTTTTCCCCCATTTTGAATTCAATCAGCTATGAAAATCCAAAGTTCACTTGCCATACTGCAAAGAAGATCCCCAAAAGTTAGTGATATATTCTGTATTGGAAGCTACTTCCCTCTAGTGTGCGGTCCCTGTAAAAAACCCAGCAATACCGAACTTCATAATCCTTAAAATTTACTTCAAAAGAAAACCAGCTGCAAAGCTGTTAAGTCTTTAAAGTATGTCAACTGGCAAAATAATCTGATCTTTCCAGACTTACAAGGAGAATTTGGTTCTAGCACTTTTCCCATCTTCTGAGTAGAGCCCAGGAACAAAAATTAATAGTGCAAATTATTCTCATGACACTGTAGAAAACTCAGACTAATCTATCATCTAAGACTTGTATGGGAAGGTGATCAGTAACAGATAACTGGTTACTCCTTAGGATCCTGTAATCAGGTATTTGTAATAGGATATTTTATCAAAGGAAATTTAGGAAGTGTGTCAGAATTTGTTATAGTCTCCCTCAAGAGATGTGATTGTTTTGAGTGAATTTTCCACCATCCATAACAGAGAAAAATAGCTAACCTACAAATACATTAATCTGTTCTTTATATTAACTTTTTTTTATTAACCACAGTGTTATTGTTTTGGAAATAACAGATGTTACTTTCAAAAATCTGTTCCAAAATTATATGTGGAAATCCTTGTTAAATGTGGATTGTCATGAAAAAGGCAAATAGCTTTCTTCTAAAATATCCAAGTTATTATGTAAAGATAACACTTTAAAGGGTAAATGAGTTGAATGGCATCAACAGAATATTTTAGGACAGAAAAATACATTTGTTTTGCAGAATGTTGTTTCAAGTAGTAGTGAAAATGTTCTATGAGATGGCAGTTAATGTTCTCAAGAGGAAAACTCCGGATATTTCAGTGGTAATATGATATGTGAAAAGATGAATGTTTGAAGTTTCCTCTGGGTATGACCATAGTGGTAAAAGTGAATGCTGTATTTGTTCTCTTTACTGCATATCTCATTTGAACTTACAAGTTTTCAAAAATGTCTATAGTATTAAGTTGTACTCACCAGAAAGACATTGTAATGAGCCTTGATGTAAATGCATATTCTATTATAGATGAGAAATGGAGTGAATGGAGTAAAAGATCAACATTCAGGATATTTTTTCTAGAACAGCTAAGTTAAACAAAAATGGAAACAATATGGAGATGTTTGAGGTAATCCCCACCCGAACATCACTGGAACACAATGAAAAGAGGACTCAAACCCACTCTTTGACAACCAGAAAGGGACTGATTCACAGCATAGTAATGTGTTCTGTATTTAGGACTTCTAATTTGTTTAGCTCAGTTTTTAGCTTTCTAAAGTAACCACATTTGGATTCTACCCTAGAATGAATGCTGAGTTTTCATAGAATAATTTGGGTTGGAAGGGACCTTAAAGATCATCCAGTTCCAACCCCTCTTACTGTCGGCAGGGGACACCTCCCACTAGATCACACTGCCCAAGGCCCCAAACAGTCTGTCCTTGAACACTTCCAGGGATATGGCAAAAATCAGTTTTCAATCTGAACCTTTTTAGTTGCCCTTCCATCTCTGTCTGATTGTTGTCTAAAGAACAGAAACGTGGATAGGCCAGAAGGAGAGGACATTGGCTTCATGTGTTAGAAGACAGTTCTGATGTTGGCTGCAAGAAAAAACACTGAGAGGTGAAGCAACACCTTCAGAGTTTACTCCTGGGTTGCATTGTCTAAGGATTAACTGCATTCCTAGAAAGAATCCAGTTTCTTAGGCTTTTCTGTATAAAGCAGTGAATTTCATTCATTCTCATGAAATATGTATGCCTCTTAATTTACCCTTTGGACCAAAATGCTGGCCTTGAAATAACTGTTTGACCCAAATCTTCTTAGCTAATGGAATCTTCTTTTCAATGTTGTTTTCCCTTGCTGAATATGATAAATGTTTTAAACATGGCTTGATATGAAAGGACCATTTTTAAAATGGTAAATTATATTTCAATTAAATTGTTTAGTATTAAATTATATATGTCATTATTTTTTAATGTAAAACTTAAAAGTTAATTGTTTTTGTAGGTCATACTTGTCATTTGTTTCCCCTTTAAATAGCTGAATGTTTGTTTGAAATGTGTGATTCAGCAATGGGTTTTGCTGACACAAAGATAAAAGTGGAATTATACATATGCAAATCCATGTAGACATAACTTAAAAAATGTGTTTCACATAAAATACCTCCTCGGTTTTTACCATTGTGATAGACAAAACAGTCTGGGACCTTGAGGCTCTGAAGGAGCAGCTTTTGCTCTTCTGTGACAGTTATTCAAAACGCAGCTTGAGGAGACCAGCTTTTGCAGTTGGACAAGTAGACCATGACAGTTCTTCCCTGAGGTTTAAATACACAGTACTGACATGAATACAAAATCCATTGCTATTGCTGTGTTAGTTCAAACACAGACCTACTCTTATCCCTTAGATTAATGAAAATTCTAAAGGCACTTTATTTTGTACCTTAATTAGGTAATGATCTCCAGGGGTGAAGTGCTGTATGTAAAATTACTATTGACCTCAGTGGGAAATAGAAATATGTACTTTTCTCAAGGCAGAAGAGGTGATTAAAAAACCAAGAGAAATTAACTAAGACTTGGGAACCTAAACTTAAGCTTGACCTGTCATCATCCTCTCTTCTTCCATCTCAGTCTTGCCCTGAATGTTTTTTCAGCAAGGCCTGTTAAAGGGAAAATGTAATGGCAATTGTAGTTTTATGTGTTTTCCGAAGTTATCTATCAATGTTAGCTTTAATTTGGTTGTGCTGGTGGGTAGATCATCTCTGGACAATTATCAGGAGGTTTTGTTTGGTTCTGAAGATTTGAGGGTTGATGATTCATATTAATATTCCAGCAAATGTTTACAGTGCAATGATTCTCAATAATGCAGAAAGATTACAATCACCAAGGGAACTTTGAAATTGTGTCCAATCTTTATAATAGTTTGTGACATTTAGTACTCTGATGCTTTAATATTGCAGTAACAGGCACTTTATGTAAAATATTTGAAAAAAATTTTCCTCCATTGGTGAAATTGTACTTTCTGTTTCTGAAAATAAGTCTTGGCTCTGAAGGTTCCCTGACAGTGAATTTTTTCCTGATTTATTTCAGCTGAAATATGTCTTTAATAGTAGTGACAGGCTGAGCAAGAATAGTTATAGAAAAGAGGGCTAACATAGCTCAGTGGGCGTTGAAGATTAACTTGCCGACAAATGATTTCTGTATACACGTTGTTTCTGCAAGTCCATGAGGGAATTTAGTGTGCAGTGGTAATCTAGTGCTTTCGCAGAACTGCTTCATATAAGTATGAAAACTTAAATATTCTAGAAACACTTGGAGTGGATTTTTCTTTTGTTTTTAAACAAAAAACTTCCATGAGGGCTGGGAGTTCCTCAAAAAGGAGATCCTGGCAGCTCAGGAGAAAGCCATCCCCGTGTTCTGGAAAAAAGGCCGGCAGGGGAAAAAAAACAGCTTGGTTAAGTAGGGAAATCTTGAGTCAAATTAGAAAAAAAAGGAAGATTTATAGGCTCTGGAAGGGGGGACAGGCCTCTTGGGGGGACTTCAGGAGAGAAGCGAGGCTATGTAGGGAAAAAATCAGAGGGGTTAAGGCCGAGCTAGAGGTCAGATTAGCTAAGTCAGCAAAAGAAAATAAAAAATCTTTTAATAAGTATATTAACAGTAAAAGGAGGACAAGGGAGACCATACAGTCCCTTTTGGACACAGAGAGAACAACGGTGACAGGGGATGAGGAGAAGGCTGAGGTACTTAATGCCTTCTTTGCCTCAGTCTTTAATTGTAAAGAAAGCTGTTCCCTCTTTGTAGAAACCCCGGAAGTAGAGGAACAATACGAGGCTCCCATGGTCCAGGAGGAGGTGGTCAGAGCCCTGCTTGGCCAGCTGGACACCCACAAGTCCATGGGGCCAGATGGGATACATCCTAGGGTTTTGAGGGAGCTGGCAGATGTATTGGCCAAACCCCTTTCCATCATCTTCCAGCAGTTCTGGAAGACTGGGGAGGTACCTCTGGACTGGAGGCTGGCTGATGTAGTTCCCATTTACAAGAAGGGTAGCAGGGAGGATCCGGGGAACTACAAGCCAGTCAGTCTGACCTCAGTGCCAGGGAAAGTCACAGAACAGGTGATCTTGAGTGCTATCATGAAGCACTTACAAGAGAACTGGGTGATCAGGCCCAGTCAACATGGGTTTACCAGAGGCAGGTCCTGCCAAACCAACCTGATTGCCTTCTATGACAAAGTCACTCGGCTGCTGGATGAAGGAAAGGCTGTGGATGTGGTCTTTCTGGACTTCAGTAAAGCCTTTGACACAGTTTCTCACAGTATTCTGCTATGGAAACTGTCAGCCTCTGGTCTGGACAGACGCACACTCTCCTGGGTAGAAAACTGGCTGGATGGCCGGTCCCAGAGAGTGGTGGTAAATGGTGTTAAGTCCAGCTGGAGGCCAGTGACAAGTGGGGTTCCCCAGGGCTCAGTGCTGGGTCCAGTCCTGTTCAATGTCTTCATCAATGACCTGGATGAAGGCATTGAGGGTACCCTTAGCAAGTTTGCAGATGACACAAAGCTATGTGCAAGTGTCGATCTGCTGGAGGGTAGGGAGGCTCTGCAAAGGGACCTGGACAGGCTGGACCGCTGGGCAGTGTCCAATGGCATGAGGTTTAACACGACCAAATGCCGGGTCCTGCACTTGGGGCACAACAACCCTAAGCAGAGCTACAGAGTGGGAGAAGCCTGGCTGGAAAACTGCCAGGAGGAGTGGGACCTGGGGGTGTTGGTTGACAGTCGACTGAACATGAGCCAGCAATGTGCCCAGGTGGTCAAGAAGGCCAATGGCATCCTGGCTTGTATCAGAAACGGTGTGACCAGCAGGTCCAGGGAGGTGATTCTCCCCCTGTACTCAGCACTGGTGAGGCTGCTCCTTGAATCCTGTGTCCAGTTCTGGGCCCCTCAGCACAAGAAGGATGTTGAGGCTCTGGAGCAAGTCCAGAGAAGAGCGACAAGGCTGGTGAAGGGACTGGAGAACAGACCCTATGAGGAGTGGCTGAGAGAGCTGGGGTTGTTTAGCCTGGAGAAGAGGAGGCTGAGAGGAGACCTCATTACTCTCTACAAGTACCTGAAAGGAGGTTGTGGAGAGGAGGGAGCTGGCCTCTTCTGCCAAGTGACAGGGGATAGGACGAGAGGGAATGGCCTCAAGCTCTGCCAGGGGAGATTTAGGCTGGAGATTAGGAGGAAGTTTTTCACGCAGAGGGTCAGTGGGCATTGGAACAGGCTGCCCAGGGAGGTGGTTGAGTCACCTTCCCTGGAGGTGTTTAAGGCACGGGTGGATGAGGTCTTGAGGGACTTGGTTTAGTGTTTGATAGGAATGGTTGGACTAGAAGATCCGATGGGTCCCTTCCAACCTGGTTGTTCTGTGATTCTGTGATTTCTATTCTTACTCTTTTTCATTTTCATTTGTGTCATTATCTATATAATTATGCATATTATAAAGCAGTTATAATTCTATGTGTATACTTAAGAATGGAGTTCTTAGCAATTTCATGTACTTTCACTACTTTAAAAAACCAGATAAATTAAGTGAATTAAAATTTGTGAGACCTCTGTCATGGTTTAGCCCCAGCAAGCAGGTCAGCACCACACATCATCTCACTCAAGCTTCCCTCCACAACTGGACCAAGAGGAGGATTAGAAAGGTAAAGATGAGAAAATTCATAATTGAGATGGTTTCTCTACTAAACTATCTAAAAGCTGCATGTGCTAACAAAGCAAGGTAAGGAATTTGTTCACTCTTCCCCACTGGTAGACTGGTGTTCAGACATCCCCAGCAAAGCAAAGTTCCATCACACTTAATGTTTACTTACTTTTAATACAGACATATTAACTCTCAGCATTTCCCCACAGCTTTTATTGTTGAGCAGAAATATGCTATGTTGTGACATATCCATTTTGTCAGTTCAGATTACTTCTGGGAGAACCCCTCCCAGCTTCTTTTGCACCCCCAGCCTATTTACTGGAGGAGCAGTGTGAGTAGTAGAAAAGGCTTTGATGTTGTCTAAGCACTGCTCAGCAACAGCTGAAACATATCTGCATTATCATTACTGTTGTGGTCCCAGATACAAAATACAGCCCCATGCAAGTTATTGCGAAGAAAACTAACTCTATCCCAGCCAAAACCAGTACAGACTACCCATCTTTTTTTCAGTTTGGTTTTGGGGTGTTTTTTGTTTCGTTTGTTGGGGTTTTTTTTTCCAGCAGAAGGTGATGCTTTTCATGAAGTTTTTGACACTGTAATGGTTATAGCTATGTTTCTCATTTTCTGACTCCTAGTGAGGAATAAATAACAGTCCTGATGTCTTTCACATCTTTGCCTTACATGATCATGGATTACTGACAGTTAAAGCTTGTATCTGCATGAAAATGTACATTTGTGCCAGAAGTTTGAAAGGCTTGTGGTCATCTACTTGCTGAATACTGACAAAACTGAGATGTGTTTTGCTTAAAATATCTACTAAAGCAGTTTCCAAATATTTAGGTCTCTTTGCAACAAGAATTTTAAGAAACAATTTCAACTACTCTGCTGGTCTTGTTGGATCAGTAGTGTTGATGGGATGGGGTTTTTGACCTCTCATTCAGACTTGCTCACGCATTAAGTTCTCTTCAGCACATTGTATGCTTAATAGTCTCACTTGAAATGTTGAACAAGGAATACTGATTTGCCAATGTACATTCACATCTCATAGTCGTGGAGGTACTCACTGTATTTTGCAACCCATGGGAGCATACTTAGTTCCCAAAAGAATGCCTCCTTTTTGTGCATCAAAACAGAATTCATTCTCCTTAGCCTTGGGTTTTCATATTTTTATTCCTGCTTCTATCAGCTTTCACGAGTGAGTGATTGTGGAAAAAGTAAACAAGATTAGGAAGTTGTCAGGCCCCAGGTGGAATCACCCAATCATGAAGTTACAACTGAGAAGGAGTCGTCCAGTTATGAACTGTTGGTCTTTAGCTAAACCAGTCACACATGGACATGCAGCTTGGGAAGGGGTATATAAAGTCTTGTAAAATCAATAAAGATGATCTTCTGGCCCACAACTTCTACATGCCGTGGATTGCTTCAACCATAACATTTGGCTACCCTCGATGTGATCACAGCACTTGGACTATAGACGGTGGACAACGGATTTGCAGAGCCATGAGTACGCAGAGAAGCTGAGTGGTGGAGTGGAGCTCTGAGGCTGCAAGCGGAGCATTGAAGGAAGACAGTTTCTAATGCTGCCAGCTCACTGGTCGGGGAAAGAGTCTCCAGATAAGTTCACAGAAGAAAGCACCTGGATTGAGGTGAGCTGCTGGGAAATATGGGTACTTCCTTAAGTAAGGAGGAGACAACGATTTTTTCCATGTGGAAGACGATCCTGAAAAAATGGGGCGTTAAGTTAGAAGAGTCAGACTTGTGAAAAATGTTCCTATGGAGTAAAGAACAGGGATATGAAACAACTATCGTAACCTCCTTTAATGTTACTATCTGGAAGGAGGTGGGTAATAAAGTGGTTGACTTTGTTATGTGGGGGGATAAAGACACAGCAGCACATAGTATATTCTTTATGAGACCCTGAATGATTTTAAGCTGCAGTGGGACCAGGTGGAGGGCATCACTCCTGTTCCTGATACCATACAGCATTTTGCACCTCCTGTGTCTCTCCTTGCAGAGGAACTGACTGCAGGATATAGTCTAGATTCCAGAGCACACCCTAGAATTCATGACCCGCAGAGGAGAGGGGAGCTTTGGGATGATTCTGATGATGGGATGTGCACCAGACACCCTTTCACAGCCAGCTGTAAAACTATTAGAATGCCTGTAGAGCTGCCAGACAATCTGGGATCGTTGCCATCTGATACTGATACTATAATTCTGTTAGAACTGTCAGCCCCACCACTTTCTCTGTTAGACAAAGGAGGACATCAGCACTGTGTAAATTTGTCAAGGTACCCCCCACTCCCAGAAGAAAGGCCTGATGAATGGGATGATGAGATGGCGGGGGGGGAAGAAAGAGAACAAGCAAAGACACAGAGTAGAACAGCAGTTGGAAAACCCTCTTGGGGGTCCCTCTTGCAGAGGAACATCTCAGTTAGGGAATTTGCCTCCCGCACATGCTAGTATCTGTGCATATAATCGTCTATCTTTTTGGCAGAAGCTAAAAGCACAGGCTTTATGATAGGGGGGATTTGAAGCTGTTTGAGATGATAGATATCCCATTAGTAGAGCCTGCTGCTGATCCTTCTGCAGCACTGGCATTTCCCATTGTGAGGGGGGATCCAGCGAAGGGGGAAATGGATGAGCACATACTGTACTCATGGAAAGCGATTCAAGATTTGCAGAAAACTGTGGCACAATATGGTCCGAATTCTCCAGCAATTATGCAGTTACTCAAGGTGTTGTCTATGGAAGAAATGACACCTTTTGACTTTACTATGCTAGCTCAGATAATGTTTCAACCAGTACAATGTGCTGATTTTAGTTCAACAGGGACACAGAAGACTGAGGCTCAGGCACTTTGGAATTTACAGCTTCCACAAGATGATGTGCATTTTGGTAATGGCATGGACGTACTAACAGGGACAGGAGAGTTTTCTAACCCGCAGCATTGGGTGCAGTGGCATCACCTGGTTTTAGAGCAGGTAAAGGCTGTGGGTTTGGAAGCACTAATACATATGGCTGAATTAGCTAAACTAAAGCAAAATACACCACAATTCAGAAGCAGGGGACTACAGAACCATTATTGCAGTCTGTCGAAAAATTGCAAGCTGCAGTGGAAAGGCAAGTGTTTGATGTGAATCTAAGAACTATGTTAGCAACTCAGCTTGCAAAGGACAATGCAAATGATGATTACCAGACGATAATTGAAGTGTTGCCATGGGACCCCACCCTGGATGCCATGATACAGGCTTGTGCCAAGGTGGGATCCATAGGGCATAGAGTAACAGCCATAGCTGTGGCCTTGGCTGCTGCAAAAACAAGGGATTTAAGATATTTTGATTGTGGCTAGGTTGGGCATTTTAAGCATGCTCAAAAACAAGAGAGATAATGCAGCAGAAGCAGTGGGGGCAGCAGTCTTATGTGTGGGAAAAGCGGCCACTTTGCAACATAGTGTTGGTTCAGAGGTTATCTAAATAACCAGCCCTCATTGCAGGGAAATGGAAAGAAGAGTGTGAGGAGGCGTGTGCAGACAAAAATGCCTTGCTGCATCAGCAAGCAATCCATCCCGCAGCCATCCTGCGGCAAGGCAAGGGAAGGCGAGGGAAGGCAAGGCAAGGGAAGGCTGTCTAGTTCACAGGCTGACACTTTCCTAAGCATTTCACTTTCCTGTTCTATCATGGTAAGCAATAGAAGAAAAAATACTGATTCATTTGGTAACATTTAAGTTGAGGCTCCAAGCAAAATGTTGCTTGGAGTAAAATGAATTATTCTTTTTTTCCCCCTCCCTTTCAGCATTCTGAAAACTTTGAGTTCCTCTTCACATTTCTCTTTCCCCTGCTTTCATGTCTTTTGTTGGGTTTACATGCTGCTTGGCATTTTGCATTTATTATTTTAACAGTAACTCAACTTTTGTGCCTGTCTCATATAATACCAAAAATTCTGAATGCTCCATAATTTTGTCCTCATTATATATTCTTTTTACTAGACCTCTTCATATAGCAAACTTTCTTTTAGAGCTACCACCAATCACACCATGTTAGCAGGCTGCATTTTTCACTGCAGATGATATTGATTGTAGTGGTTGAGTAAGGAGTTCTATGACTGAGTCACATGTCATGTTTCACCTGCTTTTCCGTAGAAGATTTCTCATTTTCCTTCCTCTGTCCCATTTAATAGTTCAACCAACAATCTGATTGTTTGAAAGTCTAGCATGAACTCAGGGTTTTAAATCTGATTTTTGAGCACTCCAGATATATTCAAACCAGTACAATATTCTTGTTATAGCTTTTCTGACTATTGTGGGAAGATACATGCAGTCATTTTGGTCCTCTGAGTTATAAAATGTAGGTTTGCAGACTGCAGCTTCAATCCATATTAAAGCAACCTTGAATACAACCTCACAGCACTGGCTGAGATGACAGGCTCTGCCATAGTGGCCTTGCTCTCTGCTTCAACCACGGTGAGGTGGAGTATGCCTGCTGAATTTGCAAAGAAGCTTGAAAATCCCTCCTAGCATAAACATCTCATTTGTGTATCCAACTGGACAGAACCTGGATTAACCAGGTTGTGCACCACCTGGAATGGTTTTGCAGACTGGGGCATGGCAGATGGTTTCGCAGAAGCAAAGGAATCTTCATTTCTTTGCCTTCAGCACAACCCTGACTATGTGATTTCAAAGTCATTTGGAGTAGTTAGGAAACCTAGAACATCTGTGCTTTACTAAGCTCTATTCCTGCTTCATCATATTCAGGTTACTGGATAGCAAGTTTCATCCTGAGAAGTGGATTTAAAAAAATGACATTAAAAGGAAGATATTGTGCTTACAGTACAGGAAATTGTTCTATATTCCTACTGTGGTGAACTGTCTGGTGAGTTTATAGAACTACTTGGACAATGGCTTTTTTGGTATTCTTTTTTAACTGTTATTTTTGACTTCCATTCTTGGGATTCACTTGTAAGTTTCATATTTTTTCTTTTTTTAAAAATATTTTTTAAGATTTGTATTCCTTTATAGACTATATTATGACTTTTTGCCTTCCCCCAGCCCTAATCTTCTAACTCTGTTAAATTCTTGCAGTTTTAATTTCTGTTACAATAATTCATCTCTATTCTTCTCACTATTCCTTGTGTTTCTCTCTATCTTGTCTTCCTCATTTGAGTATCAAATTAAAAATATAAAGCATGCTGATTCTTCCTGTGAATCACTATGAAGCGCTGTGTCTACTTGAATATACCATCAACTTCACACAAGAGCATACAATGACAGAAAACATGCTATTTAGCTCCTTTTACTGTTATGTTCCTGCAATTTGTGCTGCTTGGTTAATGATGACCAGTTGACAACCTGTACTCGATGATAAAGAGAAAAGACTAAACAGTTACACTATCTTGTAGTGTGTTAAGGCATTTTGTAGTTATTGGACTTTCTATTAACACTAGCTGTCAAAATTACTGTTTATTATTGCTCCTCTCCCTCACAACGGATTATTCAGTCAGTAGTCAACAAAATAACTGCAAACCCCCCCCCACCAAATCCTACCAGAATTAAGAAAACCATTTTTTTCCCCTTTAGTTTACAGATCTCGCCTTTTCTGTCTTGCAGTAAACTCAACGTCGATGACAGTACCATAAGGTCATCTAATGTCAATAGTACGGATGTTCCTTGAATTTTTTTTTTAGAGCAGTCAAAGCTGTGGAAGAATGAGAGCATGGCCAAATGCTATTAGTCAGGCAACATTTCCTGTTAAAATTAGCATCACCATAATTCCTATCTATGCATTCAGACCTTTCCACAACATGACACCAGCACAGATGGCAATGCAATAAAACAATAAATTCCACAGGAAGCTTATTACAATTGGAATAGGTGAGGATCACTGATCAGTACAGAAGGGTTGTCCTTATGTCCAGATGCCTCAGTCAGTAACAGCAGAAGTTCAAATCTGTGAAATGTACATATCCTTTCATCTTGAGTGATTTCTAATGCCAGCTGACCACAACTCTTGCTCAACCTTCAGGGAAAAAACCCATGCATACTAAATCTTTTGATTATTCTGGTGTACAAGCACCATAGGCTTAGATTTACAAATAATATTTTTAGATGCTTAGCCCTATTTAAATCAATACGAATTATGTATCTAAGTAATTTTGACATCAAAAGCATTTCCTTCTGTTGTTTGCAAATAAAATATATAAACAATAAAAGGAGGACAAGGGAGACCATACAGTCCCTTTTGGACACAGAGAGAACAACGGTGACAGGGGATGAGGAGAAGGCTGAGGTACTTAATGCCTTCTTTGCCTCAGTCTTTAATTGTAAAGAAAACTGTTCCCTCTTTGTAGAAACCCCGGAAATAGAGGAAAAATACGAGGCTCCCATGGTCCAAGAGGAGGTGGTCAGAGCCCTGCTTGGCCAGCTGGACACTCACAAGTCTATGGGGCCAGATGGGATTCATCCTAGGGTATTGAAGGAGCTGGCAGATGTATTGGCCAAACCCCTTTCCATCATCTTCCAGCAGTCCTGGAAGACTTGGGAGGTACCTCTGGACTGGAGGCTGGCTGATGTAGTTCTCATTTACAAGAAGGGTAGCAGGGAGGATCCGGGGAACTACAAGCCAGTCAGTCTGACCTCAGTGCCAGGGAAAGTCACAGAACAGGAGATCTTGAGTGCTATCATGAAGCACATGCAAGAGAACCGGGTGGTCAGGCCCAGTCAACACGGGTTTACCAAAGGCAGGTCCTGCCAAACCAACCTGATCGCCCTCTATGACAAAGTGACTTGGCTGCTGGAAGAGGGAAAGACTGTGGGTGTGGTCTTTCTGGACTTCAGTAAAGCCTTTGACACAGTTTCTCACAGCATTCTGCTGCGGAAACTGTAAGCCTCTGGCCTGGACAGGCGCATATTCTCCATGGTTGAAAACTAGTTGGATGGCCGGACCCAGAGAGTGGTGGTAAATGATGTTAAGTCCAGCTGGAGGCCAGTGACAAGTGGTGTCCGCCAGGGCTCAGTGCTAGGTCCAGTCCTGTTCAATGTCTTCATCAATGACCTGGATGAAGGCATTGAGGGTACCCTTAGCAAGTTTGCAGATGACACAAAGCTGTGTGGAAGTGTCGATCTGCTGGAGGGTAGGGAGGCTCTGCAAAGGGACCTAAACAGGCTGGACCACTGGGCAGAGTCCAATGGCATGAGGTTTAACACGGCCAAATGCCGGGTCCTGCACTTAGGAAACAACAACCCTATGCAGAACTACAGAGTGGGAGAAACCTGGCTGGAAAACTGCCAGGAGGAGAGGGACCTGGGGGTGTTGGTTGACAGCTGACTGAACATGAGCCATCAGTGTGCCCAGGTGGCCAAGAAGACCAATGGCCTCCTGGCTTGTATCAGAAATGGTGTGACCAGCAGGTCCAGGGAGGTGATTCTCCCCCTGTACTCAGCACTGGTGAGGCCGCTCCTTGAATACTGTGTCCAGTTCTGGGCCCCTCACCACAAGAAAGATGTTGAGGCTCTGGAGCTAGTCCAGAGAAGAGCGACAAGGCTGGTGAAGGGACTGGAGAACAGACCCTATGAGGAGCGGCTGAGAGAGCTGGGTTTGTTTAGCCTGGAGAAGAGGAGACTGAAAGGAGACCTCATTACTCTCTACAAGTACCTGAAAGGTGGTTGTGGAGAGGAGGGAGCTGGCCTCTTCTGCCAAGTGACAGGGGATAGGATGAGAGGGAATGGCCTCAAGCTCTGCCAGGGTAGATTTAGGCTAGAGATTAGGAGGAAGTTTTTCACAGAAAGGGTCATTGGGCATTGGAATAGGCTGCCCAGGGAGGTGGTTGAGTCACCTTCCCTGGAGGTGTTTAAGACACGGGTGGATGAGGTCTTGAGGGACTTGGTTTAGTGTTAGTGATAGGAATGGTTGGACTAGAAGATCTGATGGGTCCCTTCCAACCTGGTTGTTCTATGATTCTATGAAATGATTAATGTTGTATTTTTCCAAGTGTGACTGTAGGAAGTAAAACACAAATCTGTGCTATTCTTTCCTACATCTTATAAAAGAAGCAGATATAATTCTATACACTTTTTTTCCTGTGTGTTTTGAAGACTCTGAGTTAAATCACCATAAATACCATAATTATACTTTTATTTCCCAATGATGTGTGATGGGAACCTGCTTTCTTGGAAATGGCTAAACATTTGCCTGCTGATGGGAAGTAGGGAATGAATTTCTTATTTTGCTTGTGTGTGAAGCTTTTGAATCATAGAATCATCAGGTTGGAAGAGACCCACCAGATCAAGTCCAATCACCAACCATTCCTAACAATCATTAAACCATACCCCTCAGCACCTCATCCACCCCTGCCTCAACAACCTCCCTGGGCAGCCTGTTTCAGTGCCCAATACCCTGTCTGTGAGAAATTTTTTCCTAATGTCCAGCCTAAACCTCCCCTGGTGGAGCTGGAGGTCATTCCCTCTTGTCCTGTTTCCTGTCACTTGGGAGAAGAGGCCAGTACTCTCCTCTCCACAACCTCCCCTCAGGTAGTTGTAGAAAGTGATGAGGTCTCCTCTCAGCCTCCTCTTCTCCAGGCTAAACAACCCCAGTTCTCTCAGCTGTTCCTCATGAGGCCTTGCTTTTCCTGTTGAAGGGTTTTTATTGTAACCCAAGAGTTTTCTCAGTTTTAATGTTCCAATTCCTAACCCCATCCCACTTCAGGAAAGTGAACAGCTGTGTGGAGCTACCTAATGTCATTAAACCACAACACCTGTGTCCAAAACTTGTGCAGTGTGAGGAATTGTAAAAGTAGGTGATAGTTATGGATTTTTAATTAATAAGGAAGTCAGCTTACTCTCCTCATATTTTTAAAAGAAGAAAAGCTTATAAAACCCCTTATTGTCGAGTATCCAACACTTGCAACCATGAACATATCTGCATTTTTCCTCTTCTTGTCCAATGTACCTCAAACTTTTTTGTTTGGCATAAATTAATTTCTCATTGTGTTCCAAAACACATAGACTGACTGAACCTGCCATAATACTTTCTTCTTCGAGTTGACACTTTAATCTCAGAAAGAAAATAAACTTTAAAACATAGAGGCATAAAATTAGGAAGGATCCATGTGATGTTTAGATGAAGTATCTCTAGTTGTCAGAACAGGAAGTGAAAATAAGCACAAATAGAATAAACACACAACAGTCTCGGGAAAATGGGGAATGTCTAGTTTTAACCTTTAGAAAAAGCCATAGAGAATTCTAAGGTTGAAATTGGATCTAAAACCAGGTGATGGAGTTTGTTATTGGCTGTCATATGTCCAGTGATTTTCACTTTTTGGCAGTTTGCTTTACGACAAAGACAAGTTTCCCTCTGTTCTCCTGTTAATGCTACAGTATATGAATCACATAGTTGATTCCACTACCTTATACCTGTAGTCAGAGCTTTTATAATGATAAAAATATTTTATTCCCAATTTTTTGATTTAAAATAAGGAAAAAAAAATTGCTTCTCTTCTAATAGAAGTATGGGAATGGACTGGCTAAGTACAAGTGTCAAACAAGATAAGAGAAGTTGTAGTGAGATTGAAGTTACTCCAATATGTTTGCTCTTCCCTTTCTATTTTTTGTGAATACATATTCTTATATATGGTGTAGCAGTAGTAAAACAGGGAAAAAGCAGAGGAAGGAAAGAGGGAAAACAGTGTTGGGGAGAGGGAAGTTAAAAGAACTTCTAGTGAACAACAGAAATAGTCCTATCATCTTTAATAAAGATCAGCGTAATGTGACTATTTTCCAGGGTGCTCTGTAAGTGCAAGGTAAATTTAAAGTAAAAGAGGATTGTGTTTGTTCTTGGAGTTGTACATCCTGCTGGAGTCAGTATTGAAGGGTTTTTCTCAGCTCAATATGCTTTTTAAGTCTTAGGGAATTTCTGTTTTTAATATCTAGATGGATTGGAAGGCACTCTCAGGTCGGCTGGAATAGAACAGTGATGGTATTAATCCCATGTTCCATGGAAACACAGTTATGAATGTCAGTAAAAGATATTTGCCCATTTAATGTCATTTCTCTGGTTCCACAGGAGGAAAATCTAAATCTTTTTGTTTGAAAAGGAAAAGGTGCTTCCTTTTGGTGTTGGTAAAAACTTTCAAACTTCTGTCTGTCTATCAGTGCTGTTTAATGCATTTGTATTTCAAATGCAGGTGTAGTTGAAAGAGGATAAACAATAAGTGTTCATGAGCTGAAAAAAATGTGGTAAAATGTGATGCACCAAGCAAATACATGCTTCATGCAGGGAAAGAAAATTGGACACACTTGGTTATGAGGAGGCTCAGCAATACTTTCATGTATGAAAATATTAGCTGCCAGATATGGTTTTTTTCTGTGCTAGATATTGGATGAATATAAATGAGGTCCAAGACCTGTATATGTAAACTAACATTTCAGATAAACATTTTTCACACTTGATATGTTTGTAGCATTTAAACCTAACACAGTGATGCCTTTCTACAGGCACCTTCTTGGTTCTTCATTGCTATCAGCCTTACTTGGTGAGACTAATTCAGCACTGGTTCTGTAGCATTTTTGCAAAGCATGTGTAAGAATGTCTTAGTTGAAGGCTCTGTTGAATTCAAAACAGCTCTTAATGAGAAAGGGGAAGATAAGGGTCAGATATTAGAAGCAGTAATCTCAACATGCAGCTGAATGAACTCTAAATTGAGTACTATCATATTCTGGTATATCTTGAACGTACTCTTAAAGCTTAAGCGTGAATGAAACTATTGTGTTAGTCTTTTATTTTCTACTCAAACAAAACTATCATTTATAAAAATAGTTTCCTAATCAAAGACTGCAAGTCTTTCCTCTGCTTCATCATAGATTGAAAGATGCACAACTTTATGAAATTTCAGGAGTAAAAATTCCTTTTCATGTTCTCTAGTCATATTATGTCCCTTGTATTGACATCTCAAGCCAGCAAAGTATTCACATTTAATCTCATAACAACTTAATACAAAATTAATTTAACTTGAAAATCCTCCCATTAATTATACTGTGTTCAGCCCTCAAAAAACTTTTTTTGACCAATGTGTTTCTTCTAGTCTGAAGCTAATTCAGGAAAATAAGGTATAATTAAGAAACAATTACTTGAATTTACTTGCACTGATAATCAGGATTAGGTCACAGCTTGCACAGAAATGCAATTTTCATGTTCTACAAGTCAACATGAAGTATGAAGTATTTGTTTAGGCTATACAGAGGGAAGGGAAGAACCCATTGTATTCTGAGAGACATGGTTTGGTGGTTGATAAGAATGATTGGACTCGATGATCCTGTGGGTCTTTTCCAACCTAGTGATTCCGTGTGTTGGTACTGAAGGTATTTTTCATAACAGCAGAACCCTTAGCTGATTCTACATATTTTACCTGAATTTCCTCCTTCCTTTTCAGGCATATTTTCACAGAGGGATTTTTCTGTCCTCAGCATAAGTTCAGTACAGTGGCAGTAAACAGGAATTCAGTGTAACGAGGAGTGACAACCAGACTGAGCATCTCTGAATAGTTACTTATTTCTGTGTCTGTGTGCAAAAGGAGGTGCTGAAACACCGTAATTCTCCAGCATTTTGTAACTTCTTTGCTTTCAGTCTTGTAAGGGGCAAGTGATGACTCAAGACTGCAGTGTTTCCAGATGGGATGAGCAACACTGGCATTCAAGACACCTCATGAGAACTCTTGCCCACGTTTTCAGATGCTAGGAGTTCATAAAATTCAACTTAGCTACAGGTAAAAACTTGGACTTTGCAAGGGCCTTCTGACTCTAGAAGAAGTTCTACGCTATTTAAAACTTTTGTTCATTTAACTTTTCTAATTCCTCATTTCTACCCAGAAATAGAATAGAACAGAGCAAAATATTTGATTAAAGGAAGCATATATGTTTACAAACCAGCAACAGTTGTTTGACCTTGCCGATGTGAAATACCTATTAGGTGAAAGCAAGGAATCCAATTTATGAAGTTAAGTAGTTTTGATTTGTTTCATCTTCCTATCTTTATTTGCAGTAATGTTCTTATTTGTATTTTATGAACACCTCTAGATTCAGAAAGCATTCTGTTGACCTTTGGCTAATCAGAATTAAATCATCAGAGTATGTATGAAGACTTTTTCTGGATTAAAGAACATGCGTTTCATGACTTCACATTCTTTCTTTAATTCACAGAACAAACTTTCATGCTATTTGCCAGTTGTATATGCATCCAGTAGCTTAGAGCTGCAACAAGGTAAAAGTCACAATGAGCAATCCTGTTTCTAAGATTCTTTAAAATATTTCACTGCCTGTGTATTCAAAGAAAAATCTCACCAGAGTGCAAACACCATGCTGAGAGACATAGTTACTCCACCTAAGACTTCAGCTGCTAGAAGCACAGTTCATGTGCACTGGGTAACTCCAGTAAAGTGATGAGTGTCTTTTGATTCTCTTTTTCACTCACTCTTTCTCTGTTAGGTTGGGGGGTGAGGGGGTGTTATATTAGAGTTTGGACCATAGGTTCTGTCATAGAAATGGTTTATTTCAGCTGGAGCTGGGACCTTCCTGCAGAGGATCCTTTTTGCTTATTTCACTGTACCTTTTAAGGCCTCACAATCTATTACATGATGTGTTCAAGTGCCTGTCCAGACAACATACATGGATTTTTTGTCCAATCAACTTGTTTAGCATCTGCTCTTTCGCTGTAATAATGATTTTTGAATTTTATCTATTTGTGCTTATTCATTCAGTTTCATCATCCCACTGTCCATTTGCATCATCCTCCCATCTTGTCTGCTTCTATAGACTTCAGATGGAATGATTTCTTTCAAGTATTTAAAGGTCTTTTCTTTGCATTAGAAGTATAGTCCAGACTATTCTCAGTACTACTTCATTTTAATTAAGTTGAAATTCAACTGAAGTTTACTCATGGTTCTGCACAGTCTAAGGTCTCAAGCACTTTCATCATGCAAGCTAAGCATTTTAAGTAAAACAAATTTTGAATCAAATTAATTTTAAAGTCATCACACAATTAATTCTAATATTATATATTTATACTATTTTAATTTCTAGTACCATGGGACAGTAACTGTCCTGTCTTCAATTACCTTTAAACATTTCTTTTGCTGACTTGGTGGAGTTTTTTCCACATATATTCCCTATTTTTAGCATTTTTAGATATTTTAGACTTCAAGTATTTGCTTTGAAGTGTAGAAACTAATCTTTGGGCTGTCCCTCTTATCTTCTCTGTCTCTTCAAGTCTTGTCCTATATCAATACTTTTTCATACTAAATAAAAGTTTTTATTGAGATATTAATACACTTGATCACATATATGAGGTTGGTGGTAATCTTTGTAAAAGTCTTAAAAGAAAAATATTAAAATAAAACAACTTAGAAATAATTAAGTATACTCATGCTGTCCCATGAGAGTTAGAGGATAATACAAGAGGAAAAGGATAGAATAGTACATGAAATTTAAAGTTTAATTGATCATACTAAAAATATCTAAGTAATTTGACTCCTGAACTAAAACCACTTTTCTTTCACAGTATCTTCTACTTCTTAGTTTATTGTTGCAAAATTATACAACTCTCATCTCTGCAGGAAAGGAAAAATTGTAAAAGTGCTACTATAACCTTATTAATAAAGAATCATAGGATAGATTGGGTTGGAAGGGACCTTAAGATTATCTAGTTCCAACACGCCTGCCAAGGACAGGGGCATGTCCCACTAGATCAAGCTGCCTAATACACAATGGCAGTTTTAAGGAAGAAAAGGAATAGTACCTCCTCCCACTGTGTTCTATGAGAAAAAAGTAGATTACCTTGTGAATGTGCATTCTCACCATCTTTATTCCAGTACATCTTTACTAAAAAGATAGGATGTTTTTGGAGGAGATTGATAAGGATTTTGCTGTTTCTTTCTAGAATTGTACATAATGGGACATCAGTGAGGTTTCGAGTTTTTTTGCTTACCTTGTGTTCTTGAACGGATGTTGCTTGCACTAAAGAAGTGCTACAAATAGATGTATTTTTTCTGTTAGGAGTCACATCTATAGCTGAACCTATTCATGGAAAAGAAAAAAAAAAAAAAAAAAAAAGAAACTGAAAACCAAATCTGTTCTAAGAGGTTATATGAATTTAACACAGTTTCTCACAGCATTCTGCTACAGAAACTGTCAGCTTCTGGCCTGGACAGGCGCATATTCTCCATGGTTGAAAACTAGTTGGATGGCTGGGCCCAGAGAGTGATGGTAAATGGTGTTAAATCCAGCTGGAGGCCAGTTATAAGTGGGGTTCCCCAGGGCTCAGTGCTGGGTCCAGCCCTGTTCAATGTCTTCATCAATGACCAGGCTGAAGGCATTGAGTGCACCCATAATAAGTTTGCAGATGACACTGAGCTGGGTCAAAGTGTCTATCTGCTGGAGTGAAGGGAGGCTCTGTGAAGGGATCTGAACAGGCTGGACTGCTGGGCAGAGTCCAATAGGATGAGGTTTAACACGACCAGATGCCGGGTCCCGCACTTGGGGCACAACAACCCTGTGCAGAGTTACAGACTAGAAGTCTGCCTAGAAAGCTGCCTGGTGGAGAAGGATCTGTGGATGTTGGTTGACAGCCAACTGAACATGAGCCAGCAGTGTGCCCAGGTGACCAAGAAGGCCAATGGCATCCTGGCTTGTATCAGAAATGGTGTGACCAGCAGGTCCAGGAAGGTTATTCCCCCTCTGTACTCTGCACTGGTGAGACTGCTCTTTAAATCTTGTGTTCAGTTCTGGGTCCCTCACCACAAGAAGGATCTTGAGTCTCTGGAGTGAGTCCAGAGAAGAGCAATGAAGCTGGTGAAGGGGCTGGAGAACAGGTCTTACGAGGAACGACTGAGAGAGCTGGGGCTCTTAAGCCTGGAGATGAGGAGGCTGAGAGGAGACCTCATTGCTCTCTACAACTACCTGAAAGGAGGTTGTGGAGAGGAGGGTGCTGGCCTCTTCTCCCAAGTGCCAGGGGACAGGACAAGAGGAAATAGTCTCAAGCTCCACCAGGGGAGGTTCAGGTTGGACATTAGGAAAAAATATTTCTCACAGAAAGGGTCATTGGGCATTGGAATAGGCTGTCCAAGGAGGTGGTTGGGTCACCTTCCCTGAAGGTGTTTAAGGCATGGGTGGATGAGGTGTTAAGGGGCATAGTTTAGTGTTTGATAGGAATGATTGGACACAATGATCCAGTGGGTCTCTTTCTCTTCCTTTGTAGAGAAAACAACAGGAGCATTATCACATCTGTAACTGATATATGTCTGTTTCTCTGCTCACTAATTTATTTACTCCTGTGGAATGAAGAATGAAATTCTTTCATTTGAAAGAAGACTGTTTATAAATTGATCTCTGGTACTTGGAAGAATGTTTATTTCCTTTCCTTGCCAGCAAAAGCAGTTGAGTAACTTATGGGGTTAAAGCATTCAGTTATATACTTGGTATGCTCAGCTTCATAACTTAATTTATGCGTTATTTTAGGCATGTCATTCTCTTTAACCAAATGTTGTTGTCTGAAAGGTGAAATGGTCATATTCCATAGTTATACATGTCTTGGAAGAAAAGAAGTTAATCGTCAATGGAATACTACCAGTAAGTCTTATTTCTATTATATAATAAGCCTACACTTTTCTCTCAACACTCATGTTTAATTAAAAAAAACAGAGAGTACTTTTAGCTGAGAACCTCAGATTACAGAAACTATATAATTTCTGAAATGTCTCCTGCAAATAATAGCTGTGTGCTATCTCTGAGTTAAGAGGCATTAATTACTTAATTTCATCTGTGGTAGTTATGTTTTAAATTAGAGTATTTAATCAAGTAGAATTTTAGAAATTTTAGAAAAAAAAGTAAATGCTATAAATCTGGAGAGTTTTATGTAAATTCTGAATACTACATCCTCTGACTTTCTTAACTCTCATTACTATTTTCTAATGACATTGAAAATCCCATTTTCCAAAATTATAGAATTCAGTGCTATAATTGTGGAGGCAATATTTGCCATTGAGCAAGCAACAGAAAGGAGTACCTGATTTGTAAACATACACATATAGGTAGGGAAATGGTTTTTGTAAATGTGATATTTAAAAAAAAAAATCCCAAAGACCAGCAAAAATCTGGAACTTTGAAGTTCATAGTAAAATGTTGATCATTCATGTGTGGGGTTAAAATTGCATATGTCTCAGATAATTGAACAGCATCAATATTAATAGTTTGAATAAGGAATCAGCAACAAAGAATTGCCAGACAATTAAAAAAAATGAATGAATGCATATGAGACGATCTAAAAGTAACTATATATCCTCGGGTGGGGGGAGGCTATGTTATGACATGAAATGTTAATGATCATTTCTCAGAAGCGTTTTTCTCCATCTTTCAAAGCAAATAACTGAAAATTACTTTTCCAGCTCATACTTGCTATGTTTCTCTGTCCTGAGGTGAAGATTGATTATTGTTGGCATCATTCATAAGCCTTAACCGAAAGTACTATAACAGAACTGTAGTTGCTTGTCTGTCATTGCTGAATTTTATTTAAAAGGCGTGTAGTGATAGGACTAGGGGCAATGGGTATAAACTAGAGAGGAGCAGATTTAAAGTAGACATAAGGAGGAATTTCTTGGTGAGGCACAGGTTGCCCAGGGAAGCTGTGGCTGCCACATCCCTGGATGTGTTCAAGACAAGTTTGATGGGGCCTTGGGCAGCCTAATCTGGTAGGAGCTGTCCCTACCCATGGCAGCGGGGTTGGAACTAGATGATCTTTAAGGTCCCTTCCAACCCAAACTGTTTTAGTATTCTCTGATTTCATCATCACCCATTAGAAATCTGCTTTAATAGTCATTATCACAGCATTTTCTGTTCTTCACCCTACTGCAGAAATCTTCCTGGATGTATTTTATATGTTAAAACAAAGACACAACAGACTGTAATGCAATATTTTTAGTTTTTCAGTAATGTTATTTACATTTTACACTGATACTAGTAGAAATGAATGGAACATTCTGCCTGTGGTTGTGCAACAATAATCCTCTTGTATTTTTTCTATATTATTATTATGCTATGGGAGTCACACTTTTTGTGCAATATTATTGTGATACAAATGAGAAAGTTCTTATAATACAGTATTTTTTTCTAGGAATTTAAATTGCACATATTTTTAACCACTTGCCTACATCATCTTTCCATGTATATTTTCTTATGTGAGAAACTGCTTCACTATCTAGGAAATTTCTGTCAAACTTCAGAACACATTTTCAGTGGACAGCAGGGTATACCTGCATAAAAGAAATCATCCTGTTCTCAGTGACCACACAGGATCCCTTAAGATCACACTCTACATTGGTTGGAGTAGCTTTCTTAATGAACTATTAATGGAACAAGTATGGCAAACAATTCATTATGAATTAATGAGCAAAGAATAAAAATGCAGTGAAAAATTATAGTGAAAGTGAAATTAATGCAAATAAAATACTGGAATAAAATTATAGTAACATTTTCTGGTAATTCAGCAACTGTTAGCTGGATTACTGCAGCCCTGGGTAAACTGACATTTTCATATGCACTAATTAGCAAAGAGGTCAAATAAAATTTCAAATAAAATATTTCATTTGTGGTGTTTTGCCGCTATGGAGGAACTAACCTCAAATAAGCTCTGGAACAACTGACAAAGTAAAACACGAGGTTTATCCATTCTAAATACCAGGACTATTTATTATCTGCAAATTAAATGGAGGGAAAAACATTTGTAGAATTTTTAAAAAATTATTTTTATTTTGTAATAAAAACTGAAAAGCGGCAGTGTCCTGAAGCATGAGGCATTATTGCCAAATGTACATACAGACACTTGTTTTTGGCTATAATCAAACACTGGAGTGTGTAACAACAATGCCAAGCCTGCCCCTGTGAACTAGCAGACAGCCTATCATCTCTTCCACTTGCTATGCATGCCTGCACCACTTTGTGCTTGGGCTAGTGACACCAGAGAGTTCTTTTGTTAATTAGTACATACAGAAATACTCAATTATACAGCAGCATTAATGACTTGAATAGAGACAGCTGAAGTATCATTGTATTTTGAAGCAGGACACAATCCCAATTCTTTTTTTTTAATCATAGAATTCTCAGTTAAAGTTTCTAACTATTACAACCGTAATTTAATCTGCATGAAAACCAGAAGATTAAATTTCTAAATATTTTGTATTATTATACATGCTTTCAAACCAGTTTCTACAACAAAAGTGCTTACAGAACTATAAGATACTCCTATCTTAACCAGTAAAATTATCCTGTGTTTTGTTTTAATGAAAAGACAAAAGATTGTCAAATTTCCAAAGGTTATACAGATCCTTTATTTCTTTAGCACACTTTCTCTTCTCCCTTGTACTGTGGAACACATGTAATAACTGAAGGCTTTTTGTTCCTTACTTCTCCTATAGATATACTTTGTCCTGACTGGGAATGTGGGAAGAAGGATTTTAAATGTCTTTCTCAGAATACCTGTATCACAGAATTGTAGTCACATGTCACTGTAGTACCATATCGTAAGCACACATTTAAGCTGAAATAAATGGGTGCAAGTGTGTCTGAGTGAGAATTCTTATCGTCCAGTTTTTAAGTCAGGCAGGCTGTGGTATCTACCTAGATGTGGTATTACACAGAAACAAGAACAAAATAACACTCACCAGCTTGCAAATATAACAGTGTCTGAGCAGAAAGTATTTTAATGTTTCTGTCACAAACTTGTTAATGATCATACGTGGTTGCACCCATAACTGATACTAAATTATTTCAACAGAGCTAAATCCTAAGGCAGCTGTTAAGATTACAGATGCTGCTATTCAGTAAACCATAACTTTCTCCAGATTTAGTTCTGAAAAATGCCATTCATATCTCCTCAAAATACTTCTAAAAAATTCATGTTTGAGATGTTCACTTAAAAAAAGATTTCTTTTACTTTCCAGTGAAACAAAATCATATAGCCATAATACTATCAGTTATATTTCCCTAAAAATTAATCTATATATAAAGTTGATATTTATAAATTGTAAAGTGTTTTTTGTTCCTTATTTTACTCTACTTAGTTATCTCCATCCATTTTGTATAGATGAATATGTTTGTCAGCACATAATGCAATTTGATGTAGTCCTACATCATGTGTTGTTATAGTGTGCTGTTTCAAAATATAAAGGTTTCATGAGGATGAACTTGTCAGGAGGGTTTTCCACATAGAAGCTAAAATAAAGCCAATTTTAACTCTAATAAAGGTGGAAAGGGAGATCTTTGTCAATAAGAGGTAGTAAAGGGGTTTATATATTATAAAATACATGGTTTTAAATGGGTAGAGAAAACATATTTTAAAAATAACCAGTTTTTAAGTAGTTATACTGATATTTTTCATTTTATTCTCCATGAAGAAGTTACCACTGCCAAAATTAAATAATTTTTAATATTGATAATTACTATTAGTATAATATTTCGTATGATACTTTTCAATACCATTATCTCACTTCTTTTAGTAAATCAATAAAAGAAAAGGGAAAATTCAGCTCAAAAACTCTTAATGCACAGTCGGGTATTACAGCTGTGTAAGACACATTGACATAGTGAACTGTGGATTAGTTTCTTTTATCTGCCTGTAGTAACTCCTAAGTACATTGAAAACGTGATCTGGTTTTGAAAAGATATAGTATTTGGCTAACTACAGTGTTACTAACTGTTGTATTTGTTTAAGGATACTTTCAACTTGCCTGATATTGCAATTCTTGCATTGGTTGGTAGTAAAGAATCCTGGCAGGTAGGAATGCAAGAACAGTGCTCCTGCTGCCACTAGGTTAAACCCCCAGTAGTTTTGTTGCTGGCCTCATTATAGTGAGTAACAAGCTATGAGCTCCAAAGTGTCAGCTCCCAGTGTACAGAATTTTAGCCCACTGTTAAAGAGCTCAAGGATTGTGTAGTTATTATGAAAAAAAAATGAAGTTGGTTACTGGAGCACCGTGTCTGACTGTTAATTAGTTATTGCCTTGGAGGCAAGCTCATATACGGAAACATGAGTTTACCAGGGCTCTGAAATTTATTTTTGCTGGTATACATTGCAAGATAAAATGATACTTAAAGCTATGAGAGAAGCAGAAAATCATTCTCTAAAAAAGGTCTCATCTAGGCTATGTAATGAGAAGGACTGTAAGGTGGGGAGGTTGTCTCTTGCATATGAAGATTTGGATAAGGTAAATATTTAGAAAGTGCATAGCAAATTCAGCTGACAATCTGAGATGTTGCTCATGCTACCACTTTGATTCTTCTAAGTGTCCTGTATTTGTTATGTTCTCCAAAACCAGCAGTATTAGAAGCAACAACAAAACAAATTAAAACTGCTTACTTACTAATGATTTCAATTAAAAATGTTATAAAATAGATGTCGTTATCAGTGACTGGGGAATAAGTTTTAAGAGGAACAAGTTGATAATAGCAGCGTCATTCATTTAACATGTATTTCCTAGACTTTTCTGAACTAATTTGTAAAATATACTGTGAGTTTATACACATATGTAAATAAATGCAGATGTAAGCTCTTCAGATTTTAGTCAATCCTTGATAAACTACCATCTAATAGGAGTCTAATAATAAAGACCTAAAGATTTAAATAATTTAGTACTATGTACATATGAAATTAAAATCTAATTGACTTTTATAGAAGTGGAATCCAATTTAAATTTTTATGCTTCTTTACATGATATTGGAGAGCTGATTGAAAGTGTAAGCATTCGTTTCACACTAGTAATCATAATAGACAGTAAGGTTAGAATGCGTGAAAAGACTTAATATTCAGTAGCTGTCACCAATAGCATTTTGAATCTAGAAATTATTGTAAATATAGTTCTGATATGTGAAGATGGAAACATTGGTGTACAGCAAGAATGGAAAGATACCTGACAATCTAGTAAAAACAGATGACTATGTTCTGATGAATGCTGTCAAAACCAGCTCTAAAGCACCCACAGAAGAGGCCACAGAAGACATGTGGGGTTTTTTTCCCCCCAAAGTACCTCTTAATGTAGTTTAAACTTTGTGCTTCTATAAGGTGAGTATAGAAAAAGTCTGATTACTTCTACGTGCTTGAGACTAACATAATTCTATGAGACAAATTACGTATGTCAGTTAGCTTGAACTTGTTGAATGCACTGGAAGATTTGGCAGTTATGTACAAAATCTCTTGTGCTAACCACAGTGGGAGTTAAATCTCCTGGAGAGTGGGATGGTCCGAGGATGATGCACAATTCACGGTTCCAATACCGTAACTTTGCCTTAATGGAGAGGGGACCAAACCAGCTTTATGGTGAGCTCTACACTTGTTTTCATTCAGGAGCTTCAGGACAAAAAGAGGGAAGATTCAGTTCCTTCTGGTCAAATCCAAGTATGGACAATGCTGTATTTTCTCATATGCCAAAAGAGAATTTGGTCTGAGAAAATGGTCTAAGAATGTACAATTAACCATCTTGAAGCATTTCTGGAGCCTAATGTGGGATGAATGAGGACCACTGGCACTCTGAAAGCAAGGACAAGTGTATTGTGCTTATATGGCACTTGCTAGGAGTGTTCAGGATTTTCTCTAGAAGAAAGCTGTGAAACCAGCTCTGCTTTTGCTCAACTGAGCTTATAGGACCAGCCACATTCAATGGGCCTACAGGTATTTTTGAACCCTCATTACAGTTTTAAATGAATAGAATATGGACTTAAGACTACTGTTAAGTACAAACATGTAAGCAGTAACTTGAACAGAAAAGGGAAATAAAACAGAGCTCTATATGATTCTGTGCCCAAATCAATATTGAAAACCATGTTATATAAAACTATGTTCATTCCTTACTTGCAGTAAAACACAAGTCCGGAAAACTGATAGTTTTCGGCTGGCAGAATATAATTAACACTTTGAAAAATTATTTCTTATCTAAATGTCTGGTATTCTTAACATGAAACTCAAGATAGATTTTCACTGTTCATGTCATTTATTACCACCAAATATTTAAATTAGTAACCCAACTCCAAATTAGGGCATCTCGCACTTAAAAGACAGTAACTCACCTTCCTTTTAAAAATTTCTTTTGTGACTCTTGTCTATTCATTTGAAAGTAGAGTGTTGACTATGAACTTGGTATAGTGGCACCTAGACAGAACACTGAAGATCGATTGTCTAGACAATAAATTCTCCTCAGCTGAAAACACGTAATGACAAAAGGGTTGGACAAAATACTGTAGAGTGAGGATGTAAACACGTACTAAAAATAAACCCTGTTTCAGCTTGTGAGGACAGGAGGAGCAGAAGTGAGGGTTATTCAGTCCAAAAATAGTCTACTTATATCTACAAATTTAGAGAAAAGATATGCTTCTTTTAACATGAAAATAAGGTTTTCAGAGCAAAATGAAGACAGATTTATCCATAAGAGCAGCAATTTTTCTCCAAACTATTTGACTATCAAAGGATTGTAAGAACAATAAAAAGCTGCTTTTCAATATATAGATAGTTCTAAAACAGCCAAAGGAGATACTTCCTTTTGCTGGAATTTTATTGATAGTGTGATTTCTGGTGGTATTTTTATTGCAGATAACCTCCTGCTGTTGTACAGAAATTGCATGTAAGTGGTGTTACCTTTCAGATTTGGGAGCATGTTTTTAAAAGCAGTACATTTGGGTACAAAAAATATTATACAATATTTTCATCTGCAAACTATTGCTGCTTTCAGTTATGTAGGATGTTCCTGCTGTTACTGTGCAGTGACACATTAGGCTAGGCATGTAAAGTAATGCAGTGTGACTGATACAAGCTGATGTTACACTTGACAGCACAATGCTTCATAATGTGTTATGTCAATGACAGCATTTAAAAAAAAATGTAATTCTCCAGAAACAATTAATGAAAGAATCCAAGAATAACCTTCCCTCTTTCCTCTTCCCATCTCCCTCAAACACCAAAAAACACCAAGAGCAAAAAGCAATTTATATCTGACAAACAAAAATAACTTTTGGAGGATCCATAGCAGTGGATCATTGTATAACATACTTTGAGTTACATTAGGAAGGGGAAATAATTCTTATTTTAAAAGTCTCCTTTTTTATCTTTGTAAAGTGAAAATCATTGAACAGTTGTGACCTTTACAGGCTTTCAAAGCCATGTATTTTCAGATAAGTAGAAGTAGAGTATTTCAATATATTTAGTCTACATAATGATATAAACATTTTCCTTATTATCAAAGGCAACAAGATAAGGTGATAGCAATAAGAAAGAGTAGAACACAGACAGAAATCAAGCAAGCTTTTGGGATAGAGTTTCAAGAACAGTCACCATGATGGATTCATGGGGTCCTGAGGGGCAGAGGGTCGGAGTGTCACAATGAGTTGGTGGTAGACTTAGGGCTTTTTCAACAGGTCCTTTTATAATTTTTCTTCTCAGATGAGTCATTGTGATGACTGCACATACTGTGTATCTTCATATATCTGTGCATGCACACACACTACACACACCTTCAGTTTGCCTTTCATGTGGTGGTCATGTCACCCTACATTGTTTTTGCAGAGTGCTTTTTTGTGGTTTGAGTTACTAGCAATTTTTGAGACAGAAACACCACAGTTCAGCCCCTCATACTCTTGTAGGCAACTTGGCTCCAAGAATAAGCCAAAGCTTTGTATGAAGTTAGATCAGGAATAAAGTTGATGTTCCTCCCTTTCACTGTGAAGAAAGCTAAAGTCTGTAGCAGCTCCAGCCTGCTGTACTATGGTGTGCTCAGGGAAATACATCACCCATCAGAGTCATGCAAGGGCTTAGGCTGCTGTCTTCATGAATGAAAAGGAAATGGACATGATTGACTTTTACATGAAAGAGGCAGAAGGTTACAAGGGCTGAGGGGAATCCAGACCCTCATGACTCCATCACAGAGCTTCATGTCTGTAAGAGACAAACTCAAGAGAGCCATTGAAATTATCAGGTAGTGAGAATTACTGTTAGGTTTAGACCACTGGATGTAAGATTTGAGATCTTATTGGCAAATGTGCTTGTTGGAAGAAAAAAAAAAATCCAATAAAGAAAGATTATTTCTTGAACTGGTCACACTTCTTTTGGCCTGAAGGTTAGAAAACTTGCTTGATAAATCAATTATATAACACCTTTCACAAAGGAAGCAAAAGGTAGCTCAGAAATTAGTGCTACTTTAGCATTTAGAATAATGAAAATGGAAGAATTAAAACTGAAGAAAAATTTGCCTTTATTAGTACAAGAGTTCTCTTTTACAGATCAATTCTTTTGATTCCAGGAGAAAATATAATTTGCTCTTCCCTAGTGCAGTCAGATTGTTATTTGTTAAAATCATTATTTTATTATGTTACAATGTACTTGTCTGGACTTGTCAACAGTGATCTTGCAAGAGGGGAAAAACACCAACAGTTCTATGACTTTGCAAAAGGGCATTGGTTCAACTTGAACAACTTTATCTTGTGAGGCTGATGGATTGGGTAGTGGCCAATGCTCAAGTCAGCTGAGTGACACCTGGGGTGTGGCAGATACCTCACAGCCTCATGTTATTTCCGTTAAGAAGAGAAAGTCCCTCGAGGAGCATGTACTGAACTCAATGCCCCAAGGATGTAACAAACCATTGAGTCTTCTCTTGTAAAAACAGGCTTTTCATTTCTCAAGTCAGTATAAATCACATTTCGAGCACCAGCACCAAACTTGCATTCCTGGTTCTTAAATGTGCTTGATTGCAGCTATGGTTCAACTGAGGAACAGCTGAAATTTAGTGAATAACTCTATATTTCTATCTATGAACAGGATACAGATAACTTAGCTGATGTATTCTGGCACATATTCTATTTCATAGACACACCTTATTTACTGTTCATAATCATTGTATGTTTGGCCAATATAAAATTAATTTTAGTCTCTTACAGTGTTTCCAATAGTGAGGGAGATCCCAAAATAAAGCAAAAGTTTCCTATGTGAGTGATATTGTGTTTTTCATGGCAGTAGGGCATTTCTAGAAACCCAAATAGTAACGTTATCCAGGCATCTTCTGTAATATATTCTTGTCTTGCACATTTTTCAACATACTGATACTACTGACCAGATGTCATCATTAGTATAATTTGTTGTTATTGTAGACAACATTGTAGAATTGGATTTTTCCTTCCTAATATTGAATGGACCCTTTTAACTATTGAGAGGAAAGAGGAAATAGTTTTCCTTTACGTAGAAATTCCTTTTAATGTCTTTATGTGTGCTTTTCTGTTTCAGTTTGTGGGTTTTTTTCCCAGAATCTGTGAAATCCCACAGCATAGCTTGAAACAATAAGTCTACCAGATAGTTACAAACAAAAATAAATGTTACAATAAAAATTTCTTAAAAGGAAAATGAAATCTGATATATTTGCTCAGTTTTTTCAAAATATTTATAGGGATTTTTAATGTTGTTTAAATTTTTATGCCTAGAAATCTCTGATAGTAGTTTGTTTTGTCAGATAAAACACCTGCAGTAATTCTAGCACATATGGATGGTTTGAGAGGCTGAAATATGAGTAATATAGTGAGAAAATTTCTACATGTAAATCATAAATTAATCATGTCAATATTGATGTAACTCCATCATGCAGTCTCTCTTTCCATGCTGTTTACATGCATAGGCTGCACCACCTGTTGGGTGATACTACCCAGGGGTTTTGCTGACTGTTCAGAGAGCAAATCATGAACAGATTTCAGTGTGTCTAAAATTTAGCATAAGCTCTTTACTTTAGCACCAGGTCCCCTAACCTTTATTATCCCTATTCCCAGCACTCAGCAGGAACTTCTATTACTTCTGCTTCTTTTGCAGCAAAAAAATTCTTCTCTTTTCTTTCTTTCTTTGGACAGAGGAGAGAACCAACCTGAACTGTTGAGTCACAGGTTATGGTGAGCCCTGCTGCCTCCTGCAGCTCTGTTGCCTTCGCTCTTGATAGTGCTTCTCAGTCTGCTGAGATTTGTCAGTGGTGTAGAGCTGACCTCTGCAGTTCTCTGCATGCTTGCTTCTGCTCTTTACTTCTAAACTTCCCCTGGAAATACTCTTTTATATTTCAATCCTAAAAATGAAAATAGCCAACACAGGTAATCCTGAAAATGAAAATAGGTAACACTGGGCTTGTACTTTAAAGCCTGGTATTGTCTGCTACAGTATCAGGAATAAATTATTTAAGTTATGTTCATTAAGGGAAAATGTAAAGATCAGTTTCAGATCTCAGTGTCAATCTTGCTCCTTTCTTCTTCTTGTAATAATAAAAGCTGAGTTGATATAGAAATAACAACTTGGAACTTTTCTGGGGTTTTTTACATTTATAATACCCCTAAACTAGAACATTTTGCCAGTCTCATTATCTTGGTGCTTTTTAGCCAGAGTGTCAAAATTATGTGAAAACTTTGCACCTTAAACATGCTCTTGCATTTCAATAATAATATTAGTAATTTACCATTATTGTAGTGCTGTTGATGTTTAGAAGGACTGCAGAGAAATTATGCTGTGGGTGCTGTGGGATTCAGCTTTTATCTTTTTTCTCCCCTGCATTGCAAGTATCTGTATTTGTGTTGGTCAGTCTTTTTTACTGGTGAAGAGAAACAGCCAGTTCCAGAACACAGCTTATTTTACCTGTTTTAGGTATGGGCTTTAGATTCAATGAATCACTTGCTACTCCTCACAAATAATAAAGGGAGTCTAGATGCTAGTGAAAATTACTATGTCTGATCTGATGAAATGGAATTTAAATCTCTCATGCTGGTTCTAGCACTCTGGCAAGAGTCAACAGACTTGAGATATAAGTCTAACTTCAGAGAGATCCAAACCAGAGAGCACTGTGAACATGAAGAGGCAATAAATGTGTGTCGGTGTGCAGTATCTGTACACTATGGAAGGGACCTTAGTTAAATTCCTAAATAACTGAAATAACTGTTGCAGTTATATATCTGAACTAAAGTGGAATTAATACAGATCCACAGAAAAAAACTTCAGTTTTTGATCCACAATTTCAAAACACAAATTAGTAGAAATTATTATTGTTCCTTTTCTTTGACTACATGCATGATTGAGATTAAAATGTAACATGTGTATTGATGCAGTCTGTGTGCTTCAGAAAAAAGGAAGTGAAGCAATTAAACAAAACTAAGTTTTTGGTGTGAGTAATCAAACCCACTGTTGCTCTGGGCCAGCCACTATGCCAGAAACTTGCACTTATCTGAATGCAGCTGGAGAGCCACTGGGAACACATATGCTGTGTTACAAGTACCAGCTCTGATAGTTACATGGTGTAGTACAGAATGGTTCTTAGTCAAGTAAGTACTTTGGTACAGAAGATTTCACAAGAATTGTAGGTATCACTGGGAGGTAACATTAAAACCAACAAGAAAACCAACTAAATGTTACAGCGTTTGGCATTACAGATCTTTTAGAGCTAGCATACAGTCCTCTTGGGGTGAGGGTGATGGAGGTAGGAGCAAGTGCTGTAGCATGAGATCTGACATCAGTTGATTTATTCATGTGCTTGAACACTGAGTTATGTTATCTACTTTATTTGTCATTTGAAAAGGAAATTATTACAACTTAATTCTATCCATAGCAATAAAAAAGGGAAGTCTGCTTGGAATGGGTTAGAAAAGAGGCTCACTAGTGTTTGTTTCTGTAGTAAAGTTGCTATTTGCTTTTTTTTGATGTATGTATGGACAGAAAGAAAAGATGGTGATATAAAAATAACCAAAGATCTCTCTTTTCTTTTCCCTGAAAGCAGTAAGAAAGGAAAATTTCTGACGAGGAGACATGGAACATGTAGAAAGAGATTTAAGGCATCATTATTGTCTTCTCACGGCTGGAAGAGGCATGTCAAACCAGGAAGACACTTCATCATCATAGCTTATGTTTATATTTAAAAAGATCAAATATTTAAGATGATTAAAACCTTCAGTAGTTTAAGATTTATTTTTGGAAGACTAGAGAGAGACTTTAGAAAACTGCCTTGAAAACTGAGGGTACTTTCCTATTCTTAGGTCACTGAAGCAGAAAGCATTATAATTCCATATACTGAAGAATGTCAGGGGGATCTGGTGCTCTTCATTTTGAAATGAGAAGGCAATCAACATTTACCCTCAGTGACAGGTAATATTAAGTGCTCAAGTATCATTCCTAGATCTTATAGAAAATATTTTTATATATATTAATATATGTTTTTCATTAAAATAATTTACATTGCTTTTAGCTATTATTTACCTCAATTAATTTCTATAAAAATGTTTTCAGTAAATGAATTTACATGCACTGGAATGTCTAATTAATGCAATCCATTCTTTCCAGATAATATTTCTCTACCCGAGAAACTGATAATTTATCCATATACTGCCACTGCGGACATTTATTTGGAAACTTATTTGAAAGGTGAAAATGGGAGATAACGGCAGATAACTATTATTGTATCTTGTATTTTAAGGAACTGGACTGCGTTTAGAGTTTATTCGTTGACACTCTGTAATAACCCAAATCAATAATAACAGTTTTAATTAGAATACTGTCTTTAACAGTATTTTAAACAATAGTCACAATACTTCATAGACATTTTATAGAGGCACCTGTTTCTCCACTCACAGGTGGTTTGTATTTCAGTTACCACTTTTTTTTTTTTCTTGTGCTTAATGTTTACTTTCAAAACTTTGAGTTATTTTCCTAGGGTATAACCGTGTACTGGGATTAGGACACACTGAAAGGAAGAGGTAATTAAGCAACATCAAGACACTAAATTGTTGTAAAATCACTGAAATTTTAAACTGTATCCTAAAATGTAGTCTTCCCCCCCCCTTTATTTTTTTGCCTGAAAGTAAGTACATATTCTCAGTTTAAGACCTGTATTCAAGAATAAGAATAATGACAATAGATATTTGGTTAGGTACTTCTAATTGAACAGTAGGCTTCCTTGATGGGGTCTATACATACCTGCTATCCTTCCATAAAGCTTTATGGACCTTCGAACTATAACTGTACAGAAAGTTAGTATGGTTCCCAGTTCCTACGTCACTCACCTGGGAATGGAAAATGTCTCAGTGAGAATTCCTAGTTATGTAAATGGCTGGAACAGGAACTATTTTATTCTACTCCACTGTTTTGTAGCAGAGTAGAAGGCAAGGTGTTTTGAAAACATAAAGGATTATGGTAAAGGAAGGAGAGTATACTTTGCTTGTGAAATAATGTCTGAGGGCTGCTCTAAAATAAAGGTAGTGTTATCTAATGTAACAGAAAATAGGAGTAAGGAAGTGTATGCTTTTTGTTGAATTTCTGCAGTCTATTATGACATGGCTCTGCCATGTAGAACCAACAAAAAGATATATAACGGCAACCTGTGAATCTCTTGATGAAATAGTTAAGTTTAGTACCTTAGTTAAGGTCAGTTATATATACTCAGAAGAATCTGTTGTCCCAGAACTATATCATACTAACCCAAAGTCCCTCGTGCTTCATTTAGAAAACCAAACTCTGAATTTGTAGAGCACCTGACAGATGAGAATCCAACATAATTAACAAAAATTATTTTCCCCTTATTACTCAGAGTATTCCCCTTATTAATCTGAAGAAAATGCAGTTAAAAAAAAATGATGCTTCAAATACCTACAACCTCTCACCATTGTACTGCTCTGCCATCATCACAAATGGCAATGAAATGTTTTCACAACAGTTGTTGATTAGGAAGCAAAGAAAATTAACTAAAATCTGAGAACAGTAATCTTGTGACAAAGCGTAGAAGCTGTCAGACACTCAATTTAATGGAAGTTATGAAATCAATTTGCTGTTATGAAAATAAGATGAATATCATGTCAATCATGTTAATTTATTAATTGCCTCTTATTTAACAGATGTTTTACTGAAGTTTTCATAGTGATGGAAGGTTGCTTGAAGCCTTTCCTACAGCATACGTTGGTGGAGGTTTTTTTAGGTCAGCGATTAACCTACATAGAGATAAATTCAGAGTATTTCTATTCCTTTTTACTTCATTTGCTGATCTTAAATCAAAGACAAGCAAAACCAAGGATAAAACAAAAAAAAAATGACCTTGTCTTCTAGAAATCAGTCTCACTTTTTCCAAGTTATGCAATCTTGCATAACATCCCCAATTACCCTATTGCCATCATCCAGACCTGCAGAAGCTGGGGAGCCCCAGTTGCAGCAAGGATTTTGAGAGCCTTCCTGTGACAATTGGGAGGTCCTATGCAGTGTGTCTACTTGTATGTGAGGTCTCCAAAGTTTCTGTGAGAGGGACCAGCATTTTATATTGTTAAACAAACAACTTACATCATTCTAAAAATGCAGAATTATCTGGTTTCAGCTACCCTGTTGACCCCCTTCTGGAGCCTGGTCAGAGCCCAAAAGAGGAATCAAGGAAGCTATTATAATTATTTTAGGTACTCTTTAAGACCAAATATGTTTTTATAATTAAGACTTATTAGTACAATTAAGTTACAAAAGCTGTGCTACATGTTTTTCATCATCTTTTGCAAACTAGAAGGCCTAAAATCTTATAAGTGTGTATGTGAGGATCTAGTCTGATGATTGTTGTCTAAAATGTATTAGCACAGCATAAAAGCACAGAGATAGTTCATATAGTAACCATCTAATAAAGGCAAACAAAATACCCCCACATTTTATACATTTTTTTACTAAGTAGGAAATATTCTCCCATACGTAATGCTCATATCAACAAATGCCATTGCCTATATGCTGCATTATATCTAAAGACTTTTTACTTGAAGGTGTTAACCTTATAACAGGTTACAAGTATCTCCCCTGGTGCACTGGTAAGAAAGAAATACCACATCCTAAAATGTCATAGTATCTGAATGAATTACCTACCAATGTACATGCTATTTTGTGCCATATAAAAAATGTAAATTTTTGGACTGATACGACTGTTTTGGTTTGTGTTTCTTTGTAAATCCAAAGAATCAGGAGGAATGTTTCAACACATTCTATGTATCAGGATATATTTGTTCCATATAATAGTCAATCAAACAAAGTCTTTTACAATTCAGTTTAAAATTTTTCTATGACACATTATTCAATGTGGAACAGTGTCAGTTGTTTTTTAAAAAATAGGTTCATAATTTTAAACTGTAACTGTTAAATAGCTGAGAAATAAATACTATCTGAGGGAAAGAAAAAATAGAGTTTATTAGAGCATTAATTGGCAATTAATGCTTTTTATATTAAGATACTTTCTGGAAAATATGTTTTAAAATAAGTTCTAAATATATTTCCATTAAGCAGGAAAGAAAACATAGTACACTGAGTGAAGTCAAATACAGTAGTGACATTTAATGATGGGTTTTAAAGGAGGGTAGACAAGTTTTCAGCTAGGGTTTCCAAATACATAAGTAGTTCTAGCAGTTGAAAGCACAGCATTTAAATCCTTTTGACAGTCTTAATTGGATGTTCCCTTGCTCTCTTGCCTGTCTTGCTGTTTGCATTTATTTCTCTCTGAGTTTTTCAGGATACTCAAAATGTTCATAACCTTGCAAAAATAATGCATTTAAATATATGTAATGTATATGAGGTCAGCTTCTGTGCACATCACAGAAACATTAAAGTTTATACCTGGAATTATACCTGACGATATTTTACCCCATATATTTATAAGTCAAGGCATATAAACAGATGGCTACACTTCTTTAAAATCCTATTTTTGCCAGAGGTTAGGTATATGAAGAATCAAACTGACAATAATGGAGATTTTGGCACTGAACAGGAGTAGCGTGAGCTCTGCAGTCATGTCTGTGTGTAAGTCTGTGTGTACCAGGATACATGATAAACATTTTTGACCTACTTTTTTATCTTAAAATCTACATTATAGAAAGGATATTTCACATTATCCAAATCTTAAGTATACTTATTTGTTGGTTTTTTTGATCACATTTGTTGTCATGTCATATGGGACATACTCACAATACGGTAATATAAGACAACTAAGCAACTACCACAGAGCTTTCCACTGCAAAACACCTGTTTGAGAGGGAGGAAGGGAAGTATTTTCTATACTGCATTTAAAAAAATGTTTTTTAAAAAGTATTGTTATGAGAGGAAAAAAAAAACAAAAAAAACCCCTGTGTTTATGCTAATGTGTATATCTGTGATTTATTCCTGCTCCTAAATACTGTGTGTGGAGATAGTGCTCCTAATTTAAAATTTAAGTGCTAGAATACAAAATAGCTTAGAGAAGAACAAAAGGAAGTTCAAAGCCGTGGAACAGCTTCCATGAAAAGAATAACAAGTAAGCCAGGAGTTTTTCTGAAGAACTAGTAGAAGATACGAAAGTGACTTGTGAAATGATGGCTGGAATGCAGAGAGAGTGTAGGTCTTGATAGTCATTGTCACTTCCGGTGCAAAAAACTAGAGATAGAAGGTGGCTTGTCTAACAATGTAACAAAGGCTTTTGGGCCTTCATACAGAATGTTGCAGATACCAGGCGTTTTATGAGTTTAGATTGGTACTGGACAAGAAAATACATTAAGAATAGAAACCCACAATGTCAGCAATTGTAGGCAGTGTTCAGCTTTGCTGAAGTGCTTAGTTTCAGGTAATCATAACTTTTTAACCTATGACGTTTGTAAATTTTCACTGCATATCATGGAGTTCTATATTTTGTTTTCCAAGGAAGCAAAACATTAATTTAGGTAGAGCAAAAATGAATACTGTGGGAGCATGCTTAAACCCTGAAGCTGAGAGGTACGCACTGCAATGTGACTGTTTTAGTATAAAGTTTAATCTGCCCTAATGTAAGTAGTTAATGCATTTAAAAAAAAAAAGAGAGAGAAATGGGTAGGATTTCTGAAATTTATATCTTTTCCCAATCACCTCTACTTTTCTTATTCTCCTGAAAAACTATTATTAAGTGGATCTTTTTATGATTTGTCTTAGGCTCATAGTTTTTAAATTTCTGAAGCCAATATAATTGATTTTTAAATAGCACCTGTACTTCTTTACTCTTATTTCTTTTTTATGTGATGTGTGAAACATTTTCATTGTGTCAAAAGTTTACATGGAATTGGCCAGTGTAAGAGAACCCTACATTTTAAGGGTTCTTTTATTTCCCCACCCCCTCAGTTATATAACTGTGTTGTAGATTATGTTTTTTTTTCCAAACCGCTTGCTTCAAAACATTTTATCTGTTTAGCACAGTACATCCCAAGCGATTGAATATATGAGCAAAGACAAAATGTGGCAGCTGTAGCCTCAGGTAACTCACAAATGGGCTGCTTTCGCAACTGAGAGAGTGGAGGAAAATGCGTGACTTGCTGTGCTTAGCAGTAACTGAGTTAATTATTTGCTGATATTGATATTCCATGATAATTGCCACATTTCACAGGATTCCACAGAGATTCTTAGGTTACCAAGTTTCAAATGTGATTAAACAAACTGAAAGAAATTAAATCAGGAAGATCGTGAACTGCAGGTTGCTGGAAACAGTATGGCAGGAACCATATCACCACAAGTTTGTCTTCCTTTTATGCCTCCATGAGGTATTTGATACTGACCTCAGACAGAGCTAAACATCGATTATGATATGATTTGTGACTGTCCATGGTGAATTACAGACATAACTGGCACTTGCACAGTGTACTGTGGAAGTGATGCACAGCTGACAGTTGAAACCAGTGAAACCTCATACATTTATAACGTAGTTGACTGGTGGAGTGGGACTTTTTATGGCTGTTAGTCTGGTTTAAGTGCTGACCATCTAGAAATTCCGAACCAATATTGACAAAAGTCCCTCTTTATTCCCTGAATAGTTAAGAGATACTGTGAGGAAGAAGAGCTCAGGGATCAAAGATAGACCTATTAGGAACTAAGCATCTTAGATCAGCTACAGGCAGAGAACAACAGCTACCAAGAACTGTGAGAAGCAAGGTTTTTCAAAGTAAAATTAGCAGGTGTTTTACATAGGTAGGCCAGGTGCTGGGAAGCAGGAAATATAGTATGTCATTGGTCATACAGAGAGTGAGAGCTACAACTGTGATGCACAAAGTTGACAGGCAATGAAAAGAAACTAAATTATGTAGTGGAGTGCTGGTGTAGGACTGATGGGCAAGGAGGGACACAAGTAGTGAATGGAGAGATGATGAACTTCTGCCCAGACTTATCTGATCCAAAATCCTTATTTAGGAGATAGTAAGCATATTACTGCAGAGACAGAAGCAAAACCAGGTGAAAAGATAGGCCACTATTGGGTTAAAAAAACCCTTAAATCTCTACTGGTACACAATTCTAATGAATCTTGGGGTATCAAGTACAGAGTTCTCATTTAGGCACAGAGATTTTTCATATTTACTATACACAGTTAAATATTTCAAATCATCTCTGGGGGTTATGCTGCACCTTTGATCTTGTAGGCCATTATCCCATTGACTATTTTATTTTGTCTCACTTTCTCTTAGGTAACACATTAGGCAGGCAATACGCAACTATCTAATGAGATACTAAAGCAGGATCTTGGAGTATCTTCCCTTGACACAATAAATATATGCCTCTCTCTTTCTGCAGCAGAACTGTAAAACGAAGTATTACAGCTTTGCACATAAGTGCTTCTAAGATAGGAAACTTTTGTGACAGTGTTTTAGCCCCAAGAAAGTCAAGGGTATTTTGGGATTCTTACAATTTCTATAGCATAGATGCAGAAGGAGAAATGGATGGGGTGGTGACTGTTAATGACTTTTATCCATACCATAGCAGTCTGATGTTCTCAACCTATTACTGGAAATAAGGAGAAACAAAGTTTTGTAAGGCACAGCTGATTATGACGGAAGCAGGTTAGAAAAGTTATGTGCAAAGTCTGGGTTTGTGTCTTTGGTATCTTTATGTCTTGTGTCTTTCACCTTTGGGCAAAAATACTTTTCTGGTATTTTTGTATGGTTTTATTTTCAGAACATAAGTATATTGGAGGAAATGAATGAACTGTGATTTTAGTACCTAACTAAACTAAAAAACTCTCTTCAGTCCCCCAGTCCTCCAAAATGACTTGTAAATGGACCAGGCTTGATGACCTTTATTTCAGGGTCTATTCAGGACAAAAGTGATTTGTTTTCCAGAGATCCTGAATGCTGATAATGAACGGATTAATAAGGAACAAGGCAGTTATTCAGAGTGCAAGATCTGGGGAGAGATAATGGGCAAGGAGATGAGGACAGACAGGGATAGAACTTCTAGACTACCAGTCACAGTCACTTTTGATAGCAGATAAGGGGTTTTAAGTTAGGAAGGGGCTTGCTCAGCGTGGTTTACCCTCAGGGTGAAAGTTGCTTTCTGAATTTGAGTGTACAGATGCTCAGTCTTCATTCATGACCATAGAAGGTTTTAATTTTTCACTCTTCTGTTGGGAGAATACTTCACAACCCTCCCCTTGTAAGTGTGTGTGAGTAATTTAATTACTACTGCTTGCTGTGCAGTACCTCAGAGCATGGGGGAAGGAAGGAGCTCAGCAGCTTGATCAGTTTCTACCAGTTTTGTCTAAGGTTTGCATTCTCTGCTCTTTAGTTATCTCATATTATTGGCACTCTCAAATTACATTTTAAAACTAAGTTATTAAACATAAGGGTAGTAGTCTTGTTTGATTTTCCCAAGCCATATCTCTATGCTTTTCTGGACAATTGTAAGAGTCATATGGTTATGATGATGGCAACTGCAACCACACTGTGCACGTTTTTAACAGCTCTTAGTTAATTTCCAGTGTTTTATTCCTTTCTCTATTTTGTTTACTATAAGTGAGTTTTCTCACTACAGTTTACAATGTTTTCATTAGAAAGAAAATGGGAAACATTCATCTGTAATTTAGTACACTCTGTTATGTCACCTTTCCTCAGATGTTAAACACAGCCCACACAGTAGTTTAGACAACCAGCATGTCCCAAATGTACCGTCTAACTATGTGTTGTTCTGTCTGGTGTGAAAAGGTATTTGGAATCAGATGCAATTTCCCAAGAAAATTCCTCCTTTAACTAGAGGAAAACGTTCCTATTTTGCCTGTGTTTAGCTATGTTGGCCTTATACAGAAAGACAAAAATTAGCAGGCTAGAGGGAAAAAGAAGTTGAAATAATGCATGTTTCTTAAGCTCACCCTGGATAGTGTGCCACAGGTAATGCATTTCTTCATATGCCCTCTAAGTTTTATTTTGTTAACTCCCCAACAAATATTTGATATATTCCCTCTCTTACAAGTGATAGTAGCTAACAGATATACAATCATAGAACCAAGTATGAGGATAAACATGCATCTGTAAGGTTAGACTTGTGTTGGTTTGTCCCTTTTGCAGTCTGAACTGATGCTGAATGCACCATTATGCTGGACAAACTGGGCTGCATTCCCAGCTATTTCTTCACTGCTCACCCTTCTTGAGTATCTGAAGGATGATGTGGATTGTACTTGTTTTCGAAAATAAAACTTTGCAAATGTGAGCTGACTTGTAAACTTACATGTTCTAGGATTAAGGACTTGTTCAACGCTTTTAGAATTGAAACATTTCAGGAATAACTTAACACCGAAGGCTACTGTATTCATTCTTGTTTAACTAGTATACACTTTGGTGCCACTTCTTTTATCTTAGTTTGGGTCTTATTAATTGTTTTCAATTTGATTTTTTAAGCAAAATTTCAATATTCAAACAGTCATGTTAGAGGATGCTGGAAGATGCTTTATATTCTTGCAGACATGCCAAACACATAGCCCTGCTCCCCATTGATCCTGGTACATTAATTCCTGGTAACATTCATAAGCCTTACAGAACTTGAAGCTTCCTAAAACTCGAGTTTTCTTGATTATTTCTGTATAGGAGGTAATGAGGTCATCTGACTCACACATACTAGCTGCAGGTGCTCTATGTGCACAGCTGTTCATGTATCTTTCATTTAAGGAATTTTGGTGTCACATTTAAATCCCTTTTTCTACATAGTCAAGAGTGGTTAAACAGTTGGAAGTCATAACACAACAGGAAGAATTTTAAAATGTGGAAAAATCTAATTTCTGCAATTTTTAAACATAAGTGCCTAGAATTTTCTTAAAATTTAGTGTTGAGTCCAAGAATGAAGAAAGACAGCCACACAGGGACATGGAAAGTAATAATTAAAGGTAGTTCTGTACATGGGAAAACTCAGAAGCTGTGTGTGTTTTTGTTAGGGGATTAATTTGTGTTACATGCTTTACAGCTGTTTAGATATCAGCTTAAATCTCAGAAGATAGGGGAAAGTTCCATACAGTAGTTTTTCACTAGTGTTTCTCCTGTCTGCTATTTCTTCCTGGAATATCATTTACAGAGACTTTTTACCCCCTCCAGAATTGTGATTTTGAAAATTCTGAAGTTTGGGTTATACAGGTTACCTACAAGGCAATATGTACATGCCTGTCACAATAGTTTAGCTCTACTTACACCAAGAGAACTGTAGTGTTTTAAAAACCACTATGTATTGTTTTGATGCTGATTGGTTATAAGAAGGCATTAAATTGGATGAAGTATCATGTGATGGATAAGCTTTGTGTAATAGAAACACCAAGGTCATTCAATAGTTAATCTACAGTTTGATTCCTGTTTTGTGTAGTGCTGCTGTGTGCTATTAAACACAGCAGATGTTCACTCTAGGGATGGTTGCACTTCATTTGTGAACAACATAATTCCCTTGTGTATCATGACAAGTATATTCTGTGTCATACCTTGAAACTCAAGCAATCCTAGCTGATGTAAAATTGACTTGAATAATTGAAACAGAATTTGACCTATGTGTTTTCATTGTTAAGCTTTATAAAGCATTTATGATCCATGCAAATGGAGACAATTCATGTATATTAATGTAACGCTATTATTCTAATTATCTTTGCATATGGCACAGTAAATATTGATACTATTACTAAAGTTAGAGCAAGAAGGAACTGAATATTTGTAATTTATCTCACAGTACATTACAGATGTTTTATGTTGAGAGTTAATGCCATGTGAAGTCATTTAGAACTTTGGTAGGCTTTAATTTGACTCCTTATTTTACTTGCCATATGGTTATTCTGTCCTTGATTACAACCTTCTGGGAAAAAAAAAAGAAACAAACAAACTTGTCATCTATGAGGCTTTCCATAGGAAAAAACCTCAAGAACTGTAAGTGAAAAAAGCTTTGATCAGTCTTATTTTGAAAAGCTACCACATTAATCTCAAAGTCTTTTTTCCTTCTTTAATCTCTAGAATGAAAAAACCCCTAATTTTTGTGTTTCCTTCTCCCTACTGTATTTGAATTTCCTTCCCTCCTTGGTTTAATATGGTTTCAGCACTGCAACTTGGTTTTGATTCTTCATATTCTCCTCTTCCTCCTCTCTATTTTGTGCCTTTCAGATTTCTAGAATTTCAACTGAAAAATCCTATGTAGTCTCAAACCTCTGCTTGAACTCTAGTCCTTGTGAATCTGAGCTACCATTTCTTGAATCCTGCTGACATTTGAGATTTATCTTTCTAAATCTGAATGTAGAACTGCCTTCTTTCACACTTCTCTCTACTGCCTCATTTCCCTTGAATTACTGTCATTCCCAGCCCTGAATTTAGACTTCTCATCTATTTTTCTCTCATCTTCATTCTGAAAATTAGCTCTGTCTGGTCTTCTTCAGTTCAACCACACCAAGCTGTCATTGCTCTCTCTAGCGTTTCTCTTTTTTCTGAACTAGGGAGAAATAAAAATGTAACGTTTGAAAACTTTTTTAGGAAAAGGATTAACTTATCTTAAAACTAAATCATTCCACTCACTTTTCACCACTGCTTTTTTTTTCCTCAGAACACAAGAAAGAAAATCTAAGAAGACTCCATAGACTCCATTTCTTTTGCTTCTGTGTCCTCCTACAGTTGTTGCAAGGCTAACATTTATTTTGTTTTCCCCTGAAGAGGCAGTTTTTTACAGAAAAACAGTGTCTTAATGTAATCTGATCTCTGCAGAAAAGTGACCTGTATTTTTTTCTTTTCGGCATTTGTTTGCATTCTCCTGCACTAGACCAGACGTGGTTGGAAACTTGTTTATTATTACAACTTCAATGGACTTGCATGTCTTTTAAATTCCTGTTTAATTCATTATGTTTTCAAGAGCAACTACTAGCTGGTTCATATATTGCAAATGTATCATTTCCATCATACGCATTTGAAATTGTATATATATATATATATATATATTTAATATAAACTATGCCAATAAAGGAACTGCTGTTTGATTGCTAGCCCTCTTCATTCTTCAGACAGAGGTTCTCTGCAACCTATTAATAAGTGGAAAATTATTAGAACAGAAATTATAAATTAAATATAATCTTCAGGGAGAACATCAAGTAAACCTTGGTGCACATTAATTAACACATATATTAGCAGATGCTTAGCTTGAGATAAACACATTGAGAATAATTTTAATTCAGCAGGGTATAAAGCTTGGAGATATGTGCTTAGAGTACATTTAACTAAAGTTTACCTCTAAGTGCTCTTCGGTTTGGCACATCAAACCCCCAGGATCATATTTTCTGGATGCCTGGTTACATTATCAGTGCCTAGCACAAAAGTACTGACCTGAAAGTCTTATTTAAGTGACCATCTAAGAACCCTTTCTAAAAATAAGTCACAAGCATAGACAGAATCCTTTTCTCTAGAGCAACATAAATTATGCTGCCTTAATTGGAAAATCTTAATTTTTAAACAGCTTTCTGTCACGTAAAGGAGATATCTTTAAAGAAATAATATTCAAGTAATTTCACAGATAACTTAAAATTGTCAGGTGCAAAGGTATTTTGAACTGACCAAGGCAATAGTGAGGAGGATATGAGAGGGAAACCGTAGTAAGAAATTGTTTTCTTAAAGACAATGATTTTTAAAACTTATCATTCTAATTTACCCAGTAGAGCTATAAATCCTTATTTTCAGTGAATTAATGCCTACCACTTGCTTAAGAAAAATTTCATATAATCATAGACTCACTTGGTTGGAAAGACCAAGTCTTCTTGAAAGATCAAGTCCAAACATAGTGAACCCACTACTGAACAATATCCCTGAGTACTTAACCTACCCATCTTTTAAATATCTCCAGGGATGGGTAGAAAAGCACCTTCCTGGGCAGCCTGTTCTGGTGCCTGAGAACCCATTCAATGAAGAAATTTTTCCTGACATATAAACTGAAATTCCCTTGGAGCAACTTGAGGATGTATCTATTCATCCTATTGTCTATCATTTGGGAGAAGAGGTCAACACCCCACTAAAACCTCCTTTCAGGTAGGGATAGACAATGATAAGGTCTCTCCTCAGCCCCCTTGTCTCCAGGCTAACTAATGACAGTTCCTTCAGTTGTTCCTCATAAGACTTGTTCTCCAGCCCCCTTATCAGCTTCATTGCCCTTCTCTGAACAGGTGCCAGCACCTCAATGTCTTTCCTCTAGTGAAGGGACCAAAACTGAACACAGTATTGGAAGTGTGGCCTTACCAGTGCCAAGTACAGGGGTACAATCATGTCCCTGTTCCTGCTGGGTACACGTTGTTTCTGATACAAGCCAAGATGCTATCAGCCTTCTTGGCCACCTGGACACACTGCTGGCTCACATTCAGCCACCCTTCCTCAAGTCTGTAGTTCTGCATAGGGGTGTTGTAACCCAAGCACAAGACTCAGCACTCAGCCTTGTTGAGCCTCATACTGTTGAACACAACCCATTGATCCAGCCTGTTCAAATCCCTCTGTAGAGACTCCCTGCCCTTAAACAGGTCACCATTTTCTCCCAGTGTCATCTGCAAACATACTAAGGTTATACTCAATCCCTTCATCCAGATCATTCATAAAGATATGAAATAGAACTGGACCAAGCTCTGAATCCTAGGGAACAGCACTTGTGACCAGACTTTAACTGGATTTAACTCCATTTACCACCACTCTTTGAGCCCAGCCATTCAACCTGTTTTTTTACCCTGCAGAGGCTCTGCCGGTCCAGACCAGTGGCAGATGGTTTCTCAAGCAGAACACTGTGAAAAATCATGTCAAAAACTTTGTTGAAGTCCCGTACACTATATTCAGAGCCTTTCCCTCATCTATTAAGCAGAAAACCTTGTCACAGAAGGAGATCAGGTCAGTATGGCAGGAACTGTCCTTCATAAACCCATATTGACGTGACACGATCACCTCTTTGTCCTGTGTGTGCTGCTTGATAGCACTCAAGATTACTTGCTCCATCACCTTTCCTGGCACTGAGGTCAGATAGACAGGCTTGTAGTTCCCTGGACCATCCCTCTGACTCTTCTTGTAAATGTAGTATGTGCCAGACTAGTCAAGCTCAGAGGGTTGTGATCAACAGCATGTAATCTAGTTGGAGGCCTGTACCCAGCAATGTTCCCCAGGGCCCAGTGCTGGTACCACTCTTGTCTAACATATTCATCAATGACCTGGATGAGGGAACAGAGTATACCCTCAGTGAGTTTGCTGATGAACAAAACTGGGAGGAGTGGCTGATATCCCCAAGAGCTGTGCTGACATCCAGCAACACCTGTCCAGGCTGAGAGATGGGTGGAGACAAATTTAATGAAATTGAAAAAAGACAAACACAAAGTCCTCCTCCTCAGGAGAAATAAACCCATACACCAGAACAGGTTAGGGGTTGACCTGCTGGAAAACAGCTCTGCAGACAAGGACCTGGGAGTCCTGGTGGACAAGTTAATGATGAGCCAGAAATATGCCCTTGTGGCCAAGAAGGCCAATGGTATCATGGGATGCATTAATAAGAGTGTGGCCTGCAAGATGGGGGAGATTATCCTTCTCTATTCTGCCTTGTTGAGACCAAATTTGGAGTACTGTGTCCATCTGGGCTTGCCAACTCAAGAAAGACAAGGAACTACTGGAGAGAGCCCAGCGGAGGGCCACAAAGATGATTAGGGACTGGAGCATCTCTCTGATAAGGAAAGGTTGAAAGACCTGGGTCTGTGTAGCCTGGAGAAGAGAAGACTGAGAGGGGAGTCTATCAATACTTATAAATATCTAAAAGAAAGATGTTAGGAGGATAAGGTCAGACTATTTCAGTGGTGCCCAGATACAGGACAAGGAGCAATGGATGCAACCTGGAGCACAGGAAGGTCCACCTGAACATGAAGAAGTTCTTTAGTGTGAGGGTGACAGAGAACTGGAACAGATAGCCCAGAGAGGCTGTGGGGTCTCCTTCTCTGAATATATTCAAAGCTCACCAGGACACATTCTTGTGCAACCTATTGTAGGTAAACCTGCTTTAGCAAGACTGAATGATCTCCAGAGGTCCCTTCCAACCCTGACCATTCTGTGATTTATAAGGCAGTTCCAGTGCCTAGTATGCTGATTGTAAGTAATACATGTATAACATACAGTCTCTCTAAATGTCTTCAGTTCACTAGTTTCTCCAGTGCAGTTATGCTCAAGTATTTTTGAAAGCAATATGTTTGCTGCATTCAAGCTTCATTTGATTTGTGGTAGTCTAATTCTACAGTTCAAACTGCAGTCTGATATTATTTTTCAGTCACATTCCCATCTGTTCAGGGACTGTGACAGCCCAATGAATTTGTAATAGATTTTGATTTCAAATGATACATTTCAGATAATTTTTCATTTAGTATTCTCGTGTTTTTATTTCTCAGGAACATGATTTTCCTTCATCTCTTTTTTTTTTTTTTTTGAGTTTGTTTTTTTTTTTACCTTATACCAAATCAACTATAAAGCTTATTTGATAGGAAGTCCTTCAAAACAATTTTTCAGCAAGAATGACTTTCTTTTGCAACAAGCACTTACGTTTATTACAGTATTCTAGGCTGTGAATCCCCAGTGGAGAAATAAAACTCTTTTTCTCTCTGTTTCCTTTGGCTTGATTAACTAGGTCTTGTTCTGCCCTCTGACAGTTCCTGGCTACAGACAAATACTATAGTCTGCTTTCTTTTCCTTTCTTTCCTTTCTGTCATGGGGGTGAGGAAAGGGCACATTACTCACACTATTCACACTACCACACTTCTTGCCAGCTGTTAATATAAAATGGTACTGCTCTCTAGGGAGACTTATTTTACATGTGTTTTTCCAAAGATCAGTATAAATTTTCTCCCTTTCTAGTCTAGTAGTTCTATACAACCATGATTTAGATTTATCTAGCGTGTTCTGGCCCTTGTGTATATATATGTTTCAAAGTGGACAACAGAAAGACCTCCTAGGATCAGCTCTCAATCGTTTGAGGTCATTCACCACTATTTCTCATAAGGCTGCAGAATGGTTCTTCCTCAATAACCTTAATTCACTTATAAAAGCTAATCATCCCTGCTGCACAATACACAAACAGCTGGAACAGTCTTCTGCTGCTCAGTCACAATTTCCCTGTAAAGCCCCATTTACTGTGTGATTATTCTTTGCCCTGCTGAAACATGACATGCACTTCTTAGATTATCAAATGATACAATGATGCAACACTAAATTAAGCTCAAGAATAAAAATATCTGGAACATTCTTTCCATTCTAGTACCTATCACTTCCCACATTTTAAGATGTAATATTTCTCTGGCTTTCTCTGTGTGTATGTTTATACATATGCTTGAGGAACACACACAGTTAAGCAAGGGAGGTTTGCAAACAGGCAGATACTACTTAAGTCTAACTAGGGCCAAGAGTGAAAAAATAAATCTTATCTCTGAATTCATAGTGACTATATGACAACTATGTATAATTTAAAGGGGACTATTTGCATGATTTTCAAGTATTTCATTTAAAGAAACCTGTATTTTTATCAAAGGCATTTTGCAGATCAACTAAGTATGTACATTGGTACTCTTTAGATCTGAAGCAATCAGTGGAGAACTGTAGTAAAAAATTACATTTTCCAGTCAGTCAGAACTATACTAATTGCTAAATACAACAATAATGGAGAGGCTGACAAATGCAAAGTATACAAATTAAAGCTTTCCTGAAATTTTCATCACAGTTTCTCTATAGAAAAAAAATATCTGATCAGGTTCTTCATATACAACAAACCAATAGTATTTTGCAAATTAAAGTTGCAATATCAATGAAAAACGAGAATTGCCTACTAATGCTAAGAAACTATATTCACAAGTGACTTAAACTGAATTAAAAAAATGCCATAAATGACCTTGGCCCTGAGAACAGAGTGCAATAGCAGGGCATGGTACATCAGCCAATTTATGCAGCAGTTCGTGCAGAAGGGCACAAACGGAGGATGCCTCTGCAAAGGGGAGCATTCCGGTGATCAAGTGGGAGACGTGAAGTATACATAACCCAGCAACTGGGCACCATTGTACAACCACCTGCACAGCTCAAGGCCACTCTTCCTACCTGACCCTTAAGGCAGGATACCAGGCATTTGTCTGAGTGTAAAATCTCAAGCTCAGGCTGGGGATTCTGTGTGATCTACTCCAAGCACTGGCCAATGACTCTATGCAAATGGAGTTGCTGAAGGGATAGGCTGCTGTGCAGACCTCAGGCTGCAGTAAGGGCCTGGACCTTTCCCTTAGTGCAGAGTCGGGCAGCAGACCTGTCTGCAAAAATTGTGCCCTGGTGGAGGACTTCCTGCAGTGGGTGGCTGAGCTGCAGGAGACAGTGATAAGGCTAAGTAGCTTCAGGGATACTGAGAAGGAGTTAGATAGCTGTTTCTAACTGTCTGCAGTGTACTTGTAGCCCATGGCCCAAGAGCCAAAGTTATACAGGAGAATGGAAGTTTGCACTGGTGAAGACCAGCAGGAGGCAGAGGCTTTCCCTGAAGCCTGAGGTCCCCTTGTACAACTGTTTCACCACTCTGCAGACTGAAAAGTCCTGTCACATCAGAAACACTGGAGCAGAGTAAGGTAGGCTGATCTGCTGCCCAACAGTAAGCAGTGCTACTAAGAAAAGGCAGCAGGTGATACTAGTGGGCATTTCTCTTCTGAGAAGTACAGAGGCAACTGTTTGCTGGCTCAGTGCACTCTCTAGAGGGCTGTGCTGCTTACTGGGGCCTTCTATCAAGGATGTTGCTGAGAGACTACCAAGACTCATATAGCCCACTATTATCCACTGCTGCTGTTCCATGTGTGCACTATTCATACAGTCTGTAGCAGTCTGAGGAGAATCCAGGAGGATTACAGAGCTCTAGGATTGTTGGAAAAGGACTCTGGAACACACACTTTTTTTCATCAGTCCTTGCAGTTGATCTTGTGAATCAACAAATATTTACAGGACTGGTGCCACAGACAGGAGTTTAGCTACTTAGATCATGGGACATGCTTTGAGAAACCCATTCTTCTCAATGTTGGTGCAGTCCATTCATCAGAGAAGAGGAAGAGTATCTCCAGTCCTAGGCTTGCCAAACTGCTAAAGAGGGCTTTAAACTAAAGTTGCTAGGGGAGTGGAACCTCAATCCATCCCACTCCTACCAATCTGATGTCAGTGCCAGCAATAGATGCCCAGAGACTGGAGAAGGAAGACAGGTCAGCAGGAGAGCACATGAAAGAGAACACTCCAGCCAGTAAGTCAGCTTCACTGAGGACTCAACTCAAGTTCCTCTATGCAAATGCACATAGCATGGGAATAAACAAGGAGTTAGTAGATGTGTGTATGCCTGCAGGGCTTATTGACATCATGAATATGTGGTGGGATGGCTCCTATGACTGGTGTTATTAGTGCAGTTACTTAGAAATGTAAGTTTCTGAGAAGAAAACTGATCCTATCCAAACTGAAAGTAGGAGACTGCCTTTATAGCAAATAAATGGAAGAAGAAAAGTACTGTAGTTAGCACTTGAAAAATCCCCAAAAGATCTAAGTGAAAAAAAAATGAAGTTGAAAGTTTGTTTAATATGAATTGGATTACCCCTTGGAAAAATTATAATCAGATTTCTAAGTGTTTCAGTCTCAATGATTCAGATTTCTCTCTTTAGGGTGAAAGGAGACAAAGTTCACCTTGAAAACCAGAGAATATTAGAGTTTTTTCTTGTTGATAAAGCAGTTGAGAGAACTGATGTGACAGCTCAGCCTCACAGAAGCAAATTAGTTTATTCCCCTCTGTACAGCTAGTAGGATGTAATGCAGTGTCTACCAATAAACTGAATTACTTTACTTAGTTTAATGCATGCATTAGATGGCATGCGTTAGATATCAAATGTTCTCTGTGTTGTAATACACCCCCCCCAAAAAGGGAATTAAAATACAATTTGCTATTCGAGTTTTGTCTTATAAATATTTATCAGTTAACAAAATGATCCACACATGCTTTCCTGGGTTTCTTCATTCATGAAATATCATGACAATACACTCAGCCCTTTATCACAATATGCATAATTAACATTCTTCTTCACAGAAAATGAAATCTCAATTTCTTATTCCCATTTTTATTGAAACAATAATCTTGAAAATACACATTAGCGTAAGATTATAGTTCCTGTCAGCAATGATTCTTCGTCGCAGTCGGGGCAATCCATGACATGTAGAAGTTGTGAGCCAAAAGACCATTTATACCCCTTCCCCAGCTGCGTGTCCATGCACAATTGGCTAAAGACCGACAGTTCATAATTGGGTGACTCCTTCTCAGCTGTAACTTCATAATTGGGTAATTCCTACTGGGGCCTGTCAGCTTCCTAATCTTGTTTACTTGGGCATCTATTCAAGGCCAATATTTAAGTTCACACACTCTAACTCCTTGGTCCAGCCAAAGTTTCCCACAATTCTTTAGTAAGATTCAGTGTCTGTGAACCTAGCTAATTTGTGGAAAGAAGAGGGAGCTATTTGATCTTTTTTCTTCTTTCTCCCCTTTCCAGATAGAATACAGTATGACAAAGCCCTTTAAGGGCCTGGGGGAGCAATTATAACCACATTTCTTGCACTTAGTCTTTTTTTTTTTCCTCTGTTCTTCTCACACAGTTCTGCCTGCTTATTTTGTTATTACACAGAATCATTGAATCACTTGGTTGGAAAAAGCCTTTGAGATCATCGAGTCCAACACTACCTGTCCACTAATAAACCATATCCCTAAGCATGTCATCTGCCCATTTAATAAGTTTCCTGGACAAGAATCTTGTCTTTTCCAGGACTGAAAAACACTTTAATACTATAGATAGTATTGTAACATACAATTAAAATTATGGATAATGAAATCTCATTTAATAACAGTAATCTGCAGAGGCTGGTGAATTCCTGGAGCTACAGTTAGAGTATTTTTCAAAATACGTAAAATCAAATAAAAGTATAATTTATCTCAGCAAGAGTGATTCATTACTATCCAAATCGTGCAGTTGTAAATTTCTTTTGGTTTTCTTCTCAGAAAATCCTAATATCTGTCTGTTCTGACCCTGTAGCATTTTGATGTTCTTGATTCTAAAGAGCTTTTCCAATATAAATTGGATATCATTTTTAAAGAGGGGGGGAAACAGTATGCAGTTTTTTTTGATGGCACTATTTTTTGTAGGAAAACCTTTTCCTTCTTTGCAGATGTTGCATAAAACATAAATGTATTTTTTTCACTTCTGATATCTTCAAAAGCATTTTATAAATATAGCTCCCTTTTATTTAATTATATATTAAAATGTTTGATTTCCCCAAATATATTCTCTTTTATGCAGGCTGCTGTGTACAATGATGAAAACTGTTTTCTTCACTCCTGTGGGGACTTATAGAATAATTCAATTAGAAAATGTAAATCAAGTCACTTTTTTTGAAGGATTCTTACATAGGAAAGGAAGAAAATTCATGGAATCTGTGAAATAGTATAAGTGGACTGGGTTTGAGCTTAGAAACTGATACTTCTATACAATTCCTTCAAACAAATACACTTTCTAGTAATAACTTCATTATAACTAAATCCTAAAAGTGAAGGTATTACATACTACTGTTAAGTTACTTAATTAATATATTATCCAAATGATGAGATCAACCTGATTAGATGACTGTGGCAAAAATTGTTGAGAACTTTGGAGCTATGGCATAATTTATGGAGTCTTTATAGCTTAAAGCTTAAACAAATTCTGTTTACTAGAGGTTTCTTTCACATTTCTCAGCTGGATGGATAGTGAACATTCACCTAAAACTTGTTCATTTCCAAACGCTCCATACTGAAGATATACTTCAGAGAAGTACTGTTTAGCTCATTAAGATCAGAGAAAGACTGCTCCAGAGTGGCCATAATTATGCAGATTATTTTCCTTTTTTTTATGCACAGAGTACCTTTCTGTGCTGGGTTTTTCTTGATGTCAAATGAAGTACTACAATTTGGCAGACTGTTGTGGGCAGGTAGATTTCTATGGATCCAAAATGTATCACACAATGCAACAACATTGTACTCAAAGCAATGTTTAGAATAGAAATTTGACACTTGCTATAATTACCTACATGACAGACATGATTCCTTTGACTTGCTTTGAACCATGTTGCTTGTAGTTCATACTGCTATTAATTTCGAATTAGTATTTCTGGCATGTATTTCCTATCGAGAAAATTCCAAAATTCAATTAAAAAATCATGAGACTTAGACAGTTCTTTCAACCTATATGTTTCCTATTAAGGTCACCCAGATTTTTGTTTATGAACTTTTTTCCTGTCAATATTTTTAATTTCTTTCTCTTCAGAAATCACAGTATCATCTATGGTTTATTCTAATGTCAACAATAATACCTATAGGTTTTCTCATCACCCAGTTTACCAGTCTATACACTAAAAATTCATAATCCTCTTCAAGGTTCTCAATTTCCTCTTCAAAGCAGTACACTTAATAATATATATATGCATGGGTACATTCATTCACTTTGCCCCACAGAGGGAACAGTGGGAAGAATCACCCGATACCTCAGGGTTTTATCTGGAGGATCCATTTAGTCTTCTTCATGAAAGGAGTCAATGACATCTTATAGGAAATCAAGTGGAGACCTTAGTTTATGGGAGAAGCTGAAACCACGCTATAGGATTCCTTTACTTTCAAGTTTTGTATGACCTTCCCATTGAATTTGTTCCACTTTCTATGAAATCAAAAAAGTCCGTGATTTCATATACTTCTCACGTGGCTTCCCTTCCCTTCCATTCCCTTCCCTTCATAATAATAAATAAATTAAAGTAAAACCAAAACCACAATAAAACAAACAACATATTAATAAAGAATGAAGAGGTAAGAAGAGAAGAGAAGAAATGCTAGTCTGAGATATTCAAGACTAGTGAATAAATTTACTCAGGCTTTCAGCAGGTCAGTTGAGCCTTGAAAAAATGATTAATATCTTTACATTTAACTTTTTGAGAGTAACATTTATTCTCTTAGCTCTTTTGTGTGTAGTGGAGATCTGTCCATTTCTTTCAATGGACCAACACAAAAAAGTGCATTCTAAATAACAGATTATTAAATTTGATTGCTTTTACCATTACAAACTTAAAGCCGGCTGCACTTGTGTTATTGTTCCCCAGAAAAAGGCATCGGTGTTAACCTGAGGACAAAGTGAGAGTCCTGAAAGCCTCTAAGCTAGTGTCTAAAGCTGAGAGATAAGAAAAAGTTCATTTTAAATGAAATTTTCAGCTTATACTTTATTTTATAAAGCTGTCATATTTGAAAAGTACCTGAAGAAAGAACACAGTTTTATATGAAAAAAGAGGTGAAAGAATCATTATTGGGAATGATTTTACCAACCATTGCTTGTTAATAGGTTGAAATATTGCGTTATTTAGTATGTGCACTTATAGAATGTATTTTAAACCTTTACTAATCTAAAAAAAGCAATTCATGAATGACACAGTAGAAAAAAAAACCTTAAATGATTTTGATTTCCAGTCTATCCCCCAAAAGGCAACTGAATTTATAAAGCAATACAAAAGCAGAAGAATTTAGGAAAATAGCAAAAGAAAGAATACAAGGGATAAGATAATACACTTAATTCACAGATGAGTGCAGTATAAATTAACTAGAGTAACCTCTACCTCACTAGCAACTATTTTTCAAAATTCGTCCATGTTTCTGAATTTTCCCGAGTTTAGAAAGTGATAAAAAGCATCGTCAACTAACCTACCTAGATAACCAGACTAAGGGTCAAAGAGTAAGAAATCACTCACAGGGTAGTCAGCAGTAGTAGATCACTGATAAATTGTAGTTACCCTAACTGAGGACAGAGTATAATTTTTGAACATTTCTACTGCACTTTGGAAGAAGGAATGTCAACACTTTGAAGAGCATATTAAAATTATTTTTTTTATATTAGTAGTAACTCCTCTGACCCTTTGCCAAGCCAAAATTGAGACTCAAAAGAAATATCTAACACCAAACCTCAGCCATAAATCAATAAGTGTTTGGTTAATAAGAGCATCTGCAGAACTACCAGCCAGCTTAGCACTAGTTAAGTGGCTGCTGGTCCAGAAATACAACTATTTCTGGCATCATGTTAAAAAAAAAATCTTAAAAATCTGTGGAGTGTCCAAAGAAGAGCTAGGTAGCATAAAAGACATCTACAAAATATGTCACAGTAAAAGGCTTTGGTATTGTTTATTGGGAACATAAACCAAATTATAGTTGGCTTAATTCCAAATAACAAGAAGAATAGTTTGATAAGCTGAAAATACATCTAAGAGAGAAAGAATTAAATACTGAAAAAGATCATCTCAGAGACTGGAGAGACCCTTACATTGCAGGTGCTAACACAGATTTGTTCTTAAATCTGTCAGAAATGGCCTATCGAGACATTAGTCTACTTCAAAGCTAGGGAACTCTCCATTCTCCCTTCCAGCTCTGTTTTTTTGGTTTTTTTTAAAAAATTATTATTATTATTATCATGTTATAAAACTAGCTGTACCTCTCAGAAATTAAGACTTTAATCTGGGACCTCAAGATTCTATTACTATGTCATTCAACAGAAAAGTCTTTTTTTATTCAGTGAATTGGGTGATAAGTTAGTTTAACAACCTGTGGTTCTGAAATCCAAATAAGTGACAACATAAGAGATAATGAGACCCAGTTCTTTTGCAAGAACCTGGAAAGAAATAAGATAACATCTATCTTGTGCCAATAAAGCTTAGAGTTTCCAAGCAACTGCTCTGGAAAATTGAATTTTCTAGACTTTTCACAACTATACATACATTTCTGAAAAAATCAATATTAGCATAAAATTTGTATTTATTTAAATCATCAGGCAATTAACAAGGTAAGCTACTTCACATCTGATTGGTAGACTAATACCCATCTGTCAAATAAGCAAACAGTACTATTAGTAAAGTTTTCACTTTTAATTTAAATCCAAGCTTTACAAACGTGGAAAACCCCATTCTGCAGGTCAAACACCTCTTTATACTGGAAGATTTAGTTCTGTTCAGCATTCTAGAAACTAGAGAAATATATAAGAAAGCAGTGAATCTCCTGCTTTGGATTAATAGGATCTGATTGCAGTTTTTGTGAAGTTCAGTAGCTTTTGAACCTATGGGCAACACCAGTAACATATACACAAATTATTTCAAATTCAGAAGGTGGTTTCTAGCCAAATTTAAAATAGATTTGTACAGCTTGAATTGCTTAACGGGGGTGTACATTTACTTTGCTGCAGAAATAAATGCCATAGAATCATGAAGATCTTCATAAAAGATATGTGTCATAGGATGTCAAAAGGAATAATTCCCATCTATCTAGTCTTTTCCTTTCTTATCATGTTAAGAGCTAGTCCATGAGACAGATTACAGGAATTTGGGTTGGACGCTTATATAAAGGCTTTGGGTATGAACTATGAGGAAATTAGCAAGTCAGTGGTTAAAGAAGCAGTTTTTATGAGGTATCTGCCAGTATTAGTCAGAAAACTGTAACACCTATGGCCTAAAAACCAAATATAGGCAAATATCAAGATTGATGTACTAAGCATGTTCTCTGTAACTGTTGTAGAAGGGAGCTTATTGATATGACAAACAAATGAATGGGTTTCTATTCAGTTACTTAATATGTATCACCTGACTGAAAGATGGCATTGATGTCAGAAGGATTACTGAGTAGTCTGTGAAGGTTGTATGAAATAAAATTCAAGACATACTTTCATTCTACATAAAGATTCAGTACTTCAGTAAGTTACAAAACAAACTATTTTTACACTGAAATAACTTATCATTGACTTTTCATGTGGGCATATTTTACTTCACATGCGTTACATCCTCTATGATAATTTTATTTGTCATATCTCAAATGATTTGGAAGACGCATTTGTGAATTAATAGCCTACAATCTACTAGTTCCCTTATTCCTGATATCAATCAGGATGCAAAAGTGCAATTAGAGCATGAAATGGAATGGAATAGAATATTTCAGTTGCAATGGACCTACAACTATTTTCTAGTCCAAACGCCTCACCACTTCAGGGCTGATCAAAAGTTAAAGCATGCTGTTAAGACCATTGTCCAAATGCCTCTGTAACACTGACAGGATTGGGGCATTGACCACCTCTCTAGGAATTCTGTTCCAGTGTTTGACCACTCTTAATAAAGAAATATTTCCTGATGTCCGGTCTAAACCTCCCCATTGCAGCTTTGAACCAGCCCCATGCATTCTATCACACAATCCCAGGAAGAAAAGATCAGCCACCTCCCTCTCCAGCTCCTCAGGAAGCTGAATAGAGTGATCAGGTCACCCCTTAGCCTCCTGTTCTCCAAATTAGACAAACCCAGCCTCTGTAGCAACCCTTCATGGGGTATTGCTTCCATTCCTTTCACCAACATTGTTGACTTCTTCTGAATACATTCAAGGATCTTCACATTCTTCTTGAATTGCAGTGGCCAAAACTGCACATAGTATTCAAGGTGAAACCACACCAATGTTAAATATTAAACAGTGGAATAATCCCCTCTTTTGACCACTTGGTTTTGCTGTGTTTAGTGCAGCCCAAAATGTGATTTGATCTCTTGGCCGACAGGGCACTGCTGAGTCATCTTTAGCCTGACGTCTGCCAGCACTCTCCCGTCCAACCACTCTTCTCCCAGTTTACATTTGTGTCTGATGTTATTCCATCCCAAGTGCAGAATCCAGCCTTTATTCTTGATAAATATCAACTATTGATGATTGCTCAGTGCTCCAGTCTAAAGCTGTTAACTGAATGGTCACTTTAGTGTTTCTCAAAATAACTTATGAAGTATTAAGATGGCCACTAGTTTATATAGTTTTACAGGATGCATTGTATCTAAGAGTTCTTAACTCCGAATACTAGCTAGGGATTCCAACCCAACTTTTAAAACAGCTTAAAACTGGAGGCCTGGAGAAAAACAGAAAAAGTAAGCAGAATTGGAAGAAACAAGAAAAAGAGAGAGTAAGGACTGAAATTCTTTCCCCCTTCTCTCCCCCCCCCCCCCCCCCCCCCCCCCATTTTCATACCCCTTCTCACTTAGTAACAAATGTTTTAAGTGTATGGAGAAAAAGTTGTTGCCTTTACATGTTCTTTTGATGTCATTCTGCTTTTTTAAAAACCAAATGTATACATATATGCATTCCTCTTCTGCTGCTTTCTTTCATCTCCCAGGATATATCTTTTTCTCCATTTTCAATGTGTAATAAAATGCTCTGATGCACTACATAGGCTAAACAACCCAACTCTATACAAGTAATCAGAAATGCATATTACCTTGGAGAACTTGCTATGTATTTGCTGATTCTGTGGTTAAACCTGGACATCGGTTAAGCCTGAGAGAGACCTAGTTACGATTAAGAACATGTACTTTGATCTCTGAAAAATGAACATCTTAAGTTGAGGCTTGAGATATTTAGCCATACAGGCATAATAGGTTAGACTCTTTATAGATATAGTCTGATTTTAAAGCTCAAAGGTACTGTTTAAGATAAATTATTTTTCAGTCTTCTGTAAACCTATACCATATTCCTTTTCCCATAAAGTTTTCGTTGCTGGAAAGAGCAACTCATTGCAATTAGCTAGTAAAAAATAATTCCTCTCAGTACATCTGATGACACAAAATTATTAATATACTGTGATCCCAGGAGTAATATAGTATTTTAAGAAAGTATGAGCTCTGTTTTATGGCCTTTTGAATATCTTGGTAGAGGATTTCATTGAATGAACACTAAGTTGAAAACTGAGACTTTGCAAAACAGAAAGAGGTGAGTCACTGTAGGGGTGCCAAAGCTGAAAATAGTACCTATGAAAAACAAATGATTCATTTGTGAAACACAGAGCAGCAGATTTTCTCAATCAGAACACTGATTGGCAAAAGAAAGTGGAAGTAATACTCTAATAACCACACATCTGTACAGTATATATATGTAAAGTGTATTGGCACATCAATCTGAAGGTTGAAGTCACAGAATCACAGAATCACCAGTTTGGAAGAGACCCACAAGATCATCGAGTCCAATCATTCCTACTAATTGCTAAACTAGTAAGTCCACCCGCACCTTAAACACCTCCAGGGAAGGCGAGTCAACCACCTCCCTGGGCAGCCCATTCCAGTGCCTAACAACCCTTTCCATGAAGAATTGTTTCTTTATGTTGAGCCTGAACCTCCCCTGGTGGAACTTGAGACCATTGCCTCTTATCCTGTCCACTGTCACTTGGGAGAAGAGGCCAGCTCCCTCCTCTCTACAACCTATCATGTCTTCCTATCCTGTCTTTGAACTTCTGCAGTAGTATCGACTTCGGCTATGAAAAGTAGTTCTGCCTGCAGCATAATCACCCTTCAAAATACTTTCAGTTCAAGAAGTTCTACTTGACTGGAGGTTGGCAAACATTATGCTTATTTACATGAAGAGTCAGATCCAGGGAACTACAAGGCTGTCAGTCTGACCCCAGTGCCAGGAAAGGTAATGGAGCAGGTCATCTTGAGTGCTATCACACAGCTCACACAATACAAGCAGGACAACCAGGTGATCAGGTCCTGTCAAGATGGGTTTATGAAATCTAGGACTTGCCAAACTAACCTGACCTCCTTCTATGACAAGGTGACATGCTTAATAGATGAGGGAAAGACTGTGGGTATAGTATATCTGGACTTTAACAAAGGCTCTAGGACTAAGTTGGGTGGAAGTGTCAATCTCCTTGAGGGCAGAGAGACTCTACAGAGGGATCTGAACGGTCTGGATTGATGGTCTGTGATCAACACTGTGGGGCTTAGCAAGGCTGAGTGCCGAGGCTTGTGCTTGGGTTACAACATTCCTATGCAGCACTAAAGGTTTCAGGAAGAGTGACTAGAAAGTTGCCTTTCAGAGAAGGACCTGGGGTTGTTGGTAGACAATGAGCTGAATATGAGTCAACAGTGTGCCCAGTTGGCCAAGAAGGCTAATAGCATCTTGGCCTGTATCAGAAACAGTGGGCCCAGCAGCACCAGGGACATGATTGTACCCCTGTACTTGGCACTGGTAAGGCTGCATCTCCAATACTGTCTTCAGTTTTGGTCCCCTCACCAGAAGAAAGACACTGAGGTGCTGGCACATGTCCAGAGAAGGACAATGAAGCTGATGAGAGGGCTGGAGAACAAGTCTTATGAGGAGCAACTGAGGGAATTGTCATTGTTTAGTCTGGAGAAGAGGAGGCCTTATCACTGTGTACAACTATCTGAAAGGAGGTTTTAGTGGGGTGGGTGTTGGCTTCTTCTCCCAAGTGATAGACGATAGGATGAGTAGAAACATCCTCAAGTTGCTCCAAGGGAATTTCAGTTTATACATCAGGAAAAATTTCTTCACTGAATGGGTTCTCAGGCACTGGAACAGGCTGCCCAGGGAGGTGCTGGAGTCACCATTCCTGGGGGTATTTAGAAGATGGGGACATTAAGTGTACAGGGATATGGTTTAGTAGTGGATAAGTACTGTTGGAGTCAATGATCTCAAAGGTGTTTTGCAACCAAATAATTCTATGATTTTATGATTTTAAGAACTTGATTCATTTCACTAGAGAGATACACAATGTTAGAAATGGTTCCAATCTTTTTAAATCAAGTTTTGACTGCTGTGTGAGAAATCTGAATCACATAAAGCCTCTGAAGTTGAATGATAAATGCTTAAAAGTTGCACTTAAAGTACTGATGGCCTGCATTGCCTTTAATTTTGTCAAAAATTATAAAGATATAAAAAGTGGGATATATTTCTAAATGGAAAGTAAAGATTTTTAGAAGCATTTAATTTTTTTTGGAGTTCAATTTTGCAATAGATAAATAATTTTTGTATTTTCCCTGAATAATTCTTTTATGAACATGGAGATCAGCATAAATTATGGAACTATTTACGATGGGATACCCCAAGTAAAAAAATTGAAAATCCTCTAATTTTCAAGTTCCTCATGGCAAATATATATATTTCTGTATCACAATATATATGAGTCTGGAAAAGACATCTGGACATAATCTAGTAAAACCCATTCTTTCCACAAGATGACTTTCTGAAATTGAATACTACTGTAAATATTGATAATTATTTTTAGAAAGTTAGTCTTGATTAGTTAGTGCAAATATCTTTCCATAAGTGATGATTCAAATTTCACATAATCTCTTTTTACATAGCATTAAGCAGGTTGAAGATTAAAAAAAAAATCCACATATAAAGACAGACAATCATGCAAGCTAATCAATTAAGCTGACAGTAACCTCTCTGGAATCACTGCCTTTTTCCCCACAGCACATCTCTAGGGAAGGTTTCGGCTCCTTCCTCCAGCCCAAGAGGAGCCTCTAAGGGCATGAAACTGCCTCCTGTGAGTCAGCTCTCCTATTCAAATTTTATGTTGTGCACCTGTCTCTCTAATGTGTGACCAAGATCTGGATGTGATTCTTCCCATTGAAATACTTGTTCTAGTATCTGCTCTGTTACAAAACTATTCATGTGATAAAGAAAAGGACATACTTCTTTTGCATGTTTTTATGAAGTTTACAGAGATCCAGTGCAATCAAAGACATACTACAACTTAACCTTGCAAGAGTTCAGAGGCCTAGTGAAGTACCAACGTATGCAGGCCACTGGAAAGTAAATGGACTCACCAGGTTTCCCATAGTCCTACCATCTCCAAGGAAGTAACATTAAAATTTAGCAACATACAGAACAAGGAAAGGGTGAGAAGGAAATATTACAAGCAAAATTCATAAAAATTTGTAAGCTACAACCATCTGAAAGCTGGAAAAATATAACAGCCCTGAAGATAATTTCCCAATCACTTCTTAATAAAATAATCGTAAATTGCCTGTCTTAGCGTTCCTTGGTTACATTTACACATGATAGCTCAGTGTATACTTAATGCTAACAGTATGAATTCATCTGCAATTTGAAGAAGTTACTTGTAGCCGAACAAACATCTATATGTACTTACCCTTTACAAAAAAGCTTATATCTGTCAAAATCTGGTAATATTCAATACATAAAAAGTCAGTACCTCTGGAGCTGGCTACCTGAACTATTCCACTTGCCTTAGTTTAAATTTGGAATTTGAGAAAATTGCTCTCATATTTTGGAGGGTACTATCTCATGAGGAAGAAAATGGGCCACTTTAATTATTTGCACAATATGAAGAATGGTAACTCAGCTCTTAAAAATTTTGCACTGAAATTTTCCTTATTATTAAAAGATTGACAAAATATTACATTTGGGATTGTTTCACCATGTCTTTAAGAAATCAGAAGTTATTATAATTGAATTCTTTACAGACATTTCTATATATAAATTTTCTTAATCTTCTGCCTGTGTATAATGAGAGTAAATTCAGTACAAAGAGACATAACATAAAAACTAAGTCAAAAGTACAATACAATAGATTTTTTAATATCTGACAAAGAAAAGGCTTTTTATCTTTCATGCAGAGTATGGATTAATTCTTATCTCTGATGTCACAAATAAGACTTCTCTACTTTTATTGTGTGTGTTTATGGTTTAGATATTTAAATTAGATATTGGAGAATGAAAACACATTAGTATTTTGCCTATTTAATTATAATCTTACTTTTAAAACAGATGCTTTGGCGTTGATGTCAATACAAAGCTGTGTGCAAGTGTCGATCTGCTGGAGGGTAGGGAGGCTTTGCAGGGGGACCTGGACAGGTTGGACCACTGGGCAATGTCCAACGGCATGAGGTTTAACACGGCCAAATGCCAGGTCCTGCACTTGGGGCACAACAACCCTATGCAGAGCTACAGAGTGGGAGAAGCCTGGCTGGAAAACTGCCAGGAGGAGAGGGACCTGGGGGTGTTGGTCGACAGCCGACTGAACATGAGCCAGCAGTGTGCCCAGGCGGCCAAGAAGGCCAATGGCATCCTGGCTTGTATCAGAAACGGTGTGACCAGCAGGTCCAAGGAGGTGATTCTCCCTCTGTATTCAGCACTGGTGAGACCGCTCCTTGAATATTGTGTCCAGTTCTGGGCCCCTTACCACAAGAAGGATGTTGAGGCTCTGGAGCAAGTCCAGAGAAGAGCAACAAAGATAGTAAAGGGGCTGGAGAACAGATCCTATGAGGAGCGGCTGAGAGAGCTTGGGTTGTTTAGCCAGGAGAAGAGGAGGCTGAGAGGAGACCTCATTACTCTCTACAAGTACCTGAAAGGTGGTTGTGGAGAGGAGGGAACTGGCCTCTTCTCCCAAGTGCCAGGGGACAGAACAAGAGGGAATGGCCTCAAGCTCCACCAGGGTAGATTTAGGCTGGAGATTAGGAGGAGGTTTTTCACGCAGAGGGTCATTGGAATAGGCTGCCCAGGGAGGTGGTTGATTCACCTTCCCTGGAGGTGTTTAAGGCATGGGTGGATGAGGTCTTGAGGGACTTGGTTTAGTGTTTGATAGGAATGGTTGGACTAGAAGATCCGATGGGTCCCTTCCAACCTGGTTGTTCTGTGATTCTGTGATTCTGTGTTTTTGAAAATCAAGGAGTAATTTAAACAATGTACAGTTGTTGTGAAATGCTGGTCTTAGTTATTCGATGAACTGGCTATATAATATGAGTCCCATTAAGTAGCTCAGAAGTGCACGTCAATATATTTGCTACTTCATCAAGTTTCAGATCTATAAATATGCATAAATGTAGGATAACAAGTGGGATTTCCTACCTGTTTTTTGCAATAATTATGTCTTGCTCACAACATTTCTGCTCCTGGTTCATTTAGAGTCAGTCCATATCAGGTCAACTCAGTTTTGATTTCATTAGGGATGAACCTACGTCAAACATTGTTGCTTGCATTGAGACTCAGATTTTCAAACACCCACAAAATCTAAACTACAGTGACCTGAAGTAACACTGATGCTTGTCATCTCAAATGAAGATCAGTGAAGATATTGCTATGGCAGAGTTTACAAGAAAAGCAAAAACTCTGTTGTTATGACTAGGCAACCCCAGAGGCATCCTGTTATGGGTTGGATACAGGGTTTCTTTAGCTTGATAATGCTTGGTGAGTTGACTTCTAAATTTCCTGTTGAATCATGAATGGCTAAGCCTTGACTACAGTTTGACTTATTGTTTTTTTATGCTGCACATTCACTGTCTCCCTCAGCGTTTCCAGAGTCAGCATGATTCTGTGTGAAAATTCACAGAGTATATAGAATATGTACTACAATGCCACAAGGTGTCTTTCACTGTCTATTGTTAAATAAAGATAATTCAGCTGGGTGAACAATATTTGTACGTTTCTGAATGCCTACATAGACATAATATCATGTACCTCTATAACTGTGGTTCCCTTCACTTTCCAGAGACGCCTCTAGTTGTCCTGACCTGAGGTAGTTCTCCCATACAACAATGTTAACTAATATGTATTTCTTTCCTTTTCTCTTGATACCATTTAAACTGAGTTAGTACTCTGTCTCTAACTCAGTCTTGTTTAAGTAACTTCATTTTCTGAAAGCTGACTGCATGTTTTTTCAGACAGTTTCTCTCTAGAAGTGTTAATGGGAGGCATTGATATGCAGAAAGACCAATGCTCATACTTATAGCAACCAAGGCCATCCTCAAGGTGATGAAAAAAGGCTGCACCTGCAGGGAGAGATGAACAGGGCAGGTGACCCTAAACTGACCAACAGAGTATTCCATCCCATATACGTCATACTCGAGATAAAATTCAGAGATCATGTGTCTTACCTTCTTCTGTGATGCCTTATGTCCAGTGAGGACCTCATCTGTCTGTTTGTCCCTAATCCTGGATCTGTATGTTCCTGGATCCAGTTCCTGAGTCCAGCTCCCTTCTAGCCATATTAACTTGTTCATGCAGTCTCTTTTGGAAAATAACTAACAATTTTCTGAAATTGCTTTAAAAAAGTAAAACTGCCCAAAACAATAATAAAAAGGGAACAGCAGGCAACCTGTCAACCCTACATCACCTTGAAAACAGATGGGATTCACAGCATATTACTTTGTTTCTGTCAGGTCACACTAGCATTGGCCCATAGAAATCTCTTTTCAGATAACTTAGTGATACAGAGGTGAGTGTAATGCCTTTTCATGAAGAGGAAATGAAAAACAAGACATTATAAGCAGATATAAATGAAAGAGAGATATAAGCTGTGAAGTAATTAAGGGAAAACAAGTATGATCTAAGTTACTAAAGACCAATAATAAGATTTAAGGAGTGGAAGAGAGATTAAAAAAATACTAACTACGTATACAATATTGTTTCTGTTCATACAAGATCCAACACAACAAAAACAAGCTTCTTATAAAACTTGAAGAGATTTATAATGGAAACTTTTCAGTTATTGAAGAGATCCCAAAAATTAAGCCAGCGCTCAGAATAACTATTTTTTTGTAAGTAGATGTGCAAGCAAAAACAACAGAGATGATCAGCAGCCTTACAGAAAAAGACCAGTGAGATTGCTCTGAACACTGACTGCATTGTAAACAGCTGTGCATCAACTCAGAATGGAACTATTTTGAAAATTGTCATAGTTGATTTTCTTAATTTGTTAAATAAAGTGTTATAGGCACAGAATTACCTCATTGTTACATTCAGTGATTAATGCATCTCTTTTAAACACACAGTGAACAAAAATCTCAGTTCCATGGCAGGAAGAGCAAAGGCAGAGCCCTCTGAACCTTTAAAATGTTGCTTACCATGGGTATCATGTGTTTCAAGTTTAAATTATTTTAAAAAAAGGACAAAAAGTCCCATACAAGTCCAAAGGTTATATTAAGTAGATAATGCAATGCTCAGAATATCCCAAACTGGAGTGACTGCTGTAATAAAAATCTTCATGATATTACCTTATATTTAAATATACCAGTTTTCCTCAGAGAAACATTTCAGTAGTATGCTTTCATGAGATAGAATGCTTGGGAGAAAATTAAGAACACATGATTAGTGACGGAACACATGATTATGGTTGGACTCGATGATCTGGTGGTGATCAACCACCAACAACTTGGTGATTCTGTGATTCTATGATTCTATGACAGATTTGATAGCTATTTGGTTACTCTGAGAAAAATTAAAAAAAAAAAAAAAAAACAAAAACAAAAAGTCAGAAGAAATGGATTTCTGATTTATTTAGACAAAGCTGATTTTGTATCTAATGCTGAGACTTCTAAAGGCATAAGAAGAGATACTGCTTACCATTGATAACTTAAAATGTTCATAGGTCTGTTTAGAAGTTAGTGTTCCTTTGTATTTTAAATGGTCTCAAAATGTTGATTCAACAGCACAATTTTATAGGAAGAATTCTATGTGGATTTTCCTTATCACTTAGTCCACTTCAATGGGTGGTTATGGCTAAATAAGCTTCACTGCACCAATTAAACTATGACACGTTCTGATATTGATGGTCAGTGCTGACTTGCATCTCTCATCTAGTAATATCTCTCATCTTTAGGTTCCAAAGAAATTTCCTGGTCTTGAATGAAAGTTCCAAGGGAATAAAGAAATCGTTGTAGGAGGGTTTTCTTGCTTGATTATCTAAACCTAAGAGTTTTATTTAATTTTCAATTTCCCTGTTTGTTTAGAACATATAAGATTCAGTTTAAAGGGAAAGTAAATCACAATACTAAAAATTGCTGAGGACTTCTAGGATTTTTAGCTTTTAGAAATTGAGTAGTAGTGCATTTATTCATTGTTTAACTTGGCATTTTCCAAGCTTACTGGAGCTGTAGACCTGGAGTACCTACGAAATACCTACCTACTACTAAAAAGGTAAGAAAATAACATGAGTAGATGCAAGGAATTATCATTTAAGAAATTCAAATAGTACAGAGAAAAAAGTAAGCACAAAGTAGCATAGCTGTACAAACAAATGTTCACCTTAGTATTTTGTAAGTTTAAATTAGAATCTGATTTAATACGTAGAACATGCATAAAGAAAAGGAAGATACACACACAAAAGAAGTCATCACTGAGATAATCACAGTGTTTCAATCAGATTTCTGCCAAGGCCAAAAGTCAAGCAATTGGTAGTATCATTTTCTGATGTGAAAGGCTTTTTATTTCTTCATTACAAAACTCGTTATTAAGTGAGAACTGGGTTCATAAGTGCAATTCTAAGACAAATACATAAAGTGAGAAAGACAGCAAAACACTTCATATTTTCCTCTTTTACACCTATGTATGCCTCAGAAATTATTTTTTGAGAATGTTTATGTTATTGTAGCCCATTTAATACTAGAATCATAAAATCATAGAATTGCTGGGGTTGGAAGGGACCATAAAGATCATCTAGTTCCAGCCACCGTGCTATAGGCAGGGACACATCCCACTAGATCAGGCTATCCAAGGCCCCATCTAACCTGGCCTTGAACACCTCCAGGGATGGGGCATCTACAACTTCCCTTGGCAATATGTTCCAGTGCCTCACCACAGTGAAGAAATTACTGCTGATGTCTAGTCTAAATCTGCCCCTCTCCAGTTTATACCCATTCCCCCTTGTCCTATCACCACAAGCCTTTATGAATAGTCCCTCTCCAGCTTTCTTGTAGGCTTCTTTCAGGTACTGGAAGGACACTGCAAGGTCTCCTCTGAACCTTCCTTTCTCCAGTCTGGACAAGCCAAACTTACTCAGCCTGGCATCCTATGGGAGGTGCTCCAGCCCTTGGATCATCTTTGTAGCTTCCTCTGGACTCATTCCAACAGCTCCATCTCCTTCTTATGTTGAGGGTTCCAGTGATGTGTGGGCATATTAGTCAGTTAGAAAACATGCAGAAACATTAGGAAAACTTAGACAGCTTAGCAAACTGAAATAGCACCGTCTGCTAGTAAAGGCCTTGGAGACCCTGGATGTTGATAAGAGAGAAGCTCATTCACAGACATCCACTGATAAGGGCGAAGTTGGAATGTGGACTGCTACCTGCAGCTCAACTAGGATGAGACTGTGACTGTGCACAGATTGAATCCAGACACAGTGCATGAGGAAGATGAAGACTACTTCAGCCCTGAACCCCACACTACAACACCTTGCCTGCGCAAGTATAGAAGAAGCTTCTCGAATCTAATTATAATAAGAAGCGGGGAAAGGTCATGAATATGTTATAGGCACTTATGAATAACTATCTGCTTGTTAGACTGTTCAGTGTGCAAGTTAGGATTACTCCCTCGCACCCACCGGAAAATAAATGCATACCTACTTTATAACCCTTAATGGAGTTATAGAGTTTGATTCCACAGAGCACCAGGACTGGACACAATACTCCAGATGAAGTCTCACAAGAGAGGAATAGAGGGGCAGAATCACTTCCCTCAACCTGCTGGACACGCTTCTTCAAACTGTAGAGCTTCTCATCAACTAGCACCCCAACATCCTCTACCTGGAAGTTCTCAATCACATCATCACCCATCCTGTACTGAAATTGAGGATTGCTCTGGCCCAGGTGTATGACCTTGCACTTGGCCTTGTTTAGCCTCCTGAGATTCTCACAGGCTCACTTCTCCAGCCTGTCCAAGTCTATCAAGATGACATCCCATCTTTCTGATATGGCAACTGCACCACTGAGCTTGGTGTCATCTGCAAATTTGCTGAGGGTGCACTCAATCTCAGTCAATATCGTTGATGAAGATATTAAACAGCACTCAGTATGGACCCCTGAGTGACACCACTTGTCACGGATCTCCATCTGGACTTTGAGCAATTGACCACAATTCTTTGAATATGACCATCCAACCAGTTTCTTATCAACTGTACCATCCACCCATCAAATCCATCTCCAATTTAGAGAGAAGGATGTTGTGGGGGACTGTGTCAAAGGCTTTATGGAAGTCTAGATAGATCACAGCTGTTGGTTTACCTGTATCCACTGCTGCGGTCACCCCACCATAGAAAGCCACTAAGTTGGATTTACCCCTGGTGAAGCCGTGCTGGCTGCCATTGATCACGTCTGTGTCCTCCACTTGCTTTAGCATAACTTCTAGGGGGATCTGTTCCGTGGTCTTCCCAGGCACAGAGGTGGGGCTGACAGGTTGGTAGTTCAGTAAAACAAATGTGAAGGACAATTTTGTGTATAAAAAAAAATTAAAAATTTCCATTTAAAGAGATATTAAATACACAGTATGTGAATGAAATGGAAAATACATAATGTGAAAAGTATAGACTACATTTGCATTTTGTGAATTCTTATTTCTCAATGCCTTTGCTTTTTGAGTTCTTCTTCCAGATATAACGAGATTGGTAAGTATTAAACTGGCAACCCTAGAAACAGTGAGAGTTCAGCAAATGAAAAGTTTACATCCATGTGACTTGTTGTTCTCTGATAGCATCACTCTGTGCAGAATGTATTTTTGATTAAAGTTTTCATTTAATATGCTGTGTAAACATTCCTGTTCCAGCATAAAGAGGAATTGCTGGGAATTTTGCCAACCCATGTCTGAACAGAGTGTAGAGACACTCCACCTCTTAATGTCAGCAGTTAAAGGAGATGGGATAGCTCCTTCATAGATGACTTAACCCAATTTTTTTAACAGAAGAAAAGAACCAGAACCCATTCATTTTTCACTTTGATTTTAAGCTAAGGAGCTAGGGTAAGCAAACAGTTCTAGCCTTTTCACTAGGACATAAGGCCTGTACATATTTCAGTAACTTTAGTAAGTAGAAATGTTGTCAGGTTATGAAATTATGCAGAGTAAGTTTATTTATGCACAGTAAGTTTCATTTATTTTCTGGCAAACACAGTAACAAGATGTACTGCTGTATAAGCAAAAGAATGTGCTTATAAAACTTTAACAATTAACTTGTGGACACTGGAGTAAATGCAGTAGACATATGCCTATGTCAGCTAAGATTTAGTTGACATTCCTTTTTAAATGTATTTATAGGCCAGGGATTTCTTCCTCATGTTTTTATCATTGAAAGTTAGATTATACCTTCAGATGGACTTTGAAATACTTCAGTAGAAAAAAAAATAAAGGCACAACAAATGTGAATCTAAAGGGACAAAATAATCCAAGATGAAGCAAAAACTGACTAAATTTCTTGTTGACACAGTCTTTGGGGTGTTATCTGCAAGTTTACAGCAACCTAACCTGGCTCTGTCACTGAAAGTTAATTCTTATTCTCAAATAAGGAGGCCTAGCATTTATTGATACTTAGTATATGGGAATACACTTATATTTCAGTTTCCATTTTGTTTCTCATTAATATCCTCTCTAGTTGTTTTTTTCACAACCGTTACACAGAGAGTTTGAGAGAAGGATTCAGAAAAATAACAAAACCAACCCAAAAGCCAAGGAGTTCATTTATTTTAAGACAGCATTTTTCCTGGAGTAGACAACTCAAGGGCAGAGTTGACTTTAATTTGGGTAGTACTTCAAGAAATATCTAGGATTCCCTAACTAACAAATTCCACTTCAAAAAAAAATTTCCTACTTTTATCTATACTGCAGAGCTAAAGACTTTGACAGTCAGCTCCTAGTGGGTTGAAAGTTATCTCCAATCCAGAAAAATTAAAATACAGAAATTCTAAAGCAGTTACAATTAATATTGTTTAAATTTCGCTGTCCATTCAATTAATCTCAACTACAGCTATCTGTTTTGTACTCAAATAATGCATCTGTGTGAAGAAAATACAGTATTTGTCCTTCATTATCTTACTTTCTTGCAAATTCTTTACTAGAAGCAAAACACACAAAAGAAAAAGCAAAACCAGAAAATGCAGTAAGGTTCACTATTAAAGTCTAGCACATGGGAATATTTCTAGTAGTGTGAGGAACCCTTACTAGTATGTCAGTTTTCTTAAAACTGTACATACTTGACTGTGCTCTTTACCTTTTGCAGTTCTTTATGCTAATGTGAAAACAGAGTGGCCTGCTCACCTACACTGCAAAATGCCACTGGTTAAGAGCATGGAACTGTTCCTATAATCCATTTAGAAAGTGTCTATGGTCTAGGTTCTCATTTCCACCCTTTGGTATGTATGTTTTGTTTGTCCTACGTACATAATATGTAAATATATTTATGGAAGAAAGCCACAGGTATTAGGAGAACTGGAAGTCACAGCTATATCTTTTTGCATTGCTTCAAGATATCACTAGATTGAAGTTTCACCTTTCTAAAGGTACTCTTCCATAATAATCTCTCTTTTAGAATTACCATTTAAAGGCTATGCAGGTTCTAAATGTAATTCCATATAGGCAATGACCGATGAGCTGCCAGTATCTTGAAATCCCAAAGACATGACTATAATCCTGCATATGCACAAAAGATCCAATGCCACATACATGACATCAAGCAATTACAGCAATCTGAAAAAGAGGAACATCTCTCTGTGTTGCTTCTCTTTCAGCTTCGCTCCATTGGGGCTGGGCTGTTGTAGTAGTCTGGCTGAAATTCTATTCACATCAGTCTACACAAATGTCTCGTGCAGGATCTGGCAAGAGGTGGCTATGACTCAGATTTCCTTGCAAATAGGGGATATATGTACTTTCATACTTAGAAAAATAATTTATTTATATGAAATAGTTTATAATACGGTGTTGTAAAGAAGCTTCTTTTAAAATGCTCTAAAAGGAAGAAGAGTAAAAGTGGATTCTGCTCATTTCTTTGCAAAAATGAAAGAGAACATGTACTGACAGTAAAAGGTTGCAGGTGGAAGATTGACAGATGCAGCATCTTCCTGGAGACATAGAGAAAACAACATGGGAAAAAGAATAAGATCTGTTCTCTTTGCATGTCAGGCATTCCTAGGTAGATAGTAGTTTTATTTTAGGAGCCTCTTATTAAAGATTGAGAAACACCAGTTGGTTGGGGTTTTTTTCTATTCCTGACTCTTTGTAAACACAGTACCTTTGTTTCTGCACTAAGTCCCAGAAATCCCAATTATTTTGTCTCTAGCTTTTAGACTAAGCTAGCTATGAGAATCTGAATTTTAAAAATAAATATCAGGGCACACAGGCTGACCCTGAAAAAAATCAAATTAAAATAATAATAGGGATCAGAAAAATATTCAGTGACTAGTAGGTTATATTTTTCCAAAGGCAGCTTTTACTGAGAATAACCAAGATATATATATATATTCCCTCAGGTAATAAAACAAAACTTGAATTCTGTGAAAAACAGCATAGAACATAATTGAAAATTTATAGTGAATTGTATGAGTTCTTCAGTTTGCTTTTCAAACACATTTCATAGTTAGACTATCATTTCTCTTATAAGTAAAACCAGTAATTATTATCTTAATTACACCACTGTTACTGAAATATATTAAGGCTTGAATTACATACATTTAAGCATTCCAACATAGAGAATAAACGCTTTGGAGTACAATCCTGGTAACATCATATGTGGTCACATAGCTCTTCTTTCTGAGAATGAGAACGATAAAGAAACTAAGAGAGAAAATTAAGTAAGTGGAGAACACACACACACACACACACACACACACACATACAAAAAAGAGGAGTTACTAATTTTGCTGCTTATATATTTGTGTTTCCTAGTGTAAGCAAGCAAATGTTAATTCAGTAGCTCATTATCACCAGATGAGGGTAATCACAAAGGACTTACACTACGCTGTGCTGCCATGGAATAGGGTAAGAATTGGAAGCATAGAATTGTTAAAAATCATAGGCTGAGATGAGGACTGTTTAAGAGATGAAGTGAAAGACATCTGGAAACATAGCAAAATCAGGGATTCATTCACTGCAGCCTATCTGCAGACAAAGGTTTAGTCATCCCCAGGAAAGCAAGGCCCCATCACACACAGATTCTTAGAAAGATAGGTGCCTTAGCTCCAAGCTTCCACCCCCTGCCTGCCTTCCTCACTCTTCACCAGTTTTTATTGCTGGGCACAATATTGTACAGTGTAGGATAGCCCTTTGATCAGTTGCAGTCAGCTGTCCTGGCTATGTCATAGAATTGTAGAATCATTAGGTTGGAAAGTACCCACTGGATCATGGAGTCCAATCATTCCTATCAAACACTAAGCCGTGTCCCTCAGCACCTCATCCACCCATGCCTTAAACACCTCTGGGGAAGGTGAATCAACCACCTCCCTGGGCAGCCTGTTCCAATGCCCAATGACCCTTTCTATGAAACTTTTTTTTCACTGATGTCAAGCCTGAGCCTCCACTGGTGGAGCTTGAGGCCATTCCCTCTTGTCCTGTCCCCTGGCACTTGGAAGAAGAGACCATTACCCTCCTCTCTACAACCTCCCCTCAAGTAGTTATAGAGCCTCTTCTCCAGGCTAAACAACCCCAGCTCTCTCAGCCGTTCCTCATTAGGCCTGTTTTCCACACCCTTCACCAGCTTTGTTGCTCTTCTCTGGACTCACTCCAGAGCCTCAACATCCTTCTTGTGCTGAGGGGCCCAGAACTGAACACAGTATTCAAGGAGCAGTCTCACCAGTGCTGAGTACAGAGGGAGAATAACCTCCCTGGACCTGTTGGACATGCCATTTGTGATACAAGCCAAGATGCCATTGGCGTTCTTGGCCACCTGGGCACACTGCTGCCTCATGTTCAGTCGGCTGTCGACCAACACCCCCAGGTCCCTCTCCTCCTGGCAGCTTTCTAGACAGACTTCTCCTAGTCTGTAGCTCTGCGTAGGTTTGTTTTCCCCCAAGTGCAGGACCCAGCATTTGGCCTTGTTAAACCTTATCCCACTGGTCTCAGCCCAGCAGTCCAGCCTGTTCAGATCCCTTTGAAAAAACCTCCCTACGCTCCAGCAGATCGACACTTCTACCCAGCTTAGTGTTGTCTGCAAACTTGCTAAGAGTGCACTCAATGCCTTCATCCAGGTCATTGATAAAGACACTGAACAGGGCTGGACCTAGCACTGAGTCCTGGGGAACACCACTTGTAACTGGCCTCCAGTTGCATTTAACACCATTTCCCACCACTCTCTGGACCCAGCCATGCAACCAGTTTTCCACCCATTAGAGTGTGCGCCTGTCCAGGCCAGAGGCTGACAGTTTCCATAGCAGAATGCTGTGAGAAACTGTGTCAAAGGCTTTACTGAAGTCCAGGAAGAACACATCCACGGCCTTTCCCTCATCCAGCAGCCAAGTCACTTTGTTATAGAAGATGATCAGGTTAGCCTTTTGTGAACCCGTGTTGACTGGACCTGATCACCCGGTTCTCTTGCATGTGCTTCATGATAGCACTCAAGATCGCCTGTTGCATGACTTTCCCTGGCACTGAGGTCAGACTGACAGGCCTGTAGTTCCCTGGATCCTCCCTGTGACCCTTCTTGTAGATGGGCACAACATCAGCCAGCCTCCAGTCCAGTGGAACTTGATTTCCCAATTTCTTGTACACTCCCAGCCTACTCACTGTGTAAGTGCTGCTCCACAACAGCTACAATACTGGTCTGTTATCAACACTGTTTTAATCACAAATTCCCAACTACTACAAGGAAAACTAACTCTATCCCAGACAAAACCAGTAGACTGAAGCAATTACCTTTTTTTGAGAAGCGGGAAAGGGGGTAGTTTTTGTTTGGTTTTTTTTTGATTTTAAGCCATGGAGATAATCTTTATGTAAATTCAAACTCAAGATATTTCAACAGCTAACTGTGATTTATAAACTTAAGAGAGGTCGTGGAGGGACAGACACATAGAAAACACTTATCAGTTCCCTATCCTATTTAAAATATCACATTGAATTGCTATAAAATACATTTCTTAAAGCATTCAGATTCTCAGACTTTCTCACATAAAAATACCTGAAGTAAAATCTCTCACAATGAACAGGCAGATCATCAGAAAAGAAGCAAGAAAATTACGCAGTCCAAGAGATTCTCTTCAGAGTAATACAAGTATAGTATTTGTCAGATGGATTGAGTGTCTTTTCTGATTGGAAGAGAGGGCTTTGAAAAGCACAGTCCAACATGTTTGTCTGTAAATGCAAGTAGCATGGAAGATACAAAGATTCACGAAAAAGAGTGAAAAATGGCATCTTAGTGAAACAGCATAACTTTTCACAGGACATTTTACTAAGTGCCATCATGAACATGTGGCAACTCAGTAAGACACAACTCTGTGAAGATCCTCATTGATTAGTAATATGAACACTTCTATTTGCCTTTTTAGCTGTTTCTTGAGCAAGACTGTTGCCTGTTAGGAGACAACACATCTGCTGGATTTCTTTTGGACAGGGTAAGAAATCCTAATGTATTAAAAGACATAACATAACATATCATAGGCAATAGTTTAATTTCAACAATGTAAGATTTATTTAGTCCTAGGAAAATGAGAAATAGAAATCCAAAATGTAATTTTTAAAAAGTATTTCTAGTAATTTCTAGCTATGCGGTTAGTCCATACGTTTGAGATATTACCAAAACGTATAAGATCAGGAAGGAAAGCTGTCAGTGGCTCTTGAATGACAAAATGCGAGTACTTGTATTTTTGATATCCAGACGTAAGCATTTCCGGCAGTAGAAAAATTCCTCATGTCTCAAAATAGCCACAAAATCCCCTCTTTCATTGCATTTTATGAGACATGCTTACTGAAGAGCAATAGTACTTTGGAGACACTACTGCCTATAGATATGAAACTTAGTGATTTAATCAAAATGCAATGAATCTGCAGCTAAATAGAAAAATTGTATGTTAATTCCATACTACTGTACATATTATTTGTGTGTGTGTATTTGCAAATAACTTCTTGTCTCATTGTTTTTTATTAAGTTTACTAGAAAAATATCTAAGGATGTGTAACCAAAATCAGAAAACATAACATAGATATAAATTACAACGTATATATAGTGTAATATTTCAGGTGAGGCTTCTGTGCTTCCAGTAGTAATGACTGAGGTTATTTAAGATGGAAATACTGTTTGAAGTCTGCATTGAAGATAGGGAAAAGGAAACTCAAGTGTCAAAAAGGAATACCCTTTTCCCTCTCAATAAAGGATGCATCTCATACTAAGGTTCATTTAAAAGTCTAAAACTGGAAGCAAGGAAATGTACAACATCAGATAACATAAATCAAAGTGTCTGTATGTGATGCAACCTATTGAGAGATAAGAAGAAAAGAATAAAATCAGTCAATAGACTGGGCATAAGATGGTTTCATGTTTTTTACAAGCACCGATAGAGCAATTACACTGTGAAAACTCACTCATAGATTCCAGCCAGAAACAGATATTATTTGCTCCAGTTATGCATACTTTTCAAAGAAATATTACTTAGCAATAATTGTAAAGAAGATGCCTTTGGAGAAGTTGAGAAGGTCCTAAAGTGAATTTCCTGTTAGATAAGATAATGTGGAGAAATATACACTGTTGATATAATGAGACATATTAAAATATGAATTTGTTGTCCTGATATAGCAATCAGAGTGAGAAAATACAACCTCAATTTTGTTTTGTAGCACAGTATCAAGAGTAAGAAAATTTGTAATATCTTATACTTGCCTATCAAGCACTTATTTTCTCCTTTATTTCCTTGCATTCTGTTTCAGGTTACTTTTCATCTCTCTCTGTCTTTCCACCTACCTAAAAACCATCCCAATATTATATTGACTATCATTCTGTGCCCCAGTTTTCCCTGTCTAATGACTAGTTTATGCAATCTTTTAAACAATTAGATCCATCCCCTTTCTAATTTCATAAGTATGAATGTCAATGATATGATTGTATATTCATATAACTTGATAGCAGAAAACATAAAAAAATCCAGAAATTCAGATTTCATCATGTAGTCCTCATCTTTTTTTTTTCTTGTTTCATAATCTATTTTACAGATACACCCACACGTTAGACTTACAGACATACTTATCAGTAAGCAATCTGTGACTGAAAACTGAAATCATGGTATTTTTCGAAAATATGCACACAAATGTTCTCTGTCTTTTTTGGGTTTTGCTGTAATTGAACAGGATTTGAATGATATCCAGCAGATTCTGATGGTGTACTTCTGTATTGCTCTTAGTTTGGACTTTTTGAAATGTGGGGAGGAATCAGAGTTTCATTGAGAACTTCCAAGATTAAGTAGTAAAAATGTTATCAGTATTCCCTAAAAATTACTCATTCATCAGTTGTCAGGCTCTACCATTCGTTCCTTTAGTGCTGTGTTTCCAAGAGATAAAACACTGGAGGAGATCAAAACAGTTCCCACCTAAGACCTTGTACACAAGGCCTGTTTTTCTCTGCAGTATCAGGGGTTCGTCTTTTTTTTCCCATAAACTGGCAATTAGTGCATTCCAAAACTCAGTTGTCATGATTTTGGTTGTATGGGTTAATTGTTCTCCATAATAGACTGTAGAACTTATATTTCATAAGTGGAAAATTATAGAGTCATAAAATTATTAAGACTGGAAAAGACCTCTAAGGTCATCCAGTCCAAGTGTCAGCCCAACACCACTGTCCCGAAGGTGACAAATAAACATTCTTCAAATACTTCCCCTTAGTTTGCTTTGAGTTCTATAAAGGATCCAAGTGTTTGGTGCAACTTGTTGCTTTGGATGAAAGATCAAATATTTTTGTCACACCACAGATGGTGTTTTTCTACTTTCAAGGGCAGGTCACCAAATATATTCTGGTTGTATTTGCAAATGTAAAACATTTACCAGATGTTATATTGATCTCTACAACTTTTAAATATTTCTCTGTGAAAAGAAAAATTAAATAGATCTGATAACACCAACTTTGGGATCACAGAAAACACAGCTCTGCTTTAACTAGGTTAAGAAACAGAAGTATCACAAAATATAATAATATTTAAAACCAACATAGACAAAATACTTGCAGAATATTTATTTTCCATGCTGTAGAAAGTCATTAATGCTTTGAAGCAACTTAAGTTGTGGATTTTATTTAATTTCTGTCTGATTGATTTGGTTTTGGTGACTATAGTGCATTTGTTCATGAATCATAAAATAAAACTAGCACCACAGAGTTGAGGTCATATCACTTCAAATATACAGAAGGAAAAGATTATCAGACTTCATATTTCCTACCCTGGTTTCTCTAAACGCTTAAAGTGAGACATCAGTGGTTTCTTATGTTTTGTTTTGGTTTTATATTTTACGCATTTACAACTCTGCTACGCAAACTTCTTGTGCAAAATAGGCTAATTAACTCCCTTGCAAAAACATGCCCACTGATCCATCACTCACCTGCAAAGACAAATTCAAGCTGTTATCTGACAAATTAATTGGGAACAAGTAGACAGGAGTACAGCTTGATATAGTTAATTTACTTATTTTATTTAAAAAATGTACAGCATTATGTAGTAATTGATAAATAGAATAATGACATGAGTAATATTTTAATACCCTCATGGAAGAAGTGAAGGGAAAAAAATCCAAATCCCCCCTGTTTCTTCCAAAAGAAAATAGAATGAGGAAATCCACAGATTCCTCTTGGTGTAATCAGGTACTATCAAATTTTATGAAGTAAGCACCTAACCAGCATTATCAGCTACTCATGTGTCACATTGGATGAATAGTCAGAGCATGTGGAAATCATAAGCATAAAATATAAAATGAAAATATACAGAGGATTTGTAAGAAATAAAAATTTTTACAGTTGTTAGAGAATGAATGTTGTGAGTAGTGCTCACTAGATAAATTTAGAACAATCATATTTAAATGGAGAAAGTAATGGTTGTTTTTCAATATTACTAGTTGTGAGCAACAATAACAATAATAATAATATTCCATATAGAGAAATAGTTTAATTTATTAAAACACTCTTGACCCTGAATCTCCATTCAGACAGATTACTTCAATGTAAAAAGACTGCAAAATGAGGAAGCAAAATTCCAAGCAAATCACAAACATAAGAGAGAAACTAAATGTGAGTGAACAAACAAGAGAACCAAACATTGAGAAAACTAGCTCAATGATTTTGCATATTTTTGGATTTAAGTTTCATTTTCCATTAAATTATACCATTATTTAATAAGCAAATTTGTGCTTTTATCGATGTCATATCTTTCCCTATATAATAGATTGTACCATTGGACCCTTCTATTTGCTAATTAGCTAAATTACTGATTTTAATAATTAGTGACACAGGTTTCAGTGTTCTATTTTCATTAAATACATTTAAAATACTCTACAGAACTGTCCACTTGGCAAATGTAAAAACTTACAAGTTAGGCCATTTTCTAGTGATAATAAGACAAAAAAAATATTCTTATGTAAAGAGTCCTTAGATAAACAATGCCAAAAAGAACAATGGCAAAAAACAGTAATTAAAGTTTACTAAAATACCCTCTGGAAAAGCCCTGATTCTAACTGTCATGAATGTTTTCCATAGTAACATTGAAGAACACACTTTAAAGACTACTAGCATGAGAAAGCTGATAAGAAATTTCTAAAAAATATGTATTTCTCTCTGAAATGCTTTAACATACCCTCTCATCACAGCTGCATTCTAGGGTCATCTAAAAATAGTTCCTTCATACTAAAATATTCTTATCATTGTAGATATTGTGAGTCATGTATGATCATGTAAAATACAACTTTAAAATGTTTTAGTACTTTTCAAACTAAAAAAAAAATAAAAATCAACCAATGTTTGAAAGGTCCCCCAAATGCCTTTCAATTATAAATTAAGTGGAAATGAGGAAATTAAAAATGCTTTTTTATATTTTCTTTCAAGTCCTAACCTGAGAGTTGGCTAGGAGAAGAAATGGATACCGAAATTTACAGACTTTTTTCAAAAGCAGAAGTGAGAAGAAAGGGCTTTCTAGTAGCACATCTCTAATGCTTATTGTTCTGTCTCTTAAAATCTCCTGAAGCATCTGACAGCTTATGGCTCTACCAAATGATACAGAACAAAGAATTTAAGATGGTTTAAAAAATACCATACTTCTACATAAAGATGGAAGAGATAGTATAATCAACAGCACTAGGAAGGAAAGACAAGCAAAGAAAAGTCAAGGAAGAGGCACAAATTCCAGACCTTCTTCATGCTCTCCTTTCCCCTATAGATTTTTTTGGGGTTGGGTTTTTTTGGTTTGTTTGGTTTTTTTTTTTTTTTTTTTTTTTTGAACTACTTTCTTTCATCCTCTACACTTGTAGTGAGCCTCTGAGATGTAGATGGCTTCCTAGCTACGGATCCAGAACATGGCTATCTTTTTGTCATTTTGCAAGGATTTTTGTCAAAGATGAGTTCTACAAATAAGATATTGTATAATGCTTGACCATGTTACCAAGGATAACATTTTAGTTTGGTGGTTTTTTGTTTGCTTATTATTTAAATAATAACATTTAGCAAGTATGCTGCATTTGTTCATATTTTTGCAAGACCTTAATAGAATCTCAAAAACCAGAACATAATGTGAATTTAGTAATAGAAATTTAGTAGTTTAGGAATAAAAGTATAAAGTAAAACTCAGAAGATGAATTTTCCTGATTTAATAAACACTAAAGTAATATCAACACATTATCTTTTACTATTAATAATTAGTTTTAAAATATATGCAAAATTGTCCATGTCCACAATATGTATTCACCACTATGCCAGATCTTGTGTTACCTTATTAATCCACCACAGATTAATTTTCATAGTTCCTAATCCCTTGTACATGAAATTTCTTTTTCAACCACAACAGAAATTAGTTTTATCCCTTAATATTTGTCCTCCAAGTAGTTTCCAAGGTTTTCTTAATATGAGCTACAATGCAAAAGTGGTAAATGACATGGAATCAGTTTTACTAAATGGAATATGTCTGAAAAATCAGGTTTCATGACTGGATGTAACATTATGCGACATTCTATTAAACCTTAAGGAAGTTAACAACTTTAACAACCTGTTAAAGCTCTAATGCATGCATGAGAATTTAAAAAAATGTTCAGTGACTGAGTTTCTAAGACGCTGTTCTGTAATATGTTTTAAGACTGAATATCCTGCCAAGATGCTTCTATTCTCCCTGAAATATGTTATCTGTATGTATGTAAAAATATTTAATCACAGTTTCCCTCAAGGCTCTCTTTTAACATATACTTCAAAACAACTAGAAATATTTGTCATCCTGTTCCAGAAGCAAGGTACCACAGTTGCCAACACTTATTAATTATAGTCTTGCAAGAGAAGACAAACATTTAGGTTTGGTTTTCTACCAGGACTGAAAACTGAAAAATCCTGTTCATTTTGGCACTTTTAATATTCTTCATGCTAAAGCCAGGTGGAATTTATCTCTTCATTCCTCATTTTACGGGTAATATGGTTCTGCAATTTTGGTCACCATAATTGATCTGGAATATTGTATCTGTAGGTCTTCAGGAGTAATTTACTAGAAAAAAAATCTTGCATCAGTAAATTATTGCCATTGGTCCATTTCTTCTTAAGCCAGTATTTCATTTATTCTGAGCAGATAGAATACATTTCTTCATACATAGTCACAACACAAACTGTTTCCAGGATGCCTACTGGAAGTTAAAAGTAAATAAAACTCCTTCACAACATTGGAGGACAGCAGCCAGCAAATTCAGCCTGCCTTTCACTGAGAAGCTGAATTCTATTATGTTCGGTCAGTGAAAGTCTTGATGGGTTTTTGTCTTATCTATAGCAGCAATTTCAGAACTCCTGCTTAAATACTTTTTGTAACCAATGGAGAGTATTTTCTAAAACATTGCAGTGACTTACAAGAAGTCCTAACTGACCTAAGACAATTTACGCTTCTGAATTTCTTATGCACTTTTCTACTTCAAGCATTTAGTGAAATGGTATTTTTCATGAAAAAAATCCGCTGTCTTTGTCTTAAACAAAGTTTCTTTATTCATACAATCATTTTTGATGCTTTAACTAATTTTCTATAAAGGTAAAACATTTTTTCATTTTAAATTATTGGAGTGGAAAATTGCACATGTTAAAAAATTTATGAAAAGATATGTAAGGGCCTGCGGTCTCATAAAATATGTATCATATAGCACCATACTTATTCTACCTACTTGTTAAATTTGCTTAAAGTGCCCACTGTGGTTTGCTTGGCAGAATATACTCCTTCTTTCCATAAAAGTCTTTTCTGTGTCTTACACAGTGTTATCCATTGTTTGAACCCTGCCAGGGAAAAATAAAACAAAATATTTCTGATCTTTTCCCTGACCTTATTAACAAAGGAGAGCTACTAGGGTGAGTTTAAGACACAATTTTTATGAAGCCATTAAGGACAACAGAAAACCAAAGACTATCTAGTAAGTATTGTAGCAATAAACACTATAGTTTTTGCATTCAAATTAAAATTTCAAGATATAGGAACTTGGAAGGAAAATGTTAATTTTACTTAATAACAAGGATATTTTAGATTATCTTTATTCAGTAATGAGGTTAAATAACATGCTGGACTCACAGAACAGAGTAAAATCCTTTTTAGTGAAATGTAAATATCAGTCATTCAATAGGATGGAGGGAGGGAAAAGTTCTACTTCTCCACTAGACAGAGCAGACATTTCTTTTCATATTAATTTAATAATTTCCACATCATTTATTTTTATTATTTAGTTCAGGATTTATGAGACTGACATCAACATTAATATTAATTGTTAAAAATGTAAAAGGAGTTAAATAAAGAAAAAGAAAGTTTTAAAAAGTTTTTCTTTTCATTAAAAGAAATTATAACTAACTTCTAAATATTGAAGTAATTATTTGATTTAGTTTACTATAAACTTGTCCATTTCAACTTGGTATATGACACAATATATTAAATAAATTGGATAAAATTTTGCAACACACAGCATTGTTCTGTAAAGGGATATAATACATTTCCTGACCTTTAGAGATGAACTGTATAAGGAGAATCAAAATTTGATGTCCTATTCAAAGGACCCTAGTTTCTGAAAGAAACAGAAGAGATGAATGTTTGTGCATTCAAGGGGCTGTGATAGAAGGGACACTTACATTTCAAAACTTTCCTTCCCTTTATATAGTGTAATGCTACACTATTTTTTTTTCTTGATGAGAACTTTGTGTATTTAGTCTTTCTTCTATATTTTAGAGATTTACTCCTAAGTTTGATTCATAGCACTGCAGCAAGTTTACTGCAACGCTAACTATTCAAAATCAAATCAAATACAAGGTGCAACTGTTAAGATGGAGAGATCTCTGAAAGAGGAGCCCTTATGCCACAAATTCACTTGGGACAATCCAGTCCCTCGTTCCAAATGACAAAGCATTGGCCTTCCTTCAGGATTTTCTGAAATTTAAACCAGATCCACTGACATTAATAATTAGGTGAACAATGTTTCAATAATAATGGTAATGTTTCTAATTCAGTTCAATTAGATGGTCTTATCAGGTTAAAGGGTTAAATTAAAAGATGACACAAAATTATATACATCTCAAATAAGAATGCTAAGAAAATAATGTTGATGATCAATACGATCACACAAACAAAGACATAATATATTCAATTACTTCTTTACATGTCTTTAAACCTTTAAAATAGAGAAACAAAAGAAGATTTCGGAAGACATGGCACTGAAACAATAAATAAAACTTCTACATTCATCAGAGTTATGGTACAATTGAACTCTTTGATATTGATGCATACAAAAGGAACATAAGCACCATTAATTTATTTGTCACAAGTGAAATAAAGCAAATTATAGTTACATTTAAATGTCATTACTGTCTACAACTAGTTAGGCCTCAATAGATTTACAGGAAGAAACTATAATTAGTGAATCCTAATGAAGAGCATTCCAATTCAGTAGAGTGGAATTTTACATGGAAAATTCAAATCCTGGTTGCTCAAGAATGTAAAAATATTCAGAATTACCATCTAACTTCTCTAAGCAATGATTATATTCAAAAGGCAATGTTAGTGAAACAGGGTAAGCAGATTTCCAAAGACAAGACAGTCTTTTAATATGTTTTTCTGATTTCTCTTATTTGGAAGTATATAGATGGTATCTTTCCTCTCCATAGGCTGTCCTTCATTTTTGATAACTTCACAAATGAATGAGAAAAAAAAAAGCAGCAGATTACACATAAAAGAGAAACACTCCTCTATTTTGTCCCTCTTCTAATGAAAAAAAAAAAAAACACAAAACAACTTTGATCCTATAATATTGAAAAGTATGGGGATCTGAACAGGCTGGACCACTGGGCAGAGTCCAATGGCATGAGGTTTAACACAGCCAAATGAAATGCTGGGTCCTGCACTTGGGGCACAACAACCCCAAGCTACCGACTAGGAGAAGCCTGCCTAGAAAGCTGCATGGAGGAGAAAGACTGTGGGATGTTGGTTGACAGTGACTGAACACGAGCCAGCAGTGTGCTCAGGTGGCCAAGAAGGCCAAGGGCATCTTGGCTTGTATCATAAATGGCTTGACCAGGTCCAGGGAGGTTAGTCTCCCTCTGTACTCAGCACTGGTGAGACCGCTCCTTGGATCCTGTGTTCAGTTCTGGGCCCCTCACCACAAGAAGGATGTTGAGGCTCTGGAGCAAGTCCAGAGAAGAGCAACAAAGCTGGTGAAGGGGGTGGAAAACAGGTCTTAGGAGGAATGGCTGAGAGAGCTGGGGTTTTTTAGCCTAGAGAAAAGGAGGCTGAGGGGAGACCTTGTTGCTCTCTACAACTACCTGAGGGGAGATTGTGGAGAGGAGAGAGCTGGCCTCTTCTCCCAAGTGCCAGGGGACAGGACAAGAGGAAATGGCCTCAAGCTCTGCCAGGGGAGGTTTAGGTTGAACATTAGGAAAAAAATTGTCACAGAAAGGGTCATTGGGCTTTGGAACAGGCTGCCCAGGGAGGTGGTTGATTCACCTTCCCTGGAGGTGTTTAAGGCACGGGTGGATGAGGTGCTGAGGGGCATGTTTTAGTGTTTCATAGGAATGGTTGGACTCGATGATCTGGTGGTTCTTTTCTAACCTGGTTATCCTACTATTCTATGATTCTTCACAACATTGTCTAGCTTAAGTACAGCATCTACTTGAATGTCCTTAAGCATAATGATTGAGTTCAAACCAAACATAAATCAGCTGAACAAGAGGAGAAAAAAATCATGGTTCACCAGGTTTTAAAAAGTTTTTCTATATGTACATATTTTCCCTGCTCTCTGTCAGTGATTTTTGTATCAATGCTTTGATGATCCTGCTATAGAAACCATTAGCTTACAGATAAATGGCATTTAAACCATTGACTTTCATAAGTAACACTTAAGGTACACTAGGTTTAATATGGTTTATCATTTCAACTTGAAAAAATTTCCCTCCTGAAGAAGAGCCAGGAAGTTTCTTATGTCAGAAGCAGTTAACTGCTATACCTAAGATGTAACTGTTCCATAATCTTACTGTTAAAAAAAACAGAGCTATCAAACATCCTGGTCACATTCTACTTCCTAGTACAAGATTTTGCACTGTATTAAATAAAGTATAAAAATATTAAGAGTTAAACCAGCATATCTTCAGAAAACTTAAGCTGCATTTTATGCTGCACATAAGCTTTTCTTAGTACAATTCTCAGTTTACTTCTACTTACAGATATTAAACAACTTTAAAAATGCAGTATACAATAATAATAATTCTTATTATTTTTTAAATAAAGACATAAACAATTATTCCTGTATTTATTTCATCCTCTTCTTTTCTACATATTGGAGTGCTTATCATTGAATAATAGGATTTTTTTAGGAAAAACATACTTCAATATCATTATGTCCTTCAAAGAATGGTTGAAAATTACTTAGATGACTAAAAAGCAGAATTAGTTAAGGTCAATCTGCCAGTGTGACTTTGGCGAAAATAGTAAACCAAGGAGTTCCCACTGTGCAGTGATAAACAGAAAAAGTCCAAAAAATATTCATTAGTTTCTATCTTTTTTAGTAAATTACATGAGTCAAATGGCTGAATACTTTTTCACTTGTATAAGCTGCAGACAGTGTGGAGCTACAGTTCAGTTTACCAGTGTATAAATATCTGGGCTCAAATTTTGCATTTCTGTCCTTCTTTAGAATTTCCTTTTCCTTGAACCTGACCTCATGGAAGTTCCATATTCCAGAATAATGCACCCTTTAATCTCTTTCCCTTTTGTTTGAAATCAAACAAATTATTATATGATATAACAGTGTTAAACTTCATCCCATTAAAAGCTGAAAAAAATCTCATAGAAAAGGCTTCTGACTGTGGAAATTTATGCATGAACAGTTAAAAAAGAGTAAGTGTTCTAGGGTTTCTTCCTTATCATGATCTGTAGAATATAAGTGAGGCCAAGAAGGATCCAGAGGCAAATATTACTATTTGACATGACTTTCAATGGACAGGAGTAAAATTAGGTGCATTTGTTTTATTGATATAATTAGAATTATTGACTTCCTGTGGCAGTCATCATTTTTTATGAACATCAAGTCAACTCTGCAACTAGAATCTCAAAGCATAATGTCACACTGCAGTCTCTGAACTCTTTCTTGGGCTATCAGCATCTGAATAAAGTGCTCTTGAAGCCAGACAACACATTTTCAGTGTGTAGAGCTATGAGAAGTTAACCTTGTATGTGGCCTTGGTTGTCATAAGAAATATGCAGTGAGGTGAATCTTCTAGTCCACCTCAACGTAAGGTAAGAAAAATACTACTTAACCACTCAAAATCTGTTTCACTCTGATGAGAACTGTGATAATACTAAGAACTGCCATGATATTGTGTGCTAATATTTTGATTTAATCCATTCAGAGGAGGAGGGGTAGGCAAATGTAAGACCAAAGTCAGCACTAATGTGATAAGAAGTATGTTTCATTCCACTTCAAGTGTTTCAAAAAAAGCTAAAATTTTGTGATGGATAAAGCTGGGACAAAGAAGTTGAGTGCTACAAAACCCTGTTCTCATTTACCTTACTCATCCAAATCAGTCTGAAATGGTTCACAATATCTTGATCAGTCCTCCAGTTTGAGGCAGAAAAGACTCTATGATGTCAACGAATATAATGGGCAATGAAGGAAGGAAAAGAATTAGGAGGAACACAGAATTACAGATAGAAAAAACCCCACAGCTGAGAGTTTATCCTATTTTCTTGTAATATAGAATGTTCTTGTAGTGGAAGGACTTAAGTTTCTAATAGAATACTACATGATTTAGATTTTTTTGTTAAATAGAAAGACAATTGAATGATAATTTTTCTTAAAAATTATATAATATTCTATAGAAATATACCACCCTCCATCTCTACTACAAAGCTTTCATTTGCTTAAATGTAAATTATGAAGTTTTATGGATTTGAAGCAATCTACTCAGAGTTCACCTTATTAGCAGTTTAATGAAATTCCATTACGAGTATTTCCTTTCTGTGAAATCTATTATAATTTTCTTGTACAATATTGCTAATAACACTAAGTTCCAGCACAGAACTGAATAACTTTTGTCAGAAGAGCAGTAACTCTAAATCTCTTTTTCTTATCATAGAATCATAGAATAGAATCATAGAATCACCAGGTTGGAAGAGACCCACTGGATCATCGAGTCCAACCATGCTTATCAAACACTAAAACACGTCCCTCAGCACCTCATCCACCCGTGCCTTAAACACCTCCAGGGAAGGTGAATCAACCACCTCCCTGGTCAGCCTGTTCCAATGCCCAATGACCCTTTGTGTGAAAAACTTTCTCCTGATGTCTAGCCTAAATTATCTCCAATTCTCTCCACATTTTCAGTATTTACAAGATTATTGTGTGGATTAAAGACTGCCATATATAATATATTAAATATGCTGTAATCTTCTTATCACAGTAAAACTGCAACTGAAAATAAAAGGAAGTAGCAACCATAATTAAACATGGTATAAAGTAGAGAAGTTTTAGAACAGGTGTGAAATTCTTCCCTTCTAAGATGCTTACAGCTGAGATTAGTTTGCAGATTCTGTGCCACATGAAGGAAATAGCTTTAACTTGACATATAAACCACATAGTAAGAGTTATGTGACTGAAAATGTGGCAGTCAGAGCTATGATCATTATGTCTAGGTAACTAGGATAGCTCTTATTTGACATATCTTGGAAAATCTTGTAACAGAATTTTGTTTTGTTAAATCATCTAGATTACAGCTCTTCTGGACCTGAATGTCTCATAGAATCATAGAACAACCAGGTTGGAAGGGACCCATCGGATCATTGAGTCCAACCACTCCTATCAAACACTAAACCATGTCACTCAGGACCTCATCTACCCATGCCTTAAACACCTCCAGGGAAGGTGAATCAACCACCTCCCTGGGCAGCCTATTCCAATGCCCAATGACCCTTTCTGTGAAAAACTTCCTCCTAATCTCTAGCCTAAATCTCCCCTGGCGGATCTTGAGGCCATTCCCTCTTGTCCTGTCCCCTGCCACTTGACAGATGAGGCCAGCTCTCTCCTCTCCACAACCTCCTTTCAGGTAGTTGTAGAGAGTAATGAGGTCTCCTCTCAGCCTCCTCTTCTCCAGGCTAAACAACCCCAGCTCTCTCAGCCCCTCCTCATAGGGTCTGTTCTCCAGCCCCTTCACCAGCTTTGTTGCTCTTCTCTGGACTTGCTCCAGAGCCTCAACATCCTTCTTGTGCTGAGGGGCCCAGAACTGAACACAGGATTCAAGGAGCAGCCTCACCAGTGCTGAGTACAGAGGGAGAATAACCTCCCTGGACCTGCTGGTCACACCATTTCTGATACAAGCCAGGATGTCATTGGCCTTCTTGGCCACCTGGGTACACTGCTGGTTCATGTTCAGTCAGCTGTCAACCAACACCCCCAGGTCCCTCTCCTCCATGCAGTTTTCCAGCCAGACTTCTCCTAGTCTGTAGCTCTGCATAGGGTTTTTGTGCCCCAAGTGCAGGACCCAGCATCTGACTGTGTTAAACCTCATGCCATTGGACATTGCCCAGCGGTCCAGCCTGTTTAGGTCCCTTTGCAGAGCCTCCCTACCCTCCAGCAGATCGACACTTGCACACAGCTTAGTGCCATCTGCAAACTTGCTAAGGGTACCCTCAATGCCTTCATCCACGTCATAGATGAAGACATTGAACATGGCTGGACCCAGCACTGAGTCCTGGGGAACCCCACTTGTCATTGGCCTCCAGCTGGACTTAACACCATTTACCACCACTCTCTGGGCCCGACCATCCAGCCAGTTTTCTACCCAGGAGAGTGTGCGCCTGTCCAGGCCAGAGGCTGACAGTTTCTGTAGCAGAATGCTGTGAAAAACTGTGTCAAAGGCTTTACTGAAGTCCAAAAAGACCACATGCACAGTCTTTCTCTCATCCAGCAGCCGAGCGACTTTGTCACAGAAGGCGATCAGGTTAGTTTGGCAAGACCTGCCTTTTGCAATTCATGTTGACTGGGCCTGATCACCCAGTTCTCTTGCATCTGCTTCATGATAGCACTCAAGATCACCTGTTCCATGACTTTCCCTGGCACTGAGGTCAGACTGACAGGCCTGTAGTTCCCTGGATCCTCCCTGCTGCCCTTCTTGTAGATGGGCACTACATCAGCCAGCCTCCAGTCCAGAGGTACCTCCCCAGTCTTCCAGGACTGCTGGAAGATGATGGAAAGGGGGTTTGCCAATACATCCGTCAGCACCCTCAGTACCCTAGGGTGAATCCCGTCTGGCCCCATAGACTTGTGGGTGTCCAGCTGGGCAAGCAAGGCTCTGACCACCTCCTCTTGGACCATGGGAGCCTCGTATTGCTCCTCTATTTCCGGGGTTTCGACAAAGAGGTAACAGCTTGCTTTACAATTAAAGACTGAAGCAAAGAAGGCATTAAGTACCTCAGCCTTCTCCTCATCCCTTGTCACCATTGTTCCCTCTGTGTCCAAAAGGGACTGTATGGTCTCCCTAGTTCTCCTTTTGTTATTTATATATTTATAAAAAGATTTTTTATTATCCTTCGCAGACTTAGCTAACCTGATTTCTAATTCAGCCTTAGCCCCTCTGATTTTTTCCCTACCCAACCTCACTTCCCTCCTGTAGTCCACCCAAGAGGCCTGTCCCCTCTTCCAGAGCCTATAAACATTCCTTTTCTTCCTAATGTCACTTAAGATTTCTCTACTCAACCAAGCTGGTTTTTAACCCTGCCGGCCTTTTTTCCAGAACACGGGGATGGCTTTCTCCTGGGCTGCTAGGATCTCCTTTTTGAAGAGCTCCCAGCCCTCATGGGCTCCCTTGCCCTCAAGTACTGTCTCCCAGGAGACTTTACCAACCAGCCTTCTAAAGAGTTTAAATTCTGCCCTCTGGAAATTTAATGCAACTGTCCTGCTGAGCACCCTCTTCACTTCGCTTAGGACAGAAAACCCTATCATCTCATGATCACTAAGTCCTAGGCATCCCCCTACTGCCACATCACCCTCAAGGCCTACTCTGTTGACAAAGAGCAAGTCCAGGAGGGCACCTTCCCTCGTTGGATCATTAACCAGCTGTGCAAGGAAGTTGTCTTCCACGCACTCCAGAAACCTTGTAGACTGCTTCCTTTCTGCTCTATTGTACTCCCAGCAGATATCAGGGAGATTGAAGTCTCCCACAAGAACAAGAGGCATTGATCTAAAGATTAACCCTAGCTGTTTATGGAAGAGTTCATCAGCTGCTTCTCCTTGGCTGGATGGTCTGTAACAGACTCCCATCACAAAATCTACCTTCTTATGGGTTCCTCTGATTTTAACCCACAGACACTCAATCTCCTCATCACCACAATCCATCTCAGTGGTGTCCAAGTCCTCCTTTACAAAGAGGGCTACTCCACCTCCTCTCCTACCCTTCCTATCCCTTCTGAAGAGTTTATACCCCACCAAAGCTGTACTCCAGTTATATGAGTCATCCCACCACGTTCCCGTGATGGCAACGACATCATAGGCTCCTTGCCCTATGACGGCTTCCAGCTCTTCCATCTTATTCCCCATGCTGTGTGCATTGGTGTAAATGCACTTCAGCTGAGCTGCCGAGCCTTCAACCCTCTTAGAGGGCACAGTGCTTGCTCCCAATTGCCTGTTAACTGGAGTAGCTGGCACCAGAATATCTATATCTCCCTTGCTGCTCCAGGGTTCATTCTCCCCCACTTCCTGTGCAGTGATGTACTGGTGGTCCTCACCAGCACACCCTCTCCTAATCTCCAGTGCCCCACATCCAGGTATGCACTTGCCTAGCCTTGACTCAAACCCCTCCTCCTTCACATCTAGTTTAAAGCTCGATTTATGAGCTTAGCTACGTTCTTAGCAAGGGCCTTAGCCCCACTAGGAGACCCACATGCCCCAACCTTAGCAACCTTGTCAGGGGGTGCATGAACCACCCCATGATCAAAGAATCCAAAGCCCCTTTCCTCACATCAGGTTCGGAGCCAGGCATTAACAGAGTCCTTCTTAGTAACCTGCAGGTCCACTCCATTTAGCCTAGGGATGGAGCAGAACACCACCTGTGCCCCTGAGCCCTTCATCATCTTCCCAAGGGCCCTGAAGTCTTTTTTGATGTCCTTAGCTTTACTGCTTGCTAGGCCATTATTACCATTCTGGACTACTACCAGAGGGTAGTAGTCCGTCTCATGGATCAGGGAAGGAAGTTTCCTAGCTACTTCCCTCCCTGATGCCCCTGGTAGGCAGCAGACCTCTCTGTGGAGGGGGTCAGGTCTGCAAATGGGTCCCTCCATTCCTCTGAGGAGGGAGTCCCCTACAACAATCACCCTCCTCTTCTTCTTAGTGGAGGATGTTGTAAGTTTCTTCTGAGGATAGTGTGGCCTAGGAAAAGATTCAAGGCTATGGTGGCCATCATCCTCAGGAGTAGGTTCCTCCCAGAGCACCTGGTACTTGTTCGCCAGGGGGATCTCGTGTATTGTTGACTGCTTGAGGGGAGTAGGCTTCCTTCCTCTGGAAGGAACCCACTGCCATTCCCCATCCCTTATAGCCCCAAGCTTGCAGTTTGCAGGTGACTGGTTATCAGTCATACCAGGAGCAAGAGGTTGCTGAGGGAGTGAGAGGGAACTGCTCCACATATCTATCTCCCTCTCACGTTCCCTGATAGTCCTAACCTCCTCTCTTAACTCCTCCACCATACGAAGAATTTCCTCCACTCGAAGGCAGCTTTCGCAAGTGGAGCCCGTAACAGGAGCAGAGGCATGAGCTAGTTTGAGAGGGGGACACTGCCTACAGCTCAGGGTCTGAGCAGCTGCATGTACCCACTGTGGCTGCGTCTGGGTAGTGGCATCCTTCCTGTAGGCTGTAGCGCTAGGAGCAGCTTTAACCTTCTGACGTGTAGCCACCATGGTCTTTGCTGCCTCCTCTCTGCTCTTAGACGCCTTTCTGCGCCCTGTCTTCTCGAGCTGTCGCTCAAACTGCCACGCCGCTCTTTGCCACGCCGCTCTTCGCCACGCTCCCAGGAGGCTGTTTAAATCTCCCGCGGGAGCCACCGGGACTGCCCCCTCCCGTTAGACACCGCGAGGGATCAGCTGTCCGAGCCGGGTGCCGGGAGCCCTTCCCCCGCCTGGGATTTTCTGGGATCTCGGCTCAGGGGAAAAACCACAGAGCCTCAAAAGTCAGTCCCCACCACAGTACTCACCGTCCTGTAGCTGGGTGCTACTGAAGAACGACTCATATTTGTAATGCAGAGATGTCTGTGAAAAGGTTTCACTGAGATTCCTTTCTTGTTCTTATCACAGCATTTTACTAAGACAGAAAAATATACATGAAGTATAGAATACAGAAGAAGTTAGAAAAGGGGAGAAATGCTTCAGTAAAAAGGAGGGAAAATAAACAATTTAGACAAAGATATTCAGTGATAATAAACACTGCATGACAACTCTCTGCTCTACAGCTACCACAACCCAATGAAATGAAATGGTGCCTTTGATTTTTTTCTTTCTTTTCTATTCTTTGTTTTATTTTTTATCTATATTAGGAACTACTAACACTCTCAAATGGCAAGGTTTGCACATTGCCTAAGGTTCTTTGGAATATCACAGACACAGACAACTGCCTTCTAGGGGAAGCATGTACTTCATTTTATTTATTTTTTATTTTGCATCTCAGAGAAGTTCATAGGCTTTTCTAATTACAAGAGGAGCGATGACAGTGCATTTGAATAGTGTGCTTTTAGAAAGGTTGAATTGAAAATAGTGACCACAGGAGAGTGTCATAGATAGAAGCTGAAAATAATTAATTCTCATGTAGCTTAAAAGAAGTTTAAAAATAGTTTTCAAATGTGTATTCATTCTAATTAATTACATTTCAGAACTGTGAAAATTTACGTAAAGATAAAATATATTCAATTAGATATATTTATTCAGAGTCAGCTTCCAAAAGAATAGGTGTGCTCCTTCAGTATTGATTATTTAACTATTTCATAATATCCATCTGAAAACAAAGAGAAAATGACACAAGGAGTAGGTAATTTAAAAATATTTTTTTCCTGTTGGAAACTACTTTCTGCTAATGTAGTTAAAAATGTAAAAAGAATCCAAATATAATGAATGCTTTTTAATTTATTTTTAGAAGAATGCATTTAGTATGGAAGATTTGCATCAACACTAATTTTGGAGCAGCATCTTAGTGTCAGATAGCAATTTTGACACGACCATTTGAAAACAATCCCCTCATATTAGTTGAAAACTGGTAAATCTGAGGGACTTAGTTATAACAACTGTTCTGGACTAATACACCTGAATCGACTAAATATTTCCAATTTGAATCCTCCTTCTGCAGATAATAAAACCAGAAACAGTTTGAATTTGAACGTGGGTTTCTGTCAGTCATTGAAGTAAAATCACTTTCTTCTCTGTGTAATGTATCTTCAATTTTGGAGATGCCTTTCAATTACTTTCAGAAAATGTTAGTTTCTTATCTTAACGGAGGGGAAAGAGGAATAGAATTTCAGTGGCTCTCAGGTCATAAAGGATAGCAAAGAAATTATAAATTTTGACACTTCATTTCTAATAACCATGTATTCATTCTGTTAGATATTTATTTTTTTAAAAATGTACCTCTAAGCTATAGATAAAATTAATTCAAAGACAGACATTCACCCACTGGCTCAGCTGCATAGCCTCAAGCTCAAAAACTTCTTTTCTCCCATCTGTTAACGTGACCAGATAGAAATAGATGATTGAATGATCATCTGTAAAATTATCCCAAAAGGAAGAATTTGCAAAATACAAAAAAAAAAAAAAAAAAAAAAAAGGCTACATGGACATCCTCAGGGTAGGAGTTTCTTCACTCTAAATTTGGCTTAATCCGGACTATATGGAAGATCAAAGTAGGTCATTTGAAAACCTCTTGACTGGTCCTGGTAAATAATGCTTGGAAAAAAAAAGTCTGTTATCAAATATATATTTTTTTATCCCTCCCATCTAAGCTAGAATTTATAGAGAAAGAGAAGTTCAGGCTATAAGCTCCTGTTCAGAAAACCCAGATTTATTCTTCCTCAAACATTATAATTGGGTTTCACATGAATGTTTCCTCTGGCATTCTCTCATTTAAGCTGCAAGAATCTTACGTTCTTGACTTTATTTTACCCATAGTTTCATGATCACCATTATAAAACAAATATAAAGCTACCCAGCTTGATTATCTGCTCTTCTATATATATTTTACTAGCTAGGATAGTTTTATGAGAAAAGATATGATCTGACCTCTGTCAGATTGAGAAAGGCATAGAAGATGTATTTCCAGTTTGGTGTATCAATGCTTTAACAAGTACATTTTTTAAAAAAATCTGGATGTTGATAGCAAGTTGTTCCCTCTGTGTACAAACCCTGGAACTTGAGGAGCAATACAAGGCTCCCATGGTCCAAGAGGAGGTGGTCAGAGCCTTGCTTGCCCAACTAGACACACACAGGTCTATGGGGCTGGATGGGATTCACCCAAGGGTATTGAAGGAGCTATGCTGGCCAAACCCCTTTCTGTGGGAAGATCTTATAGAGAAGAACGCCTGGATGCTGATACTGATACTACTTGATACTGAGCAACTCTAACAAGACCTTGAAGCAGAGAGTTGAAAGGTAAACACAGGCCAGCTGGGAGGAACCCAGCAGCTAGTTGGGTGGGAATGAGTACCACCTGAAAGGAAAACAACGGACATGAACTGTCAACATAGCTAACTTTAGTATAGCTTGGTTTCTTGGCATGCATGGTAGCTTAGCCAATAATATGTTGGTAATAGCCTTATGGACAGCTACCTTTAGCCAATAGTACACTGTAGTCACCCTCATGGGCATACAGTTATGTAACCGAATGGGGTATATAGAAAGACAGCTAAGCTCAATAAAGGTGCTTGCTGACTGATCAGATTGATCCCTGCATCTGTTTTACAACACCTTTCCATCATCTTCCAACAGTTCTGGAAGACTGGGGAAGTTCCTCTGGACTGGAGGCTGGCTGATGTAGTTCCCGTCTACAAGAAGGGTCACAGGGAGGATCCAGGGAACTACAGGTCAGTCAGTCTCACCTCAGTGCCAGAGAAAGTCATGCAACAGGTGATCTTGAGTGCTATCATGAAGCACATGCAAGAGGACCGGTTGATCAGGCCCAGTCAACATGAATTGCAAAAGGCAGGTCTTGCCAAACTAACCTGATCGCCTTCTATGACAAAGTGACTTGGCTGCTGGATGAGGGAAAGGCTGTGCATGTGGTCTTCCTGGACTTCAGTAAAGCCTTTGACACAGTTTCTCACAGCATTCTGCTACGGAAACTGTCAGCCTCTGGCCTGGAAAGGTGCACACTCCTCTGGGTAGAAAACTGGTTGGATGGCCGGGCCTAGAGAGTGGTAGTAAATGATGTTAAGTCCATCTGGAGGCCAATGACAAATGGGGTCCCCAGGACTCAGTGCTGGGTCCAGCCCTATTCAATGTCTTCATCTATGACGTGGATGAAGGCATTGAGGGTACCCTTAGCAAGTTTGCAGATGACACAAAGCTGTGTGGAAGTGTCGATCTGCTGGAGGGTAGGGAGGTTTTTTCAAAGGGATCTGAACAGGCTGGACCACTGAGCAGAGTCCAGTGGGATGAGGTTTAATACAGCCAAATGCCGGGTCCCGCACTTGGGGCACAACAACCCTAAGCAGAGCTACAGACTAGGAGAAGTCTGTCTAGAAAGCTGCCTGGTCAAACAGACTTTATTAATGTGACCCTATCTGCAGTTCTACAGATTACCAATGGTACTTTCAAAGTTAATTTAACCATTCAAATTAAACACCATTAGCAGAAAGAACTCTTAGTATCATGATATATTTTTGCTATACTTCAATCACTAACTTTATCAACTTCAACAAAAATGACAGTTCTACTGACTTATCTTATAATACCGTACCAGCTATTTTATGTCAAGTCGTAATTCCTTAGTCTTTTGTAGTATGACTTCATTATTACCTCAAAAATCTAATAAGAAGTAGATTTTGAAGTCTGTAAAATCAGACATAAGTACAGGAACAAGTATATGCTTCTATATGCCTCCAGAATTAAAAGTGATGATCTCTAGAAAGATATTACACCTCAACCCCACTCCACAAGTGGAAGGAGGACATGGTTCATTAAAATGGAATTCTAGTGAAAATTATGGTATACAGCTGATTTGAACTAATTATTAATTCTAAAGTAGTTTGCAAACAATCAGTAGTCTTAGTGTAAACCAAATACTGATTTTTGATGAGGGCAAAGTAATATGTGTATATAAACTGCTTGAAGTTATAATGTGCCTCTCCAGAAATGGAAATGCAGAGAGGGAGAACTGAGGAGAAGAGAGGCAGATTAAAATGAGGAAACAGATAATTAGTGGAAAAATATAGTTCACCTTTCTGGGGATCCTGCAATGAAACATAACTCTGCTATCCTTAAAAAAAGTGGGAATTTTCAAAATAAGGAGGTTTCCCATTTTATGCAGTTGATTCTGGCTGGTTGTGCCCATTCACACACCATGGATATTCCTGTAGGAGGAAATCTGTGTTACATAAACTGTCATGTGGTTATTCCAGGAGGGGATTTGCAGTTGGTTTCAGGAGCACCGAGGCCCCTGGAGCCCCTCCTGGATTGTGATGACCACTGCTTAATTTCTACTGTTGCATTTGCACAAAGAGCATTTTAGCAGGTGTGAAAGCCTTTGAGCTTGTTTTGTTCCTTTTGAACTAACTTCAACCACTTCATATCAAAACATGGCTCAAAAAAGTCATTTAAGACAAAATAAAAAGAACATTTTTTTTCTGTGGCTTGAAACAATCCTTGAGAAAGGAGAGCTGGTAAAGTTCTCAAGGAATAGTAAAAACAAATGTTATTTTTCCTATTTACTAATCAGTTCTGAGCAATTCCAAAATATGTCCATGTATGCCTGTCCAGTTAACTCTGATGTCCAGCTGGCTTACAATGGCTTTTGATATCTTAGCAAATTCCTACTAAATATTGTAAGTTATATGGGTTTCAGAAGCCAATTGAAGTAGGCATTTTTTGTGTGCTCAAACCACTCAAAACGACCTATGTTTCTTCTGAAAGTATTTTGCATATTGAGCAATTTGAATACTACAGAATCTTTTTTTTATCTTTGCAATAAATTATTGTTAGAACAGGCAAATACACTTGGTATTACATGTGTAAAGAGCCTTTAATCGATTATTGCATATTATCATTGGGTTATTCCTGGAACATTTCTGAAAAATAGTGCGGTAATAGTGGCTAAATCTGAATATTTAGAAGTAAAAAAAACCCCAAACCAAAAAGTGCTCCCCAAACAAAACCAGAAACCCATCAACATGAGTTATCAAGAAGCATTTTTTGACATTTTATTTTCAAAATATTCTGTAAGAATTACTACATGTATCTCATGTATAAGGCCAAAGGACAATTCCTCCTTATCCAGTGTTTTTTGATGTAATTACACAGTCCATGATCCCAGTAGAGAAATCTGCTTTACGTACATTCGCTAACTCAACCATGCAGGTCCAAACAGGAGTGATACACTAATACAAAGCTGCAACCTGAAGATTTCTGAGGCATAAGAGGTGTGCTGAGAGAACTATATTGAACAGGGATATAGATGAAAGTTGTGGACAGTTTCTGAAGCTCATCCTTGAGTCAAGAAATAATTTCACAGATTTCTTTAAACAAAAGAAGTGGATAGTACATTTGTTATTAATTTATTGTGTTATCTGTGTGAGGAGAAAAGTGGAACTAATTTGGTTATTCTCTGAGCACTTAAAGAAATTATATGTCATTCTTGATTCTGACCTGCAAATAGGTCTTTTAGCTGTAAAGTAATTGAAAATGTATAACATTTAAAGTTACAATAAATTCATTTGTCTAAACCATGACACACAGACATGAAGACAATTGCCTAGAATTTGCATCTCACGAGATATGAAGTCATTTATTCATGTTATTCCACTACTTTATATGCTGCTAGTAGATATTAATGTAACTGTAGCGTAACTAATGTAATGCAACATAACTCACTGTAGGAAATTTGTATCCACATCACCAGAATTGCATGTCTTCTCTGGAGTACTATAGTTTCTATGAGAATTTAATTCTTTACCATGAATGAGTTGATCACTTTACCTCAACTTTTACCTCTTATTTCCTTAAATATTTGTCCTTAAAAAAGCCCAACAAAATAAAACAAAACAAACACATTTTGAGAAAGAATGATATTTTCAAAACAGCACAATATCAAAAGCTCAGATCATATCTCAACCCATATGCTTGAAACAAGATATTGGCTTACTTATTCCAAAGATGCACATATTTTAAGTACATTCATTGGTCTCAATTCTCTTTCTGCTTTAGATTCAGGTCAAATCTTCGAACCTGTAGCATCTGTAGAATAAATTTAGGCTTCCACATTCTTCTCTGTCTAGCTCTGCAATTTTGGTTTTCCTTATATTTGTAAATGCTTTACATATATGTATATATGTACATATACATATAAAATATATATATATATTTGTGTATGTACTTGCCATACTTTTGCTCTCAGGCATATTTCAAATGGAGTGTACCTTAAGATTGCTAAGGATAAGTATAAGAATAAGAAATAGGGCATGAGTCACCCACTTAAACTTCTGAACAAGGAATGTGTTAGGAGGCCAGAATTTTCTAATCAACAGAGGTATAGGAAATCACATAAATGCTGAGATATTTTCACAAATATTTCATTTGCTGAATTTTCATTAAGCTACTCTTTTGTTTCCAGTCATTTACCTGATAGATTTATTACAGTTCTCATGTTCTAAAGGAAGAAATATAGATTGCTTGGAAGATCTATCTCTAGTTAAAGCTTGGTCCTAATCACTGCAGAAGGAAAACTGAAAATCTTGATTCTCTGTGACACAGTTGAATCTCTTGTGTCCTGTATAAACTAAAAATTTATTCATACTATGAACTAAGAACATTAAATTCTTCTCTCTTTAGCAGAGAGATGGATACCCTGAAAATCACAGCTTAAGTCAGAGAGAACATTCAGATATCTCTAACTCCCTATGAAAGAGGCCATAAAAAAATCTAATTCTTCAAAATGTCTCACAGAATGGAAGTACCCAGACTCCCCTGGCTCATTTTTGGGGTTTTTTGACTGTCTTTTAAACTTGAAAATGTCCACAAATGCTAAAACAGCATTTTCCAATGAAAAATAAATTTGGCTGAAAAGTAGAGATAAGTTCTTGTACTTCTGATAGTAAGATAAATACTACTCAAAATAACAAAAGAAGTTCTGCTGTAGCACAATAAAAATGATTATGAAAGGGGAAATGTATGCAAGACATAAACAAAAACTTCCTGTTACTCATATACATTATTCATAGGAGTATTCAATCTAGCCTTGCTTTTTGTATAACTCAGGGTATCAAATTACATCATCTATCTCATTATTGATCCAAATTACTTTTGTTCAGTTGAAATGTATCTTTGAAAAGGTAGTCATCTAACCTTGTTAACAAAAGACAGAAAAATGTTCATTTCCTTTTTTTTGTTTCTCCAGTGACTAATCTCCCTCACTGTTAAAGTTTACACCTAATTTATACCACAGAGATTTATGAGATTGTCTTTGTAGTATAACAGCATTTTTCCCTAATAAAAATTATTCTTTATGAAGTTACCTCTTAAGTTTATTCTAATAAAACAATCAGATGTAGGCCCTGAAAAGAAAAATTTTACCTCTTGTTAAGAAACATTAATAAAGCTATTGGACATGGTAAATTCTTTTTAAAGGTCAAAAGCAGTGATTGAACTCCTTTGAAATGGAATAGAGAGAGCTGAATATGATCAAAAAGCTTTACAGGAAAATACGGTGTTTCCTGAGAGGATCCCTAATTCTTCATCTGTTCAAAATGACCTTTAAAGATTACATCTCTTCAGAGCCCTACATAGTTAAGTAAGGCCCTGGATGGGGCACTTCTTTACTCCTTCTCTATCAGCCACACTGTTACAATACAGGATTCTGTCTGGAAAAGGGCCCCATACCACTTTCTTATCCTCTTTGCTGCCCATCAGAATACTGGGTTTTGGTATGTGAAACAAACTGAACTGCTTTCTTAGTCTCCTAGAGAAGAGTCTCCATTTGGCTACTGTGTACCTGAAGTCCTGAGGAGGCAAGTACAGAGCTGTAAAAGTGAATCTAAAAGGAAGCTTCAAAATAGAATAGTTGCATGCATTGCATTGACTTTCATTGCAAAGCTTGAAAACTTATCATTTCAAGTTAAGCTTGTACTTTAACATTCTCATGAGTGCCACATTCACTCTACATTAAGTAATTTGTACTGGTTTTGACAACTTAATCATTTTATCATCATCGCATCACCTGTTGGCTCAGTTGTTTATATACATACCATTTTTTTTCCTCCATTTGACATTATATTTTTTTTCAACAGCAAAGCTAATCTCCTCTCCAAAATACTCCTTACTGCCTTTCAGTTGTAGCACAGCTGTAAACAAATTGCTAGCATGAAAAGCGAGTTTTTCTAAAGCTGATTATTCAAAGGTTTTCCCTAATATTAATCTTTTCTTCACCAGCCAATGTAGTTATTTGTTGCAAAGAAAACACTAGAATAATAAGTGGAATGGATAGGCAACTCATTTAAAATAATCCATTTGTTATTTTACAGCTACTTTATGTTTTGTAAAACAGCTGTAACATTGGTAACAGTGTATTTTTTTACAGGTGATATTCACCTAAGATACCAATTCTCTGAAGGATTCACTTCTGGCCTGGCACTGAATCCTCATATCCTTTACAACCAAGCTAATGTTCTAACACAGTGAAAAATTAGTATTTGAATAGGCAGTGTAGGGATCATTTCTTCATATTTTGTTGGTTTCTATACTAGCATAGATCACAATATGAATGTAGAGTTCAAATACATACCTAGAACATTTCTTTTCTTATTCCAGATAAGGTTCTGTAGTCTTGTTTAAAAATACACTGTATAACAAATTTGTACTTAGTTCACCTGTATTAAAGACATTGTATGATTAGCATTATCATTTTATTTGAAAATTACTTGTTATTGATTACAAATGCAAATGTAGGCTTAAGAAAAACAGGCAGTAATGATCAATGATTCCAGTGGACTCCTTAAAAATATTTCATTTATTCTAATAATAACAAAAAATAGCCCTAACAAAGACAGACTTTCCAAAATGGCAAATCAAAAGCTAAGATAACGAGTGGCCCAGTAGCCAAGAGTTTAAATAATCTAATGAAAGGTTCTAATTAGATTAGCTTGGTATGTTATTTAAATTAATCAATAAACAAATTTAATTTCTTATGTAATCTGTGCAACCAATGCTATATTCTATATAGAGGATATAACAATTTTAGAGATAAGGTTGCTCAGGTACATTTTATATCAAGACGATCAATCACATACATATAAATCCAGACTAGTAATTTATGTCACTCCTACTCTTGCCTCACCATTCAAAATATTCAGCCATGACTGTTCCATAATTCTTTTTCAGTCCTTGGATGTAATCATAGTATTCATTGATTACAGTCATAAGCATAATATTTCATATCTGATCTAGTTTTAAGATTAGTCTTCTGTTAATTCACTACATCTGCAAGAAGCTAAATTACTCCTTTGAAGACAGTCCTTGGAGAACTTTGCACATTATGATTAAATGCTTTGCCAATGGAGAATTTTTTTTAAGGAGCAGGGAAGTTGATGAGTGAATCTGTCATGGCATTTGATGTAATGAGACACATCCAAATGAGATCAGCATTATGTTAATATTCTGTTAACTAGAAATTTTCTGTATTGCGATTTATTACACTGACAGATATCACACCTGACCAATTTTCATAACAAGTGAACAAGTTTTTTTTGTTTAACTCCTCAAACAGATTGTTCTCTGTCTTTCCTGTTTTCCTGTTTTCTGGGTTTCCTTAAAATCAGCCCCTAGTTATCCACCTTTTATTATGTATTCCACTGATGAAATGGGACTGCTTATTTTGAATCTAAATCTTAATTTAGTGATTTTGATCTTATCTTGATTTACATTCCTTACCCACCATCTAATCAAAAGCAGAAACAGGGAGTTCTACTGTTTGCAGTATCCATTTAGATCAGGCAATATAATCCCTGTTTATGAGATGTCCATACTTATCAAGTAATATGCCAATGTTATTTCTGGCCTGCATTTTGCTATTAACTTATTTTTAAAAGACTCTTTTTATGGTCCTTCACAGTGCTGGGCAACTTCAACTTTGACTGAGCTTTGGTTGCATGAATTTCTGCCCTACAGTGGTGAATAGCAACAGCATCCCTGTAGTCCTCCCATGTCACCTTTATTTGCTTCCACTGGCCATACAATGGTACTTAAAAAGCAACTAGCACCACTGGACCCCAGCACCTTCAAAGACATTTTCCCAGAGGACCTTACTAAGCGGATCCCTGACCAGCCTTAAGTCCTGACCAACCTAGTATCCGGAGTTGAAGTCTTGCTGTCAGTTTTCCTCCGGTTACCATAGATGTTAAACATGACTGCTTCGTGATCGCTGTGATTGATTACAGTGTGTTTTAGAAAGCACGAGTAGCCCAATTATATGTGATTCCTCAATTACAGATGATTTCTACGGTCATCACTTAACTATGGAAAAGACTTCTACATTCAGTTTGAGAGGGTATAAAAGATTTCTTTTAAGGGAACAAATCATGCGTGGAATCAATGCTGACTCAGCTGAAGTATTTACAATCTAGAACATTTAATGAAACTTTCAGGTCTTAGTGATTCCTACCACCTACCACAAAATACTCATCCCCATGCCCTGTTGTATCTCACATGCACAGTCAAAGTTAACACATTAAGTACCAAAAGTAAAGAGGCAGAGAAGAGCTGTTTTCTTCACAATCTGTATTTCTCAGTACCTTGTTGCCAAGCTTTGTGTCAGGGTATAATATAAGCAGCTGCTCAAATGCAAGATATACACTAAGAACAGGACAGTCATATTTTGTAAAGTGCAGCAAGATACTGGGAACTTTCTTACTACCGCACATGCTTGTGATAAATTGCTTTCTCTACCATTCTGTTAATAAATATGTAATAGACAAAGCAATTAGTGGCAACGTAGGGATAAAAAAAAGTTAATTTGGACTAGAGATTACTCTTTAACACAACCCCTAATGCTTTGTTACCACCCATTAAAGCACAGAGATTTCTCAGGTTGTGGAGTTTTCTGGCTTCTTTTTCCAAGGAGTTTTGGGAGGGGATTTTTAGATACTTGTGTGAACAGTTTTCTTCAGCGCTGGCTATGTTCCTTGGTGTGTGGACTGTATCAGTGTCTTTTAAAATAGTCCAATGAATCAAAGCATTGCCAAGATAAATAGATACCAGTAATCAACAGTTCCCCATAAATAATGACATGTAAGAAATGAACCCTACTGTTTGAATATGACCACTACAATAGAAAACAAGATTATTCTGCATAACATGTTGGGAATTCATTCAGAATATTCAGTGATGTTGTGAATGCTTAGTGAATGCTTAGGTAGTGCTGATCCTGTTGACCAACATGAAAAATTAGGCTAAGGTTAATCTTTAAAGAATATAATGTCACATATCCAAGAAAATATATTTGGTAATACCATCAACTGGTAAAGATTTGGGGTTTGTAGTCTACCTACTGTACCATGTCAGAGACTTTGAAGATAAGTTAAATGAATAGTACAATAATGTTTCAACTTCAACTGACATTTCTCTGCAGGAAGAATATCAGCAGATAAGCAATCAAGATGTTTCCTGAACATTGTTACAAAATTTATATGAATTTTCAGCATGATGACACTATGTTTATTCTTCCATGGTATTTGTACTAAAAGAGTAAAAAGAACAAAATTAAGTCAAATCAATATTCTTTTTTTTAACTAAGCTTTTTATTAAAATCTAAGTATTAATATATTTTGAAGAAACCATAACAAAATGGCTTAGACCATGTCAGCTAGACACAAGCCAGCTCCAGCTCAAAACCTGTATTGCTACAAGCAATACATCACAAACCATGATGAAAAGCATTGTATATTCACCCAAGTAAAACAAATATACAAATATGCATATTCAAGTTTCCAAAGGAATCGTATCTTTCCAAAGTAGTTAATTTTTTTCTTTTCATCTGAGAGAATGTCCATGACAAATTGGGATTATTTTGAAACTTTAACACTTTATGACACACAGCAAGAACAATATGTGCTATGTAGTGTACTGTAGCACACTACATATTTTTTTCCATTAATTTTTTTCTGGACTCTAAGTTTTCAATGAACAGGAGCATATTTTGACATTACCTAGTATCTCGTCAAATATGTTCATGTTTCTTGTTCCTGAGTGGTTTCAGTCTTAACACTACTGACAAAAATTGAGTGACACAATCATAAATAATTTCTAATAAGATTAAGCTCTATAACATCTACAAAAATGCAAAGTGAAACATAAAGGATTCCTTTCCAAAATTATGGTTATTTATATGTAGTCACATCAACTTATTTTGAAACTATAGTCCCTTTGCACTGTCAAGCTTTCTGGTAAAGTTCATGTACACAGAACAAGATATGCAACTGTGCTACTCCACAATATTATGTCTTATCCACACACAATGCTGCTGCTTATGTTTTAGAATTAATTATATTAACTAGGTAGAGAACATGGTGGATTTTTGTGGGGGGAGGATGATTGTGTTGGTGGTGTTTCTTTCTACACATTTATCTGTTTCTCTATGAAAAAGAAGAATTTCAGGAAATTAGAAGCTGACTTTCCACATTCACATACACACGCAAGCATATGTTGTACTCAAAAATATCAGTTTGCAGTACCATTCAGTTCTGCTCCTCTTGGATGAAATGTAGTCTGTGTGAGCTAGAAGTGTTTGTTCCCTTCCCATCTCTCATCCCTAAGGGAAGGTAAAGGTTGATGCAGTTCACCACTTCAGATACAAAGAACCTCTGCTTGCCCCTTACACATGCACTTGCAAGCAAGGAAGCTGTGCCTATAGGTGACTGTGCAGTTGTAAGTGATTGGAGACACTTATGGTTATCTAGAGGTCTAAATCCCTTTCTACATTTTTTACCATCATATACTTACCAAGCCCAAACATTAATATCAGGTTCCATCAAGAACACAAAACATAAAAGTCAAATCAGAAAATACACATCTTTAATCTTGTTTCATTCTGTGTCTGCTACCAGATGTTTCAGAAACATGCACACAAAATCCAGAAGTGGATGAATCTGCTATTAAATCCCCAAATGTAACTTCTATGAGCCCTGACACATGAAGGTTTCTGTCTCTTCTACAGAAAGTAGCTATTAATACATGACATTCACAATTCTGGACACTTTCTTTTTTGCAGGACTGAGGTTTATTATCTCAATAAATATTCCTGAATTTTTATATACTGAAGTTAGGTAGATTTGAAGCATGTAAGGCACAGGTGACCACAAGCCATTATTCCAAACTACAGTTTGGAAACATATAAAAACATATTTTAACTATTTATATAATTAGAAACAGAGCACACACACCCCTCCCATGTTGACACAGTTAGAGTATTCTGCTATTTAGGGTTCTGTATCAGGAAATGTTAATGTTAGTCTCTAGGATCTCTCAGCTCAAGTCATTTAAAACCTCTCTCTAATACTTTCTGTCACATCAGTTAGACTTAGTCTCAGATTCTTGTTAGTTCTAGTAACCAATTTTTCTTCTGTGGCTGAAACAGTATTCAAATAAAACATATGTGAACAGAAAACATTACAAAGAAGAAAATTGATTTAATCATCAGAGAAGATAGGATTGTCTTGAGAAGAATTGCTCTTACATTCACTTGTTCAGTGTCTTTTGTGCTAAAGAATATGTAGGTACAGTACAGAAAAAACAGGTAACTATCCTCACATTGTGATGATAGACAAAGTCACCAAACCTGCTTATTAGGTAGTGCCTCTGCTTTTGATAGATTCATCTGAACAACACAGCTGAATCCAGAATTGAAGCCATTGGAGAGCTTAAACTGGAAACCTGAGTACATGCTCCGAATGTGGACTGCACAGCTCAGTACAGCAGATAAAAATACCACTAGGTTTTGTGATACATTGATAGGGTTGTCAATCCTTTGTGAATAAACCTGACTTAGACATATTCTTAGTAAACATAGGTCTCTTGCATTCAGAGGAAAGGAAGTGTTAATTTTTTACTGCTTCATCTATATATAGATGCATGCTTAGTTGCATCAAATTTAATATCCATCAAAGAGGAATGAGTCAATTTTGGAAATGACATGAACCAGTGCACCAGTGTATAGTCATGAACCAAATAGATACGTTGCTTGTAAGGAAGAGTAGAATGTACATAAAACTGAGAAACGTGATAAGAAATGTGTGGTTTTGAGATATGAGCCAGTCTTGCTTCGTATTTTTTAACTTACTAAAGTCCCTCTTGAAGATTGGCTTTTTTTCTTCTGTTTTACTCAATATACTACAGGAGTCAGGGAAATGACAGTTTTCAGCAATGTGTCAGAAGATTTCATTTGTTTCCGGCCCACAGAGACATTTACCTTAAGGCACTGCCTCAGGCTTTTGAATTTCTTAAGTCTACCACCTTGAGATTATTTACAAAGTTTTTTACTTCACTTTAGATAAACCTATTTTAACAATATTTCATCACCCTTGTGCAGTTCTGTGTTCCAAATTCAGTAAATATCTTTCTAGAAAGAAAAGTTTAAAAATAAAAATCTTGCAGTATCCCACCTTTAAACTATATTGAGAGAGAATAAAAATGAAGTAAGTGATCAGGTATGCATGTATACTGTCAATAAACTAAAACATATTCTTGGTAGAACAAAGTCCTTGATCTACTCTACAAAACTCAAAGGCATAAATAACTTAGCTATGGCTTTTGCTGGCGTAACAATCATAACTCACATGGTTCTAACAAATCCTATAAACAGAGTTGTTTTTCACTAGCTTATTTTATGCAATTTAAGAGATAAAATGTTATGCAAGCCCAAAGAATTCCTGCAGCAAATACAGTGATTTCACACAGGGGTCCTGCCAGTACAGATATAGTAGCACAGATCTACAGTGTCATACACAGAGATCCGTGGATGAAGAACAATTTATTTTAAAGGTACATACTTCTATAAATCATAGAATCATAGAATCACCAGGTTGGAAGAGACTCACCGAATCATCAAGTCCAACCATTCCTATGAAAATTGTTATCAACTCAAAATTTTCTATCAGACTGGAAAAAAAGCATGACTTCTAAGTATACATTGCTGGCATAAATTTTTAAAAAGCCTCCCATTTTTGAGGAATAGTAAAGTAGTGTTAATTTTTTGAGATACCTTCAGTGTTTTGAATAATCCAAATACTCCACTGATATGCCCTGGGAAGGCATTCTAAAGTCCTGGACAAGCATTTGCTTTACAGATATGTTTTGTGGCTAATATAGGCAGCATCTGGGAGACTTACGGGGAAGAGTGCTAACCCTGAGATCCAGTTCTGGGTCATTTTCCTGATACAGTAGATAATGGTGAAAATGAGGCTTTTTCCATCTCACGGTGGAGGGGTGGAAGGGAGAAGAGGAGGGAAGAGGTAGACACGGGGTGTCAATAGAATAACATGAAAAGCATGGGTATAGAAAGGGTATGAGCTAGGGCTAGGACACACACCCACAGATTTTCTGCTATGTGTGCACATCCAATAAGGAGCAGCCCCATAGTTGTTGACACCTTCTCAATGCAATCACCATAGGCATCATTGATATCTGACTTACTTCTATTTTAAAAATGTCAATTTACATGAAAGTAATGTTGGAACAAAAAGCAAATATTTTGTCTCACAGCTAAATGTATATTTCATTTATTTATTTAGACTTGGTGCCAACATAAAAGGAAAGAAACTAGAAAGAAAAATCAAACAACCAAGAATAAACAAAATCTTTCTACATACACTGAATAATAGACAGTATAAGATTACCAATTCACAGGGAGATGTATGCAGTTTGAACTAGAGAGGAGGGAGCTTGCCTCTTCTCTCAAGTCACAGGGGACAGTAAAAGGGGGAATGGCATCAAGCTCCGCCAGTGGAGGTTCAGGCTGGACATCAGACAAAAAAAAAATCACAGAAAGGATCATTGGACACTGGCAGAGGCTGCCCAGGGAGGTGATTGAGTCACCATCCCTGGAGGTATTAAAAAAATAGGTGGATAAGGTGTTCAGGGATATGGTTTAGTGGCTGACAGGAATGGTTGGACTTGATGATCCTGTGGGTCTCTTCCAACCTTGTGATTTTGTGATACTGTGGTATTAACCCAGTAGTTTTCTCAGCACACCACCATTACATTACATATAAGTTGATCTTGATCTCATGGGAAATCTTTGCTTTCCCTGACAGATGCCTCCCACTCAATCCACTCTCATCCCACCTTCCTTCAATAAACATCTGTACAGAGCTGCTATGTTATTCTGGGAAATTTGTTTTTCTTTGCGCAGCCTCCAGGTTCATTGTTCTTAAAAATATCTAAACTTTATTAGAGGTAACACTTAACTTATTTAGAAGAGGTCCCTAGACAACAGATATGGCAGTCCATAATAGTTTTGGAATTTGAAACAATGATTGCACAACTCTGCTCTTTGAAAATCAAGTAAACAAGCAGTCCAGTCTGAATTTGTTAGCTTGTACATTGTGTGAACAAAAGCACATGATTTTTAATTTTTTTTTAGCAAATGCATTAGTAATAAATCCATACGTCAGCATAAGCCCTTTCTGTCTTCTCTCACTCTTTTGCACAGAGAAATAAGGCAAGCAGGCATAAAGAAGCTAAGAGATAAGAGACAAATGGAAATACTAGTCAGATCCTTAGGCCACAGTGCAAATTCTAAACAGTTGCATCTTCATGTATCCTTGTTCACCTTTACAACCTGTATTTCAAAAGCTGAAGTGTGTGATGACTACCAAAAGCTAGGCTAAAATGGGTCAAGTTTCAACATTTAGAGGAACAGTCATTAAGAACATACTGTCTTCAAACAAATGACCAGATTCCTGTGTTGTTAGTACTCTTTTGACTCCAAAAATACAATCAGTGTCAGCTTTTTGTTTGAAAAAAACATTTCTCTGTGTTTTGCTAATTTACAAATCCTAGTTATAATCATATTAGTGTTATTTAACCTCATTTGCATAGTTTCCCATGCTCATAGCTTCTGTCTCACCTTATAGTTTCCAAACTTTGGTTTACTGCTGTCCAAAGCCTTCTAAATCAATTTATAATTTATATTGAAAAATTTCATCATCAGTTATTGATAAAAATCTGGCTTACTATGATGATGTAGTATTTCCTCAACAAAGCTTCCAGTAGAAATAGATAAAAAGGAGAAAAAAACCAAACTTTTTTTCTTAAATTTTTTTTAAGAAAGCAAAGGAAGCAAAGGAAAAGAGATTAGAGAATAACTTAGAATGACATAATTTGACCTTGCAAAGAAGGCATTATTAAAAAGGAAAAAAGTCATGAGCTACTACTGATGTTGTAAGTAGTAGAAACAATGGTTCTCTAAGCTTCTGATAAGCTCGGTTTTTACTCACATGTCAGGGCAAATGATTGTTTAAAGAATCATATCTAGCATCAAAGTAATAAGTAGTCCAACTCAAGAATTAGAATCTTTCTTCATTACTATCTCCTGTAAAAATTTTCAAAATACCCTTAAGCTACAGGCAGACCCATAGCCCATTGGAACTATTCAAAGGTCAATTCAGCTACAAACTACAACGTGCAGATTACTAAACTATCCACAGGATAAGACTCATTTTAATCCAAACTTGAAGTACATGTAATGAGACATGGCCATGGGGCCTGCACACTGAACAAAGATCTTACATGCATTCAGTTAGAAATGGATGTATTTGCCTACTCAAGAAAAAAAAGAGAAAAAATATCCACCACTGATTCCAAAGTAATATAGACAGTGATTAATTTTTTCATATATTTTTATTACACATAACAGAGTGTTCTAAACACTTTCTTTTAACCTGAATGTTTGTTCTATTTTTTTTTACTGAAGACCTAAATCTTTTTCAAGCATACCAGTCTGAGGAACAAAGCTGTCAAGGGAAGTAGGAAAATCTGTGTCAGATACACAAAACTAAAGAGGTGTAAAATATTTCACTGTATTGGAAGTGAAAGTAAGTTATTATGGTGAGATCTTATTAAGTTTAGGTAAGTTAAGAGTTTAGAATGTTGAAATAAAGTGGAGTTGTTTTATTTTTGATACATCAAGCTAATAATAGTTACAGTTAAAAATTAGAAAGTCTTTTTTTTAGACAGTCTCCGTTACTACATGATACTTGGCACTTCATATGGTGTCTACAGTAACAGTCACAACAAGGTATTCAAGACAACCTTGTCAAACTTGACGACTCATAGTAGTTTTTGAATTCCATAAGTGGCAAAATCTTGGGAGGAGGCACAGCCAGGACAGCTGACCCGAAATAACTAGAGGGATATTGCATACTATATGAGATCTACTCATCAATAACTGCTAAGAGAAAGGAGGATCAACCAATATTCATTATTACAACATCTGTCTTCCAAAACAACCACTATACATATTGCCACTCTACTTCCCAGGAACTAGCTGGACAGTGCCTGCTGATGGCAAAAATAAATAAATCTTTTGTTTTCTTTTGCTTCTAAGAACAGGCTTTGATTTTGCCTTACAAAATCAACTTTTCTTGACCCAGGAGATTTTTCAGTCTTATTTTTTCCCCCTAACTCCACCCCATCCTGCTGAGATAGGGTGGCTTGGTGGGCACATGGCTGCCAGCTAAAGTCAATCGTCCAGAGCAATAAAAATGCTTGATTAAGAATCAAAGTGTCCAGGAGGTACACAAATAATTAGCATTGTTATTAGTCTTGCCCACTTCTCTTTCTTTTCAGAACAATCCTGCTAAAAAAATTCATCTTCTAATATGAGTAATTCTTTTTACTGACTTGAATAACAATGCTCTTCCTGGGGCCCCTAAACCTTCATTAAGTCTCAGAACAATATTTGCCTGGCATTATATTTGACACAACTTTGATTAGTGAATGCAAGAGACATTTTTTTTCTCTCCCTTTCTTTACATAAATTCTTCCATACAGGTTAAATCAAGTAAACATGGTCCTTTTCACATATGCGTTGTTTTAAGGCAAAAAATGCCATCAGCTTTACAAAATCATTTATCTTTTTGTAAAAAAAAAACTTTTTGGAGGATAAGTCTGTCATTTACAAATTAAACTGACAAAACTCAAAAATAGTAAGACCAATCAGGTAGTAATTATCTTTGAATTTTCAGCAGAGCTCTACTGCAATTAAATACACCTGTATAACAACTTGGCCTGTGTAGAGCCTTCAGGGAATTACTGGTAACAAAATCCCTTATTAAACACACCTATATCATTTATCTACATGTCTACTGGTATAAAAATACTTCATCAGTAAAATGCACATAATCAGGTCATGTTGCAAAATACATTTACAAAATTGTACAGGGCAGAAAGCAGAGCTTATTCTGTATTCAGCTGAACAACAATAAATACACACATTGTATTAAAAATAGGTTGAAAGTCCAACAACCAATAAACACTTTAACTCTAAGAGGATTAATAACATACTTTATTAAAATTAACACACTCGTATTTGTGCCTAAGCATAAACTTAATTTAAATATTTTTATTTTAAATACTTGTACTACCACAGTTGCATAAATAATGGTGATTGGTAAAACTCAAATTAGTCTGTTCTAATACATATAACTATTCCTATGAGACACTGTCAAGTGATTTGGAACTTAGAGTTGCATACAAGCTAGGATTTCTGAAGTTCTTTTATTTAAATAGTGATCTCCAAAGAAAACTTAAAAATGTTTAAGATTTTGCTCCTAGCATATATGCAAGGTAAACAATCTTTGGCTTTAAACTGATTTTTCCCCACACAAAGAATTTGCAAGATATATTCAACCTCGTTACCATTATTGTGATAAAGCAGGGAATTGATACAAATCCAGCTGAAGTTTTTAAAGGGTGCATACAGACCTTAAGGAAGATGATAAAAAAGATTACTGTACTAAACAACAATGGGATATTTAAATATAACTCAAGGACAAAAAATATGATTTACACTGTTTTCATTGAGCTTGCACCAGCCCTGTGATAACTTGTATCAGCTACAATAATATTAATCACTCTGAGACTTTGTTTACCTTCTCTATTTTATGATAAAATAAGTAAGTTTATTGGTTCTTGTTAGTGAAACACTGTGTTTACCTTGTATTATATGTTGTTTTATCAGCAGGTAACTCGGTATACTGTAGTTTTAGAGGAATACCACTCTATAAGTGGCTTTCTGTCAAAATCCTACAAGACAGTTAAAAAGCAATGTACTGTGAAGGCTTTGACCATCACAAGTACCAATAACTCAACATTCTCTGAAATCTTTGCAATAGAGACTAAGTTTGCATTAATGAGCATTTGCATATTTCTATCATTTAACTACAAATGACATGGTGAAAACAGCATAAATAAATAGAAAAACAAGCAAATTAATTTCAAAAGTAATGTTTACACACAGATATATTATACACAACAAAAATATTCATTGTGTCAGAACTGATGAAAGAGAAAAGTAAATTTATCAGTTAAAACAGATAAAAGGGAAGTTCATTCTCCATAAAATTTAAGGAAAATATTTTTTTTCATTTGTCTCCACATCATTACCTGCATAGCTAAAAAAGAAAGGGAGTTAATGTTTATTTATACATTACCATTTTCTCCAGTAGTAATTTTCCCTTGTTCTTAGTGTATAACTCCATATTAAACTCCAAAAACCTTTCTAACTTAGCACAAGTGAAAATCCTCACAGGAACTTTAAAAGAACATTCACATTCAAAACCAGCACAAGAATAAGTGTTAAGAGGTAAGTCATTAGCTGCAGCATTAGCTTTTTATGAAAACCAGTGAATCTGGATTCTTTCAGACCCTTTCTCTATCTCCTTATACCAAGACCAAAATGAGAGAAAATAGGTCATGAAAGCAAGTTCCTTTGAAGCATTCTGCTTAGCTGAAAAAATGGCAGTGTTAAAGTCTTGTATCAACTGGGTTCTACAAATATAGCAACAGTTTTGGAAGGTCTAAACCTACTGTCTTACAACCACGAGGCAGTAAAGGTATAGACTTTGACGTTCTCAGAACAGATTCTTATTTTAGAGAAGAACAGAAAGTCAAGTGATTTGCTTAATTAACCAGTGAATTCAGACTTCCAACCAGTAGTTCTAATGAGTTTACAGAACTGATTTACAATGTAAGAATTATTTACTGGAGAAATACGTGAATTTTTATTAGTGAATAAATTTAAGGTTATTGTATTTCAGATAATCTCCAGATAGTGAAGGAGGAATATATTTATTGAACAAATTATTTTTCAGTCCCTAGCTACAGAGCATAATGTAAGTCCTTGGATACGATACTTACAAGCATAACATTAAGAAAAGTAGCTGAAATATTCTAATCAGAGTCCAGAGTAGTTCTTCATCCCTTGAGAAAAAAACACAATCTTACCATTCAATTTGTAGGCAGCTTTTTCTTTTTCCCTACAGGAGCATTAGGATTCAGCTCAAGAGACATTCTATCCTTTTCTACTGCTTGGTTTACAGGCAAAAGGCATTTTTTTTTCCTTTAAAGTATTACTCTGATTCACATTTGCTATGATTGACAGTAATGAATCATAGAATAGAATCATGGAATAGAATCATAGAATCACCAGGTTGGAAGAGACCCACTGGATCATCGGGTCCAACCATTCCTATCAAACACTAAACCATGGCCCTTAGTACCTTGTCCACCCATGCCTTAAATACCTCCAGGGAAGGTGAATCAAACACCTCCCCAGGAAGCCTGGTCCAGTGCCCAATGACCCTTTCTGTGAAAAAGATTTTCCTAATGTCATGCCTAAACGTCCGCTGGTGGAGCTTGAAACCATTTCCTCTCATCCTATACCCCGTCGCTTGGAAGAAGAGGCCATTACTCTCCTCTCTACAACCTCCCCTCAGGTAGTTATAGAGAGCAATGAGGTCTCCTCTCAGCCTCCTCTTCTCCAGGCTAAACAACCGCAGATATCTTAACCGTTCCTCATAAGACCTGTTCTCCAGCCCCTTCACCAGCTTCATTGTTCTTCTCTGGACTCGCTCCAGAGCCTCAACATCTTTCTTGTGGTGAGGGGCCCAGAACTGAACACAGGATTCAAGGAGCGACCTCACCAGTGCTGAGAACAGAGGGAGAATAACCTCCCTGGACCACGACATTTCTGATACAAGCCAAGATGCTACTGTGCCCACCTGGGCACACTGATGGCTTCATGTTCAGTTGCTGTCAACTGACACCCCCAGGTCCTTCTCCTCCAGGCAGCTTTCTAGACAGATTTCTCCTAGTCTGTAGCACTGCATAGGGTTATTGTACACCAAGTGCAGGACCCGGCATTTGGCCTTGTTAAATCTCATGTCATTGGACTCTGCCAAGCAGTCCAGCCTGTTCAGATCCCTTTGCAGAGCCTCCCTACCCTCCAGTAGATCAACGCTTCCACACAGCTTAGTGTTGTCTGCAAACTTGCTAAGGGTACACTCAATGCATTCATCCAGGTCATTAATGAAGACATTGAACAGGGCTGGACCCAGCACTGAGCCCTGGGGAAACCCACTTGTCACTGGCCTCCAGCTGTATTCAACACCATTTACCACCACTCTCTGGGCCCAGCCATCCAATCATTTTTCCACCCAGGAGAGTGTGCGCCTGTCCAGGCCAGAGGCTTACAGTTTCTGCAGCAGAATGCTGTGAGAAACTGTGTCAAAGGCTTTACTGAAGTCCAGGAAGACCACATCCACAGCCTTTCCCTCGTCCAACAGCTGAGTCACTTTGTCATCAAAGGCGATCAGGTTGGTTTGGCAGGACCTGCCTTTTGTGAACCCATGTTGACTGGGCCTGATCAGCCGGTTCTCTTGCATGTGCTTCATGATAGCACTCAAGATCACCTGTTCCATGACTTTCCCTGGCACTGAGGTCAGACTGACTGGCCTGTAGTTCCCTGAATCCTCCCTGCGACCTTTCTTGTACATAGGCACTACATCAGCCAGCCTCCAGTCCAGTGGAACTTGCCCAGTCTTCCAGGACTGTTGGAAGATAATGGAAAGGGGTTTGGCAAGCACAGCTCCTTCAATACCCTAGGGTGAATCCCGTCTGGCCCCATAGACTTGTGGGTGACTAGTTGGGCAAGCAAGGCTCTGACCACCTCCTCTTGGACCATTGGAGTCTCATTTTGCTCCACTAGTTCCGGGGTCTGTACACAGAGGGAACAACTTTCTTTACAATTAAAGATTGAGGCAAAGAAGGCATTAAGTACCTCAGCCTTTTCCTCATCCTCTGTCACTGTTGTTCCTTCTGCATCCAACAGGGACTGTATGGTCTCCCTCGTCCTCCTTTTATTATTTATATATTTATAGAAAGATTTTTTGTTATCTTTCATAGACTTTGCCAATCTGATTTCTAGTTGAGTCTTAGCCCTTCTGATTTTATCTCTACACAATCTCACTTCCCTCCTGTAGTCCACCCAAGAGACCTGTCCCCTTTTCCAGAGCCTATAAACATTTCTCTTCTTCTTGACATCACTCAAGGTCTCACTGTTCAACCAAGCTGGTGTTTTCCCCTGCCGGTATTTTTTTCCGGAACACGGGGATGGCTTTCTCCTGAGCTGCTAGGATCTCTTTTTTTTTTTTTGGGAGCTCCCAGCCCTCATGGGCTCCCTTGAGCTGGAGTACTGCCTCCCACGAGATTTTGCCAACCAGCCTTCTGAAGAGTTTAAAGTCTGCCCTCTGGAAATTTAATGATACTGTCCTGCTAACCACCCTCTTCACTTCACCTAGAACAGAAAACCCTATCATCTTGTGATCGCTTAGTCCTAGGCATCCTCCTACTGCCACATCCACCTCAAGGCCTTCTCTGTTCACAAACAGTAGATCCAGGAGGGCACCTTCCCTTGTTGGTTCATTCACCAGCTGTGCAAAGTAGTTGTCTTCCATGCACTCCAGGAGCCTCCTAGACTGTTTTCTTTCTACTCTTTTGTATTTCCAGCAGATAACAAGAAGATTGAAGTCTCCCACAAGAACAAGAGGCATTGATCTAAAGATTAACCCTAGCTGTTTATGGAAGAGTTCATCAGCTGCTTCTCTTTGGCTGGGTGGCCTGTAACAGACTCCCATCACAAAATCTAGCTTCTTATGGGCTCCTCTGATTTTAACCCACAGGCACTCAATCTCCATATCACTACAATCCATCTCAATGGTGTCCAAGTTCTCCCTTACAAAGAGGTCTACCCTACCTCCTCTCCTACTCTTCCTGTCCCTCCTGAAGAGTTGGTACTTCACCATAGCTGCACTCCAGTTATATGAGTCATCCCACCACATTTCCATGATGGCAACAACATCATAGGCTCCTTACCCTGCAACAGCTTCCAGCTCTTTCTTCTTCTTCCCCATGCTGCGTGCATTGGTGTAAATGCACTTCAGCAGAGCAGCCTAGCCTTCAGCCCTCTTAGAGGGAACAAAGTTTGTTCCCAATTGCCTAGTAACTGGAGTAGCTTGTAGCAGAATACCCTTACCACCCCCAGGTGTGTTCACCCCCACTTTCTGTGTGCTAATGTACTACTGATCCATACCAGCACACCCTCTCTGAATCACCAGTGCCCCACATCCAGGCTCTCTCCTGTCTATCCTGGTCTTTACCCCCTCCCCCTTCTCATCTAGTTTAAAGCTTGGTTTTTAGCAAAGGTTTTAGCCCTGCTAGGAGACACACAGTGTCCCATGCTTGGTAACATTACCTGGGGATATGTGAGCCACCCCATGATCAAAGAAGCCAAAGCCCCTTTCCTCACACCAGGCTTGGAGCCAGGCATTCATCGAATTCTTCTTCCTGACTTCCTGCTCCTCTTTATTTAGTCTTGGGATGCAGAATACTATTCAGGCCCCAGAGCCCTCCACCATTTTTCCAATGGCCCTGAAGTCTTTCTTGATGGCTTTGGTCTTTCTGTTTACTGAATCATCATTACCAGTTTGGACTACTATCAGAGGATAGTAGTTTGTCTCATGGCTCAGCGAAGGAAGTTTTCTAGCTACCTCCTTTACTGTTGCCCCTGGTAAGCAGCAGACCTCTCTGTGGAGCAGGTTCGGTCTGCAAATGGGTCCCTCCATTCCTTTTAGGAGAGAGTCCCCTACAACAATCACCCTCCTCCTCTTCTTAATGGAGGATGTTTTTATCTTTTTCTGAGGATGGTGTGGCCTAGGGAAAGATTCTAGGCTGTGGGAACCATCATCCTCATCCTCAGGATTGGATTCTACCTGCAGCACATGGGGGATCTGGGGTTCACCAGGAGGATCTGGGGTTTTGCTGTCTGGTTGAGGGGAGTAGGTTTCCTTCATCTGGCAGGAACTTGTTGCCATTGCCCATTTCTTATCACCTCAACCTTGCAGTTTGCAGGTGGGTGGTATTTGGATGTATCAGCTCCAGCAGGCTGCTGAGTTCGTGAGAGGGCACTGCTCCACTGGTCTATCTCCTTGATGGTACTTATGCTCTTTAAAGAAAATGGAATGAAATTAGTTTTCTTCCTTACTGTAGTATCCACAGTTTGAAAACTTCTCACACACACAGACCCACATGTATGACAACAATAAACAAGTGCATGTTTATGCATATTGATATAGTCAAGTTGCTAAATTGCTTCCCACACTTCTACTCCACAACTCAAACTTTTAATGCTTATTTCTTTGTTTCTACTATTTTTTTTAAAAGTATACTCTCTTAAGTCTTTCCATAATTCTGTTCCAACGGTTGGTACTGGTATGAAGTTAAGCTGTTACTAGTTAGGCTAATACTACAGTGTTCTACTATTATAGACTCGTTGCTGCTAAAGTTTTCCATCATAAAGGAATTAGTAGAATATTACATGACTGGTCCACACAGATGTGAAGTTTTTCATGACACTGTTAGCACTGGGGAAATCATAAGAGTAGAAACAGGCTTTTATCTGGTGTATGTTTCCTGAAAAAAATAATAAAAGCAATAATTTCAAATACTGCTCCCAAGTGACTTTCTATAAAAATGTATGATTTTAGTTTTCTTAGCAGTTATATGCCAACCAGCAGGTAGCATTCATCAATGAGTTAATAATCAGAAAAAGCATTGTCCTTTGACATTGAAATGGAATTGGACATCATGTTAAGAAGGGAAGAGTACACTTTATACTTCATCAATCTTCTGGCACCTAAACTATCTCTAAACTGATTTTCCAGTTTGAATGCCAGTCTGGTGGGATACCAAATCAGTACTGGAAACTATTACAGGGAAAATAAGAATGCATTCCTTCAGGCAAATTGTAAGGGGGAAACATAAACACACATCAGAAAGGAGGGAATAGAAAAGGGACAGAGCATGGTAGTATAGGTGTCATTTTCTTGGTGCCGTAACCTGTAGGGTTTTTTGAAAGCAGACAGAACACTTCTGTTATGGAGTGGAGTGTTAAGAGAAACTGAAGATATCTTCAAAATGAGGGACTTGGGGTAAACTAATCTTCCTTTTTTCCCAAGCAAGGATTTTATTTCATCACAATTTGGTTTGACCTCAAAAGTTAAACTGCTCTGTGCATCATTTGATGCACTGGAGTGCTCATTGTCATTTCACTGACAAAAATGGCTTTGGCTCCTGAAAAATCATAGTTCTGAATAGTCTTGTAGGCTGATGGTGTGATTGTTGAGGCCTGGAGATAGAACAGATGCAGGATAGGTAATACATTCTAGTGAGTACAGGTGAAAAAAGCAGGTAAATTCTCAGATATTATTTCTCTCGAGCAGAACTGTTGAAATATTACTTCTACTTAAAAACATGCTTTGTTGAAGGCTTCAGGTCTAGATGCTTTTTAGAAATGCCTGTTTTCTAGAGCATAAATGAAAGCAGACAGGGAGGTCACTGTGCTCATTTTGTACTAGTGAAAGGTACATCATCCCACAGAATTTTCCTGAAGCAGAAAAGGATACTTTGCATATGAAAGTAGAATAAGACATAGAATGGAAAAAGAAATTACTTTTCAAGTTAGAACAATGTTACAAAGTCTACTTTCTCCTGTTCATGTCTATCTTTTCTATATTTGCCTGCAGCTGAGTTTTGATGTATGCCTTCTACAATTAAAATTCTGCTTTCCACTTAAACCACCTCATTTGCATTCTTTCCAACAAATGTTTTGTTTTCAAATGTGTTTATGTAATGAAAGCAAAATTTTTCAGCTACAAAAGTTATGAAGTATCTTCAAAGAATAGTGGCCATCAGTTACTTGCAAAGTTATGTGATTTGTGACTGAAGCACTTCACATGAATGAGCTTGGAAGCCTTAAAGCACTTAAAAATTGTTCACTTTCTAGGGTAAAAAGAGAGATGTAGATATAATTCATCAGTTCTCAGTCATAGATCAAAAATGTCTAAGATGGTTGTTAATAAAATTGTATAAGCAGATACCAAAAGGACCTACCAATCTGAGGTAAAATTGCCATTACAACAGAGTGACTAAAAGATACTTTAAAGTGGAAAGAAGTTGTGGGGTTCCTGAGTGGCTTTTACTGGAATTTTTCCAGACTGTAAAGGAGTTAAAGGTACTATATGGTGGTGTTTATTCATTTTCATAACTAACATATGGCATCAAAAACCTGTGTGAGTTTCTCATTTTCCAGTACTCATTTTAAACCAACATGTCCATCATGCTTATTATTACAAAAATTCAGCAGATTTTGGGGACTGATCTATCGATGACTTTTCAGAAATATTTCATTATTACCTTCCTATTTCTCCAAATATCATTCAAAACTCCAGAGGCTGTAAAAAAAAAAAAAGTAAATGCAATGAAATAGTATTATTTTGCTTCCTTTTACATTGATAGAATTTTCAGTTAACATTTGGTTAAATGTGAAACAAATGGACTTAAGCACTGTTTCAGAAAGATATTCAACAGTACCACTTCTTTGAATTCTACTGGCAAAATAGAGAATCTGGAAAGATTTGTCCAACAGAGCTGTACTCCAAACTGCTGACAGACTTATTAAATAATGAATTCACAAAATGTGTGTTTATAATTGAATTCCAGAGTATTTCTTTCACTTTTATCTAAAATTTCTTATAGTAATTAACTCAAAAAATTGCAGAGCATTCCATTAATTAAACTACCTATTCCAAAGGAGAAGATTGTATTCTACTTTTTGACTACCAACAGGAAAGGAAAGAGCTGTAATTTTTTTCTACCTGAATTTGACAGATTTGTGTTGGAACAGAAAGTGAAGGATTATTTAATGGTGAAATAAAAATTATTGGGAAGAAAAAAAAAGAGTAAAAAAATAAGGAATTAATAGAAATATCTAAGAAGATGAATATATTAGACCAAACTAGAGAATTCAGAATTCTTTTTAAATTTCAATAGGAATCCTCAGAAACTGATATTTTTTTCTGGATTTTAGAGAATATAACCATTGAATCTTTACTCTCTTAAATAATTTTTTAAAATCTGAAGTGAAAAATAATTTCAAAACTGAAAAGACAGAAAAAGTTTCACTTAGAAATTACCAAAATGTTATTACTGGTTTTGTTTTGTTTCTTTTTCATTTTGGAAGACTTTTCCCAAAGTTAATACCTCATAGTATTTCATAGACTCATTTGTTGCTGCTGAAAACCTTTCTCCTCTAGGAAGAAATTTTCATTAAAAGTTTTTTTCCAGGTCTATTTAGTCTGTGAGTCATCTAGCATCTTCAGAATATTTAAACACATTCAATGGTAAAACCTTTTCATACAAAATTGATTTTACAGTCTAAACATATCACAGACCATTTGTTCCCTGCTTCTCAGGAAATAAGCAGAAGCAACTTCAATCTTTAAGGAATTTTTCTGGAAAAAAAAACCCAAAACAAAACAGAAAAATTAATCAGATTACTAACAGTTTTATAATAATTAATACTACACTTAATTTTATTTTTATTAGCCAATGCATATGAATATACAAGAAAACTGCTAAGCTTTTTAAAGCTTACCTGGTACCCATTTCTGTGGTCATTGTTATTCTATACCTCAAGCAGTAAAATCTTAAATACATCAACAGAAATGAAGCTAGAGTCCATATTTTCCTGCTACCTTTAGCTTGACCCAATTTGTTTGAAAAGCTTGGCTAAAACTCATCCTTTGATATGCTGGAATCATAAGCTGTAATCACCATCACTGCATACATACTCAAGTAGGCTGTTCATTCTAAAAGATACCCAACTGCCATGACAGAACACAGTATATTACGTTCTCTCTACATGATAGAATACAATTAACTTGCTAGTTTATACGTCTAGGTCTTTTTTAGTCAGAATATAGCTCTATAAATCCTCAGTCTTTCAATCTATATCCTTGAAAATATTTGAATATCTGAAAGAAAAATGAAGCTGGATATCCAGTCTCAAATAGCAGAGAAGTGAGATACTAGCTATAAGAAGACAAAGAAAAGTAACAACAGTACAGACTAAGAATTTGTGCAGAATAAGATCTCGTTCTCTGGAAGTATTCATGAAACCATATAGTTAAAATTGTGTCTTAATTATGTGGAATATTTGCATTATATGCAAACATACCACATAAATACTAGTTTCCTTTTATCATTGCTTCATAATAAAGTTTATCTCCACATATGTCCTATATTTTCTTTATAAGTCCCATCTTTTCTACTAAAGCTTCCCATGATTTACATTATAGGGATTTTATATTGTCAAAAGGTGAGGACAGAGATGATGTTTACAGGTGATTTCTTCAATGTCACAGAACACTGACAGGAAATGTTAATCATAGTCACATAAATAATCTGTCCCTAAATATTCTGACAAAGATATTTTCTGGTTCGGCCATTTGGGAAATCTTTTCATGAAAATGGCTGCCCGCTTAGTCTTTTTATTTTGGTGTTTGTTGCTTTTGTGATAGTGAGCTCTCTCTCACCAATAAATATTTCATTTTTCACATTTCACAGGACTTTTTCTTATCAACTGCTTCTGAATTTTTAGTAAGTAATTTTAGAATAGTGTCAGATTATAATTAACATGGTAAATTGATCATTTTGCCTATCTAGTGCATGAAGAGAACATAAATGTCCCTCCGTTCTGCTGCTTCTCAAAGGACTCTTTACACAGATAGAAAAGAATCTGCTAAAGCAGTCTAAACAAAATCTATTTTTAAACAATAAAGAGATATCCTACTTCAGTTAACTTCTGTATATAAACAAGCATAAAGATTGCTAAATGCTTTGCAAACCAAGAATACAATTCCACCTAATTTGAAAGAGATCAAAATCAACTCTCCCCCAAAAAATCTATACACAGCATGAAAGAGTCTCCTGAGACACTAGACAAATAAATCACCCCTGTCCTTTTCATAAATACAAGGAAAAATCCATAGCAGCACAAATTGCAAAGGAATCTGTTTTATAAGCTGCAACAGCAAAGACTACAACTGCAAGTAACAGAATTAAAGTCAGATTTTCTCCTAGGGTGTCACTTAAACCAGGCGGACACTAACAAGGGTGATATATGATTAGTCAGAAAATGATCCCTGTGGCACAAGGTAGCTCCTGAAATACATTAACTTGGGAAATAAAACACATAACATTGCTACGAGAAAAGCCTTTTACAAATTGATTTATCCCCCAGAATGTGATTTACAGTATTGCTTTTTTTCCAAATCTGCCTTAGCTAGAGAAGAAACAGCCTTTCCCCTCATTATGCAGATCATACCCATAGCCTGGTGAAATGAGGCCACAAGAACGCCTCAGCTCTGAATGTACCACCAGTTTTCAGTGCTGCCCAAAATAAAACACATACCCTTTCCCCACTCTCTTAGACTGACAGTTTATATGAGCTGGACTGGCACAATGCTTTGTTTTTCTACATCCCACAATAAGGGAATACTGCCTTTAACTGCACCTACGTCCTAAAAACAAGTTTTTCTGCTCATATTGGGATAGAAGCATAGAATCATAGAGCAATTTGATTTGGAAAGGACCTTAAAGATCATCCAGTTCCAATCCCATGGGCAGGGGCACCTTCCACTAGACCAGGTTGCTAAAGACTCATCCAACTTGGTCTTGAACACTCACAGGGATGGGATTTCTCTGGGAAATCTCGCTGAATCTATGCAGAGATTATAGATTTTTTTTTTTAATTAAGATGATATATTGATAGAAACATTGTAAAAGTACCTGTCAAATTATAGGTACTGTCCAAGTTTAAGAAAGCTTAATACTTCAATTGATGTGATTAATGTTTTCTGGATAAGTTGAACTAAGTGTAGCAAAAAGACCTACCTACATTCTTAAGAATGAGTTACGGGTAGGAAAGACTTTATCTATAGAGGTATACACATCTAAACACATGCATAAACATATATACACATGTAAGCACAACTTCTTTCTTTCTGCAGATTTTAGGGAGTTTAGTTTTGGTTTTAGGTAGATTATGTGTGTGCACATAGAGTGCACACAATTACACATGGACACAGACCATAAAGATACTGTTTTTACTGAAAACAGTAGTAACTAACACAGCTGTAGGACACAAATAGGTAAATGTTAGATAAAATGAAAGATAGGAAAAATGTAGTTTTTAAGATATAATTTTTTTTCACCAGACAGCAACTTTAACAGGTGTAGCACTTTTGACTTTGATTAAATCTGTGCTTTCAGAAACACAACTCTTCTTCCTGCAGCTTTTGAGAGGCTTATCTTTTTCCATTGTTTTTCAAACAAATATGCCATGAAGGAATTGCATGTATAATCCAAATGAAAGCTGCCCATATGAAGTACTTGGGGTGAAGTGTGTTACAAACCCATAGTCTCCTGCAGGCTCATACTTGTGCTATTCCTCCTTGGACAAGAACAGCTACTGGTGTTGTGTTCAATAACTTTAAGAATCGATAAGCAACTTAGGTTCTCAACTTGTTCAAATTTAGGTGCCAAATGTTCCCCGGCTTCAGAGAGACATGCAATGTGGTTAGAAATCAGGGGAAACCGGGGAAAGGGGAATGCTAGAAGCAGGGCAAGGAAAGTCCTGACATGAATAAGAATGGAAGATCTGGCAGCTCACTGGAGAGAAGGCAGGTGAGCAGAGGAATGACGAAGCAACCACAGGGTTTTTACCTACCTCCTGCTCCCAAATGGCTGTCCCCTGGGGAGCCATCTGCCCTCTGTCCGAAACCAGGTCCTTGTGTAATCCACACTCCCCTTTGCCACAGAGCTGGGGCTTGCTAAGAGGCAGGTCCAAACCACACTCCCAGCAATCGCTCTTACTGTTCCTCTGCCTCCCCCAGCTCTCTGGTGAGGGCCTATAGCCACACAGCTGCCTCCTGCCCTTTCTCTCCAAGGGAACCTGAACTGAGGAGATGAAGAAAGGTGAAAAGGAAAAGGAAGACCCAGACAGCCCCAAAATGTAGATGAAAAGGAGCTACTAGAAATACCTGAGGTACCCTAGGAAGAGGAGCAGGTGATACGGAGGTGGAACAAGACAGGCTATGAGAGGAAGTCCCATGGGAACCAGGGAGGTCCTTTGACTCTGCTGTGCACACACACGGATATATACCCCTGCTTCACAAAAAGCACCCACACAGACTCTATTGCTCTTAGATCATTTACTCTTATATTCCCCTGAATCCCACCAAATGATAACAACTCATTGCTCTCCTCATATTTGCAAGAAGGGAGAAGAGGTGAGACTTTTGAAAAGCATTTCTTTCTGCTCCCATCTTCCCCAACACCTTTAAACCAGAAATAAATTCATTTAGTTGTTCTGAAAGAAAACAAAGAAAAATGGTTTCCTAGCAACAAGAGTTTGTCTATTGCTCTATGAGGGATCTCTCCTTCAAGTTATCTAATCTTTGCTCATTTACTAATATTAGAATAAAATTTCTTACATTATATTGGTATGATTTCTTTAGACAAGGATAAACCTATATTGTTTTTCAGGAATGAAGACAAGGGAAGGTATGGTGTTAAAAGAACTCAACATTCTGAAAAACAGGCAAGGAATTTCCTTCTGAAACTGAAAAGCAAGCAACTACCATACCTTCTGTAGGTGAAAATACCTTTATTTCATTGAATCATGCAGTCTACTATTCATCAACTGCAAATCTATCGAGCTGTATTTTTAAACATACTTAACTGTAGCTTTAACTGCAGAACAGTTAATTTTTCTGATAGGTGAAACTGCATTCCAGGGATATCCATCATGGTATATCATTTATCCTATTTGGACAAAAATTTTAGAGGCTGTTGGACCTGGACTGTGTGATAGTTCATAACATATTAAGTGAACAAAGTAAAGTGAATTAAATACCAACATCTGACCTGCCTGAGATGCTTTAGGGTCTTCTTAATACAACAAATGTAAACACATCAGGAGATATATAATTCCTATTTTTGGAAAATATTACTGTCCAGAAGAATTAACTGCCAGGTGATGCCACTAAAATTAAATGTTTAATAGTATTAAAATAACATTGAGGGAACACATACAGTAATATTAATTGAAGTAATAGAAAGAGGTAAGGTAGAATTCTTAACACAGTCTTGGGCTGCTTTTTACCAGAAGTTGCAAAGAATGTTTCAGAAATGGCCATTGCAGGACTTGGTCACATGTCCTGTTGAAAAACCTGTCAACTGTAGGAGCAGATTAACAAATTTTGCTGTCATTTGTTCCAGCATGGGAATAACCTGAGAATTTATATATTGGAATCAAATCACAGACTGAGAATAGCAATATTATTTTGGAAAATTAATTTCTTTCACTCTGATATTACTCTAAGAATAATTTTTATTTCATGACAAAAGAGTCAAGAATAATAAAGCATAAAGTGCACCGAAATAACTATTTCTATGAAGATATTTTAAGACCTTTTTTATTCTCTGAGTTTCGATTATTTAATATTAAATATAAAGCAAACAAGCACATAACTTTCACTGATGGGAAGAAAACCCTTTAATGTTAATGTCAATACCATTAGCTGTATATGATAAAATAAAGAGAAACTGGTGAAAAGTTGCCTGTAGAAAATTTATTAACAAACCAAATTGTGCAAATATAGGGGTGTGAGAAGAAAACACAGATGCACTTTTCCTGTCAGTGCAAATCAGTCTTAAAATAGTTGAGAATTAAAATGTATGGGAGTTAAGTAACAAATAAAGTGGGAATAGGAAAGATGAAGAAACACATAAACTTCTGTCTTCCCTAGCCCCTGTCCACAAGCTGCTGTCCTGGCTAATGCTAGAACAAAAGTTTACCTGGCTATGCTAAGTGTCAGGCTAGGGAACTTATCTAACTTATAAGTATTGCTGTACAGGGAAGGGTTTGCATTTTGGTGAGTGTGGAGGTAAGGAGATCCTGTGAAATACACGAGGTCATCCAAACTCAAGACCAAACTTGAAAAAGGATTGGGAGCAAGGAACAGATAACTGATTGTTATAGAATATATTTTTATTGTGAAATAATCATGGAAGACACTAACCTCTTTAGAAGACATTCCCTAAAGTCTGTGATTTTTCAAATGAGCACATCTACTAGTCAGCTTATTTTATATAGGCTTGCCTTGATATTAGAGCACCTTTGCACACAGCAATAAAAAAAGTTGTTCCCTCTGCATACAAACCCAGGAGATAGAGGAGCAAAATGAGGCTCCCATGATCCAAGAGGAGGTGGTCGGAGACTTGCTTGCCCAACTAGACACCCACAAGTCCATGGGGCCTTATGGGATTTACCCAAGGATATTGAGGGAGCTGGCGGATGTGCTGGCCAAACCCCTTTCCATCATCTTCCAACAGTGCTAGAAGAATGTGAGACTGTGTTCAGTTCTGGGCTCCTCACCACAAGAAGGATGTTGAGGCTCTGGAGTGAGTCCAGAGAAGAGCAACAAAGATGGTGAAGGGGCTGGAGAACATGCTCTATGAGGAATGGCTGAAAGAGCTGGGGTTGTTTAGCCTGGAGAAGAGGAGTCTGAGAGGAGACCTCATTGCTCCCTATAATTACCTGAGGGGAGGTTGTAGAGAGGAGGGTAATGACCTCTTCTTCCAAGTGCCAGGGGACAGGACAAGAGGAAATGGCCTCAAACTCCACCAGGGTATGTTTAGGCTGGACATTGGGGAAAAAAAATTCACAGAAAGGGTCATTGGACACTGGCAGAGGCTGCCCGGGGAGGTGTTTGATTCACCTTCGCTGGAGGTGTTTAAGGCATGGGTGGATGCAGTCCTGAGGGACATGGTTTAGTGTTTGATAGGAAAGGTTGGACTTGATGATCCAGTGGTTCTTTTCCAACCTGGTTATTCTATGATTCTATGAAAAGCGTTCCATACAGAAATGAATCTTTTGTTCTTGCCCAGACTAAAATTATGAAAATCTTTCCCTGTTAAAAAAAAAAAGAAATAAGGCATTATAGGGCACATCTATTCTAAGAAAAAGATAGTTTATAATTTCCTCTTTAAAATCTGTCTGTATTTATAAGAAGCTATTATTCCTTAGGATAGAAGTGAAATGGTCTATTGAAAAGGATAGAAATCCTGGGTAGAAAGGTCACTGAATTTTTAGTAACAGTATTTTTTTTTAAAGACAGAGAGAAGAAAGGAAGAAAAGATAAGATAGTGAGGTGTCTCTTTGGAGGAAGTAGTGGGTTTTTTCCAGATATATTGCTAATTGAGAACCTGAGTACTCTAGTTCTCCGTAGACCCACAGCTAAATGACCTGGTAAAGGCCCTACCTTCTGAGATTGCAGAAGGTGATAGATGCAGCTGGATAATGCTATGAGCTTCCTGGATATTGGTCTCCCATGGTAAATGCACAATAACAAACTAAAGGGGGAAAAAGATAATAATCAAGGAAAAATAGTGCTGTGATATGAGAGGATTGTGCTTACCTATTTTCAAGCACTTGTTGTCATGAGTGCTAAGTAATGTAAGTTTTACTTAAATAACACCAAGGAATATAAGCTTGTTTATCAATAGAATCTCAATACTAAAGAGTGTAGCAATGTCTCTAACTAAGAAAGCAGCCCTGATACTTCTCACGGCTAATCTGCTTCAGAAAAAAAATGTAGTCTATTGAGTGTGATGAGACTGAAAATCATCATTAGTTTTGGAGCTGTAGTTGTGACCTAGGTAAAAGAAGTAACTCTGCTTGCTTTAATATTCGTGTGATGTGAAACTAAGTAGGTCTCTCCAGAGTACTGATGTAGACAGATATATTGTGTATTGGCTGGATTTTGGGGAAGAAGTCACAAGCTTCATTGATATTGCTGTTACAGTAACACAAAGTGAAGTTAAAAAAATAGAAAAGATACTTATACAGGAAGCAAACACTGACAGAAAAAAGCATGATCTTTTCTAGATTTCTTACAAGAAATATTTAATTACATTTCACCAGTTAACACATCTCTAACTTTCTAAGGGGAAGATCCCAAGCTGTTTTGAAACTCATCATACCATGTGTTGTTCTGAGACAAATAGCAAGTTCAGTTGCAATTATGGATAAAGCGGAAAGTCTTTGAAATCCAGACTCAGGCAAACATACTGCAAAAGTGTTGCATATACTTCTGTTGCTGATGAAAGAAAGTCATACAGCAGTATCATAGGCTTACTTTTTTCTCTGGTGACAGCAAACGTGGCTTCACTAAGGGCAAATCATGCCTGACCTGACAAACTGGTTATCTTCTATGATGGAACTGAACATCAGTGGATAAGGGAAGAGTAACTGACATCTACCTAGACCCATGCAAAGCATTCAACACAATCACATACCACATTCTAGTCTCTAAGCTGTAGAAACATGGAGTTGACTGATAGACCACTCAATGGATAAGGAATTGGCTGGATGGTCACACTAAAAGAGTTGTGGTCAATGGCTGAATATCTAGCCATGATAATGAAGTGAAGGAATGCCATCCAGAGGGACATTGACAGGCTAAAGAGGTGGTCCTGTGCAAACCTCACGAAGTTCAACAAGACGAAGTACAAGGTCCTGTACCTGGATCAGGGCAATACCAAGAACAAGCATAGGCTGAGCAGAGAGTAGATTGAAAGTAACCCTGAAGAGAAAGATTTGGATGTGTTGGTGGATGAGAAACTCAATATGAGCTGGTAATGTGCACTTGGAACGCAGAAAACCAACCACACCTTGGCCTGCATAAAAAGAAGTGTGATCGGCATGCTGAAGGTTATTCTGCCCCTCTACTCTGCTCTTGTGAGACCTCACCTAGATTATTGCATTCAGTGCTAGGGTTCTCAGTACAGGAAGGACAAGTATCTATTGGAGCAAGTCCAGAGGACGATCACAGAGACAAACACAGGGCTGGAGTACCTCCCATACAAGAACAGGTTAAGAGAGTTGAGCTTGTTTAGCTCAGAGAAAAGAATGCTCTGGGGACACCTTAGAACAGACTTCCAGTACTTATAGAGGAACTACAGGAAAGATGGAGAGAAGGTCTTTATCAGGAAGTCTAGTGATAAGATGTGAGTTAATAGTTTTAAGTTAAAAGAGGGGAGAGTTAGATTAGATATTAGGAGGAAATTTGTCACTGTGAGGATAGTGAGGCATTGAAACATGCTGCTCCGAGAAGATAAGGATGCCCTACCCTTGGATGTGTTCAAGGTCAAGTTGAATGAGACTTTCAGAAACCTGATCTAGTAGAAGGTCTCCCTGACAACGGCAAAGGGTGCTGGAACTAGATGGATCTTAAGAATGTTTCCAACTCAAACTATTGTGACTCGGCTGCGGGACAAGGGAAAGACTGTGGATGTGGTCTTCCTGGACTTCAGTAAAGCCTTGACACAGTTTCTCACAGCGTTCTGCTGCAGAAACTGTCAGCCCCTGGCCTGGACAGGCACACACTCTCCTGGACGGAAAACTGGTTGGATGACCAGGCCCAGAGAGTGGTGGGAAATTGTGTTAAATCCATCTGGAGGCCAGTTACAAGTGAGGTTCCCCAGGGCTCAGTGCTGGATCCAGCCCTGTTCAATGTCTTCATCAATGACTTGGATGAAGGCATTGAGTGCACCCTTAGCAAATTTGCAGATGACACTTAGCTGGGTGGAAGTGTCGATCTACTGGAGGCTAGTGAGGCTCTGCAAAGGGGTCTGAATAGGCTGGAATGCTGGGTAGAGTCCAATGGCATGAGCTTTAACAAGGCCAAATGCCAGGTCCTGCACTTGGGACACAACAACCCTATGCAGAGCTACAGACTAGGAGAAGTCTAGCAGGAAAGCTGCCTGGAGAAGGACCTGGGGGTGTTGGTCGACAGTGACTGAACATGAGCTAGCAGTGTGCCCAGGGGGCCAAGAAGGCCAATGGCATCCTGGCTTGTATCAGAAACAGTGTGCCCAGCAGGTCCAGGGAGGTTATTTTCCCTCTCGACTAAGCAGTGGTGAGGCCACTCCTTGAATCCTGTGTTCAGTTCTGGGCCCCTTACCACAAGAAGTATGTTGAGGCTCTGGAGTGAGTCCAGAGAAGAGCAACAAAGATGGTGAAGGGGCTGGAGAACAGGTCTTATGAGGAATGGCTGAGGGAGCTGGGGTTGTTTAGGCTGGAGAAGAGGAGGCTGAGAGGAGACCTCATTGCTCTCTATAATTACCTGAGGGGGGGTTGTAGAGAAGAGGGTAATAGCCTCTTCTTCCAAGTGACATGAGACAGGACAAGAGGAAATGGCTTCAAGCTCCACCAGGGGATGTTTAGGCTGGACATTAGGAAAATTAGGCTGCCTGGGGAGGTGTTTGATTCACCTTCCCTGGAGGTGTTTAAGGCATGGGTGGACAAGGTGCTATGGGGCATGGTTTAGTGTTTGATAGGAATGATTGGACTGGATGATCTGGTGGGTCTCTTCCAATCTAGTTATTCTATGATTCTATTCTATGACTCTATGATTTCCCACTAGAGCTGGCACACCACAGATTTTTATTAGCCTGCCTCATTTGTTACCTTCTATTTAGTAATATCTGATTCTTAGCTCAATACTATGGCTTCAGTCCTCCTGTGTTACTCTGTACATGCAGATTTTTTTTTCAGATGCAGAAATGTGTCCTATTACCCATATCACTATCTGTTTTTAGTAAAAAGTCAAGGTACTAAAATGTTTACAGCATTTTCTAATCCTTAAAAAAGAGTCAGATTATTTGCCTTGAAAATTCCTGTAGCAATAAACTCCGCAGAAACATTATGTATTGCATTCAAAATGTTGGTTTCTTAATAAATTCAATAGTCCAAACTATTTGTGTGCTACAGCAGTAGGAAATCCATTGGGTGTAAAACAATGTGACATTATAGATTCTTCTACAAGTATGCCAAAATGGCATGCTCTCTAGTCTGTGCATTCATTGAAAAGCTCCAGTGGATTTATAAATGGTTAAACTAATACAGCTAACAAACAGTGTATTACTACTCCTATTTATATTACTTTTAACAGTAGCAAGTTGGCAGTAGCATACAGTTTAATAAAACAGATATCAAACCACAGTCATTCCAAAATTAAAACGTTCCCAGAAGCTATTACTGCAGTACAAGCTGAAATACTACAACAGTAAACTTTTTATATAACTGCTGAAAATCTATGTTGCTAGATCATTTTACTGTAGACATGGTCAGAACTCAAAGGGGTTATGCATTATATATATGTCTTTTTATATTAGCAGAGAAGAGGCTATGCACAAGTTCAACTTCTTCAGTATTCAAATAGCAAGAACACAAAATCTTAGTTAACATATGGAAAGAAACAGAACAGAAAGAGAAAAGTGGAAGGAAAAAAAAACCAGAAAAGAGATAATTCCATGGTGCAGCTGCACATTGACTCTGAAGGCTTGGACCCCTATTTCAGGGGAAGATGTTACAGGAGTAGAAAAAAATATCCCACAGGAGAATCAAAAGTCCTAAAATAATTTTCATACAGGCAGTAGGTAATAAGGTTCATCTTCCAACATACACACCACTATAAGAAGCCTGAAGGAAATGACAGAATGTGCATTTTAAATAAGAAGATGGAAAGGCCAGATTATCCCTTATGTCAAAACTGGGGATAGCAAAGCTGTCTCTCTCAGCTCTCATTCATTGAGTATAAGACTCCTAGGCACTCCAGTCAAATCCTTTCACCAAGAGGATTGCTCTGCTCACGTTACATGATAGAAGACCCATTCTCCCCTACAGAAGTTTCTCAGCCATCTGTTAATCTTCCTTGCCTTGCTCTACTATTGCTCTATATGTATCAGATAGCAATGTGTTACAGACTTTTACAATCTAAGTTAAAGTAGTGAAGAGTGTGTTGAAGGATCCCAAGCTGTTTTCAATTAGCAGTTCTCAGTTATGAAGTCATTTAACCCAAATAAGCACTGCCAAAAGGAAATATTTACCACCTGTCTGTATCTGTGTGTAATAGCAAATCTGAAGCTCAAAAAGGAAGCAGTCTTAGAGAGTATGATGCTTAGCCATTCTGGCTGTCAACTTATCTAGAGGGATCACTCATGATTATGTTTCCCTAAATTACTGCCATAGTTTTGTATACAACTTGATAGTTTTTTTAATTGCCTTGGTTCAACATACAAATTGTTTTGCAGCTAGTACATGATACACATCTGCTTGGTTGCTCACCATCTAATTAGTCAACTGTAAGTGGGAGGAAAGTCTTAGAGTTTCTGTCTTTATTTTATGATTAAAAAACATTCCTGGCAAGTTGAATGTTTTCAAGTCTCAACCTGATCTAGCAACTAAAATCTTATTGAATGAAATAAAATGGGTTTGTCACTGGCAGCTATACCAGTCCATATGCTTTCCTAGAAAACTGCAGTAATATAAGCTGCCCTTAATTATGCAGTCACATTTCTTATCATTTGCTACACAAGGAATAACAGTTTCTTTCTGACCACAGTTAAGCTGGCCATAAATTTTTACTCATGGGTCACAAAAAATTATGAATTTTTATTGAAAATGTTGCACATTGAAAATTCATGATGCAAATACGGCACGTTTATGTAGTTAGCTAGGTCACTCTGTTGCCTTTCCTAGTTCCCACCACAACCATTCACTGGCTCGCTGCTGTCAATGAAACAAAACCACCTTTGTGCAAACAGTATTAGTGTTATTGGCAAATTGACACCTGGCATAGAAGGCTATGTAAAAAGATGACTGTTCATTTCACTGAACTTTAAAATAGTCTGATTTCATTTTTGTGAAATAAGGACATAAAGTTATTTCTTAGAAAGCTGAAACCGTTTTCCTTTATTATTTTTGTAGCACACAGGTATATATTAGAAAATGGAGCCTGGTTAAGTTAGGTGTAACATGCATAACAAGAGAGTAAATCTAAACAGGAAACACAGAAAATGGCCAAATAAGGAAAGTCAATACAATGCAATTACAGTATCCTTATTTTACAAAGTAAACTGTGTCTCATAGGTTGAATAAAATGAATGTAAGAAAGGGGTAGACAGGTAAAATATATTATGGCATTCTGAACATTAGACTGGTGATCTAGAATTATATTCCCAATGTTGTGCTGTTATGCATATTTTATACTTGCAATTTGATTGTTTAAAGCACCCTAGTGCACTGTTTATCAGTATCTTTTTGAAGAATAGCAGTTTCAGTATCCTTTTAAAGAATACCAGTTATTAATATTTTTCACAATACTCAACACCAACGACATTGCTGTCTCTGAAGTCCCAAGCATTGGTTATGCTTGGTAAATGGAGTTTTAAACTCAAAGAATTTTGACATGAATACTCATAACAGCTCACCTAATCAGAAGGAAATAGTTGCTTCCTTTATAAACTCCTGCAAACTTATGCTATATTTGAGTTGAAAAAATATTTCCTACAGTTTTGAAGACTTGCATCTGTAACTGCTTCTGACACTACAGTTAGAGCTGCAGAGGAAGTCCTGCTCTATTCAGAACAGGTTTAAACTGTTACACATTTTCAGGTTTCTTATTGTGCATTAATTAATGTCATGTAAAGGCCATACAAAGCTAGAAAATCCCCACAGTTTTTCTAAAAGAAGAAAAAAAAATATTGTTATAAATGTAAAGTATTACCTTAAAATCACAGGAATTTCAAATTATGCACTGCAAATTTTAAACTTACTATTTTGAATGGTTTAGAAAGTAGGCAAAATGAATTTATTCCAATATGCAAAATGCATTTATTCCAACATACAAATTTCTGTAACATGTTGTGTTTATATTGCAACCTGAAAGAAGTCATTACTAAAAGTGACGTGAACACTTAAAAGTGAAGCGCATAATATTTGAACATACTTCACATCATAACTTTTTCTTTAGCATTAAAAGATAAAATAATATTTTAATGGACTTCAAAACAAACCAGATAAAACCCCCTCTATTACAGTGATTATTATAGATATCATTATGATAAACAATTTTTTAAATATTTATCAAAAAGACACTATAGAACTTGAGATTTATAAACTAATGTTCTACAGAAGAATGCACAAAGTCAGAAGGAAGGGACAGGTTGCATAGTCATGCAGACTTAAGAAAGAAGAGTTAATTGATTATAATGTGGCCTGACCCCCTGTGACAGGAATGAAATTGAACCACGAAGCTGGTGAAGGGGCTGGAGAACAGGCCCTATGAGGAGCAGCTGAGAGAGCTGGGGTTGTTTAGCCTGGAGAAGAGGAGGCTGAGAGGAGACCTCATTGCCCTCTACAACTACCTGAAAGTAGGTTGTAGAGAGGAGGGAGCTGGCCTCTTCTCCCAAGTGACAGGGGACAGGACGAGAGGGAATGGCTTCAAGCTCCGCCAGGGGAGATTTATGCTGGAGATTAGGAGGAAGTTTTTCACACAGAGGGTCACTGGGCATTGGACCAGGCTGCCCAGGGAGGTGGTTGATTCACCTTCCCTGGAGGTGTTTAAGGCACAGGTAGACAAGGTCCTGAGGGACATGGTTTAGTGTTTGATAGGAATGGTTGGACTCGATGATCCGATGGGTCCCTTCCAACCTGGTTGTTCTATGATTCTATGATTCTATGAAATGTGAACATCAATGCTGGGACACAAATTTAATTTACTATACCATTTTTTTGTCACTATTTAAAAGTGAGATAGAAACTGTAGAAGTTTTATACCATATCATGGGACATGATTTTTTGTTAGTGCCTTGTTGGAAGCACACATTTTAACACCTTATCCAAGGAAGCCTTTTAGAGACACAGATTGAAGCCATAAACCTTGTGAAGTCTTTGCCATGAACCAAGACTGTAATTTTGCTTCAGAAAGTGCAGTTACTGCTGGAATCTGACAAGCACCATACTCTCTCATGTAACAATGCTGATAACACTCATGATTTTACTTCTCTAATTTTAGAGGCAATTCATTTGCAGTTCACAAAATCTATCAATTTCAGTGGCTATTGAGCTCAAGACTGAGCACACTCTTTTGTGGTAAAAAATACTTTCAAACCAACATCTTTTCTGACCTTTTGTTTAGCATGGCTTGACAATGAATATAACAGTAAACCCATAGCTGTCGGCCTGTATTACATATTGCATTGCTGCATTCATTAATTCGACTTGAAACTGTACCTCTGAGGTGTTCAACTTATATACCCATTTTAAACATGACTAAGCTATATTTACATCAAAAGCATTATGTGCACTAATTAGCACATAGCAAGAACAGTATAACAGCAGGTCTGCTAAAATATACCTACACAAAAGCAGATTAACATTAGAGTGAACAACTTTGACATATGTATAGTAACCTGTCTATAAGAAAACATGAAAAAAACAAATGGAAAAGCACAAGTTGAGGGCAAATATGAACACATATATCTGGTAAAAATGAGCAACTTTTTACCAACTACATTTTCATATATCGTTCTTATTGCATAGTTTTAATCTTGTGATCAATCCACTGCCCAATATCCCTTAAGATCAAAGAAAAATAAGAAAGATCATAGACTTCAGAACTAATTGGATTATCAGTTAATCAAACATCTTTGATCAGCTGCAGTACAAAGTAAATTTTTAAAATTGTGCAGACACAAGACTGTAGAGAGTGGTTTACAAAGTACTGTTGTCTTTTGAGTCCTTTGGATTTGAATGAGTGTTCAAAAATTTTAAAAATCTGGGGTTTTTTCCCTTTTTATTCTAGCAATATAAATCTGAGCTTATCTCAAGTGATTTCAGTGTATTTATTTGTGCTATATATTGATATATCACATCAACTACTGCAATATACTTACAAGACAAAGAGGACATAATGTATGACTTTTGAGCATTTATCAGTTCTACTTTATCATTCTTTTTTTTGATGCCATTTTAAGGCACTACATGCTTGGTTCTTACCATAATAATCAGAAAACCAAAACAAGTCAAAATTTTCATATGACACTACCTGACATCCAGTTCTGCTAGTTCAACTCAGAATCAGTGTTTGTGCCAATCCCACAGAAGCACACAGTTTTTTAGCCTTCTATACCATTCTCTGATTATGCTAACTTTTTCATGAATCTGAAAAATATACCAGATTGCATTCCCTTCTCTACTGCTATATGACACACATATGCAATGAAGTCACAGAATAGCCTTCAGCTCTTTACAGATGAATAAATGTCTTCACATTAAATTCAACAGACACATTGATTCTTCTTAATTTTCCTTTCCTGACACTTTCTAATTTTGCCAGAAATGCATTCCGGACAAAATTACATGTGTCAAATGTAATACACAACAATATGCACACTCAGGCCTTGCTTAAAAGTCTGTTCCCATCATTCTTATAGTTCCTCTTTAAGTACTTATGGGCCACAATAAGATCTCACTGGAGTCTTCTCTTTTCCAGCAACAATCTCAATTCTCTCAGCCTTTCACAGAAAAGGTGTTTCATCCCTCTGATCATTTTTGCAGCATTCCTCTGGAGGGCTCCAGTATGTCGATGTCTTTCTTGTACTCCACAGCTGGACGTAGTAGTCCAGGTGGTTCTCAACAGAATAGAGCACAGGGGCAAAATAATCTCTTTATGTCAGCAGCATTTTGTGATTAGAGATGATGGAATATATGAATTCCCATTCTGCTGGAATTTGGTGGGAAGAACAGGGTGAAAATTGTTCAACTTTTTAGCAGGAAAAATGTTGGAAATTTCCTATCAATAAGGAATTTTATTTTATATAACTGAGCTTCCTTTGCAAGTTTTCAAATAAAGATCAGCTTGGGTATAGACAGGTTCTTAGTTCGTTATATATTCTTAAGACTGCTCAGGAACCAGAAGCCTAGCTGACAGAGCTTCCAAAACTCCAACTCTGCAACAGGGAATGTAAGGAAGTTGTTTGATTGAGGGAGCAGATGCAAATGTATATCATGTAAATTCCTGCCAAGGAACAGAAAGCATGTTATTTCCATCAGAATATGCTATGTACGTGCTTGCACTGAGCGGAAATTTTATATTATCATGAGCTTGGTTATGCAATGTCAAGGTAATAGTATTTCACCCTATAGCTTTCCCTTCACTTTTTTATTAATTTCATTAAGACTTTGCCCAACTAATGCATCTTGTGTCTTACCATAATCCAGAGATCTCAGCCTAAAGCTTTCATCTTTTCCACTATGGGAATAACCTGAAATGTGACATGTTGCAAGGCCTACCAAATCTTACATTATTCAGCATTCAAAAAGATATTCTCTTTGAGGTGTCAGTGTGTCATTATCAAACCTCAACAATTAGTATTCCCATCCCTATGTGGTGGATGACCACTCATAATCACATGACATATTTTTCCCACAGAATATTCTTGTTCTATTTCTTTTATTACAGATCTCCAAATGACTTGATACACAGATTTTCATGTGGCATGACCTCATGAAACAAACTTACAAAACCTATCACTGTCACTGGCTTTCCTTACTTTACTAATGCTTCAGGTCCTAAGAAAGACTGTTTTTCTCTTAATCCTTTTTCCCCTCTTCCACCATAAAAATTATTACTATGCTATTGCTAGCTTTATACATGCCTTCACACTGAAAGTTAGTTTGAAGACACTATCTGTCTTTTTCATTCACTGCATGTTTTTCTAGTGGAATGAATTATGTTGAGACAGTCTGTCACCACAAAAATTCTCTCAGAGCTACTGCTTTAAATATCTCAGCTGGCACAACATCAGGGCTGCCACCATCCCATGTGTCATCATCTTTTCAACAGGAGTTCCTACCACAATAAAGACTCTCTGAAGCTGTTGTTTGAACGTTCTTCTCTCTATAGTTTTCACAGCTATTTTTTCTGAAGAGTTTTCCATAAATCACTACTGCTTGCTGATTACTTCATTATTCTTTCTAAAAGATTTTGAAACTCCATATTTTTGCAAATACTTATTATCTAACCCAAAAATTAACAAAGATTTAGCTGTAGGATCCCAGAAGTGCTACAGAAGTATACACTTTGAGTTGATAAATTTAGACATAAGCCTAGCAATACAGAAAAAGAATAAAGTAAGTAAGAACTGGGGTTTTTCTTTAGATCCTGAAAAACACCCAGGCAAAAATTGACAGAAAACGGCAATAGCTACTTTCGGCTCCACACATCACCATAAAAATAGATAGGTATTGTGATATAAATCTTTATTAAGTACTCCATGGCATACCTTTAATCCAATTTCTTTATTTCTTTTTTTCCCTCCTTTTTGAGTGATTACTATAAATTAAACAAGAAAAGTGAGACCTGTCATGCATGAGAATCATTAGCTTTCTCAAAAGTTTTATCCAAAAAACATAAAACAACTTCTTATAGTGAAAGCAGAGATGAGGAAGGTGGAAGTTTTTCACAGAAAGGGTCATTGGGCATTGGAATAGGCTGCCCAGGGAGGTGGTTGATTCACCTTCCCTGGAGGTGTTTAAGGCACGGGTAGATGAGGTCCTGAGGGACATGCTTTAGTGTTTGATAGGAATGGTTGGACTCGGTGATCCGATGGGTCTCTTCCAACCTGGTGATTCTATGATTCTATGATTCTATGTTTCTTATTAAAATGCTAGATGCATTTGTCACTCTCTGTACAACATTTCTATGCCCAGGAAGGAACAACAGTAAACCTGTCGTATTTCTACCAGTGCCAAAGGAATTGTGTCACTGTAAGTGAAAAAAAAGTTACTTGCGTGTTTCTTTCCACAATCCACAATAGTACTCTTTTTCCACATAGCCAAACTAATTCTTTCTGAAGTTAATAAAATGTCTAAGAGATGCTAAACAAATGTGTAATTATTAATAAAAAATGCCTTTATTTAAAAATAACTTTCCTCTTTAGTTTTTTTATAAGTTATTGTTCTGGAAGCCAGAACGCAAAACCTGAGGATCATTTAATTACTACAATTATCTTTAAGATGTAATGGAAACTCAGGGTATTCATTAAGGGAACATGGGCTAACTTACAAAAAACAGTAAATTCATATAGGACAAGTATTTTAAATAGATCAGAAATGTCTATGCCACCATAACAAAAATACAACCTTATACTGCATTCAATTTTTGATAGGAGATATTGTATTTTCACTTTTTGAGCAGGAAATTCCAAAATGCCTTAATTATTCATAGAATCAAATATTTCAAAGGAGCAATATTGAAATGTCTCCAGAGTTGTTTGTTCTCAATGCATACCAGTTGTGGATTTTGAGCACAAATCACCATAGGTCTATGCATTACCAAGATTCCTTTTCTAAATAAATATACTAAAGTTAGCCCAAATAAGGTGGTTTTGTCCTGGCTTTTACTCCAGTATTAATTAGATTGCACTTGTCAATAGTGAACTTCACCCCCAGTAACAGCTAACTGTGAGTTTCAGAAGACTGAAGGTACCTTTCTGAGTAATGCAACTGGGCACCTCAATCTCTGCAGGGTACAAGATTAGGTCAGACTTTCTTTTTGGCATTCATATATGATTCAGTGATTCAACATTTAGTGTGACTCCCTGAATCCTTGAATACCTAACACTCCCAGTCACTCTATGAGTTCTTGGAATTTTTCTAATTGGTGAGACATCTCAATGTTAACTATTATAGCATCTAAATTATATTATGGCCTATTTGATATCAATGAAAGAGTTAAAGCTTCTCTGAAAGTCCTTCGGCCCGTAACTAAAATCTTAGGAGCTTAACTAAAAATAATTAGGTCTGAAAATGTTATCTTATTGTATCAAAAGCAATCTCCATTATATTTCTTATTGTTTGTACTTTAGGAGACAGTGATACATCAATCATAATTTTTTTTCTACATTACATCCTCATATTCATGAGGAAGTCATGAGGAAAGTAAACATCTGCTTTCAAGAACTGTGTACAGTATAAAACATATCTTTATCTTCTATGTGTGGGAAGCAATACTTTAAATACAAGATTGTGAAAGTAGTGTATTAAAATCCTAAATACTTGTAGAATGTGTTTGATTTTCTTCTTAATTTTTTTCTGGTGTTTTATGTATTTCTTGGGTTTACCTCAAATAAGCATATACTTCATTTCATCTGAAATACTTTTTACCTCAGCAGTAGATGCCTTTCAGAAGACAGGCAGTGTTGTACTTCAACATATATAAAGAATCCATGTTTCAAACTCTGTATTCTAAAGTGGCTAGATAAAAACTATGGAAAATAATAATTTGTCTTTTCATTGTAGATTAATTTTTGTAACAGAAAAATAGCTATAATTTCTGGGTTTATATATATATTTTTTTTTTTTTATTTTTTTTTTTACAAGCCTAACAGTGTTTACCTTAATAGGCCCACAATGACATCTTGTGGTTACTTTGGGCAAATTTCTACTGTCTTTTCTAGAACTCTTTCTGGCACAAACAGAGAAGTTAAACTTGGTGAAGAGTCTATGTAAGACAGTGCCCTGTAAAAGCAGTTCCAGGTCTTTCTAGTTCAAGAGCAACCATTCCAGCTGCTCTGGTTTTCAGTCAGTGGAACATTAGTAAATTAACTTTTCATACACACCATCTTCTGTGGAAGATGTAGATGATTTTAATTCTGCAATATTATAAAGGTGGAAGGTAAACCTAAAAGAGTGATTTATAAACCCTTGCACAGTCTTTAGGAAGTTCTTATTCTGTTTTGTTATTTCTATTGTTCGGGATGGGTTGTCCATGTGTTGGCTGACTAGCTGTATGTTTTTGTTTTCCATTAGTTCTCAAATAGTTTGATCAAGTATCCATACTCATTCATCTCCATTTCTGCAAATAAAATTTCTGATAAATATCTCTGATTAAGTAAGTATACCTAAAGATGTGCAGCAAATGCTAATATCAGTATCACTGTTAGGTTTTCTGCCTCTGACTTTTTTACTTTACTTTTAACTTCTTGGCTATATCTGCAGTAGATTCTTAATTCCTAGTGATCTTTTCTCAGGGACATTTTGGGGGGGTTGTTACAAATTAGCTTTCTAATTATTTGGGGAAAGCATAGTGGCTAGTTCATATTTTTCTGCACTGAAAATGTCCAATAAAAGTTGAGGATTCATTGGAAATATTTTCTATTTCCTCAGATCTTGTACATATATTTATACACTTGAAAGGCAGTTATCTGCTTTTGGACAGAACAGCAACTTTGGAACTTCACATTTTGCAGATCTATATGCCTTCATAAAATTCGTAAAAAATATTTGATTTTACTGACTGTTATGTATGGCAAATCTTATTAAATGCTCATTTATTGCTCTTCACTGAATACAGATAATCATAGAATTATAGAATCACCAGGTTGGAAGAGACCCACTGGATCATCGAGTCCAACCATTCCTATCAAACACTAAATTATGTCACTCAGCACCTCGTCCACCCATGCCTTAAACACCTCCAGGGAAGGTAAATCAACCACCTCCCTGGGCAGCCTGGTCCAAAGCCCGATGACCCTTTCTGTGAAAAATTTTCATAATGTCCAGCCTACTTCTCCCCTGGTGGAGCTTGAGGCCATTCCCTCTCGTCCTGTCCCATGTCACTTGGAAGAAGAGGCCATTACCCTCCTCTCAGGTAATTATAGAGAGCAATGAGGTCTCCTCTCAGCCTCCTCTTCTCCAGGCTAAACAACCCCAGCTCTCTCAGCCATTCCTCATAGAGCATGTTCTCTAGCCCCTTCACCATCTTTGTTGCTCTTCTCTGGACTCGCTCCAGAGCCTCAACATCCTTCTTGTGGTGAGGGGCCCAGAACTGAACACAGGATTCAAGGAGCGGCCTCACCAATGCAGAATATATAGAGAGAATAACTTTCCTGGACCTCCTGATCACACCGTTTCTGATACAAATTAGGATGCCATTGGCCTTCTTGGTCCCCTTTGCACATTGCTGGCTCATGTTCAGTCACTGTCAACCAACACCCCCAGGTCCCTCTCCTCCAGGCAGCTTTCCAGACAGACTTCTCCTAGTCTGTAGCTCTGCACAGGGTTGTTGTGCCCCAAGTGCAGGACCCAGCATCTGGCCGTGTTAAACCTCATGCCGTTGGATTCTACCCAGCATTCCAGCCTGTTCAGATCCCTTTGCAGAGCCTCCCTACCCTCCAGCAGATCGACACTTGCACACAGCTTAGTGTCATCTGCAAACTTGCTAAGGGTACCCTCAATGCCTTCATCCAGGTCATTGATGAAGACATTGAACAGGGCTGGATCCAGCACTGAGCCCTGGGGAACCCCACTTGTAACTGGCCTCCAGATGGATTTAACACCATTTGCCACCACTCTCTGGGTCTGGTCATCCAACCAGTTTTCCGCCCAGGAGAATGTGTGCCTGTCCAGACCAGAGGCTGACAGTTTCTGTAGCAGAATGCTGTGAGGAACTGTGTCAAAGGCTTTACTGAAGTCTAGAAAGACCACATCCACAGACGTTCCCTTGTCCAGCAGCCAAGTGACTTTGTCATAGAAGACGATTAGGTTAGTTTTGTGAGCCCATGTTGACTGCGCCTGATCACCAGATTCTCTTGCATGTGCTTCATGATAGCACTCAAGATCACCTGTTCCATCACTTTCCCTGGCATTGAGGTCAGACTGACAGGCCTGTTGTTCCCTGGATCCTCCCTGTGACCCTTCTTGTAGATGGGCACTACTTCAGCCAGCCTCCAGTCCAGTGGAACTTGCCCAGTCTTCCAGGACTGTTGGAAGATGATGGAAAGGGGTTTGGCCAGCACATCCGCCAGCTCCTTGGGTGACGCTTGTGGGTGCCTGGTTGGGCAAGCAAGGCTCTGACCACCTCCTCTTGGACCATGGGAGTCTTGTATTCCTCCACTAGTTCCAGGGTCTGTACACAGAGGGAACATCTTTCTTTACAATTAAAGATTGAGGCAAAGAAGGTATTAAGTACCTCAGCTTTTAACTCACCCCCTGTTACCAGCGTTCCTTCTGCATCCAACAGGGACTGTACGGTCTCCCTAGTCCTCCTTTTATTATCGATGTATTTATAGAAAAATTTTTTGTTATCTTTCACGGACTTTGCCAATCTGATTTCTAGTTGAGTCTTAGCCCTTCTGATTTTTTCTCTACACAATCTCACTTCCCTCGTGTAGCCCACCCAAGAGACCTGTCCCCTTTTCCAGAGCCCATAAACATTCCTCTTCTTCAATAATGTTTTACAAGGTCTTGGATGAAGTTAGGGATATGTTAAAACACAGAAGCTTGGTTCAGGAAGGAACACTAGGGGGAGGATTTTAATTATTGGCTGAGAGGTAGGCAATTATGCCACTTCCAGCAGTGCAATGAGAGATTCAGGGAAGAAGTTGGCAGGATGGATGCAGGCTGGTGAACTCCTTTTTGTCAGTGGCTGAAAACTCTCACTGAAGTAAACATCAGACTGATGATATGATCATCGTTTGTATTAAGACTCAACAGCAGCATGAGATGAAGGATGAGGCTGGAAAAAAGGAGGCTCCTGGAAGGCTGCAGTACAGAACTGAACAGAAAAAGAGGTGGAGGCAATGTGTTTGCATACAGTTTCTTCATGATTGCTATTGAATGTGGCCAGATATATCTGTTGCATACAAATAAGTAGTAGTGACTGGGAAGAATGGTGAAATCTGAATAGCCAAGTTTGCCCCAAGAATTATTATGAGATTTAAGCTCTAGTTCTAACGTGAAATTGAACCTCATTCTTGGCATGAAACTGCAGGTTTTCAGTTATTGCTAGTGTATGACTGATGGAGTAGAAATTACCAATGCTAAGAATGACTTGCTATTGCAAACAGTATTACACTGCCTACTGGTATACTTCTCAAGTTAGCACTTTACAATCCTTGACAAAAATAAGTGGCAATACTCATTAAAAATATATTATTTCTAGTAGCTAATCAGCTAATCAACAGCTTGAGGTAATCAGTAGCACATGATACAATACTAGCAAAACATAGAAATAGAATCAAATGCATCAGGAGGGACCTCTGGAGATCTTCTAGTCCAAGCTCCTGCTTGAGGAAGGTCAAGTTGAAGTAGGTTTCTCAGGGCCTCATAATCTAGAAATCAGAATAACTCAAAAGATGGAGAATCATCAGCCTTGCTGGGAGATATATTCCAGTATTTCACAGTGTTTGCTTACAGTAAAACAAATTCTCCCTGCTCTTCAATTAACTTAAATGTCTCTCTTTATTTCTGGTAGAATTCAGTATTTTTTAAATTAATGAATGAAAAGTCATATGTGTTTTTCACTAAATAACAGCTATGTTGGGTTTTGTTCACTTTCTTACACTGACAGTCCAATTTGAAAGAGAATAAAGCAAAATTTGTCTAACTCTATGTGTGGAAATACCTTTGATGTCTACTGGCAATCTTCACTAAGCCATAAACCAGAAGATGCTACTGCTGGCAGAGATAACAATCCAGTTGCCTCAGGAACTTTGCAATATCAGGAAATGAGCAGCATTACACCTTGGTTCCCTAATGATATCAATACAATATTCACTCAGAGACAAAAAGGAATTAATTTGGAATTGCCTGATTAGACATTAAAAACCCCACCTTTTACATAACAGTCTTATGCAAGGATTTCAAACCACCTGCATGCAGCCAGCCTTTTGGCAGATGTGAAGTAAAAACAGAGATAGTTTGTTTGACAGTAACTGTGCATTTTTTGCTTTGGTTTATTGGGTAATAGATTGTCACTCTCAGCTGACTGGCAGCTAATATCAATCAACTCATTAAAAATTCTTGGCCTTCCCATCCAAGCTACTCAAGATCTAGTCAAAACACAGGCAGCCCTGAAACTGTATTCTCCCTCAGGGTACTGGAACAGAACAAATGGAGCACTGTGTTGGTGAGATGATAAAAGCTAGAAGCAATGTTTAGATGAAGGCATAGTTTGTGGTCTCACTGCAGACATGAATAAAAACAGTGAAGAAGAAGGAAAGAGTATGGAAGTCTCCCTCTTACAGCAAAAGAAGGAAACTAGGAACATGTATACAACCCCCTAGGTTAAATGGCATCTTTGGACACCTCATCCAACATTTTCTCAGTAATCAGTGAGTAAAAGGCTCAGGTCCACTTCCCATGCTTAAAAAAGGGATAAATGAAGGATAAAAAAATGTAAATAAGGGTTAAGGAAGCCAGGGATTGTCCTGGGCACCAGGTCATTTACATAGCTTTCTGCAGTGGAAAGCAATCTTCCTGTTGAATCTAGTCAAAAATTGTAGCTAAGAATATGAGCATTGTAGGTCTAGGCATGATTCTGCATACTGCTACAGCACATACCTGGGAAGGTAGAGCTAACTTCTGATATTTATCTGCTGAGGAGGGATTTTGGTTTTGGTTTTAATTTTATTTCAACAGAAAAAAAAGGTATAATCTCAAGACTGTGAACAAAGCACAGCTTCAAGCCACCTCAAAGTCTTCTGCAAACCTTCAGGAAGTTTCTTGAAAAACACGCAGATTTCCAAAATTATTGCACCATCCGCAAAAGGATTCTTTATATTCTATTCTCAAACTCTCTCTCCAATCTTAAAACTGGCATGTCCTTAAGTAATTCTATATATGTTCACTGTAATGCAAGTCTTAAACAGGCACTGTCACTTTGTGTCAGTCTAACCTTTTGCTGAAATTTTCTTCAGCCCCAAAGTTCCAAAAGAACTGTGATAAGACATGGATAGATGCAGATCTCATGGGAACAATGGGATTCCTCGGCCTCACCAACCTTTCTTGTGATAAGGAAACCAGTGCCAACCCTGATACCAATTCACACATAGGGAAAGCAATCTGCCTGCCCATCTTGGATAAATCCACAATTTCTTTCTGAACCCTCTTCATACAAAGAGCAAAAACTAGCAGTTGAGTCTCATACTGTGATATTAGTCAAGGTAAAATACAGCTAAGGTTAATCTTGCTAGCTATGTCATGCTAAAGAATGGGTTTCCTCTGAGATTCAAAACATAGAATCTTCCATCATCTTACCTGCCAGTTTATCTGACAGCACAAGGGGATAGCCTGCTCTTATGCCTTTAAGGTTTTCTTTTTGAAGAATGTCCAGACTTCATGGACTCCTTTGCCTTTCAGGACTCTTTCCCAGGTGACTCTCTCAACCAATGTCCTGAACAGGACAAAGTCTGCCCTCTGGAAATCCATGGCAACAGTTTTGACAACCCTCCTCTCACTTCACCAATAACAGAGAAGGCTATCATTTTGTGGCCACTAAGCCCAGGATGGCCTCCAGTCGTCATATCTACTATGAGTTTTTTGTTCTTTTTAACAACAGGTCCAGTGGGGCACCTTCCCTAAACGGCTTACTCACCATCTCATTCAAGAAACCACATAGATTATCTCCTCTCCACTGTATTTTATTTCCAGCAGATATTTTGTGGATTGAATTACCCCATGAGGACAAGGGCTAGCATTCATGAGGCTTCTCCCAACTGCTTATAGAATAATTCATCTGCTTTGGAAACTCAAACAGCTAATGAAAGTGTTATTAAGTAATGTACAACATTAAGTAAGTTCATTAATTGGGGTTTTTTTTATGTCTTACTGATAATAAAAGTGTTCTGCCACCTACAACGAACTTCCATCATGACTAAGAATTGAAGAAATTGTATGCTAATACATCTTTTCAGTAATAGAATTGTGCAGTATATACTATGATTCAGAAGAGCAATGCTTTTTAAAATCAAACCTGTAAGATAAAGCAATGATACACAGGCGAATACTGGTTACTAGAGCCATGTTACGGATTCAATCTTGAACATACCCCTTATAAGCAGCTCCAGAATAGACTATTGAAAAGGATTTTTATGAGCTTAAAATGCAATAATAAGTATGCAGTAGATACTTGCAATGTTGTAGGAAAAAGAATCTAGAACCAAAATTAATGTGTAAATCTATATGACCTGAATTAAATACTGTGCTGTTTATGACTGGAACTTGAATATAATCTTAGCAATCAAATAAAAGAATAAAATCAATATAAATGACATGATAAAGACACACAGTTAATAGTTGCAGGGAAATACATGAAAAGTCACTGATTTAGTATCCACAGCTCAGATGCAGACTGCTGCGTGGCTGTAACTCATCATCACTGAATTGTTCAGCATAGTTCCTACCTATTCTATTATCCTAGTGCACAGTAGTGGATAGTAACTGTTGTCAAGTGGAGTTTTGTTGCAAGACCCTCAAAGGAAAGTGTATAGTGTCTCAGCTCAACGTAGAGGAAAATCTGAGCAACCAACAAAAGGAGCTTAGGTAAAAGTAGAGAACTTGAGCTTAAGCTTGAAATTAAGCTTCAACTTATGTATTCCTCCCAGCAAATGGGGAGGCTCAGCGTTGTGGCAGTGAGCACGTAGACATTAGCAATGGGAATCATGCTTGCATTGTGTTCTAACTGTATATCACAATTGCTACAGTGTGCTTATGTTTTGATTTCAATACATTGTTAAATCAAAATCCTGTGTAAAGTCAAACATCTTTGCTTCCTGTGTGGAATATCTAAAAGAATCTATTCAGAGAGTATTGTACCCTTGCATAACTTATCATAGTTACATAGAATTAGTCTAAACTGGAGATTTATGAGCTCAGTTCACAAACAGGCAAATGTATGCAAGTCTCCTAGATTTTATTGTAACATATACGTCTTCTTGATTTAAGGTATAAGCAATATTTCTTCCATTTCTAGATGGTGTAGAACACAGTACACAGATTAGCATGATTGATCAGCACTCTGGTTCTAATAACATGAGTTTTCTGTTTTCCTGCAGCTCTTCATCAAGTCAATGTTTAGCTTCTTTTGTAATAACCAAAAGCTTTTAAAATCTCTTTTGCACAAACAAGTGGATGAGCTCTGAAATAATTCATGTCTCTTCTGAAATGAATACTAGCAAAGCTAGGCAAAGCGTTCTAGCCAAAGAACTCCTTATTACTAGAGATGTAAAGACTTTTACCTATTACACTTAGTTCATAATTTCTATAGATCTGAGTATTACATTTTTTGGTATTTAATTTTTTCTTACAGAATGCTGCAACAACCATTTTTATTGCATGCACCAGTATGAGATGCACTTTTATAAACTAGCATATTTTCCCATAGTTATAAAATTAGAATGTGGAAGTTAGGACATCAAGCAAATGAAACATAAGATCAATTTTAAATCAAACAAAGTGAAGAACATTGAATTTAATCCTGTCAGGACCAATTCTTCATAATTCTTAAGTTTATACTGTTCAGGTTGTTAAAATAGGCTTATATTACATCACGCATCACTCTGTGAAAAGCTATTGTGTTCTCATGAATATTTGATTTGAACTCTGAACTTTAAGATGAATTTGTACATTCCATAATCTTTGTAAATTAGTACTATAGTGTAAACTAAGCCCTATACAAAGCAAATTTCTTGATATGAAACATGACTTTGTCCCCATCTTGTAGAATTTTTCTGTATATACTAGCACTTGGTTCAAAAATAATTTTCACTGGTACAACCCGAAACATTCCAAATAATGTAGTTGTGGTATGCAACATAAATTCATCTTGTCATAGAGTTTATATCCCCAAAATTAGGTTTTCATTTAGATGAAACTGTTTATCAGAATTAACAGGGGAGGGATGAGGGTGGGGGAGAGAGGAGATCATTGTATCAGAGCAGGAAAATTTTAGATTCATGTTTTGTTCCAAAGATTATTGATTCCAAACTTGAATCTGAAATATGGATACTAAGTGATAGACTGAGCTTAACCAATATTGTAATATACTGAATGATACTGCTATATTTCTGAACATTAATCCTACCGAACCTCAAAACAATTCACTGCAGCAATGAATAGTTCCTTTATACAACAAGAAGCCAGGATCATGGAGAAATTATTAAATAAATAAATAATCCATATCTTGATCTGGAGGTAAGAGTCCTGCAGTGTAAAACTTGATTTACTGACAGGTACCCTGTGCGGTTCTCCTCTCTCAGTTCTTTTCTGGCACTGATAATACATTTTCCCCGATATACAAAGATTTGGAAATGAAGGTAGAAATGTAGACCCTGGGATCCTTGTATTTGTTTCTTTTTTATTATATAAAAAAAGCTATGGAAATGTTTCAAATTACTATTAATTTCTGTTTTAAAAGTAATTATTTTTTCTCTTCTATCTTTCCATTAGAAGTTTAATTAAATATTTGGAATCATTTTTATTATTATTTTAGTCCTGAACCCACAATAGCTAACTTTTAGCTGTTATTCTTTTACTAGTGTCAGTTCATAGATTAAATAGGTATTTTAATTACCTATCACTGTCGTACAAGTATTCTGTTATAGGCAAGAACTATATCCCTGCAGTCATTGCCGTGCTTGGTCGAGTATGAAGATCATGCCCTCTTTTCCATTTACTTGGTCATCTTTTAAAAATTTCCATGCATTTTTGCCAGAGTCCTTTCAACTACTCACAGAGTTTCAGCTGAGACCTTTTACAAAGTACTTCTGATATCATATTAAAACATTTATTCTGCTAGCTTACAACAGTGTGACAGTTCTGCATAAACACTGTTCACTCTGCCTGTGGTTGATATGCTCAGAATAGATTTGTTTTTAATGAATTCTTCTGTTTTCCTTTAGTCTAGCAGCAAAACTTATTTGTTGAAGTGGAACAGAAGAAGAACAACCAGCAGTAAAATGAGAGAAAAGATGTGTGCGAGAATTATTCAATTAATTAAAACCCCATATTTTAAATATTTTCTTCCTAATCTTTGTTCAGCATGGTTTCAAATATGATATATGTAGTAAATATGATATTCCTTGTTCACAAGTCTGCAAAACAGAAGCAATTTTGCTCTTCAAATTTAAAAGAAACAAACAAACAAAAAAAAACCCCTAGACTGAAATAGTAATGTTAATATATTTGTAATTTCTATATTTCTTTCAGTTATTCTTTGCATGGCATTTTTCATTTCAACTCTGGGAAAAATAAGCTAAAAAAAAAAGGTTTGTTTTTTTTCTGATTTTATTGAAAGACAGTGTTTTACTTCTCACATAAGCCTTCCAGAAGATTTTAAATCTTCTGCTTCAAGCAATGTGTTGATGGAAGAATGTCAAACCTTTCAAAAGTAACACTGAGAACACAAATTACTGACACAATAAACGCTAACAAAAGAAAGCTTATGTAAACAAATAAGAAAATAGAACAAGGCAAGGAACCTTTACCTCAACGTTAGCCTAAGTAGTACAGACTGGCCACATCCATACTGCATAGGTGGTGATGGTGTCTCTTCTCCAGCCCGTACCTGGTATCTCTACAGATTTATAACATAATTGTTATTTTATTTAATTATTTAAAGTTAAGAGTGAAATACATAAAGTCGATTAAATATTTTCTCCTTGTTTGAAGGCTCTTTAGAATGAAAAATATTACAAACTAATTCAATATTACGGGCAACTATTCCAACCATTCCATGTAATAACACCAGATGGCAGCAAGAGCTCTGTTTTCAACCTTCAGGAAAAAAATAGTTACTCGTACGGAAGGTGACCAGTTGTTTTCTACTGGTTTGACTTCTCTCATGAACATATTTTTTCCCCAAGCCAGATTGTTATTTTGGGATTTTTTTTTTCCCAAATGTTTTAGGTTGAAATAGAGATAAAATGTGTTGATTTTTTTAGGCCAGCCTAATCCAAAGCTACTCGAAAAAAATCATTTTACGTTTATTTTTAAAATCCTACGACATTAAAATGGTTCCTTAGAGTAGCACCTTGGGGAAGAGGTAATGTAAGCCTTCAAAGTCTCCTTAACTGAGCTCTCTAATTCTCTGAAATCCTTGTGAACATCCACATTATGGACCCAGCCATCTCTAATGGCCAAATTTGCATTGCACCATGCCAGCCCTGCAAGGAGATGCAGGTGGTTTGAATTATCTTTGACATGAGGAAAGGCGAATTAATTTAATGAATGAGAATAAATAAAAGAAATAAAAATACAGAAGAATGTGTTCACAGAATGAAGAAGTCAATGAATTTTTAGAGTTTCCTTTGGTTTTGAACATTTTTAAAATTTAAAATATTAATACCATTTTTAAGAGTAATATTTCTCAATTTCACTAATTTCTGGCTACTACTTCTCTCTATCTATTTTAGCATCTTCCAACTAATCTGAACAGATCCTTACCAGAATAGACTAGAAGAACTTGTAAGACTCTAGGCAAATTGCCATAACTTTCATTTGTTATTTATGTAATATTTATATCACATGGGATCCTCAGACCAGCATCATATTGTGCTTACTGTTAAATAGACATAAGATAAAGGAAATACATTTTTTAGAGCTGTGAAACTGTACCAACAAGAACATGCAACAGACAAAAGAAAACTAGGAGCTAACACTAACCAGTATAAAAGGCTGTGTGCAAATCATCATGCAGCAGGAGGCAGAGAACACCCACCCTTTGAACGAAACACCCCCTAGACAAGTAACACAGCAGGCAATTCTTATCACCCCAAAAAGTTACAAAAGGACAAAACAGAGCGGCTGATAAGACCACCAAGGATGATTACATAACAAAAGGATCAGACATTAAAAGAAAAATATTGGCATTCCCTTGTGTTTCACCTCTTACTATAAAGATTCCTAAAATGGATCTAGGAAGCTTTGGCATGGTGATATACATTAGTTCCAGATGAAATCTGGAGAAGTGGTTCACTTCCTGGAAGACTAAATTATTAGTTTCCTTCTGACTGAGCTGTAGTGTAGACAAATTTATTTTCCATAAAGTATGTGTCTTGCCACAAATATGAAAGTATGGCACCTTCTGAATCTAAAAGCACACACTTGAACTATACTTAATTTCCTTGGTTGTGTAAGGTTTCTCTTTTCTGTTGTTATTGCTATCTTTGTACTTAAAAAAAAAAAAAAAAAAAAAAAACAAAAAACCACACTTTATCAACAAGTAGTACCAGTCTAATCACACAGTTCTACATTGCTAGGTTTTGGAAATGTGAAAATTCAATCTCAATAAATAAAAATGTTTTCCATTTTCAATCTAATGGAGTAGAAAAATGAACTACAGAAGACGAGATAAACAGCAGTAGCAGTAGAAAGTACATTTACATTTTTATGGAAAGAAAATACCTTTGGGAATGCTTGTTTTATTTCCTTTAATTATAATCTGCATAAATTCTTAAAACCCTACACAACTTTTCTAAAAAATGACAGTGAAAATCCATCAGATGTTTAAAATAATTTTGTCTTTTGCTATAATTCTGATATTACAAATAAATTCAAAAGGAACTACTTCTATTTTGTTCTCTGCTCTTATGTGATCTTCCTTGGCCTCAATGACTGAGTCATTTTGCAGTGACTCACAGACTTACAGAAGATGATCATTTATCTTCCTTTTAGATTTGTATTTCGGTATAATTACAGGTCTTCACAGATATTTTATTTTCAAGAGACACTTAATCTGAGTGTCTCTTGACAGCTCTTTATTTTTTATTTCAAAGTTCTAATTAGTTTGTAAATTATTCACAACTACCTTCTCTCTGGACTCATGTCCAGGATCTCTAGATCCTGCTAAGTGGTTTTACATATCTCATCCCAACATCCCTTTCCATGTACTTTTTTCCAGTTCTTTCCCTCACCCATCCAAATCTTCTCCTTAGCCTCATACCAGATTGATGATTACTTCCCTTCTTCAGAAGGTTTCTACCCCATCTCTTTTTAAGGGCATAACCTGTCTCTGATCTGTATTCACTCTCAGGGCTGCCTGCTGTATTGCATCAAGTTCTGATTCATGCCCTTCCCTTTAAAGCACTTAGTTGTTTTTACTCTGTCATCTCTCATTTTGTCTTGTCTCTTCTTTTTCTTATCATAGCCTCTTTACCTTACTAGAAACACCCAGTGTCCTGTTTTTCCACTAATTGCTTTGCACATCTATCCATTTCATTGCCTGCATCATTTCATTGGAATAGTTTGCTATCCATCCTCAAGACCAGCTCTGAGACAGACATACACGAATCAGTAAAGTGTTTAACAGCCTATACTTAGCACAAGCAGTTCTGTGCAGGTTAAGGAGATGTGCTGTCTTCATAGACATAAGCGGTAATATATGGAAAATGTAGGACACCATATGAAATTATCAGATAAGTATATCTTAAAATTGAATACCCGTATTCTCTTTGTCTGCATTTAACACCAGAAGACAAGTTTCATTACCCCTTCCAGACTGCAGAGGCTGCAGTTGCAATGCGGTCAGTGCAAGAAGATAGTTCACATGAGGGATGAGAGGAGAGGATGACAGTTAAATCAGGTTTTGGCAGCTAACATGTTTTAAACTCTGCCAGTGTTTCCACTTGAACTAGAAATTTCACTGAAGGTGTTTTGTCTTTGAATTTGTCTGGTCACCTATTTTGATGCCTTATCCTGGATGCAGAGCATTACTTTTTCTACCACCAGTTTTAAATTACTTTTAATAGGAAGGATTTGTGAAGAATCCTACGTCTTAGTAACCTCAATGAAGAAGTCTAGGGTTTAGGAGCCTTTCTCACTCCAGATTCATTGGTCATCTCTCTTTAGTTTGAATTGTACAGAACCAAGTCCTGTATTGTAGGCTATCTGCTTTGACTCACATGTTCACACTCCAGCAGACACTGTTCTCTAACACAGTGTAGAGAGCTTTAGCTCTTTTGCCTCTCCCTGTTCACTTGTAGACCCTGTTACTCTGTAACTGACTATTCTCAGGACTACTCTTGCCTTTCTGCTGTGCTTGAAAAAGCTTGTGATTGCATTTATGTTGAGTTTTGCACGTTTCACAGAGTACCTTTAATTTCACCTGTAGACTTTAACTTTTGTTAGAAAATCCTAAAAATATAGCCTGGTGATACCTGCATCTGGATTTCTGCTTGAGTCTGCAGGAAGGCAAAACACAACTTCAAAGAGGGAAAACATATCCAGACATTTCAGTAAGACATTACCTCTGATATTTAGTATTAGTGTGCAGAAAGAAGTAAACTAATGCAGATCCAGCTTTAATATTCAAGCAGATATATCTCAGCCATGGGATAATGTTTTGTTCTATATCAAACCCCAACTACAAAGAGAAAGGAGACCTATATTCCAAGTATCCTTCATTATTAGGTTCGTATTCTACATAAACTAGCCTGAGTTCTTGTCCTAGACTGGTCTTATCACAAGAAAACCCTGAAATACTTATAGCAACCCTCTGTTAGCCCTTGACTTCTGCATAATTTGATCCAGTGTATATTTCTCAAATAACATTCTTACTTCTGGAAATTTCTGCTGTATCAGAATGCCTGAACATCTGAGTTTAGGTGTTTGCATTTGAGAAAAATATGTAGGACCTCATTATAACCAGTATAGACCTTAGGTTCCACTCAGCCACCCAAATGCATATAGTGTCTTCTGAGATGATGCCCTAGCATACCTGTGATACGCGCATAAGACTGTCAGTTGTCTCAATTGATCTGGCATAAAAATTGCAGAAGGTTTCCACTCTGGTAACTGGAGATCAAATGGTTTATCCTACAAAAAATCAGAAAATACTTATGGTTGCACAATCAAATCAACCAATATTGAGAGTCAACTGAGCATGCAGTGACATAGCTGATAAGCTCCTGGATGTCATAATTTAATTGTCTGAATTACTTTTGAGACTCCATGTGCTAGAATAGGAGCTTTTACATGAGGCTAGGTCACACACATGCCTCACACTCATAGCTCTCTTATTGTGGATCTGAAAACTCCTCTATTGCACCACTCAGTGGCAGCACTGATCCATTACTCCAGATAGATTAGAGACAGATCTTTTAAATTCTTTAGGAACACAGCAGTCAAAGGGACTATTGGTTGTTAAACTGAACTACGGAAGAACTAAGAAAACTATATGGTTGGCAAGCCATATAGCTCAATTTTTTGTTTTCAAGGGCTTCACTTCCCTTGCTGAAATCTTCTTTTGCTAATGACTTAATTCCTGATAAGGTTCCCTGCATTTGAGCACAACACATCTGAATTGATTTCATGGACTTAACAATAAATGTAAGTATTATTTTCTGTTTCAGTCACTGATTAAATCTGCTTTATGAAGGTACCAGGCTGTGAAGGGTTAAGGTTCTTACCTGTCCTGAAGACTAATCCTTCCTACTTTCCTTATTAAATTGTATCTATATTTTAATTATCTGTTAAGGGGAAATGCTTTATCTGGAGTGGGGCTGTATTTGTGATGTATGTACATGATCTTCCTGCAGCTGGGATACTGTGAGAGCCAGAAGAGGCACAGATGGATTTGCTTGTGTTTTCTTTTTGCCAAACAGCCCAGATTGGAAGTCTCAGCCAGAGACTGGAACAGATGCCCTAGCCAAAACACTGGAGATCAAGAAATATAAGGCTCAGGTACCCAAGTCTAGTAAGGTAGTGTCATTGTGCATGTTTAAGAGTTTTGATACCTTTCGTAAGGCTAACAAATGTAAGACATACTATGTTTGACAGCCCTTCTGGAGTAGTAACCAGAAGAAACACCCTAAGGGAATTAAAGTGACCATAACTGTTATCCAGTTTGTGCCCCTTTATGTTTCTGTCTTTGGCTGTAACACAACTTGGTTTTGAACAGCTTCTTGTTTATCTAGATATCAAGGTAGCTTAACATGCAACTTCCCTGTCTATGGAGAAATCACCACTCACCTTAACAAGCTGAACTGTCTCACGGTTGTCTCATGATCCCAGGACTTTTGAACCAAGCACTAGTCTGCTTCAAATGAATCTAGAGGTGTCTTTGTTGCTTTAATGGCAAATAAATTTAGATATATCTGGAAGATGCTAGTACTATGACTCACTAGTTTAAACGAAATTTTAGAAAGTGATAAAGTATTTCTATAAGTCTAGCAGTCCTGATTTTCCACCAGGTAAGTTATGTAAGCATCATCAGTTGTATTTTTAGAAATTTTACCTGCAAAATTAAAAAAAACAATACCACTCCATACTGTACAAATAAGAAATATTTTTCTAGTTTTTGACTCAGAGTATTATCTTGCACCAATATTTATGAAAACCATTTTTAAAGTCGAAGGCAAATCCCGTTGAAAATTAAAAACTGGTTTTAAAATAAGAAGTTGTGCCAAAAAGTCAGATTCACCACTGAAATCCTTTAATTATTCACTTCCTCTATGTTTACCAATTGTTACTAAAAGCGATTATTTAAAATCACACTATCTCAAAGTGAACTTAGCCACATTTTGCTATGAAAAATTTTTTGCCACAAGATGTCAGCATTCTACAAATTGCAGTATGAGATCACAGTCTATCCCTTCAAATATTTTCCTCATTGTGGCTGAAAGCTACAAAATAATACCTTACATGGCTAGTCATCTTTTTTATATATATAAAGATACTTAAATGTAATAAGGAGTAAGCACAAAGATCAATATGCCTTCAATTTATGCACAATAGTGTCTTATTCTGCTGTGATCCAATTGGCACACAGGGAAATCTTTGGTAAGACCTTTTCAGTTTAGTGACTCCTTCACTGCATGTGACTATCCATTCAATTTTAATGAAATTAAATACAAATGCATATATGAAACCGTGTATTTATTGTCAAAATTCAAAAATATCTCATTGTACACAAATTACCAAAACATTAAAATGCATGTTATTTCTGAAAACTGTTATGTCTTGTATTTTAAACAAGGATATTTTTTATTCTTTTTCAAATTAATTTTTGTCCTTAGGAAACATTATTGATGACCCCTCTAGTTCACTTAAGGACATAATGTAAACTATAGTATCAACTCACATTGTTAATTTCAACATTTTTTCACAAACTGAATGGACTTCGGGTTATTATTAAGAAGCTGCAGTCCTACATGAATACTTCTTCCCAGATTTAGGAAAACATTCTTTTGTCTAATATTACTGTTCATAGTTTTGTTAGATTTTAAAGAGGAACCACAATAAACCTTGAATATCTTTTGAAAAGTATAGCATAGCACAAATTTACATAGGATTAACAGTGACATGACGTTGCATGTATAAAGATTCCCTCACTTGCTGGGTTTCCCCTTATTTTTACACTAAGAACATTGAAGGGTGATCAAAGTTTCTTTAAGAAGCTCAGATTTCTCTCCTTAGTTAACATCTTCTCCTTAGTCTTTACAGGGTACTCACACTGCCACTTATTCCTCAGACTTGGATAATCAGACTGAGAGAATCACAGAACAGAATCACAGAATCACAGAACAACCAGGTTGGAAGGGACCCATCGGATCTTCTAGTCCAACCATTCCTATCTAACACTAAACCAAGTCCCTCAATACCTCATCCACCCGTGCCTTAAACACCTCCAGGGAAGGTGAATCAACCACCTCCCTGAGCAGCCTGGTCCAATGCCCAATGACCCTCTGCGTGAAAAAACTCCTCCTAATCTCCAGCCTAAATCTCCCCTGGCGGAGCTTGAGGCCATTCCCTCTCGTCCTGTTCCCTGTCACTTGGGAGAAGAGCCCAGCTCCCTCCTCTCTACAACCTCCTTTCAGGCACTTGTAGAGAGTAATGAGGTCTCCTCTCAGCCTCCTCTTCTCCAGGTTAAACAACCCCAGCTCTCTCAGCCGCTCCTCATAGGGTCTGTTCTCCAGCCCCTTTACTATCTTTGTTGCTCTTCTCTGGACTTGCTCCAGAGCCTCAACATCCTTCTTGTGGTGAGGGGCCCAGAACTGGACACAGTATTCAAGGAGCGGCCTCACCAGTGCTGAGTACAGAGGGAGAATCACCTCCCTGGACCTGCTGGTCACACCATTTCTGATACAAGCCAGGATGCCATTGGCCTTCTTGGCCACCTGGGCACACTGCATACATGGAAAAACATCATGAAAAACTGTGGCAGGGTCTTAACTGGGTGCAGTCTCACGTTTGCTCAGAATCAGATAAAATTAATCCCCATGCCATTCTCAACCACTTACTCCCAGAGCAGAAAGGAAGGTAGGAGCCAGGCCCAGGAGTGGTTTGCTCTGGGGGCAGTGATGTGTTGGTAAAGGGGGCTACTGGAAAAGGTTCAGGGAAAAATGCGCATCATGTGTTAAGGCATCTGAGGTAACACATGAAAGACTACAGGGAAAGGAAGAACAATATTTAACTTGTTATAGAAAGACAGGAGGGGTGTGGAATTCTGCTATGCAGGCATTTACACATGTTAAATTCTGGGAGAAACCCTAGGTACTTGTATTTTTAATATTTCTGTCAGGTATTTAGAAAATCTGAAGGGAGAAAAAAATAACACCACAAAACCCAGACACCTACAATTAGCAGAAATCAAAACAAGCTGAACAGGCTTATAAAAAAGAACCAAAGCAGTTATTATTTTCTGTGGGAAACTTCGGCTGGTCCAAGGAGTTAGAGTGTGTGAACTTAAACATTGACCTTGGATAGCTGCCTATATCCTTGGAGAAGATGGAAGGTGCCAAGAAAAGCCGAGTAAACAAGATTAGGAAGCTGTCAGGTCCCAGGTGGAATCACCCAATTATGAAGTTACAACTGAGAAGGAGTCGTCCAATTATGAACCGTTGGTCTTCAGCTAAACCAGTCATGTATGGACATGCAGCTCAGGAAGGGGTATAAAAAGTCTTGTAAAATCAATATAGATGATCTTTTGACCCACAACTTCTAAGTGTCGTGGATTGCCCCAACCTCGACATCTGGTGACCCTCGACGTGATTGCAGCACTTGGACCATAGACAGTGGACCGGAGACCTGTGAGGACTTGGACAACGGATCTGCAGAGCCATGAGTACCCAGAGAAGTTGAGTGGTGGAGGAGCGGAACTCTGAGGCTGCAAACTGAGCATTGAAGGAAGACAGTTTCCAATGCTGCCGGCTGGCTGGTGGGCAAGAGAGTCTCCAGAGCTGTTTGCAGAAGAAAACACCTGGATTGAGGTGATCTGCTGGGAAATATGGGTACTTCCTTAAGTAAGGAGGAGACAACAATTGTTTCCATGTGGAAAATGATCCTGCAAAAATGGGGAGTTAAGTTTGAAGAGTCAGACTTGCGAAAAATGTTCCTGTGGAGTGAAAAACAGGGATATGAAGCAACTACTGTAACTTCCTTTAATGTTACTATCTGGAAGAAAGTGGATGATAAACTGGTTGACTCTGCTATGCGGGGGGATAAAGACGCAGCAGCACTTTTACAAACATGGTGTCTTCTTTATGAGACCCTGAATGATTTTAAGATGCAGTGCGACCAGGTGGAGGACATTGCTCCTGCTCCTGATACCATAGAGCATTTTGCGTCTCCCGTGTTGCTCCTTGCAGAGGAACCAATTCCAGGATATAGGCTAGATTCCAGAGCACACCCTAGAATTCATGACCCGTGGAGGAGAGGGGAGTTTTGGGATGATTCTGATGATGGGATGTGCGCAAGACACCTTTTCATGGCCGGCGGTAAAACTATTAGAATACTTGTAGAGCTGCCAGGCCCCAAGTGGAATCACCCAATTATGAAGTTACAACTGAGAAGGAGTTGCCCAATTATGAACTGTTGGTGTTCAGCTAAACAAATCATGTATGGACATGCAGCTGAGGAAGGGGTATAAAAAGTCTTGTAAAATCAATAAATATGGTCTTTCGGCCCACAACTTCTATGTGTCATGGATTGCCCCAACCGCAACAATTTTCATAGATTATTTTGTCATTTTACATAACTATCTGATGAATATATTAGGGTAAAATAAATGCCATTTCTTGTAAAGATTCCCTAGTTGTTGAATTTCCTATTTTCTTCTAAGGGTGGCATTAAGCAGAAACATTTTCCCCGGATCAAGAATGACTAAGATAAAATGAATTTAAACTATGAATAAAGAAAAGAGAGCTGTGTGCCACAATAGACAAGGAGATCCAAAACAACTATTACACGAGACAGAAATGACTCTGAGTGAAGAAGTCATCTCTACAGAATCAGGACCAAAGATAAGATAGTCTAGCACCCAGAGGCCAAAATTTACCTTCATCCAGTGCAAGAACTGTCTTATTTATTTTCTTTTTTACCAGTGATTTACCCATACATGGACTATCCTGTAGCTGATTAGCTTTAAAATACTTTGACATTAACTATGTCAAAAGCCTTTTGGATATCTAAATAAATTGGAAATGAAAGAGACTGCTGATAAGCACATGGTTGCTGACACTCTCAAAAGACCCCTTCCACTTATAAAAGTCATGTTGTGTCTTCTCAAGTGTATTTGATTTATACAAGTATGCATTAAGATAATGGACTTAATGGCCCACAGGACATCAGGATAACATAAAAGTCTGCAGGATCTCAACAGACTCTTCTTCTATAAGAGGAATAGTGCAATGCTGGATAAGAAATAACTCATTAACTATATATTAAAAATAAAAATCTAGTTTATCAAAGTGTATACTTTATGCTCTGATAGAGAAAGTCAGGTAAAAAGTGAATGAACAAGGAACTCTTGGACAAACTTAAACACAATAAGGAAGCCTACAGAGGATGGAAGCAAGGGCAGGTAGCATGGGAGGAATGCAGAGAAGTTGTCCCATGAGCCAGGAGTCAGGTCAGGAAAGCAAAAGCACTGATAGAATGGAATCTGGCCAAAGGCAACAAGAAAACCTTCTCAAGACATACTGCCCAGGTCACAGAAAGCAAAGGCAGGAACTGGGAGACAGAACTGTCCCCTATTGGAGAAGATGAGGTGGAAGACCATGTAAGGAACTTGGAGGTGCACAGGTCCATGGGACCTGAGGTTCATCTGTGGCTCCTGAGGGAGCTGGTGGATGAAGCTTCTAAGCCACTATCCATCATATTCAAGAAGTTGTGGTAGCCCAGTGTAGTTCCCTGAGACTGGAAAAGGGGACACATAACTTTTTGTTTTTAAAACACAAAGAAAGTAAGACCCAAGGAACAACAGGTCAGTTGGTCTCACCTCTGCACCTGGCAAGATCACAGAGTAGATCCTCCTGACAACTCTGCTGAGGCACACAGAAAAAAAAGACATGATTTGTGACAGCCAAATGGGCTTCACTAAGGGCAAATCATGCCTGACAGATTTAGTGACCTTCTAGAATAGGGCTACAGCATTGGTGGATGGGGCAAGAATACTGACATCATCTCCCTGGACACGTGCGAAATATTTAACACTATCCTGCACAACATCACTCTTTCTAAAGTGGAGAAACATGGATTTAATGGATGGAGCATTCAGAGGATATAGCACTCAGGAATAGGCCGAATGGTTGAACTCAGAGAGCTGTGGTCAATGGCTCAATGTCTCAGCAGAGACTAGGAACAAATGGTGTTCTGCAGGGGCTAGTGTTGTTTAACACCTTTGTCATGGGCTTGGACAGTGGGATTGAGGGTATCCTCAACAAGTTTGTCAGTGACACCAGCTGTGTGGTGTGGTCGATGTGCTGAAAAGATGAGGTGACATCCAGAGGCTCCTTGACAGATCTGAGACCTGTGTGAACCTCATGAAGTTCAACAAGGCCACATGTAAGGTCTGGCACCTAAATCAGGGCAATCCCAAGCACAAATACATTCTCTGGGCAGAGAAAGGATTGAGAGTAGCCCTGCAGGGTGGGACTTGGGGGGTACTAGTGGATGAAAAGCTCAACATGAGTCGAAAATGTTTCCTTGCAGCCCAGAAAGTCCACAGTATTCTGACTTGCATCAAACAAAGTGTGACCAGCAGATCGAGGGAGGTGATTCATCCCCTCTGCTCTTCTCTCATGATACTTCACTTGGAGTAGTGCATTCAGTTGTAGAGTCCTCAGCACAGGGAGGACATGGATCTGTTAGAGGACAACCATGAATATGGTCAGAGGTCTGGAACACCTCCCATATGAGATCAGGCTGAGAGAGTTGGCTTATTTAGCCTGGATAAGAGAAGGTTTAGAGCTGCCTACAGGAAATTTGGGGAGGAGGTCTTTATCAGGGAGTACAGTGGTAGGATGAGGGGTAATGGGTTTAAGCTGAAAGAGGGTGGATTTAGACCAGATATTAGGAATAAATTTTTCACTATGAGGGTGGTGAAGCACTAGAACAGGTTGCCCAGAGAAGCTGCAGATGCACCATCCCTGGAGGTGCTCACAGTCAGGCTGGATGAGGCTTTGAACAACTTGATCTCATGGAAGCTGTCCCTGTCCACGGTATGGGGAGTTGGAACTAGGCAATATTTAAAATCCCTTCCAACTCAAACCATTCTATGAGACTATGTGTGCATGTGTACTTTTAATAAATATGAAAAATGTAATCACTTAACTTGAACTATTTCACTGCAAAAAATTTCTAACATTTCTACCTTAGTTTTAAGCAAATAATACAAACGTCAGATTTTCCAGACCACTCAAGCTCAAATCCTCACTGTGTTCTCTTCGGTTAATGAAATGCAGCCTTGCTTCTGTGAGGTCAGGGTTATGTTCATGCAGTGGTGATCCTTTTCTGCATCACGCAGAGTGGTGGTCCTCTTCTGGATCACCCCCCAATCTATTTAAAATGATACAAATTTAATGTGATTGTTTCATGTGTCTACATATGTGACATATCTTCTCTGCCATCTTGTTGCTCATGGCCATACCACTAGATATTTAATCCTACTGTGACAATTATAGGTGACTTACAGATACAAGTTTCTGCTGTCCATTCGTTCCTTTAAAGAGAAACAAGGCTTAAGACTGCCACAAATCAGTATGTTCCAATCAGTATTTTCCCTTTGTACCTTGTTACCACTCCTTGATCCCATGAGTCTTAAGAGGCATACTTGTATATACTCCTTTAATTCAGCTACAGGATCTGATCCCAACTTAGTAGCTTGCAGATGGAGCTCACTAGAAGGGGAAAATTTTTCATTTCCTTGTCCCTGTTTTGCTTTTTACTACTGTCCTTGTCCCTGTTTCCAGCCATTTGGTACTCCATTCAGTCATTCTGGTGAGATCAACCCTTCTCAGTAGCTGCAAGTTTCAAGTTGCACAAGGAACAGCACGTCAAGGGAAAAAAGAAAATCATGAATGGAGAACACAAACATAAATCAAACACTTTAATGAGGTTATTGTTAATGCTAGTTCATGTTTCAAAAGGTGATATAGAGGGCAGCTCAACACTGCCTCCTTGAAAAAGGTTTTAGTCTGCTTAATGAGCTCAAAGCAACCAGGTGATAAACCTTCTATTTTGCTTCTGTGTCTAAACACGTGATTAAGTTTACTATTACAAAAGACCAAATTGTTGAGAATGTGATTGTACATGCAAACTAAACTGACTGAATTATAAAATCCCAGGAACTTATTTGCATGTTTTAACTGGGACATGAACTTTTTGAGGATACATTTCCTCAAAATGTTTGTTCCCTGATGAGATTAATTCTTAAATTATTCTTTATACATAAGATAGATACATAAGTCACTAGATCTCTTTAAAAGCATGCAGGACTTGTAGTTTCAGAGACCAAAACATTCCCAATTAACTCTAGGAAAGGGATTCATTAATAAGTATCGTTTTCCTGGACAGCTGAGAAATAAAAAAAAGTGTTTAGATAATTTGGAAAACCTAGCTCTTATCATCATTTTTCTGACCTACACAGCACTGAGTAACTCAACACACAGAAACATAGGATATTCATGAAAGCCTCTTATTATTTTTTTTCAAGTCTTCTTTTTAATATCAATGGGATCTAGCGCAAAATTTCAGTTGTTGTCACGTTATTCCTATGGCAGTGTCAGCTACCATGAAAAGAGCTTCTATTGTGGCATTTTCTGACCACTTCTAGAGGAGATATACCTGCCTCTAAATTTTCCCTTTCAGTTACAGGAAGTTCAGCAACGGAAAAGAAAAGCATGCAGATCAGAACTGTTGATTCAAAGAGCAACTAAAATGATCTTCCCTGGGGCTTACAGTTGTCTGGTCAGACTCCACTTGACATGGGGAAAAGTCCACAACATGCTGTACAACATAGGCAAAATGATTTTCTCAGGACAAATTTCTCTCTGTAGAATAACTGCAAGCCTCCTGGCTGATGCTTAGACTACTGAAGATAGTCTACTTCCCTACAAGTTATCAGCTCTCTCACTGTACCAGCAGCAACACTTACCTGTTGCCATCATTGATAACAACTGTTAAATACAGAAGTAACTCTCTGAATTGTTGCAATCTTCTGCAGATATCTGAAAGAAAAAGAAAGTACAGCTGAAAAATCTCAAAACTCAGAAACTGCTGGAGTTCCTCTTGTAAAAAGTATAAGTCAGACAAATTCATATAGGACACCAAGAGCTGTTAAATATATTAAGTGCTTTGAGCTTGTTCTCTTCTATTGATAGGTACGCAAAACAGAGGTAGTGCTGAAATGGGATGTTACCTGGAGACATATCTTGGTCTCCTGCCTAATAACATGTATATGCAGGATTTCTGTAAAACTTAGCGGAAATACAACACTGCTTTTTAAAAAGAGCTTGTATAAGCACCACCTTTCACTTCCTGGGATAAAATTCTTTTATAGTGTGCTCTTTTATGGCAAAAAGAAAGAGAAACAAAAAGGTGATGTGGGTAGGGGAAAATGGATGGGGAAGACTTCCAACTCAGGCAATTTTCTGACCTGTTCCGTAACATGCTACTGTATATTTGATGGAGCATAGTAAACTGAATAAAATACAAAAAAAACTTCTGTGACTGGAAACTTCTTAAATTGAAATTTTCATTAAACTACACACGTTTGTGCAGCAAAAATACTCCACCAAATTGATTGAACTACAATTTGCTTCCTTGTTTCTGAAAAGCACTATAGTCACACATTTAGACTAAGCACAGAAGAGTCTGCAGATATCAAGATCTATGCAACCTACCTCAGAATAAATCATCTTAGGTTGTCAACACACAGAGAAGAGTCTGAAATAAACCAAATAAGTGCGGACTTTGAAGTGAATTGGTTATGATTGATGTGCTGTGCTACGAGAAGATCCTCTACTCCCTTGGTTTGCGCTGCTGATGAAAAAACTGTTTCCCACTATGGCACTTGTTATCATCAAGAACACATAAATTGCTATATATATAAAAGCTAGTTAACTGAGAAATAAGCACATCGTAGAACTGTATTTTAATTAATTTGCCTTAGTGATATCATGTGAGTTAGCACAGTTATAGATTTCTCTTAACCATTTAATTACCTCACATGCATATAATTAATGTAGTATTGTCATTAAGATTTTTAAGTATTATCTACTGTAACTTCCAGGTACTAATATATACTTCCTAAGCAACATTTAAACTCATGTCAGATCAGCTTCTGCTGAGCTGTTCCAAAGGACACTGCTATAGTGAGAATATTGCCATGTTGATCTCTTGATTGATATGTTGAAATTATAACAAGTACGGCTCATGCTACCTTGCTTTTCCTAGAGTATGAAAATTTGACTCTTAGGCATTATTTACTTGCTTATTCATAATTTCTGATACTAAACACTGGGTAAGGAATGTATTGGCAATGACTGGGAGTTTTAATTCAGTGCAACAAACTACCCATAACTGAGGCACAATTTCTAACCATGGGAAGGCTGCAGACTGAACTTTCACTTCTATGTGATTTGTAAATGTACAGGCCAGAGGTAATTGTATCATAGAAGAGGATAAGAATATCATTCTTTACAGTTAGGATTTTTTCTTTTAATTATTCATTCCAATAAGATTTTTTTGCCAGAGATTTTATAAAAACATATTCTCTAACTGAAGTAAAATATCCATATTATTATTTTTTAAAACTTTACTCTTTGTTCTCTTCATTTTTGTAAAAGGAACTATGTTCTTGAACATCTAAAAGTAGTTTGTGCAAAAAATAAATAACACTGAGAACAGTCCTTCAGTACCAAGGACAATAGAATGAACAAGCTTATTCCATTTCAGGTTACAATGATTTGTCCAATATAGGCAAACTAAAAAACCACAAAAAAACAACCCTACACAACAAAACAATTAATAAGTACACAAAGTACACAAGTGTGTTTATTACATTTTTGCAAGCACTTTGTTCTACATTTCAAAAACGCCACCATCAAGCTGTTGGCACATTTATGTACAAAACAGATTATTTGTAATGCCTGCTACAAAGCATTCTTTGTGAAAATACAAACTCTAATACCAGAGAAGAGCCAAAAGCATTAACATCATTACATGAGTTTAAAAGACATAGCTTTAAAAATCAGCACAAACGTTTTAAGACACAGAACTGAAACACTACAATATAGAATCCAAAAGAGGTTCCTAATACTGTTTGCAGAACTGTAATACTGGTACTGCACATTATCAGAAAACTGTTGACCCTGTAGTACAGCCTAAGTGTAAAAAAAAATAAATCAAAATCCCAAATCAAAAATGCAACCAAAAAACCCCCAAATCAAGCAAAAGAAAAGAAAAAGAAAAAAAAATCAATCAACTAATACTACTTAATGCATTATCATGCCACAAATAACTATAGTATTACCCTCTACTTACTACAAGAATTGTTAAAAATTACTGATGATGCATAACTAGTAATAGTACAAAGAAGATTTACTCAAGAATTTTTATTATAAATGCACTTACACTGAGAGAGAATTCACAATGGTCCAATAAGTGCACAAAACTACCTAAGAATTTTAACACTGACAAAAATGTCTTGTCAGGCTACATCACTTTAAAAGACACTTTACAGCATTCTTGTAGCTTTAGAAATTGGCAAAAAAAAATCCAGCAAATTTGGTCCAATTATGCTGATTTTCTTCAATAGGGTTTTTTGTTTTGTTTTTGATACAGGTAATTCTTTCAAATTAAGATGACCTATGTTTCTGATAACATTTTCCTATCAAAATAAAGGCTCAGATATATTATGATACTTTCAAATAATAAGATTTATAGTGGTCTTTCACCTTACTTTAACATAATACAGGTAAACCAAAATATGTAGGAAAGCTAGAAGCTAAGCTATAACATTTATGGAAGTCTCCTTTAATATATCTTCTACAGTTCAGACAGGTGCAATCTATTTAAATTTTTAAAGCAGGTAAAAAGACATTTGACTTCTATGGTCACTGTATTTTTGATATATTACTTTCATAAATGTAGCTAAGCAGTAATTTCTCACATCACCACATGAATAGCTCCAATTTAGCAAAACCATCATTGAATTAAAGTGAGATCATTCTGTAAAAAAACTATGGATAACTATATCACTCAATTAACAATTGTCTATATACTCTAACTCTTTAACAGGTAGCCGTGGTATTGAATTCCTTCAAAAGGCAAGTGGCCATGCATTGTTAGCACCACGGTCTGCATGCTCACAATACAAACAGGAATTATCACCCATGGAACTTGGAACAAGAGAATACTCTTAAAAAACATCAATAATATTAATGCAATGTTAACAAAGATAAGAAGCACTTTTTTTTTTCTTTTTTTTCTTTTTCTCTTTTTTTCTTTTTTTTTTTACCCACTATTACAAATTTAGAAATTGCACCTTTGATTGTTTAAAACCTTCTTATGACCTTCATTTAAGCTGATCAGGGTCCACCTGGCAATTTTTCCAAATACACAGGAAAGTCATCAGAATGGTTTCTTTATATATTGTACATCATGTACAATGGTCCCTTTGAAGTATACCTGTAGTTAAAGTACTTATTGAATTCAGAACTAAAAAGTATAAAAAGCTACTATTTTTCCCAAAAAACATATAAGAAACAATGCAAAAGGTGTTATGCATAACACATACAAAGTGATTAAAAAATCAAACACATATTTGTATTTGACAACTGTTTAGTATCCTTGATCTAGCAGAACTAATTAAGGATTCAGGGAAAGGCTATTTAGGAGCTTTGTGGTAGAGAATAGTCACACAAAGTAAGAACTAATTACGGAACCAAGTGCTAGACAACCAAGAATTGTACATGGGTAATATGTAAGTCACCCAAACTATCTTTTGTGAGAAGCACTTTCAATTGTTTTTAAAATGGTTGGATGGCCTTTAGTTAACAACAAAGCATTCACAAATTAGAAAGTAAGACAAGGGGGGGTTTATGTGTAAGCATTGAGCCGCTCTTTAGAACGAGTAGAATGAATATCATGAAGCTCTTGTTCCTCCTTTGATTTAATATCCTCATATTTTTGCATTCTGCAAGCATCTTTCACATAGGCCCAATTGGCAGACAACACCATGAGATAATGGACCTGTAAGAGAGGTAACATAGAGTTAGGAACCAGTTGAGCTAGTCAGAATACAGCAAGTTCAAACTTCAGAGCTGTAGGACAGAGATGGAGTTTTCATCAGAAGGAACAAACTTGTCTAATTAAGTCAAGAAGTAGTACAGCAGTTCATTGTGAAGTTCAAGGTTCATTAATCCTTAGATGACTCAGCTCACAACTGTTACTGTTACCATGACTAGCAGTTGGTATCAATGATTATAAAAAAATATTTTTAAAAATGAAAAATCAACAAATCATCCCTGCTTTACTACTTCAGCTAGTATGCAAATCTACATGAAAATATGCCCTCTGGTTACTTTGTAAAGCTTTCCCTATTGGATCACTATTTGTTAAAGGAATTTCTTAAGACAGAAATATGCTGTAGACACATATGTAGTCTTCTGATTCCATATCTAATATTGTAACAGAAGGATTCATTTTTTCTTTCTTGTTAAAGTTAGCATAAGCCTTCCACTTAGCTGTGATTTCTTTCTTTCATCTACAACTTATGCATTATGTAAAAACTAGCTAACTTGGGAAAACTGTGTCAAAAATTAAAAAAAATGTTCAGTTAGGCAAAATATGACAAAATGTAGTTGTAAATAAACTTGAAGTCTTAATTTAGTAATTTTAATTCACTGCTACATTAGTTATAACATATTTTATCCTTTAAAGTTCATAGTTTTTTTTTTAAAGTTATTTGTATGATTTAAAAGACAACTTCTGTGTACACCTTGAATGGAGCGGAAACAATGTTCATGTTCCATCTAAATTTTGAAATATGTAAAAATTTGTTTATTTATTTATTTAAGAAAATAAAATTAATAGTTTTCAAAGTGTTCCTTCAAAAAAAGAAAAGAAAAGAAAAAAGTAAAAAAAAAGAAACACCAAACACTTTCTAAAAAGAAATGGGGAAAAACCTCACAGGCTGTGGTTATACTGACGAACACTGAAGATTGAACCTGACTCACTCACAGCCAATAAAAGTCACAGAATGAGTTATGCTGATACACTCCCAAAGAGATTGGTCTATATATGCCATCTAATGGGGGATGACAGAATGTCTATGCAAACTTTAGAGTATTTACCACTAGTTAAAGAATATTGACAATATTGCTACATGAACAAATGTTTTTCACATGACTTTCAATAAATCTACTCTGAAAGTAGATTTCTAGTTTACCACTAGAAAATAATATGTTCCACCACTGTGTTTCATTCTAAATAAAGTGTATAAAACACACTTATTGCATTTGAGATGGAGCTTAGTGGTTCATAAAAATCACAGAGGGATCTGAACAGCCTGGATTGATGGGTTGAGGCCAGTGGGATAAGATTTAACAAAGTCAAGGGCAGAGTTCTGCACCTGGAACGCAACAACCCCATGCAGTGCTACAGGCTTGGGGAAGAGTGGCTGGAATGCTGCCTGGCAGAAAAAGACTTGGGAGTATTGGTCAGCAGCTAACAGAACATGTATCAGCAATGTGCTCAGGTGGCCAAGAAGGCCAACAAGCTTCTTGGTTTTTATCAGAAATGGTGTAACCAGCAGGACTAGGGAAGAGATTCTCCCCCTGTACTCTGCACTGGTGAGGCAGCACCTTGAATATTGTGTTCAGTTTGGGGCACCTCCACTATCAGAAAGACATCAAGATCCTGGAGCATGTCCAGAGAAGAGTGATGAAACTGGTGAAGGGCTGGAGAAAAAGCCTTATGAGGAGCAGCTGAGGGAACTGGGTTTGTTTAACCTGGAGGAGGCTGAGAGGAGACCTTATTGCTCTCTACAACTACCTAAAAGGAGGTTTCAGAGACATGGGTGTTGGTTTCTTCTCCCAAGTGATAGGGGACAGGACAAGAGAGAAATGGCCTCAAGCTCCACCAGGCTGGACATCAGAAAAAATATTTTCACAGAAAGTGTCATTGGGCAATGGAACAGGCTGCCCAGGAAGGTGGTTGAGGCACCATCCGTGGAGGTATTTAGAACACAGGCTCAGGGACATGGTTTAGTGGTTGATAGGAGTGGTTGGACTTGATGATCCTCGACGTCTTTTCCAACCTAATGATTCTATGATTCTATGATTCTTACAGTTCCACCTAGTATTTTTCTTCTACTTAAAAAACAGACACACTGTTCTGAAAGTACATTCTCCACAGTCTGACCTTCATTAAATTTCCACTTTTCACCCACTCCTTCCTTAAAAATTTACAGAACATAGCCTCTGGAGTAATTGTTGAAAATTCATATTCACTATAAGTAGGATGACTTTCCTGGAAGAGTCATGCAGGAGTAGTAGTCCTAATACTTTAGCTTATATAGTGAATATAATCTCAAATACATATCCATGTCATATAACAACAGACATCTTGAACAGTCCAACCAACTTTGGTTGTTTTTTTTTTTTTTAACACCAAGTTCCTAGATATTATTGTCACACTAAGAAGGTCATCTCTAAGTGGCCGTCTAATTACATTTGACACTCCCATGACATGAATAGCCTTAAGCCAGTGGGGCCCTGTTAAGGCTTATTCAAATTGAAGCAGGGCAGCTTCCACAGTCTGCCTCCGGATGTTTCAGTTACAGACATATGCAACACAGCACAGGGACTTTCCATATTCTAATTCCTTCTTAGATCTCTTCATAAGGTGAAAGTATGCTTCAGGTTTTGAAACTGTAGAACTGTATCCAGATTAGGAAGGGGATTGATTTTGGTTTGGTTTAGTTTTGTTTTCCTTTTGCTTTATCAGGGCAGGGTAGAAGTCTAACTTTTTATCCTGCCCTTAAATGCATCTAATGTCCTGCAGAAGAACACAATCCTACTGTAGTAGTTTCGGGAAAACAGAAAAGCAGAACTAACTGCCTAACCTATTAATCTTACAATCAACACTTCAGGATGGTTGAGTTTCCATTTAAAGACTTTCATGTCTTCTGTTACCATCTAACACAACATTGAAGACAGTAAAGCTAATATCTATTAGTTCAATGACCATTTCTGTATCCATTTATTATCCACTCAGATATAAGAAACAACCTTAATGATCAGAACCATATGCAGCCTAAATTAAGACATCTCCCTTGTCTGCAAAACAGAGGTCTCCCTTACATGTGCTATAAAAGTACATGTGTCTTTCTACACATCAATTCTAACTCTCAGACCGATTCACTCCTTTGGGGAATAGAGGTATCTAGTCAATTGGGGAAAATTTCTAATATTCATAAACAAATTTCAGACTGAGAGAGATTAAAGTAGTAGATATGGGAAGCTTATGAATTGTGGTCAAGTTGGTTTGCAAGTGTAAATAAAATTTTGTTGCTTTTGTAATAAATGACTAAATTTTTCTAAAATATATTTTTTAAAAACAGATTAGTGAAAAATATTCTGGAGACAGATTGTCTTAATATTTATGAACAAGCTGATTGCTTTAGTGAATTTCATGACAAATATTGACATTAAAAGAGTTAAGGAAATCTGCACATATGAAAAAATTGGGCTTTTGCGAATATCTACAAATCCAGAAGGGAGGATATAATGGAGTATATCAATGTCATGACTTCAAATATCATTTATAAGAGCACATTTTACCAATTTAGCTATTCAGCAGTCTCACTGATGATGCACATTAGTAGTGGCTGGTAAGAAACACAAAATGCTTACTTCTTTAGTTCGATGGATCATTCTAGTTTAAAATAAGTGCTTGCAAGAGATGTTTTAAAATTGCAACAAATTCATAAGCTTCTACTTTTGTAAAGAATTGGAATTTTAATCCCATTTTCCTGTTAAAGGTCTTATTGGATTTCCCAGGCATGGAGATCTGCTACTGTTGTGGATATTTACAAAGGTTGACTTCATTAAATCATATTTGTGATCACTCTTGCAACAGCACATAGAGGGTAGAGCATTGGTTCTCCAGTGACTTAAATGGATTTTACACACTTTGTCCTCATCCTAGACCATTGTGGGCATCGTACTGCCTTCTGCTAATTTGAGTACAAGATCTAAGGGAAAAAGATGCTTTCTTCTTCCTTCTTACTGGTATTTAGGACCCAAAATTCTTCTTCTCTCTCCTAAATTACTTCTTCCTTGGGAAAACAAACTTCTTTTAAAGAGAGAAAAGCTGTTAATATGTTCGTGTTCAACCACAAAATTCTCAGCTTTCACTCATGTCCATGACCTGATCTTTGAACTGCTATGTTGAGTACTAAGAACATAGTTCAACTTCTAAATGTGGTCTGGTATGCTGGTTTTAGAAAGTACCACCACCATCAAAGAGAAGAATTCTCTAGTCTTCACCAGGTACCAAACATATTACAAGGGTAAGTTAAAACCAAACAAATTAATTATGAAAGTGAAACATAATTAACACAGCTGCAAACTTTTCATAAAGCATGCATTTATCAGTCTTTAGACACTGCACAGTTTACTAGTACTTAGACCTTAACTTATATTTCTGTTAAAATAAGTGGTGTTATCATACCAGTTCTGTGTAGTCACAGAACCTGAGCACACATGGTAACCCTTGATTACCTATGGATAACCTTTCCAAAATACATGAATATATGTGAACAAAGTAAATTCTTTGTGGACTAATGCTTGATATGACACATCTATGGTCTGTAAGCTTTGAAGGTTTGTTTGGTTTTTTTCTTAACTTTATTGAAAGTATCATGTATTTAAACTACATGGCTCAATGTACCTACTTAGTTTGCTTCCACTAAAGACAAGTACGATTGGACTTGATGATCTCAAAGGTCTTTTCCAACCTAGGGATTCTACAATTCTATAATTACATGTTTGTTTTTCACTAAAAATATTTTGATGACTATTCTGATTCAAAATTCTTCTTTGAAATGCAGAACTGTTATCTGAACAAATTAACATTTGATAATTACTACAGAATATACTTCAAAATAATAATGCACTGGAAAACTAATTGTCTTTTGTACCTGCTTTACTGACACTAAAGTACTAAGTACTATTTGGTCACCATTCTTTCAGCTTGAAGCAAAAAGTTTCAGTTTGGAAAATCAATTAAATTATTAATATAATTATATACTACTACAATTTTTTTTATTTCTGGTCTTGAAACAAAAATATATTCTTTCCATTTATCTCTTTCTGCTGCTTTGGCAGGATGTCATGTAATAGTGAAAAAAAATGGCAGAGAAGAACAAAAAAAAAATCCCCAGTGCAACAGGAGTTTGAGAGTCATTGAATATCCCAGATTTTTCCTTTTCATAAATGCCATTCTGAGGAAAGTGAAAAAATTATGGCCCTAGGATGAAAGAAAAAGTAATAGTAACAATTACCATCCACTAATAGTTTTCTTATGGAATGCTTTGGTACCATGTAACAGTAAATTTCATTCCCATTCCAGTTTGTATCATACAAACATATGCTGGTGGAGAATTGCCATTCTGCAAATACCTTTATGTTAAAGAAGATGTAGGAAAAAAAGGCAGAAGAACAGGGCACTAGCTCATACACTTTTTTTCTCGGTGGTACATTCTCTTTGGCAAAATGTCATCAAATTGAGAGTAATTTTCATTTTCTAAAAAAAGCAAAACTTAGTCCTGACAGAAAAATTGATACATTCACTTATATGCACAGACCGACAAAGAGTCTGCTCCTAAAATAGCAGCATGACAAGCCTGTGAATACCAAGAAAGACATAAACTATAAGTGTGTAGTAATAAGGTGATGAGATAAACACACAAGTTCTGACTCTTGTCTGAACACCGCAAAGTAATAATTCTTATCATGCACTTAATGGTGTTTTTTTAATTTAAAAAAAAATTAAACATGATATTCTACTTCAAAGGTAATCAACCAATATATTTTAAAAATTAAAGTGAGAGTATTGAAATAAAGAATCATATTTAATTAATAGCATTGAGTCATAGTATGGAAAATTAATAAGTGATACTAAGTAACAATCAGTACGTACTAGCAATTAAGGTAACAACAGAAGTACAGTGTTGAGTAGCTTACCATAGCAATGACTGCTGCTCCAGCTCCAGCAAGCGCCACAATGAACAAGTGGAATGTCATGTTTAGCTGCAAAGGGGGATAAAAAACAGGACTTGGTGGTACTCTAAAATGAAACTGAATGAAAAGTCTGAATAATGTAGAGTAAATAATTACCTTCCTGGTGCCACCCTTCTACAAAAGTCATGATTACTAATAATTTTTCTAGGACAAAGCATAATTCTATTTAAAAATATTGTACGTAAATTATTTAAAATAAACAGTCCAGCTTTTTTTTTTTTAATTTTGTTTTAACTGTTGCAATACTGCCCTACTAAGTTGACAAATATTTATCTCTGGTGGCAGCCACAGCCTAAAAAGACACAATTTTCCTTCACTAGCTGTAACTTTCAATTCTCACATATAGATTTTCTTCCCTCACAAATTTGCCAAGAAAAACTGCTCATAGTAATATAATATAAATCAGATTACCTAAATAACTGAAGTTAACCACCTTCTTCACCCTAACCCAAACAAAATGATTGCATTTGTTTTTAATTTGACTGATCTGGTTCACACAGCAGCTGCTAACTGTTGAATCCACAGCAAAGGTTGCAGTTTCTCAGATGTTTTTGGTAGATTGTGTACCTTCACTCTAGAGAAAGGAAAGAAGGTCTAGAAAGACCTAGTGAGACATATAGCAAAGCCCCTTCTGACTTCGGAGGGATTAAGATTTTAGCCTCTCTTGTTGGTTATAGATAAACGTAATTTTGTCCCATCTTCGCCCCGATCATTCAAAAATAAAACCAGAACCCTCAGCTTCACTAAAATAGGTGGCCTTTGCCTAAGGGAAGATCTAGAAAGAAAAAATACATGAGGAGTTTCGCTAAGACATTGCAAGTTTTGGTCAAATCCGTTGGAAATCTTTACTCTCCTTTCACAGTAGTAATCATAAGATTTTCAGATACTGCTGCATTATTCAGACATATTCATTGTGCAGTAGGTGCATTCACTTTCAAAAACATCTCAGTAAAAATACACATGGAAATGGAATCCTTAAAAAGTTAAATACAGGAATATACAATATTTAGAAAACAAATGGCTGGAGAAATTGCACTGGCTACATTAAGTACGTAATAAAAGAATAGGGAAAGTACTTGCTGACTGCATTTTCTACTGGAGTTTAATTTCATCATCATAGCTACAATTAGAACACTAAGAACAAGAAGAAAACACACATCAGCCATTTCCTACTTAAACAGATATTATAGATTTAATTATACATTATCACATTTATTCACCTCATTAGAGTCACACATCTTGACGAAACTTTCTGATGTGGTGCAAACCTTCTTTTCCTCTCCAATAGTTACAATACCTGGAGCAGAATAAATATTAGAAGTATTTAGTATTCCGAGTACCTATCACTTTACTTCATATGACCCAGAACCTCTAGGAAATACAAATCCTTGACTGCTTTGCATAATGTCTAACAACAAAATCCTTCTTTGGGGTTGATAATCAAAGGTCTGGAGCACCTCCCATATAAGGACAGGATAAGAGAGTTGGGCTTGTTTAGCCCAGAGAACAGGAGGCATCAGGAAGGACTGATAGCAGCCTTCCAGTACTTAAAAGGGGCCAGCATGAAAGCTGAGGAGGGGCATTTTATCAGGGAGTGTAGGGATAGGATGGGGGGTAACTGTTTTAAGCTGAAAGAGAGTTGATTTAGATGATATATTAGGAAGAAAAATTTTTGCTGTAGGGTAGTGAGCCACTGGAACAGGTTGCACAGAGAACTAGTGGACGCCCCATCCCTGGAGGTATTCAAGACCAGGTTGGATGAGGTTTTGAGCAACCTCATTTGGTGGAAGGAGGGTGAAGGGGTGGAACTAGATTATCCTCAATGTCCATTCCAACGCAAACTATTCTATGATTCTGTGATAGTTTCAGCAATGACAAAACTGACACATTATCTAGTTAGTAAAAACCCTACTAAGAAACATGTAGGGAATAATTATTCAGCTTTTTTCAAAAATATCTTAAATACAGATCTTGATCAACACAATAATGAAAACACTGGAAGTTTGTTTTATACCAGTATGTACACTTAACCATATTGATCACAAATTTTCTCTACTATCATGTGGAAACTTGTGCTGTAAATTGTTTCTGAAATGTTGATCTGGTACAATGCTTCTTTCAGAAATTACGAAAAAAAATTACCCAAATCTATACTTTATTGCAATAACATTTCATTTTCCCTATCAGTAAGAATAACTAGAATCTCCTATATTGTTTCTCTTGTTTAATGTTTAGACAATAAAGTCTAACTTGAAGAAAATTGCTGTAACTCTGTTATCATGGAAATGGTATTGTTCTTTCCTATCAGCAATCCACAGTTTTTATATTGAATATTCAGGAAATAGGTAGAATCACTGAGTATATGTTTTATATGTTAGTGTTCTGTGCACAAAAAACCAATATTAATAATAATAATAAGTAGGCTTGAATGCTAACAAAATAAGAATTAATAAAAAGGAGAAGAGTACTTTTGACGAGAACAAGTACAGATAGTTGTTTTTCAACTCACTTGTCATACTGGTTTGGGGAGTCAATATATTAAAACAAGATATTTTTCTTCCCCTCATAAAGAAAATAACATGAAATATTTTGTTTCAGGTTAAGTGAAATGTTTAATATGAACCAAAGTGTTTCATTCCCAAGAGACAGAGCATTTTTTTAATCTCAAAATAACAATTAAAAATATAATGTGATTTTATATTAGGCCAAGACAACAAAATAAAGATTCAAGGAACTACCTGACGAGATTATGATTATCCAAAGCTATATGGGCTGAGAAACCATCGAGGCCTGAATACCTAAATTAAAATCAGTCTTGTGGCAGAAAGAAACTGAATTTTCAACACCAACACAAGATTTCTCAGACTTTTAAAGATTCTGAATCTCATTTTGTCCAAATTTCCTATCCTCCCAAAACACACAAATGGGTGTGTATATCCCCACTTCATTCTAACCTCTACAGTTCAGACTTTAGCCCCACCCTCTCACCACCATCCTGTTAGTGTTATTAGCTTTATTCCCATTCTTCATAGAAGTATTTGCAAGCAATGAATCCTGTCCTGTCCTGTCCTGATTTGCCTCTAGGCTCTACAGAGATAGATGACTATATAAGATCTCACACCTCTAAATCAGTGTCCTATCACAAGATTAAAGAGTCATTCTCCTGATGAGCATTTATTTTTAGAAAATTCCAGCAATTAAAAAAAACCAAAATGAACAAACAAAAAAGAGACTAAACAGAAGCCCCAGGCCAAATTTCAGTACCCTGAGAAGACAGAGATTATTGATTCAATTTTGTCAGGCCTGGAAATGCAATGTCTGTCTGATATACTGCCTTGACTTGTGGATAAAAGGACAGAAAGTGACACTAAACAGTTTTTTTTCAAAAACACTGAAGCAGTTCATTTCCAATGTGTAAAAGTAAAGACATGTTATGCTTTCTTTTGTGAATTCTTGCTTTATATTTGGTGCATTTTATTCACATACCATACTGGCGAAGATCCAAGCAGAGATTAGCTCCATCCACTACGGTGGCATTTCGGCAAATGGTCCACAGATTGAAGTACATGTAAACAGGCAGTGAAGTGAAAGCTGTAACACCAAGCCAGGCCAACATAAAGATGTATGTCAGCATAATAAACTGTAAAAGATTAAAAGAGGGAAAACCAAAACCAGTGGTAAGTCAGAACTTAACTGTCCATTGCAAAAAAGAAAAAATGGAGAAGTAACAAATACACTTCTGACTGATTTCGACTTTTTCTGTCCTCATTTAAATTACAGGCTTGTTCTGATAATCACTGGATGACCTGTTCAAAGTAAGTGACAGAGCATTAACGTGACATTTCTGAAGAACGAGCAGTTATGCTTCTAGAAGTGAAAGGTTATCCCACATTTCTGTCCCTCCTGGGTCTATGATGCAAAGCACCACATCTAAAGTACAGACAGCTGAATACTTTATGTAGCATGTGTTTCCATGTCTCCCTTCACTGCTGTTCCTCAATTAAGACAGCAGGCTACGTGGTGGGATTTTTCCATATTTTTTATATCATGATTGGAATGAATTTAAATTAGAATGAAAAATCAGAATGAAATACTATAGGCTTTACTGGGTCTTCATAAAAATAAGTCATTGTCTACTGCTGCCATAGAATCTCACTAGCAAATCCATTTAGCATTGAACCAAGGAGACGACATATCTGCCATTTTGTTACTGTACTTAGACATATTTGGGGTCTGCATACAAGAGAATTCATCCCTCAGAGCAATCTATACTGCTTATCTCTGTTCATAACAAACTCATTAAACTACATTATTTGCAACGTGTACTTTCCAAAGGCCATGCATTGTCTTTTCTAGTCAAGAGCCTCAACAGTAGAGCAATCTGCTTATAGGACGCATTGAACTGTACTTGTCTTCACTGCCAATAGTTATATTGGGACGCCAGCATATTTAAATATGTAAGCATGCTATATTACTACTCTGATGCTCTCCTAAGAGAACTAGCAGCCATAGTCATCAACAACAAATTACTTCTTCATTTTACACTGTGGAAAGTGTATGAAGTATCTACATGTTTAAATGTGGAAGATAAATTAACCTCTATATGTTAAACCCAAATAGCCCCAAGATTTAATGGCTTCAGAAATGCTGATGAATCTAAACACATTGCTTAAACAAAAGAATTTCAGCACACTAAGATTTTTGTACCAGCACACCACAGAAAAACATTGACTCTGAGACTAAGAAAAAAGAGTTACTTCTGAAAGCTGAACAAGCTGATCCACAATCTGCTCAAAATTTAACCTTAAAGACAATGGAAGACATTTTCTCATTACATTTTTGTTGCAAGATCTATCACTTCAGGTGATAAAGGAAAAAGCTTAATATATATATACATAAGATATGGAAATCAAAAAGGGTCAGACTCAAAAGGCTTGTAGGTGGTAGCAAAAAACTAAGAGTGGTAGATTCTGCATGTAAACCTAACCAGGAAAGCAATCCAAAACAACAAAAGGTTTGAATTCGTGTTTTTATCACTTTGAAGATAAAGTATGGACATTCTCAAACAGTATTAAAGAGACCTTAATTTGATCTACTTTACTTTAACTCACTTCCAAGGAATATTAAATAAAAGCCAGTTTAATTCTGAGGAACCATATCTACATGGGGATTTACTGTTGTTTAATTAATACAGTTTAAAATTCAATTCAGATTAATTTTCTGACTGTCTTTAGGTAGATGAGAATTTCAGCAGTTGTTTGAAAAGACAGAGAAATTATAGCACTACAAATGTTTACCAGAAGGATGCAGGAAAGCAAAAGATTAAGTGGAACAAAGCATAGAAGTATTCTGTTTAAAACTTTGGGTAGACACTTTCTGTAATTTTCTTTATTCAGTACATCAAATTTACCAGCCACATTGTAAACTAGGAATCATTTTACATTTTCTCTTAACATCTAACTAGTTAAAAAGCGTGTCTAATTTACTGTTTAGAGATTTTTGAATATGTATTAATGCATATAATGGCTGTCTTTCTTTTCAACTTTTCCTCAAACCACACTTACTAGACAACTAACTGGTAAAATAGAGAAAGTGACAGCAAAGTCTATAATAAATGTATACCCTTGAATCTTACAGCACACTTTTCTGTGTGCCAGTAGTGTAATGGAAATTCTATCCCATATATTGCAGGGAAAACAGTCAATACAAGTAAATACTGTTCTATATGCACTCCTATTTAGTTTTCATTATTGCTCCTTTACTATTTTCTTTTTCTTTTCCTCTCCATATTAAAGTGTTAAAAGTAATGAGACAACATCTGGTTCTGCCCCAGGCATTCATTTATGAATAATTACTCGGAAAATTACTTGAAAAGTAGGTTCACTTCATGGCTATGAATTCCTAACTAAAATGCTATGTCTGATCTTAATTTCCTATCAAGTTAAAGTACAAACAAATTGGGTACAGAACCAATTTTTCTAAAGCAGTAGCAAGAAAAAAGAGAGAAGACTTTCTGTGTGTACTCAGAATACCTTTTAAAGTCTCAGCTTACTATGTTCTAAAAGCATTTCAAAGGCAAAACCAGCCTCCTAGGGGTTTTTTTCTGAGTTTGCCATAAACAGGTAAATCTGAGACCTTATTTTTGAGCTCCCTTCAAGAATTTCTGAACTAAATAACACTTAATAAATTAATTATATGTCTCATATTACTGAACTCTTGTAACTAGTTTTAAAATTAGGCTCCACAGAGATTCGGGAAACTTCCTACTCTTAGATAAGCACCAAATTGAGGATAAATATCACCCTTACTGTGAGCATTACAACTTCTATTTAATATCTTTTTATTTTCTGATCTATGATAGGCAGGTATATCTCTGTAGCCTTGCTTGTTTAAGAAGCTTGCTTAAAAATCTGGACTGAGATAATGCAATATATTATTACAACAAAGAGGGGGGAAACTAAAGAGCTTATTAGCCTCTGAAAAAATTCTGCCTTGGGCACAGAATAAGAGCATGGAAAATCTGTCAGATGATGGCTGCTGAGAGTCATGAGGGCTACCTTCTTAGAAAGAATTGCTTACTTGTTTATGAAAGAGATTCTCTTAAAAAACTTTAATATGTTTGGTTGAGTGCATCAGAAAAAGTAAATCATATGCCGATGTATTGTTCCTAAACTTGGATCCTTGAATATTAAGCAGCTTTCTTGGGCCCCTCTCTCCTCCAGGGCTTTATCCCTTGATGTCCTACCAAGAAGATCCATGAAGAGGTCAAGGTCTGCTCTCCTCAAGTTCAGGGTAGTGAGGTTGCTGTGTGCTCTCTTCACTGCCCTAAGGGTCTTGAACTTCACCATATTCTGGTCACCACAGCCAAGACTGCCCTTGAGCTTCACTTTCCCTATCAGCCCTTCCTTGCTAGTGAGAACAAGGTCCAGCATAGCACCTATTTTCTTCGGCTATTCTGTCACTCAGAGAAGGAAGGTATGACCAACCCATGCCATGACCTCCTGGATTTCTTATGCCTTGCCCTCCCTCTAATAGATATCAAGGTGGTTGAAGTCTCCCATGAGGCCCAGGGTTTGTGGCTGTTCCTATCTGTCTGCAGAGGGCCTCATCTGCTCACTCTACCTGGTTGGGTGGCCTGTAGCACATTCTCTGTTATAATGTCACCTGACTCTGCCTTCCCTGTAATCCTGACCCATAAGCCCTCGATTTGCTCCTCACCCATGCCCAGGTGGATCTGGATGCACTCCACTTGGTCACCAACATACAGGACAACATCTCTTCCTCATCTCTCTCACCTCTTCTGCCTGAAGATCCTGCATCCCTCTATTCCAACAGACCAGTCATAGTATCCATTTCACCATGCCTCCATGATGCCAATGAGACCACAGCCTGGCAGGCATGCACATATCTTTAACTCCTTTGTTTATTCATCATATGCTCCAATACATGCCATAACACCAAGAAGGTATGGAAAAACCTGAGAATTTTCCTTTATTTCATGTAAGAATAACTAAAATGCAAAACTTTACATTAAACCATTTGGTAGCTGTGAGTTATCCTTTGAAGCTGATAACACTATTTTCAGCAAAGCAAGCCACAATAGTGTGATCTGGGCAATAATACACTTTCTGCTGTAAGGGTAGCAAAAAGCAAAAGGTTAACCTTGCACAACAAGTTATTAGTTTCTAGCAACAGAAATTGTTTACTTATAAATTCTTGTTCTAATAGAATGACTGTTCTTTAAACCACAGGTGAAGGACTAAAATATTTCCTTAGGCAATTTTCTCTGCTATTACAATTCTCGCTCTTTGCTCTAGAGACATTACAAGAAATGCTTAAGAAGACTTTTCACTCCAGGTATTAAATTCAGAACTCAGTCTCCTAAGATTCAAAGGGATCATTCTCCTTTGAAGTAGCATTCTGCTACGTGACAAACCAAAGATTTATAAAATAGCAGTGCAGCATCTTAAAGAGGCACCACAGTTTATTCTTTAGTATGCTATGTATTGCGTTGGTAGTGAAAATTACGTTCTCAGTTCAGTTTAATTTTCACTGTAGGAAGTCAAACACATAAATCCAGAACAAAGTGGAAGTGATAGCAAAATTTATATACCAAATCATGAAGATAAAAATTCACTAGTCAATATTCATCTCACATTGAGAAAGAATAGCTAACACAAATGATTTTTTGAACAAAAGAATCTTTAATCTTTGTGGCAGTTAATTTCTTCTATGAAAACCATGGCTAATAAAACCCTCTTGCCAGACTTTATAAACTTTTCATTGCCAGCAATGCCTTTCCTGAATCATAAATTATCAAAGGAAGCAAATCTTCAGCCCTTCTGGAAAGATTTTTTTAATAAAATCTGTTGCACAGATCAATGTCGGGAAGTAGAGATTTCAGGTCATGTTCTGAAATGGTATGCATACAGCACAACAGTTTTCATGGTGGTCATAGCTGGTTGAAATCTTATTTCCACTGAAAACCATACTCAAATTCTATTCATTTTAATAAGATCAGGATTTCAGTTACTGCTTTATTTTTAATATTTATGGATACTAGTCCCATGAAAAGCATATTCATTGAATTTCAAACCCTGTTCTTGTTTTAGTTTTGTTATAAATATTTTAATACCCCTGAAGAAACATTGCTTCAGTGACCCTAGGGATAGAGACAGTAAAATCGTATCTAAAAGGCACTGCTACCACAGAGAGATGGATTGAAATGGAAACACAGTAAACTCCGGTCATTTTATTGTATAAGGACATTGTTGTTTACTACAAAAATACAATGCAGAAACGTGGCCATAAATTCAGATGTGCCTGAATAAAAAAAGTTTAAATCCAGAAACCACATTTATTGCCATATAATTTTATCTTTGTTCCAAACCTCTCAGTACTTAAATTTACACTTCCTTCAATTTACACACATACTTACCTTATATGAACTCCCTAACATGAACTCTCAACTCAGAGAGTTGTAAGAACACATATACCATGCTGTATTTTTAAGTCATTTAGATTGATTATCCTAGGAAATACACACAAAACTTCATTGTTCATTTTAAGCTTGACAATATCAGAAGTTCCTTCCAAATCTCTTCACAGGCTTAGAAATTATCTTTGACAGTTTTTGCCAGATATCAAAACTACATCTATTGAGATCACATATCTCCATTCTGCCAAAAGCCTATGATGCTTTACTATGAAACTGTGTCATTTTAGAACATCACCCAAAGATGAGCCTGGGCTTAGCCCTGCTGTCTCTAACTGGAATACTGGAAGACATCTGACATCCGCAGTGTATTATGTACTCCTGACTCTGGGTACAATTTTCTAACTTCACATCAGAATAAGCCCTTGTGTGTAATTGGATGGCAACTCAGAAGAATGAACAGGAAGATCTTTTCAGTTTCTTCTGGAATTGCCTTTTTTCTCTAATATCATGTTTATTTTCAATCATCTATAGATTTGACATCAATACTAATGAAATCTTCGTAAGCTGTAGTACTTTATCCAGCTTTAAATTCATAAACGGCCTTTGGCTTTCAGGTCTTTTGCCTCAGTCACATCCATTCTTCCAAAGAGAAATTCTTGAGTTAATGCTACTCTCTTTACCCTGCACACATTTGGCATAAATAAATTTAAATAATCTTTTTAAATTATTCATTGCTGTCACTGCGTATTTTCTTAAATGTTGAACTTCATCTTGATGAAGTTGTGTTGATAGAGTGCATAGAACTTCATGCTGCTTACAAGTCATACTTAAAAGTACTATCTCAGATCTATTGTTTATTTACCTTCAATTTTTCATACTGCAGGGTGCTACCTACCATGTTACATCTGCAGTCCAGAGTCAGTAACCTCCTTTGATTAATGAAATTTTATCATAGTTCAATGTAAAGAGTAGATACTTTGTTCCTGTCTACAACCTGTATTCTCACACTATAGGTGTTCAGTTCTTTTGCTTTTGGGGAGACTCAGAAGACATCCGATAGAATTCTGTAATTTTTTCACTTAAAAAAAGAATCCCTACAGAAACACTTCAACCTCTTTTCAATTATTTTTTGCAACAGTACCTTAAATGTATAGTTACCCATATGTAAGTACTAGAGAAAGCAAGTGCAAAATCTTATTGAGTTTCCCTGGAAAAGAGTTTAACATTGACAATGTTAAACAGCCTTTGCTGTTTAACTACAAATGTTAAATTGTCTAGATGCAGCAATACTTCTCTTATCAATTTAAATCTAAATCAATCATAAAGTTTTCCTAAGTGGTCAAATGAGAAATTGAAAAAAGTATACGGATACCTCTAAAGTCATGATATGTCAGTGCTAAATATGTTATAGATCACCCTTTGCCATCCTAGCAAATATCTCTTTTTATTCATACACCCTCTTCTTACATACTTATTATGAAATACTAACAGGTTTAAGAGGGATTATTAAGTAGCTCCAAACCAAATGACCTTCTTTAACATTCTCATTTCTGTTCTAACTAGCATCTCCCACATTCAAGCCTCATTCCTGAACAGAAGATGAAGGAAAAGTATTTCAGCTTATCTCATTTTGCATACAGAGGTGCCAGACTTATGTTCTGACATTACCACTAAATGCACTGTGAATTGCAGAAAATACACACTTACAAAGTCTTTTCTGCTTGGTCTAAAGCATCCCTCTCATTGTTATCACTTGTTGTATATTTATTATTGTCTTTACAAAGCACGTTCATCTTTTCTCTCCCTCTGACATATTACATTCCCAGGCAAAACTCCAAGAGTCTTGTTGAAACAGATACATTTCATACCATGATATTACTGTCATGTAGTTCATGCTTCTTGGCTTGCATTCAAGTCAACTAACAGCTCCAAGAGGAGATGAAAATAAAAAAACTGAAAAAAAAATAAAAAAAAAACCCAACCCAAACCAATATTGGAATTTCTCTTCATAGTACAACAAACTACTCAGGTTTGCCTAGTTCCGATTTGCCTAATAGCAGTCCATCCATGTGCTAAATACTAGATAATGTGACATCCTTAGGTTTTTGAAATCTTTTACCAGAAAACTATTAAATCCCTGAAATTCAGAGGCATCAACTTAATGGAACTGTTTTGTTTGGAGGTTTTTATATATTTTTCATTTACAGAGCTTTAAGATGGATAAAAAACTGAAAAAAAAGCAATTCTTACTGTTACTTCCTACTTTTTACCTGCACACATATTTTTCTAAAATTCCCTTTAAAAGCATATTTCAGGGTTGAAATATTCTACACAAGACATTTATTGCTTTGTAGCTACTTAGATGCATGTAAAAAGCTGGTTTACTTTCTGATTTACTCTGAATTCATTTACTATTAGAAGTGGGAGAGGCAAATTCCGCAAATGTATCAACAATGCAGAAAGAAGACTAACTAATTGATTAGGACTTTTTTTAAATTTTACTTTGCAAACAAATCCACTATCAAAACATACTCAGTTCAAAGAAGACAGTTTTGTATTGATGCAGTACTAGGTTTTCCCTGAAGATTCGTAGCATTGTGCTTCTCAAAGTTGTAAACATTAGTTATTTTATATGACCTTCAGGCAACACCATCATTTTTGCAATACAATATGCTTCTGAAGTCCTCCAGAAAACATTAGATCTTATCTGCTATTTAGCAACACCAGAATTTTCTACTTTAATTTACCATCTGCCATATAGAAATTACATTTTCTCAAAATGTATATGTTTGTATTTTCACATTCTCAAAATTCACCTCCTCCTATTGGGTTTTTTTATATACTCTCTGGGAATATAATTAAGCTATTGTTATTTTTATTTAAGCATGGTTACAGATAAATAATCTGGTTTTAATTTTTTTTTTAAACAGTATTAGATATCTTCATTAAACACTGCTTCTTCACAGGTTCTTCAGACTGTGTCCATGCCACACAACAATTCAATTCAAGGATATAAAATATAAGAAACAATTAATTCCATCATGACCTACTCCCTGAAAATGTAGGCAGGTATTACTCATAAGTTTTCACGGTATTTTTAAAATTCTGGTAACCTGTTTATAAAAAAATATGATCCATACTCTAAAGGTTTTCAGTAATGACAAGTTTCCTATACACAGAAAAAATACCATCCAGCTGGGAAAAGACTGCACTATGCAGACTGTTTACATTTTTCACATTTCCAAGACTGTGATTTTTGTTCAGGAGTTTGAATGCTTTGTACTTGGGAATAAGACAGTTAAGGTTAAACTAGAAAGCAGAAATAATAATCTTGCATCTCTAAACAGATGGGTCACTAACGCAAGTAAGAATATGTGTTCTTCTTGGTGTGTTCTAAATGGGGCTTGAGAAGCCTCTGAAAGAAGCAAAGGGTAGGGACTATCCTTTCTCATTTGCTGTCTTGATAAACAGAAAAATCAATAACATGGCTTTTAATCACTGAGGGGATTCTGAAAATGTGACCTTAAATGTTAAAGCTCTTCAGCTGAAAGAAGTGTTGATAAAAATACTCTGTTTTGCTAAGTCTTACCAGCTTAACTTGAATGCTAATCGTCATGCACAAATAAAAGGGTACAAGGAGTGACGGGATAAACTTATAACTTTCCCTCCTTTTTTCTGGGAAAGTAATAATAATTAAAATTAATTTAAAAAAACCACACAAACAATCAAAAAAAAAACCAACCAAGCAAACAAAAAACCTTAAAATAAATTTACAGTAGGAGCTATGAATTTATAACACATCAAGAGGAAGACAAAGTTCATATGTAGAACAAAAAGCTGTATATTTTTTCTATGGATTTTCGTGAGAGCAACTTCAAGTGGGAGAACTGAGGATCAAGCAGGTAAAAAAACACCAGGAGTGGATAAAGGACACATCTTTGATGATAAAAATATGACTTTATGACAATGTTACTGACATTTGATGGTTTAAATAACTACAGAAATACTAAGATAACTGATACAGTGAAAAAAGAATAAGTCAGCCAGGAGGAAAAACATCCATGGAAAACTGTGATCACCTGATGAAGTATTGAAGTTAAAACTGGGAAGGTTTGAAACTGGGGGAAATAAAATTATCATCTTGAACAATTTGTGATGGTTCATAATAGAATGATAAAGCCCATGGAGAAAGTTTCTACAGTCAAGCACACTTTGTAAATATATGACTGCACGTTTTCAGAAAATAGTTTCATTAAAAAAAATCCTACTTATTAGCTGAGCTTACATGCCAAGTTAAAAATATGTCCTTGATGTGAAAAAGACACGGCATAATCTGAAGTCAACAATAAAAATTCTGTCAGTGAGCAGCAAGACCAAGAGAAGCTGTGAAGCTCCTGGCATGACATATCATAATGTATGGCACACTTCTCTATTAAAACAAGCAATGAACACTGCAGTCAACAAAAGGGCTGTGTACAAAGCACATGTTAAGTTATGTGAGAAAAGCAACAATCAGGCAAACCCATTATTTTATAATGTGACATCCCTGAGTGAGAAAATCTGGAAGTATGAAATAAAAATTAAAAAAAAAAAAAAAAAAAAAACAAAGCCAAGAAACACAAACTTGGGCAGAGTACCAAAATAAGACAGACCAAAAATACAGACAGCATCTACAAATATAGAGCAACATAACTTGTAAGCTCACTGCAAAAAGATTTCTAAAAGTATAACTAAGAAAGGGGGGGGAAACTAATAACTTGCACTTTTTTATATATATTAACATTCATTTGAAGAGAAATGGCATAAAGATGAGAGATTCTCTTAACCAATGAGCTAAATTTTGAAGTCTTGCTAGGGCTTGTCCTGATTTCAACAAGCAGAGAAGATTACAAGGAATACAGTCCCCTAAAAATGTTCCAGCACTATCTTTAACCTATAAAATTGTCACTATGTTTTATCTTATTCACCCATTCCAGACAATTAAAGGGAGTTAAGCAGGGTATATCCTACTAAATTTAGGTAGTTTACTGAAGTGCTTCGTGCAAAAGACCTAACTTAAAAGACTCGAGGGTTATTCTCTTTACAGAAGGTAGGACAATCACTTGCATAAAAATACAGTTCATCTGAGAAAGTCTCTCTAACCCTCTTTCTCCTTTAGCTGCTGAAGTGGTGTAGGCCCCTTTCTTGGCAACCTTAGTGAAATTCCAAATTAGGTGAGATGCATTTTCTTTCAAGATATAGTCCCTCTGAAATCAACTTATCTATCAGCTTCTGGGTCATTTGTGACAATAATTTGTGATTTTTATTTGTGACTATGCAGTCTGAAAAGTCAGACCATAATTCTAATCTCACATTCTCCACTTCCCATGTCAGTGTCTGAAACTTCTGAAGTTACTTAACACTTAAGGAACAAGAGTTTCTTTAGGCGTTTTCTTTATTTAAGTTTGGCTAAGGGATTCTAGACCCATAAGTACATCTGCTGTCTTGGACAGAAGGTTCTTAAGTTCTTATAGTGAAGAAGCAGTGGTATGAAGCATTCTGCATTCCTCAGACACAGCAGTATTCAGTCAGAAGTAGAGTCTCTCTGTCAGCTCAGCATTTTCTGATATATCCAGACATGCATCTTATTTTTCTGAAATAAACTCTTCATTTCTAGCATTCAGAAATGATGCCTCTGTTATGAGTGAGAAAGCCAGCTAAGCCTACACTGAGCTCTGTTCCTGTTGTTACAAAAAGAAGCAAATGTCAATAAGATGCAGCTTCACTGCCTCTAGAATAAGTAGTCTGGTGAGGGTAAGACAAAACCACAAATTCATATCCCTTATAAACATGTTTTTTTTTAAAAAAAAAAAAGATCAGTCACAAATCTTCTTGCAAAACAAAACCTGGAAATATTTTTGGGAGTTCAAATTTTAGTTTTAGCATGCAAAGATCAAGGGTCAAATAATACTCAGGTATTCAGGTGGCCAAAAATAATTTTCTCAGATCTGTTTCACTCATTGAAATAAAAGGATCCTAAATGCTAAAGATAGAGAAGATATATTTTTCTATGAAATTTAGAATATAAAATATATTTTTCTAGACCCTTATAGTATTTCTTTTAAAAGGTAAGATACAAAGAAATAAAACTGTTATGAAACATGTCACTGAAAATGAATTCTTTATCAAATGTTTTCTGATTAAATAAAAATATATGCTTGCCCATTTCATGGCATGTAATTTTCACAGAAGTAAGACTCCCTAAGGAAATAGCCACATCTGCATTTATTTCCTCATTTTTTTATTGACTCTGTAAAAGACGATCTAAAACAAGGTATAAATGAGGTTTTCTATCATCAAGTTAGTTAAATATTAAATAGGAAAAGTATTGAATCACAAATATACAAACAGTGCCTCAGTTGGCTTCAGGCCTTACTCCCATTCTTTATTAATAATGCTACAGTACAATTATATATAACTACTTATTTAATTCCCTAAATGCATGGTCAAACATTGAAAAATAAAGAGATAAACATCAGTCTTTCCTCCTTGAATGTGGATGGCATTGTTACACTGCTTTTGTTTTACTTTTCACAGTAAATTAATTCTGAAAATACTGCCAGTGAGACTCTCCACTGTCACTTTCACAGTCCCTCTCTCAGATCTGAGAGGGTACACTCCACAGCAGCACTGGCATGACTCGGATGCTCAGCCTCTGAATGCTCACTTTGGCTGATCAGTCAGGTATAGAATCACTAGGAATGTTAGGTTGTGTTATTTCTTCTTCCATTACATCAGGTGAAAAAAATTCCTTTTGCCCATGTAGAGCTAGAAAGTGAAGAGAAATAATTGGTGGCAAAAGTAAAACAGGATGACTTCATTTTAAAACTTTATCATGTTCACCTGGTATTTAGAAAGATGTTAGCAGATTTCATATGAAATTCTAGTCATAATTGGATTTTTACAAAGGTATTTTTTTGTGTGGAGACATTTTTGTCATTATACTTCTTCAAAACAACAAATATCCTGTGTGTACATTTCTAATAGCATAAAGGTACTGGTGAAAGAAACCAACTATGTAGCCTTTGACAGCTTAATTTTAGCATTTAAAAAAATAACTACCCTAAATTTTTATACAAGGAAACTTTATTGCAGTATGTAGTATCTGCCAATCCTCTTCGATTGCATTATCTCATTTGACAACTATACTTAAAAAATTATTACAGCAAATATTGAACAGAAATAGAACACTTGAGGCTTACACACAAGGGTATCAATTGGGTTTTATTTACCTCTCCAGTCATCTTTCAGTCATTCTTAGAGCTTATCTCTACATCTGACATCATGATTTGAGAAACTGAATAAGTTAGAAACCTATCACTTCTGGATTGAAATATATTCTAATTTCAAATGTGTTTTGGTTTTGTTTTAAATGCAAACTTTTATTTATCCATTTTTAATTTTAAAAATGAGATAATAAAAATAAACCTAGAGAAAAAGTGTCAAGTTTTAATTGTCAAAAATACTGTATTCACAGTCTTATTCTCAAACACCTACAGCACAGCAGCAAAAACCAGAATAATAAACCAAATTAGATCAAGACATTTGTATTACAACCTTACTGATATATCATGAGAATAAGAGGAGCTAACAAACTACAGATATTTTTCTTTTTCAAGTAAAAGAAAACACTTCCACTAACTTCAAGAATAACAACAATATCTTTAACTCCAAATATTTGATGGCTGATTTTAATTATGATAATGAACAGTTTACAGCCTTAACCTAACCCACAGAACATACATCAACACAGAGCTACACAGACATTACAAATCACTGATGAGGAAAACAAAATGCTAGAGGTATTCATTTCATAATAACCGTTATATTAGCCATAGAATAGATGCTTAAGTGCTCAATTCTTCTAGACATGTACTACAGAATTACAGTTTGTACTTCAAAGGCATTGCTTCGCTGCAGCACTGAGGACTGGCATTTGTGGGAGCTGTGAAGAAAAAGTAACGGTCTCAAAAATACACTACTCTGTACAGAATTTGAACTAGCTTAGTGGGTTCTCAGTGAATATAAATTAGAGATTTCTTTCTCGGAGATGAAAGCTGTGTCGGTCTAAGCAATGACTGTTCTTTAATCAAAATGTCCCCAGCCTTTATCTATATGTTTATTTAAAGGCTTTAAAACCATTCTTAGGGAAAGTGCCAAAATTTAAGGGAAATAAGCAAAAAAGAAAAAAAAAGAAAAAAGCCAGCATTCCTGTGGAACATATATCGTTTATATAGGGATGGCATATATGCCATATATCCCATTTTTCAATGTGTGTAATATCTGTGTTCAGTTTAACCCTAAATGTCATGATATCCAAAATACCTCTTGATAGACTTTATTGCGATTGGAAGATATTCTCTATTGCTATTACTCGTCCCTAGTCTGTATTCAAGTTTAATAAATACTGACATTTGTAAGAAGGTACTATGGGGAACCCTCCTCTGGCTATTATTTTCTATATCAGTTATTGCAAATACAGTATGACATTAAGCAGACCTTAATACCCAGATCTACCTGGGTTTATTTAATTATTTATTTTTCATCAGAAAATATGATTTGTTGATACTGATGCTGTTTGCAGAAATATCTAAGTCCAACATCTACAAGGTGTCCAGGCCTCTTGCCATGAAAACAGAAGAATCAAATACCAAAAAATGTTAGTTACTTTCCTGAAATAAAACAGAGATCTTAAAATAATCCCTGTTCAAATAGTCAGCAATTTTAATATCAGAAACCTCTATTTAAATCTCAGTACAAATCAGAATTTTTAATCTAAGTTTTCCAGGGTAATAAGTGACTAGTCTCTCCAAACCAGGATAATGTAAGAGTAAATAATGTTTACCACATTAAACCAAACCAAAATCTGATGACACATCTCAACTTGTCCCAAACTGAAACAGGCAAGTTTTCTGAAATAGCTGTGAAAATATCAGAAAGAAAAATATTTCTCACCCAGTACTGCTGAAGGTATTACACGCATTTTAGTTTTGTCCCAAACAGATTATATTGCTCAGAATAAGCTTTCCCATTCAGCTGTTAGAATTAATTTGTCGTAAGTAGCAAGAGTTATGAAGTGATGAAACAATACAGGGAACATTTCTAATGCTCTATTATCCTTTGTTGGGATTTTAATCATCAAACTAACTGATGCTAAAAGTATCAGAAAATATTAAAGAAAAAAACAAAATAAACAGCACAAGACATTACAAATATACATAATACGTTGAAATTGTCATAAGTACAATAGCTTTCTTTATGACTTACCCAGGCACTAACACATCTGCCGCAAGTGGTGATTTTGAAATCTCCATAGAGATCCTTGATGGCACCAGTTGTAAAGAATCCCTCCACCATCAGCAAAATGCCATATACAAAGAATGCAGCTGCTACACCGTATATCACATACTTGAAGATGTCAATCCTGTATAGAAACAGCAAAAAATTTTATCTGCGTAAATATTTAAAGCTGACTCTGACATTTCAGGGTGAGATTATTAGCCTCAAAGTTTCTACACTGTAGTCAACTTAAGTGCTGAAGTCCTATAATGACAGCTGCAACCGAGGACAGGTGTGAACTTTGGAGTAAAATATCATTGATTTTAGAAATATTAGGTCATTTAATCTAACAAAATGTAAAAAATTATCTCTGTTGGTTATAGCAGAATTTGTCAGAATTATCTAAAAGGTACTTAATTTTCATTTTACTTCTCCTCTAAATAAAGTGGTGAAATAAAAAAGAAAATATACCCAAGAATCTGACATACTTACTCAGTAACACATTATATCCAGCACTTAGGTTATAGAAAAGATATTTTGTCACCATTTTCAATAAACATTTCTACATTTACAAGTAGTTCTTAAGTTACAATGCCAGTCTGTTCTCTCCTTTCCTCATTATTATTTTTACACTTAGTCTCCAATGGACAAAAATCTGATAGAATAATAAAGTCACCAAGAGAGATCCCTAACTTCAGATGAGAAAGGTGCTATGAAAAAAGTAATAAGGTCAGATCATCTAGCATTATTCTATAATGGGGCTTTAAAACCATCATTTCACAGACTTGAGGCTCAAGAAATGGAAAAATGGCTTACAGTGTAACCTGCAGAGCCCTTGAAAACTCAATTAATTACAAAGAAGACTGTCATGTCGTTGTCTTGCCCAACTCTGCCTAGAAGTTCAACAATGACTTAAGGAGATTCTGCCTCCTATATGTTCTCTCATGGTCAGGGTCTGTGAAAAGATATTTGAAAGCATCTCTCTGCTCTATTTTCTAAACCTGGAAACATTCCTGGGGACCATTGTGTTGAATCAGCAGGTTTCAATGTTTCCCACTTGGACTTCCCTAAAAAACTACCCACACTAAGCTTCCAGCTTATTAATATGACACAGCAGGAGTTGAGCAACTCTTTAGGAAATGGTAATACACAGGCTTAAGATTTTAATAAGTTTTAGTCATATTGTCCAGGTCAAGATGGCAACAGCTTATTACAAAGTAGAACAAAACATAAGCCAGAGACCCATAAAGAACTGGAAGATGAATTTTGACATGCACTAAACAACTACCCAAGCTGGACATTTCTCAGGACATAAAGATTAATACTTTCAGTGTTATGAAAAGAAATATGGAACAATAGCATTTCTTTAGGATCATACTTTTCAGCATTTCTTTAGGATCACAGTTTTTAGGATCACCCAAAAGACAACTCTCAATACACGCAATAAAATAACAAAACTCAAAAATCCACTAAAATATCTTTGAGTTTGTATGGTTTTCAAGAGATTAAAAGTCAGATTCATGTTTAGAGTTGATATTTCAGATGTATGGCTATGTCTATGCTTCACTGAACGTAACTTAAACTTACATCAGTCTCATAAAAATGCAGTTAAACTTATGAACTTATTTTGGTCTAAGAAGTATTATAAATCAATGTTTTTTGCACCTGTTGTAGTATTTTTCAGAAGGTGATAACTGAAAGGATTTGAGAATGAGATAGGATATGTCTTTTCCCTAGCTTTCCAGTAACTAAGCTCTCTCAGGTTTTTCTGCATCACTCTTTCTTTCATGCACCCCCTGACACGGGTGCAAAGGTTGGGACACGTGGGCATCCTAGTAGGGTTAAGGCCCTTGCTAAAAACTTAGCTAAGCTCATAAATCGAGTTTTAAACTAGGTGTGAAGGGGGAGGGGATTGAGTCCAGGCTAGACAACTGCGTGCCTGGACGTAGGCCACTGGAGTTTAGGAGGGGGCGTGCTGGTGAGGACCACCAGCGCATCACCACACAGGAAGTGGGGGAGAATGCAGCCTCGCTCAACAAGGGAGATATAGATATTCTGGCATCAACTACTCCAGTTAATAGGCAATTGGGAACAAGCACTGTCCCCTCTAGGAGGGCTGAAGGCTCAGCTACACAGCTGAAGTGCATTTACACCAATGCACGCAGCATGGGGAATAAGATGGAAGAGCTGGAAGTCGTTGTAGGGCAAGGTGCCTATGATGTCGTTGCCATCACGGAAACGTGGTGGGATGACTCTTATAACTGGAGTTCAGGTGTGGTGGGGTATAAACTCTTCAGGAGGGATAGAAAGGGTAGGAGAGGGGGTGGAGTAGCCCTCTTTGTAAGGGAGGACTTGGACACCTCTGAGATGGACTGTGGCGATGAGGAGATTGAGTGCCTGTGGGTTAAGATCAAGGGAGCCCATAACAAGGGAGACTTTGTGATGGGAGTCTGTTACAGGCCACCCAGCCAAGGAGAAGCAGCTGATGAGCTCTTCTTTAAACAGCTGGGGTCAATCTCCAAGTCAGTGCCTCTTGTCCTTGTGGGAGACTTCAATCTCCCTGATATCTGCTGGAAGTACAACACAGCAGAAAGGAAGCAGTCTAGGAGGTTCCTGGAGTGCGTGGAAAATAACTTCCTTGCACAGCTGGTTAATGAACCTACGAGGGAAGGTGCCCTCTTGGACTTGTTGTTTGTCAATAGAGAGGGGCTTGTGGGGGATGTGATAGTAGGGGGTCGCCTAGGTCTTAGTGATCACGAGATGATAGGGTTTTCTGTCCTAGGTGAAGTGAAGAGGGTGCTAAGCAGGACAGTAGCACTAAATTTTCAGAGGGCAGACTTTGAACTGTTTAGAAGGCTGGTTGGCAAAGTCTCCTGGGAGACAGCACTTGAGGGCAAGGGAGCCCATGAGGGCTGGGAGTTCTTCAAAAAGGAGATCCTGGCAGCTCAGGAGAAAGCCATCCCTGTGTTCTGGAAAAAAGGCCAGCAGGGGCAAAAAACAGCTTGGTTGAGTAGGGAAATCTTGAGTGAAATTAGAAAAAAAAGGAAGACTTATAGGCTCTGGAAGAGGGGACAGGCCTCTTGGGGGGACTACAGGAGGGAAGCGAGGCTATGTAGGGAAAAAATCAGAGGGGCTAAGACTGAGCTAGAGATCAGATTAGCTAAGTCTGTAAGAGACAATAAAAAATCTTTTTATAAGTATATAAACAGTAAAAGGAGGACAATGGAGACCATACAGTCCCTTTTGGACTCAGAGGGAACAGCAGTGACAGGGGACAAGGAGAAGGCTGAGGTACTTAATGCCTTCTTTGCCTCAGTCTTTAATTGTAAAGAAAACTGTTCCCTCTGTGTAGATACCCCGGAAACAGAGGAGCAATATGAGGCTCCCATAGTCCTAGAGGAGGTGGTCAGAGCCCTGCTTGGCCAGCTGGACACCCACAAGTCTATGGGGCCAGATGGGATTCATCCTAGGGTTTTGAGGGAGCTGGCGGATGTATTGGCCAAACCCCTTTCCATCATCTTCCAGCAGTCCTGGAAGACAGGGGAGGTACCTCTGGACTGGAGGCTGGCTGATGTAGTTCCCATTTACAAGAAGAGTAGCAGGGAGGATCCCGGGAACTACAGGCCAGTCAGTCTGACCTCAGTGCCAGGGAAAGTCATGCAACAGGTGATCTTGAGTGCTATCATGAAGCACTTACAAGAGAACCAGGTGATCAGGCCCAGTCAACATGGGTTTACCAAAGGCAGGTCCTGCCAAACCAACCTGATCGCCTTCTATGACAAAGTCACTCGGCTGCTGGATGAAGGAAAGACTGTGCATGTGGACTTCAGTAAAGCCTTTGACACAGTTTCTCACAGCATTCTGCTACAGAAACTGTCAGCCTCTGGCCTGGACAGACGCACACTCTCCTGGGTAGAAAACTGGCTGGATGGCCGGGCCCAGAGAGTGGTGGTAAATGGTGTTAAGTCCAGCTGGAGGCCAGTTACAAGTGGGGTTCCCCAGGGCTCAGTGCTAGGTCCAGTCCTGTTCAATGTCTTCATCAATGACCTGGATGAGGGCATTGAGGGTACCCTTAGCAAGTCTGCAGATGACACAAAGGTGTGTGCAAGTGTCGATCTACTGGAGGGTAGGGAGGCTCTGCAAAGGGACCTAAACAGGCTGGACCACTGGGCAGTGTCCAACGGCATGAGGTTTAACATGGCCAAATGCCGGGTCCTGCACTTGGGGCACAACAACCCTATGCAGAACTACAGACTGGGAGAAGCCTGGCTGGAAAACTGCCAGGAGGAGAGGGACCTGGGGGTGTTGGTCGACAGCCGACTGAACATGAGCCAGCAGTGTGCCCAGGTGGCCAAGAAGGCCAATGGTATCCTGGCTTGTATCAGAAACGGAGTGACCAGCAGGTCCAGGGAGGTGATTCTCCCTCTGTATTCAGCACTGGTGAGGCCCCTCCTTGAATATTGTGTCCAGTTCTGGGCCCCTCACCACAAGAAGGATGTTGAGGCTCTGGAGAGAGTCCAGAGAAGAGCGACGAGGCTGGTGAAGGGGCTGGAGAACAGACCCTATGAGGAGCGGCTGAGAGAGTTGGGGTTGTTTATCCTGGAGAAAAGGAGGCTGAGAGGAGACCTCATTACTCTCTACAACTACCTGAAAGGAGGTTGTAGAGAGGAGGGAGCTGGCCTCTTCTCCGGAGTGACAGGAGACAGAACAAGAGGGAATGGCCTCAAGATCCGCCAGGGGAGATTTGGGCTGAGATTAGGAGGAGGTTTTTCACATAGAGGGTCATTGGGCATTGGAATAGGCTGCCCAGGGAGGTGGTTGATTCACCTTCCCTGGATGTGTTTAAGGCACGGGTGGATGAGGTCTTGAGGGACTTGGTTTAGTGTTAGATAGGAATGGTTGGACTAGAAGATCCGATGGGTCCCTTCCAACTTGGTTGTTCTGTGATTCTGTGATTCTAAAAGGAATGTTTTGAGCCTATCTTGTCATTATGATGAAAATAATCTTGGAAGAAACAAACAGACTACGACTTTGTGACTGTTCCATAAGATTTCCAATTCCTACATTACACACCTTAAAACATGTTGACATTCACCAGCAGCTGAAGTGTGGGAGTCCTGCCAGAAGCAACTCCTTGAAGACATCAGTGTGCACAGTGCGGTAGAAATTAAAATCTATCATTGCCCTAAAGAGATTAAGATTTTTGGGAAATCCTGGGACTATTTCAGCCTGTACAACAGCCTTTCAAACCATCTGTGCTGAGCCTCCCACTGAGCTACTTGTATCAAAAACCATACTAAGAGATCTCTGCTTTTTCCTCTGCCTTCTCTATAACTAAAGGAATAACTTTCACTTAAGTCCTCTACAAGAAATTTTCATATAGCTATACAATAGCCAAATATAGAAAACAATGTATTCTTCATACACTCTCTAAGGAGAGAAGTAGTAAAATCTCTACCAATCAGACTACATAAGATGAAATAGTCAGACTTAGTCCAAGGAGCAAAGATCTTCTATAAGGCAAGGAGTAAAAATATAAATAAAAATTGTGAAACAATCATTCAATTACGTCTTCAAGAATCAGATAGAATTGCATTGCAACATAATTAAGTTTAGAAGGTGCTGTATTTAAAAAAAAATATACAACAGCAACATTATATACATAGAAATATATATAAAGGTTTGAAAATAGTGTTGGTACTAAATTACTCTGCAGCATATACTAAATTTCACATAAACTTTGATTTTCCAATGAAATTATAATAGATAATAAAATACAGGCCTTGTAAAATGAAGATTGCCTTTCTTTAAAATAAAGTTTGATTCTTTGTGGATGAGCTGAGGGAGATTAATTGTCATCTGTGATTCAGTGAAGTCTCAAATGCTGCAGACAGAGCATGAGAGCAATGAGGGAGGTAGAAGTGGTGTTAAAAATGAGCCAATGGTCAAGGTAAACAAGGAAAAAAGAAAAAGGTAAGTAGGGCTTGCACATGTGTAGGTTGGAATGAAAGAAAAGAGATGGGTAAGGATCAAAGGAAGAAAAGAGAAAATTATAAATAAAAAATTTATACTTGTGGCAGGATTTGAAATATAGGTTAAAGTTATATTAAGTGAGAAGAAGAAAAAGAAATCTTGCATATCTAAATGTAGGAGTCCTATTGGTAATAGATAATGGTATAATTGAAATCATGAAACATTTCTATTTAAAAGTCAATCAATGAAGGTCCTGAAAGCAATCCTATTTTTAAGAAGTTTGCATTGATCATGCAGTCTACACATATCAATGTTGCTGGTTGAGGAGTAGAATGTGTTGAATATCTAAGCATAAATAAACTGTGAAAAACATCTTGACATTAGTAAAAACATATTTATACAATGATCTAAAACATATTTTACATACTGTCGTCATCTTGTAGAGGCTCCATGGGTTCCAGATTTGATTTTCCTCTCAATGAAATATTAAAGACACAAACATGACTGGTTTCAATTTGTGATTTAAATTAAGCTGATCTTTCAATTTGTAGTATTTACTCTGTTATTGGGTCATTAATTATTCCATATTAAATGGATTTCCTAATTCATTATTACGAATCTGGATTCTATCCAACAAGATGAATATTAAAACAGGTCTAGAGAAAACACTTTCTTTCTCTGACAGAAGTTACTGATAGAAGCCATCAATGCTAACATCTCAAAGAAAAAGTTGCAGCTGAGTAGAGTAGACAATTCCAGCAGACTAGTCAGAGGTGAATGAAAACATTGAGTCAGATCCTTCTTTCTATTTTCACGGGGCTTTGGCAAACTTAAGGCTAAAAGCAATATAATGAAAAAAATCAGCAAGCTATAAGGTTACTTGATGAATGATCAGGTTTAAAAAAGGCAGTGCAGAGTCCTGCACCCCAGGAGGAATAACACTATGGACCAGCTCAGGTTAGGAGTTGACCTGTTGGAAAGCAGCTCTGTGATGTGCCTCATGGCCAAGAAGGCCAATGGTGTCCTGAGGTACATTAAGAAGAGTGTGGCCAGTAGGTTAAGGGAGGCTGTCCTTCCCCTCTACTCTTCCCTAGTGAGTACTCCCATCTGGAGTGTGGGGTCCAGTCCTGGACTCTCCAACTAAAGAAAAAAAATAACTACTTGAGAGCCTAGTGGAGGGGCACAAATGTCCTGAAAGACAGGGCCTGTTTAGCCTGGAAAAGAGAAGAGGATCTTATCAATCCTTATAAATATCTTCAAGGGCAGGTGTCAGGAGAACATCGCCAGCCTCTTTTCAGTGGTTCCCGGCAAAGGGACAATGGGCAATGCGCACAAACTGAAGCACAGGAAGTTCCACCACAACATGGGAAAAAACTTCATTAAGGGTGATAGAAGACAGAAATAAGCTACCCAGAGAGACTGTAGAATCTCTTTCTCTAGAGATATTCAAAACCTGCCTGGATGTATTCCTGTGCAACCTGATATACGAGAACCTACTTTAACAGCAGGGTTGGACTAGAAGAACTCCAGAGGTGCCTTCCAACCCCTATGATTCTGTGATGTCTATGTATAGCAGGTTTTTGTAAGAAGTATGTTATAACAGATTAGCTATTATTTTGTTGTTGAACTTCAATCAGCTGAGGTTATAATTATTACATCCTGTTTTGAAAGTGTTTCAATATTCATATTTGGCTCCTGTTAACTGTGTCTTGAAGTAATAGCTAGTTGCTTCACTGGAGCACATCAATAGCATTCCATGATAATAAGTGGATGTACTTCCTCTTATAAGCCAAAAGAACGGTTAAACTTTACCATTTATATTCTACTGTGCCCTCCAGGAATTGCAAATTGTAGTATCCCTGAAGCATTTGCACTATTCAGTCTAATCATGGTATGCTTTCGGCCCTCATTGTTGAAAGCAGGTACTCAGCTATTGCACACTAATTGAATTTTCTATCAAAATTTCTTCATATTGCCTTAGAACAATCTACAGAGTAGCTAGGGATAATTTTATTTAATTTGGTTAATATAGGAATGCATTGTGGACATTTATTTGCACTTAACAGAAACAAACAAACAAAAAAACCCACCAAAACACCACATTCATTTGCCCTGTGACATGTGATTCTCATCCTGTACAGAAAATGCTTTTATCTAAAAAAATTTCGTGTACACTTTAGTCTGAGCAACAGATAAAAGCCTAATATAAGAGAGGTTTAGGTTAGCCTAGCCACTAGAGTACTAGGTATTACTGTGGAACCAGTTTTCCAGCATTTATAATTCTGCCTCACATTTCTCTTCCAGAATTTATAAGATAATTTCTCCAAATATAGGTAATGAGATTCAGATAGTGTAGGTGCCAAATAGAATATAATTGCCAGCAAACTATACCTATGCTTTCTGAATGCAAGTACATTCAGGCAATGATATATATTTATAAGCTTAAAAAAAAATACAAACAAAAAAACCCCACCAAAAAAAGTCCCACTATAAGGAAAATAAATTATCAAAACCATCATAATACTACCAAGTTAGATTATCATAGTACAATTTTAAATTAAAAACAGTGAGTTTTTATAGCTTGCATAGACAATATGTAGATGAGAAAAGTACGTAATCATTACCATTGGGGTAGGTCAGTTTTGCCGTTTTTCATCTTTGGAGGTTTTTTTATCAATCACAAGGAACTTTGAATAGTTGATGTTCACATTTAGAACACACAATGATCTCTGCAAACAACAATACCATCCTTCATGCTGATCCTGTTGCATTCTCAGGGACTGATCCTAACAGGCTGAGATAGCAGCCTGCCCCTTCAAGCTATCTCAAGCTATTTCAGGCTTGCGGAAGTGGTTTAGCAAGTGTGTTTTTTGAAGAAAGCCAAGTTATAAGAGGATGTTTGCAAGCAAGAAGATTTGTTTAGGATGTGCAGAAGCCACACTCTCTGGAAGATTTTAAAGGAGGTGCTCAGGCTCTCGTAACATTGTTCACTTAAGCATTTTAAACAAAAATGTTGATGCCAAAGAATATAGGGCATTTGCCAACAAAGGGAGGAGTAAAGCAAAGGCAATCATCAGAAGAAATGCATACAGCCAGCAGAAGTATTTATTAATGACCATGTACTGCCTACAAAGTAAGACCAAAAACTCCAGGAGACAACATAAATGAGGTAAAAGAAACTGAAATATCCTCATTGTAGAGAAGAGAAAAAATGAAACTAGTAAGATCCAAGAAGGATATTTTTTAAAGATTGGATTAATATAGAGTATAAACTTCTAAATTTCAGGTGGAAATAAAGCAAAACTTTCTAGAGAAACATTTTTAAAGATGTTAATTACAGAATAAGCCCAGAACCCTCTTTGCTTGAAGGCCGAGAAAAAGATTTAAATTAATGCATGGTAATATGTAGATTTCTGGCAGAATTACATGATAGTGTTGTACATTATGAGTACTGAAGTCCCAGAAAACTTTCCATAGCAATAAAATGTGAAAAGATGTGGCAAAAGCACAGGATTTGTAAGCATTTAATTATTACAAATATCAACTTGGAGTGAGTCACACACGGTAAATACTGATAGCGTAAGAATGACAACTTGATACTAAAACTCCAGATTGGTATCATAATAGTTAATTTTTCCTTTTTTCAGATGGAAAATCCAGTTAACTTTTTTTCATGGCATATAAACCAAGATTTAGCAATACGTATATTATGTAGGAATATATGCCTTCCATTTCATATGTTTATAAAGTTAACTTGGCAAAAAGGGAATAAAAGCACTTAAAAGGGAAAAAAATTATTTCCTATGAAGATGAACCACTTGCTGAGAACAATCAGTTGCAAATGCTTCGAGTTATAGGCACGTAGTGATTATAGTGAACCTAAAATTCCAGACAACTAAATAAGAGATCTGTTCAACACAATAATAAATAATACAGCTGTCTACCTAAAAGTGGTGGACTGTATTTGCATAGATGAAGACTAAAGAATTAATTTAAGACCATTCAACTATTATTCACATATGCTGCTATGAATTTTCTTATTCAATTATTTCATGAAATAATGACCACATTTTTGCAGGTACCTCCCAAACCCTAAAGTTTTACTTACATAGATTGTTACTGGTTTTGTTTTTAACAAAATACAGAACACAAGGCTACACAATCCAGCTGAGTGAGCAGTAAATGTTACTTTTCAGCATTGTAAAATCTTGCAAAGTCCATACTCAGTTGCTGGCATGTTTTGTCATATTTGGTGTGCCTGACAAAAGACACCAGATCAAAAATCCTATGTTCTGCACCTTATCTTTAAAATGCTCTATTTGTCCAATGTTAGTTTCTATGTGTGACCGAGCCATTCAAATGAAATCAAAACTATTCTCCTTAAGTAAACTGCATTTTTTAGATGAAAAATGCATACTTCAATGATATTGTGCTCTCTCTGGTAGTTCCTGACAAATTACAATCCATAAGCAAGACACATGGGCCAAAATCAGGTCTTCCTTGCAAAGAAAACTTCACTCTTTTACATGTACTCAGAATCCAGGTACAATAACTCAAAAGGTGCTATTGGTGGGAAAATTCATTAGCCTAGTTAGAAGTCTTTTTACTACTAATCTCGGTGAACAAATCTTTGACTTTACAGCAGCAGGTATTATGGGTACATCCTTGCAAGCATTTCAGTTTAGGAATGGGTTTATTTTATTTTTTTCTAGGCAAGTTCTGCAGCTGTCCTCACTTACTGAGATATGATTCGCATCATGTTTTCAGAATGCAAATTAAACTGAATGGCAAGCACACTCCAGCAGTGTTCCTACTGCACTCAAACCACTAATGGACGTTCAGTCCATTGTCTCAGGCAAGACTGAGTCCAAAATAAGTCTCTGAAATAAATACTATATGAACAGCAAGTTATTAGCGCTAAGTAGTTAAGACTACTGATTAGTTTCTACTGTGCTAACACTGCTTGCTAATGTATATGTAGCTGTATGACTCCTCTGCTTAGCTCTGGACTACATCTTGAGAGCTTGTATCTCAAAACTAAGAGAACAGATCCTCTTTAGATTTCAAAAGAGAGTTTGAATAAGGCAGTTATTAGCCCACTGCTGTCCCTTTTCCAGGGTACAAGGTGATTATCATTCTGTGCAGCATACACAGTAGACACACAGAATTACACATCAAACTAGGATTTCTGCAATATACAGGTGGAATAAAATTAATTGAAAATCATTTGCTGTCACAGAAGAAACTACACTTCACATATATCAATGTAGTAATATGAAAGGATTTTAAGGAACATTTCCAAGCATTGCATTTGCAAAGTATTTTGTAATAAGATATTTTTGCTGATATATCTTTTTTCAGATACATTTAGAAGTACATAATAGTCCTAATGCAACAATAAAATCTGTCATCTAAATCCAAACATGCATCTAAGGTGATATACTTTAAAATCATTTTATAAGAAACTTTTCATGTTAAATTTATACATATGTAGGTAAAAACTTTTGGTCGTACTCCCTAGATAACATATTTATTTGATACTGAAAGAAAATGTAAATTACTGGTTAACTATCTACTTGGAAACTATTATGTATTCAGGAGCATGAAAATAATTCTTACCAAAAGGCACTATACACCTTCAAAACCAACACAGTATACATCTCAAACAACAACTGTATAAGCCTGGACTTCAACCACAGCTAGTCATCCTACTAGTTTGGTATGAGCAAACAATGTACTTTCCTGTTTCTTTTTCCTGAATTGTTTCGCAGAGAAATCTTCTCCTTACAGAACCAGTGGGGTCATAAGGGCTCTTTAGGATGGTTACTATTTCCAGACATCCTACGATGCAGTCTTCCATGAGTTAGCAATTGCCTGTCCTGATACAGAAGTTTACATGTTTTTCTTCCCTTAAGTCAAACAGTATTTAAAACATAATTTAAGTACAAATTTAAAAAACACCAAACTTTTGTAGGAGAACAGGGAAAACCAGATTAGTACCATTGTTTACTAAGAAAACAACTAAAACAGAACCACCATGTGGTCTAATGCAAATATTTGCAAACATCATATTTCACATCAGCTAGCCTTTACTATAGCCCTCATTGTAATACTTTTCCTGGTATTTCACTAATACTAGTATAATTATATCGATGACAGCAATGATATTTTTTAATAGTACCAGTATTTAACTCGTGATAGTTGCAAAGCCAACAAAACCAAAGAAGAGCTGAAGATCAGAATAATATCCATTTATCTACCTTTCAGAATATAGTTTTCAAACACCAAGAGGGAGGATACAAAAGTTCTGTGTATACTCCCTTTTTTCCTCCAAAGAAAACAGTTGCACATACATCTGTGTATTACTAAATAATATCCTTTCAATGACTATAGACTGACTAACAGAAAGGTTATCAGCAAGCATTAAACCTGAACACAATGACATCTGAAACACATACTTTCACATTTTGAGAAGAAGGAAATTTTCAACTCAAGTACAGTATCTCTGGCACTTCCAACAGAGAAGATTGGGACAGCAGGTTTAAAGACTGAAACTTTATTTAGTTTACTATTGGTTTCACACCTTTAAATGAAGTGAATTTACTACGAACTGAGTTAGCATTGACTGTAGTAAGAAAATGCTAATGTTTCTATCAGAAAGATTTCTTCATTTTCCACTCTAAGGGTGTGACTCCCTTGTTTCATGGCCTATATATCACAAAAGTGACAGATGGCACTAACTGGCCTTGCATACTGAAGAGAAAGAACTATGAAAAAATGCTGTTGGGAAATACATCAAGCATACCTTATGCTCCTTATTTCCTAAAAACATCTCATGGAATTTCTTCCAAATATCAGAAAAGTATAAAAATCCAGCTCGTATAACACAAACTTGATTAATATACATATATTTAAGCTGACATGGGTATCTTGTCAAAATTAGGTATTAAGTAAACTATTCTAATTATGCCCAGTACTTATTGATATAGCATTCATTGCAGTTATTAGAAAAATGACTGAATACTACATTTGCCTCCAGCAGATATCTCAGTTGCAATGAAACCTACAGAGCTGCTAAACTGACAAAGTGGGAAACATAAACTATTTGCCTCTTACAATTACAATATCATAAAGACAGTTTTCAGGCTCATTTAGATCACCATGTTTGTGTTCTTAGGGTTCCTTTGAATCGTATGAACTAAAATAACCACTCCGAAGGAAGTCACATCCCATACAACAGTTTATGACTTCTGTACAGTAAATCCCCAAACAGGCATTTCTTCACTCAGTGTGGGTAGGGATGGGGTACCAACTACCATTAGAGAAGTAATAAGGGTAATATTGAAGAAGTCTGAAACTAGAGGGAATGAAGTTTCGTAAAAGTGATTCAGAAAGCAATATAGTCAGTGATTAGTCCCAAGGAAAAGGTATAATTCCAAATATTTTTTATAAGCTTCCTATTTGCTAAATGTTCATGGATTTAGAAGTGACTGTGTAAGGAGAGAATAGTCTACTTCATTCAGCTTTGTTATTTTTGAAGATATGCTCTCTCCATAAGAAATTTGTCTATGAGTATGTGCTCTGCATACATTTCAACAGTTTAGAGCATCTCTTTTACCTGCATAACCTTGAAAAAAATTCAAGTCAGGCTGTAATCCAGTACTTTGAGCAAAATTCCTTTCAATCTTTTTAAAAAAAAAAAAAACCTTTGCTCCTTTTTAGCACACTACTATAGGTCAAATCTGGTTTTGTTTACCCTAGCCCCTCAAAACAAGCAAGCAAAAGAGCATTTCTTTTCTGTAAACCTTTGTTATAAAAGCACTACCTCCACCCTACTAAACATCCCTCCAGGATGTCTTCAATATCTCATAATTATTACCTATGGTATTTAAATTTGGAAAGAAAACCATAAATATGCGAAAACTGATTTAAATCCTTAAGGAATTTTAAGACTAGCTGTAAAACCTGCTCTTCATTTTTGAAATAATAAACATTGACTACTTATTAGCATCTCCAGAGTAGATGTGAACTGGTGTATATTGTTTGAACTCAGGTAACAGTGTAAGGACCTGGAATCAGGGACCACGTCCAGCCTGCAGGGCCAGGATTCAGACCCCTCTTCTGCCCCATGGATACACAGCTAAACAAGCCCTTAATTCTTACTACCCTCATAAGTACCTGTCAGACAGGGATTGATTCGTATGCTGAATGGCATTTGAAATCCACTATGCTAATGAAAATATAGACAGAAACAGTAAGTGTGATTAAACAGAATCTAACACGCTTCACTCCACTGTAACATCTGCCTAGTGTATTTATCTCAGAGGAACAGACTCCTGGTTAGCCTGAGATACTTCATAGAACTAGAAATGTAAGAGAAATAATATCTTTAAAACCTTAAAAAAAGTATTATTTAGTAGGGCACATAGCTAGATTTTTTCATTATTCTTATTTTTAATTGGAACAATAAAGATCTAGGTTTTATTTCCATCTCAAGATGTATAGTTTTAAGAATGCAAGTACTGTGCTGTTTATATCTACTTATGTAATTTTTCTTTCTGCTTTTTGTTTTTTGAAAGATGTATAAATACTATAGGGCTTTTTGTATCATCAACTTTTAATCAATAATTTAGAAAAAATATCAAGCATTTCTTCTTCTTACAAAATTATTTTTTAAAGCAGAGAAGTATCTACCTAAGCAGGTAGAAATTTGGCATGTGTAAATTTCATTGAGAATCATACAGTTTATTCAGTTGATAAGTTAATAGCTCACATAATGAGTTAATAAGTTAATAGCTCCATTTAATGAGTTAATAGCTCATCTGGTTTTAGACAAAGTGCTTTGTCCTCATCCCTTTGAAACATAAAATAAATATTTCACAAATGAATAAACTGAAATTTCAGTTCCAGTGGGTCTGCCAAGGAAAGAATTTGTCTTAGTATATCTTTGAGTAAATAAAACAAACAAAAAAATCGAAAAGCTACTAGCTAAGTCAAACAATTAAATGCTAAGGAAAAAAAAAATTGCTTTTACAGTTCTTTAATAATTCCCAGTGAATTATATTTATTTGAACTATGGCTCCTGACTGAATTTTCACTTCAGTATTCAGCAGAGGGCAGCTGGAAAACTTGCTATTAAAAGAAAGCATCAATTTGTGACTGTTCTGCACTAATGGCTTCCTAGGGACTAATAAAATAACTTAGAGTCTAATAAAATGACTGATCTTTCATTCAGGATAACAATGAACCTTAGTCATCAAGTCACGCCATACCCATTATTCTAAATGTAATGCCAAAAAGGAGAAGAAAAGCAGAAGTCACATACTTCTTACAAGAACATCTATATTCCTTGGCACTAAGCCAAAACCTGGATATGTGTAGTAGTGACATACTTATTTGATACATTTCCCTTCTCACTACTAATTCCACAAACTATACTACTGATGTTCACAGTGAAGCTTTGGAAAGGATATTACTATTGTAACTCTATTCAAGTTAAAAGATTTAAAGTTCTGTTTCTTGCTATCCTGAAAAGCAGTGGAATTGATTCAGATCAAATATGTATTTTGTCAATCTTCCTACCTAAAAAAAATATGAAAAAAATAGAATAGGCAAGTTGATACGATAAACCCAATGCTTTCCCAACCACAGGGACTTCCTGAGCTGGAAATCTCTATGATATTGGAAACCATCAATGGATGTGTTTTCCAAGATTATTCAGTCTTCCCTTGAACCTGTATAGGCTTTTGGCATCCACAATCTGCAGTTAGCTTCATAGATCATCTATACAACTGAAGAAGCACCACTTGTTTTTTTCTGAACCTAGTGCCTAACAGTTTCCTCCAATACCTCAAACTTCTTGTACTGGAAGAGAGAGACGATCTATCCTTACCTTATTCATAATACTGCAAATTACACACTGCAAAAACAGACCTCTAGCTCAACATCTCTTAATCACCCTTTGTCTAGATTGAAGATACTATAGTCATTTTTTAAGCATATGTCCTCTGTTTCATACCGCTAATGACCCTTGAGTTTTGCTTTCTTGGGGCACCAAAACTCGGGGAACCAGAATGATACACAGTATTCATTATATGGATGAATGATGAATTTATATAATGGAATAAGTATGTTCTCTGTTTCTCTATGACTTTCACAATAATCTGTGTTATTTGATTTGGTTTTTGACTACTGTTAAGCATTGAGTTTACATTATTATGGAAGTACCCATCATATAATTTTGATGTTTTGATGGATGAACAAATCACTTAATTTCTCAAAAAAATTAAAGCCTGACAAAGAAAAGGCTTAGATATTTGAAGCTAGGATTCTTCAGCCTTAGTTAGAAGCATTGGTAGCCAGATAAGAATTTTTATTTCTGAGAAAACCATGTTTCAAAGTCACAATATAATTAGAAATTATGTCATTTAATTTCAAGTTGCAGTAAATAATTTTACTAAATGTATTTATTTCACCAAAGTGAAGGAGAAGCTCAACAAAACATAGGCCTTCTAGAAATAGATTTTCAAGAGCAGTAAAGCATGAAACCTTCAAAGCAGTTGAATTCTAGGAAAACCAGAGGCAATAATGTTTTAACATTTCAAGCCTCAGGGTTCTACACAACTCTTTTGTAACTTCTTTATTACCTTTACTCCCAGAACTAATCCGTTTTTTGTTACAAGCTCCAGTTTTATCCATTTAGAGCACAGAGAATTTTTTACACACTTCAGCAAACTAATTATCACAATATAAAAGTAAATATATTGTATGGAACAGATTCATCAGTATATTAAATAATTTTTACTATTAAATGATAAATATGGGATATTGAATAGTATTATAAATTGCCTGTAAATAGAGCATCAGCTCTTTCAGAACTTCACCTGCTGAGCTTGTCCAAATATTATTCCTATGCTTTTTATTACAACACATATATTTGAATCAAATTTATATTCCCTGTGGATTTTTCAGCAGTTTTAAAAGGAAACAATTAAAAGAAATTAGTAACTTACATGGTGAAGACATCAATAACATCTCCCGCAGCTCTTGTCACGTCAAAGTAGGTCTGCAGAATGTTGACGGTTCCTGAAAGTGCTTCATGTCCACAGCCACAGAACAGTGCAACTCCAGCATACAGCAGGATGGTGGCAATCAAAGACGCATAGGGAATACCTCCCAGGCATTTGATGCAACACTCAAAGCACCCTACAAAGAAAGTAAGTTGTTTGTAATATATTGCATCCAGAAAACAAGAAAAGACCTTTTACTCTTGAGAAACGTTTCTGCACATTCTTGGAGGCTGTAGGCCAAAGAGAGATTAGGTTGTAAGTACAACCCATAGTCTAAAATAAGCTGTGAAAAAACACAGGTTAATTCAGCTTCTGAGCTTTCTCAGTTACTAATTGACCTATTAAATGTAGACATGTGAAACAGTGAATTCCTTGTACATATTTATGGTTTTACCCAGAGCAGGTTAGAATGTCAATCCTAGGTTATACCTGTAGTCTTGATTTCTGTTGCTTAGCTATCCGATTACTGGGGGGGAAGGGGGCTTCAATAATAGAAAAACCACAGAGGAAAAATGTCCAGGTCACTTCCTTCCATCACTATAGGTTTATTCCAGTTTCTCACCTATGCAGTGCTGACAACAGAACTATTGCACCCCACAGCACCAAGTCTTTGTGCATCACTCAAAGATACCTCACAAGAATAAATGAAGATATCCACTAAAAAGGCACAGCAATTGTAGAAGTTGATTTTCTTTCTCAATATATTTTATACTGTGCAAGGCTTCTTAAGTGGGGGTAATTGCTCTTTAGTTATACACGGTCAACCTTTTGTCCAGCCATCAAAGCCTAAACCAATGCCCAGCTCCACATCAAAACCTTCCCCAGCAAAGGTGCTGAAGTTGCTGGCCTTGCCTTGCCTAGTTTGTCAAATAGTTCTATGCATACATCAATCTCTGATTCTCCCAAGTCTCCCATAGCGACTTTTACACCCTGTACAGACCTATCTGTTTTGAGATCATGCATAGAGGAATTGCCCAGCTAGAACTTAAATTAGTCAACTCTGTGAAAGATAATAAAAAATGTTTCTACAAATATATCAGCAACAAAAGGAAGGCCAAAGAGAATTTCCATCCTTCACTGGATGCAGGGGGAAGAATAGTGACAAAGGATGAGGATAAGGTTGAGATGCTTAATACCTTCTTTGTCTGAGTCCTTAATAGTAAGATAACATGCTCTCTGGGTGCTCAGCCTCATGAGCCAGAAGACAGGGGTGGGAAGCAGAACAAAGCTCCAATGATCCAAGAGGAAATGGTTAGAGACCTCCTTGGCCTGTTAGACAATCAGAAGTCTATAGTGTTGGATGAGACCTATCCAAGGGTATAAAATGCTTTTAAATTTATAATTACTGAGAAAATAATTAATAATTACATTAATATTACAAGAAAAACAGTACTGAGACAATTCCCAACTACATATACAGCTTGTATAAAGTAGAATGAAAAATATTGCTTGAGATAACTTTTGTTTAAGGACATCTTACCATATCACAGCCAACTCTAAAATATCTAAATGTAAAATGTACTTATTCATATACATAAACTGCTGCCAAAATCTTACTGCATGTGTAACTTGTGCCAGTGACCCACCTCCAGCAGCTATCACATAACTGCATGGATGTAACACCCTCCACCCTTCCAAACTTCTGGTAACAAGATACTGGGTTGGTGGTTTTTTCCCCTCCTCTTTGAGCCCATACAACACTGGCTGAATGATATATCCTTGCAATCCATGGTGCCCGCCTATGCTGTCAGCAGGCATCCTTTTTATTCAAGAGCTCAGGGCTTTGAATGTCCAGTAATCAATTTGTGTCTGTCTTCAGTGATCATTACACTATAGAGGTTTATACCTATGAAATATATAGGCTTTTCATCAGTGGGAGGCCTCAGGAACAGACTAGGGAAGTATATGAATGATTTTGGAGTAACTAACTCTGCATGCAGATAAATACAGGAAATCTCTTGAGATTTCCTTCAGTCCTTTCTCTAAGATTACCCTTAAAATTAACCTTAGTTTATTCCTCAGTGTTTAAAAGCATACAACAAAACTTGAAAAGTATACTTCACAGGATATTCTACTGTCTAAAAGGCACAAAAATTACAAATATGCATTCAAAACCTAAACATTGAACAAGAAATGCAAGGAAATAGCTGGATAATTTCATAGGTTATCACAAAATGCCTATTGTCACATTCACCACAAAAAATAAAACAGAAAAATCCTCAGGGAAATTGTTATTTTGTACACTTATCAGCATTATATGAAAAAGTAAAAAGAGGGGTAGAAACAATAGCAGAAGGATAATGCTAGTAGTGTCAAATATGAAAAAATAAGGTACACCTAAACATTTACAGAGATACACAGACTGTATATAGACTATCTCTTAATACTGTAATGGCTTGGGGCAGGATGATACATGACAAATTTTGTGAAGTCTTCATTTTCACCTTCCAAGACTTCAAAGTGGAAGAAAGTTAGAGAAATGACAACATAGGAATAAAAATAGCTAATAGTTTGAATCATAATAAATTTCATTAAGGTCACATTCACACAATTTCTGTATTTCATAGTTGACTGTTGTTATCTGGGAAAAACTGGCTGTGCACTACCTCCTGAAGATGCTGTACTTCAGCCACTAGCTCCTGCTAGGAGATTTGACCTCAAACTTAGACCTCACAAATTACATCAAAATCCAGGGTCAGGATTCAACCTTATTACAGTGAAAGAGTATAATACAGTAAAACAGCATGACAGTAGAAAGAGTATCATACAATAATGCAATGACAGATCAACAAATCTTTATTTTTTTCCAATTTCAATTTTCCAAACAACTGAAATACAGAAAAACTTGAAGAGAAAGTGCTTCTTTTCCTCTCTCACATTAAAACTATTCATACTTGTAAGCACTTAAGGAAATTTTTTAACAGTAACATAGTTTACCATTTCAAGACTTGATCACTCATAAAAAAAAATATTGTAAAAGAATTTCCTCTGATCACACTAGATTTTTGAGTAATCAGATATTCTCGGGGCCTTTTTCATTTATTCAGCTCTTCCATAGACCTACTACCATTTTCACTACTTACTGTATGAGTAACTCTGTAGTTTTCAGTGTTGTCAAACCAACTCAAAACTAAAGAAAATTGCTGAATTGGGATTGAGATCGTAAAATGGTTATCACATATCATTCATAAATCACAGTAGGCAATGTGCTGTAGCTAATGTTTCTCCAAATCTTTTCTTTCAGGTGTTCAGAATGAGGAAACAGTTGTTTGATAACAGAACAATAGAAGTTCTATTTTAACTTTCACAATGATATTGAATCACCAGTACAGAATGTGACTCAGCTGTGCAATATCTGTATATGTCTATGGCAGTCATTCATGACACTGAATACCGTCTTGACAAGGTAGCTAAAACATACAGACACAGACATAAAAGATTTTATGTTCCTCTGATTTTTTGGTTTTTTCTACAAATATAGATTCCAGTACTTTTCAAACAGCTCACTCTGCACAATAATCTTGTGCAATATAATTAAGCATCTACTGTTCTTTTTTGCTTATGTTTACTAATATTTTCCCTTAGATAACAGTCTACATCTGTTGGGACACTATATTATTACAAAAACCATGACATGTAATCCGAAACATGAGATAATGTGATAATGAAATAAATACATAGAAGATGATAATACAGAGAATTTTATTTTAATTTATTTGGATAGAATAAAGCTACAAATACTGGCTATATTCTGCTATCCAATGTAGTGCATATTAATTTATTACTTATGTTCGCTTATATGAAGTATCAACATCTTTGCAGCCTGCAACCAAAAGTTGTTCTGTAAGGCCTTAGACCTCCAAAATTATCCCTCTGTAGAAATACAGCTTCACAGAACTCATCCAATAACAGAAAAGAGCAAGAGACTTAACTTTGCAACACCCATCCCAATTGACTGTTCTCTGATTCTCTAACTTATTGCAACAGCATAGAATTATTGGTTTGGTAGTAAAGTCCAATTATGAGTCATGATAAAAGGTCTAGATTTCACCTAGTGAAGATACATTCCAAGCTTTGTCAGAGACTGCACAACATCCCAAAGATCTACTCTACATGTCTTTTCTTCTCCATAACTCTTGACAGAACAGGGAAGCTATCTTTTTTTTTTTTTTTTGCAGTGAAATTCCTCATTTTTTAAGCAATCAGTCCGGAATCTAATCTTTCTTTTCCTCACTTTATTTTTTATTCTTCTTCTTTGATGGACAGGTAAATGATCATCCTACATGCTGTGTGCTTCCTTTAAGGTATCAGTGTCGCCTTTCCCTGCCCTGCCAATTGTAATTCTAAGAAAGAACTGATTTAAGCAAAAGTTCCTGGCTGTACATCTCAGCTTGTCAAAGAAATTGGCTCAGTTACTATTTAGGTGCCTACACAAGGCTCCATTTAGTAAGGTATTATGTATTTGACTGCAAGCATGTGGCTTGTCTCATCAACTTAAAACTGAGTTAACGCTGTAACTTCAATAAATTACACACAATATCAGGCACAGAGACAGAAGATGGTGACATCCCACCACAGTTATTAGTACAGCCTCACCCTGTACCTGAATGCATTGTTTTCTTGGATAAACATCTATGAAAACAATTAACTCATGGAACAGGTGATCTTGAGTGCTATCATGAAGCACTTACAAGAGAACCGGGTGATCAGGTCCAGTCAACATGGGTTTACCAGAGGCAGGTCCTGCCAAACCAACCTGATCGCCTTCTATGACAAAGTCACTCGGCTGCTGGATGAGGGAAAGGCTGTTGATGTGGTCTTTCTGGACTTCAGTAAAGCCTTTGACAGTTTCTCACAGCATTCTGCTACGGAAACTGTCAGCCTCTGACCTGGACAGACACACACTCTCCTGGGTAGAAAACTGGTTGGATGGCCGGGCCCAGAGAGTGGTGGTAAATGGTGTTAAGTCCAGCTGGAGGCCAGTGACAAGTGGTGTTCCCCAGGGCTCAGTGCTAGGTCCAGTCCTGTTCAATGTCTTCATCAATGACCTAGATGAAGGCATTGAGGGTACCCTTAGCAAGTTTGCAGATGACACAAGGCTGTGTGCGAGTGTCAATCTGCTGGAGTATAGGGAGGCTCTGCAAAGGGACCTAAACAGGCTGGACCGCTGGGCAGAGTCCAATGGCATGAGGTTTAACATGGCCAAATGCCGGGTCCTGCACTTGGGGCACAACAACTCTATGCAGAACTACAGACTGGGAGAAGCCTGGCTGGAAAACTGCCAGGAGGAGAGGGACCTGGGGGTGTTGGTCGACAGCCGACTGAACATGAGCCAGCAGTGTGACCAGGTGGCCAAGAAGGCCAATGGCGTCCTGGCTTGTATCAGAAATGGTGTGACCAGCAGGTCCAGGGAGGTGATTCTCCTTCTGTATTCAGCACTGGTGAGGCTGCTCCTTGAATACTGTGTCCAGTTCTGGGCCCCTCAGCACAAGAAGGATGTTGAGGCTCTGGAGCAAGTCCAGAGAAGAACAACGAGGCTGGTGAAGGGGCTGGAGAAGAGACCCTATGAGGAGCGGCTGAGAGAGCTGGGGTTGTTTAGCCTGGAGAAGAGGAGGCTGAGAGGAGACCTCATTACTCTCTACAACTACCTGAAAGGAGGTTGTAGAGAGGAGGGTGCTGGCCTCTTCTCCCAAGTGACAGGGAACAGGACAAGAGGGAATGGCCTCAAGCTCCGCCAGGGGAGATTTAGGCTGGAGATTAGGAGGAGTTTTTTCACACAGAGGGTCATTGGGCATTGGAATAGGCTGCCCAGGGAGGTGGTTGATTCATCTTCCCTGGAGGTGTTTAAGGCACGGGTGGATGAGGTCTTGAGGGACTTGGTTTAGTGTTAGATAGGAATGGTTGGACTTGATTATCCGATGGGTCCCTTCCAACCTGGTTGTTCTGTGATTCTGTGATTCTGTTCTGTGATTCTGTGAACTTCACTAATAAAACTGAAAGGAAAAAGCAGGAGCTTAGGGATGTTTTTAGGTAAATATCTTTCTTTTTTTTCCTTGGTCTCCCAAGTCACATGTGAAACCTGTCTCAGCTCCTTGCCCATGACAGACATCACATTTGCTGTTGTTCCTTAAGCCTACTTATATTGACTTGACACTTGTATTTTAAAAATAGCTGCAAAAAGGAACAATTAATAAGTGGACACAATCTGGCTTGGTCTTTTCTTACCAAATTTTGGACATCAGTATACATGAAACCTTTATTATTTCACATTGATATAACAAACTTTACATATGTGATATCTGTCAATTCTCATACTGTTTTTGTATCCATGGCCAAGTGGTTAATGCTTCTGGTGAGAGAAATACTGATTATTAAGTGAAAACATTGTAAGGGGAATCTGTACATGCTTAAGAAAATTGTTTCTTTTTACAGTTAATGTTATAGTTTGCAATATAAAACGATGCAATTTTTCTAGACAAAGTATTAATGAAAATATTTTATGTATATACATATAAAAACGTACACATTCATACCATTGAAAGAAACTACAAGTACCACTGAATAATCATGTTTATGGCACATGGATGATTATGACAATGTACAAAAAACTGTTGTGATTAGCTCTTACATACTCTTCACTATATTAGGTTTATTGCTGTTTAATGAGACAAATCTTAATCAAGCAGTTAATAAGTATTAAAGTTACTGATACAGAGCAGTCACTGCCTGAAACACTAATCAGTCAGGCATAACACAGTCAGCCTTTGTAATCTTAAAGGAAACTGCTGGATGATTTAACACAGGCAACATTTATCAGCTTCAAAATCACTCTGAAGTTAAAAGGACAAGAATGAAATAAACTAGCTCCAAAAATATGATACAAATAAAGAAAAAAATGGGTCGATTAATTCAAACTATTTGCCTACTGCATAGTCTTTATAAATCATGTATCTAAGATTTGTACTTTAAGTAAATTAATAATTAATTATTCTTAATAAATAGGTTATAAATATCTTAAATGTATCAATAACACAGAGATGACAATGATTTAAGCTATTATAAATTTTTAGAATTATGCTTTTGATCTGCTGGACACAATAATAGTCTCTAAGAACACTAGGTTTATGGAACATGTGGTGTTCTCATTATAAAGTAAATGACAATGCCATGGATCTTAAAATTAGAAAATAAGTTCCCTTTTAATTTCTCTCACCTAGAGCTCCTAGAATCAGACCCTCAGTTCTTCTCCTCAGCCTTGAACAGATCTATTTCTCTCAAATGGAAAAATACTATGAAGCATGTACTGAAATGTAATTCTGCAGTATCTTTTTCTCATTCACAAATAGGCTGAGTCACACTGGGCTTCAAGTCATATCTTTTTTCTTTTTTTAGTGCATTATCCAATTCTTGAAAACTCACAGAACTTTCTTCCATGAATTTTCTGTGCACTAATACATTTAACTGAAATGTTCTACAAACCTATTGCATATTTAAAAGATATTTACAGTTTCAAACATTCTCATTCTAGAGGAGGTAGCATCTCCTGATTTTCAGATGGTGGAACAGTGGAAAAAACAAATTATTTGCCATGTGATCTTTTGTTTGGTACTCAAAATAACATTAATATGATTTCTCAGAATACTTATGTTTATATATCTCTTTATATAATCAAAACACACTTTACTGTTGTCATTTACAGTTGTATGTTTTTAACAGTCAGAAACAACAAAAATACAATTAGATCTAAGTTGTAGATACTTTGAACACTTTACAGCAGCTGTGCAGGACAGAAGAGTAAGAAGTATATTAACAAAATAACAAACATTCAGCTGCCTTAAATGATCTCTTTTGCCTTAGAAATCTTTCCGCTACTGAAGTAGGTATGGTGTGTAGGTTGTACAACTGTTAGCTGATAGCAGTGGAATTCTAGAACTCAAAAATCCTGAGCTCTTGGATATGGCAGTGATTAAAACATCTTTTTACCTACTGTTACATAGCCCTTGCTCTTTATTCTACTTCATAGGCAACTTCTGATCTTATATCCTCCTTTTTAACATCAAGTCTCTTTTTCACTTCTTCTGTCCCCTTTGCTCTCAGGCTGTCTTCATTCTGGCTACTCTTATTCCCTTGAACACTTATTTGCCTGAGAAACAACCAAAGAAGATAGTTTTACTCATTCTCTTCAAAGCTGGGAGAGAGCAAGCTCTCTGGGGAATGAGCAATGGGAACACAAAACTATGTCCCTCTTCTCTCTCCATCCTTGTTCTAGCTACCCGATTCCACCACCCCTGTCCAAGGCACTGAGATAGTCCTCAATGAAACAGACATGTACAAGTTGTAGCATATACTTATTACCCCAAAGGGCAGAATAATTTTAAATAAGGTAGCAGAAAAAAAAGAATTATAGAAAGTTGCAGTCTGAAATTTTGAATTTAAATAAGCCCATAATATTGCAATGGAAGCATTAGATAATGTTGTATATCACTGTCACACCTCAGAAAAAAAAATAGATGAAGAAACAGATGATGATGGGGCAGATAGTTGACATTCTTCAGTATGATCTTAGTAATCCAGTCATGACTGGACTAGTTATGAGGAAGCTTGTTCCATGAAAATAATGAATGCCCTAAATGTATATGTGAATACATATAACACTTTAAAATTTACTATTTAGGCTTCTCCAGATAGTAACTAATCCCTTAAATCCATTTAAAAACACAAACCTGTGAATCTACCAATAAGCAATTTTGCAGACATAAATGAAGCAGAAAATGAAGGGATTGTTAATAAACTTAGAATGAACAATTTAAAGGTATCATTTACTCTGTCAGTGTATATTTACATTTTCACTTATTTCATTGATAACAACTTTAAAGATACAGGCCATAAGCAAAGTTTCTGTGGACTAGTATGTTACATACTTTCTCAAGCCTACAAGTAATAATCTTAATGGTATCAAACAGAATTTTTTTTTTTACCAGAACTGAATCATTTACTTTCATCCTACCAAAATCTCAACTTAAGTTATGCATTTTTTTGGACAGAAACATCCATAGTAGCCATCTTCTATTGGCTTCAAAAAGATGTTATATTTAAAATCTAAGCCATCTCCCAGTAGAGATAAACAGCATTTGCTACTGATTCCAGCAGGAAAAGAAAACACACCTCGTATTCAATAAAGTGACAATTTTTGGAGTAAAGGAATGACTAACTGTGTCAAGGAAAATGACTCTTAATCAGTCAGATTAGAATCTAGTGGAAAATCAATCTGTATTTAATTTTCACTCTTCACATAAAGTGGAAAAGCATTAATTCTTGTACATTGAAACACTAGAAGAATTTACAGCTAATATGTGAGAGGCAGACAAGAAAATTCCATTTCAAGAACACACTCTGAAACTATGTTTCGTATTACTCTTACTCAAATGCTGCTTTGCCATGAAAGACTGTTTTTTCTAGTTCACAAAGCTGCATAGGTAAAATACCTGGATACAATTATCTTCATTAAAGTTTTTGGTTTAGACAAAACTCAATGTAGATAGGATGCTGAAATTCAGAAATCAAAATTAATATTTTTGCTATTTAGATATCCCACCCTCTTCCCTTTATGTAGGGGGTTTTTTATATCATGAAGTCTTTCTTCAATTAAAAATTTCTAGTTTTTTGAGAGGATGATTGCAGCACAAAATTACAATGTTCTACTCATTCTCTGCTTTCTTGAACTTTTTGAGTTAGAAGCAAGGCTCAAGATATATTGAAGGATGAGAAGGTAATAGGCAACACTACAAAGAGTTCTTCAAAAGCACAGAATGTGAGATACAAGTATGATGCATCACAGGCCCTTTTTTCCTCCCAGAAATCTAAGATTTGGGAACTACTTTTAAGACATGAAAAAGTAAGAAAAGATCTGTGAAAGGAAAATGGCAATAAAAAGTGGAAAACATGCTAAAAAATAGTAGCAAATCTGCCATTTAACATTTTTATCTTAATAGCAACAGAAATCTAGAAATATTTTTTTCCACCATTGAAGAAGTCAAATAAAATCAACTGCAAGAAACCAATATACCTCTTATACATCCAAACCTTTACCTAAAATTGCATTGGGACTGCAACTTATATTTGAATAGTTTTTTAGAAAGAAACTAAGTATTAATCTATAGATTTCAAATGATGCTGAATTAAACATATCTACAGATGATTTGCTTGAAATATGAAACTACCCGACTGTACAAAATTCAGCAGCATACTGGAAGATCAAGTTCCACCCTCCACCAGTTGAATCTCCCAATGCCTTTAACTATAAAGTGAGAAATGTCTGCGGTAGTTGACTACAGTTTACGTTGGCTCTGGAATGTTTTTTTATTATAATTTCTATTCTTTCTCCCAAATTCCAGGTGCCAAGGAAAGAAAATATTATACAGCAAATAAAAAAGAGAGGCCAATACTTCAATAAGAAAGCATTTCCCAGAGACATGATCTATCATACTAGCTAATTTGTATCTCCTGTTCTGCTGGTTTGCTCTACAGCAGAATAGCTCTGTAGATCTTCAGAGTTACACCACTGTGAGGGGATGCTCTTTAATCCCATGTTTCACAGGCAGGAATATCCACCTTCCTGTAAATGATTTCACTGAACTTGTTCCAGAAAAAGAAATCAAACAAAGCAAAGCAAAAATCAAGAAACCAATATATCATACCTGGAAAGAAACCATGGATAAACTAAAACAAGTTCAAAAGAAAATTCCACAGAAGTATGAGGAGTTTGGCAGTGACAACAAAGTATTTTAAATTGTATTTAGAACATATAAGGTTTATACTAGATTTTGCTTATTAGAAGATTTTTAGTTATCTTACTGTGGTTAATCAAAGAAAATTTCCTGTTAGCATGCAAGTCTGCCTTTGCAATACAGGTGTCTTTTCTCATAGTCTTAAAGCTCTACTCTTAAAAGCTTTCTAATATAATACATTATTAAATACACTGCTGATTTAAAGCAAAGTCACTTCAAAAAGTGAACAGCAGCTTGTTATTGCCATAAAAATTAACAGACATTTGGGGTTTTTTACAGCAGAGAATTCCACCTTACATTGCTGTTATAAGTCCTGTGGTGACTATGGTCAAATCCTACCTGGAGAATATTACCTTTGTTAGAATTCTTCCTTACTCATTCAGTAAACATGAACTGGATATCATCAACTCCTATTTCATAAGGTAGTTTATCTACTTCTATTTTTTTCCCTTTATCCCATCCATTTGGTTTTTAAAGGAAGGGAAAATATGTAATTTTTTACATTAAAATTAAAGTTACAATAGTTATTAAACACTATTTTTATAAAACTTGAATTAATCCATTTCAGCCGTCATGCACTAATTTAATTAGGTTAGCATAGTTATCTCCAGAAGACTTCTGTTGTTTAAAAACTGTCACAGTCTCAGGAAGTCTTATTGACCTCCTGTGTAGTCTCTTCATTGCAACACTTTGGTAAGTGTGATATATTTTACTCCTGGGAACTATTTACATAATTAAATTTAGGTTAAAGTCTGTTTTTTAAAAAAAGTACTAGAGATTTTGTCTTTTACACCATATGAATATTTACGTCTATGGCAACCATGTCTCGGCTTGGGAATGCAAAATTGATTCTTGCCTTCTGGTATCTCTCATATGCTTTTGCAACATCATTACTCCAGGTACAGACTTTCACTCACATTTACATGGGAAACTTCTCATTTACACATGAGAAAAAAAGCTGTGTTTCATTCAACAGCTGCCTGCAGTATGATATATGCCACAGTTAGGGTACCCACAATTGCAACACACATAAAATTTTGAAAAAGGGAGAATCAGTCACTCCTGTGACCTAATATTCATACAAAATACAAATAGAGAATCCATTTAATTTGACTGCCTTTAGATTTCTTTTTGAGTTAGTGAATGAGCTACACAGAGCTATGTATTCCAGCAAGGTTCTTTTCCTAGTTTACTAGTTCAGTCTTCTTCATTACACAGTCAACTCTTGCAGTGCCTGAGTGCAGAAGAATGCATGAAAATTCTCTCCAAAGTCGATGTTCTCTTCTCTATATGAAGATTTAAGAGCCCATGTACTGCAGGCAAACATCACCAGAGTGCACTCTGAAGAGTGTTCTGTTATTGTAACAACTATGAATTACTCTATTCCCTCATGCTACAGATAAATATCATGGGAAGTTTCCAAAATTATGCTCAGATCACTGTTATTCACCCAACTGCATTCTTATGAAAGAAATTGAATCTGATAATCAATTCAATTTTAATTCAGGGAGCATATTGATACATTACCAGTGGACTCCGATTTACAGATTGTGAAGAGTCTGAGTGAAGTCAAAATCTTACACTGTTTACATAGACCTTTGAATAGGATTTCAGTACCCGAAGGAGAAACTTAAGAAGTCCTTAAGCAAATCAGGAAAGCAGGTAATGCAAGATCCAAGGCAATGCAGGTGAAATGGACATTTACTTTTTTCTTCTTTTTTTAAGGCATCATCTCCTAGTAATTTTGCAAAAATGCTTCTCCTGCAACACAATAGATAGAATTCATAAATAGCCTAAAGGCTGTGGATTCAGACTACTAAAATAATATTATGAATTCTTTGTTTTAAAAAGATACTCAGAGGAATTATTATGTGTACAAAGGCAGAAAGATCCCCATTCCTGAAACTAGAGATCTACATTCCTACCATCCAAAGAGATACTGAAGGAAAGTACCCCAATGGTCTCCTGAAGAAACTAAAGTAAACACAAAGTGGTTTCCAGACTTTCATAATTAAAATCACTAGACACACAACTGGATTTTTTTTAGAATTGGCCTGCAATTGGAGTCTGAGCCATGGAAGAATGAAATATGTATAGTAAAAACAATTTGCATGATGTGGTTAATTGTATAGATTTATGTGAATTAATTTCCCTCTAAAGGAAAATTCTTCTAGGAGGTATATGGAAAGAAAAATTCTTCAGTTTCCATAAATTCCTAAACATAATGGACAGAAATTTTTATTTGCTGTCAGTGTAGAAGATTTTCACTTTTTCAGAACACTTAGTTCTATATTAATGAGCAGGTTACTTCATTTACATTCACAAAAATATTAAATTTCATGTTCCTAAAATGATGACAAGAGAGGGTCAGCAAAACAAGGTCAAAATAACCTGTTGTGACTTTCATCAGGCCCTCAAATCAACTAATCTTCTCTGCAGGCTAAGGAAACACAAAAATATGGAGGATGGCAATACATTTTACCAACAAGTTCCAGTAAACTAGGTAAAAAAAAAATCTTAATGTATCTGCAAGTATATCTCCTCTAATGATAGAAAACTACTCACTTCCATAAAGCAAAATAGCAATAATGTTTATATGAGCTCATCTGAAGTATATTTCTTTTTTTCTCAAATACTATCTAATGGTGAAAATCACTCTAAAAAGATATGAAAATGTTAACGTAATACTTTAGATGATAATGATAAGGAACCCAGGAATCTTTCTAAACCTTAGGCATACCTTCAAACAGCCAATATACTTTTAAGATCCACTTGACTAAAATTAAATAAATAAGTTAAAGACGTCAGAAAATATCTAATGGAATGGTCTAATGGTCAAGTATAACAAAGGAAAACTAAAACACAAGTCAGGGTGAATCTTCAGGCAAATGTACTGCATTTTAGTTAAAAATCCATTCTTTTGCAAAGCAGACGGTACTTAGCATGGACCAATTTGCAGTTCTGCTGATGGAAGGTTTTTTGTGTTGTTGTTGCTGTTGTTATTATCATTTTATTTTTAAACCATGGTACAACTTCAAAGACAGGCTTCTGAAAAACTGTGCTAACTCAGTAGGCTTCAAAACTACACTAAAACAAAAATCTCATTTTTTAGATGATGCCCATATACCTAAAGTTAGGATAGTTAAGTACCACCAGAATGTTTGTTTGCATTCTGCTCCACGTGCAAGTTTTTTCAGAATGAAGAGCCAGTGCATTGCCTGCTACAGTATTTGTTCATGGTGCAGTGTTATGGTATCCTGTCACACATACAGATTACCCACCTGAAAGGCTTCTTGTGGCCATTACACTGGCTTCCAAAACCAGATGGGCCTTAATAAAAAACCTGAATATTTTCCAGTTAACTTTTTCTGAGACAAAATTTTCACTCATATGCTGTTATGTAAAGAAGACAAGTATTACTCATATAATTCCTGATTAAAAATATGTACGTATGGTTTATCCTCCTGGTCACACAAAAAAATGGCTAACCTATTATTTCTTGTTTGTGTTCTGAAGTTCTAGGGATCTCTTTTGTGAAGGATAAAGAAAATCTTCATCTGACTACTTCATCTACTACTATCCAGCAGAAGCTGGATATTTTAAAGGTCACTGATAACATCACAATACAGGTCCTCATGAGAACACTACTGGTGCAATCGTCAGTACTCTAGAGTTACAAAGACAAGACAAATACAAATGCAGGAGTTACGTAAAAATAAGATCAGTAAAACAATGACACAAACTGGAACAAAACCAAAGCTAAGTTGTCTTATGTCACAATTCAGAGTAGAATACCATTGAAAGTACAGAACCATTATTATAATTATTATTTTTTAAATAATGTTTTAATATAAATTCTGTATTAAGAGTTTCCCAATATTAAGCAAAGAGAAGCTAACATGCTATGAGCTCTCTTGTGTAGAAAAAAAAGTTGTAAGAATCTCCTAGAAGAAACCAAGAAATAACATTGTCTCAGTAAATGAAAAACAAATTTACAGTGACATTGGCTACAAAATATGAATTTACCACTTGTCAAAAGTAGTTAAATTGTTAGAACTCATCTCTATTCTATGGTCTGCATTTCCAAACCTATACTCTTGTCTTTCATTGTACTGTTTTTCAGCCTTAGGCATTTGTGTGACAACTGTAGGTAAGAAAGAGATGTATAGTACTATAGACTTTTTTTTTTTTTCCAGTAAGGGTTAGCCTGAACAGTACTTTTTTCACTTAAAAAAATCATTCCAAAGAGACTAGTTCAATGGGAATAAAATATCTTGCAGGAACATATTCATTTTGATTAAATTTTCTTTACAAAATTTTCTTTTGCCATTTTTAAACTAGAATGTCCACTTAATAGTATGGCAGAACTGCAGGAAACTGCCTTCTGATTACATTCAAAATAGAGTTGTGAATCTCTTACAGAGGACAGATATTTACTTCTCAGAAACTATAGCTAATTTTTTTATGGGTTTGTGACTTCAAACTTTACTTTGATAAAAAAATTTCTGGAGTCCAAAATCCTGGACAATGGAAACCTGTTTCCTATTTAGATCTTAAAAGAAGTGATCATTCTACATGTCTTAAATAGTTAGACTAATAAAGTATTTCCATCTCAAGTTCAGTATTGGAAAAGAATGTATCTTAGCAATTAAATCACACACATATACATTGTTGTAATTTCACGTATGGTCAGCAAAACTGTTGTATAGTCACATAGCAACATATGCCTCAAAGTTCACCTAAGAACCTACTTTGGCTTTGGCCTAAATTATTTCCAGTATATACTGATTAGAATACTTAAGGGGTTTTTTTAATCATGAAGCAAGATGAAAGATGTCACCAAGAGCTTCAGTCATATATCAGGTTTTCATTTCTTCCTCCCTTTAAAACTACCATCAATTTACAACAGGTCCTCCGTACACTTCTAACATGTTCTTGTATCATTATGGCAAGAAATTCTGAATCATCAGTCTTTAGTCCACAAAGCATGTGGGTCATTCAAAATCCATGGAATCGCACAGGCTTAGAATATTTTCCCTGTTGGTATGGGACTTTTTTAGTAAGCGTTTAGTCCTCAAGCACGGGTTTGCTGTGACAGTAAGATTTGTTTTAACAAAGAATAAAACTATTGCAATCAGATGACAATTGTTTATTCAGTGTTGTTGAGGACGGAAGAATGGCTGCAAAGTGACTTTTGTCAATACTTTAAGATTCCTGTCAGTTCATAAATTGCTTAATCAATACATAATTTTATAAGCAAATTATTATCATATTTGCTCAAAAAGTTCTGGGTTCAGGCAATTTAATGAGGTGGTAGGTTCAGACATAACTCATGATACTTCCTTATTCTCACTGAGCTACAACCCAGCTTCATACTCTTCTTCCTCTTTCTGGGTTTTCTACTTAAAGCTCCAGTCATTAGGATTCTTTTCTATGGAGTTGGATCAATGAGCTCTTTTTATCAGTAGTTCTGAATTTTATCTGCCAAGGTTACAGAATGATATGAAATAAAGGAACACCTGCTCCTGAAAAGGAAGCTATCTAAAACACCAGGCTTTGGCAAGATCAGTATGGAATATGCATGTCACCCAGAAAATCTGTTACAATGGCCAGTTGCCAAGGCATTTGTTCCCAGTGAAACACAGGTTAAACCTGCTGTCAATAATTTGTCTTTAGAAGACAAAAAATCAAGTAGAACCCAGACGAACTAAAAAAAAAAAAATAAAATAAAATTTAAAAAAATCACAAACCAATATTCACAAGCCATACATTTAAAAAATATTAAATGAGCTAGAAAAAGCTCTTTTTCATTGATACATTGAATAACAATACAGTCAGAATTGTCACGAGCTCATTATTGAAAAAAAAAATTGACACAAAAGTACTTTGATAGCAAAAATCAAATGGAGATGGTTACAAAACCTCCCTTAAGAATCTGTTCTTTTAGCGAAGTTAAAAATATAAAAATATGCGTGAAAATAATTCTTGGGTTTTTTAATTATTTGTTGTGCTCTAGTAATGAGATATGCAGGCATCCTTGCCTTTTCTGATAGATTTACCTCATGTGAGCAATACATTACTGGAGATTAGTATGACATAAGGAAGTTTTGAAAACCTTAATTAAGAAAATTTGATTAAATAATTTTATAGTTTAAAGTGTGAATTTCTCAAAAATTCCAAAATCAGTCATTGGTCTTATTAGGAGAAACAACAGCAGAACTGTTATAGTACTTGTTTTGCTGTGTGCTAAAATTGCGGAAGTTTTACATGAAACACAAATAACAGGTATTTGAAAACTGAATAAAAATGTCCACAGAACTTAGGAGAATTTACTAGTCTTACTTATCCACTTTGTTTAAAGCATTCAGACAAACTGAGCTTGTATTTGGTGTCACTTCCTGATAGAACACTTGATAACATCTTCAGCAGTCTTAAGTCAAAAATATTTTCTCCAAATTAAAAAAGTGGCTTAAAGACTTTAATGAGAATATTTCTAAATTACAGTTTTGGCTGTCAGCAACAACTTAAGCACTTAATGGGGAAATATACTTTGTGCAGACAAGGTAATAGATTCATAGTTCTCAAAAGCTTTGTCTATGAATGTATACTGACTTCAAAGCTATGTTCTTTGTGTGTTTCAAAGTCTTATTTTTAAAACTTTAAATACTTCATTTGAGTACATTCTACTAGTCAAAGAAACTAAAAGTTATATTTAAGAATGACTTTTCATTTATTCAGAAAGTAAGCGTGTATCTCAAAACATAACAATGAGTAAAATATTTATTCTGTATCTTTAAAAAAAAGAGAAATATTTATACCTCAAAGAAAATCTAAAAATAGGTAAAGCAAAAGAAGAATCTTGAAGGAAAAATTTACTGAGAAAATTTCAGTGAGTGAAAAGGTGAATTCATAAGGGAAGTATAGCACAACCATGCTAACAAGATCCTGTACTTTCAGGGATATCACACCCTCATATCAGTTATGAAATTTCTTCTGGTTTGGTACTTGTTCAAAAACATCTTTCAGAAATACAACTGTTTTGGAAGTTTGTAAAAATGTATTCTTCCAGGATCTATTTGGCAACCATAAATGTGATAGAGTCTTGTTTGGAAGACATCAGAAGGACAAGCATTATTCTTTTCTATTTATGAAGGACAACATTTAATAAAACAGCAGATTTCCTCTAAAGATAGTAAACATTTCTGCTTTTCCTTAGCTGAACATGGGAAGCTGTTTAAGGCTTGGGGTTTTTTCCCTTGATTGACAGCATTTGGTTTTTTTGAGACTAAATGACAGGTTTGCTTATCTGAATATTACTTTGTCTTTAGACCAAGCTCTGATAGCAAAGCTTTAGTAAAATCCCACTGAATTTTCCTTTTTTCTCTTTGTATTACCTCTGTGTATTGTTTTGAGTCAGAGATGTATCCTTATGAGATTTCTACTGATTTCTCCCACAAAGTATCTGTGCACTGGATGACCACAAGGTCAGATTATTGCAGATAAGTTCAGTTAAGTGTAAAATGCATCATTGACAAGTAAATCTGGAAAAGTCTGTACAAGATTTTAAAGAGAACATAAACTTAGTAAGAAATTAATCTGAATGAAAGCCTATATCCATAATTCTAGAGTGGGGTTTTTTGCCCTACAAATAAAGGGCTGTATTAGAAATTTTTCATAAGATTCATTTGTCTTATTGAATTCTTGACTTATTTTGTTCTTTCTCTGCATGTCAAATACCAGAGCCCCGAAATGAAGCTTAAAGTGGGATTGTGTGATTGATTCCCCAACAAAAGAGAAATTCCTTGGGGACAACTAGGATACTTTACAGAATATCCTGCTCTGACCTCAAAAGATATGGTGATCTTAAATTACAGCACAGGTGTTAAGAGACATTTAATTATATTCTTGAAAACTTTGGTGAGGAAATGCCATGCTTTTTATGGATCTTAAGTGAAGGCTTCCTCTAGTCTTCTTACCATACTGTTTGCTTTTGGGCAATTAATTACACATCCTCCGCTAAAAGGGTAGACCACTAAATTTCTCAGTAACCACTGAGAGATCAGATATCCATTTTAAAGATAATGGCCTAAAGAGATTTCAGTGTTTAAAACTGAGCAATTAATTCAAGTTTCATCTTATATGGATTTCTAGTTGTAGCAACCTTGGATCATAAAGCTGATGTCATTTTAGTCTTTACAGCACTACTTTGTCAAAATGTAGACTTGAAGGGTTTTTTCTTTAATTTTGTGCTTTCCTGAAAAGGATTCAAGAGCTTGCTGCTCAAAACAGTTCTGTTGGTCATAGCATGGCCTACACAGTTGTATATGTCTTTTTTTTTCTTTCCAATTTTTCAGCCGGGGCAGCTATAAGACCAAGGAGTCTCCTGGAATTTCACAAACTGTGAAGAGCTGATTTTATGCTAACATTTTCCTTCTTTTAATGTAATTAAAATGAACATAATGACCTGTGAAGTTAACACAGTATATGGATTATTTCTATAGCTTACTCTATTTTATAGCTTACTGGTAACACTGAGTTACAATGTTTGAGTAGACATCATGAGGCAAGTATAGAAAGAGTAATGTATGCTGAACTTCCACACCTTTCCCCTTTTATTTTTTTGTTTGTTTGTTTTAATACAGAATGGAGTAGCAGAGTTATCTGGAACATCTATACTGCATGCAGAGTATTAGAGATCTGGAGCTTTTAATTTCTATCATTTATCTCATAAAATGAGAAAGAAGAGGCCTCCAAGAACCATCTACGCCATTTCCTGTACTTCTATCAATTTTCTGGCAGGTTGATCATGAATCCCCTTGCCAAGAGATATTCTGCTACTCCCTTTTAAAAGGAATTGTTTTAGATTAGCTTTTCAGTACATTCTCATCTAATAGCCATCATTCTCATCCACTCATCTAATAGGCAGCAAAGGTATATCCTCTCTTCTGAATCAAAAGAAGTGTGACCAGCAGATCAAGGGAGGTGATTCTGTCCCTCTCTTCCTCTCTCTTGAGACCTCATCTGTAGTACTGTGTCCAGTTCTGGAATCCTCAATATAAGAAGGATATGGAACTGTTTGAGCAGGTCCAGAGGAGGACTACAAGGATGATCAGGTTGCTGGAGTACCTCCCGTATGAGGACAGGCTAAGAGAGTTGGAATTGTTTGACCTGGAAAAGAGAAGGCTCCAAGGAGACCTTATAGGGACCTTCCAGTACCTGAAGGGGGTGCAAAAGAAAGCTGAGGAGGGACTTTATAAAAAGACGTGTAGTAATAGGACTAGGAGGAATGGGTATAAACTGGAGAGGGACAGGTTTAGACTAGGACATTAGGAGGAATTTCTTCACAATGAGTGGTGAGGCACTGGAACAGGTTACCCAAGGAAGTTGTGGCTGCCTGATCCCTAGAAGTGTTCAAGGCCAGGTTAGATGGGGCCTCAGGCAGCCTGATCTAGTGGGAGGTGTTCCTGCTTATTGCAGGGGTGTTGGAATTAAATGATCTTTAAAGTCCCTTCCTACTCAAACCATTCTATGATTCTTATTTTCAACCCAAGTAGATGAAAAAAGCAATGTGAAGTCATTATTCTTCCCTTAGTCCTTACTTGTAAGCTGTTACTACAATAAAACAAATGAAAAATAATATTTTCCTCAAAGTTTTCCCTAAAATTACTGCAGAATGTCTCCTGCATGACCTAGGATGCAACAACTGAAACTTTAGCAATAGCTTTATTTGTGAAAAGTACACATTAAATGTAAGGTGAGATCTGGAACCTACAATCATTTCCAGGGGAATTTTCAGAGAGGGTCACAGAGTGCATTTCATTTGTACAGTCCAAGGAAATGGTCCAGCCGAAGAGCTGCTTTGTTAAGTTCTCTCTACAGCTGCAAACTAGAAAAAGCCTTCAGTACAAAGGAGAATTCTTTCCTAGCTTTATTCTCATTTTTACTGGGAAATCTGTTGGTTGAATAATGCAAAAACATGTTGAAAAATGCTGAATGAGGAGAATATCTAAGCATCTATTGTTTTAATGGAAGAGAAAGAACAGAAACTTTCAAAGGAAAGAAGAACAAGAGCTGGGGTTTTTTCCCAAGCTGGTAATACACGCCACTCAGGAATCTACTGGATTTTCAAGGAGGTTTAGAATTGTCTGTTAAAACCACGCAAGTGTGTAAACAGTATGGCTTTGTACAGGCTAATTTGTACTTCAGGGTATTGAAAAAAGTTCTTTAGCAGGAGAAATGCGTGCCATAAGACAGTTATCATATGTGCATTTCTTCACTCTCCAAAATTTGATAAGCCACAATACTACCTTCCCTATATCAAATATACAGCAGGACTTAAGAAAAGAGCTCCTGAACAGTCAGAAAAACCTCTACATATTTCCTTAACTGTAGAAACACTCTATCATTTTAGACTACTTTAGTTTAAGGATTTTTAAACTATTTTTGCTTCAAAAGACATCCACTTAGCACCAATCCCCTTCATTTACTCTCTAGAGTCCAATGAAACCAGAATAGTTTGCTACTTGATGCCAGTTGCTTCATCTTAATCTCAGCGTCAACTATTCATATATTTGGCAACATTATACTTCCACAACCAGATGGGTGGGTTGTTTTTTTTTTTTTTAAATAGAGCTTTAAAGAAACTTCAGAGGATATCAGGTAATAATCCCAGATACTGTCACCACTACAAGTTTCCCTGAATATGCCTGTTCCCTGCTTGCAACTCTCTGACATGGTGTATGATACAATGAAATCTGTAGGAAAGAAAAAAACCCAAATCTCTCAAACAAAAATGAACCTTCTACAAAGTTTATAAATATTTCTGTTTATCAGAGACCGCCATAAATAATGGCAATAAAGAAGAACAAAATTGAAATAAGGCAACTTGCGGATTATTTTGTGTTCAGGATCTTGCCTAGTAATTGTAGTTGGTTTATTGTCCCACATAAACAGATGTGAGCAGTTATAATGCTTATAGACATTGCTCATGCTCATTTTCATTTAACTTCAATCATCTTCGCAAATGGTAAGCTATAACGGAAAACCTCAATATATAGAATGTTTTATATCTACCATTAAAAATGAGAGAAACATCATAAATATTCCTCTACTGTAATGATTTAGTAATTGATTTATGAAATAGAATTTCCATGGAAAAATATTCAAGTTCTTTTACTCATATCAACAAAGGTTGACATGAGTAAGTATCAGTCTTTCAGTCAGTGAACACCAATCTAAGCATAATTTGGAAAAATTCATTGTTCAAGTTAAGTAACTCTTTACTTATTTTCATTTCTTTATTCTTTTTTTTTATTCTTGCTTATTCAAATATATCATCCTCCAGTGCTTGATAAATAAAAATTCAGAAGCAGTAGTTACTAACCTTTATATACAATTTTTTAATGACTAAATTCATAGACAAGCTACAACTAGCAGAGCTTTATGCTTGAATTCATTTTACTGTATTCACTTCAGCTGTCACTGGGGGTACGACCAGAATACTAATTCTCTTTAACACTATTTACTTGTATGAGCTCTTCCTGTAAGACTATCTTTTATTGAAATTTAGAATTCAGGGGTATGTGATAATAGAGGGTTGGGGAGAGAGGAGTGGGGGAGTTATGAATAAATAGGAGATTTCTAATGAAGTACAGACAGTCAAAAACATTGGCAAAGATCTTATAGACTCACTTGATGTCAGCTGGCTCTTCTGTATAATTCTTTGGACATCAACTATCTTTCTACTGTGTCAAAGCATCTATAAATGTACATTATAAATGCACATTGCCAAACACACAAGCATGTGTAGTTATAAAAGTCACAAAGGATGTCTATACCTTATAAGGACTGCATCTGAGACAAATGGAAGATTGCTTACTTTAGGGCAATGACAAAACATTAATGTACAACTAGTGCTTTACTAAATATTCATATTTCTCACATAATAAGAAAAGAGGAACCCCAACAAGAAACCCAAGCACTTACAAGCACATTTTTTTAAGAAACTGCTAAAAAACAAGGTCCGGTTATTTAGATTATTACAAAATGTGCAAAAGTTCTCTTGCTTAATCAACTACTGCTTAAGATGGTGAATTAAGAAAAAAAGTATCTGAAATTATAGTCTGATAATACTGTCAACTATCTTAGTCATACTTTCCACACCACAGATGTGTTTCTTCACTACAGTACTTCAGACCTCCAAGATAAGACATTTGCATAACATGTTATCAATGAGTATACTACTGGGAATTATTTTCTGCATAGTCTGTTAATGAAAGCAAAAATTTTCTTCATCTGCCATACACAGCTATTAAAAGTCTGATATATTCACTGACTTTTAAAACACCATTACACCTTTAGGAGAAAGCTCAGAGGAACTTCAGGAGGTCTCTTCCTGTCTACAGATTCCACAAACCATCCAGCTCAAGAGAAGGTAAGAGATGCAGCAAACAGCATCAGACTGGGTCAGTCTATGGGAGGAAAAACTGCAGATGTCTTAGGAGTATCAGCATCTATCGTAGGCAGAAAAACCCTTCCATCTTAAACCATGAACACTAACAGGTGGCAGGTAATTAGGAATATGTATATAGGAGGCTTGAATGTCAGGAACTGAATCTTTGAACTGTCAAGCAGAAGTCTGCTATTTGCCAGCTGCAATGAGTACAGCCAGACTATAATTTTTTACAACAGCTGGCATAAAAGCGGCATGTCCCAAACGTTCCAATTTTTGGAGACGTAAGACAGAATCACAAATTAGGATGCTGATCACACGATTGTGCTCCTGCACAGTGACTACTACGATTTGGGAAATGTGGGGCTTGGGGTTGTGGAAAGAAAAGGAGGATAAAAAGAAGGGAACCTGGAGAGAAGGTGGTAAAGATCCTGACTGGAGGAAAGTTCCTGGAAATGGTCAGAGATCCAGGAGATCAGCTGGCTGGATGAAGATGAATGTTATGGTCACACGGGGTCCTTGGCTAACAATGCTCATTGTGGGTAAGTACAGGCAGCAGTACAACTTTCTGGCCAACTGCTTGTGAGAATGTGAGATAAGCAAGTTGAGGAAAGTATCTAGTCTCGCTGGTTCTTAATAAATCCTACTAGTCAAATCATCTAGGGATTATTTAGAATGTCCCACTTGTAAGAGCACCTAAACATTTAGACATGTTATAATTACAGTATCAGTACTATGTCTGTATATCACTTGCAAGTAAAATGAATATGTCTTTTTAAATGCAATTAGACATGTTGTCTGATGTAAATTACAAGTGGACATAACCAGAATTTTTAAATTATGGAATAAAGCCTTAAGGGGTGGGTTTTTGCCTCACAAAGAGAATTTTACTAAAGTAAATATTGAGTTGTATTTTAGTCTCATATGGCAGTAATCTTTTCTCCTTACAGGTTTTCCCTTTGTGTACACATTTCAACATGAAACATGACAGCAACAACAGAACTTTGGGGAAAAAAACATCAGATCTGAGTCTTATCATGATTCTGCTCAAGTACAGTGGTTGCTCTGCCCTCCTGCTCCTGGTTTGCAGATTTTCACAGCAGCTAAAGCTTAAGAGAGCATAGAAATCTGCAGTGCGCTGCCAGAATATTTTGAGATCCTTCTGGAAAGAACTGGCACAGGCTTCCTGAGATCATGGTTAGGAAAGACATTTTTATTTTAAGTGATTTTGCTGTTGGGAGGGTACAGTTCTCCATTTTCTGTTACACTTCCAAGGCTGTTGATTATAGGCATTCAAACAATCTCTGCTTAAATCAATTTTGCTTCTATAAAATCTTCAGACAGTGACATCTACAACTCAGTCAGATGGATGCTTTCTCTTGCTGCAGGCACTCCAAAAAATCTCTACACAGAAGCAAAAGAGAAATACATAGTAATTTATTTCCATTGAGGAATATTATTACTGGATGAGCCTGGAGATAAAATGTATGCCAGGTAACAGTACTGGTAGATACTAGTCTTTCCATTTAACTTTTTATTCTGAGCAGTTACTACCCTCTCACTGAACTCAAAGAGCAGTAAATTTCATAAGGGAACATGACCACAGATTACAGGTTACATGAAAGGTTTTGTTAAGAGCCGCATACAAGAAGCTACCTGCTCACTTATACATGCTTGCATAACTGACCCTTTAAAGAGTTCCTTCAAAAAACATAACAAATATTATATCCAAAGTCACAGAGAGTCAGATATTGCTCAAATACAGAACTTAAACAGCAAAGACAGAAGATTTAAATACAGCTTGAAAGTTGCATCATGGTTAATACTATATAAACTTGCAATCACAAGAATTTCATTTCAACCAGAAGAAAAAAACGAATTAACTTTCAATAAACATCACAACATGGGAAATCCAGGATACACTGGATTTGTAATACAATTTGAGTGACATTCTCACTGCAATTAAAATTTCTCATAGCTTTTAGAGATTAGATTATTTAAGTTTAGGTTTATACAGTGAAAACATCTCATTTTAGATTATGAAAGATTGTGAACATCACCTAAACATACAGATACAGATTCAGTAAAAATCCAGTTTACAAATTCTGACCTTAAATCTAATGGACCAACATCAATTATGTTTAGGTTTGCCTGCATACTTTAAAAACAAATCCCTTAGTAAATTTTTTCTATGCTATGAATCTCTACCAAAAAGGGAGAAACTTTGCTCATTCCCTCTGCTCATTGGGAATGGATTTGTCTCAGGACATAGAGAGCCAAATTTTCAGAGGCAAAGGTCTTATTTGTGGGATTCATGTTGAGGCCCTGCCCAATCGATAAGGTGGTATGGGGAATCCTATCTGTCAGACCCTTTCAAGAAACTAATTGTGTTCTGTCTATACACTTGGGACCAGTCCTTGATTTCCATCTCATTCTCTAACTGTTTAAAATCTGATGGTTGATATCCGAAACCTTTTAGGAAGTTATCTGGGGCACCCCTTTGTTAACATCAACACTGTGATGTCAGTAGCATAGATTTCCCAGATGTAAACACACAGTGGACAATGCACCCAATCCAGTAAAACTAGACTATTTTAGAGAGAAATTTCAATCCAGTTACCAGCAAGCCTGGTAATTCTGCATGTGCTTTCAAGGACATATAATAAAGGAAGGCAATGATTTTGTCCTTGAAGCTTCCCTGATGGGCTCCCTGCAAGAGAGGTGTATGCCAGCTAAGGGAGAGTGTAGATGCATTCAGAATAAATCACACTGTGCTGCAACTGCATGGTCTTGACAGATGACAGCCATGTAATTAAGAGAACCAGCAGTGATGCATCATGTGGTTGGAACAAACTGGAAATTCATTCTGCCCTATATAAAGCTTAAATAAATGTAAGTTACAAGATATTTCTTTTTTTTTCCTAGAAGATCGCCTGAAATCAATAACAGTCTGCAGGCACATTTCAGCACATTGGAATTTTAAGCTATTATGTACGCACATGAAAAATCCACCTAAGGTTTCCAGCATCATCCATATACTGCTTATGTAAACCTGTGTTTGTTCCAATCAAGTTACTTCATGACAGGTCATTGGAATTCAGATCATCTTTAGGGTCTGTAGTATGTATAACACAAAAAAATTAGCAGAGTGTATGGCATCTTTTACTGTTCTGTGATCATTCTCTGAGATAAATTGTTTTCTATAAACAGACAAGTGAATTTACAACAGAAGTGCAAAAAGGGACAGATTTTCACTAAATATCTCATGATCTTTGTAGAGTTACAAGACAATCAACAAAGTAAGGTAAAGAGAATGACTCATTCTTAAGAAGTTTTTTAGTACTTCTAGAACAAATAAAAAAAAAGAATCCATCACTGAAGATCAATTGTAAACATTTTTAGGTCATAATTCTCTGATTACTGAGAAACCCAGACCGCAAAAACAAGGCTTTATGACATTTTTTTTTCTCCTATTGAAAATTTTTCTGATGAAACTTTTAATCTTAGTCTATGACAGTGACCTGCCTACTGGATGAGGGAAAGGCTGTGGATGTGGTCTTCCTGGACTTCACTAAAGTTTTTGATACAGTTTCTCACAGCATTCTGCTTGAATTGTGCACACTCTCCTGGGTGGAAAACTAGTTGGATGGCTGGGTCCAGAGAGTGGTAGTAAATGGTGTTAAATCCAGCTGGAGGCCGGTTACAAGTGGGGTTCCCCAAGGGTCAGTGCTGGGTCAGGCCCTGTTCAATGTCTTTATCAACGTCTTGGATGAAAGCATTGAGTGCACCGTTAGCAAGTTTGTGGATGACACTAAGCTGGGTGGAAGTGTGGATCTGCTGGAAGGTAGGAAGGTTTTTTCAAAGGGATCTGAACAGGCTGGACTGCGGGGCTGAGACCAGTGGGATGGGGTTTAACAAGAGCAAATGCTGGGTCCTGCACTTGGGGCACAACAACCTTGTGCAGTGCTACAGACTAGGAGACATCTGGCTGAAATGTTGCCAGGAGGAGAAAGTCCTGGGGGTGTTGGTTGACAGTGACTGAACATGAGCCACCAGTGTGCCTGGGTGGCCAAGAAGGCCAATGGCATCCTGGCTTGTATCAGAAATGTCATGACCAGTAGGTCCAGGGAAGTTATTCTCCCTCTGTACTCGGCACTGGTGAGACCGCTCGTTGAATCCTGTGTTCAGTTCTCGGCCCCTCACCACAAGAAGGATGTTGAGGCTCTGGAGCGAGTCCAGAGAAGAGCCATGAAGCTAGTGAAGGGTCTGGAGAACAAGTCTTGCAAGGAGCATCTGAGTGAGCTAGGGTTGTTTAGCCTAGAGAACATTAGGCTGAAGGGAAACCTTATTGCTCTCTACAACTACCTGAAAGGAGGTAGTAGAGAGGAGGGAGTTGGCAGGGGACAGGATAAGAGAGAATGGCCTCAAGCTCCACCAGGGGGTTTTATACACCCTGAACAAAGCTTGAGGCCATTCACACATGAATGTGTTGATATTATCCATCTGTGTGCAAAGTTAAGATCTTACCTACCATATACACATATGCCACAATATACAGCCATGTGCCCAGACAGCAGGGATTTCTCCTATTCAGGAAAGTCACAGACCAATGACTTTGGGCACTCAGTCAACTATGCACAGCATTCACATGCCTTATTTGCCCACAGCAATCTAAGGACTGCTGGTGCTTTGTGGGGACATACCAAAACAGGGAGGGTACACAGCACAGAGAAATTAGTGTGAGGGACTATGAAAATTCCCTGATATGGCAACATTACTGGAAGTAAGTTTTTCACTAAAGGTGGGTGGATTTCACCAAAGAAAGAAATTGGGGGAAGCCATTCAAAATTGTTGCCAGATCAAATGTCTCCTACTGAAGAAAACAAATGAAGAGATTTCAGAAAAGAAGACTTGAAAGAGTGGAATGACAGTAAAATCTAAATGTAAAATAAAAAAGCATGAAAAAATGTTGAAATGATTGCTACCATTTGGTCAAGAAGGAAACAGTGTAAGTTGGAGACAGAAGAGGAAAAGCCTTATCATACTATATCTACATTAATATACCAAGAGTAGTTTGTGTTAAAATTCTTTACCTAAGCATGTAATCTGTAACCCTACTCCTTGATTTAAGCGCTATAAATAAATGTATTTTTTTATTTAATTTCATTCAAGTTAAATATGATTTCAGGGAACAGATAATAGCAAGGAAAAACATAGAGAATTTATAATTTTTAAGGCCTTGAGAAACCTTAACAATATCCCCAACACAATCTCCACTGTATCAGGTAGGTAACAGAGTGGGTCCTCAGTGTACCTGCACAGCCTAGGTAAAAGTTGTTACAGCAGAGGTCAGGAGAAGCAAAAGCAACTTAAGTAAGGCGTAGGACACTGGCATTCATTAAGATATCGGGATATATTCTTCACTCCATATACCACAGGGACAGAAAGCAGGTCATGGAACAGTAAGGGATTCTCAAACCACTGCAGTGAGTTGAACCACATGAGATGACTTTGGCAGATTCTTCAGCAATGTTAGAGTTAGAGAATGTATACCTTGTTTTCTGGAGTCTACATTACATATTCTGGTAAGAGAAAGTTAATTATAAATTAATTATAAAACCTACAACAATAAATAGATCAACTGTGCAAGTTATGTTTCTGCAACACCTTCCCATCTTCCATGTCTACTGGTTTTCTGTGGTTTGGAACTGGAAGGTGAATACAACCATAACAACGGGGAAAACATGGTGATTTTTCACAATCATCCCTTAAAGAAAGTCCACCCTGTAAAGCTGACCTAAGATATCATACACAACTTAAGAAAAGCTGAACTTATCCATGGCAACAAACTTCTAGAGCTGCTTACTCGAATAAAACTTCAGGAAACAAGCTATGGGAAATGAAACCCTATCTCTTCCAGAATAAAACCAAGAAAGCAAATCTTTTCCCTCACATGTAAAATTTTTTGGCCATTTTTTTTTATGTCCTTTTTCTTTTACGTTTTACAGGCTGTCTTCCCCATGAGAGTTAGCAGAGAAGAGTAAAGAGAGGAAGGGAAAATGGAAAAATCAAGACTCACTTCTGTTTCAATTTTCAAAAAGACAATTAAAAAATCAAGTAATTAAAACTTTTGGTCTCAGCACACAGTCATTTTTCTTTAAAAAAAAAAAACCCACATTAATTTTATCTGCCTTCCTTACTATTGGTTCTACTTTATCCTTTCATAGTTTTCTGAAAGAATTTCACATGTCCCCTTACCTTTTTTTCTAAAATGAATTAATTTTTCTTTTACGCTTTTCCTATTTTTTCTTTCCAATTTAACTAATGCTGACATTATTTTTATTGGAACATATTTGCTTCTTTCAGGAACTATTTTTTTTCTCAGAATTACATCTTTAACTTTATCATGAAGGCACTTGGCTTTATTCCTGTGTTTTTCATTCTGTTCACTTGGACAACTGATCAGTCATGCCTTAAGCAGTCTTTTTAAGAACTCAACTATGTTTCATTTTCGCAGAATTTTATTTCTCATTTTTCACCTTACTAACTAAATTTCTCAATGCCTTTCAGACTTGCTTTTCCAGATTCTAAAACTCCTATGTGTCTACATGCTGCTACAGCTACTGCTTCTAGGTCAAATCCAAAAAGGTTGCCAACATAGATATTAGATTAGTCCTGATTTCATACAGTTTCGGATAATTCATGGCAATGTATTTTATGTAATTTTCAATAACTCTCCTTTTATTTATATTTTTAGTAATCGTAACCATCCAAAATATCGTACCTTAGGAAAACCAAATGCTTAGTCATACTATAGATACTTAATAACACTATATATTTTTGAACATGATATAAACTGATTCACTGCAAATGCGTTTTAACATAAGTAACAATTAAGGAAGCATATAAATAAAGGAAAATATAACACTGATACCTATATAATTTTTAATAAACATAAAATAATTAAGTTTTATTTCACAAATTATTTTTTGCAGAATTTTACTCCTATTATTCAAATTGTATCATTATTATGCTGGGCACTTTACAGATGTCTTTAAAAATGAGGTCACTGCCTTGAAGTTCTTGTAATTAAAACCCCTGTGAATTATGTACTGAGTGAGGAGAGCATATCTATCTGCCTATGAGCTATAGTGACGTTATTCAGTGTTACATATCACATATTTGTGTTACATTGGGTTCCTATGTTACCTGACACAAAACCAGAAATAAGTAAATGGTGCAAGAAACAGTTCTAGTCAGGTTACTGTTTTCTCATTTGCTTTTTCACAGATGTAAGCAAAATGAATGGGTTACCAAGACAACCATTTCAAAAAATAAGATCGTCAAAACCTGTTAGGAAACAAGTATTCTATAAATTGAGTCTTTGGGTATATGAAGACAGCTGATATGGCATAACCCTAAAATTACCTCAAAATTTCAAGGAAAGCAAGTTGTGCCCAGCTGGTCTGTGAATGTTGGCCATTATCATAGTCCACAATTGTCATTCTCCAGATTATTAGTGCTGAAAATAAGTAGTCCAAAGTCTAAGGTACTTACAAGATGACAGCACTTCCACTAACTCTTTTCTATTCCCAGTTCTTCAATATGCATTTTCATTGTACTGACCACCACAACTGAAAGCATACTTTTGTAAAGAAGAAAAAAGTTTAAATTTTTCCCAGCCAGAGAGCTAAACTGAAGAGATTGTTTAATATTAATAGTATCACTTCTTCTCCTTCCTTCCCCTGTGTAGGCAACTAAGGAGTTAGATCCCGTGTATATAAACCGAAGAGAATATTGAGAGAAGAATAAAGGGTTTCCAATTTCATTTATTTTTTCACTACATCTTTGCTTCTCTTTTTCAAATTCTCACATTTAAAATCAGCATAAAATTTTCACTTAGTATCACTTGCAGATACTAAGAACTTGCAATCAGTATTACCGCCTAATGAATTACATGCTGAGGAGATCACAAACAATCTCCCAGGGACTGTAAACCATTTTTGTGACACTATTCCTATATACTGACCTCTTTAAAACTGCAGGGGATAAAAAATGATATGGTGGGAAGCTAGAATTTATTTCTGTTTTTTTTTTATATGTTATATATGCCTTTTACAGGCATGTAAAGAGCATTTTTTTAAATTAAAACACAGAAATACACACACAGATCTTTTAAATTATGTGAAGTTTTTTTCACAATTCTCACAGAACCTTTTCCTTTAAAAATTTTTAAGCTTAACTACAGCTTCTGAAATCTTCTGAAATTTCTGTTAGTAGAATTTCTGGAATCTCTGGAAAACATTAAGAGCTCCAGATGGAAGATTTTTTTTTAAAGCTTGATTCAAAATACTTCTGAATTTTGGCAGATAAATGCTGCATATGTTGTGTGGAGGTGATCTCCTGTGGGGGACAGGAAGATGATCTCTTAATGCACATTCACCAACTGTCAGAAGGCTGAAAAGAATATGCATGTATTGTGCAAAGATACTTATCAAATTTTCAAACCTCTGTCTTTCAGTGCAAAAGCTGAAATAAATCCTAAAAGTGAACTATCATGTTCTTCAGGAGAAGAATTAAACATTCCATTAAGCATATATACCATTGGCAAAAAAAAATGTGGTCCTTTTTAATCCATATTTCTATAATTCTCTTAAAAAAATCCACTTCCAACAGTATTGTTTATATTAGGGGGAAACCCTAAGCATGTCAATATCACAGGCAACTATACCGTTGATATTTTCAGCCTCAGTGAGTGTACAATTCTAAGCTAAAAGTAAAATAGCTAGACTGAACTAAACCAGAACAAAAAGTTAATTCTGTTTAAGCAGTGGCAGTACTAACTCTCTACTGAAAAGTAGATATCTGTAATGCTTTAACAACATTTACAGATCTGTGGCCTAAATCCATTAAAAAAAAAACACAGAGGAAAAATAAAGTAGGATTTTCTACTACAAAGATTTCCCACTGGCATTGAAACAGGTTTTGAATTCATTCATTTGTGCCACTTGTTGATGATATTCATAAAATTCCCTCTCTACTCAACAGGCCAAACCTCTATACCAGGATGAAGTGGCACAGCACATAAGATTGTTTTGCAGATTTTTAATAAACAGAGTTTTCCTTAGGAGACAATGAGTGTTCTTACATTATAGAGAAGTAGGATCCTTATAGCAAACAGGGATCTCAGTGCTCACAAGGAGCTCACCTAACTCTCTCTGCCATTCTGTAAACTCTTCAAGTACAGTCATCAAGTCCTTCCCTGTTCTGTAGATCTATATGCAAGTCTAGCAATCAGCTTTCAAAACACTAGAATTATTAGCACTTAACAGAGATAAGTCTATCATACAAACATCCTTGAAGAAACGCTTTACATCCTCCAGAGACTAAACACTGACACCTCCATCAGGCCATTAAGTGAAGTTTATACTGTACCATTCTTTCTTAGCAAGACAATTTGTATTCACAACACAGAACCAAAAGATACAGAAGCTGGAGAGTTCTTATTGAGCAACCAAGGTCCCATGAAACAATTTCCAGAGAAATACAGAAATTCATTAAGGTGAAAAGCCTTAAGGTGATGTCTTAAATTAATTTAGATTAGACATTAGGAAGAATTTCTTCACCATGAGAAGGGTGAGACACTGAAACATGTTGCCCAGGGACTTTGTGGCTGCCCCATCCCTGGAGATGTTCAAGGCCAGGTTGGATGGGACCTTGGGCAGCCTGATCTAGTGGGATGTGTACCTGCCCATGGCAGAGGGGTTGGAACTAGATGATCTTTAAGGTCCCTTGCAACCCAGATTATTCTATGATTTTTCACAGATGACAAAGAAAAGATAATCGTTGCAACGGCAAATGGAATTATTTAACAAAACATTTCCCAAATACAGAGTAAGTATTCTTTTAGCAATCTTATGGTGAGATACGATACATAGTGCCTTTGTGAAAGTGTTTGAGGTGTAGTAGCTTTAGCATCTTTATTCTCTTAATGAAACTCATTATGAAATAAATATGGTCAGCATGTCTCAATAATGAAACTTAAAAGAAATCAGTTTTATTAAAACAGGAAGTACCCATAATGGCAATAATACTTGAAATGTGAGGTTATGGGGAAGATCCAGTGGAGCATTCAAGCCATTTATTCCAGGACAGTTCTAAAAGCTACACGTTTATAAACATCCAGACAGTTTTTAAAATTACGTCATGTAAAACTACCCCAGTTGTTGTCTTTGTACCCAAGAGGGCCAGGACAGCTCAGAGAATTCCATCATGGGCCACAGCTTGTGGCTGAGAAAAAAAAAAACACTTTGGGAAACACTTTGTAAGTGGCTACAAGGCAGTATAGAACAACAGAATAGGAAATGTGTTACACTAGAGGTTCTGCAACAAATTTCAACATTCTACTCTCCTGTTGCTCCATATGGGAAAGTGCCTACTATAACCAATTTTGTTCATACAGGAAGGATGAAGTAACCTGAAAAACAAAAACTATTACTTTCCATAACCTCATTTTAATATTTACAAGGGAAAAAGCACTATCCGACAAAAAAAAAACCAACTTAAATAAATACGAGATCATTCGACAACTAGGTGTACGACATCTTTAGTAAATATATCAGAATAAGCATATTTCATTGAATCCCTCCTGCCTATAGGAATACTAAGGCATACCCTATTTAGCTCAGTCAAATGATACAGTACAGTACAGTTAAAAAGAGTCAAAGGAAATAAATGTAATTTTCTTAAATGACAAAGGCCAGGATTATTTTTCAAGGAGCAAAAGCTTTTTGCTTATTTAGCAAGAAAATTTTATTGCTATGCAGTTAATTTCTAAAATATTTGGGGTCTTTTATACGTGTTTTTAAAAACATGAATTAAATCCCAATCACAGTTTATTTTAAAATTATGAAAATGGAAACTGAAATAAATCCTCCATTTGATTGGCACATCCATATATTTTTAAACACAAGATCCTGGATTATTTGCACAAAAATTAAAATAATCAAGCATTTTATTTACTGAAGACTATTTTTATAAATGTCCTTTTTTAATTCAGGCCAAAGACCCTATGGTATGGGCTATGCAACTTACCATTGGTGTATCAAAACATGCAGCCATCTTGGATACTTCCCTCATTTTGCATGCTTTAGTTAAAGCTAATGAATAACATATCTCTAGAGACACATTACCCTTTTACTCCTCCATCCTCTACTTCTACCCTCCCCAGCAAAAATGCCTTTGCAGAAACAGTTCAGAAGAATTTGTCTGTAATGAACTATAAAACATTTGAGGAATGAGTATAAAATTAATGGCATTCATAAGAAAGCATTAAATTGACTTGATTGGGTAAACCTGCCTACATAATTTACAATGTTACTAGATACAGAAGAAAAAGGCAAAAGTTACTATAGCAACGCAACTCTGGATGGTGTCTATATTGCAAATAGCATTGCTACGTTTTCTGACAAAGTAGAGCAGCATTGTGTGTTGAAGTACACAGTTAGAAGCAGTAACAAGATTTTGAAACTATATTGTTTCTAAACTATTAATATTATAAGCAGTGAGTTTGGAATCTTATCTTTTGAGTCAATGACTGTAATTTACACTTATCACAAATGAAACCAAATTATTTTGAGAAATTATTCCCTGAGAGTTGTCTGTATTCCAGCATTGGTCAGAATCTCTAATAGCTGTTCTCCTAAACTTCAAATCATGACCAAATTAATGGTCATAGATTTTTCAAATTGCTTCTAAGGAAGGATAGGAGTATTTTCTTGGTACTAAATTTAGTACCATTATTGTATTCTTCCTTCTTGAAACAATATCCTAAAGAAAAAAAAAAAAAAAAACCAACAACAAAAACCCCACAGATGTCCCTGAACTATTTCATTTCAGTATTTGACACTATCATCAAATAATAATTTATTTGGTAGACTAATGCAGCAAACATACTTATCTGATCAATGTTATCCAAGATCTACCTTTTTAGCAGACTTTTAGAGTTTTAGTTCCATGATCTCCTTTCTCAAGTTCTCAGTGAAGACTGTTTAATCAGCCAATATCCAAGCACAGAGCTTTAAGCTCTAACTAGTGAATGCATACCACCAAGTACTATATTAATATTTGTTACTTAAAGGAATAGAATATTCTAACAAATACATAGAAATGTACAGCTTTTCATTTCTGAAAAGACACATTTTTAAAAATTGAATTGTCTTATACATTCTGGCACAGAAAGGAGGACTAGATAAGATTTTTGGATGTCACTTGGACCATCCTTTTGTCTTAAGGAAAGAAAATGCTTACCTTTTCATCTTTGTAACAAACAGATTTATCTCACTGAAACAATAGCTTTAAATATGTACTGAGATGCTCCCGAAGACTCTGCTGACGGATTTTTTGTAAATAACTATATGAAATTCTTTTCTTCAAACCTTTAAAGATTTTCTGGTCAATTGAAAAAATATCTCAGTTAGGAAGAGTGAAGATTATCCATGCAACCAAAGCTGCAAATATAGAATAATTTTTTTTTTTTAATTTTAATTTATCCTCCAGAAACTGACCTGATGGGGACACAGGTTGTTTTTAGAAGTAGCTAGAGATAGCCAAGTACAAACTAAATCAATCAAGACCACCTGAGTAAAGATTTCCAATTTATTTTAAAAACACATTATTACTTTAAGACAGGGATTAGAGGTTATAGAAATGGATATTTGCAGATGTACTGGTCTTACATTTATTTGTCCTTTGCATTATCATCTATTCTATTTATTTATACAAGCCATTGCCCTGCCAAGGCCATTTAACTTTGGAAGAGTAAACCCTTTATTTCCACTAGAGTATCTGAGGCTAGGAAGGAGGGAGTTGCTGTAGTTAACATCACTGCCACTAACTGTCTTCAACAGACACCAAAACAAGCTCAGTAACAGCAAATTCATTTAAAGTAGCCTTGTGTGACATTCTTCAAATAAAGATCAGTCATGAGGGGTTTGCTGCAGTCAACCAGTCAGAATCAACAGTATCTCAAGTAAAGTATAATGTAATGCCTCATTCTAAAAGAAATAGTAATACCAGTGTAAAAGTCATAAAAATGCTATGTCTCAGAGAAGTTTTAGAATTACAGATTACTGACTACTGGTTATTTATAATTTAATGCAAAAAAACCCCCAAAATTTTAGGAACAACAATATATAAATAAAAATAAACTTACTAAAATTTTACATTACATAGCAACTTATAGACACTTCTCATAAAATTAAGTTTTATCAAACTGATATAACATTCACATCTACTATTTTGGAGGCCATTTTCAACAGAGGTCGAGTAAAAGACATATTATACTTGATTTATGACTTTTTTTGGATGGTTCAGATGTTAGGAAATTGCACCTCTGGAATCATTATGACTCACAGACATATGCACTGATACTTTTATTCCTTGTTATACTAGGACTGACACCAGTGGCTTTAGGAGATTTCAGACTACTATATAGAATGTTGAAACCTTCCATACAGGGAGGCTGCTTTTAATCAGAAGAAAGAAGAAATTACTTTGAAACCTACCTTCTATCAAGGTAGAAAACTGTTGCATACTAGATACATCTGCTAAGTGTTGACAAAAGTTATTTTCTCAATTACTATCACATTTTAGTTCAGAAAGAAACTATTGCACGAGTTGAAAAATCTGACAATTTCATTTTGTTGGACAATTGTCACAGCCTTAGGCTTCTGGCACACTACCTAGCAAAGAACAATTTTTTTTTTTTTAACTGAGGACGTGATGGTTTTCCAGTAGATATGGACATCCATCTACAATAAGAAAATGCGGCAGTAACAGAACTGTAAAACTAGAAAGTCAAAATTAAATTATATTGTTACCCAAGTTGCAAGAAAAGAAAAGAAAATTACAAGACTTAGACTGAAAATGTAAGAAAGTGAGGAAAGAGGTGGAGATTTCTCTACACTGTATTATCTTTATTAGATGATACGTACATCACATAGTGTCCATTAACAGCATTTTCAAAATAACTGGTATTACAGTAGCATTGGGCACAGGAAGTCAGTTTATCAAGAATACTTGCCTAATAATTTCAAAGACAGTTTAACTTGGTTACTTTAAAAGCTTAGAAAGCTTTTTAGAAGTTTTGTTATTGTCATTGTAAACGCTGATGCTTATTTTTGACTAAATTTTTGTTTAACTGTGCTCATGTTGTATGCCACTTCAAAGTGCAAAATTCACTCTACTTATTTATGCTAATGGTTTTGTTTTCACCATTTATTATTTCTTTATATTATACCTTTAATTAAAGATAGAAAATAAAGCGAATACAAGTAGTTTTGTTCCATGAGATCGGAAGAGTAGCTAGAGCAGTGGAAACTGCTGGAAATACCAACCAAGCATTTGGCCACAGGACCATCAATGAATGTACAGCTGGTTCCAAAAATTTTGTAATGGCAGTGAGAGCCTTGAAGCTGTGGAAGTATATAGACATCCTTCTGCAAAAAATGACAAGAAATTGAGGGCCACTATTGAAGTGGGTCCTCATAAAAAAACTCAAGAAGGAGCAGAAGAACTAAATGTTGACCATTCAATAGTTGTTTGACATTTGCACCAAATCAGAAAAATAAATAAAAAAAGTTCAACATATGGGGGTTGCATAAGGTAAACAAAAATTAAAAATGCCATTACAGAGTCTTCTCTGCATTTGTTTTGTGCAACAAAAATGATCCATTTCTTGATTGCGTTGTGACATGTGAAGAAAAACGAACTCTAAACAGCAACCAATGGTGTTCCACACAGTGACTGGGCCAAGATGAAGCACCGAAACATTTCCCCAAACCACAGCTGCATCAGAAGAAGGTCAGCAAGTGGAATCATTCACTACAACTTATGGAATCCTGGTACAATCATCACAGCAGAGAACTATTGCCAGGAATGCACCAAGAACTGTGATGCTTATGTCCAACAATGGTAAGTAGAAACGGACCAATTGTTCATTGAAAATGCTCATCTGTGTCTTACAAATGACTCTGCAGAAACTGCAGGAACTGAACCATGAAACTCACAAGTTTCAAAGATTACTCACAAGACCTCCCTCCCACGGATTACCCACAATTTCAAGCATCTCAACAACTTCCTGCAAGAGAAAGTTTTCAACAGCCAAACAGCAGCTCATGACACTTTTGAGGAATTAATCAATTTTTGAACTCCAGAATTCTATGCTACTGGAATAAATGGACTTGTTTCTTGTTGGCAGAAAGACAGAGATTCCAGTTGTTCTTAATGCAATTAATACATTTTATTCTAAGCAGAAATATATTTATTTAAAGTTGATGGTTAAAAATGGCAATTATTTTTGCCCCAACCTAACATTACCAAAGAAAACAGTACATTTAAAATAATCTTCAAACAGATAACAACAAAATTGCAAAGTTAGAAAATAATATACTAAGTAACTGCACTAGCAAACCTGTTAACAATCTTTTGTGCCACAACCACAGAGAAGAAAACATCCAACCAAATGAAAAAATAATTATGGACCACACTATAACACATTCAAATTTCAAAGGCAAATAAATGAGGATGCTCAGTTAAAAACCAACCAACTGCACAAAAAGCCATCACACATAAAATATGAGTAAAGACTTACTAAAATATACTACAATCAGTCAAAAAAACCCATAATCAAGCAAAATATACAATAAAAACTCTCAAGTGGTTCTGATGAATTCTCTCAAGTTGTTTTTTTTACTTCCTGAGGCCAAATATTTATTTGTCTTAAGCAATATAAAACATGATTTTTTTTAATTACCTACTCCATACTCTGTAAGTTAATATGCAAAAGAAAAGAGAAAATCACATCACATATTTTTCATGTAACTCATACAAAACAAGTATTTATCATGACACTTGGCATAAAAACAGTGACTCAGCTAGTTAGGAGCACAAAAGAAGTGAATCCAGATGGAGCTCAAAGAGAAGATAATGTGATTTGGGCTAATTGACACAGTTCAGAAGAGTAAAATTTGAATTGGTTCCAAAACAATCAGGTATGAAAAATATTTTTGCGATACCTTAGTTTGTGTATATTTATTCAGATTCTAGTGCTGCAAATATTACAAGGATATGCTTAAAAAAATAAAGAACTGTCCTTGAATATATTATCCACTTTCTTATACCACAGACAGACTTTCCTTCAAGGGAGTAGTAAAAATAAGTTAATTTTTCTTCCTATTGCTTCTCATCTCTGAAATGGACATCGGAGTAATATTACTGTAAGGGTTCTACTACTCGTTTGCAATTTCGTTTTTACATTTAGATAGAAGCTATATGTGCTAGATCATTTAAAGTCCTAATATGACTATGCTTTGTTAATATGATAGTTATAAAATCATAGAATCATATAAAAGCTGATTCTAGCAAATAACTACCACAGTACTGTATTTTAAGAAGTAGTTCCTGGCTGATGAAAAATGTTACTTGAAACTTTTTTTTAATGTGTCTTAAAGACCTGTCCAAGCACACAAAAAAACTTAAAAACCAGAGTTTGTAGCACCAACTGGCAGTATTCACAGAAACAAGCAGTCTTTGGGGGTCTCACATTAAGGATTATTGACTATGGAGAGACTATGAAGAGGTAGCTCTTAAAGAATAAGCCATGAATGCAAATTAGTTTGATTTTTTCTGGAACGAACTGCTGCCCATACACAGCTGAAATCTGTGCAAAATAGAAGCTTTAGCACATGCTAATGCAGATAGAATACTAGACATGCTAATGCAAGAGAAGACCAGACTATTACTTGACTTTACAGTTCAAATTAAGTAACAGGATTTAAGTGGATTATATTGCAAGAACTCAGTGCATACAGAACGCTTTCAAAACCTTCCTAGGAAGCCAGGAGTATTGGAAGCCAATTCCATGTAAAAAAATATTCCATTTTACTAGTAAGCCCTGGAAAGTTAATCCAGACAAATATATTCAAGAATTTATCATACCGGGGGTTCCAGTACCAACAAATTTAGTGTGCATGCAGTGAACAACTTTGTGTTATTTCTGAAGTTGGCAATAAAGGCAAAGCTATCTACCTGCAACTTCAATATGAATCATTTTGAAGGTGATAAAGCGCATCACTATCTACTGTAAATAACTACAACACATATACTAAACCACAACTCATGAAAAAAACAAGGTTTGTTCATGAGATCAACCATTGTCCACAAAACAGCAGTATTTGATCAATAGACCAAATGGCTCACTGTGCTCCAGACAGACGCTGAAATACATATCTAACAGCATGCATACAGTGAATGTCTGTTTAATTTTTATTAAAAGGGCATGTTGACAGACAGACCACCAAATGTTTCATTTTGCTACCTAGCATATTTCTAGGAGGAAGACTAGTTAAACAGAAATTAAGTGTGGAAGAAAAATGTTAGGTACCTGTAAAACTAGCATTTTCATAAACATTATTTTGCACCTATAAATCTCTTCGGTCTCACATCTATCATATGTTCATCCTTTGCCTTCATCATCTATTTATTTAATTTTATTTTATTATGTTCATAAGACAAACATCTATCTTTTTCTGAGAGTGTAATTCTTGATGCTCCTACTAAGCAAAGGAGTGCCACTTTTATCAGGAAACATGACAGGCTACACACAACAGAGTAGGGTGCATCAAAGGTTGCCACAGTCTGACATATGACACTGTCTGGTCGGACAGAATGCTGACACCTAAAGGTTCAGAGATGTATTTTCTTCTTCAGTATATGCAAATTACAAAATAAAAATAAGGCTGAGATATTCAGCAAATCTTACTTGCCTAGACTGATTACTTAAGCTTTCATATTTAAAACTATGGCAGAATGTAACTGCATAGGTAGGAGGGATGTCTAAAAGGGCATGCAGGAGTGTTAAATCACTGCACTCACCTCCCAAGGGCACTGGAGACTTCAGAGGTTCTACCTAGCCCTCATAGGAGAACAGCAAGAAAAGTCACTAACAACGTCATGCCATTACAGCAGATGTGCACCTCAAGAAACACTAGACAAATATTTTTTAGATAATACTGATGTATTTAAAACCATTTTTTTAGCTATCACAAATTTTGAACTATTTCAATACAGAAGTATCCCAGGTACAAAAATAACAAGATGCAAATAAGACTAAATCCTCCACAAACACGTATATTACAGAGCAAAGGAGTACACTCTGTCTGACTATGGCTTAAGAAATTTCATTATAATTTAACTAATCAGTTTTTTATTGGAAATTAATTGATGGCCATGATCCCAAAACTAGAACAGTTTTAAACTGGGAAGAAATCAATAACAGTTTAAATAATTGTATGAGTGTGATGCAGGAATATGTTATAGAGCACTTTTAATGGAGAAGACTGTATCAACAAAAAAAACAACTTAAAGAATTGTATTTGATCCTCCGTAAGTACAGATCAGCAGTATCAACATTACATGCAGCTTTTATACTAGTAAGGACAAGAAAGATATCAGTTCTCAAAATGACAGTCCCAGCCTCTTAGGAAAAAATCTAACCTGAAAGTCAGTATGACATCACTCTATCAATCACAAGGTGACTATGTCTAATTTATATGTAAATACATCTGTCACATCTGTGCATTGCAAGCACATTTCCAGAAAATTAAACTGAATTATATGAAATAATGACAAGAAATTAATACTAAATGTTAAAAAAATAAAAATTACAAAAATAATCAGTATGATTTAAGAATAAATCACTGAGAATGAACTCCACATCCGGGTTTCAAAGGCATAACCTGTTTGAGTTAAATCTTTTGTATCAGAAAATCAGTTTTTACTGTTTCCAACTCTACAGGCCAGATTTAAGGCTAATGGACTTGGCTTTGTCCTTGCATAGCCGTGGAATAGTCAGAAACAAATGGAAATAAAATGGCCTAGGCTTTTACCACATTTTTGTTGCCCAATTCTGAAAAAAAAAAAAAAACCCAGACAAAACCAAAATAATATTTTAAGCCAGAGATTTTTATCAAAATTCTTCAAACAAATCAGTTACCAATATCTCTATTAGCCTGCTTCATAGTGAGTCTATATCCACAGTTTCATAATGTGGCAGAGATTATTATTTGCCTGGTGGCTTCTTTAAGTCAGTGAAGTTAGAAATCAAGAGTCCCTCGTGTTATGTGTCTCAATTGACTAACAGACTAGGTTAAGGAACAGGTCTGAGGCTTCAATGATCTGATGTAGCAGAGATTAATTCAATTAAGAGAGTTCAAGAATGGACTCTGCAGGAACAGAAGGGTAATGTTTTTCTGCGTCAGCTTAGCCTGTCAGTTAATACAGGTAAGTAAGCACCCTGCACTGAGTACCAAAGCAGTGCTATGCTCCAGTAACTGAGGGCAGGAAAACAAAACTCAGAAATTCACTTCAAATAAACAAAATATACTAGTAAAGAGGTTAAACTTAGAAATTGCTCAGCAGTTTCTGAAAAGTAGTCGTATTTTCACATAACTTCCACTCAAGTAATTGAAATTTAAGCACTCCTAACTAGTGAAATACTCTTTTCAATGATCTAACAAGTACTTACAATCTTGTGCATTTTTGTCTAATAAGATAAAAATATTATATATATTACAATACTTCAGCCAGTTTTGGCAGTTGCTAGTAGTTTTATGTTTATATAAGAAGACAACTTTTCAGAAAATTTTACTAAGCCCTGTTCTATTTACCTAGAGATAGAATACCTTCTAAATAGTGTCATACATACAAACAAAAAGCCAAGCAAACGAAGGAATAAATAGCATATTCATATCAGTTTATTAAAGAGGCAAAAGGCACTTTATAGTCTTCTTTTTATTACCATATTTCTGTAATGTAATTTTCTATATTAAAGCTGTATTATAAACACTATTAAGAAAATTTAATAATGCAAACCCGAACAGTTTGCACATTTATGAAAATTACACGGATGCAAATAAGAAACAACAGAGGACACCCAGACCATTCCATTCATAGAGCCAAGTCTTTATTTCCAACTATCAGATGAAATCCACTGCAGTTATGGCTTCTTATGGCATGCAATAAGTCAGTAAATAGGCTGCTTCATCATGCTCTCTTTACTGTTCCTTTTTTTTTTCTTTCATCTCTCTGTTCCACTAAATTCATAATTATCTTTAGTAAAATCCAACAGTTTTAGCAGAGGGGAATGGCTCTCATTTCAACTTGAACTACAGCTTCATTGTTAGAATATATTCAGGGGCACAGGAAATGTGGGTGAGAAGGGAACTGATCCCAAGCATATGCTGTAACCATTAACTTAGCACTCTTCATCCCTGATGCATTTTCAGATCACACTTCACAAGATGAAACCTGTAAGTTAACACATGCAAAGAAACACTCTGCATGTAAATGAACTTCACAAAATTGTAAAACCCATTCGTCATTTACAGGCCATTCGCCATTTTAGGATGTCTCTAATGCAACTTAGATACGTACATATACATTTTACAAGCCACCAGGATTAGGTAAAACCTCATGAGGTTTAGTGAGGATCAGATTAAAACACACACCCCTAAACTCTAATTTCATTTTGGATGGGCCCCAAGTCTTCTACACCTTTTATAAGGACAACTGCAAGACACTTGGTCTAGGAACCAGAAAATGCAGTGCTATTGTCCATCACAACCTACATGGAACTACTGCTAAACTTCAGGAAGCCTCCCTGCCTGCTCAAATTCAAAGCTGAGTTGTGGGAGGTTCTCCAGGGACAAGAATCTGAGGGGAAAACAAACCCAACTAAACTAACAAAAACAAACAAACAAAAAAACCCCACAAAAAAACCCCACAAACCCAAACACTATTAGGAGAAGCTTGTAGATATTCTTGTTGATATTAGATATTTTGTATTCTGCCCTTGCTTTTCAGAGGAGAGGAACCAGTTTTTATTTATTTTCAAACATAGATAAGCTTTAAAATAGCCTTCTTTAGAAGTTCATGATGTAAACACTTGATTTTAACCCCTGAGGAAGATTTTTGAATAACTTGAGGCAGAAAATGCCAAAATGTATAGCTAGTATAATATCTGTAGCTTAAGGTTGCATACATGTTGAAATAGACTATATGGATTCACACTTTCTTCTGCATAAAAACTCTGACAAAATTATGGCCAGGTCCCAATATTTCTCCTGCAGAATGATATCACAACAAGAAAAACTCCTTTTCCTCCCATTCCCTTCACATTTTTTGGCTTCAGGTATTATTCTGCCCTTTACAGAAGATAAAAGAAGAGAAAGCGGGGCAGGGGAGGAAATATTTGAGTTTCCAAAGAAACCTAAAAAGGCAACAGCAAAGCATGTTACAATAATTCTCTGTCTGCTATGCAGATTGGAAATGTGGAGAGAAATGCTTTAGTAGCATTCCATTAACTTCGCAAGATCATAAAATATACAAAAATGTAAATAGTCTCTGTGACGTTTCAATCCATTGGGCTATGCCCTATTTCCCCAGGAAGTCATATCTGGCACTTTCAAAGCCAGGAATCAAACAAAACATAATTAAAAAAGAAATGTAAGAAATGGCTGCCTTGTCAGATTCTAGGTAAAAGAAAGATCTACCCCACATTTCTTAACAGTACTTTAAATATCTCCATTTTACCCTTCACTTTTAGTAGGCTATTCAAACAACATGACAGACAGTCCAAGAAAAAAAGCACACTTTTCATATTGACTTATAGGTAAAAAAATTTAATCAAAATCATTTCAATATGAAAATGCATTATGCTCTTCCTGAAAAACTAATACGTATTTTTATTTAACCATGCAGTAAATTTGTCAAAAATCAAAACAGTGCTATTTTTAGTCTTATTTGTTTGGGGGGACTTCGGTGGTTTTGATGCAGGAGAAAGTTATTTCTCCGTAATCTGTTAAATATATCCTCTTCCCTTAAATAGTTTGCTGACTGGCAGTTGGAACCAGCAGTGTGTATGCTTACTGTAGTGCAACTCCTGAAATAGATATCCAGTGAGTATTTAAGAGATACCTTGCTGCAGTATAAGTGGGGTGTTTACCACGCAATGTGAGTTAAGTCTTTGGCAGAAGTAATTGCTGTTTATCAGCCCATAGGTATGGGAAGCATATAAATTTTGAAGCTGACAAGTTTTATATACAATATCAAGTTCAGATGTGCAATGTTATGACATCGGTATTCCTAGTTTTTTTAGAATAGCTTAGACTTATGTGAGGCAATTTTAAATTTCCTTCTTTCTCCCTTCACACACCTTCCTTTGCAAAGTATTGTAGTGGTATCACTCAAGGTTCAGCATCAACGCTATAAATCAGTTAATTAGATCAACAGTTATTAATCTTTTGATATTCAAATTTCCTTTGTGTCTGGACTACTTCTCAGAAACTGGTATGAATTTAATTATTGCTGATGTCCTTTGCATGATGGATGTCTCAAGCAAAGATCAAGATAAATTGTAGTTCTTTATTCCCCAGCTTATTCTGGCTAAATCAAAATATTTAACTTATAATAACAATATAAATGCCAACAACTGTTCAACTCCAGTAAATAAACAGAAAATGCTAGCAATTCATATTGCCTTTGTGTAAGTTTGAAAATTTCTACCCACTTGAGAAAAGCTACAAAACAAGTCATGAACAACTCTGCTAATTCCCATTTTCTTTACTTGCAAGTGAAGTTTCCTAGCTTATGGAGAGTTAAACACCTCTATTTTGCAGTATGAAAGAATATCCCTTAAATTTCTACCTGTTTAAATCAGAATAAAACTGACAATAATGACAAATCTGTATTTATACAATGGGAATGGAAGTATTTCATCAATTACATGTCTGAAGTCTGATTTGACGTGACCTTCCTCCCAACACCATAAATATGTTGATGGGACAAAGCAGAACTCATTTTCAATATGATATAAAGGATCTTCTTTTTACTTGTTTCAAATTTTTATTTAGGCACAAACTCGAAGTTTATTTCTCTTGAATGAGAATCATACGTAGTTCCACTTGCTTTTAAGTTTCATTGCAATTAATTATGCAGACATGTAGATTCTATTCTGTGGAGACTGCAAATAAAGCTGGCTTTGCACAGGAGGTTTTTACTTAACTGGAGTTTTAGCTGCTTGTCTATAAGGATAGTAAGAATGTGTCACTGTGAAGACTGAAGATGAGAATTTAATCCCAACTGTATGACTCACTTTGGCTTTAATTTGAAATACTATTGAAACATCTGCATATATTGAAGTAAATGAAATTTTAAAGATCTACAGAGGACACATTTATTTCATGCTGTTTTGACAACATGCTACAGTATTACTATATCATACCATAATTACAACTCATTAGTATTATTGATATTACTAATATTGTTATTACCATACTATAGTACAAAACAGTATCCTATGTTATTCTAACACCTTCTCTCACACTTAAAGGTTTAAACTACTGAATATAGTTTAGTCTCAGTTACTTATTTTCTTATCACTTCAAAACTCTAAATTCACAAAAGATTCTTAAACCAATGAAGAGGTGATTTTATCTCTGAAAAAAGTCCATGAAAATGAGACCCACTGAAATGAAATAAAAGAATCTTGAGAAATTCAGTGATTGCACAAGATATAATATTCATTTTTCTTCTTCCATCATGATTCATCACAATTTAGATCAGACTGAACAAGAAACAGAAGAATTTGCTGAATGCGTTTAGCCTGGAGAAAAACAAAGTTCTCTTTATTTCTTCATCATCATTTTATATGCTTCTAGAAAAAACTATATCCAAACTGGTTATTTTAAACAACCCAAGGAACCAGAAAAATTAAGAATGCACAATGGACAATGAAACTGACAATCTGTGGATTTTGTCCTCCTTTTCATGCCTTTAAGCAAGGACAGTTCTCTGTCCTTCACTAGCCCCCGTACACAAGGCCTCCAAAAAAAAAAAAACAGTATAAATGAAAAAAATAGTCAATGAATAGTGTCAACTAGTAGCATACATTACAATTCCAGTACAAGCGGAATTCTGCTTATTTATAGATTCATGGAATACAGCACTTTATCAGATGCTTCTCTATAAGGAGGCGTGGAGGAGGGCGGAAAAGAACGGAACAGCAGAGCAGAGCAAGATCTAAAGTAGTTATGAAATATTTATCTTTCTCCTGTCACACATTAGAACAACTAGATCCAACTGATGTATAATGTATTCAATCTCCCCAGACAGAAATAATATCCAAAGACTTTCGAACATAGCCATAATAAACAGTGTCGATTGCAGTGTATTTCTTTGTTTTATTTATAAGTTTGCTTTTCTATCCACCACCACTGCAAGACAATGCATAGATTAAAAAAACACTGCCTGTTTCAACATCCAAGCGATTTTCCCTCCCTGCCCTCCAGTGACACCATTTAAGAGTGGCAGGCCAGTAGTCTGCTCTGCGCATGTTTCATGGACCACTGTGGTTGCCTTGCCAACAAGCAGGGAGAACTCGGGGCTTACATCGTGCTTTTCAATGCAGTGACCCACTTACTGTCTGTCAACAAATTCACTGGGACAATACTGAGTGTAACACATTATAGAGATTAAATCCCAGAGACTGAACTACAAAGATGTCTGGAACAAAATCTTAGTCAGTTTGAAAGGCCAGAATGCTATAAACAGAGATAGCTGTAATGCCTTTTAATCCTCCAATGTATTCGTGGCACTAAAGGAGAAATTTCTGCCATAATAATCAGTATTCAGTATTAATGTATTTATTTTTTCAACTATGTTCACAAACCTAAGTCGATATTGCTGTAATAGTAATGGGAATTACATATATTTTGTGTATTGCATTCTTGGCTAGAACTGAGCAGAAAAAAAATACAACTCTTCTTCCAAGATATAAGAATATAATGGTTAATTTAGAATATATTTGTACAGATGGCCATCTTAGCAGCAAATCATTTTAAAAACAAAACAGGTGGAGGATTTCTGTAATATACTTACATCATGGATTTAAATTTAAAAATTAACTATGTGCAGTTTAGTTCCAGATTTCTTTTGCTGTTCTGCCCCTTCAGAAATGTATTAGCACAGGCATGCTCAAAAGCCTCCCTCTCTTTGTTTCTCAGTTTCTTTCTGTTCTTTCATTCTCTGGAAACAGATTACTCCAATTTATATAACTTCATTGAAGAGATTGGCATCTATTAAGAGTACTAATTACACATAATGGCATATTACCAATTTCAAATGTCTATATTTAATATATATTTGCCTTCACTCTTTAGTTTCTTAGCAATATTACCCTGTCACTTTAAATGAAAGTCAGCATTTTTTTTAAAGGCATGTGTCACCAGTTACCAAATGGAATTATCTGAGGGACCATGCAGAGAGCAAAAAATAGCTGCAACCTTCTGCAGTATCTGTAGAACAGGCTATTTTTCAAACCACTGAGAGTTTATTTATATGTTTACTCCTAATATTTTGTGTACATGTATCAGTTGCCTGGCTACAAGAATCAAATACTGCGACTATTTCATATTACCAGAATTCTGGGACTGGCTCTGTACTATATCTTTCTGATTAGCTTCTAACAGCGCTCATCATTTCACATCTTCAAACTTATGTTTCCCAAACCTGATCTGGCTTGATTCTTGACCCAGAATGTCCATATAACACATTTTTTTAAAAAACATATTGTCAGGGGAGTTGAGGGGAATACAAATGTTCCTAGCTTGCCTGAAATCATTGATACCATGCAAACTTAAAGGTGAAAACTTTATTCTAGCAAATTCAGCATCAGTAACTACAATTCTAGATTATACATAATATCCCTACAATATTGTCTAAGATCAGCTAGTTGATAGTGAACCACACACAGCCCTTTCCACTTCCAGGCACCTTTCCAATGCACATTCTTTATATCCAGCACTACTGAGTACTCAGTTCTTCTAGCTTTGTTTTATTTTCCCCCAAATTATTGCAAATCTGAAATCTGTCATGTCTTCAATGTGCTCCCTAGACCCGTGCTGCCATGCCATACAAAAGTAACGTAACTCCTTTCTGTCTTCCAGGAGGATTAATTTTGTTTGTAATCTTGTCTTCTTCCCTACACAGCAAATTCATCTCTATATTTGCTGTCCAAAAATCAGAATATTAGAAAGCCATAGACATTATTAATACTTCATAGAATACACATTTTATCAAACCCACTACCTTTCATTCTTCACAGATATTCCACACCAGGAACACAGATACACATCTGTGCTTATTTACTCTTTCCACTCTATGCCTCTTCTTTATACACAACTTTCATCATCATGCCAATATTTTCCAATGTAAAGCACTGGTTTTATTTACTAATTTTTCAAAATCAATTATTAGGATGAAATTGGCTATGCATGCTGTCCCTCTAGGCTGCAATCTTTAGAGTTCCAGCCAAAAAATCTCCCACTATTCCAAACAACCAACCTAAAGGAAAATACATTAGTATGGTCTCAGGAGTGGGAAATCTGGCAAACTTTTCCTTGAACAACTTCAGGGTCTCTTTTACTCTTTACAGGGAGTACTTGAAAATGCCAATGAGACAGGTATAATCTAGAGATGTGCTTTTTGAAGCATTCCTAAAAATTCCTTCAGACTTGGTCCATGAAATTTTTGGTACACACATACACACTTAGTGGAAATTTGCTGTGTCTGTTGAAAAAGTGCTGTCAGGAATCCATGCCATGTTAGCAGGGACACAGCACAGCTTCTCCTGCACCTCTGTGAAATATGACATTGGAAGTATTATCATGAACTGACTGCACCATGTGCCAAGCTTATCATGCCCTGGTAGTATCTGCTGGTTAAGAAGCACTCCCCATGCTTTCCAGCTCTTGGCAATCCTGTAAGAACTTACGCAGCCTGTCCTGCTTTCATGACTGCAGGACATGTAAAGCTTCTCATTTTTTTAACCACACCCACCCACAAATTATTTGCTTTTCATCTCCCAGTGCCTAAATGCTGCCCAGGTTTCTCCTCAACACATCCTTAAATGAGATTTATTGTGAGAGAATGATTTCAGAATTTTTGCCTCCATAAATGTGGAGATTTCCAAATACCATTTGATATCAACATCCACTGGAGTACTACTTCAGCTTTCTCTCCATTTCTCAACCCACACCTGGAAGTAAAAATCAGATTCTAATGTCTGCTTTCACTATTAGGTATCCCTTCTCTCCCCTACAAAAGCCTGGCCTCTTTCACTTGTTAGCAGCTTAGGAAAAACTCCCAGCACATACCAGTCCAGTGCTTCCTATCTCCATGAGAAACAGTGGCAAAATACGTCCAACAGTAAAACACACTTTTCCCAAGGCCAAAGACTGAGGGCAGTAAAAATTAGGTAATTTCTTCTTTTGTACTAAAGGAACATTTTATCATTTACTGCACACTCAGTATTTGGCTTTTTGCAAGTATCACTGAAAACCAGCTTTAGAACTGGACTATACTTAGGAGTTACTGCTTAAAGCAGAGCAATGTTTTAATAAAAATTAATGTGCACATCCTACTCAGTACTGCAAGGTAGCAAGTGATAAAGGACTAGGAGTTCATGGGAACTACTCAGCTAGAAGCAGGCATAGCATTTTCTCTCTCTCTTCTATTGTTTCCTGGTGTAAATGCTGAAGTCCTCACAGTTTCCTCTCTAGTTAAAGTCCCAGTGCCAATGCTGCCTCCAACATAGCTTTGCACAGCTTCAGCATAACTGCTACAGAAACTCCTTCTGACCATAAGTTATTCTGGTTTTCTTCTCTTAGCTTGTTGCTTCAGTAGCAAATAACAGAAGGTAGAATCATATGTAGACATGTAGACATCATATTATGTTCCCTAGACACAGAATAAAAGAAAGAGACCCACCTTTGCCAGCAGCTCCCTTTCCATCTCATTACCTCATTTGCTAGTCACTGGCAACTCCAATAGCTACTCACCCTCCCACTCCATATAACACTCTACAACCCTGCCAGTCTCTCAGAAGTACTTCGCTATGCAGCTACTATGAGTGCAGGTTTTCACTGAACTGATACAATGACCTAACCTCATACACTCTGTCTCTCTCCATCCACTGTATTTTACAACATCTCTGTACACAGAGCCTCTGACTACATATTCTGAACAACCCTTTTATTACCTGCTTCAGGAGCCAGAAAGCCCATCACCTAGGTAAAAGGAAGAGCTAAAAGACAGCTCTCACCAGAGCAGCAGCTGCAGTGGCATCACAGGTCTTCATATCTTAAAAGAATTAACTATTTAAGAGTACATTAATTGCCAAAAATTGTAAAGACAGGAAAATCAGACTCCCATATGCTGCTTAAAACAAATTTTGGGTGTTTTAGTTTGCCTTGATCTGGCTTTTTTTAAAGGTGATGTACTCCTTCACTCATTTTTTGGTTCTTGAGTCTTCAGAATGCATTCACTCCACATTTGCAAGATCATTTATGACATTAAGACTAATATTTTCATGTAATCCCTATTACTTCATCCTTGGAAATTTTGAAAATGTAAGCAGATATGCAGTACAGCTCCAGGCAGCAGCTGCCTTAAGTACTACATATCTGCTCAAAGTTGCCTCATGATGAAAGTTCTCTTCATTCTTTCGTTCTTTTGTTCTCCAGTGGTAATGAATAACAGTGATAATTTATTTTTTCAAGACTAGTTCTCCTCCAGATCTAGTTGGTTTTACTGAACAGTAGGGCATGAGAAAGCTGTAGTCATTTTCCAACATGAAGCTGTGCTCTACCCATGCTGCTGGCACAGGAATCTTTACTGGTCTGTTATATATCATGCCTTTGAAATACAGTGACCTAATACTTGCTTCACAAAGGTAGATATTCTCCAAAATGCAGTTTTTTCTCAAAATATTTTCAAGCTCTGTTCATCATCACTTACAGGACATAATTTGCTCCACAGAATTCAGAAAACCAAACTCTTCTGCAACATGTCGTACATAATGTTTCTTTCTGGCAACTACAACATAGTTATACTCAGAAAGTACAATGGTTATTGCATAGCTAGTACAACCTATCATGTTCTACAGCTCAAGATTACAAGTTCATATTTTACAATCATCTTCTGAGCACCTTTTACTACTACTTCATCTTCCTCTGCTCAGGGCTCAGAAAAGAACTCTTCATAACTAAATCAATCTGCAATATGTCTACTGCTTCTTCCAGCAATATGTCTGTCTTCTGGGACAAATAGCTTTGAACTTACGGACAAATACCTTTCTATGCATATCACAACATAAAGCACTACACTTGTGTATGGAAAAAAGAAAATCAAACAAAACATAACAAAATGTTAGCCTTCCCAAGAAAATGTCATAGCATTAGATAGAATTTTGAAAAGAATAATAATTTTCCAAAACTTTTGAATTAATAAATGCCATCTCACAGAAGATTGTATTAAGTATGTAAAAAAAAATGAAATGCAAAGCTCCCCTTTGAATACTGCTACAAAAATAAAATTTGCAGTCTTCATAACGCAACAATAAGAGACTTCCAATTCCTTCGCTGAAGGCATGAGGAAGTCACTTCCCATGGGCACACTAAGACAAATAACTTAGCCTCAGAAACAAAGCCATATGCCTCCACTCCCATGAAATACACCTTTAAAAAGCTTTTTTTTTTTGTCCTCTAAAGCATAAGGAAATAATAGGAGATGTGACAGGAATCTCGTCATGCAGTACATGGGTCAGTGCTTCAGTGAACTGACTTATTAGCATTATCATTATTCTTCTCTAGCAAGCTTACCCTATTACAATTCTTGACTGGATGTTGAAGATAAAGTTCCACCCATTTTCCTCAACCCATAGACTAGAGAGCTTAACTTCAGAGACCTTTATGTCTTATACTTCATTTGCTTTATTTGAAATAAAACCTTGGGTTTTATTTTACTATCTAGGGAAATTTACAATACTTTGCCATTGCTTTCAGTCATTCTAATCCTGAACATTAGTTGTTGCCAGTCAGACCCCGAGAAGGTCAGAACTGCCCTTCATTGTTATTAAACATATTAGTGGCAAAGGCTAGGCCCATAATGTGCTTTGACCCTAAAACTAAAATAGTAAAACCAGAGGTCTACTCTTATTTAACATAGAAAAAGAAAAAAAAAAAATCCCAACCTTTCAAGTTATTTGGAAACATGAAAATCAGGGTAGGGCATATGCATGCTGAAATTAGCATCAACACTGTCAGAGTTCCTATATAACCTATACTCTGTTGATAGAATACTGTGTTCAGTTCTGGGCCCCTCATCACAAGAAGGATGTTGAGGCTCTGGAGTAAGTCCAGAGAAGAGCAACGAAGCTCATGAAGGGGTTGGAGAACAAGTATTACGAGAAGCAACTGAGAGAGCTGGGGTTATTTAGCCTGGAGAAGAGGAGGCTGTGGGGAGACCTTATTGCTCTCTACATCTGCCTGAAGGGAGATTGTAGAGAGGAGGGAGCTGGCCTCTTCTCCAAGTGACAGGGGACAGTACAAGAGGGAATGGCCTCAAGCTCTGTCAGGGGAAGTTCAGGCTGGACATAAGGCAAAAATTCTTCACTATAAGGGTCATTAGGCAATGGAACAGGTTGCCCAGGGAGGTGGTTGCCTCACCTTACCTGGAGGTGTTTAAGGTGTGAGTGGATGAGGTACTGAGGGGCATGGTTTAGAGATAGGTGGGAACGGTTGGACTCTCTTCCAACCTGGTGATTCTATGATTCTATGAATGTGTAGATTTGTAGATTTAAGAAGGAAGGCCAGAAATTTGCTTTTGTAATGCAACTGCTGATGTATTGTTCATATCCTATGGTTGCAGGTTCTGCTACTTAAGAAGACTTTAAACTTGCAGCAAAATGAGGAGCACACAGAAGGCTGTCTGTTTCAACGACTAATCTAATCATACATAATACAGGAGTGTTAAAGAAAGATCTACAAATACCATTTAAACAAAATAGCTTAAGTAGCAAAAATAAATCTTGCCATGCAGAGCTCACAGTGTACTCTTTCTCTTAAGATAAATTAGATGGTATGATGTTTATTACATTTCTAGGTACAGGTTGGATGCACTCTGCCATGATGGGACCACGTCCCATACACCACTGGGGAAGATACTCAGTTTGCCTCTTAACATAGGCAGTACAACAAATGTTTTCAAAGAATGCAGAGACATTCAAGAAACAATCTTGTAAGTGTATTTTTATTAAGAGTTAGGTCTGCTCACTTTCTGTAATTATGCTCAAAATTTTCTTAGTATTTGGAGTTATAGTCCACGATACACTGCTAACACAAAGTCTGTGTTCTCTACCATCAAAGATAGAAGAAACTTTTTCAGCATTTCTTTAGTTGAAAATGTAGTATTTGCCTTCTTAAGGGAAAAAAACTGTCTGAAGAAAATTCATATTTTGTTTAAATTAAACAAGAAAGTAAACATCAGACAACTGGTCACTTTTGGGTAAAGTGACCTGTAAAATGAGTAAGAGAAACATACTGATCCCTAGTAGAATCATATCTGTCCTAAATTTTTCATATCACCTGTCTGTTATCATTAAAAAATCCAGTTCTTTTGAAAGGGTTGAAGTTAACAACTTTCTGAACTGTTCCTTCCTTTGGCATACTGTACAGACATACACCATATGGGTATCACAGCATTCTGCCTTACATCATGTTACTGCTAAAAATTAAAGGTCTGTCACTCTTTATTTTAACGACACATATGCCACATGCATAAAGATTGAAACTCCTTTCGTTTTGCTCATTTGAATAAAATATTTGGTTAGAATCTAAAGCGTGAGAGACAAGATACTTCAATTACCTTGTATTCCACCTTTAATAGGTGGAACACTATATACATATATAAAAAATATATAAATACTATATATATTTAATAGGACAGATCATATAATAGCTGCAAATAATGAATTAATTAATTTACAGATCAGTAAGTATTCCCTGGCATACTTCATGTCTCTTTAGTATCTAGAGGCCTCAGCTAAGATGAGATTCCCATTGCAGAACTGTAAAGATTAAGACCTACTAAAGAAATAAGCAAGTCATAGAATGGTTGCAAGGAATGAAAGTTTTTTTATGTTCTATATGGCTTTTCACAAACATGAAAACAAGACACTCTGTGTGTCTTGTTTAAATGAGTTAAATAAGATTGTTCAAGGGCACAAACAATTTTGTAGTAATTTCTGTAGTTCAAACTGAAAGATATAAATCATGCAGGTAATCAGTTTCAGATCTCTCATACCTCAGCCCAGAATTTTAAATGATATAATTTTCACAAACATTATGGTCTATGTTCATTAAGAAATTTATTTTATATCCTCTACAAGTTCGCTTTCATCCACATTAACATTTTTATGCTTCTGTTTCAGGGGTTTCATAACCTAGTTACACAAACTGAAAACTATCATCTCAGTACTGATTTCTTTAATTGGTAAAACAGAGTATGATAAGCTGGGAGAGATCACTAACATGAATGTAATCTTATGAATTGTGGCTGCGTATTCCATCTCTCATTTACAAAAAGTGAGAGAGTATCCCAAGAATACATTGGATACAAATGATCCAACTTCTTATTTCATTGTACATTATCATTGCAGTTGGAAACATTCTTGCTATCTACCATCCTTATTAGCTCATATATAACAGTTGAATGAAAGCACATTGTTCATGAGGAATAGAACTGAATGACCTATCTTCCACCCCCCCTGCTCTCACCCCTCAATATTATTTTGAAAAAAGTCTTGAAAATTCTTGTAATTGTGTGATTTTTGAAAATAGCACAGTATTGTTGCTTACCTAACACCAACATCAGCTGTAACTAAAGTTGTAAGACAGCAATTGGAAGATTTTGCCACAGCTAGTTGTGTTAATAGATAATGCAAAGATTGTATACTTAATCCAGATTCGTTAAAATACATGTCATACCCAGTCTTCTCTGTCTTGATAAGATATTATGCCTTTGAATTGGACAAAATTAGATTCTTTGTTTAGGTCCTTGATGGAAAAGAATTATTCAGATTAGCCTAATCAGCTGTGGTCCTTAGTGCACTAAATGTGCCAAAAAGGTAGCTGCTATCAGGAAGATAAACTGAAAACTAAGGAGAAGGAAAATAAAGAGCAACTAAACATACAGAATGATCCTTTGGGCTAGAGAAACTGAGCTGATAAACCTTAAATCAATCTCAGGAGAACAGAGCCTACGAGGGTACATCATTGGCATTCTGGGTCACAGGATGAAAGGATTTCGTTCATTTCAAAGCCATGCAGTTCACCATCATGGGAACATAAGAGTGGAATGGAGGTAGAGTCAAAATTTCACTACCTAGGTAGCACAGAAGAACCAAAAGCATAGCTGATAACAAAATAAACAAGGCCTACACTTCTGCGCTACCCTGATAATGAAGAATCTATGAAGCTAATTTTCATTTATGTTTGTCCTTAAATAAGAAAAATACTGAAACAGTAGAAAATATTATTTAAAAGTTTAAAAAAAAACATCCCGAGGCATTACATTTTTCCAGTATGAAAAACAGGTCCAGAACTATAGACTGTTACTCCTTTGAACATTCATATTTCTGAACATATTTCTGAACTTCCCTACACTGCTAAGAACAAGACCTGCTGAATACACTTGCAAGCTGAGTAACTGAAGCATGTAGCACTTATTACACCATTGCCATTGAAGATGTAAAAAGGCTGAACTAATACCAGCTCCAAATACATACTATGTCACCAGGTCCATGAGCTGTCTTTAATGATTTCTAAGACATCAGATGTTAGAGCAGATATTTATTCTCTACATACACAGAAAATCCCAATTCTGCCTCTGTGGAAAACCTTAGATTTACAAAGGCTTTGTTGTAGCATACAAAAACATATAAGACTGGAAAACAGAAATGTGGGTATTTTATTAGCAGTAGTCATGAAACTGTATACCAATATGAGTATTTATAAAGCATTGTGTCACAGAGAAATCTAGGTTCAGTTTTAAAGCAAATGATTGCATATTCTGAAATGAGAGCACACTGAATTAGTCATTTCCATTAAAACTATGAAGTAGAATTGCCTAGCAACCAAGATAATTCAGGGATTAAAATAAACACTGTGACACTGACAAGAGTAACTGCTATTCTATCACAGAAACCATAAAGACACTCAGAAAAGAGGCCAGTGTTTCCTTATTTTTTCTTAACAAAGGAAAAACAGTTTCATAAAATGAGTCTTAATGGACAAAAAATAAAAACAGACAAGGCAACTGCATAAAGTAAATGCAAATAACTGCCTTTTTTTTACAAAACATTATTAAAATGAAAAAAATCATAAAGTTTTTTATATTCTGACAATAGTGAACAAATCACTGGGGCTGTTTGTAACATGTTTTCTGACTTGCAAAGAGAAAATTTGCTTATTACATTAATTCCATGAAAGTATTGTATATTTTAGTGCTCACTAGATGAATTTATTACAGCATTTATGACCATGCATACCTAAAAAGCTCTGCAGCATCATTACCCCCTACTACCAATAGTTAAATTATTCCTCACCACATTTCAGCAGGGAAGCTTTTAAATTATACAGTTTATCACATTGAGGTTGTAATGGGAAAAAAAATTAACAGATCAAGGACAGTAAGGATGGCTGCAATATTTTAGTTTAATGACTACTACTCTTATATTGCTTGTTAGATCTAGGCCTTTGTGTAATTCATCATCCTTGAAGGACTACAGAAAACCTGGTAAAATTATCCCTTTAGAAATAAAAAAACCCACGTTCTGTAGCAACATTGAAGTCTACTGCCTTGTCAGGATATAAAATTAGTGGAATGATTAGAGATCACCAGTTCCTGAGTGATAGTACTTTCATACCTTTAGCAGGAGGCAGTCCATTTTTCCAACTTGAAATACAGAATTCGTACTCACTCAAAAAAAGATCAGGAATTATGAGTAGAAGAAGATTCAAAAGAGAAAAATGAGATCCCAGAGGATATCACTAGATTTAGCAAATGCAGCAGCTACATCAAATCTATGTCAGTTTATATTAAAAGATAATAATAAAAATAAAACAATATGAGAAATACATCAAGACAGACAAGCAGGAATAACAGTGTGTTAGATGGTAACTCCCCAGGCTCAGAGGTATCTACACTCTTCTATCAGGAAAGAGCAGTATGTTTCAGCTCGTTGGTTATGTATGATATTCACAAAACACACCCACTGCTAGCTACATGTACTTTAAAGTCTTGAAATCTGCATATTACAATTCCATTCAAGAAAGGCAGATATGCTTGATGTGAATTTCAAAAATTACTGCTGTCAATAAATATATCATAGAGTGCATGATTTTATCTTCTAGAGGAGGACATGACAGGTACTAATGGAAGAATATCTGCTGGAAGCACAGACAATACAGAGAGTTTGGGCATGTATACTATATCAAAATGAAGAAAATGTTAACAGCAAATGTCCTCCATATGCAAACACATCCATAAATCTGATAAAAGACCCTAAGTGTCCATGATGGTTTCCTCCATGTCTTAAATATTTAATGTACCAGATGGGGAGGGAGGAGAAAAATAACTTGTCTGAACCATCAGCATAAACACAGCTGACCTAAAAAGACCTACTTGCCACTAGGTTATAATTACTCCACTGTTTTCACTGGTGAAGAATATTCATAAATCTAGAATAATTTTGAAAGATGACATCTTTGAGAAATGGTAGTCTCCACAAGCTGTTGAACAGCAAAAATAAGTTTACTCTGTGTTTTTGGCCTTAATGCCACATATCATGGCTCTGATATTATAATATATGTCTTGCTAAAGTTTAGGACAGTCACAGTGATAAGCAATTTTTGATTAATTTTTTCTGTATGGTAGAATAGTGTTACAAAACTAGAAGATATTCCTGCAAACTATACACGTGGCTGACAACACTATCTTTTTTCCCCTTTAATGGCAAAGTTTATATGGTAAAAACCTAAGAGACAAACACCTATTTTCTGCATTTACAATAGACACTGTCAGAGTTTAGAACCTTGTAAAGACAGAAAGCCTTATAGTAGACCCTCTGTTCAGGATATGTCAAATTACTCCAGACTGCCAAACTGCTTGCTCCCTGTCTCTACTCTGCCCTACAAAACACAGGCAACTCACCAACAAGCTGCTTCAGACCTTCCTTAGAAGAAGAGTCTCACCTAGACTTCATTACAAGATGACACAGAGAAGTATAACACCAGTGGCAATCCTTGCACTAGCAGCAGGAATTTAATGAAATTAAACTGCCACATAATCTTAGAAAGCAGACCATGACCATGTTGCAGAGAAAACGTAGGTCACTAGTAGCCTACCTTGGGCAAAATTTCATCTTCACAGCAAATTTGTTGTTGGTCTTTGTTTAAGCGTATGAACAAGACGCACCAGAAAATCATTTTAATACCACTAAAAGGACAGTTTGCCTTGCCAAAGATTGAAACGAAATTCTAGTAATTCAAAGGAAAAACACAAACAAAAATCCTTAAAAAGTCAAAACAACCAAGAAGAAAAGAATAATATTTTCTTGGAACCTGGAGAAAGCTACATGAGACCTGAAAGCATATTAATCTACTGTAACATCATGCAAAACAAACAAAAAATCCCAGATGATAAATAAACTCTATCCTAACTTCCTTCCAGGCTCCTCTTAGACTCTATTAAACTGCATCATCATATCATCTCACAGATTTCCTGCCAAAAACCTGACGGCTACATGCTAATTACTCCACAGCACTGTTAGGTCTTAATCTTAAAGGCTGTGCACATGCTTCTTCTTTTGCTTATGTGAATAATTAGCATAAAACTAATGGAATTACTCAAAAAGCATGACATGTAAGTCTTTCCAGGCTCAGAGCCTTGGTCATTGATGTTTCATATTTTGAAGTTACATGTCTATAATTTTAGAAGCATTATGCTACCCTAAAATTATAGGATCATAGAATGGTTTGAGTTGGAAGGGACCTTAAAGATCATCCAGTTCCTGCCATGGGCAGGCACACCTCCCACTAGACCAGGCTGCTTAAGGCCCATCCAACCTGGCTGTGAACAATTCCAGGGAAGAGGCATCTATAACTTCCCTGGGCAACCTGTTACAGTATTTCACCACCCTCATCATGAAGGATTTCTTCCTAATATCTAGTCTAAATCTTCCTCCATCTAATTTAAAGCCATTCCTTCTCATCCTATCACTATATGCCCTAATCTTTTCTATAAAATAGTACAATGCATTAAAGTGGTCCTTAATACTCTATTAGGACTACAAATTTTCCAGCAAAAGGGAAGTATTATGTAGCAAATACAGTTAAGAGTAAATAGAAGAAAATTTTTACGGGTCAGAGAAACAGATCTCAAACTAATTATGAAGACCTGGGAAATGAGATATTGTTTCATTTTGATCTAGTTCAGCCACCTAGTTAAGTAACATGGCAATAAGATGCTTTTGAATCACTAAGAACCACAAATAGAATCTGCAATTGTTTATAAGGAACCACAACTTACAACTGTGAGAAAGGGTTGTGTGGGGAAGGATGGTTGTGCTTTAGTTATAATGTTAAAAGTGTATGTTGGTCAGAAGTAGTGGTTAGCCTCTCTGTAAGAAATTAGAAGGTTGAGAAAGTCTCTGAAGACTGTTGTATTACTATATTGAAGCATCACAACAAACATGGAAAAGCATTTTATATATCTAGCATACTCAGACTATTTCATGAGAAAGTAAATAATAGAACTATAGAATGCTTTGGGTTGGATGGGACCTTAAAGATCATCTAGTTCCAACATTCCTACCATAGGCAGGGAAAATTTCCACTAGATCAGGATGCTCAAAGTCTCATCTAGCCAGGACTTGAACACCTCCAGGGTTGTGATATATATGACTTCTCTGGGCAACCTGTTCCAGTGTCTCACCACCCTCATATTAAAAAGTGTCTTCTTAATATCTAAACCAAATCTACCCTCTTTCAGCTTAAAGCCCTTGTTCCATCACTATTCTTTGATAAAGAGTTTCTTCCTGTCTTTCCTGTAGGTTGTAAAAAAAATCATTGAATTTGTGTCATTCAGCCAGAAACGCACGTTCTTTTTCTATATAGAAGTTGCTTTTCAACAAGTGGTGAACAAAGGCAAACGATGTTAAGTGGGAGGCATTTCACGCTAAAGTTACTCAGTTTAAAGATCAATAATACAACATTCAATAACATAATTGAATATCTTTATGAACAATATAGTGGCCAGTAGTCAATGGTCTCTTTCCCAAGGCAACTTCAGATATCTATTTTCATCCTCAGTTTAACAAATTGAGTTACAATTTACAGTGACTTAGCAACTTACTACAAGCTCTTTATTGGTATATAACCTTTATGGAAAACACTTTTAAGGTTTTCTAAGTTCTGTGCCATATGCAGAATTCAAAATGCTATTGATTTTATCATTTTTATTATTATCATTAAAAATATCTGTACATGGACATCAATCAAGGTTTTTCACAAAGGACTAATGCAAAAGTCAGAGAGGTTGAATTTGGGCTCAATCTGACCAGTATGAGATACTGTCTTCCCTTTCTTCTACCACAGCTACCTGATCTGTTTAACATCATACTCAAGTAGGGCACAGAAGCATTTGTCTGTTTTGAGTTGCAATACCTTCTATACAGTTGTTCCCCATCTCCATTGAAAAGGAAGCATATCAAATATAAGCATCCCAAAGACCAGATTCAATTTCCAAGTTGCACCATGAACATGGTAAGTTATACAGAAAAATGCATCTGGAAATATAATTTTCACCATAGAGATCACAAAAGAAGCAGCACAATAAAGAGAAAGAAATTGTTGACTACAAATGGCTTTGTAGTATGTCATAAGAACACAATATGTTATTTAACTGCTAAAAAGGCAAGGATTAATTTACTGGAAAAATTAAAATAACTTTAGCTTGTCTGTTTCCATTCACTAACAGGAAATTTATTCCTCCATTGAGTAACTTAACAGTTGTTTTGGTAACACACATACACTCCCTTAAGTAAGACCAAGAGTATGCCTCTTCCTAGAAGAAATGTCCTTCCTACTTCTCTAATACAGAAATATTAATTTTTCTGTATTTTTAAGAAAGGGTAAATGCTCTGTTTTATTTTACTTGAACTGTATATTTAATTCTCATTATCCAACAGGAATACCTCAGAATTTACAGTTCCTGGTAGTGTTACCAAAGGCTTATCACATGCAACAACAACATATAAAAATTATTCAGAGAGGGAACTACCAGTAGGCTATGTATGTCTTTGGCAGCATACTTAGAATGGCATGAAATTCAAGATCTTCCATAAATTCACACATCATATTCTCAGGCTACTGGGTCAAAATGTACGACTTCAATTTTCTCAAAAGACAGAGAAGATGACCAGATAAAACCTAAAATATGGGAGGTTTACCAGTCTCTGCAGTGTACTTTTATAAGCTAATAAAAATACTTTCTGTATGTTTCAGTGGGACTTCATATGCCACTGTAATAGATAAAGTCAGTTAATACTACTTTTTATTTTAAATATCAGAAAGATAACCACTCAAAATAACAAATGTTTGGTAATGTGAATATATAAAGAACAATCCTGAGACTTATTTACAGATAGAACGGGAACAATAGAACAAGTAACAGTGCTAACTTTTCCATGGCCTTCCACCTCTAGTGCCAACTTGGAGGATTCCCCCTCATCGGTCTGCACAATATCTTGCCCATCACAGCCCAGATTCTCCTTGTCATACTAGAGAAACTTACCACAGCAACAAGTTCTATGTTCAGATTCTAGCCTGTAAATATGAAGAAGTCTCAAGGAATTCATCGTTCTGTTAGTAATTTGCACAGAGCAGAAGATCTTTTCAAGTTATAGAGTTATTTGAAATAAGATGTGGACTAGGAGATGGGGAGCAAATGGTTCTGTAGATGCAAGTAGAACACAGCAGGATGCATGTATTGGCTTTCTTCTGGAGAGGCAAAGATCAAAGCTCTGTGCCGTCCAATCATAGGATGAGTCCCTGGCTTGAAGACGTTTCCTCATTTACCCCCTAACATACCAATCAAATCTATGAGATCAGAAGCTCAGGATATACTCCAGTATAAAAATATGTAAGGCTAAGGCCTCGGCTATGGCCAAATACATCATCATTTGAGATCTGCAAAAAGACACCCCATGCTCTTGCCATAGTTGTTTTCTAAAGGCTTTTAAATTGTTTCAAAGATATGCCAGCTGTTTACTATCACATATGCTTAACAGAGTAAGAGAAGATTTGGTGGGAAATCAGGGGGTGGCAGGTTTTGATGAATCACATTAAAAAAGTTAAGGTAATTCACCAGTAGCAGAGGCTGCCACTACACTCTGGAGCATCCCACATTGGATACATCACCTTGCTAGGCAAGGCTACACAGTACTAGTGAAACTAGGCCAGCAGGTCAACTGTGATAACTCTTCTCCATGAACACGAAGTGCTACAATTTCCTTTTCCAACTAAGAAAATCTTTCCTGTCTCTCATTGCTTTAAGATAAAAACAAAGCTTGCTCTCCTCCTTTCCATTACCTGCTCATAACACTTAGAAATTGTCCACAGTTACAGTATTTCCATACTAATATTACCATATTTCCATAGAAGCCATGAACATAAAATGGCTACTGTTTTGCTTGGCAGAAGAAAAATATGGTTATGTTCACTATTTTAGAAAGAAATTCTGAATAATTCTTCTAATAACATTTCATCTAATAATTCTTCATGTAAAGGTCTTCAAATGTTTTGTTTACTGATATAAATCTACAAATATTAATATAGTAATACTCTGCTCATATTACTTGTGGTTTAGTTGGGCTTTTTACATTTAAAATTATTGACATTTATGTCATTATATCAACATCATAAGAGATTTTATTTTTCTTTAGAGTCTATAGTATAAATATTTAGAAGACATTTAGAAATATTCCACCTAAAAACGAACATTTTATTTATAAACTCCTAAAATTTTCTTCAAGGCTCTTTATAGATCTTGTCTGAAAGACTGAACGTTACTGCCTTTCATTTTTTTTAACTCTGATATTATCTTCCTCTATTTCCATATCAATTTCAAGCTTCCAAACCCCTCTGAAAGTCTTCCAAGCTATATTGCCAATTCATTCCTTCTTTTCATCATATTGCCTCTCTTTAACCTCTGTTAGCACAATCACCTCTGTTTTTTCCCACTCTGCCTTAATGCAAAGCAATCCTTGCTTAATCACTTCACTATGCTTCTATTCCTTCAAATTCCTCCTTAATGTCCAATATTACCTATATAAAATTATCCTGCTGCAGACTGAGTAGTAGTGTCATCAGCTATGACTTAATTAATAAATATGCAGCACTTGATATGTTACATTACATGTTTCCAGAATAAATTATAAGTATCATAGAATTTCATTTCCATGCCTTCCAGATGCTAAAAAGAAAGTCTTTCCACAGAAAATTGAAAAGCAGGACAGCAATCACAAAGAGCTACTTTTTCTTCACATATACCAATAGTGCAGTCAATGTACTCTTTTTTTGTACTATAGCAAATGTACTACTGCCCTCAAGCCACTAGTAAAAAGATTTTTGTTAAAATTGATACTAAATTGATTGTGATATTTATTTGCTGTGCAGTTGTATTTTTATCACTACTGGGGAAAAAGAAAGAAACTTTCACTATGTGAACCAAATAAAAATTCTTCAGAAATTGTCAAAGTGTAAATATCAGTGGTATTATAAATGTAAAGAGAAGAGTAATCCTTGCACTTAGTAGTAGTTGGTGGTATTTTAGCAACTGTTACTAGGAACAATGTTGTCCCAAGATGGCTGCTGTATAAATTTTAGGAGGACTACTAAGGGCTCAGATGATGACAGGGAGAGAAAATTTAGCCTTGTGGAGACTATGTTGTATTGGATGAGATTTGGCATAGACAAGCTAAAAGAATACTTAAAACATCTAAAACATTAAAACATTAATGGCCTCAAGCTCTACCAGGGGACATTTAGGCTGGAGATTAGGAGGAAGTTTTTCACACAGAGGGTCATTGCGCATTGGAATAGGCTGCCCAGGGAGGTGGTTGATTCACCTTCCCTGGAGGTGTTTAAGGCACGGGTAGATGAGGTCCTGAGGGACTTGGTTTAGTGTTTGATAGGAATGGTTGGATTCGAAGATCCGATGGGTCCCTTCCAACCTGGTTGTTCTATGATTCTATGATTCTTTGATTTTTTGCATCAATGGCCTTTCTTCATATGCCTGAAAATTCACAGTTCTGGTACTTAACACGTATTTGGTGCTTATCTTTGACCCTGATGTTGTGATGCTCTGATTTTGATCTCTCTGCAGCTAAGAAAATTACAAGACAGACTTCTTATTCCTTACACACTGGAATTGAAGTTTCCATAATTCCCCACCCTTCCCACTCCCAATCTAAGATTTGTGACAACACACCAGTGTGGGACTTGCTGTCCTGTCTCAGAAACCAGCCACATGAGATGTCAGCAGGAATTATGCCTTTTAGCCTCATAAATTAGCTGAAAAGTATTCGGAAACAGAATAGCCAAATGGAATATTAACTAACAAAATATTTGATATAAGATAAATATTCACCTTTGCCCACCTCACATTCTGTTTTCCAATGGTCATCAGGTGTTTATGTGCTTTATATTTTTTATAACATCATACACAGTGTTTAAAATCTGAAGCAGAACTTCCAGGAAAAGGTGTAGGGTATTTTCTTATTTTCTCCTTAAACCTTCATATAGAAAAAGGAAAAAGCATAATTCAACCTCTCTGTATAGGGAAAATTAACTATTCAAAACCATTACATCAAGAAAACACTGTTGTTATGTTAGGCCAGCAGTATTCCATTCACTCTTCCATCTTGAATGTTAGTGTAGTTGCAGGCAACAAAAATACATTTAAAAAAAATGTGTTGCCAAAATGGCTTAGGGGCCTTACCAGAAATAAATAATTTTTAGATATTAAATATATCAGTACCTCAATCCTTCTCCACAAGGAACCTAAGCACCAAGCTGAATCAAATTTATTTTTGCTCTATCTGTGCTGTTTTGGTAATAGGAAAAGCTTTTTTTTCTTTCAGAGTAATTAAAGACCAAAAATATCCCTATTCCCCTCAAAGTCTGACAAACTGTAAAAAAGCTTTTTATAAATTTATATTGCTAGATTGGTAGTAGTATAGTATTTTTTTCAGGAATTTATATAAATAATTATTTTAAACATATTCAGTGTTTTTCTCTAAGCATTTGTATTGCACCTCTTATTACACATATATTTCTAAATATCTTATTTATTAAATTGACACATTAGTGTCAGAATTTCCAGGAAGTCTTAAATTCTCACACAGTGAGTGGAGGAGTCCATCTGCCTTAAGGCATTTGGAAAAATTTTTGCCCTTTAAGAATATAAATAAAATTATAATTAGGTCCGATTAATGCTGGATTTTCAGGACTATGACTAGCATGATGTAAGAAATACTAAGTTTTCTGTTATTAACAGAGACATTTCAATGTTAAAGAACAAATAAGCAAACAAGACTAAATTTATTTACATCCATTATCTCTGAATAAAAGACTAATATATTGAATAATAACATATATTCAAATCACAGCTCTGGAACTCACTGCTCCTAATTTAAGAATATTAAATAAGATAGTCTGTAGTTACTACATGAAGGAGAATAACTCTTACAATATTAGAAAAAATAATTTCAAAATCATATTGAATGTTATTTCATTTTCTTTCAATAAACTGCATTGATTAACTACTGAGGAGTATTAAGCAGGCAATACAGTGAGATAGTTTGCCAGATGCTAAATTTTACGTCCATGTATAATACTGATTAAGAATGAGAATTCTTTACTCTCTTAATGACTTTGTGATTGTCAAGTGAATGAGTATTTTAGCTGTCTCTTTTACTGTAGACACATAGTTTTAAGAACAGGCAACAATAAACACAATGAAAATTAAGACCACGTTCTGAAGAAAAAGTTGTAAAATCCAATCTGAACACAAGCTTGGGAACTGGAAGTGAAAATATTTTTCCAAAAGAAAAAAATATTGACTTCTCTCAATGAGGTTTTCTTTAAGAACCACAAACTGTAAATCCAGGTTTTGTATGAAAAAGATCAGCCAGGAAATGCCTGCTACTTCCTACTTATAAGGCCAAATTTAAGAACTCTTTCCAAAAACTCACAAAATTGAATGTCCTTCAATTTTCATATAAGACTAGGGAGAGTACTAACAACATAAAAAGAATTTAACTGAAGATACAAGCATGGTTCTCACTTTGTGTGGCATTTACACTGAAGAACAGAAAACTATTCCTTGGCTTTATTTATTTAATTTATTTATTTAATATAATCACCCAACAAAATCAAAATGCAAAATATTGAGGTTTGCTCATCTTTATTTTAAACAACTGTCTAACAATAGTTGAATGAGAAACTGGATAACCGTTCTCTTTTATATGTAAATAAAAAATGTAGACAACTAACTTGCAAAAGATGCCAGCTATGTTTCAACTATTTGGTTGTTGGCTTATTTCTTAATGTGAAATAGAAATCATCACTTTCATCTAGTCTGCAGTATCCTAACTCAGAGCCTTCTATTTTCCAAAAATCACTGAAGTAAGAGGAAGCAATTCAACTTTTCATGGCTGAAGAAGTAGAAGCTGTTTGTACATATTGCTGATAGAGTCTTAGACTACTCTTTACTTTCTTCTAAAACTCAGTTTAAGGCCCTCCTTCACTGGCATGCTGTGGAATGTACAAGAAAGCTTTGAAAACAGGCTGCAGATCCACTTAAGTCACTGATGTAGACCAACTACTGACTATTTATTTTCTAGTATTCAACCATCTCTTGTCACAATCCTTTTTCTCTTGTCCTACCAGTGGAACCTTATGTAAGTTTTTTAGGTATACTACAGCCAAGAGAGCTTAAATGAAATTAGCTTTTCCTCTTGTCTGCTGCAGTGCAAACACAGATGCTCCACCCATTCCCATGAGTTTATTTTATGCAGGAATTTAAACTAAAAAATGAACTTATGGAGGAACCATGAAGGCACATTTATCTTCAATTTAGTGCAAATGGCATAAGTATGCCTTGCTGCGTTACAGAATATTTTTTTGTTTCTGAAATACCTGTATGGTGAGAATAATCCCAAATTTCTCTGTGCCAATCCCACACAATGTAGAATAAATTACTGTGCCTGCACTCTGAAAAGTTTTCTGCTGGGATGAATGACTGGAGTTGGGGACATCATTGCAATCTCAGTGCTTGCACCAAGGGAAATTCTGTTCTGCAGGAACTGAACCAATTATCTTTTTCTACATAGCAAAGCCAACAGCTTGACGTCATTGTTTGTTAAACACTGGCAGCTGAGACATACCACTGACACATGCAAATTTATTCATGAGGTTCTCAAAATTAGCATGCCTCCCTAAAGACATCAGTGAAAATTCTGCTTCTACATGGAGCTGATAATTCTTGAAAAATAAACCAGTCAAATAAGTTACAAGCTTTAGTTATCTTGGGTTTTCCAGACAGCAAAATTGCAATCAGATCTCTTAGTACGTTACAGTTCTAGGCATGTAGCATAATGTCAATACTATGGAAATTGTGAACAAATTAATATTTCTGAGATGTTATGACTTTTACTTAGTTAGAATTTATGTCAGTATTCACATTTAGCCTACATTTCAGCCAGACTTTTTATGCACTCCCATTTCTTGGAAACCTACAGGTAGTGTGTAGAAAACACCTTTGAAACGTCATCCACAACCTGTACTAGCTTGCAAGTGAAGGAAATGTGATATTAAGGATTAAAAAAAAAAGCAGGGGGAGAAAAGAGGGAGGGAGAGTGGAGGCAGGGAGCAAGTCTTCTACTGTTTTACAGCTGAAAATTAATTAATATGTATTATTCTTGCTTTCCATTTTTATAGTATTACTGCTCAACAACAACATTATCTCAATTTACTGATGAAACCACACTTTCCAAGGCTAATAGAAAGAAAATATTTGGGGGTGGGGAGTTGTAAAGGGATGTCAATTTCTGTTTTCCACTCTTTACTTTGAACCCTACAGTTTCTAGCAATTTCCTTTCAGAAAACAAATGTAATATATTTCCCTGCTGACAATTTTCCAAGAGACAGTCATAAACAAATCATAGGTATTAAACACTAGAATGTACAAAGATTGTGTTAGACAGAGGTCATGATTTGGAACCACTATGGTAAGAACTGTTTGCATTTATGTCTTCTCACAGAAAAGTCTCTAAAATAACAAGACTTTCAAACATGCAAACCTCTTATTAGAGCCATCTTTCTTTTATTTATGAAATGCATCAATATGAAATTATTCAGTTCCATCATGGCTGCTAGCAAGACGTAATGCTTTTCAGTGGGAGGTTCAAAGCATCTGCTGTGAAGAGCCAAGGAGTTGATAAGCAGTGACAATTTATACTCCCATTCATTTTGTAGAGAGCAAGCAAGCAAAAAAGAAACAGTTCCACTCAAGATGGCAGAAGGATGAAAGTAAGAATATATGAATGACAATTAAAGTTGCTGGGACACTACAGTTAGAAAAACTAGTTCAGGTGACCTGGAAAAATACTAGGATTTTATGAGACACATAATATATAAATCATGCTAAATGAAACCAATAAACATCAGGAACTATGAAAGAGAACTATCAAGTCATACAAATAACAATCAATAGTTTTAAGTATGAAGTGTAAACCTTAAGAGAGACATGATTTCATAATCATCCCTATACTTCATCATAATTCCAATATCTGTATTAAGCACCCCCAAAAAATAAAAAAAAGAAATATTTTTTCCTATTTTCCTCCCAAACTGCAAATTTTCTTTGACTCTAAATAAATTTTAAGTTGTCATAATTGAAGTGGGAACACAGCAGGTTGACATGACAGGTTAACAGGTCTCGTCACAGAAATTAAGCAGCATCCCTACCACACTAATAAGGAAAAATACATATGATTTGTGATCTCTTAACATTCTCCTGTCACTGTCTGATGACCACTGAAGGGAAAAAAAAGGCTGAACACCTGGCATTGTAAAAGGAGGTGGGGGTAAATTAGTGTTAGCTGTTGTAATTACACTATTAACCACATCATTTGAGTGGATATTGGTCATTCATTTGCTTATCATCTGAGCACTAAGAACACAGTTTATCAATAACAGCATGTTCTTTTAATATAAAAAATTATTCACTTTTTCCTCCTTTTCTCTCTAATAAGAATTTAGAGATTTTGAATCTAACACTGCTTCTTCAGGCAATAGCGTTCAGTATCAATGACGTATTTTGATTCAGTGGTCAAGCAGTTCAATTCACTTGTTTTAAGAGAGAAAAATGAATTTAAGACATTAAAAAAAAGCATGTCTCCAATTTCTAAATGTAAAGCACACTAAATAATTTGACCCATACAATAAAAGTATAGATTTTATTTTCAGGAAACAAACAAACAAACTGAACTGTCTTGTATGTTCCTATCATTTCTGTTACTGGCAAATAATAAAATTCAGCTGAACAAACTGTTGAAATCACAAACCAGATACTAACCTATTTATCTATAAATATAAGTATGTCTACACACAGAGGGGGCATATATACCTCCTTTAGCCTTCTCATGAGTCTCTACTGTGCATCTAGATCAAGCTAAGACAATAAACAATTCAAAACTGCATTCTCTTTAAATGGGTCACTTATAATGAGAAAGTATGACATTTATATGTAGAAAGCAGACTGATCAGGGAGCAGCAAAACAGAATGTGTCATCACTGCAGAAAAATATGCATTTACAGGCAATTTTTATTAAATCATTTAATGAGTCCTTAAATCCTCCTAAAAATGGATGTGAATTCAAAATAGATGCAAAATGAAATGCATAGATGGTTTAACCTGGAAAATATTCACTAGGATTATCATTTATGCTTGCAGTAAAATAAAATGGAAAAAAAACCTTGGCTCCCTTCGCTACTGTAATGTTGCTTGTACAAAATAACAGTTGGGTTGAAAAGAATAGAAGCTGTATTTCTCAGAGGTTCCTAAATTAATAACCAGTCTGTAATAATTTTAAACAGCAGCTTTATGTGCTAACACATCTCATGACATTCAGTTATTTTCTATTTGACCAGTAACGGTGGAGCAGAAATGCCCTGAACATGCTGTGTACATCTTGCTAAAGCAATATCAGCTGCAATGTGCAAAAATAATTTCAGCAAAATGCAAATCTGTACAATGCAAATATTAGAACTGTAGCAAGGTTGCTTTAACACATGACAAAACAAAAGCAGGAAAAAAGCTGAAGGAAATTTCAATACTGCATATATAGGTACAAAATATACCCCATGTCTTTGTTCAGTCTGGACTCTCATTCAAGGTGTAAATACTGGTTACATTGTTAGATAGCCAACTGCAATCAGCCCCAAATATTTTGTGAGTAGCTCTCTTATAGTTCACACTAGACTCCCCTGACCCAGCTAGACAACCGTGAAAACGTGAAATAAATGAAGGTTCACAAAGACTGGTCTGGGAAGCAGGCTGCATAAAATGCTTGCAATATTACTAGTATAGATGTAAATTTTCCTATTTAGATTATTTTAATACTAAGATATCAGATGACAGTCATTATATTAATACTAGGTGCTATTGCAGAGAGACAAATGAAGTAAATGGTATGGAAAAAAAAAAAACCAAACCAGCCTTTCCCTATCTGCCACTTAAGGATATTCACTAACCTTACAGCATGCTGCTAAAGCAAATAAGGAACTGCAAAACAATTCTCTCCTTGCAAAGAGAAAGCAATTTTATCACAGTACCTTTCTGTGTTTGTCCTTCTTCCATATTTTCTTCCATGGCTACCCTTCTTCACTAGAAACAGCTACAGAGAATTAATCAAAAGCTTCAGTCAGATGTAGGAAAAAGTGTGGATTTTTTTCTCCCTGGGAAGCTCCAACAGCAGAGGCTTAGGCAAGTCCTCAGAGCTTAGCTAAGGCTCCCTCACTCTCCTTGTTTGCTTGGAGACAGGCTGTCAAGTGTAATTTCATTCAAATTACTCTTCCGTGAAGATTATCAATTTTTCTTCTCAAAGCTGCCCATTGTGTACCACTGTAAGCAGGTATTCAAATGAACAGCCTGTGAATTTTGGGGGGAAATTTGGTCTGAGCCCTTATGGCAATGACACCAATTCATAAGCCTCACTTTGCATATAAAATGAGAAAAGAAATTGAGGTTTGTATTGAAACCTGTGTTATAAATTGGAAACAGGCTGTACTGAAAAGAGATGGAGGGGTGTCCTCCTAACGGGAAGCAGACCACCAACCCATAATTCCCCCTATTTGCTACTGAAGTGGGAAAGCCCAGATGCCTGTGGGTTCTTTATGCTGTATTACTTGTCTTTCTCTCTCCCCCTCCCCTTCCCCCTCCACTTGTATCAGCACATTTAAGAATAATATGACTCCTCATTTCTCTCCTTCTCATAGATTAGTATCATCTTGAACAACAAATGTCCACTATTATCCTTATAATATTCTAGAAGATAGCTTCATAATAGTACCATTTTTTTCTGCAACTATATGTTTATACACATATGCAAGCACAATTTAATACATTTCATCAGTTGCTGCAAATCATAGCTTTCTGCACATTATCTGCCAGTATCACAGTAAACAGGAATCTAGGAACAGTTCAAAGATTTAAAACAGCACCTGTATATATTTTTTTCTGATTTCTAATATCTAAAATTAGCTGTACACTTCAAAACCCTATTAAAAAATCAGATGGTCTTAAAATGGGGAAGCATTAGATGTGGGTCTGTATGTGAGGAAGCACACATAAACACACATACTGTTATGAATTTGCTCAGGAAAAGCATAGGTTAAACACACAGTGAGGGCACCTACTCATTTGGGGAGCTCTGCAGTCTGATTTGGAATGCAAATTGGACGCTGCAGTCTAGCAATAAATTAGCATTTTTGCACCTTAGTCTACAGAGTAATGTAACATCATTTTAAGACTTTCATTTGTTCAACAGAAGTACAATTAGAACACAAATCAATTTTTTTCTTTACAGTTTTCACTTCTCATCCTTCTGGGAAAAAATGACTACAACTTACTCATATATAAAAATTACTATGGCAAAAATTCATAGTCACATATAAATGATAAATAGCTCATCCATTTACTTTATGCTATCTAATTGGATTGACCTAGTGCTACCTCCTGAGATATTATAAAAATACCCCCCAAAAGGAAACTTGCTTGGGGTTTTTTTGTTTGTTTGCAGATTTTATAGGTTTATTTGTACGTTTGATTAGATATTTTGCATTTAAATCTGTTCCAATCTGGTTCATAACAGAATAATTTTTATATATTAGTTTAAATTTTTATATATAGTTAAATAACTCAGTGCATATTTATATAGTTACCCAATGGATTCCCTAGCACTTTTTTCCTTTTTAATTCACATTTCTTGGTCTCTATTCTCTGGAATAATTGAAGAAAAATGATCACTTGGTGTAGTTCTCAGATCTAATTAATCATTTCAAAATCAACACATTGAGATTGTCTACACGTGTAGACAATTGTTTTGACACCATAGTAATTAAGTGTCTTCCATCTTTCTAGGAATTATTCCTTCAGTCAGATTTAAGAAAAGTATATTTCCCATAAAACATCTCCTGGTTAAATCTCCCCTGCTATACATTCTTTTCAAACTATTTTCTTAGGTAAGCATTAATATATCTTCATATTTTAAAAAAGTGTCTGGTGAATATTTTACTTAGGTTGTAATTGCTTCTGAGTTCTGTTTCTTGATATTACAAAATATTTGAGATAACCAATCTCTTTAACAGCAGCATTTGCAACAAAGGAATCTATAGGTTGCTTATGAATCAAAATTACTTTGCTTCTTTGAACAATTATATAAACTTTTTTCAAATATAAAAAGCATCAAAAACATGACAGGGAAGAGATAAATGGGAGAGGATACAATAAAGATTGCACAACCAGAAGAGACATAGAAAAGATGAATAAAAAAATTTTTTCAATAAAAGGAGAGAACTGCAAATAAAGTAGGCTCAGAAGAAAACAAAGGCATAGTACACTAAGTGTACTTGATCCATGGAAGTTGTAGGGTCACATAGAAAGGAAAAAAACAAACAAAAGAGCAAGGAGAATCTGAATCACAAAGATTCATGCATAAGAATAAGCCCCTGTGGATCAGGAGATCATCAAGCTGAAAATTTTTGGAAAGCAGAGGAATATTTTGTGGGAAAGTTTTATCTTCTCTTACACTACTTCCAAGACAGTCTGCTTTTATCTCCTCTTATGCTACTTCCAAGACAGTCTGCTTTTGGACCCAAGTATATGAAATGCTAGGCCAAATGAATCCTTGATGCAGTCTCCACTATGGTAATTCTCACATCAGCTTCACATACACCTATAATTTTAATGCTAGGATTTTTATCCTCCTCAAAAGCCTACATTCATGTATCAGAGGCCAAGATGAAATCACAGTAAAAGATGAAGCAAAGTATGTCATTGCCAAACAATGCCTTTGAGTTTTCCATCCACCCCTTGCAATAATCTATTCTTTTGTGTTGATAATATCATTATTAAGGTACTAACAGATCCTCCTGTTAAAGATCAGCTTCTCCAAACTGCACAAGTGTCACAACTCCTGTCTGAGAGGATTCTGATTATGTTCTGGTGCTGTTACCTGATCATCTAGTCACAACTTGTGTGTGTGTGTGTGCAAGAGTGAGAATGTGAAAGAGATTTTGTCAGCTTCCTTCATATTTAGCTGCATTTCATTAATATATTAATGTTGCAACAGAATTCTGCTTCCTAGATGGTTTTTTACAAACTGTCTTAAGGACCTTTCAAGATGAAATTATGAATAGGTGTTAAAGTTCTGCAAGCATGAAGAAGAGTAACAAAAAACAACCCAGAAAATGCCAACCTTACCTGATTTTCTAAGCAGCAACCATATAGGTTTGATTTCTTCAGCATAATGTGAAAGATGTTTATCACCAGTGATAAATAAGATACGTTAAAGCCATACTCAGAAACTAGCCATGCTGCTGGCCTTCTCTTTCTGGGCATGCTTCTGGCGCAGAAGGAAACTATTTCGATAGGACCTACAGATGACTGTCTAAAATTTCCTCGTAATGTGAGGTGAGACTGTTGGTGCAAGCAACAATTGAATGACATTGTTGGTTGGACAACAATGCCATTCATAAATGGCAAGGCAAGACAGAACATCCAACTGTATAGTGAGACTAAATAAACAGTCAATCAAGAGAATAACTGGAAGCTGATGACATCAACAGATCTCCTGGTATCCATTATGATATGATGAAATGTAGGCTGAGTGCTTATAGTCTTAACTATCATGACAAGACACCTGAATTTTACTCCTGGTTTTGTATGGCCTTCAAATCAGTTTACCCTTCCAATCCTATTGATTTTCAACCACAAAATACTGATATTGTGGTGCAATGACGTCTTGATCAACGCAAGAAAGCTTAATTTAAAAACACAATGTTATGTATGTTGCTTGTATTTCTACCTCAATAACAAAGCAAGAAAAATCAAAAGCCATCTAGAATTACCTCAGCTATGTCGCAACACTGCCTATGACTGCATGAGCAAGTTGTGATGAAACTGGGGGGTGAAGTGGCACCCATTCTTTGTGTTTCAGCAGAATTCCCTATGGACCAATGTTAGTCAGGTCCCACAGACTGCCAATCCTTTCAGTGTTGGGGTGGCATAAGGTGTACTCCTGAAAAGCATATTCTGGTTTTATTACATCAAAATAATTTATGTTCTTAGAGAACATTCTGTGATGCAACCCAAAATGCAGCAGTCAGGGAAAACTGGGACATTCACCTTAAAAGTTCACTCCTTAACTCACCAGAACTCTAATACAGATAGATGCACACGTAGTAATTATTTTATGAAAATTAGGCAGTAGATAATGGAAATCTGTGAAAGACTCACAGATAAATTAAAATTAGGTGATCAACCTTGATATTTAGAGAGCTTCACAAAAAACATTTAGTTTTATATTTAAAATAGAAATGTAACTATAAAATGGTGGCATAAGATATTTCATCTTTGAAATATCCCAATGGAATAAGGTTAGAAGGAAGCATCGAGAAACTTCAGGACTTCCAAAATGTGTCTAACTGCCTATTTGGGGATATGTATTTCTTATCTACAGCTTCAAATAACACTTACAAAAATAAACAATCAACAAGTGGTACATTCCCAGAGTTTAACTCATCCCGGACATTGATAACTGTGCAGGGAAAGGAGAAATTTGTAACGACATAAAAAAGTTATCATATTTAGTGGGAAAATTGAATGTTAAGAGAGGAAGGAAAGGAAGGAAGGAAGGAAGGAAGGAAGGAAGGAAGGAAGGAAGGAAGGAAGGAAGGAAGGAAGGAAGGAAGGAAGGAAGGAAGGAAGGAAGGAAGGAAGGAAGGAAGGAAGGAAGGAAGGAAGGAAGGAAGGAAGGAAGGAAGGAAGGAAGGAAGGAAGGAAGGAAGGAAGGAAGGAAGGAAGGAAGGAAGGAAGGAAGGAAGGAAGGAAGGAAGGAAGGAAGGAAGGAAGGAAGGAAGGAAGGAAGGAAGGAAGGAAGGAAGGAAGGAAGGAAGGAAGGTGATAAAACATAAGGTTGATAGGATATTGTTGCTCATCCCAATGATGGGATTGTGTATAACTCTACTAATACCCAAGGATTATTTTTCTAAGGAAACTGCATATTTCTAGAGGATCAAAGTACCAGTTTAAATCAGACAGTTATCAAAGAAATTGTAAGATGGTCCTATAACCTAAAGACATTTCAGAACAGGTATTCACCCAATACAAGTGAATCTACAAATACTTAAAAGAAATATTTGCATTTTGACAATCAATCAATCACTATGTGCTAAATGAAGTAGTAACATATAAACAGAATAAAAAAAGAAGAGGTTTGAGAGATTATTATAACCCTATTTGTGCTTGAGTGTGGGAGTTAGATTTTACAGAATGAATAATACAGTAATAAATATACTTTCTTTAATAATCTTAATTTATTCTCATTTCTTTCTATATCATTCCATAGCCTAACACTTCTAGCAACGGGGATTTTATTGAATGGGAGAGTGTGAAAGCAACCTACTTGCTTATAGCCTCATTACATTCTAGCATGTAACCACAAACATCAGTATCATGTTCAGAAAATTAACCCATTTGAGAAATTTTCTCACTGAGAAAATCTTTCACCACTGCATATGATACATAGCCATAAAACACAATGGATAAGAGTCTGTTTCTTTCAGAAATCTAATGGGTATATGTCATACACACTGTATTAATCAAGAAGATAAAGATAATAAAAACTTGATTAATAGGACTTCTGATTCAGAATACCAATCTTAATCTTAAAGACAGGTATCTTTGTCTATTGCAAGTATTACCTAGAAGTTGAAAACTTTCTTCTAACTGGATATGCTTCACTCTATCAGTAAAGTTTTACCTATGAGAATAAGTAAAATTCTCCAGATTAAAAAGAATTAACACTGTCAATACTCTCAACCCTAAAATTCTGAAGAAATTAAATCAATTTGATAACCAAACATAATAAAGTTATGCCTTTTTTAACATGTCAAGTGTGAATTAATAACTTTGGGAACACAAATAGTGTGCTACATTCCCAAAGGCTGCTGTTACTCATCTGGTAAGCTTTAGCTCTGAAAAAATGCTTACAGAGGACGGCAGTCAGCTAAGCACAAATTTCCAACAATAAAATTCAGGGAGATCCCCGATACCACATTTATACATAAGGGATGATAAATTGTATGTTTACATCCTCCACATAGATACGCTTAAGTCTCAACTCTAGGCTTATGAATATACTTAAAACCCTGTGGCAGCTGGCTGTTCACACTGCCTTTCTAAATTGAAGGTCATGCTGTAAGTTCAGCATTGTTATCATCAAACAGAGCTCAACATACAGAGAGTTCTAGTTGACCTTCTAGTTGATATGGGGACTTGGACTACATTATCTCCAGAGGTCTTATCCAACTCAAACCACACTGTGAATGCATTCTAAGTTTCCCTGTTGGTGTAATTATTATTTAAATGTTTTGTATAGTTTTTGGTGCCATTAATGCAAAAATGCTGCTGAAAACTAGAGGTACTTGAGAAAATAGCCAGAGAAATGGTTAAGGAAAACATTTTTTTCAATTTAAAAGTTCAAAGTTCAAAGTGTAGTAAATTCAACAAAAAAAGTTAAGGAGTATCTACATTACATCAAAGTATCTACAAGAAAACAGATTTTATTGAAGTCTGTTCAAGTTAGTGAATGCTGCTGGAATTTGAAACTAGACAAATTAAGAACAGAAATAATATTAGAATTTTTTTTTCTTCAGAACAACAGAGAAATTTGATAAAATTGGATTCTTGAATGCAAAAAAAATTAAATCAAGTTCTGATATTTTCCTAGCTATACTTTAGTTTAATTAGGTCATAGAAGTTCTCTGATTAATTCCTGCATTATGCATCAATTTGGACTAGATGACCACACTAGTCCCCTCTGATTTTTTAATTACTTAATTAATTATAGTTTTAATTATGTTTGCTGAGAGATTTCATATCTTGGTGTGCTCTGAGATTCCCTTAGCTTCTGTGGTCTTTGTACACCAAAATGTTTATTCAAATAGCTTTAATATTTAGAGGTTTGCTGCATGTAAGTATTAGTTACAGCCGACACGTTTGATTTTATTTCCTTTCCAACCAATCTTTTGGTGTAAGTTGCTTACAGACTGTGGTGAAAGGTGTTATTTGCCCCATATGCAACACAGGTATATCTCCCTGGTATCAGTTCTTAAAGCTTTCAAGTTTCTCTTTGGCTCAGTAAAGTCTCTCTCACATAAAGTTTGAGGAACACCTGAAAGCACCTTTTGATGCTTTCAAAAGGTTGTATTTGGTCTAACAGTTTGTCTTGATATTGATTACATTTACTTCTAAGTTAGGAGCCGAGAGTACAGCTGGGCACACACGAATATGCAACACACAAACACAACATGAAATTTAAATAACAAGAGCAAATTAACATAGTGGTATGGAAGGAAAGAGGAGGGAAAGATAAAAATGCACAGACAATAATGCATCTTTTTTCAAAGTGGTCCTCACTATCAGTCATATCTTGCTTCTACTTATCAGACAGAAAGAAGAGTTTGACCATTCCCATCAGGAAACAGCAGTTTCCCACAGGAGATGCTACTTCACAGAAAAAGAAGGTATCATATTTTTACAACTGAATTCATGCTCCCTCACTTTCATCACAGTTCAACGTGCACAAGTGTAAGCAACGAAGTCCAAGACAACTTTATAATAAAATTATCCTTTAAAACTTACCTCAAGGTTCAGTACTTTTTATCCATGCCCAGCCTACAAGATTCAAATGGAGGAGTTGATTTACACTTATAAATGGGGCATGTCTATAAACTCATCCATTTCTTCTGCTTTCCACTTCAGGTTCTACAGTTTCTCCACATGAATCACAACACAGAAGAAATAGCAACATTACTGCACATGTACAGTGCACAAACCACAGAAGAGTAAACTACCCAAGAGACTACCTGCAACACCCAAGTTGGTTAATTTTAAGCTCTCTCACCATTATTCCACAAGTTATAGTTTAGACATTGTCTTTGTTCAGACATTATTTGAAACACAAAAGCCTTTGCAGTTAAGACTTCCAGACATCACAAGAGGAAAGAATAATAATCAGGGATTACTAATGTTTGGTTTTTCATATTGTGGAGTGAAAAGCCACATGAAATAAAATGAATACAAAATATAACTGCATGAATGATACATGTCACGTTTTAAAGTAAAAGCCTATGGGAAAAAACCCCAAAACTAATGATCTTACATAGAGTTGAAGGTATCACTTTCAATAAACACTTAGAAAACACAGACATCAAAAGTGTTCTGACTTTTTATATTGTTGGTTTTTAGAACTCTAAAATTAATACAACACTATATACATTTCAAAAGAAAGATTACAATCAGATTTGGGACTTTGTAAATTATTGTAATGATTTTCTCATAGGAAAACGAGCACATTATAGCTTCTTGTTAACCATGCAGAAATATTAATGAAAATAATGTATCTACAGCAATGTACACACCATAAAGTGCATGGGAAGTACAGGCAGGGTGTTGAGGAGGTCATTTTGCTTCAGAGAATTTTCATGCCAACTAAGGTAGACTATTATGGAAGAATCAACTGAGCATTATGGAATATCATAAGTTGGAGAAAGAAAAAAAAAATAAAACAAACAAGATGTCTTTGCAATGGCAGTACATATTCGGTTACTAACAAGTTCAGACGCCCCACTGCAGACGCTTTTCTTCAAGGCCTGGTTACAGAGCAACTACAGTAGACTCTTTGTGTAGATGCCAGCTACGTTTTTGCTACCACTGGTCTTTTCTCCAACTGCATCCATTTCATCCAAGCTCTGAATGGAAAGGAAAAACAAGCCAATAAAGGGAGGTTAGCAGTAGAGTAAAAAAGAGGAATAAACAAAAAGCTGCTGGTTGAGTCCTCCTACAAGCACAGAAAGCTCAAGGCTTATGGAGAATTGTGAAGCTGAAAATATTGTACATGTTTAATGCTTATTTCAAGGTCAAGTTTAGTTGTCTATGTTTATTTGTTAAAACTGGAGAGATCACAAATATTCAATTTCTAAAATAATGAAAGTTAAACTGTGGTCATAGCAATTGCAATTTGCCAGAAAGCTTTTTACTTCTTTTTATACCACACAATGAGCAATGCATCAATGTCTCTTATGGTCTTATGTCACAACATCAAGGAATCTAAAACAGTATCATTGTCATTCTTTTAGAGTAACATTCATGCAAAAAACCCAAAACCTAAACTTTACTTTTTTAATAAAATAAAGCAAAACCCTAGGAAAAATAGATCACTTAATTTAACTTAGGTAGGAGAATAAGAGAAGTCCTAGACATGAAGTGTAACTAGTATATACATATATGTGCTCATATGTGTGCTTTATATAAGTAGAAATGTTTGTAAATATATAATATGTAGATATACACACACAACACTTTCCACATTTCCACATTTATATACTCCCATGCAATTCTATTCAGTTGCAAAATAATCGACAAATGAAATCTTTCTGCAATATACATGCACAGCAAGAAAAGATATGTAAATCATGTCCTAACAGGCCAATACAGTAAGTGCTGCACAGCATCCCTCACCTCACCCCCTTATCATTCCCAGAAAACCTGAGAAGGAGATTTAAAAAAACATAACTGAAATTGACTGTTCAATTACAGGCTACAAAAGAACAGTTTATAAATATCTTCCACGAGCACTGGTTTAATGATGCTGGTTCAGCAAACTCCCTGAATCCTATAATCCCTTTTATATCCTTAGTGCCTTTGTAAGGATCAGCGTAGCATACAATATCTCTATTATACAGCAACATTGTAATATGACAAACTAGGGGAAATGAAGATTAACAAAACATTGGGGTTTTTTGAAGTGGCACATTTTTATGACATTCAAGCTAAGATTTCTTTATGTACTCTAATTGCAATCTTTTAATACAACATGATTATAGGATCTTCCTAATCTGGAAAACTAAATCACATAAATGGATTGCAGATCAGTTTTCAGACAACTGGGGGGAGGTAAAAAGAAAGGGTTCCCACAAAGATAGTAAAAGCTATTGATTAAAACACAGCAAACCAAACCACAATCACTTTTACTATAGCACAAGTAAACTGCTTTGTGTTTTAGATATCAGACACCTCTAAGCTTTCTTTGCACCCATTAAAAAATTAGTGTTTTAACAAGGTAAGAATGCAGTCTACACTGTAGAAATTTCACCAAATAAAAGTATCATAAAATACTTTTTCCACTGGTTCTTCAATAATTATAGTAATTTTAAAGCCAACATTTACTTTAATGAGAGATTGAAAAGCAGTTTACTCGTCTGTCTCAAACTATGCTCCAAAGCTTTTTTGTAATGGAAAATTCTGGCTGAACAAAGTTAGGATTTTTTAATGTTATTATGTTCATGACACTTATCCTGCTCAGACAAAAAAAAACAAGCCAAAAACAAACAAACAAAAAAACCCCATTTTCTGTTTTTGCATTAAGAATTCAGGTGTAGGTAACAGTAACTTGAACACTCTTAGCTTAATTTTGCAGTGCATTATAAATGTGAGGATTCTTTGTGTCTTTCTGAATCTATTTGCTAATGTTGTATATAGAATGCATATCTACTTCAAAACCTATTTTCTAACCATTTCAAACATATTTTACATACATATCATACAGTACCTAAAAGAAGTAATCTGAAATGTTCATGTTTACAATAACTTATTAGTGTGCCTTTTATTAATTACCTTGCACTAACAAGATATTTTATTAATTCCTGGTATAGATAAACATGGGATTTTCTGTATCTAGCAGATTTTTCTCCATTTTTCATCCTTTAAACAGGCTATAGTAACTTACAATTTCAAATTTACAAGATCAACCTCTCAGAAACTTAGCTGCAGTTGTCATTCACTACATAAATATTTCATGATAAAATTAACTTTGGAAGGATAAAATATTGTATCAGAGGGAAAACAATGTTAGATGCAATAACATCTCCCATGAAGGAAGAGGCATTCTACAGCTTGCTTCTAAACTGATATTTTTTAGCACTTCCCTTCTCTTCTCAGAAGTCAGTAACACATGCTTTCAGAGCAGAGGCTCAAATTATGCACAGTCTGAATCACACTCTCTCTCTCTCTGAATCAGCACAAAGAGGTCTATTTGCTTGTTTTTACAGATATCACACGCTTACAATTCTTCAGTTCATTTTAGCACATACTTACAGAAAACTGTTGCAGTGGGACCCACATCTAAAGACACAACAAGGAATGAATGATCCTGAGGTATACGATGACCCAACTAAGACTCTCTAGCTAGTACCCATATGTTAACTTAAGTGGCCACTGAATGACCTCACGCTATGTTCTGTCAGGCTAGTTTGCAGGTGCGGCAGGAGGACATACAGATGTTACCGGAGGATGCACAGATGGTCCTGTCTGATGTTCTAACATGTATGATCTGTCCTTCATGGACACCATCCACTCTTTGAATGACAAATTAATGGTTTTATCATGAGGGAAGAGACCATGTTCAACTGATCAGTTTAATGGTGAGGAAGAAGTCTATAAAAGCATACATCAGGTTGTAAGGTATGCAGAATTTAGGATTTGTATACAGTGTGTCACGGATACCTTGGAGAGGTCTGTCTTATGCTGACATACCTCAAGGGTTCCCAGCATCACAGGTGATATATGATTAACTCATTATTCTCTTTTTCTACTTATTTGGCAAATAAGATTTACCTAGATAGAAGTTGGAGTCATTTTTCTTACCAAGATCCAGAAAAAAATAAGTATGAAAGAGTTGTAAACAATTTGAAACTGTCTTTGAGCACAAAGCCTATTTTAGCAGCAACTCTCCTGTTCAGTCATTGATAGAGAATAGACACAATAGGAACTGTATGGTTTTCATGGCCTCTATCATTAACTCTGCAACTGACATATGTAGGAAAAGGGAAGTGCTAACAATATGTATAAACTGATCCAATGAATTTTTACCTTTTTTAAATACTTTCTTCATTACAACAATACCTTCTAGTGTCTGCCAGACTGAGGCTAGTTTTATATGGTGGTGTACATGCCTTCTATCTTCATATGTGCCAATATTTGTTTCTCCCTCACCCTTTTAGATTTCAGATTCTAATGGACATAAAAGAGAAGTAAAAGGATGATAAAGGAAGTATAACTGTTCTTTCATTAAGAACAACACTGCCAGTACAGAATCAGACTTATGAAGAGAGAACTATAAAAAGCAAAAGTAGAACAAATAAATCTACTTGAAAAAAACGTCCATTTCCATGACAACAGAAACACATCATTAAGGGACAGTATACTTTAGAAAAGCTAGTTTTCTCTAACAGACAGTTCGCCAACCATATTTTTATGATATTATTTTTAAAAAAAGAGGAAAAGCTCTTCTTCTGGAGTTTTCCCATAAAAAAATGATAAAGGAACACAAGATAAATGATTTCTTTTGATATGTAAGTCAGAAAAACTCACTGCATGGTATTTAAAGGAAATAAATATAGTTATTGCGAGCATTGCTGGACACATTTATCTCTCAGAAGTAAGCCTAAGGGTTAGTTATAAAACTATAGAAATGCTACAAAATTCTCACACACTCATTTTAGTTGGTTTTCTGAAGTTCATTTAAAAAAATAAGTCCATACAGTTTTGCTATTACGAGACCATTGTATATTGTTATTTATAGGTATATAAATTTCCCTCCTCTTTGTTCATTATACACAAGCAGCCACCATCTTTTCATGCCATTTAAGTGCACATTTAAGCTTTAAAGACAGAGAAACAGAATCAGTCTTTCCTATCAAGGAAAGTATATCAGTCTTCTTATATTGTTATAACTTTATCTATAGTGTCCCTTTATGGAGATCCCTATTCTGAACAAAAAATACCAGTTTAGATTTAGATTTCTTGAAACACATAATGCCTTTCTTTACACTGTTAACTATAATGATGGAGAATAATTACCATCTACTTAGAATAATATTTAAGCTTTTCTGGGATATGAGTAAGGCATGAAATCTCTGGACCACAGAAACTGATTCAGCAATAAGAAGAAATGCTGAAGTCAGTCACTGCTGAAAAAACACCAGGACTGAAGAGTTATTCATATCTTATTTAAAAGAAAACTTTGGATGACTAGTAGTTAGTACATTCTGTCAATTCAATGGTGGCATTTTCAGCATTTTGAGGGTGTGTACATGCTTTTGAGACTGTGCACAATAGGTTATATGTCAGTGGTTTATGAAGTATGCTAGTTTCAAAAATTCCACATAGGAAATTGGGACTACCTGACAATGATGAGCTTCCTGCAAAGTTCCTTGCCAGACTTCATGAAATATCACACTCTTAAATGGTGCTACCTGCTATTAAGTCAAAGAGAACTTTTGGTATGTTTTCATTATACTCTTCATGGGAATGTTACAGTTTGAAACTCAGTGTATTACCATTCACTTTGGAGTCCTATACTCTACAGAGTAGTCTCTGCTTCGGAGATGGAAGTCATAACATGTGAGTGAAGCACTCAGCAAATGTAGTCAAAGTCCAAGGTACTCCTTGTTGTCATTTTATATTGTAACAAGTATAGCACTAGTAAAAATAACACTGAAGTTGCACAGGAAGAATAAGATTTTTCTTCAGACTGGAAAAGGAGAAAGAACCACTAAACAGGATAGAATCCAAGCTTTCTTTCTCTAATAGAGTTGAGCATAAAAGTAATGTACTTCATTGTATTAACAAGCACTGAAATGTAATGTTCAAAGTTTTACCTCTATCATTTTCTCTCACTTAAACCTTCACTTTGATATTTATACAAGAATAACTTATAATAATTATTTTTTTTAATAAATGGAGGAACCTAAACAGTAAATTGAAGCACTCTCCTCACAGGACAATAACCACTGCAAAATACCTCCTTAAACAACCTTTGTTCTCATGGAACAGTCTATATAAGTCTTTAATTTTGTCATGCATACATAGAATGAATTAAAAGGCAGTATAGTCAATACAGTAAATATAAATCCCACCTCTATCTTCTCTGTTATGTTATAATAATGTGGATGTAGGCCAGTAATAACAGACTCAGAGTTCAGGTGTACCAAGTATGTCTTGAGTGACCCGCAATTCTGACCTCTACTACACAACTTCACACTTTTCTTTGTGAAAGAATAAACACATTAAACTTCACCCCAAAGACGTATGTAAAATTATCTTAGATCCTGAAGTTGTAATAGATAAGTCTTATACAAAGGGATAAAGAACTGCACTTGTATATTTGCATGTAAATTTACAGGGGACAGAGCTTGTTGACATGCAAAGTATTGCAACTCTACTACTGTTAAGTTTCTTCTGTAATATCCTTGTTAACATGTTAATGGATTTAAGTCTTACCTTTTTTTGTACCATATTGTACATAATATACTACTATTCTCACACATAGATAAGTAAGAAGCAAAAAACCTACCCAAGATTTAAAAGAAATCCCAGAAGTAAAATGCTAAGCTACCCACAGTAGGGTGTGACATTTGTGGGTTTTGTTACTTAACAAGCCATAGGTCTGCATTAAAAATTGAATAGCTAATATAGAGAATTATTTCATTCAGAGATATGAACAGTATGCTGGGTGGAAGGGAAGGTCATTTTTCTCTTGAAAAGTACAAACTCTTGCTTGAGCCTCATCAAAGTATCAGAGTTACTGGCTGAACACTTTTAGTTGACTACTTTTTTCTATATATTTAAACAGAAATCACACCTCATTGTTCCAAATAGATCCTGAGCAGGGGAGGATAAAAAATGCTACATTAAAAGAAAGACAGAAATAGCTTCCTAACTAAATTATAACTTAAGAGCCTTCAGACAGAGGGAGTTGAAGAAAAGGGAGGTGAATGGGAAGAAGAGCATGTTTGAAGCTGAATGTTAATCTAATCTAAAATTATTTTGGGACATAATGAAAAGAATACATCTTCAAATCCACATACCATATAATAAAGAAAATCTCAAGATGTGAGGTACTGGAGGAAATGGGTACTCAACCAGAAAAATTGAGTATCTCACAGAACATCAGCTGGATTTACTGTATAAAAATTACTTCTGTAGCTAATCCAACATACAGACATGTGGAAAGCTTTCATAAGTTTTTAAATGTTATGATACAATTCACAAAATTTTATTCAAATTTCTTTTCTTATTTGGTTGTTTCATTAATTGTACTTTTTACCACTTTTTTAATGTTTATGCATTTTGTTAAGTGTACACAAACAAACAAGTTATAAACCAAACCTAAAGAAACTACAATTCTCCTTTATTCTCCCTTCTTTGAAATGTTTTTATGAGAGAGTTATGAGAGTATGTTCAGTGCAACTTTTCTGCTTCACATTTGTAAGTACAGCCTGATCTCTCCTTCTCTTTTTTCTTTTTTTTTTGATTTCTCAAAAATACAGTCCCAGTTTCCTTGACTGACTAGCACAGTGCCTGCAGTTATCTTTACTGAACAATTGTCAAAACAAGCTACAGTCTGGTGACAATGAAAAGTCTCTTTCTAGAGCAGTATTTGGTGAAATGTTCATAGCAGTATAATTTTATTGCCACACTTCTTGGTTAGATGTCCAGTCTTTCTTCATTCATGAGCATTGGTATCCAGCAAAACAGTGTTCTTGGTAATGTTGAACATCCAATGTTCTGCTGTTTATAAGTACCTCTTCATTCCAAATAAACTCCTATTGGGCCAAAAGATATCCTGTACATGAGGTTTCTGTGCTATTTAAGATATGAACATGCACTCTGACAGACAGCACCTGCTTAATTTATTTGATGACTATTCTCTGTCTGTAAGATGTGTTTTGCAAGTATGGCTGAGCAGCACAAGAAGGACTCTCCGTTTGCCTTGCATTTGCAAAGGGGGCAAATGTAGGCTTTTAGAAGGCAAAAATATTGTTTTGGAGAGCAACTGCACACTTTAGTTTGGCAAAAACTTACATGAGACAGGCTGGGAACCTACAAGTGTATACAATAGACCGTAGCTTAATACTACATCTTTTCTTCTACCTGTTAAAAAAAAAAAGGCAACAGCAAATCTAGTACTTCCAGGAATTGCAACAGGGTTTAATCTAAGCTAACTAGGAAATGATGGCTGACGTCAAAAGAAATAGAAGCTAATACAAGAAAACCCACATGTCTAATCTGTGGGGGGAAAAACCCAAACCAAACTACAAATTAAGTTTTGGTTCTATTAGCCTTTTTTGGCCCTATTTGGTCACTTTCAGAAAGGACTGTCAGCATGTCAGTTCTATCATTACCCTGCTAACTATTTCCTTTCAGTGATATGCTACAGTATGATAGTCACATCTCCTGTTATGCTTCCACCATGAGAGGAAAATTGTCACTAAATACAGTATAACAGCTTGACTATACACTGAAAGATAACTACTGAAGCTTTGTCAATTGTTACTTCAAAACGAGATACAACCCTGAAGACCTGTGTTTGGCAGCATTGCTGTGAGAAATTAATAAACATCCTTTCACTCCTTCCTACTAACATCAAGTAGAAATGAGAAAGGGAAGTCGACAGAGGTCACATAGTAACATGAAGAGCTCTGTAGAAATGTCTTTGGATTCTAATCTAGACTGACAGTTATCCTATTCTTCACCAGTGTTACGTATAATGGACATATAACTCCTGCTTCAAAGTCAGAACAACCCTTTATCTAACTCTTTTAAAAACAGAATTACAAGATGTCATTCCAGCCTCCTGAACCAAACTGCACATGAATCAACTATTTACTTGGGCATGTAGTAGCCCAAGACAATATGCTATACAAAGGAGATAAAAATCTCCAAAGTACTTTGCACTATTTATGCAGTTCTAAGAGCCTAATCAGCATAACCTCAAGGAAACTATTAATAGTAACTTTAATGAATATATTCAGCTTGTTGAGGTGCCATAATATGTGGATCATGAAGAAATAGAAAACAACTTTCCACCAAATGGAAAAACTGCTTTCTAAAGTTGTTTCATTGACTTGGATATTTAATTTAACTGTACTTGGTACAATTTCAAATTTAATTCCTCAGGGCCATTTAGACGTGTGTTTATCTATTCCTAATTATGATTCTTTAAGCACTTTTTCAGTAGTAAAACTGACAGATATTAGTTTTATTTCTCTATACCCTTCTCCACTGTAGCATACATGTCAGATTTCATTCAAGGAGAACGCTCCTTGACTACTGTTTTCAGATTTGGGCCCCTCACCACAAGAAGGATGTTGAGGCTCTGGAGCAAGTCCAGAGAAGAGCAACGAAGCTGATGAAGGGGCTGAAGAACAGGCCTTATGAGGAACGGCTGAGAGAGCTGGTGTTGTTGAGCCTTGGGATGAGGAGACTGAGAGGAGACCTCATTGCTCTCTACAACTACCTGAAAGAAGGTTGTAGAGAGGAGGGAGCTGGCCTCTTCTCCCAGGTGACAGGGGACAGGACAAGAGGGAATGACCTCAAGCTCTGCCAGGGGAGATTTAGGCTAGACATTAAGAGGAAGTTTTTCACAGAAAGGGTCATTGAGCATTGGTAAAGGCTGCCCAGGGAAGTGGTTGATTCACCTTCCCTGGAGGTGTTTAAGGTAGATGAGGTCCTGAGGGTCATGCTTTAGTATTTGATAGGAATGGTTGGACTCAATGATCCGGTGGGTGTCTTCCAACCTGGTGATTCTATGATTCTATGATTTCAAGTTAATTCCTCAAACAAAAATTTACGCCTCATTTGTGTCTGGTATAATTTTTTGTTATTAGCTTTAGAAGAACACTGCCACTAATCCTGACAGTAAGATGCAAGATTAACTCTCACACAATGCTGCACAACCCTTATGATGAATAGAAAACTTGTGCATCCTCTTGAGTCTCAGAACAAGATAGGTCTCAAGACCCTTCCTTATTACACTTGGGAAAATGGTTGACAAAAATTTTTCTGCAACAGTAAGAAAAGCATCACTACAAGAGTAAGATTTGGAGACCTCTAAAGTTTCTTCTGGTTATATTTGATGGTGGTATAACTCTCATGCAATGGGGAGAGACATAACAGGTAACAGACAAAGCAAGGGACAATTTACATTTGAAGAATATCTTTGAAACATTTTGAATTCTGACTTAGAGTCTTTTCAACTGCTACTGGACATCTGCAAAGCAGTGTATCCAGAGATGTTACTGTTCTTGCTAACACTATGCTGTTATTGCAGACAAAGGTTTCAGGTTTTCACAGAAAGGGTCATCAGGCACTGGAACAGGCTGCCCAAGGAGGTGGTTGAGGTATTTAAAATCCTGGAGGATTTTAAAATTAAATACCAGGTGGTATTAAATCCCTGGAGGTATTTAAAAGACAGGTGGATAAGATGCTCAGGGACATGGTTTAGTGGCTGATAGGAATGGTTGGACTCAATGATCCTGGTGAGTTTTTCCAACCTAGTGATTCTATGATTCTGTGAATTATATTAATTTTGTCAAACAATATCTTCTTCCCACTAACCCTACCTGGCTGTAGTAATTACATTATAATCCTTCACTTTCTGATTAACGAAGTCTTATAAGAAACATTCAATCGTCTGGGATCAGCATCATGCCTATAAGGATAGAAATATTTATTTCATAGAATCATAGAACAACCAGGTTGGAAGGGACCCATCGAATCTTCTAGTCCAACTATTCCTATCTAACACTAAACCAAGTCCCTCAAGACCTCATCCACCCTTGCCTTAAACACCTCCAGAGAAGGTGAATCAACCACCTCCCTGGGCAGCCTATTCCAATGCCCAATGATCCTTTCTGTAAAAAACTTCCTCCTAATCTCTAGCCTAAATCTCCCCTGGCGGAGCTTGAGGCCATTCCCTCTTGTCCTGTCCTGTCACTTGGGAAAAGAGGCCAGAACCCTCCTCTCTACAACCTCCCTTCAGGTAGTTGTAGAGAGTAATGAGGTCTCCTCTCAGCCTCCTCTTCTCCAGGCTGAACAACCCCAGTTCTCTCAGCCGCTCCTCACAGGGCCTGCTCTCCAGCCCCTTCACCAGCCTCGTGGCTCTTCTCTGGACTTGCTCCAGAGCCTCAATATCCTTCCAGCAGAGCTGTACAAAGCACACAAACCTCCCTCTACCATGCCTGATGGGTGTGTGTGCCCCTTTGGGAAACAACCTCCCAACCTACCTCATGTGTTTGGCTCTCTATCAGAAGTGCCCCATGCCAAGCTGCAAGGCACCATGTAGAATCATATAATACAGAAAACATCACACACCACTAGCTGAGTCTGGCCCCTCACTGGGGCAGGGGAACCCCATCCCACCAGCAGGCTGGGCCCATTTTTAACAAACACCCCAAATTAACGCTGTAACACAGGAGACACAGTAAGCTCTGTCTCCTGCAGACATCACCTCCCCCGTGTCCCCCTCCCAGGGCCGCAAAATGCCAACAGGCCACACTTTTCACAAGGTCCCAAGTTTCTTCCCCTACACTACATGCCTGTTTATCAACCCCCCCCACTCCACCTCTGCTGGATCCCCATACGAGAGCGGCCCCACCTCATCCCCTGCTGTGAATCCTTTTCCAGTGTCTGAACTGTGGAGTAGTATGCCTGTATCAGGAGTTATGACTTCTGTTTTACAAGTGGGTTTTTTGGGAAACCTAACAAAGCTGGTTCTTAAAAATTAAAGGCTTTGCTGGGCTGCTCTTTTATCTTTGCAGAATAAGAGAGAAATTATAATAAGCACATAAATGCATGTTTTGACAGTCAGAAGGGCCTTTAAACATTGCCTCTTCCAGACATGGAGAATCAGACTAGAATCAGAGAATAAGTCCATAAAAGTTGAAATTTATTAATGGGGCTTGAAAGAGCCCATCTTTTGCTGAGATTACTCAAACATTGACTAAAAGATATGTTTTTGCTACTGTATGAAACAGTTCGAAGGCAAAATCTTGGGTCCTCTGACATATTCGACTGCATAAATTATAGCATAAACTGTGATGCTAACCCTGCTGCCAAGCAAAAATCGCCAACTCTTAGGATCTATTCCATCATGTAGAAGTTGCATTATGTGTCATGACCAGCTCACTCAGCGCAATTATTCAGCTTTCCTGATAACCTAAGTTTAATAGTACAAAATAGTCTTGAAATAGCAAGATATTTAAAGCATACCTGTATGCTCAACCATATGGTCATGCCAACTGTTTTTGGTGGAACCATTCCGTTCACACAACCACATTATCTTACTTAGTAGGAGAAACAATGGAGAGAAAAAAAGACTTTCTGTGACCATTTTACTGAATTAATAATGCAATATGTGTTGTCCTTCATAATGTTTAAAAAATGTTTAAAAATCACATACTTCCAGTATTATCTACAATAGCAATCTCTAACTAAACAATACAGGCATTAGAAATAAACTAATTTTATAAATGATTGCTCTTATGAATCTGAGAGGCTTTTGGGGTTTGAAATTAAGTTACAAAAGCACGTGCACACTATCTCATATTTCTACAAGTAAAATGACATACTAAACCATAGAGTAATAGAAAGTCCTATTTCTGAAGGAGGTCCAACTTAATGCTATGCAGTTGACACTGCCTCAAAGAAGACAGTTTGAAAGTAATATTACCTTTAAGAAAATTACCTTTCCATCACAGCACTGGTGTCATATACTTACCTCAGTAGGAATGCTAGGTAATGATATCTGCAAATAATTCTGAAAATCCAGATATTACAAATAGAAACACTCTGGAAGTTCCATTTCTTGAAGTGTTACAGTGTTATCTTATCATAATAAATTAGCATGTTATTAAAGGAAGCCATTTGCTTAATATGCAGCTTATTGCTAGCTGAGCTCTTAATTAGGATAACAATTTAGAAGACAGAATAAATAAAGGAGTTAATTTAGTAAGTTTGTCCATGAAATGGACTAAAATTTAATGGTAATCATGCACAGAGTAAAACTGAAGCCAGATGGCTTAACCTATGAAAGACTCAAATTTTTCATTTTCATGGAACTGTAATGCGAGCAGTATCTCATCTGCTAATTAGCAGAACTTGATGATCCCACTTTCAGTATATGTAAAATATGTACATAGGTAACATATGTACTTGAGCATATGTACAAATTTCTATAATAAATATTGATAGAGATATCATACTATTTATTTGAACTTAATCCTGAAATTCCTTATACACAATTTGAAAAAGTATTCAATATTGTTAAATTCCTGTTCAATGCAGAATTATTTATTACATGGAAAGTGGAAGTGAACCATGATGTTTTCCTACAAATAATGTAGAACTGCCTAGAAAATCAATGAAGTAGCACAGACTTGCAGTGCCATGCACTGTGAAAAGACAAAATCAGAGACATTTTATTTCAAATATTAAACCAAATCATCCATCATAAAAAGGAGCAAATCAGCAAGTCATTTACACATCTCCTGAAATAGTCCTAAAACTAAAAGGCTGAGAGGGACAGTGGAGGGTTCAGTGCAAGAAAGAAGGCAGAAGGATTACAAATATGTCTGAAGTCAGGCACAGACATTTGATAGACATAATTTTAATATGATACTTGACTATTTGTTGAGCTTTTAGGCTTCAGGACTTGTTGGTACCACAAAACAAAACTCAGGTCTGGAAGACCAGACCTCAGCCATTTTTATTACCTTATTTGCATCTCTGTTTTCAAGATAGATTACTACACCTAATCATTTAAGAATTATTGCATGTTCAAATCCTCACTTCTTAACTCCCATATCTTCTGTAAGCATGAAGACTTAAAAACCTGGTGTGGTGTTAATTGGAGTTGTTACACCTCCAGCTACACTCATTTGTGACTTGGTGACTAGATAGGCTAGCTAGTACAAAAATAGCACTGCAATTACAGGCTTGCAATCCATACCTCCTTATATCTCTATGTTAAGTAGAACTAACTGAGGAATTTTTTCTCATGAATTATGGAAAGAATTATTTGCCACTTGAATAGATATTTGTCATCTTACTGCCTCTCATAAGTGATATGTCCATAATACTGAGTGGTTACATTAATGTATGATAATTTGCACTAACAAGTGGCAAACAAAAAATTTCAGTTGGAAGCAAAATCACACTCCATTGATGGAGATTACTGGTCTACATGTGCAACAAGAAGAAATATTAGTTATAACATTTTTGTGCTAATATTGTGATAAACAAAACAGCCCTTAATGCTGTTACAGAAACTCTATGACAATTCAAACATTTGGACATTTCTGTCACCTGTAAAATTTCTGAATGCTGTACCATAGGTCAAGTTAGAAAAATACATAGTTTTCTACAAAAGGTATACGATAAGGTTTCAAAATCACCATTTCTAAAAATCAACACCATTTTGCAACAAGAATTCTCATGTGTTGAACACTCTTCCTCAGCAATTGCAAGTTTTCCCGTGTTTTTCAAACCTGAAAAGACAGACATTACAAAAGCCAAAGGATCAAAACAAAACAAAAAAAAAAAAGATCTAGAGATTTAATTAGCTAGGTCGATCTTCAGATAGAAAATAAATTGTCATATTCAAGGTTGATGTCAGTGAGCCACAGTGTACAAGGTAGATTAATCCACATCTTCTTTATAATACTTATTATTTCTATAGACTCCTGCAAATTCTCACCTAATTGCTAATAAAGCAATGAATCAAGACAAACTATGTCTGCAATGTAAACTGTAACTTTTTGAAGCTTGCTAATTCCTTTTTCACATGATGCCTTTGGTAAAAAATAAAAACCCACAAACTTCCACCAGAGTAAAAGAAAGCTGCAATACAGAAAATGCAATACAAAAAAAAAAAAAAAAGATGTTGTTACAATTCCAACAATCAATCCAAACCCTAAGTAACCACATCTTTGTTTAGTTATTATTGCAGCAAACAGTTATACCTATTAATTGTGGGTTATTGTGTTAGGGCTATCAAAAATGATGAAGTTATCACTGAATGACTATATTATGGTTGGCATAGTGAATATATTATGCACTGACTTTATCAATTTTGCAATATTAATTGTGTTTATGTTAATGTTATTTTAATTTACTCATTATTTGGACAGTTTATTAGAATATTAGTCTAGTCGACCTTGTTTTAATGAACATTTGAAAACAGCATCTTGCCATTAATATCCATCTTTAGTTAGTTACTTCAACTTAAGCATCTATCTACTGATCCACTTCCATTGCCGTTTATTAGTACTAGGAAAGTAATAAGCTTAAATTTCAGTGTTAGTTATATTAATTACATCCTTACATTTGGGCGTCAAAGGAAGGAGTTGCCTTTAATATCCCCATAACACTCTCGCCATTTTTTAAATGCACATCATTAATGACTGACATTTGCCAATCCAGAAGGTACTAGGCACAATGTTCCAGCAAATTTATGGCAGCTTCTGAGCTCTTAAGACATATTCACCTTTGAAATAGTCAATGATCTTGACATGCCTAAGATAATTAATTTAAATGGGACAGAGAGTTTAAATCATGATGTCAATCTAAACTGTTTCCTGGAATTATGACACCATTTACATATGCATTTTGATGCATCTTCAGGCCTTGAGTTTCCAGCTAGGTAGTCATTTCAGTTTCTAGAGTTCTCCTAAAAGTGGAATACCTATATCTACATCTTTGTCCATGTTATAAAAGTAAGGTTATCAGTAGATATCAGTACATTAAGGACATCAACCTCTAGGGTCCAAAACAGTCACTGTGATTATCCAGAAGCTAAGACACAGTAACAGGAAAAGAAGAGAAGAATAAAGGTAACATTAAAAACTATAAGCAGAATTGTAAGGATTAGAAGTAGCAAGCAAACTAACATGTTTTACAATAAAATCTTGAAAAAAAACAGATCATTGTTTTATTCAAATGAGGTTTCTGCCCTAGTTCATGATGTTGTGTTTTCTGGCAAAGTGTTATAATGCACATCCCTTATTTTAAGGTCTTGAAAGTGACAAGTTATAGAGCTGCAGGCTACCAATAGTCAGACTAACTGTGATAGTCTGCAAGGCCTTTAATGATAGGTACTTGTCTGCATCATTGGTTCTGTTGCAGATTAGAGTTCCAGGAACACTTCAAAGTGCTTTTCTAGAATTTATATTTAGGCATGTTGCCTTAAGCATTTAGTACAGGTCAGTTTGCTCTTTTATGGTCAGTTCAGACTTTTTTGGTCAGCTTGCCTTTTTATGGTCAATTTAACCTTTTTTGGTCAATTCAGCCTTTTTTGGTCAGTTTACTCTGTTTTTGTCAGTATGCCCTTTTCGAGTCAGTACACCCCCTCCCATTTTTTTTTTTAATCTGTCTATGCAGCTCCTCAAATGATATCTGCAAATTGTTTAACTTCATTTTTCATTCATGTTCACAATCAGATGCTTCTTTGAGTTTGAAATTTGATAATTTGTTACATTTTTTTTATTTGTCCTCTCTGTAGTTAAAGGGATGAGATTGATTTTATGTATATCATCAATTTTAAAGCAAAGTTCCATTTCTCTTTTTAGATATTCTGCCTGTGCTTTATCTTTGGTAGTCTTTCTGACTTTCATGTATTCTCACAAAGCAGGAAAAAAAATCACAAACAACTGGTATTTCATTCAGTTCAAATTCTTTAAATCAAGTCTAATTAGTTTTTTCTCTCCGTTTTACCCATAGGAAACGCCATATTGCTAATTAAGCCTTATCAATAGATTCCACTTATAATAGGTAATTTTCTTCATGATTCTGAAAGGAAATAAATGGCTTCTGTAAACTAGGTTTGTCAGTAACTAAAGAGTTTATACAGATACTCCTGGACCATCTTCCCCAAAGACATTTAATTTGCAGGTTGGTGACTTTGATCCTCACTGATAGTGGAAATACAGTACTTATAAAATGCTATGCAGAAAGGAAAGGAATGTCTAAGTGTAAGAAAGAACAAAGCCAGTATGTGCCTGAGCCAAATTTACTACTTCGTCTTTATGGGTTCTATCAGCTCTAAAGAGTGTTATGTATGTGATCCTTTTTTAGAGAAGAATCTTGACTTTTCTGTGCCATTCAGAATACCTGTAGTAAGCAGGCTGAACACTCGTACTGCCCTGAATGGGATCTGATACAGTCCTTATTGAAGGCAGTGTGAAGTGTCCTATTGACTTGAAAGCAAGAAAAATAGGGATGTAAATGCCTGTCATATGTGGATTCATATCAAATATCCCAGAACATCTAGTGTGTAATACAGGTAAACACAGGTTGCAAAAAGATGTGGAGAAATCAACAGTCTTGATATAGTGATTGGACACAGGAGAAATTATCTAGGAAGATTAAGGCTGTTTGGAAGAAAGGGAAAATACAACATAGCAGCATTTAAATATATAAAAATTGATTGACTGGTCAAAAGACTGCTGTTCCTGACTGGGTGGCAGAGATTAATTCAGTGAAAATCATGCAGATTTGGTTTATTACTAGGTGAAAAGGGCATCTGGAAATGATCTTTACAAAAGATAAGTACTGGAGGCTCTTTTCTGTAAGATATGTAGTATACAGTTCATCCTTACACACCAAAGAATGACTTAGTGTCCATGAAGTTCAAGACAAGCTGAAAGTGCATTGCAAACAGCATTTTCACATCTCCCTTTGATCACCTTTTCATTTCAGTATTCAATGGGAGATTCCTAGAAGCGAGTTGACCAGTTACATGTCAGTGGTCCAGATGGGTTTATGCATGCACTTTATGACACATGGATATGTCATAGCAGCTTTTTAGGGAATTAACTATGATGTACTGGAAATGAACAGTCTTCTTTATTTAAAAAAAAAAAACACCAAAAAAAAAACCTCTAAGGCTGGTTGCTAGGGCAGAAGTGACCAATTAATGTTTACCTCAAGTTTAGCCTGCTTGATCTATATAAGTAGTGAGTTAACCCATAATAAAGAATTTCATCTGAAATCATATTGATTTGTCATGAGTTTCACTTGCCCCTGCTGAGATAGAAGTGCATCAGCATGGGTAATAAGCAGGAGGATCTAGAAACTGTTGTAGGGCAAGAAGATTATGATGTCATTGCCATCATAGAAAAGTGGTGGGATGACTTGTATAATTGGAGTGCAGCTTTGGTTTGGTATAAATTTTTCAGGCAGGACAGGAAGGGTAGGAGAGGAAGCAGGGTTACCCTCTATGTTAAAGAGTGCTTTGATACCCTTGAGCTTAATTACGGTGAGGATGGGATTGCGGGTTAAAAGCAGAGGAGCCCACAAGAAGACAGATGTAATGATGGGAGTCTGTTATAGACCACCTAACCAAGAAAAAGCAGCTGATGAGCTCTTCTATAAACAACTGGGGATAGTCTCAAGATTGCTACCTCTTTCTCTCATGGGAGACTTCAATCTTCTTGATATCTGCTGGAAGTACAATACAGCAGAAAGAAAGCAGTCTAGGAGGTTCATGGAGTGTGTGGAGGACAGCATCCTCACACAACTAGTGAATGAGCCAACAAGGGAAGGTGCTCTCCTGGACTTGCTGTTTGTGAACAGAGAAGGCCTTGAGGGGGATGTGAGGGTCATAGTACACCCGGGACAAAGTAATCACGAGATGAGAGGTTTCTCAGTTACAGGTGAGATGAAGAGAGGGATTAGCAGAACAGTAATATTAAACTTCCAGAGGGCAGACTTCGAACTCTTCAGAAGACTTGTTGGCAAAGTCCCATGGGAGACAGTCCTTAAGGGCAAGGGAGACCATAAGGGCTGGCAGCTCTTCAAAAAGGAGATCCTAGCAGCTCAGGAGAAAGCCATCCCCATGTTCCAGAAAAAGAGCTGGTGGGGCAAAAAAAAAGGTTGATTGAGTAGGGAGATCCTTAGAAATCTCAAAAAGAAGAGGAGGATCTATGAGCTAAGGAAGAAGGGACGGGCATCTTGGGTGGACTACAGGAAGGAAGTGAGATTTTACAGGGAAAAAATCGGGAGGAATAAGGCCCAACTAGAAATCAAATTGGCTAAGTCCATGAAAGATAATAAATTATCTTTCTATAAATACATTAACAATAAAAGGAGGGCTGGGGATAATATTCGGTCCCTATTGGACGCAGAAGGAACAACAGTAACAAGGGATGAGGACAAGGCTGAGGTACTTATTGCCTTCTTTGCCTCAGTCTTTAATTGTAAAGAAACTTGTTCCCTCTGTATGCAAACCCAGGAGTTAAAGGAGCAGAATGAGGCTCCCATGATCCAAGAAGAGGTGGTCAGAGCCTTGCTAGTCTGACTAGACACCCACAAGTGTATGGGGACAGATGGGATCCACTCAAGGGTATTGAGAGAGCTAGCAGATGTGCTTGGCAAACCCCTTTCCATCATCTTCCAACAGTCCTAGAAGACTGGGGAAGATCCACTGGACTGGAGGCTGGTTGATGTTGTGCCCATCTACAAGAAGGGGCACAGGGAGGATCCGGGGAACTACAAGCCTGTCAGTCTGACCTCAGTGCCAGGGAAAGTCATGGAACAGGTGTTCTTGAGTGTTATCATGAAGCACATGCAAGAGAACCGGATGATCAGGCCCAGTCAACACGGCTTCACAAAAGGCAGGTCTTGACAAACTAAACTGATCTGCTTCTATGACAAAGTGACTCGGTTGCTGGATGAGGGAAAGGCTGTGGATGTGGTCTTCCTGGACTTCAGTAAAGCCTTTGACACAGTTTCTCACAGCATTCTGCTATGGAAGCTGTCAGCCTCTGGCCTGGGCAGACACACACTCTCCTGGGTGGAAAACTGGTTAGATGTCTGGGTCCAGAGAGTGGTAGTAAATGGTGTTAAATCCAGCCGGAGGTCAGTGACAAGTGGTGTTCCCCAGGGCTCAGTGCTGGGTCCAGTCCTGTTCAATGTCTTCATCAATGACCTGGATGAAGGCATTGAGTGTACCCTTAGCAAGTTTGCAGATGACACTAAGCTGGGTGGAAGTGTGGATCTGCTGGAGGGTAGGGAGGCTCTGCAAAGGGACCTAAACAGGCTGGACCACTGGGCTGAGACCCATGGGATGAGGTTTAACAAGGCCAAATGCCGGGTCCTGCACTTGGGGCACAACAACCCTATGCAGTGCTACAGACTAGAAGTCTGTCTAGAAAGCTGCCAGGAGGAGAAGGACCTGGGGGTGTTGGTTGACAGCCAACTGAACATGACCCAGCAGTGTGCCCAGGTGGCCAAGAAGGCCAACGGCATCCTGGCTTGTATCAGAAACCACCAGTGACCAGCAGGTCCAGGGAGGTTATTCTCCCTCTGTACTCAGCACTGGTGAGATTGTTCCTTGAATCCTGTGTTCAGTTGTGGGCCCCTCACCACAAGAAGGATGTTGAGGTTCTATGATTCCATAAATGCATGTAATTTGTTTTATATATATCTTTACTGTATGCACACATACACACATGACATATGGCATTCAGACAGGTGCATACACAGCTAATGTCAGTTCTTTCAATGGAAATATAACTAAGCCCAGTAATATAATAAAAAGTAAACAGTAAAGCAATTCCTGGAATCACAAACACAGCTTTCAGAAAACACTAAAGGAACTGAATAAGATCAGAAGCTAAACCTTTATGTTTTTCATTTCCATTAAGATATTCTCTGCCAAAGAACATAGCTGAATGATTCCAGTAGCCAGAAATATTTTCAAGGTCTATTAATAACTACAGGAATGTTTTTCATCTAACCAATGATAATCAACTAATCTTCATTGAACCTAGCACCTGATTAAATACAAAGAAAAACAAGTACAAGCCAAAACCACATGCAATAATGATTCAGATGCACGAATCTATGGAAGAGTGTCGGGCTTTAAGTATTGGTAATGCAGCTAGTATCTACCCATTTTATGAAAGAAAAATGAGTGCATTTCAGGATGCTCCATATAATAACACAATGTATTATATTTGCATAAGAAATCTGTGTTTATTTTAATTCGTGTTAGTGTTGAACTAAACCACAGTAAGTGTCTTACTTAGTCATGGTAAATGACCACCTGACCACACTTCCAGTGACACTAATTTTTTAAATATTGCAGATCACTTTTGCTAGGGACAGTATTAGAAAGACAGGGATATTTTATTTCTTGAGATGTGCAACATTTGCTTTCATACCCAACACATACTGTACAGTCTCTCTTGCTCTGGATTCCACTTCTGTGACATACCCAGAGGCTGTATCTAGGATTTAGGTCAAAGTGTAGGTCCACATTCTTCCCTTGCCAGAATCAAACTAGTAGTAAAAGTAAAGCTCTCAGGGTTTTAAATACCACTTAGTTCGCCTTCATACAATATGTCCAGATGAACATACCTAGACATTTATTACAGACATTATTTATTATACCTTATCTCCTCAGCAACACAGACCTACCAGGAATAGCAACCCAGTACAGTATTTACCTATGCAATCCAGACTGGCACTACTCTGCTCCACCACTAGTCTTCTGCCCAGACGGGATATGTAGCAAAAGCAAGTAGTTCTTCAGAAGAATTTCACATTTACAGAAGTTAGAATTAGAAAATATTTACATAAGAAAACTGGAATGCAGAAGACGACTACTTACTGTCTCCTATGTTACAATGAGAAAAAAGGTCATGAAAAGCACTGTCTTTTGGGAATCACATCCTGTACATAGAAATTTATCACCAACATTTACACTAACAAACCGTAATGAAGACCATAGGTAAAAAAAAAAATAAAAAAAAAAAAAAATAACCAGGTCAGCGCAGAGTGCCTTTGAAACCCCTATCTTAATTAAACCTTCAAAATGCAAATCTCAATCTCTCTCATCAACAGAATGGACTGGCTTTAGCCTTGGCTGTCATGCAAGGATTAAGGTCTAATCCTTGTTTCACAGTTTAAGTAACAGCTGCTTTAACTGCCTCACTAGTCGAAGTGGACAGGATGGATTGCAGACTAAGTGGACAGGTATGTGATAAATAGCCACCAGTGAAAAAAGAAACAGTGGCTGCACAACCCAAACTAGATGAGAAATTCAAGTGAGAAAACATCCTAAGATAAGTCAAACATCCTCCTCTGAAACAGCTTCAGGAAATCTCCTCTGTAAAGCTCTCTTCTGTAAAAGAACTCAAAGAAAAGCATGGGAAAAAAAATGAATCAGAGAAGCAAATGTGAGAAGTAACAGCAGAACAATAAATTTGAAAGGAAACTTAAGAGAGGAAGTATTTATAAACAAAAATCCCTTACTTGTATTACCCTTCTAATACCATGGGGAAATATGTCTAGTCTTATATAACCAGATGTAGCTGGAATACTCATTCAGATTGAGTACACTTTGAAAGGTGTAGCAGGCAAAGGAGGACCTAAGAGAATGGCACTAAAGAGCTTCAAGACACAGTTCATAGAATAGAATCATAGAATAACCAGGTTGGAAGAGATCCACCAAATGGGTAATGTTGTTGAATCTGAAATGAAGCAGGAGACTTATCATGGAGCTGAAGAGTTTAGCCCAATAGTGGGCAGAATCAGACCTCATTGGCATCCAGTAATACAGGTACTATTGGGCAATTTGGCCCCATGGTGTGTCTATTTATGTAAAGATATGCAAGTTTCACTAGATATTTTGCTTCACTCAGAAGAGGTGTAATTGATAATAGAAATTGCTAATTAGGAAAATGGAAGGATTAGTAGGGGAAGGGCAACTCATTTTATGCCCATGGAGGACACTGACTAGAATCATAGAACAACCAGGTTGGAAGAGACCCATTGGATAAGTTACTGGTTAAGCAGTACCAGCAGTTGATTAGGTATAGAATTAAGAAGGGAGCATGTAGACAGAGAAATGATGCCAAATTATAACCAATAATGCAGCGACCTGATGAGGATTCAGTAACATTATATGAAAGGCTTTGCAAAATGCTTAGGAAATGGACAGATTTAAGACCTGACAACGAGGTTAAGAAAATTACTTTTAACATATTATCTGTAGGATAATAAGTTCCTGGTATCACAACAAAATTACAAAAATGGATGGGGAATTAATTCTTCAGGTTGTATCTCTTTGGGCCCCAATCAGTGTCAGGGGTTCAAAGGGCATCAGAAAAATAAATGTCCACAGAAGGGAAGACTGGTTGTTGAAGCCACGGCAAACAGGAGATCAGGGCAAGATGTTAATCTGATTATACTGGAAAACCTTATACAAAATGAAGGGGACCATGGGAGAATATTAACATTTACCCAGCAAAGCCCCTGGTTCCAGTCAAGCTGGAGAATGAAAAGATAAAATTTTTGGTAGATACAGGTGCAGCTTATCAAGTCTTCAATAGTTAAAAAGGACCTTTAAGTAAATTTACTATGCTCATAATTGGGGCCACAGAAAGTGAGAGGTAAACCCTTTTCTAAACCTACCAATGTAGAACTGTCCAATGAACAGTGTTACATATAAGAAGTCACAAACATCTGGTGGGTCTTTTCCAACCTGGTGATTATGTGACAGAGTATCCAATATCTCTCTTAGAATGAGATTTGCTGAATAAACTGGGAGTTGAATTTAGTTTTAAGCAAGGAAAACTCATTTACATTCCTGAGACTTGCGTCTGGCAGGCACAGATTTGTTTGTTATAGGAGGACAGAATCTAAGAAAGCCAGGATGTACAAAGGATGGAGAAAATACCAGATGCAATCAAGGATGCAGTAATTCTGCTTATGTGAGCTACAAAGAAACCTGGTGGAGCTAAAAATGTGGAACCGGTGAAGATTAAACTGAAACAAGAATCTCCAGAATCTCAACTGTGAAGAAGCCACATGGGCAAGAGTACAAGATGGTACAAATTCCAAGATCTGTACAAAGTAAGTTCTGGATGGCCAGGACACTTTCAAGTTGTAGCAACCACTGTATTATTAATCGAAAAGGCAAGAACAGCTGTTTTGGAGCAAAATGGGAGTTCTCAACCATGATTGCAAGTTAACAGGTGTATGCCAGCAGACCTCAGACACATATTCTTGCAAATCCAGATGAACTGTTTACTGATGGGAGAAGCTTTGTGATTCAAGGGGAAAGAAGATGCTCTGTTGTGACCCTTGATGAACACAAAGAGGTAAGACAGTTACTTTCTAATACCTTGACACAAAATGCCAAGATAACTGCCTTGACTAGAACCCTAGAACTATTGAAAGGAAAGAAAGTAAATATCCATACTGACTCTAAGTATGCATTTGGAATGACACATGCCCGCAGCACTACATAGAATGAGAAAGGTCTGCTGTCATCAAATGGAAACATCATAAATCATGGACAAGAATTCTTACAGTTATTGAAAGCAGTTAACAAACCAAATGAAGTGGAAGCAATGCACTGCAAAGCTCATCATAGCAGTCATAAGAGGTAATCAAAAGGTTGATGAAGCGGCAAAAGGAGGTTCTATAGGACAAATGATAGTGGCTTTAATTCCAAACCAAGAGTTATAGGTGGAAGTTCCACAGTATATTGAGTAGGAAAATAAATTAGCAGAATTGTTATGGTGCCAAAAAAGGACCCTGATGGATGATGGATAACAACACATGGGCAAAGTGTAGTTACTCTTGTTATTATGAGAAAAGTGATGGGCAAATTACATTCAGAAACACATATGGGACCTGAAGCATTGGTAGAGTCTGTAAGACGGTGTGCTGTTGGAGTAAAAATGCTGCTGATTGTTAAAAGTGTCACTAACAAATAAGAAATTTGTTTTAGAGACAATTCAAAAGTACAAGTTAGGACTCCCCCTGGAGAGGTAAGAAAAGGAGTCACTCCTGGTAATGGCAAATTTACATCTGAGATAATACAGGGAATTAGTTAAAATTACATCACATTGCAGAGGAAAAAAGTGAATCCTTTTGAGATTTTGTATGGAAATCAAAAAAAACCCGTGAATTTAACCTGTAAATTGGGTCAAATGCCTGTGGTAAGAAGACACAATGTTAAACAACTACATTCTGTCCTTGACCAAGATTTTGCTCTCATTGCATAATTACTTTTTTTGCAAATACCCAGACCCACTGAACTGCTGGTGCATTCCCTCAGGCCTGGAGACCTGGTACTTCTGAAGGTCTAGAAGAACACTCCTGTGACTAGAAAGTGGAAAGGACTACACCAGATTTTGCCAACTGCTATTACTACTGTGAAACTTGAGCGAGTCAAACTACTGTGTATGGAATATATTAAACCAGGGTCAAGGCAATACCCTTTTCTGAGTAGGCAATGGAACCTGCTGGTTTGTTGATGTTGAAGTTGAAATGGCATAAAGGAACTGTACATGGGAGATAGAGAATACATCTGGCATTTAGATGTTATGCCATGTGTTTAGCCTGATAGTGGTAGGATATTGGTTTTATTTGTATAAGTATACTAATTTCTTTAATCCAAAGGAAAAAGAAACTAATCAGTATACTTACTTTGCAGTAAATGAATAGCCTTCTAATCCTGGAGCGTCCCTTCTAATCTGCATCTACAACTGGAGGAGGGGATCCTGTATTTCCAAAGGGAACAGATCCAAAAACACATGGGAAACTTAGGCCAAAGATGTGAATACTACCTCTTTTTGCATCACAACAGGAAACTCAGGAAACTGTTGGAGGAATTTTTAGATCTTGTCTGGTAGGAGTACTGACACCTGTGAGCCTTTTGAAAAACTACACTCTACTCAAAAAAATTAACATATATGTGCTAAAGTGATGCATGGGCTAACACCAAGCTACCCATAGGATGGGTTTAAACCAAACCTAAATTTGCTAAAACAACTATTTCTTACAATTGTTGGGTTTGTATCATTAGTAACACTTTCCTGTAGCACCATACAATTCATTCCCTTCTGTATGCCACAAAGATTTAAAAGGTGAGACTGATCTAGGAGATTCTAGATAAGTTTTAGGTGAAAATGTTGCAAAAGAATGTGAAGTGCTTTGGAAACCTACATAGGAATCAATAAAGGGCTAACATTTGTTTTTATGACATAGAAAAGTAGAACTTCTAAGTAAAAGATCAAAACACTCATAATCTGACGTAAGGATGTCTTGGGCAATGGGACCAAAGAAAGACAAATTAAATCATGACTTGTCATCAAGATTGCCAATTTAGCAGAGAAACATAAGAAGTCCATCTCCAGAAGCAGGCACCCTATTCATTGAACTGGTACTATGCAATCACCTGTAACTTTTGTAATAAATTGAGTGCAGCAGCTCCTGTCACATGCATTTGACTTCTGGAAAGCCTCTAAGCACTCAGACTTGTGCAACTCTGAAATAAAATCAGTCTCTCAACTTGGAGTGTGAGATTGATTGTTTGCATGCTGGGTAATGAATCCAACATTGACTGTTAATAATTTGTGTTGAAAAAAAGTTCAGTAATAACATTCACTATACTTACACTTCATGCGACACTTATGCAAGTTTTCTTCCCACTGAATACAAAAGAAATTTATTCAAATAACTGCAAATAGGATCATATAACAGGGGTCACATGTTTTCTGTCCACAAAAAAGAGTCTAAAAAAATACTCTTAAATCATAGAATCATAGAATAACCAGGTTGGAAGAGACTCACCAGATCTTTGAGTCCAACCATTCCTATCAAACACTAAACAATACCCCTTAGCACCTCATACACCTGTGCCTTAAACACCTCCAGGGAAGGTGACTCAACCACTTCCCTGGGCAGCCTGTTCCAATGCCCTTTCTGTGAATTTTTTTTCCTAATGTTCAGCCTAAACTTCCCCTGGCAGAGCCTGAGGCCATTTCCTCTTGTCCTGTCCCCTGTCACTTGGAAGAAGAGGCCATCACCCTCCTCTCTACAACCTCTTTTCAGGTAGTTATAAGACTATGGGTTCTTATTATAATGTAGGTGTAAAATGTTTTGTTAAATATTTTTCCATTCATAATATATTCTGGATTGTTCTAAGGCAGAACATATTCCCTGACTTTTCAGATAATCCTCTTTCAAAACTTCAGTTCTTATGCCTTACAAGTAATAAGCAGAGTAACAGGTCATTGTGCAGAGAAGCCACTGCTCACTTATTTCTATGTAAATGAAGGCTATCCCAGAGTTCATGGCAAAGAGAATCACATCTGCTGGGTCAGGTAGATAGGTGACTCAAATCTGACAAATTAATTATTCCACACCATACACGTCATACTCAGCATAAAATCTTAGGTATCATGAGGGTAAGCCCATTTTCCTCAATGACCAACATTCAGGGAAGACCTCACCTGTCTATATGCCTCAAACCTGTCTGTGTGTTTCCACTTCTAGTCCTCAGATCCAGTTCCTGAGTCCAACTCCCACCTACTTCTCAGCCTAGTCCTGGACATTCCATGTGACTGTCCTGCAGTGTCAGTGGCAACAAGTTGATCCAAGGAGTTTGAATTGGTTTTATATACTTACATACTTTATTATTCTCTTATAATTATTGTTTCATTATGGCTGTTTCAGTGTTAGTTTCCAACTTGAAAATCTCTTTTTCTCTCATTTCCTTTTTTCCTTATCATGGGGCAGAGGGAAGGATTGGGACTAAAAACTGCCAAATTTAGACACTGGCCTTGGGGGCAGGAGTGGGGGCACTAAACTGCGACAAAATAGAAAGAATATTTCACTTATTTCTCTTTTGTTACTGGAAGGTTAATGTAATGCCATGCCTACTTTCCTGAAAAGCTCTTCACACCGAAAACATTCTTATGTTAACATGAATTGTACTTTGTGTGGAAGAGATACCTTCCATTGAAGAAGTGAATGGACATATGAAATTCTTTGTAAGATATTTGTCCTATATTCTGAAATCATGCATCTCTCCACCTGATTTTATCTATTTCTACATTGAGTATCCTCATGCAATATACAAATGTAGCTTCAAATTAAATCAATTTTATAATGGAAACAATGTTTTAAATAATCCAATTAAATGACAATTTTTCAAAGTTCAAGTGGTTATAGAAATCTGAACAAAAATGTAGCAAGGATCTCTGATGCCAAGTTAACAGTACAGTTGAAGTAAAACACATACTTTACTTTGAACAGACTTAACTGTTTAATGTAGATGTTTTTCTAATTCTGTAATAAATTAATTAGTTAATTAATTAATTAGCTGCCTATTGCTCTTGTCTCCTGGGACTTAATTTATAATCACATTGAGGGGTGAGGGTGTGGATTTGGAGAAAACTCTTAAAATCATTGTTCTAACAAACTACACTTTCCCATTAGTCTACTCGCTCTCTCTTAAGAAAGGACTCAAAGAACAAGTTTTTCAAGCCTTTCTTTCCAAACATCTTATTATTCCTTCTTCATTTCTTTTAAGTTTCAATATTTTGCATAAATTACTCTACACAGTAATAGTCAGAACTTGACCAATGCCATCTAATACAATACCTGGAACATTAAAGGGAAATAAGCATATTCAGGATCTTCATGCAATGTTTTGTTCAGTATGCCCTTGCATTTGACTTCACTTAAGTGCAATATGCCATACATCTCAATATCGTATTTAATCTTGTTGATTTCAGATATCTTCTCCAATTTATCAGATCATTTTCTATACTAATTCTACCTATATCGAATAAAATTTTTCAAAAATTCATGCACTGACCTTATGTCTAGATGAAATCACTTTCTTTTCCTCTGTATTTTACTGATGTGGGACAGTATTAGTGAGTGCTAATAAAGATTTTAGATGCACTGCTTCCTCTCTGTGCACTAGACAAGTTATCCTGGCAAATAAAATAAAATCTGTTCTACACAGAAATAATTAGACTGGCAGACATTTCAAAAATGCATATTATGTTTTTCCACTTGAGGGACTGCAAGCATCCTTCTCAAACCATTCTTTTTTTCCGAGACTGCATCTGTTTGCACAGTAATTATTCTACTGTCCTACAGAACTGAATATCTTTGATCTCTATCTCCCTTATACTAGACCATTTTGCCAGTTGTTTTTTAAATATACACAAGCAAGAAATAACCTTGTCTGAGAAGGCTGAAGCTTTAAATGCCTTCTCCATATCAGTCAGATTTTCTCTTTATTATTTTAAGAAGGTTTTTTTCTTTACTAACCTTTTCTGTACCTCATTTGCTATAACGGATTTGATACTTTGACCTTTCAAGCCCTATTCTTTTCCTGGTGTGCCTGTATCTTCATACTATTTAAATACTCTTTGTCTTTGTTCCATAACATCTTTGGGGGTTTTAGCTGCAGATCTATTATTTTCCTGCATTTTATCCATATCAGTATGGTTGCAGTTCATCCTTTCTTTTATTAGCAGCAAGAACTTCTGCATTTTTTTTCTCCTACAGATAGCCTTCCCATAAGCTCCTCAGGTTTGCTTAATTATACTTTTCGATGTGCCTTCATCTCTTTTTTATTTTTAAGAATCATAAATTTGCCTTGTGTTTTAATCTAAACTCTTACATAGTTTTTCAGTTCAAAAAGGACCTCCTTTCCACTTGTCATAGTCAGATCCAAGGTATTCCCATTACTAACTTTTCAGTTAGCAACAACAGATTTCCTACAAATGTGCTAGGTACATCTCCTGTAAATCTCAATTCAATACTCTGGAACTTCCCATCATTTGGATAAAATTTCACCAAGAGATATTCTCCACTTTCAGAATTATTTTGCAATTAGAACTGAAATTTTAGTTCTTGTCAAGCAGTTTATCTCCCAGAATGGTAAGTCAAAGATGCTTCAAATCTTTTTTAACTGGGGGTGGAGAAGGGTGAGTGGAGATAATTTGTATTTCCATTTCTATCTTATATGTCCCCTTCTTCTCCGAACTCCCATGTTCTCACGTATTTCTGTGATATGCTATATCCTTGCCAGATATATGGCTGGGAGAAGCCATCAGTCTTGTGAATCATTTCTCCTTTCATTTCAGCAGTAAGGTCTTTCCAGACTATCTAGAAACTTCCCTCCCCATGCCAATTTTATTGTATTTCATTGTTTTCCATATCAAAACCCCTCCCTAATGCAACTAAACAGTTTAATGCATTCCTTTCACAAAGACTGGCACTCGAGTGCCTTCAGTGGGATTACATGGGTCCACACACATAGAAAATCAAGAACATAGTCTGATATGGATCAGCATCTTTATTCAGTCAGAAATTCCACAGCTTAGTGCAGAAAGATTTTCCCTATCATGTCTGTAATATATACACCCTGACAAACATCTATCATTTTTTGCTTCTAGTTAATGAAAACTAATTCAGTTTCATTTCTTGGTTCCAGTTCATCACATCATTATTTACAATGAGAAGGGGGACTGATGCTACAAGAGATATTTTAAAAATCAAACAAACAAAACTAAAATTACAAAAAAGCAAATAATATCATAAAATGAGAAATTATAGACAGTTTAAATAAACCTCCTTTAACTGAAAAGCTTAAATTCCTATTATATCTCAAAATAATGAGACTCAGGGTGGAAGTCTGAGTTGTGTAGAAGATTGAGTCTCTGGAGATCTTATGCAGAATGAATCTGCAACATGTACTTAAGGCTTACATATCAGTCAAAAGATACGACACTGATTATAGTTTGTCTGATATGAAACATTCCTTGTCTCTGATCAAAGAAAGAAAGAAAGAGAGGTGACAAGGCAGTGAGGATCCAGCAGGGAGCACAGAATCTCTCTTGAAGCTACTGAGTTTCAGGTCACAGCTGGACATCAACAGTACTGAGAAGAGGGAAGATGGTGTTTAGAGAAAACTAATATAAAGCTTTGATAGCAGTCTGTATCACCTAGAGGATGCTTCCTTGTAACAAAAGAAATATTTTGGTGAATTCTACTTCTATGTTTTCATTGTGCTTTTCTAACACCTGCTAAATTCTCAGTTCATTACATCATTACCCTTGCTATACATTTTTCACTGTTCTGGGCTTCTATTTTGACATTTTTTTCCTCTATTTTAAACTTATAAATCCTCTTGATGACTAACTAGTTCAGGATTCCTCTGTATCAGGCCTTATATTTAAACAGCAGGGACACCATTTGAACATGAGTAACTAAAGCCTATGTTGCCATTCATTTCTCGGTCAATGTAACCAAAAGAAAGGTTCATTAACTTTGAAAATGCTCTGAGGTCAGGCACCATCTTTCACCAGAAGCCTAAATTAAAAAGACAATGCTTCTTAAAATAGAATTTGGTATAGTCAATTCGCAGAATTTTTATTTGAAGTTTTATGCAAACGGCCTATCTGCTTAGGGATATGTACAGGCATATCTTTAACATACATAAAGGGAAATTGAGAGATCTGTTATTAAGCCTTCTACTTACTGCTGTGAATGACCCATTCCCTGTAGAGTAGGACATCACTCTCCTCCAGCACTCAAATAGTTTATTGTGCTCAGAATTAATTGCTGAATCATAATTAAAAGTATATTTTAGAAGAAACATATATGGCATAGTGGAATAATAATGAACTATAGTCCAGATGGCATCAAGATGTGAGGCACTAAAGGACATCTCATTCATCAGAAAGTACTGTACATTAAGTTCTCAGTTTATTCTCTGCTTAACTCTATCTAAAATCATGTTCCTATAGCAACTCTGAATATACAGTTATGCCTGAAAGAATTATACTAGAATTCTTTTATACTAGATTCTTTTGTCTGAAGCATACATTGCAATTTAACACATCTTTGGGCGTGAGTTTCCATTTAGGGACTGCCTGAAAATCCCCTTGTCTTTTCATTCAAGGGAATTACAGTCCATGACCTATAACATCACAGGATTTTTACTACTGTGCACAAACATTTCTATCTTTGCCTCACTAGGGGCAACTTTGTTATTTAAAGCCTAGTCTCATCAATTTCAGTTGAAAACAACAGCAGCTACTTGTTTGTAATATTAAAAACAGAAAACTAGATTGCATTTACCAAGATGCTTAGAACTATTTTCTTTTCACAGAACATCAGAAAGATATTTTCATCATGAAAACATTGTGATGGAAAACATGATAAGTCAAAAATTTAATGGTTTTATTGTCTTTAAAAATAACTTTCTCAAACAACTGAAGTAACTAGTCTCCCTTCATTATAGCTCTTCATAGCATTAGGACATTAATATTAGGAAGGTTTTAGCTACAACGTTTGAAGAAACTAAGGATTTATGGAGGTGAAAATCAATGTCACATTCACCAAGCCTACAGGTTACAAAAAACGCTGGAGATATCATGTGCTGCTTGAGTTAATCTGAGTTGTTTCATAATAGGTACCATGCTGACCCACAATATTGGCTATTTATACATAAATTGAGTCAAGATGTGTGGACTTCTAGAGTTTTCTCTAAAGATTCCAGATACCTTGACAGATTTACAAAAAGTAAATCCTGAAAAGGAATCAGTTATTTTAACATTCAGGATCTTTAAACTACCTTTTTCAACACATCTAGCAGATCTTCAAGTGGAATAAATATTTTGCAACTAGAAAATTGGCTGCAGGCTCTGAGAAAGTAATCACTTCTCTGTGCTGAAGAAGATAGTTATGTACTAGAGCAGTATTAGATTAATGAAGCTATAAACTGAAACAACAGTCTCACAGATGCAAAACTCTTTCATCCATTCCCTGAGTCTCCTTGGAAAGTATTGCCTAGGTTGGCATTTAATCTACCAGCCCAGACCTTAAAAGAACACTCTGTAAAGTCTGCTTTGTGATTTTTAGGATTATGAAAAAATAAATAAATAAAGTACTAAACCATGATCTTGAACACGTCTCAGGAAAATGTTAGTGCGTTTTGATGTGATCTTGCTACAAAACATAGCTGTTGTCTTAGAAATATTTATTTCTGAGGAAATCAAATGATTCTGAAGCAGCACCACCTCTTATCTTACGCTTAAGATAAATTTTACCAAATTCATAGTTGAAATGTTAAGTAATGTTACACGGGTTCATGAAAGGTAGGTCTTGCCAAACTAATCTGATCGCCTTCTATGACAAAGAACTCCGCTGCTGGATGAGGGAAAAGCTGTGGATGTGGTCTTCCTGGACTTCAGTAAGGTCTTTGACACAGATTCTCACAGCATTCTGGTTCAGAAACTGTCAGCCTCTGGCCTGGACAGGCACACACTCTCCTTGGTGGAAAACTGGTTGGATGGTCAGGCCCAGAGAGTGGTGCTAAATGGTTCAGTGCTGGGTCCAGCCCTGTTCAATGTCTTTATCAATGACCTAAACGAGGGGTTTGAATGCACCCTGAGTAAGCTTGGAGATAACACTAAGTTGGGTGGAAGCGTTGATCTGCCGGAGGGCAGGAAGGTTTTTTCAAAGGGATCTGAACAGGCTAGACCACTGGGCTGAGACCAATGGCAAGAGGTTCAACAAGGCCAAATGCCGAGTCCTGCACTTGGGGCACAACAACCCTATGCAGAGCTACAGACTAGAAGAAGTCTGTCTGGAAAGCTGCCTGGAGGAGAAGGACCTGGGGGTGTTGGTTGACAGGCGACTCAACATGAGTCAGCAGTGTGCCCAGGTGGCCAAGAAGGTCAGTGGCATCTTGGTTTGTATCAGAAACCACCAGTGACCAGCAGGTCCAGGGAAGTTATTCTCCCTCTGTACTCAGCACTGGTGAGACTGCTCCTTGAATCCTGTGTTCAGTTGTGGGCCCCTCACCACAAGAAGGATGTTGAGGCTCTGGAGCTAGTCCAGAGAATAGCAATGAAGCTGGTCAAGGGGCTGGAGAACAAGTCTTATGAGGAGTAGTTGCGGGAAGCAGAGTTGTTTAGCCTTGAGAACAGGAGGCTGTGGGGAGACCTTGTTGCTCTCTACAACTACCTGAACAGGGGCTGTTGAGAGGAAGGAGCTGGCCTCTTCTCCCAAGTGACAGGACAAGCGGGAATGCCTCAAGGTCCACCAGGGGAGGTTCAGGCTTGACATCAGAAAAAAAAAATCACAGAAAGGGTCATTGGGCACTGGAACAGGCTGTCCAGGGAGTTGGTAGAGTCACTATCCATGGAGGTACTTAGAAGACAGGTGGATGAGGTGCTAAGGTACATGGTTTAGTGGTTGATAGGAATGGTTAGGCTCAATGATCCAGTGGGTCTTTTCCAACCTAGTGACTCCATGATTCTGTAATATCAATTATTTGAAATAAAATTTAATAGCCTTTTCTTCATTATTCAGACTACATACAAGAAATTATGCTAGTTAAAAAAAAAGGGGGGGGGAGGGGAGCAGGGTTGAAGTCCACTGCTGCAAACATTCCAGGAGGCAGACAGAGAGGAGGCGGGTTAGTTATAGCTTTGGTTATACCACCCTGGCATAGCGGTTATGAACAAGTCCTTCTGTCAACTGCTTCTCAAAATTATTTCATTAGCCTTCAGCCAGGCATAGTGTTCCTACAGAGGGCTTCGTGGAGACTGCAGTGATGCTCCAGGTGATAATAAAAGATAAAATCACAGGCTATAACATCAATAATAACACCAGAAATAACACCAATAATATTCAGTTCTAAATAGTGTTGAACTATGACACACATCAGCATTGAGCACTCTAACCTCATTGATTTTAGTAGAGCTAGTCATTATTGACCTGGAGCAAGTCAAAGAAGACTCAACCTTTTCACTTTATTCCCTGGACCACAAAGCAAAGTAGCAATATTCACTATACTCAATTTCAAATATAGAATTTAGATTTGAGAGCCAGCTAACCCTCAAAAACACCTGAAACCAGCCACAACGAAACTTTCTCATTTTGCATAATTTTCCTTTTCCCATGGAATAGTAGAGGTCTGTCTAATACAAACTGCTGATGCAAGTACCACAGTCTTCAAAACAAAACATCAATATTGTGGAGTGCTGCAGACAACAACATATTATCAGTTAAAAAGATCAGGAGAGGCAAAGATCTTAGAAAATGATATCAGGAATAAGTATAACAATGTAGAAAATGTCTTTTTCTATATTCAGTCCTTCACTGACTCACTTTTTGAATTGATAATGTGGTATGCAAATGGTCTGTCCAACTAATATTTTAAAATTAAAACAGAACGTCGAGGGACAATATAGAAAATTATAATCAGGAGAAAAGTGAAGCCACGGTCAGACTACAAAGTTCTGCATCCTTCATGGTTATACTGGAAACTACTCTGGATCACAGGTAGAAATAACTTTTCAACTTCAATGCACCACTAGTTTAAAAGCCTACCTAATCAATTAAGCATAAAGATCTTCAAGCTCATTAAAAATCAGAATTCTACCCATTAAGGATTAACAATGTTGGGTCACCCCTAAACTAAGAAGTAGTTTCCTGGGATGATAAACTGCTATGCAGAATATCAACTTGCATCAGACACGTGCTATGTGAACTGCGTAGAAGAGACTTTCTTTGAAATCCACTGATTTGAACTCGCTACTAAGTTAAGACAGAATTAAAATAACATATTGCTTAATCAGAAGTTGTTGATCTTTCTTTTTTAGGTTTTCCTTGTTTCTCTCTGCCTCTTTGGACATCATGTTAATGTCCTAACTTGCACGAGGATTATTCAATCTTTTGTCAAGCCATTAAGGGTGGGGAATTAAGAGTTTTACAACCCACAGCACATTTTCATGTTCAGCAAGGATTTGGATAAGAATATCATAAAATGACCTTATGTTAAACACAACAAGAAGCAGTAGAGCTTTTAGAATATTTCTATGCATTTTTATATTCATTTTTGCAACCCGCCATCTGTTTCATCCTAATGCAGCAACATAAATCAGCTATTGTCTGAAGACTATTCCTGGAAAGGATAAGGCCTCCAGGCCAATGATACAGATGCTAGAACTCTAGTCAAGCAATGAGGACAAGAAGTTCACCTGCCATATGTTAAAAATGAGCTTCTTTTAGCAGAAAGGGTTAGGAGGTGGTCAGGGTTTCTTCTTTTGATTTTTTTATGAATAGTTATATGTAAGAGACGACTAAAGTAGAATATAATTTTGATAGCTATTTTTATCTCAGATTTATGAGAAAGGTAATGAGACTGATATGCAATAGATCTAGGGATGTTACAACTCTATAGCATACAGCTAGAAATTAAGAGATTTCATAGAAAAGTGTGTGGTACTCTGTCTTATGGGGGTGGAGAGGGTGGGGGGAAGTAAACTATTAATGCAAGACAGAAAAAAAAAAAAAAAACAGGACAAACCCCCAAACTCAGTAATATAGTGCACTGGTTTGGGCTGACAGAACATTTCTCTGTGGCTTTTCAGCCTGACAGTTATCACCACACACTAAAAAAAGAACAAACATTTGTTAGTAATCACATCAGCCTATCTGCCCCAAAGAATTTGTCCAGCTACATATATTTAAATAGTAAATAATATCTGTGTGTATTTCCAAACAAATATATCTATTAATAGAATCATAGAATCATATAATGGTTTGAGTTGGAAAGAACATTAAACATCACCATTTCCAACCCCTCTGCCATGGACAGGGATAATTTCCATGAAATCAGGTTTCTCAAAGTCTCATCCAGCCTGACCTTGAAGTTTGCACAGACCCACCTCTTAAGCCTGCCCATGTCCCTATGGGCTTCTCTTCCCTCCAGTGTGTCAGGTGTGCCACACACTTTGGTGTTATCGGCAAACTTGATGTGGGCCCTCAATCCCACTGTCTGACAGAGATGTTAAAAAACAGCAGTCCCAATATTGACCCCTTCATCTTTCAGCTCAATACAGACAAAGCTGTAACATAAATACATGCTGATAGCTCAGTATAAACCACTGTGTGCTATAGCCCATTTCATCTTCCTTCTTGAACCAGCATAAATAAGTATCAGTATTTTCATATAGTAGATGAATTGGTCTTAGAGTAAATCTGTTTGTAGACTTACTTAGGATTCAGAATGCAATTGTAGTGGCAATTCCAAAATAGATGTACTAGGAGGGAACAAAATTATTTTGGTTCGCCTGGAAGGCAGCAGTTAGTACATTAATAAACAATTGTGTTTTTTTTTTACTTTTGGAATAAACTTAGCTCACTGTAACTAGTTAAAATTAACACGCTTATTCTTTTAAGGCAAGTAGTTTCAGAAATAGATTTTCTACTATAAATAAAATTTCAGTTCAACACTTACAGGATTTCACCACAGGAAGAAAAATAATTGTTGCACTCTGGGGTATGCAAAGTAAAATCTACAAGGAAATATACTATTTATTTTAAAGACGGATATTTTGACATATATTTATTTTCATTTATATACTGTGAAAAATTGCATAACATTTTAAAGCATTTCATGGTATAAACTACACTAAAAGAACTCTATTCAGTTCCAAAAGCAACTCTTCTATTCACTGCCACTTGGCAGTGTAACTACTTTCTGTTTACAGTACTGTTCTAGTGACTGGAATATTAATTTTCAAAAAGTTCTAGTTAAAGAATGAAGCAGTTAGGATTCTAAAAACATTGTAAGTCATTAAACAAAATGAAAAAACAGAAAGCATCTCTATAAAGAGATTTTTGAAGTCACCTGAAAGCTGTTGTTACAGACTTTTAACTGTTATGTATTTATAGTAATAGTTACTGTCTATTCTTCCCTCTAAAGGACCTAAGCTCCTTTCCCAAGGCATAACAGAGTAGAACCAGACACTCTGGACAGAATCCCTCCTAATCAAGGGATAACCCTGAACTTGTCTGCAAATACAAAGACCAGTATCTACTCAATCTCATAGGTTAGGATAGTAAAAAATCTGCCTCTAATGCAAGGTAGGCTTTGTACCATAGGACAGTAATGATTTTGTACCTTTTCTGGCTGATACTCACAGATCTCCTAATACATAGGTAATATCTGGATTATGTAGTCAAAAGCACAGGTACAACCAGTAAAGCAAATGTGTGTGAAACACGCAAGAGAGCCAAGTTGTCCCTGCATAAAAAGTAAAAAGAAAATAGTACTGGGAATACAGTCTAAATCTCCTGGCACAAGCTAGGAAAAGATATAACTTTTCAGCTCTTCAAAAGAGCTTACTGCAACATCTGTCTCAAAAATATTTAGAAAACCAATAAAATTTGCTATAGCCCTAGCTGTTGCAAATCTCTCTTCTTTGCTCCAGAAAAAAAGCAAGGTATCATTCATGGTAAATCATACTTCTTAGTCAGGTGGTTGGTGCGTGTTCAGCATGATAGTCTCTGTATGCTCTGTACAGAAGTGACTCCAAAGAATTTGTCAGTCCAAGCAAGAGATACAACAGCAATTAAAATATCTAACAATTAGTTGAAGATAAAATATATCTCATGCATCTAGATCTAATAGATGTAATAGATGAGGACTGATTTTCTAGGACTTATTCCACATCAGGTCATGATAGTCTAAATATCTAAATATATCCAATGGAAACATTAACATTAAAAAAAAAAAAAAGGAAAGAAATGAAAGGGAAAAATCTGGCACTGGATGGCAAGTTAATTCATGGAAGTATAAGTACTCAGTGGCAGTTGTAACGAAAGACTTCTTATTAAATTGCTCTTTCTTTGTGGCTTGAATGGACTCCCAGAGAACAGCACTACAGTAACAAAAAACTATTTACACTAATAACTCCCATGTCTCCTACTTCTCACTGATTTGAGATCAGTGCATACTTGAACTTCCATATGTTCATTCAGATGTCTTCAACACTTTGATAAGAATTAGGTGTAATGAAAGATTTGGGCATCTACCAGTTACCTTTCATTTTAATTTTTAGCTGCTTAGTCTCAAGTCTGAAAGTTAGGATCCTAGGACAGGATTTCAGGGACAAAGCTAGATATTTAAAAGGGTATAAAAAATACCTTGCACACCAATCAGGAAGTTGTCCAAGTGTAACCAACAGGAAGACTAAGAAAAGAAAAATATATAAAAACCCTTCCTTTCCTGGCATGTCTTCTATAAAGTAAGAATCGGAATGAGGATAAGTGCCAGTTCTTTCACTTTCAATAACTACAAGATAGTGATGTTATTGTAAAATACATATGGAGAAGAAAACCTACTTTACACCAAAGTATAATCCATGATTGCTCATCTGTGAAACGAAAGATGCAAATTTAACTGGCTTTTCTGTTTAAGGCAATTCAAATACAGCTTAAATCATGTGTCCTGTTAACAAACTGTAGCATTGTCTGGATAGGACATCCCCCATTCCTCCCATCTAATATTAAGAAAATAACAAAATACACCACTCTCACTCCAAAACCTACCAAATACCAGAAGCTAATTCTGGTCTCTTGTCCTTTGACTTTTCCCCGGGCAGATCAATGACTCAGTTGCTGTGTTTTTTGACAGCTGGTACTCAACGATGCCCTTGTGCTCTTCTTAGCTAAGTCAACTTCCCTCTTACATTCATCTAATGGATTGTAAAATTAGGGGTTGGATCATTAATTTCTTTTTGCTACTTTGAATATTTAAGAACAAAAGCTAGCAATTAGTTTTCTTCCTCACAGATTTTAAGACCAGGAAAAATGAGACAATATGAATTTACTAGCAGTTAGTGGGTACATTTCACAGGAAAGAAGACATACTCTCTGCTAGCTCTTTCACTCTTTAAAATACCTTTCCACTCATAAACAGAAAACTTAGTTAAAATTCCAGCAGCATAATGAAACACAATACCACTTGAAATAGCCCTAGGGGATCAGATCAAAATTTCTCACTAGTCCAGTAGTCAGCTTTCACACTTTTAGAAGGGGGATTATAAGGAGTATCTATAAATAAGGAATATATATTTTATATAAGGCAGGGGGGAAGAAAATAGTACATTCCTTTGCCATCTTCTAGTTACCTAGCACCAAGGCTAGTTTAAGTTGTAGATTAAACACTACAGTTTACTAAGTAAGAAATTTTAGGTTTCTTTCAATAGTCTCAGATAATATCTATTTGATTCTGGCAAACAATTACTATCTTCTTGATTAGATATAATGCCTCTTCTACTGAAGACCATATGCTTTAGGCCTCCTCATTAGATGGAATCTTGCTCTTGTACACTGAGTAGCAATGCAGCAATCACAATGATTTAGCATTGTATTTTATGCTTGTATCTTTCTTGCTTTCAAACTTTACACCTCAGTGGTCTATCACTTTCCCTCTGATGGTATGTCTATGACATAAACAAGTTTTGGGGATGGAGACATTGTGCCCATATGAAGTTGCTATCCAAACCTCTTTCATTTGACTTACTGCTACACAATATTGTGTCTAAGCTTTTGCTCTTTCCTATGTTTAGATAAAATTATCACTTTCAAAATACTGTCTTTTTACTTTCAACAAGAGCTTACCTAGGAATGCTGGACATGCTTTTTTCCCTCATGCTCTAAAAATTTTCTGCTATTTGTGAGCATATTAATTACTTATTTGCCCCTTCTATTTACCTCTTAAAAATCTTCATCTGTACATAGCCACTGCTAAACCTAACGGGTGGATTATGCCTACAAATTTTTACTTTAGCTGTATTATTATTACCTCATATATAAAACTACTCATAGAACTGCTCTTTTCATAACTGCATCTCAAACTAGGTCTTGTGCACAGGTCAAGGCTAAAATTAAGGGACATTTCTATCTCTTCAGTTGCATTACTGAATTCAGGAAAGCAACCATTTATGAAATTTAAATGCCTGTATCATTGCCCATCAGAATATTCATCCAGTCAAAATAAGCATTTTCATGCTTTTTAAACAGTATACATTTCTTTGCTTATAAAGTACACACTGTACGCACACAAAATGAGTAGATATTACTAAAATCACACTGCTGTAGTTTACAATGAGAAAATAAACACAAACTCTAAACAAGTCACACAGAATATTTTAAGCCTTTTAGAATGAAGTAAGATTTTTAACCAATGTTTTACATTAAAACTCTGATATAACATGAACTAAAATATCATGAAAAATCCTACTGTTATAAAAATCTGTTTTCATTACTGAGGCAAATGCTTCTCTCCTCCACTAATGCCACCACCCCACATACAACATTTTAGACAAAAATATATGAATAGTTGGCTAGGTTAGATTAATCAAATGGCCTTAGAAGAATGACCAGAAAGAGAATAAAGTCACATTTTAATGAAGATCCTAGCGTGGATGGAAAATATGCTACATGTACAGCCATTTTTCAGATAAAATGTATTTCCAAATCAAATCCATGCTTATGTATTTTAAAGCAGAAATTTTAAGATTTTAAGTCCAGTTCAAATCTCTGCAAATCTGCAAATCTCTATATTTACCCAAAACATTTAAGGAAAGACTGTTATGGATAGCTGACAGCACAGATTATTAACAGTCCAAAAGACAGAGACAACATTTTAATTAAGCCTGCTAATACTGTCAAGCAATAATCACAATGCAAAAAGTTCTCATCCTATTCATTCCTTTTTACATTGCAGGAACATATTTGGGAATCTAATGTGTTAATATAGCCAAGGCTTTGGAGGTGGAGTAAGGAAATTAAATATAATTGTTTGGCATGAATAATTATTTCACATTGATAAAACTGAGAGGACAAAACTGGATTGTATTGGATATACAGAATGACAAATCTTTTCTATAACAGCCATTGATCATTTACAAGTGCTATACAATTTGAAATGAATGGATCAACCTTGGGTACAATACCTTTTTTCTTTAATGTGTCTCCCTTGACACAAACCTAAGCAGGTATATACTTAAAATTTTATTTTCTTTTTAATAAAATTTAACAGATTAAATATGGTGTGCTAATGTGCTGCTTCAGGATTTGTGGTAATAAAATGCCAAAGAACAAGCTGCAAGCTGTTGTTACTTACGATACTCAAAGAAGTAATTTTATGCTGGCATATACTGTAATTAGAAATAGCTCTGTGCATCATGATTAAACTAGTAGCTATGGAAACCAAAGTAGATAGAATAAGTGTAAAAGGAGAATACTGAATAAACCAATCATTAAACTCCTTTAATATGTTTATTTTTAATCTTTTTCATAATGCGAATAGGAACACTAAGGATAGGTATTACTTTATTTTTCTTAACCTTTGTGTGTTTGTAAAGAAAAATATTCATTCCAAACTGCCTCTTAGCAAAGGTATCAGATTTTGGTTTCACATTAGAAGTTCTAATCTCACATAATCTTAAATAGTAAAAGCACATAATTTTTTAATGACCCATTTTGCATTAAACAATTTTATGTGATTTCAAGAGTATATAATCTCCATTGTACTCCATCCCCTTAACCATTCTGATAGCCATTCACTGAACATACTCCAGTTTATCAGTCTCTTTAGGTGGCTGGGTGGGGAGGATGGGCATATTTCCACACAGTACTCACCTGATGCAATTTCAAGTGCTGAATGACGGGGAAGAATCACTTCCCCTGCTCTGCTGGCTACAAGTACTGTGGCCAACAAGCAAGCAGATAGCTTTCATCACACAGTGCTGACTCATATTTCAATTCTTATTCACCCTCAGGTCCTTTACTGAAGAGCTACTTAATGGCCTTCAGATAGACTTAAACAGCTTCCCAGTATGAAAGACATGACACTGACATAGTCAGAAAAGATTTTGTCGTTGATTGGGATCATATTTTGAAATGAAACAATCAACTGGAAAAAAACTGGCAAGATAATTAATACAAAAGCAAGCAAATTCTTACATACACAAGTCTCCCTTCCAGAAAGCATTCACTTCAAAAAGTTCAATTTCATCATTCTCAGTTAAGCATTTTCTTGGGCTACTCTTGAAGTCACATCTTCATCAGTAGGAGTAGGTAATCATTTCTTCCTAACTTTGGCAGAAAAAAAAAAAGGTTACAAACATAAAGCCAAGTTTGGGTTTGGCTTTGCCACTGTATTTTCACAACTGAAAGTGAAGGAAACTTAAAAGTCCATAGCTATAAAATCATGCTGATTAGCCATCCCCATTTCTAACAACATATGCAACTTTTGCACTGAAAGACTGGGGGAAATGTCCAATTAATATCTTTACTATGTTATTGAAATTACTAGTTTTAGAAATCAGTTACAAAAATGTACCTGTTACAGTACAGGAAAGTTATCAATGGTTGTTTTAAGGAGAAAAATAAACAATAAAGCTTCAGTAAAATTAATTAGTATCCAAGATGTAGAAATCATGCCCAGCTAGCATACCCATGAAATTTTACGTGTTCTGTTAATAAAACTGAGAAGTCCTAAGCACAGAAGTCAATAGCAAAATATTCACTATTTTTTCCTAAACCAGTATCAGTCCCTTCATTCAGTCACGCTGTTCTCATTCTTTCCCCACGCCAATAACTTCAATGATTGCACCAGCTTTCTCATAGAGTATCAGAGCAAATCTGACAATAACCAGACTGGTTTCACTATTAGGAACAGGGTCAAAATTACTCAAGAAGGGATTTTTACCAAATTTGGGCAATTCTGTTTTCAAAGATCATCAATGTGTTGCATATTTTGCAATCAACATTCTAGAACCAGCCTTCTCCAACATACTCCCCCCTACTCACTAGAGGTAGCATATTTTACTTTCATATTTTACTTTTTTTAACAAAAAACAATCATTACTGCAACTTTATTGAGTTTATTGAGCCTACCCACCTCAACAATATCTGAAGCAACTGCTGAACTGCTTCATATGCTTCAAAAAACATAAACAATCATCTACGAGGATTAAATAAATATTTCTCGTGGCAATAACCAAGGCAAGTTGATGTGCCGCTAGCACATACCAGCAGTCATTACTGTTTATCTACAGCCAGTCCTGGATCACAACAGTGAGTATCACCATTAAAATTCGTATCACCCTTTCCATGGCTCTGCTTTTACTAAAAACATCTCTATGGTCTATAAGAAAATAAACTACTAAATAAAGGAAAAGTAATATTATATAGGTGGCAATTGAAAAAAACAGTGCTTCTAGACAGGACTATCATCCTATACGCAAAGCATGATGGTTGATAACATTAGAAACATGCACAAATTAACAGAACTATGTTCAAGTTAAAAGCATTGCACAAATAACTGACATTTTTAGGTTTGTTTATATAAAATAAATACAGAGTACATGCTGGCATTTTGCAACTTGCAGTGCATGATGACTGGCAGTAGCACAAGCAGATCTACATGAAAGAAATCAGTTGCTAAGATTTTATCTTGAGTAGTAGAGAATACAGTATAAGGGGATTGCACTTGAAACTAGTAAAAACTGTGACATCAGTAACACATTTGCTTGTCCTTCATTAAATGGGAAGGATTCCATAACAGGAAGAGTCATACTATGTAGTATTATACATTATTTTCTTTAAAAGAGTGCCATTTAAAGGTTGTGACTGACAGGGACAGAATTTTTTCACTTTTTCCTTTTGCAGGTATTATATATGAGCTATTCCTCAGCAAGATTCCAGACTGCAGTTTACAAACTCCAGCTTACAACACAGCATTTCAAAAATGAACCTGAAATCAGCAATTCCTTGATTGGAAAATGAGGTTATACCATTATAAGCAATCTTATTCATACAAACTTTGTATGCTTTCCCACGTTGATTACCATATTGCCATCTGCAGTGCAATCTCATGCTGTCCCACAGCTGAAGTCCTTAGAATAAAAATTCCCTACATTTCCCTCATACAATTCCTTTTCTTTTTATGCCAAGCATGATATGTAAAGGCTTCCTAAGCACATAACTATGGATAAGTGTGCTAACCTGAAGTCCAAGGGAAAAAAACTGTCCCTCCCTGAGGTTTTCATAGGGACTGAGATTGAGAAGCTGAGGTGCTTCAAATGGCTTGCTGGAAAATAAGGGAAGCTGACAAGAAAGACATAATAAGGACGTTGATAAGGACTACCAAGAGATACTATCCCATTTCACAGTATCTAGACCATCTGAATAACCAAGATGCACTATCCAACCAGAAGAAGGGTGAATGTGATAATCAGTGAAAGTGACATGATAAGCTCTTTTGTCTTTCCTCTCCCCGACTTTCTCCCTTCTTCTCCCTCTCCCCACTCCTGAAAAGTATTATTTGGTTCTCTGCCTCTACAAAGAGATAGAAAATGCATATAGTGCCCATATGATTAGATTTAGTTTCCCTGATTTTTGAGAAAACCTATGAGCTAATTCTGCTAGTGGTTTAACAAAAGTCCCTTGAATTTTAACTCAGTCTGTTGCAATTAATGATGACATGTCAGCAAGGTGATTTTAAAAGACTTGGGCAAAACTTCTTTTCTCTTCAAAGATGCTGAGAGAGAGAACTTTTTTCCAGGTTGTAGTCCCATAAAACAAGGTCAGCCTTTGCAGTGTGTGTTTTACATTGCTCTTACTTACTGGCTTGATATGCATTGGCTTCAACACAAACTGCTCTCCTCCATGAATCAAATCAACTCCAATCAAGGGGGAAAAAAGTGGTCAGTTTTATGTTGAGGCATAAAAAAAATCAACAATTTTGACTTCAAGAAATTCCTGTCTAATGTTAGGAACTGTGTTGTCTTCTTCGTGCTCCCCTATGACTTGATCTCAGTAAGACCTCATCCTAACCTACAGATCTCCATCTGCAGGCAAGCAGATGTACCCACCACATTCAGCACATCCTGCTAGGAGAAAAACTTGATCAAATTGGCTTTGCTTTCCTCCTCAAAGAAAAGGTATTTCCACTCACTTTAAAAGCAGATTAGGTTGTCTGGTTTTTTTCTGCAACAGAGTTAAAAACTACAGGCTGCTAGAAAGGGAAAGACTGAATTAAATATAGCAAAGTAAAAGCAGGAAGCTAAAAGGCAAAATTATTCTGGATCATAGAATCATAGAATCACTAGGTTGGAAAAGACCTCTTAGATCATCGAGTCCAACCATAGACCAATCATGTTCTCTCTTTCATTATGTTCCACTGTTTTTTAATGCTCTCTCGTTAAAAACTGTGCTCTGCTTTTCAGCAGTTCCCAGCGAAGAAAATTTACAACTAAAAGGAGACAGATGACGTGAAACAGCTTATACAGCGTTTACAACCCTGTACGAAAAGCATCCCTCCAACTGCCTCTGAAGCCTGCGGGGGCGCAGCGCTCCCTGCTGGACCTGTTAGGAGCTCTTGGAATATGGTAGAGAAAAAAGGGGGTGTGGGGTGTTGGTAATAAGTGCTTCCCAAGAGCCACTCATAGCTGGCCAGCTCTTAAAAGGGGAGCTTCCTACTGATAAGTGGCCAATGTTTGAGCTTGTGTATTATTCAACAGTAATAGTCTGAGTTAGTATGTCTTATAGTGGTATGTGTCTTGAGAAATGTTTTTTTTTCTTTTTCTATAATGGGACTGATGAATGGCAAATGTCTGAATGTGTGACTTCATCTGTAGCAATTGTATAACCTTGCATACCCTATAGTGGTATATGCCTTGAAGTATGTTTATCTAAAGGGGGACCTGCTGTGCAAGGAACTGGCATCCCACAGGACAAGATAAGGAAATCTGGAATCCACATTGTTGCTCCAGCAGAAAAAGGACTGTTTTTCTCAAAGTTTGGGCTGCACCCCACCTCTAGCCTTCATCTTTGTCCACAGGACGGGGTTCTCAAGCCACTCAATGGACTGTCTGCACATGAGAACATGGTGTGAAGATATATTAATGACTCTTCGAAAAGGAGTGAGCATGCAATACCAGATGATGAAACAAATATACATGTGAAGACATTTTACAAGGAAGAAGGGTTTGATAGGAATAAGGGAATGGTTGGACTCGATGATCCAATGGGTCTCTTCCAACCTGGTTGTTCTATGATTCTATAATTCTATGATACTGTAGGCCTTGTTGATATCAAGCAACTCTGACAAGACCTTGAAACAGAAAGCCAAGACAAAAACAAGAGCTAGTCCAGTGGGAACAAGTACCAACTAAGAGAAAAACAAAAGAAGAAAAATATCAACATAGTTAATTTTAGTGTAATTTATTTTTTTTTTTTAGCGTGTGCAGTTGTTTACCCAGTAGTAGCTTTATGGACAGCTACCTTGGGTAATAATACACTGTAAATAGTCTCGTGGACAGCCTGTTACGTAACCCAAAAGGATATATAAAGGGTCTTCAGTCCATCAGATTGAAGTCCGTGTCTCAATTCCCTCGTCATATGCATAGATCTGTAATATAAGATGCATAGTTTTCTTGCTTAGCATGCGTGTTTTTGGAGGATTAATTTCCCCACGCATCCAGTGCTGCTACTAAAGAAATACCTGATTAATAACGAGCGATTCAGCAATTTAACCCTATTTCAATGTGGCATTTTATTTTATGAATCATCAGCAATTGGTTAAAAAGGAAATTGTGCTGTTGCCTTTCAGACTATTTTCATGTGTTTACACATATACATTTTCTGGTTTAGAAATTCCAGAATCTAGGCAGTAACCATGATTTTTTAAAGACTTCAATAATCTGAGGAAGACCCAGCCACAGAATATAAAATACTCCTTCAGAGAGTTTTCTAAGTATTCATAAAATCAAAATTCCATTGTTGCACTAACATACTTAAAATCATAAATATTATGAAGAATAAGCATTCATTAGCAGATTAAATTATTAAGTAGAATAACTAGTCCAAAACCTGATGGGCTCCTCCAAAAAGTATGACACTAGCCAGCACAAAATTAATTCTATTTTTTTTTTACTAAATGGCAGCAACAGGTAGGTGTTATTCTTTAAGCACTCCAAGTAAGCTATCAAGACTTACCAATACAAATTCCACTAGTGGAAAAACAAAACAGTGTTTCCATAGGAAACTGGTTTATTTTATGGGGCTATTTTCCTGTCAGAAACGTTCAACTTCATGCATTACAGAATAAACATACACTTGTTTTTGTCAGTGCAGAAGACAACTAAAAACTTATCCTTTATACAGTAGAACATCCAGTTGGAATGCATCTCTTCTTTCACTAAGCCTTGTGGACAGAAAAGAACATGAAAGCCCAAGAACAAAACAGATTTAACAGCTCTCTGGCTCCCAGACAAATTCTTAATGCAACCAAGGAGTTTTTAACTACTGTAGTTATACATTATCAACTGCTGGCTCAGAAACATTGATACATAGCAGCACCTGACACTAGCAAAATTTCTAGTGTAGTTCTTATTATAAATTATCGTATTGATATATGCTAATTTAATAAAATTCTACTAAATTATGAAACAATAATAAATAAAAATATTAATATTAATAAATAATATTCTTTAATAAAATATGAAACTATGTATTTTCAAAGATAATAAATGTGGATTCATTCTAAAACTCGCTGTTAATTGACTAAGTGACACAATAATTATGCACATATTCTCAAAGTATTCAACTGTTTGTTTCTATTAATTTCCAAAAGGGGTCCACAGGCCTCTAGTTAGGTCAATCACTTCTGCAGCTTTCCCAGGCGTAAAAGGGACAAAGATAATTTCTCCCTGTTCCAATGAAGACAGAAAGTTAACAGCAAAACTCCTGGTTTGGTGTTGAATCTAGCTATATATTTTAAAACATTGACATTCATCTGATGTTTGTTTTTCCAAGTCATTAAAATAATTTCAGTTTATGTTTTATTTTCTGTTTTGGTCATTCTTCCTGGCAAAGTAATTTTACTTGATGTTAAAAGTATTAGAAAATATTACTCACATCTGAAATATATATAGATGATGAAGTTGCAAAACACAATAGAAAGAAGCAGCTCAAAGAGTTGAAGAAAAACTCATAACTTATGAATGAAGAATCATGTGCAGACTGAAAGAAATTTACATTCTTGACATAATATTAAATCCATGAAATAATGAAGATCTTATGCCAACTACTTAGAACTTTTAAAATATTTAAAATATAGGCTCTCAGTCTATCCCCAGTAACTATCCCCAGAACTGCTATTTTAACTTCTATCAATGAATGAATAAGACTGACACTGTAGGTATGATTAGGGAGAGAGACAGGATACATAAGTTCTGTGATCAACTGATTTTTTATTCCATATTTAAGTAAAATGCTTTAAATGAAAGCAACATATCACTGCAAAAGTACAGAAGTCTAGAAGCAGACATATGCTTTCTTGTCTTGCAAAAGTTTTACATAAAAGAAGGAAAATAGGCTTCCTGTGCTTTTGAAAGTTTCAGATTTTCTTATAAGGGCTAGTGAGATGTTAAAAGGTTATTTTAACACTGATGGTTAATGTGTCAGTCTGAACTGTCATCATGTATTTCTCTCTTTCTTATTAATCAAATAATTTAGAGTCACACTGTTCTGTAGTTTTAGCATTACATCTAAAAAATGCAAGAACTTATGATGTCTATATAAAAGAAATGTAATGCTCCAAATCAACCTGTTGGCATTTCCTCTAGATTTGCCATACAACAATCTAAGATATGCTTATACATATAGGAAATACAACCTGTCTTTCAACTGAGTAAGTTGAAAGAGGCCTGGGCCCAAGCTGATGGTTCGTGGATCTCAGAAATAACCACCCGTCTTTCGACTGGGCAAGATGACAGTTCATGGATGTGGCACGTGACAATCCCTTCTTTCTCTCTTCCTTGGCTTTATTCTGCTCATCCTCTCTGCTTCTTATAAGGGTCACCACTATAGACAGCATGCACTTGAGTTTTGGATTCGAGTTCTCTGACAAATGTTTATGTCATGGGGTAGAATGTAAAGCCTGACTTGGCTTCTTGCTCTGCCTTAAACTTTTTGTCTGAAGGCTGACCATTTGCATGTTTGTTTTATGGCACCAGCAATGAATAGTGGAGGTGGTGCAGCAGCAGACCTCCCCAGGGACGGAGCTTGGGATATCACCTGAGGGCCTTGTCTGTGGCACCAGATTCAATGGAGGGGAGTTGTAGGAGTAAGCACCTCTCCACCTTAACAGGTTAAGCTCAAAGTCTGGATATGGTTGCTACAGGGGGAGGCGATGCAGGGGTGGGTGCTGCCCTCCCAATCCCTTCCTCCACTCATCAGACTTCCTGGGCCACAGCCTCCCAAAAGACAAGTGGCAAGACCACCCCAACTGCTGCTGAGGAGAGACTACAAGGTAGATTTAAACAGTGGGAAAAGCACAGCAAAGGAAGAGGGTTAGAAGCAAATAATTAGCTATACATTTGGTCCCTGAAGGGTTACTCAAGGATAGAACATGCAGTCGAATGACTGAAAGAAGTAAGAAGCAGGCAGAATAGAAGAGGAGAACAGAAGTTCATGGGCAAAATGTTATGAGCAATAGAGAGATGATTTCACAGATCCAGAAGGGAAGAGATCAGATGGTAGCTCTACAATCTAGTACATCAACAGTGAAAAGGGGTCACCTCAAAAATGAAGTTCCAGCACAAACAGAAAACTCTGACTCCAGGCAATTTCCAGTGTCCTCTCAAAATCGCAAGGTTGGCCCCCATGCATGTCACAAACTCTGCAGTGGCAGCTTGCAGCACCCATTGCATGACCCTTGCTCATACCATGCAGCCCCAGTGCACATCCCAGTCCTACTGTATGCCCCAGGGAGTTCCGTGGCCTGTGCACCCACCAGCACTGGACATGGCATTGTATTTGAACTCATCTAAGCCTACCGAATCTGGACCCAGATTTTGAACACAACAGAAAGTCTTTCCTAGCCAAAGAGGCAATTTCAATCTTTATGTCTCAAAGTTGGCAGATGCTACGATATCTGACTGCTGCAGGCAGGGACCAATGGGTATCCTGTGCAAGCACATTTCTCACAAAACAATGTGTGGGTTCAGCCTTTATAAACATACATAAAGAAGTGCTCAGAATAGTGTAGATAATCTTAGCTCCCTTTATGTGCTGGGAACCCTAAGTTGTGTAGCATTGAACGGGCCACAGCATACAGCAGGCTATGCAGCCCCTGCCTGTATAAAGGGTTACCTTGTGCTTGTGATTTGAGTTACTATAGGAGTTTCTTACAAGAAAACAACTCTGTCCACCACTTCTACTGTTAAACAGGAAGTATATTGACAGGAGAACTTCGCACTGTACCTTTAGATAAAGGCAAAGCTACACAGGTGGTGCGATCACAGGTACCAAGTGGGAGCAGCCTTGCAGCCTGTTACAATGAACTGGCTGAATCTCATGGACATTGGACAAGCGCAGCACCCCACAGGCCTGACAGCCAGGTGGGACAGGCGGCACAGCCCAGCCCTGCACCTTCTAAGGTTCAATGTTACCTGGGCCAGTAACTCTGCAATATGTAATGGTCTTATGGTCAGGATCACTGGTGAGGGTGGGGGGGGTGTTACATTACCTAGGCTAAAAGTCTGATGCCAGTTAAATATCTGTGGGGCGTATCAGATGACTTAAATTTAGGTCTCTAAAATTCCTGTTGCAGTTGATAATGATCTAATCAATACAGTCAATGGATTCCAGCAAACAATTCATTTTACCCTAAACACCTAATCTCTAGTAAACTAGGCTACTCTGTGAGAAACTTTGAAAGACCTTATAGGACTTCTGTGAGAGACTGACAGCAATGGTAGTTTCTATACATATTGGTCCAGCCCTTCAATGTTAAGTGCCCCAGTCTCAAAGTGCTAGATTTTGTAACTAGAGTCTGTCTGACAGCCAGTTCAGAGTAGTGAGCATCCCATATTGCTAAAAAAGCTGCTTTTTGGAAACTATTGGTAATCAGCCAGGGAGAGTCTTGCACCCCACACTTCCTCAGGTCCTATAGAACCTCTGTAGGCAAATTTAACACATACAAGTCACTAAGGGCAAGTGATTTGATCTCATTTGCAAATGTTGAACTCTGTGATAGGTATTCCATTTTCAAAAATGAATTCTAGGCAATATTAATGCTGCAGCTACCAAAGGAGAACATCAATAGCACTGCCAAGGTAGCAGTTCCTCCACTTAAAATAGCTTATTACAAACTATTCATTTGAGCAACAGTAGAGACTATATGAATTTAATAAAATAACTGGATTAACTAAGCATAGTGAATGAAACTTCTTTCAAGTGTTTCTTCTTTTGACACCATTCACTAAGCACTTCTCAGCAAGAATGGAGAAAAATAATCATCAGTCTGAGTCCAACAGGAAATCCTTTGCTAGATGTAATTGGACAGTTAACACAAAGTAGAAAACCATGTGATTCCTGCCAGACAAAGTGTAATAGTACTTTAGGATGGTTAGCAGAAAAAAAAAAATTCTTAGTGAGAAATTAAAATAGAATTTGCTGACTCCCACAAGAGGTCAGTCACATCATAAGAATAAAATGAAAAACACCAAAATTCTAAGTCATCATTGACTGTGCATATGGTAGAATCTGAATCATAGAATCATAGAACAACCAGGTTGGAAGAGACCCACCGGATCATCAAGTCCAACCATTCCTATCAAACACTAAACCATGCCCCTCAGCACCTTGTCCACCCATGCCTTAAACACCTCCAGGGAAGGTGAAAACTCCATTTCTTACACAATTTAAAGTTTTTCTGTTTTTTTATTGTACTATTCATATTTGGGATAAATGAATCCTGTTTAATAACATGAGTGCAGGAGAAAATATAGAGCTTTGGTAAGAAAAAGTAACAACTAGCTGTATAAGCTTCAGTTTAGTGTTTGGTGACTGAGAAAGAGCAAGAAACAATTCAGTAAGAACCTAAGGTGGAGGTAAGAATAACTAATGCTGTAGATAAGACTGAGTATAATGGAAGTGGATGGCAATAAGCCACAGAATCATAGAATCACTAGGTTGGAAAAGACACACCGGATTATCGAGTCCAACCATTCCTGTCAGTCACTAAACTATACCCCTCAATACCTCATCCACTCGTCCTTCAAACACCTCCAGGGAAGGTGAATCAACCACCTCCCTGGGCAGCCTGTTCCAGTGCCCAATGACCCTTTCCATGAAAAAAAAATTCCTGATATCAAGCCTGAACCTCCCCTGGCAGTTTGAGGCTATTCCCTCTTGTCCTATCCCCTGTCACTTGGGAGAAGAGGTCAACTCCCTCGTCTCTACAATCTCCTTTCATACAGCTGTAGAGAGCAATGATGTCTCCTCTCAACCTCCTCATCCCAAGGCTCAACAACACCAGCTCTCTCAGCTGCTCCTCATAAGACTTGTTCTCTACCCCCTTCATCAGCTTCGTTGCTTTTCTCTGGACTTGCTCCAGAGCCTCAACATCCTTCTTGTGGTGAGAGGCCCACAACTGAACACAAGATTCAAGGAGCAATCTCACTAGTGCTGAGTACAGAGGGAGAATCACCTCCCTGGACCTGCTGGTCACTGGTGGTTTCTGATACAAGCCAAGATGCCATTGGCCTTCTTGGCCACCTGGGCACACTGCTGATTCATGCTCAGTCGCTATCAACCAACACTCCTAGGTCCCTCTCCTCCTGGCATCTTTCTAGACAGACTTCTAGTCTGTAGTACAGCATAGGGTTGTTGTGCCCCAAGTGCAGGACCCGGCATTTGGCCTTGTTAAACCTCATCCCATGGGTCTCAGCCCAGCGGTCTAGCCGGTTCAGATCTCTTTGAAAAAAACTCCCTACCCTCCAGCAGATCAATACTTCCCCACAGCTTAGTGTTGTCTGCAAACTTGCTAAGGGTACCCTCAATGCCTTCATCCAGGTCATTGATGAAGACATTGAACAGGGCTGGACCCAGCACTGAGCCCTGGGGAACCTCACTTGTAACTGACCTCCAGCTGGATTTAACACCATTTACCACCATTCTCTGGGCCCGGTCATCCAACCAGTTTTCCACCTAGGAGAGTGTGCACCTGTCCAGGCCAGAGGTTGACAGTTTCCATAGCAGAATGCTGTGAGAAACTGTGTCAAAGGCTTTATTGAAGTCTTGGAAGACACCATCCACAGCCTTTCCCTCATCCAGCAGCCAAGTCACTTTGTCATAGAAGGCGATCAGGCTAGTTTGTCAAGACCTGCCTTTTGTGAAGCCGTGTTGACTGGGCCTGATCATCCGGTTCTCTTGCATGTGCTTCATGATAGCACTCAAGATCACCTGTTCCATGACTTTCCCTGGCACTGAGGTCAGACTGACTGGCCTGTAGTTCCCTGGATCCTCCTTGTGCCCCTTCTTGTAGATGGGCACAACATCAGCCTCCAGTCCAGTGGAACTTCCCCAGTCTTCCAGGATTGTTGGAAGATGAGAGAGCTGGGCTTGTTCAGCCTGGAGAAGTCTCTAAGGAGACCTTATAGGAACCTTCCAGTACCTGAAGGGGGCCTATGAGAAAGCTAGAGAGGGAGTTTTTACAAAGGCTTGTAGTGATAGGACTAGGGGCAATGGCTATAAACTGGAGAGGGGAAGATTTAGACCAGACATTAGGAGGAATTTCTTCATGATGAGAGTGCTAAGGCACTGGCACAGGTTGCCCAGAGAAGCTGTGGATGCTCCATCCCTGGAGGTGTTCAAGGCCAGGTTGGATGGGACTTGGGTAGCCTGGGCCGGTGGGAGGTGTCTCTGCCTATGGCAGGGGGGCTTGACCTGGCTGATCTTTAAGGTCCCTTCCGACCCAAGCCATGCTATGACATCGCGCGCGAGGCGAATAACAGGCCCGCCCCAGTGCTCTCTCATGGTCTCGGTAACAAAAACACAACCCCAGTCCTCTCGTGGACACCGAGCTGGGGGTTCGGCGGAGCATCCGCCATCCCGTCGCTAAGCAACGATTGTTCCCCTCCCGCTTCCGGCCGCCGCCGCTGCTCCGTCCAATGATCGCGGCGGGGGCGAGGCCCACGGGTCGCCCGGGCGACGGCGCCGTTTTCCCCTGCGCGGCGGCCGCTGCGCGCGGGCAGGTGAGGCTGCGGGCAGGTGAGGTTTGGGGCGGGCGGGAGAGCCGCCGTGGCTGTCGTCGCCTACCTGTAGCATCCCGGAGCGGGGCTGGCGGTGTCGCTGGGGTCTTTGGTTATTGCGCGTCTCTTGTACCTCGTGGAATCGCTCGGTTGGGAAAGACCTTTTGAGGTCATCGGCTCCCATCGTGCCTACTGAACCACATCCCTCTGGGGTTCTTTTAAACGCCTCCAGAGGTGGTGACTCATTCACCTCCGTGCTGAGCCAGAGCCCAGTAAACCTTTACGTGAAGAATTTTTTCCTGATACCTAATTTGATCCTCCGCTGAAAGGAGGCACAGACAGGCTTGTGTGGAAACATCAAACTGATTAATCGTGAGAGCAGCGGTCATTAGGAGAAGCAAACTGCGCGGAAAACGCTTACCCGGGAGGGAGGGAGAGCTTTGGGCTTGTTTGTACTTCAAATGCTTTTTTCCTGCTTGGACAAGTGCGGGAGGAGGGAGCAAGAATTGCTTAGAGAACCAAAAGAATTATTTGAGTACAAAACGATGGGCTAAGCAAACAAACTTTATGAAAACAAATTTAAGACAGCAGACTCCACAGATGAAAAAAAAAATCTGTCAAGTTTTCTACATTAGATAAATTCCTCTCATATTTTAAGAGATGTTGCTTTACATAGAAGTGATCATGTGACAGTTTCAGAAACTATTTTGGAGGGCTTGAAAATACTAAGCGTGAAATCAAAGTCTGAGGTCTTTAATTACTTGGAATGCTGTCCTATATATAATCCTAGATTTCGAAAGTCAAACAACAGTGTTTTTAATAATTGGCTTGACCACTGTGTGATGTAGAACATAAATTCCCATTTCAAGACCCTAAATTGGTTGTTTCGAGAATATCTTTCTGGTGGTCATGCATTCATGGGCTAGGGAGTGTATCTTTCTAACTAATTTTAGGGTTTAAGTCTCTTCTGTGGTAGGAATATAGAGCTTTCTGGTTTTATGCCTCATTTAAAGATTTTATCATTACACTATGCAGTTTCATGCTATTCATAAGAGTATTTAGGGGAAGAGTTCAGATAATAAGCACATATAGTAAATAATCAGATATTCTCTAGACTTTAGCAAAGTATTGTTTTGCTTAATTTATTCAGAATAAGGCATGTTTCCCATTGTTTTAAATTAAGTTCTAGTTGCTAAATGTTGCACTTCCTAATTTTTTTACAGTCCTAAAATAGCAGAAATTTACTTAGGTTGTGCCATTTGCAAGTAGATTTTTTCCTGATTAAAGGCACAGCTGTGTATGTTACTGATATGTTTTAAGGTTTCTGTTAGAGAACAAGTGCTTTGCACAAATCTTGGGAGTATTGTTTTACTTCTGATTTTTTTTTTTTTTTTTTTTTTTTTTGTAACTTTCTGATAAGGTATCTACTGTCTTCTTCCATCTCTGTGTTTCAACAGAAGTGTCACTCCCTGCATTCTCTTACACCAAATCTTGAATTCTTTGAGTAGTTCGGGCTATTTAAAGGACCCATAACACGGTAATTAATTTGTAATTTGGTCATCTGCTATGAGGAAAACTTTCACATAACTATAACAAAGTAAGAAAGTCTGAGTTTGAGTTAACTGTCTGTTGAACTCAGTGGGCCAGTATTTTATTTCTAATAGTGGTAATAGGAGAGGATAACTTAGGGAAAGAAATATTTCCTTCTTCTGCAGTCTGTGAGTCAGAGTTGATGTGGAAGATTACAGTTACTTCAGCAAATCCCAGCGAAGTTACCATGTAACTCGCGTATTTGATTACATAAGGCAAAAGATACACAGCAGAAGGAGAGAAGTAACTATCAATATAACATTTGAATTATAGCAACAGGTTATGAGACCTGAGAATTCACCTGTACAGTACAGGCAAATTAGTGGCATAGTGTCCTTCAGGCTAGTAATTATTTATGGTACCAGTTGAGCTGTATGGAGAAGAGTGGAAGTTTTGTACAGTATTTTTTTCCCCTATTTAAGTCTTACAGTAAGTCTACCTTGACTGAACCCACTCAGGCTATTTATTCCTTATCCTCTTCTGGCATGGGAGTCTTTGATTTTGCTGCTGTTTGAGGGATTCACTGCAATAGCAGTAAAGACTTGATCACTTTTGCTGACGTTTTTATGTTGTTAACAATTTCATACGCAAATTGTCAAGACAGTCTTGTCACAAAGTGTAAGAACTCATCTCTTGCAGTTCTTTCTGTCATTTGGTGATGTTTTCTATTGTGGTAATGACCTTGGCTGCACCATCATTTATTCTAAGCTTACTTCTTAGAGTTTTCACTTGGGCTGCTTTGTTCAATTTTTATGTAGGAAGCTGTGTGTAAGCAGACAAGTTGATAATTAGTGATTTCTAAAATCTTCATCAGTGATGAATCTTTCTAATCCATATCCAGTGCCTAATTTCTTCTTTAATTATGGGGATTCTCCAGCTTTTCCAAGCAGTTGTTGGAGTGGAGACATTTTACATCTCTTTTGGCTGCTTCCCCTTGATGGCTAGTAGTTTTCCCATGGTTTATCACATTCATTTAACTGATTTTTGTAAGGTTTTTTTCCCCCTCTCCTTTTGTTGTACTGTAGTTGTAGTTTTTACTCAATTTCATGGTTGCTTGAAACTGATCAGCTCTACTTGAAGGTATTTTTGGGAGATGGGATTTATCCCATCCCTTCAATTTACATATGTTGAGATCTCTTATTTTATTTCTGGTTTAGATGTAATTGTTTGTATTTACTTGCACTATTAGACAGCCTGCTTTTTCCTCTTGCTCAGAAGCCTCTGCCTTAAGGAGATGGAAGTTGCCTAGATTATCTGCAGTTCTAAAGCCAAATCTTTTGGAGTTTTGCCTTTTTCTTCCTTGGAGGTTTTATGCTAGAGTTGACTTTTACACACTTGCTCTCTCTCTCTCACACACACACGCACATTGGCAAATCGAGGTATAAGAGCACTAACTAGTGCTACTACTTTCATTGTCTTCAATTCTTTTTCAAGTTGTTACTTAGTGTCTGAAAATATCTGTAGTGGGACATTGATAATGTTGGAATGAAACAGTATATATTGGATCCAAGAGATTCATTTCATACATAAGTTGAAATGCCAGGAAAGAAAAATTAAGGTTTACACTTTCAGGAGTGAGGTTAGTGTGAAGAAGAGCTCTGTAATTTTTTGTTACTAACCCACAGCATGTTTCTAAACTTAACCTGCTGGCTATGAACATGCATATAGTTGCATCCCATTCAGATTTCCCGAGAATGGAGGGCACACTTTTTACAGTCAAATAAGTTTCTTTTTCTGAGGCAGTTGTGTTGTGCATATTTTTCAGGGTTTGTTTTGCTTTTGTGATTATTTGAGCACAGGTGACCCCTGAAGTGTCTGAACAGAACAGTTAAACTGACTGCTCTATAAAAATTCTTAGGGCAGAGAATCTCCACATTTTTAGAGCATTGTATTGGAGACAAACTTCTCAAGACTTGATCTGATGTGCTAATAAAATCAATGTAATCTTTCCCATGTCCAGTTTTAGATAGTTTTCCAAATTTAGAAAGTTAGTATTAGCAGATGAGTGAGAGGGTACGGCTTGTGCAAGATGATAGACAGCTGGATTTCAGTCACGCTTTGGATATCCAGCCTCTCTTAGCTCACCAAATCCATTAACAAATACAAATAGATAATGAATAGAACAGAGACACGATGAAGACCTGAGAGATCTTAAATATGGCCTTGAGCTGCACAGCTAGAGAGAATTATTTCATCTTTATTTTTTTTTTTGAAGTTATGTACTCTGTGGGCTAATTCTGCTTCAGATGCTATTTTTTATTTTCTGTTAAGGGAAGTTCTTGTGTTAAATACATTGAGGAGGTATTTTTGTTATTTCTTATCTGCCATAGAAATGTACCTAAATATAAATTAATTAAGAAGTACTGTTGTCTTAATATCCAAATAAGAAAAATATAGTTAAAAATTATTACTAAAATATTTACTTTAAAGTCTGTTCATTATCATTTCAGACACAGATTTGCACTATTATACCCTAAATTTATTATAATCTAACAAGTTTCTGAAGAACATGTTAGAATGGAATGGCTTACAGTCTAACTAGACAGATAAATGTTATGAGCATGATACAAAATATACATGCAACATCTTTCTTGCCATATTAACTGACAGAATGAACAATCTCTTTTTTTTTTTTTCAGAAACTGGGGCACTTCAGCTTTAAGTATGTCCAAATTTTATGTGTAGTGATAATGAAACTGAGACAAACATTTCTGTATAGACATAGCTTTATGAACAAGGTAATGATTTTTCTCCATATGTATATAGTGTGCCCTTTTGGGGTTTTTTTGACCAAGGAATTTGAAAATCAAAAAGAACTTTCTCCTTTCTTAAGTGTTTTATGTATTCTTCACAGAATTTGAAAGGAGGCATCTGCTAAGCCATAGTAACAATGGTACCGTATATATAAACATACTCATTTATACATATATATATTTAAGAGATGTTAAAGTTATTTTCTTAAAAAGAAAAGAAAATATAACAGTTTAATTGATCATCTTTTTTCCCCCATGATCCAGTTGTGGAACATGCTTAGGAAGATAGGTAATCAAGTCCAATCCACTGCTATTGTTGGCAGCTAGAGCCTAATCTCCTCCATAAACTGATAAACCTCAGTCTTAAAAGTAGCTATGTTTTTGTCCTTGTGTTCTTGTGGGAAGGTTGTTCTGAAGTCTCATCCCAGTACAGATCTGGTCAGATGATGGTCTTGCACGTCTGTTACTAACAGCTTATTCTAATCACTGCAAGGTGGCCTGACTCTCCTCTGTATCAACATGTCCTGAAAAAACCATACAGCTTGTTGGGAAAGAGGAAATAAGGGGAAAAATCAAGAAAACCATCTAGAGCCCTGCTTGTATTCCTGCCATTAGTAGCTTCGGAAGCATAGGGAGGAAATTTTACAAGCTTGGGAGGAGTAAAGAAATTTAATTCTTAACCTAAGGTGACCTAGGATCACCAAGACATAAGTTTGCTATGTCATTATCATGTGATTGCTTATTGCATAGTCTTAATGCAAACATTGTATTTTGGGATTTATTGTATGATATTTAGGACTGTTACATGCTTTGTATTCTCAAAGGTTCTTAAAGCACTAATTAATAAATAAAATCTGAGGCTCTTTAGCTGATTTCTTTGCTAGAGATATCGAAGCAATGAATTTACACAACGCCATACAAGCTATTAAAGTAATTAGTTTTTCTATATCTGTAATTTAAGGAGTTCTTAAAAGTATTTTGTTCTTGGGTTTTTGGTGTGTGGATTTTGCTATGAAGTTATTAATTCCTTTAATTAATTTTGTGGGGTTTAAAATATGTCAAGAGAAAATGCAAAGCTGAAGCATGCTAATCTTTAGTATATAGTCATTCAGTAGATTATTTTTAATGCTCTGATGGTCATACTATGAAACACTGTCAACATGGACTGACAAAGAGTTACTTTCATCTTAGGTGCAGTGAAACTGGAGACAAACTTACTAAAATACTGGTTTCTCCCAAGTGTAAATGTAGTCAATTAATTGAAAAGAATTCTTATTTTTGAAACGTATTTAATGCTACTGACTCATGGCAAGAATACTCAACTTTTTATGGAAATTACACAGACAAATGTCTAAATATTTCTCTGTATAAGATTTAAGCAGAAACATAAAAAGTGGTTAGAAATGTTGATATGACACCATGTATCGACTACGGATAATGAATTATAGCCAATTTGATGGCAAAAGTGGAAAGTGTTGGTAAAAGATAATTTTCTTACCTCTTTCATTCTTGAAGATCTTCTGTTGTAACTGAAATGTATTGCTGACTTCAGATGGGATGGTAGTATCAGTTTGTTCATTCCAGTGGCATATATATCATTAATTTCAGATCTGATCTTTTATACTTTGCTTTCTAGGTGAACTGTATATGTATGTTATATCTAGGAATGTGTTTTAGTATAAAGATTGAGGCCACTGTACTCTTCAACATAACCTTTCAGACTCTTTTAAGGTCATGTCTCTGTAGGCAGCAAGGTAGTACCTTACTCTGATAATAAAAATATACTTGCACTGATATGTCCAGAAGATCAATGTCATACAAATACAAGATAAACATTGAATTTGTTGTTGTTGTCTATTTGTAATTCTTGACTTTTGTAGCACTGAACTTTAACCACATATTGTTCTTATTCTAAAGCATCACAAATTACAATATAACCATTATATTATCCTTCTAACTGATTTAAAGGTTTTGTTTTTATACCTAGTCAATCAAACTTTGGGGCCAAGAATTCAGCTATTTTATCTGTGATACTGCAGGTAGTAATCTCCATAAACTCTCACAGTTCTCAGATTGCACATCCTTTCTTATTATCATATGAGGCAGAAATCATTACAAGCAGTTGGCAAAACCCAATTACTGTTTTACTCCTGATGGGTAGTATTGTGGAGGCAATTCCAAGATGTATGTCCTGCCTGTTGTCCAGGCTTAAGGTAATTGAAGGCTGCCATTGTCAATAAAGTACGTCTTCACTTGAAGTGAATCCACAACTTCCCTAGGCAACCTGTTCCATTGTCTCACCACCCTCATTGTGAAGAATTTCTTTCTGATGTCTAACATGAATCTTCCCCCTTCCAATTTAAAGCCATTCCCCCCTCATCCTATCACTTCATGCCCTTGTAAAGAGTCCCTCCCCAGTTTTCTTTTTTACTTGAGGTACTGGAAGGCCACTGTAATATCTACCACGAGCCTTCTCTTCTCCAACCTGAACAATCCCAACTCTCTTAGCCTGTCCTCGTAGCAGAGGTATTCCATTCCTCTGATCATCTTCACAATCCTCCTCTGGACCCATTCCAACAGTTCCATATCCTTCTTCCCTGTCTGAAAACTTGCTGAGGGTGCACTCATTCTCGCTGTGTATATCTTTGATGAAAATATTAAACAGCACTGGTCCCAGTATGGACTCCTGAGGGACACTACTTGTCACAGATCTCCATCTGGACATGAAACCATTGACCATTACACTCTAGATGTGACCATCCAACCAATTCTTTATCCACTGAACAGTCTATCTATCAAATCCATATCTCCAGTTTAGAGAGGTGCCCAGTGGGACTGTTCCTAGTGGAAAATCTCTCTCAGAGTCCAGAATGAGAGATAAGGAATAAAGACTGCATAATTATGTGAAGAGGAGAGTATGTGGTCCAGTATTGTCCATCTGCCTCAATGGAACTGTAGAAGCTGGCATTCTAAGTATGCTGACTCATTCATAGCCCTAAAACACAATACCATTGTGACAGTGAGGGACTTGGTGAGGGCTGTGGACAATCTGGACAATGCTCTTGAATGTGTGCTAGCAGGACTTCAGGCAGGAAGGAAGTCTTCCAGGTAGGACGAGCCCTGCTGCCAAGATTTGAAAGCAGCACCTATGGGATAAGATATTTTGGATTAGAACTCAGATATTTGGGTTAGAATCCTCCCTGGTTAGAACCAGGGAGGTTGCGCAGGCTGCCCAAGGAAGTTGTGGCTGCCCCATCCCTGGGGGTGTTGAAAACTAGGTTGGATTGGGCCTTGGGCAGCCTGATCTAGTGGGATGTCTCTGCCTATGGCAGGGGGGTTGGAAGTAGATGATCTTTAAGGTCTTTTCCAGCTCCAACTATTTTATGATTCTATGACTGTGGATGCAGGAGATACTAAGCATTGTGAAATGATGCCTTAAATTGACAGCATTAAACCTGTAATGCTGGGTTTTGTATGCTTTTATTTGGCTTATTTTGTGTATTTTGCTTGTTTTATGTACTTTACCAGAATTGTTCCCTCTAGGAGTTAACTCCTGACCCTGATAAGTGTAAAATTATTTTTGCTGAAATGAGAGTACCTAGTTCCAAAGGGAGGATTGTGAAATGTCTGCAGCATAGGCTCAATCATAGAATAGCTCATGTTGGAAAGGAGTTATAAGTAAGAGCCTTTTCCTGATGTCAGACTTGTGCTTCCACTGATGCAATTTAATTCCAGTTCAATTATTTCTTGATTAAACAATTGACTTCACAGTCTAGATTTTGCATTTATTATATTACAAATCTTGGAAAACAGCTCATTTATCAAGTACAGAAAGACAGAGGTTGTCTGGGTTCTGTATTTTTTTGAGAAACCGGGATTTTTAGATCTCCATAATCTGTGTTGAAGATTTGATAGTTGCTGAATGCATGCAGTCAGGGAAATTTGTATGCTAATGTCTCCTGAACAGCACAGCTGATTAAGCGTGCTGCAGCAGTACTGAATTTTGGTGTGAGCAATACAGCTTTTATTCATCTTTTTACCTCTTGTTTTCATTGTATAGTGCACAACAAAATCTGATGTGAAACTTGGGAGCATGCCAGAAAAGAATAACTAGCTGCAGAAGGAATAAATGCAGTCATATACATTAAACTCTTCAAAGGGAAGAGAAAAGCCCCAGAAGCATTCCAGTGAATTAGTGAAAATTAGGCTTTTAAAATTTTCCAGCCAGTGCTAGTGGCTGTGCCTGAGCCCTTCAAGCTCTGCTGGCTGTGAACAACAGAGGTACAGATCTTTTTTTTTTTCCTTTTTTCTCTTTTAAAAGAATGTTGAACATTAAGATGTTCAGCACTTGCTATAATCATGGCCCCTCCTACTGTGCCAGTTGAAACCACTCCCTACATAATAACCAAAACATTTTACTCCCCGTGATTCTGAACAGATTTACATTTCAATACAACCTTTTGTGCACTGAACCACATTTCTTACAGACAGTACCTTTGAAAAAAAAGGAAAATATTTTTTTAGGAGGCAATTAAGAATTACTCAAACAGCACTTCATTTTCAGTGCTCAGCAGCACTGTAAAATCAAGCTTGAAGCACAAACCTGCTTTAATTTTAAAATACTGGAATATATAATCTAGTAATTGTTTTAATTTCCAGTTTTCCAGCTCAGATTCCAATACATATAGCATTATATTTAAAGCTAAAGTATTTCAAATTATATATTTCTGAATGTAAAGCTTATTGATGTAGAATCATATCACAGGGTTCAGATATGATCTTTGGGCAGCTTGTTGTAGTTTTCAGTAAATTTTAGCACAGGACTCATTGTACTTACATGTGTTCCAGTTCTGTATTTTTTATTTCAACTGTGCTTTCTGTCATGGCTTGGATGACATATATTTCCCACTGGTTTGATGAAGATGATTGGTATGAAGGACAACAAAGAGTAAGCATTGTTTAAATTAATATTTTATCTTTTACTGCCTTTATATTTTCCTTCTTTAAGCTGGTGTTTACTATATTACTAGTGCCAACAGTAACATTCCTGTAGGAGTACTAAGAGAGTATTTTTAGTAGTTTTAAAGAGGTCTTGAATCATAGGCAAGAACATCAAAAATTTTATTTCTGGAAATTAATGTTGCTAGATGGATATAAGATATTGGAAGTTTGGTAGCCACTTGCTTGCTTTTTTCAGCTGCATAATTTAATAAGTGGCAATTCTTTAATATGTAATGAGATAGAAATCCAGCATTTAATTTTATTTTATTAGTAGAAATTAATATACCGTGCATAGAGTAAATTAAAATTATTATTAGTAGTAATTGAGGAAAACAAAAATATTTGGGACTTATTAAATTTACATAGGGTCATTTCCAAGTTGTATCTTGGGTATCTGTATACTAATGTTTTTTCAGGGAGGAGGAATTGTTACTATAGCAATGTTTGCAGAATATCTTGGATTTTTAAAAATTTTTATTAGCTGCATGCCTTGAGCAAACTTTATCTACTGCAGCTTTCATGGATTTATGGTGGGAAGTGAATATAAATCGCATCTCTTTTCATGTATCAAGCTCTTTTATGTAACCATGTATTTCACAGAATCACAGAACAACCAGGTTGGAAGGGACCCATCGGATCTTCTAGTCCAACCATTTGTGTGATTTCTGTTTCTCATTTTGGTGCTATAGTCTCAGCTATAAATCAGAGTGCAGGAGATGCTATTGAAACATAAAGTTCAGCAGCTGTTTAATTGTATGATTGTGTATTACTTGGTAATGCTAGTTAAATGTTCATAAGTAGTGAAAACTACCAGCTATTAATAATTGTCCACTGTTTTCTTTTTACATGTCATTATATGAATGTTTCAGATAAAGAATTACCTTTTCAATAGCTGCTAATCAAGGATTCAGGTGCGAGGTATACCAAGAGGGCAGCATTATCTGAAATTAGAAGTGTTTTCTTGGCAATTTGCCAGAACAAAAACATTCTTCTGCTGATTGCAGAAAATCTAGGTTGGAAGATAACAACAAATTTCTTATGGAGACTTTTCAGTGTTTCATACTGAGATCAGACTTGGTTGTATGTATTTCCTTGTAGCACATGCAATATCTAAAAATTAGTTTCATAACTAGAAATTACTGGTACTATACACCTATAGATGATGGTTTTGTTACCACTGCTAGATATGATCTCTGGGGTAGATTAGATATATAATTCAACGTTATTGGTGACGTACTGTAAGAAATGACAGCATTTCTCCATGCTCTGTTTCAAATCTTGTTATTGCTTTTTATCTTGTTAAAGTTGCACAATAAAAGATATTCTAGTTAAACTGTGGAAGTAGTTAGTCAAGATGCTAAAAAATACTCCTTTGTAAGATTTATCCAAGCCATGATTTTTTTTTTAATGTCAAACTGTTGGCCTTTGGTTTTCTAAGCAGGTTTTCTATCTTGGGGTTGTTTTTTTTTTTAATTTTGGATAAGTGTTTATTTCTGTAAAATACTGTCTCAGGTTGCAATTGCAAATCCAGGCTTTTTCCAAACTTTAGGAAGAGGTCCAAAACTTCTTGCCTTGTGAGGCCAGAGATATGTGGTTAAATCAGTTCTAGTAGTAATTTTGTTCCAAGTTCATGCTTTCCACAAGGCACAAGAGTGCTCTGTCCCCATATGTAGGAAATCCAGCATGACTGAGTTGAGACCTGCTGGTCAAAGTCAAGAACAAGATGGAACTGCCCAGGCAGTGCAAGCAGGGACAGGGAACCTGGGAAGTGTATAGGGACTAGGGACACTGCCCAGTTGTGCAGGAATGGGATCAGGAAGGCCAAAGCGCATCTGGAGCTGAACTTGGCAAGGGAAGTGAAGACCAACAAGAAGGGCTTATACAGGTACGTCAGTCAGAAGAGGAAGGTCAAAGAGAACGTACTCCCACTGATGATTGGGACTGATGACCTTGTATCAGCAGATGAGGAGAAGGCTAAGGTACTTAACAAATTTTTTGCCTCAGTCTTCACTGATAATCGCTCTCCTCACCCCTCCTGGGTCATAGAATCATAGAATCACTAGGTTGGAAAAGACCCACCGGATCATCGAGTCCAACCATTTCTATTAATCACTAAACTGTGCCCCTCAACACCTCATCCACTCGTCCTTCAAACACCTCCAAGGAAGGTGACTCAACCACCTCCCCAGGCAGCCTGTTCCAGCACCCAGTGACCCTTTCCGTGAATTTTTTTTTATAATGTAAAGCCTGAACCTCCCCTGATAGAGCTTGAGGCAATTCCCTCTCGTCCTGTCCCCTGTCACTTGGGAGAAGAGGCCAGCTCCCTCCTCTCCACAACCTCCTTGGGGTTGTTGTGCCCCAAGTGCAGGACCTGGCATTTGGCCTTGTTAAACCTCATCCCATTAGTCTCATCCCATTAGTCCAGCCTGTTCAGGTCCCTTTGAAGAAACCTTCCTACCCTCCAGCAGATTGACACTTTGACCCTGCTTAGTGTCATCTGCAAACTTGCACGGGGGCACTCAATGCCTTCATCCAGGTCATTGATAAAGACATTGAACAGGGCTGGACCCATCACTGAGCCCTGGGGAACACTACTTGTAACTGGACATGTCATGGGACAACAAGATGGTGACTGGGGGTGTAAACCCCTCCCCCTGTAGAGGAGGATCAGGTTTGTGACCACCTGAGGAACGTGAACGTATATAAGTCTATGGGACCTGATGAGATGCATTCCAGAGTCCTTAGGGTGTTGACCAATGTGGTTACCAAGCCCCTCTCCATGATATTTTAAAGACATGGCAACCAGAAATCTTCCAGGGTGACTGGAAGAAAGGTAACATTGTGGCAATTTTTAAAAAGGGTAGAAAGGACAACCCTGGGAACTACCGACCTGTCAGCCTCACCACTGTGCCTGGGAAGATCATGGAAAAGATCCTCCTAGAAGCCATGTTAAATCACATGAGGATGGGGAGGTGATTAATGACAGACAGAATGGCTTCACCAAGGGCAAGTCCTGTATGACCAACTTCATGGCTTTCTATGATGGGTTGATCACAACAGTGGATATGAAAAACATGTAATCTCTCTGGACTTTTGTAAAGCCTTTGACGTGGTCCCCCACAACATCCTTCTCTCTAAACTAGAGAGATGGATATGAGGGATGGACAGTTTGGTGGATAAGAAACTGGTTGGGTGGTTGTTTTCAGAGACTAGTGGTCAATGGCTCGTTGTCCAGATGGAGATCTATGACAAGCGGTGTCCCTCAGGGGTCTGTACTGGGACCGGTGCTGTTTAATATTTTCATCGATGATATTGACAGATTGAGTTGCACCCTCAGCAAGTCTGCAGATGACACCGAGCTGAGTGGTGCAGTTGCCATGCTGGAAGCACAGAATTTCATCCACAGGGACATGGACAGGCTGAAGTAAGTGGGCCTGGGAGGACATTAGGAGGCTCACCAAGGCCAAGTGCAAGGTCCTACACCTGGTTCTGGGCAGTACCCAATTTCAGTGCAGCATGGGGATGATGTGACTGAGAGTGACCCTTCAGACTTAAGGTGCTGACTATTGAGAAGCTTGACATGAGCCAGCAGTGTGTACTTGCAGCCCAGAAGGCCAACCATATCCAGGACCACATCAGAAGTGTGGCCAGAAGGTTAAAGGAGGTGATTCTGCCACACTATTCCTCTCTTGTGAGACCGCACTTGGAGTATTGTGTCGAGTTCTGGAATCCTCAACATAAGAAGGATATAGGAATGTTGGAACAGGCCTAGAGGAGAGCTACAAAGATAATCAGAGGGCAGGAGCACCTTCCTTACAAGGACAGGCTGAAAGAGTTGGGTTTGTTCAGCCTAGAGAAGAGAAGGCTCTGAGGAGACCTTATAGGAGCCTTCCAGTACCTGAAGGGGGCCTATAAGAAAGCTAGAGAGGGAATTTTTACAAAGGCTTGTAGTGATAGGACTATGAGCAATGAGTATAAACTGGACAGGGGCAGATTTAGACTAGACATAAGGAGAAATTTCTTTGTGATGACAGTGGTGGGGCACTGGAGTAGGTTGCCAAGGGAAGCTGTGGCTGCCCCATCACTGGAGGTGTTCAAGGCCAGGTTGGATGAAGCCTTGGGCAGTCTGATCTAGTCGGACATTCCCTGCCCATGGCAGGGGTGATTGGAACTGGATTATCTTGAAGGTCCTTTACAGGCCAAACTATTCTATGGTTCTGAGTTTGTTATTCTGTGATTCTATGAATCTTGGTAGGTGTGAATACCTTCATGTTTTTTAACAAGATAAATTAATTTTACAATATCTAGTGCTTCAAACTGGTCCCATTGGTTAAGGTAATGAATTTGGAGCTGTTAGTTTGCACACTGCATTTTCATCTCCAGTGAGTTTTCCCACAAAGATGGGTAAATATACCAAATGTATTTAAGGAGACATTGCTTTTATATCACTAAATAGTATCTTTAATTTTTACATTATCATTGACATATTGACAAATATATTGGAATCTGGGGACAGTAGTCTGGATGAGAAATGGCAGGTTTATATGTCAAACATACAGGAGTGACAGCAAGCTTTCCAAATAGGAAAACATACAAACCTAATTGAAGATAGTGACAGTAGAATGAACAGAATCAGGAGACGCCAACACTTTATTGGATGTAGCTATCAGTAACTAGGGATTTGTGTGTACAGAAGCATACTGATTAACATGGGGATATATTATATTTACTTTTGTGTGAATATACACTCACCTGCAGACGTCATATGGACCACAGTTGCTTACAGTATAAGCATATGTTCTTGATTTTACTTGATGGGTATAAGTTTATGAATACTTATAACATGCAAGAACGTCTCTTGACAATTAAAGGATGCTACATGAAGAGCTATTACTATTCTGCAAATATTTTTTCAGTACAAACGGGAAATACAACAAGCAGTAAAATACAGAGTAGCCGAAGCAGAGAAAAAAAGGAGTTAGGTTAAAATTAAAATGGTGTCTGTTAAAGAGCTGCAGTTGCCAGGCTACTGACACTGCCGTTCTGTGTGTGTAGTGCGGCACAGTACTCATTTTTTTCTCCTGCATCCTTTAGTAACTGCATTATTCTGTGAACACCACAGTTTAGTTCCTTCATCTGTCAAGTGATTTAATTCTACAACCAAAGCAAGATTTTGCATTTTTGGGAGCAGCGAGGTATTGGAATGAACATGGAAATTCTTAAGTGGTTTACAAAATTTGATACCCATACCAAGGTAGGGATTATTAGGCATTTATTGTTAAGTTATTGGTATATAGCCATGTCTTATGTGTCTAGTCCATTCAGTTGTTATTTCTAAACAGTATTAACTCTATAGTATACAGAGTTTCAGTGAATTTTTTTTCTATATTTAGCAACAAGGACAGACTTAGGACATTACTACTCATGACAATTGAAAAAAAAGGGTTTTGTTGTCCTCCCTCTTCCTTTCATCTCCTTGGAAACTGTGGGCATCCTTTGGTAGCTTTCCCAGTGTGCACAGTATTTCAGTGTATACTTAAAATCCAATATAATTACTTGTACATCCCTTATTTTGAAATAAAATGCCTTTTTAACAATGTATGGAAAAATCTTCATTCTATAAAAATGCAATGTGTGAAATCATAGATATCTATATTTATTCAGTTATTCTTAATTTCTAGTTTTCTGCCATTTTACAAAGGCTATTCTGATAAATGCTGCTTTCAACATTATGCTACAAGTTATGTTAAACAGAAATCTGTAATGTCTGAAAAGATCTGCAGGAACTTGCTTTAATGCATGGCACTTAGAAGAGAATAAGAGTCAGAGTGCCACACAATTGTAATGTCTTCTTCTAGATACTATTGAACTGAATTTCAAAGCAAATGCTTTTATTTAATTACAGTCTTTGTGTAAAGCAGTATATAACTCTTTACAAGGAGCGGGAGATAGTAATGAGTTAAAACCAGCAAATATTAGTAAATGAAGTGCAAATTCCTTTCCTGTAGTATAGTTCAGAATATTTTACATATATAATTTTTTTACACATACATAAATAGGAAAATTCTATATGAATAATCAAGATTTAATAATGCTTCATAACTATAAACTGATAACTCGATGAAATAGCAATATATGACAAACCAGCATTTTTCATCTAAATGTTGGTCTTATTTAGTAGACATTTTCATTTGACTATCAAACTTTAAAGATAATAGTACATTATCAAAAAAGGTTGTTTCAAATTAAACTTGAGAATGAGGCTTCTATAGGTGGATTTCTGAAAAAACATTAAAGTTACCTTTTTTCTTTAATGTAAATATAGAAGAAAGAGAAGACAAATCTGTTCTTCTGTTTCACATACAGTACTTAATATTACATATCCTTACAGGCATACTTTTAGAACTAGACTGAAATACTACTGAATTACAGTAATTTTTGGTCATGGTTAATCTAGCCTGAATTCTACCTAGTGACCTGTACCTTTAGAAACCATGAAAATACACTAAACTATGCAGATATCTTGATGACGTGAAAAAATACATAAAAACCTCTTCACTGTTGATCAGCTGCATAGAAAACATGGAAATAGTAATGCCAGTAGTGAAACTATCTCCAGACTCAAAGTGCTAGTCTATTTTTTATGATCATAGCAATTGTAAAACTGGTGTAGAGCACCCCCTTCTTTTTGACCTAGATTTCAGCACTTAGCAGTTCTCAACTGCTTAGAATGGTATTTTCCTATAGACTAGTTTTGTTGTAGCTAGGAATAACTTGTTAACAACAGCGGGAGCAAGATGAACCTCATGAAAAATCAATTATGTCTCAGATGAAGTGCTTTATTATGGGTTAATTGGCCAGGCAGGCCAAACATGAGGTAAATGTTGATTGGTCGCTTCTGCCCTAGTAAGAAGTCTTCATTGGCCACCGCCCAACCGCACACAGACACCCCGACACATGCGCGTGCACACACACACAGTCTCTCACTCTCTCTCACACACACACTCACTCTCTCTCTCTCTCACACACACACACTCTCACTTTTTTTCTCACACACACACACACATACACACACACACACACTCTCACTCACTCTCACTCTCTGTCATCAAGGCAGGAAAGGAAGATCTACTGAATGTGTTTGCAGGAATATTTTTTATACAGATTGCTGCAGAATCCTACAAGACCTGTTGTTGCTCTGAAAGAAAAATTTGTGGAATTCTGTTTTAGCATCTGTTAGAGATCTTTACTTGCAATCAGGTTTACCTGTAATCAAACTACAAATTAAGCAAGATTTAAGATAATATTTTCTTACAGATTGAACATTGTCAAATCAGGAACCTCTTAGCTCCCATCTGAGAAGGTAAAAAAGTGGATCTGTACAGAATTAGTCAAATCTGTCATTATTATGAAATAATATTTGTGCGCTCTTAGTATCTAAAGACACCTAATCCTTTAATCAATTTTACATGCAACAAACCTACAAATTAAACCTATGATAATCCAATATAATATATCTAATTTTCTTCTACTTCACCATGGCTTTTTTAAATGTTTCTTATCTGTTTGCTGGCATACATAGTGCTTTAACCATCATTTTCTGTGGAATCAAGGGCAGAAAGCAAGAGTTGTGGTTCCAGGTGTTATTCTGCAGTTTAGTAAACTGCAGTATAATCAAGTAGATGACTTTAATTTCAGAAAAAGAGTTTGCCAGTTATTTTTTTGATTGAGATTGGAAAAAGTCTGTGTTGCAGTCCTGAATTTCACAAATCCAAATATTTTTGAATTCATATGATTGATACTTTAATTGCACAGGAGGGAGCTCTTTATTTTGTAATTTTACTTAGCAGTAACAGAATACTGTGTGACAAAATCAGGCAACAGTCTGGGCAGCCGTGTATCTTTTTTTTCTCTTCATGGTGATGATGATAATTCTTTCAATAAGTTGGATTTCTGTTGACAGGAAATCACTGAATCAGATGCAGAGATCAATATGATCAGCAAGTGTTTGATTTATTGAGCTTAGCCGTTTCTTTATAAACCCTTTTTGGTTACATAACTAGGTGCACACAAGGGTATCTACAAGTGTATTATTGGTTAAAGGTAGCTGTCCATAAAGCTATTACTAACATATTATTGGCTAAACTACTGCACATTACAAGAAACCAAGTTATACTAAAGTTAACGATGTTGATAGTTCTCTTTAATTGTTTTTCTTTCAGCTGGCACTCATTTCAACTGAACTAGCTGCTGCATTCCTCCCAGCTGGCCTTTGTTTCAATCTTTCACAGAATCACAGAATCACAGAACAACCAGGTTGGAAGGGACCCATCGCATCTTCTAGTCCAACCATTCCTATCTAACACTAAACCAAGTCCCTCAATACCTCATCCACCCGTGTCTTAAACACCTCCAGGGAAGGTGACTCAACCACCTCCCTGGGCAGCCTATTCCAATGCCCAATGACCCTCTGCGTGAAAAACCTCCTCCTAATCTCCAACCTAAACCTACCCTGGCGGAGCTTGAGGCCATTCCCTCTTGTCCTGTCCCCTGTCACTTGGGAGAAGAGGCCAGCTCCCTCCTCTCCATAACCTCCTTTCAGGTAGTTGTAGAGAGTAATGAGGTCTCCTCTCAGCCTCCTCTTCTCCAGGCTAAACAACCCCAGCTCTCTCAGCCGCTCCTCATAGGGTCTGTTCTCCAGCCCCTTCACCAGCCTCGTTGCTCTTCTCTGGACTTGCTCCAGAGCCTCAACATCCTTCTTGTGGTAAGGGGCCCAGAACTGGACACAGTATTCAAGGAGCGGCCTCACCAGTGCTGAATACAGAGGGAGAATCACCTCCCTGGACCTGCTGGTCACACCGTTTCTGATACAAGCCAGGAGGCCATTGGCCTTCTTGGCCACCTGGGCACACTGCTGGCTCATGTTCAGTCGGCTGTCGACCAACACCCCCAGGTCCCTCTCCTCCTGGCAGTTTTCCAGCCAGGCTTCTCCCAGTCTGTAGCTCTGCATAGGGTTGTTGTGCCCCAAGTGTAGGACCCGGCATTTGGCCGTGTTAAACCTCATACCGTTGGACACTGCCCAGCGGTCCAGCCTGTCCAGGTCCCTTTGCAAAGCCTCCCTACCTTCCAGCAGATCGACACTTGCACACAGCTTAGTGTCATCTGCAAACTTGCTAAGGGTATCCTCAATGCCCTCATCCAGGTCGTTGATGAAGACATTGAACAGGACTGGACCTAGCACTGAGCCCTGGGGGACACCACTTGTCACTGACCTCCAGCTGGACTTAACACCATTTACCACCACTCTCTGGGCCCGACCATCCAGCCAGTTTCCTACCCAGGAGAGTGTGCGTATGTCCAGGCCAGAGGCTGACATTTTCCGTAGCAGAATGCTGTGAGAAACTGTGTCAAAGGCTTTACTGAAGTCCAGAAAGACCACATCCACAGCCTTTCCTTCATCCAGCAGCCGAGTGACTTTGTCATAGAAGGCGATCAGGTTGGTTTGGGAGGACCTGCCTCTGGTAAACCCATGTTGACTGGGCCTGATCACCCGGTTCTCTTGTAAGTGCTTCATGATAGCACTCAAGATCACCTGTTCCATGACTTTCCCTGGCACTGAGGTCAGACTGACTGGCCTGTAGTTCCCCGGATCCTCCCTGCTACCCTTCTTGTAAATGGGAACTACATCAGCCAGTCTCCAGTCCAGAGGTACCTCCCCAGTCTTCCAGGACTGCTGGAAGATGATGGAAAGGGGTTTGGCCAATACATCCGCCAGCTCCCTCAAAACCCTAGGATGTATCCCATCTGACCCCATGGACTTGTGGGTGTCCAGTTGGCCAAGCAGGGCTCTGACCTCCTCCTCATGGACTATGGGAGCTTCAGTTCTCTGTTTCAAGGCCTTCTTCTCTGTAAAATGTTCCTACAGATTTCTTTCTGTGGAACTCATGTAATTTAAAATGCGATGGGTTGCAAATGAACTGCAAGATGAAGCAATTTATAGAACTGTTCCCTCTAGAATCTGTAATATATTTGCTGCAGAAGTCAGGAGTACTAATATTGTTGGAAGAGACAAAGAGGAAGTCTAATAACCAAAGTACTAGTCTGCAGCAGAGCTTTCTCTTGTGATTTGTTTTTCTGTATATTTCTGTTCTGTTGTTGTACAGTTTCCCTTACAGAAGTTTTCAGAGGTTAAACATGATTGTTTCATTTTCTTTAAACATTTAGAACTCAGTTAGAATCTTTAATCACTATAACTGCAATGATATCTTTGAGATGATCAGTCCAAAATATTCAATCTCATCCTGATTTTCTGCTAGAAAAGTACCCAAAATAAGTCTCTTTTTTTCTTTCACACTTGCCAAAATGAAAGAGAGGAATTTAAAATCTCACAGAAACCACTTAATATATATACTCACTACTGTTCATCTGCCAAGTAGATACCCCAACCAGATAAAAAGGATGGAATATCAAATTGATCGTTCAGTTTAATTTTCATCTCTTTTATGTAGTAATTAAAATGAAACTATTAGCATAGTTTTACAAAGTTTTTTTTTTTTATTAAATGCACCTGAATACTAGCAGCATTCTTAGATAAAAATCCCACTTCATACAGTTGGAATCAAATAGATGGAAAGGGATCTGCAGTGATCTGCATATCTCTTGTGAAGCTGATAAAAATCAATGCATTGCAAAACCGACTCTTGCATTTAATCAGCAGTTGCTCCCTCTAAATATTTGATATAGTTTAAGTCTCTTTTTTTTTTTTCCTTTTTGATTCCCTCTCCTTTGAGGGGCTTAGAAATGCACCTAACATTTGGTAAAGTGAACATAGCTCTCATTGTCTTTTAAAGGTTATAGTCTTAGCTCTTTGAACTAAGGATCTCACCCTCGATGCTCTATGTAATGTTTTTCCACATAACATCCCTTAGTCCATTAATCTATCTGTAGTATAAACATTTCCTTAAATGTGACATGCTATAATGTAATTGGAGGGGTAAATTTATTGATAAGGACCTTAACCTGAGCCCATGCTGAAGCACTGAGTGGTATGGTGAAACTCAGCAGAATTTTCCTTCACTGATCTGCACAAGATGATGCTCTTCTGCCAGATCTCTCAGTGATGCAAATACAATTGTTTTCCTGTATTAGGATTTTGCTGCTGGCCCAGCTTAACTTTCATGTACGAAGAGGTTATCTAAATATTCTATGTATGGATAGTGTTTTCAGTCAAACTCCCAGGGCCTTGTTTGGATTGTTATGACTTCTGTGAAGTACTGGTGAGTCCTTTTTGCAGCTATTTGGACCTGTTCTGCTGTTTGGATCACCACTGTTGCAGGCTGTGATTCACACAGTAATCATTTTTAACCAAAGCTGCAGTTGTTTGGCCACTGGAGCTTTGTATAGTAGTAATAAAACCACAATTATTTTTGCAGGTTGATGGAGCAGGCACTGAATCAATTGTTCAAGCCAACTGTCATTTGTATCACATGAAGACTGGTTTCTAAATGAATTAAAAGATTCTGTAAAAACTGATGGCCTTTGCTACTTGTCTGCTGCAAGTAACTGCAATAAGGCTCATTTTGAATGTTTTCTTAAATCACAAGATCACAGAGTGGTTGAAGTTGGAATGGACAAATCAAGAACTATGCAAGTTTTCATGTGCTCTCACCCCTCTATTTTTTTCTCCCAAATGGTTTCCTGTGAATGATATTAAAATCCCTTTCTTGCGAAGCACCTCATAAACATAAGATGTTGCTGTTAAAACAAAAAGGCTAGCTACATTTTTAAGGTACATCTATATTACGTTATTTATGGCAACAGAAACGTTTATTCTGTTCTTCAACATTCTATGCTCCTTTTGTCTTATGCATTTCTGTTTTAAAGGCAAAAATGTCACATGTTAAACAAGTGGGACTTTTAGCTGCTGGATGCCAGCCATGGAACAAGGATGTATGTGCTGCTAGTGGGGACAGATTTGCCTACTGTGCTACCCTTGCTATTTATATTTATCAGGTAAGATTAATTTTATTTAACAGATTAGTTATGTTTTTACATTGTTGTCTATCTCACTTTCAGTAATATTCATTCCTATAAATAAAGCATTTTAGGTTCATGTTTGAGTGCAGTTATTAATGGAATATTATAGTTTATGAGTGAAAACAGGATAGACTATTAATAGTGGTTGGGCCTATTAAATATTTAACACCTTTTCTGTCCAAATGTACAAGAAATTAATTTACTGAGATGTCAGGTTGTTAAATCCACTCTAGATTCATCTGTAAATCTAATACTGTTATAAGAACTATTTCCAAGCCAATAGTACTTGAAATAACATTACAAAATACAAGTTTTTAAAATTAATTTTGCTTTATATTTAGCTGGATCACCGATACAATGAATTCAAGCTCCGGGCAATTATGTCTGAGCATAAGAAGACAATCACAGCCATATCTTGGTGTCCCCACAATCCTGACGTGTTTGCAAGTGCCAGCGCAGATAGTTTAGTGATTATTTGGAATGTGACTGAACAGAAAGTTGTGACCAGACTGGATAACACAAAAGGTATTTTGGACATGAAAATCTGTTTGATCCGTATGATATTTTCATGCACTGATATCAAAAATATTTTAGAGTAAATTTTAAGTGGTTAGTAGCCATATTCTTGTCAGATTTGTTGCAAATAATTTTAGACAATAATGATAGTGTGTTTGAGTAAATTGTTCTGAGCCATCTAGTAATTGGTAAAGAAAGAAGTTATTCTTTTTTCTAAAGTATTTGACCAATTCAGTTTATGTTGCCATTGATTTCTTGTTGAGCAGGCAAACCCTCCCCCATTTTTTTCATCACTATATAAAAGGATAAATAATTACATTTTAAGCCCTCTGTGTTTTCATGATAATGTTACAGAAATGAAAGTGAATAAAACGTGCCATTCAGCAGATTCAAGTATAAACTACCAGTGATTTGGAAAAGAGTTTTTGTTAAAATGCCCTACTTCTTGTCTACCTATGTCTTCTCTCAGGACCTGAAACTGCTTATTAGGAGATTGTAGAAATTTGTGGGGCTACAGGTCTACTTACAACCTTTCCCTGTCCAGTTCTAATTAATTCATTTCAATCAAAACCATTACCTGCCTTTCTGCTAGGAGTACTTGACTCCTGCATTTGCATTCTTGGAAAAAAGGTGCAAACTGGTTCTTACAAGGTTTACTTGTATGTTTCAGGAATTCCGGCGTCACTGAGCTGGTGCTGGAATGCAGGTGATGCAGTTGCATTTGTGTCCCACAGAGGTCCGTTATACATTTGGACTATCTCAGGACCTGACAGTGGGGTAACTGTGCATAGAGAAGCACATAGTTTCTTGTCGGATATCAGTCTGTTTAGATGGCATCCAAAGAAAAAAGGAAAAGTAGTATTTGGACATACTGATGGAAGCCTATCTATTTTTCAGCCAGGTAAAAGGTGATATGGTAAAATATTTATTTTTACATATCTTTCTCTTATTTCTGCATCTATATATGTGTGTAATTCTGCACTTTTTTCATTTAGATTTTGTAATGTATGCAAATATATAAAACTTCTTAGTTCATAGTATTCCTACCTCTTCCATATCACAAAAATATGTTTTCTTAGATGCAAAGAAAATGCTCTATGATCTTTATCTTCTCCCTTTTGTGACCAAGATAATATCACAATTTTTAATGAGTGCAATAAGCTGGTTTTTTAGGGAATACAACCATGATCATCTACTGAACTATACTTCCCAACAAGTTTGTTCTTCTGCATGGGCTGATTTGAATATTTCACTTAGAGTCTTGTTTGTTTGCATTTGTTCTAGAGCCCTGTGCTTCATATTCAAGAGCCATCTGCATTTTTGTAGGTGGAGTCTGATGTCACACAAAATTATCTTCAGGATTCCGTTCTATCAGACAATATATCCACTAGGCACATTTTGCATACTTCACAAATACTCCAGTAATCTGCTACTGAAGATGTCTTGTTGATAAGTTAAAATTTAACGCTCTTTCATAGTTTTTGGTATTAGGTGGACTATTTAAATTTTTTTCTGGCCACTTCTTTTTCCTTCAGTAAAAAACATTTTTCAACTTTGTGAACCTACTTAATAAATTCATTAGAACTGCAAAGAAAATGTTGCTCTTTAGCCTTTAAAGAATAACCTTTCAGGTTTTAGTTTTTAAACTGTTTATAATTTCACTTCCTCAAAATTATTCAAGAAAAGTAGTACACTTTCTCTTGGATCACTTTAAGTTGTTTTTTTTTAAAAAAAAAACCTGAAAATGCTTTTGATGTACAGTGTGTAAAAATGTAAAAAAACATGTAAAAAAACTTTAGCCAAATGGGATTTTTGGTTGATTTTTATGTGACAAAAAAATCACTGATCTGCAGGCATCTACTTAGGAGTTAATTGTCAGAACCAAGTAGCAAACTTTACTATGTGAGATGAGTTAGTACAACAAATTAATTTGCATGCAATTAAGTACAATAAGGTTGCCATTTAAAGCCCAGATTTACATGCAATAAGAAATCTGAGTATTTTAATTCACAGGATTATATTCTTGCAATTCAGATGGTGACGTCAGAGCAACTTTGAAAGAGTGCAGAACAATATTATTTTTCTTTTAACTTGCTTTGTTCACACTACTAGAAAAAGATGAAGATTTTTTTTTAAATAAAAAACATAGATGTGTTTGAGATAGATCACAAAAATGAACAATTTTTGTGAACAGATAAATTCATTAAAATTTGTTTCAAAATTAGGTAATATTGAAAATTAGATTGTAGTACTATAATGAATTATGTATCATTACTGTGGTTACACTTTCATAAATGACTTTAATGTGTGACTTAACATTTGGATATAATTGAAAATGTAAGCTTATCCGAGTTATCTATTTAATCAGCTATGAGCAACTAGTTTGTAACTTATAGTCACGATTCATCTGACTTTTGCAGATGGTAGCTTTTAAAAAATAATGATATGTAGAAAAAAGTAGTATTGGTAGGTTAACTATAGGCCGTCTATTTAAAAAGAAAAAAAATTAAGGAAAAGACACAAAGAATTGGTACTATTCATCAGTCATTAATGAATATAAGTGGATCTTGGCATTTATCATTATATGACAATTGTATTCTTCAATACCAAAATAGGAAATTAGGATAAAAACTGAATAATGGAAGATGTCAATTCATTATTTCTGGATGGAGGGGTGCAAAATTAGTTTGTTTTCTTACCGCACAATAATTACTTCAGAAATTCATATCTATGCTGTTAATAATTCACGTGGACTGTACACTGTATTATAAAACTAAGAACCAGTTCTCTGTAAAACAAAAAGTGGGAAATAAGAGTCATTTTAAAAATTGTTCTGGATAATATGGATCATCAACTGAAATATGTTTTCATTTGAAAATTCATCTTTATCTGAAATAGATTTCATTTTGAAATAATCTCTTTTCTTGTAAGGTTCAAAAAATCAGAAACATGTCTTAAGACCAGAGTCTCTGGAAGGAACAGATGAAGAGGATCCAGTTACAGCTCTGGAGTGGGACCCTTTGTCAACTGACTATTTACTTGTTGCTAATTTACATAATGGTATTCGACTAGTTGATTCTGAATCCCTGTCCTGCATCACAAATTTTAATTTTCCCAGTGCAGCTGCATCTGTTCAATGTTTAGCCTGGGTTTCTAGTGCACCTGGAATGTTTGTAACTGGAGGTAAGCTGTTTATTTCCTGATTTATGCAAAGTTAATAAATATAGGACAGGGTCTTCAAAATTGATACTTAAAGTTTGGCCTTTATTTCTTAGCATTTCTACTAATAAAAGCACATATGCATTGTGGATGGAGTTTAAATCCATCTGGAGGTGAGTGATAAGTGGGGTTCCCTAAGGCTCAGTGCTGGGTCCAGCCCTGTTCAATGTCTTCATCAATGACCTGGATGAAGGCATTGAGTGCACCCTTAGCAAGTTTGAAGGTCACAATAAGCTGGATAGAAGTGTCGATCTGCTGGAGGGTAGGGAGGTGCTACAAAGGGATCTGAACAGGCTGGACTGCTGGGCTGAGTCCAGTGACATGAGGTTTAACACAGCCGAATGCCAGGTCCTGCACTTGGGGCACAAAACCCTATACAGAGCTACAGACTAGGAGAAGTTTGTCTAGAAAGCTGCCAGGAGGAGAGGGACCTGGGGGTGTTGGTTGACAGCCGACTGAACATGGGCCAGCAGTGTGCCCAGGTGACCAAGAAGGCCAATGGCATCCTGGCTTGTATCAGAAACGGTGTGACCAGCAGGTCCAAGGAGGTGATTCTCCCTCTGTACTCGGCACTGGTGAGACCGCTCCTTGAATCCTGTGTGCAGTTCTGGGTCCCTCACCACAAGAAGGATGTTGAGGCTCTGGAGCAAGTCCAGAGAAGAGCAACAAAACTGGTGAAGGGTTCTGGAGAACAGACCCTATGAGGAATGGCTGAGAGAGCTGGGGTTGTTTAGCCTGGAGAAGAGGAGGCTGAGAGGAGACCTCATTGCTCTCTACAACTACCTGAAAGGAGGTTGTAGAGAGGAGGGAGCTGGCCTCTTCTCCCAAGTGACAGGGGACAGGATGAGAGGGAATGGCCTCAAGCTCCACCAGGGGAGATTTAGGCTAGAGATTAGGAGGAAGTTTTTCACAGAAAGGGTGATTGAGCATTGGAACAGGCTGCCCAGGGAGGTGGTTGATTCACCTTCCCTGGAGGTGTTTAAGGCACAGGTGGACAAGGTCCTGAGGGCCATGGTTTAGTGCTTGATAGGAATGGCTGGACTCAATGATCCGATGGGTCTCTTCCAACCTGGTGATTCTATGATTGTACAGAAAATACATAAGGCTGTAGAAAAGAACAGAAGAGTTCACTGAGAAGTTTTTAATTATTTTGTATTTGTTGGGTACATAAGCTAATAGTATTTTCTTCATGCGCACATTAGTAACAAAATAAGAGTTAGTTTGGGAATATGAATAAAAATTCATTCTACCTGTGGATATTACTTCTTGTTCTCCTGCTTTTATTTCTCTATTTTTAGAGAAAATTGTATTTCCTAACTCCTCCTATTGTATTTCCTAACTCTTTTCTACACCATTGACACTGGGGCTTAGGTTAAGGTACTAATGGGGAAGTGAGAATGTGGGAATATTTTGTAACGAGACAGTTTCCAGAGAACTTATCCACAGAAGTTTAAATAACTGATATTAATAAATATTGTTGTTAATAGGGATATTATCATGGAGATGACAATGCATGCTTATAAAATTCTTCTTAGGATTCTAAGTTTAATTTATTGTCTTTTTCCTTAAATCAGCCCTTAAACTGCATACTTCTGTATACAATAAAAGGAGAGTAATAAATCAAAAGAATAAATGGTTTTGTATTTTTTTTTTAAATCTCAGATTCTCAGGTTGGTGTGTTACGTATTTGGAATGTTTCACGTACAACACCTATAGATAATTTTAAATTGAAGAAAACTGGATTCCATGGTTTGCATGTTCTAAGTTCGCCTCCAAAGAAAAAGCGTAAGTGTAATTTTGGTTGTTACTGAACGCAATGGCTGCAAGGTATAAAAAAATGTTTGTAACCCTCTGCAGTTCGTAATTAAACAAAGTACCCTCTAGTGCCAGAGGACTAGACAAATGTGCACTTCATAAGGTCCTTATTTAGTAGGCCAGGCTTGATACAGGAATTCTGTATTTCCCTTTTTTTAAATCTCTTTGGAATATAAAGCATTTTACTCTTTACAGTTGTTATCAAATAGGGAGAAAAAAAAAACTGTTTATATATTTTGCTTCTTGTTTTTTAAGCATGTTCATCTCAGCATCCTACTAAAATTCGCCATACTTCCTCAACAAGTGAGGCTGTTCCTCCTCCAACTTTAACCCAAAACCAAGCATTTTCTCTTCCTCCTGGTCATGCCGTCTGTTGCTTCATGGATGGTGGAGTTGGGCTTTATGACATGGGAGCCAAAAAGTGGGATTTCCTTAGAGATATGGTATGTTTCATCTCTGTCTTTGGAATGAGAATTTATTTGCCTTATAGGCTTCTAACAGGAAAAAAAAATTGAGAACGAAGTCTCTGCAGCACTGAAAAACAGTTTCTATCATTAAAAAGAGTCTAAGTCCTCTTTTAAGCAAAAATTTACAACTGGGTTCATCGTGTGTTAGGTACACCTGTTCTTCACTGGGCTTTAGGTTATTCTTGAGAATTTTTCTTATGTCCCCTTTTTCTGTTTCCTTTTCATTGGAAGAACCTGAATAATTTTCAGCTGTACTCTCATATGTGTTGGAATGCAAGTTGCTGGTTGGTTTTCTTTTTTCCGTTTTTAATGGTCTTGGTCCCGTAAAGCAACTGAGGTAATATGTCAGGTTAGATTCTACGAATGCATGTCAAGAAATTGACGCATGACATTTCTAACAATATGAAGTTTAAACTACAATGGAGCATAAGACAGTATTTAGAACATAGAAAATTCAATAGAATACTAGAAAACTCATAGAACACGATCAACATAAGCTTTATCTTTTTGGTCAGATACTTCATGTTTTAAAAAACTTTTTTCTTGATTTTTTTTTTAGATTAAAAATTTTAATTCAGATTTTTTAGCTTTCCAGTGGAAAATGCTAACAAGTCCCTGACATTCTTGTTTCAGGGTAGAATTTTTGTCTTTAATAATAATCTGTGAAAGGGAGAAGTGTTACAGGCGGAGCTGTTTAATGCCTTTTAATTCTGACTGATGATCCATTACACAGAAGTTTTTTTGAACTCATGATTCATCTTACATATTATAATTTATTCTAGTGTTTGATCTAGAGTTGGACTTCTGAAAAAATCAAATGTAGTAAAAATGGATTAAATATTTGTTTCATTTAAGGGACATGTTGAGACCATCTTTGATTGCAAATTCAAACCTGATAACCCTGATCTTCTTGCTACAGCTTCATTTGATGGCACAATAAAAGTTTGGGACATAAATACTTTAACAGCAGTTTACACATCTCCTGGTAATGAGGGGGTTATTTATTCCATTTCTTGGGCTCCAGGTAAGAATATTTTGCTTTAGGTCTATATGTTCTCTGAGTTAGCATTAACAACTAACCATCTGCATTATAAAAGTATTAGTTTGAGGCAGAAGAGTATCTTGTAAGGTTTAAACATAACTGAACTATTATCTGAAAAAAACTATAGTATTCAATGCTTCAGACCTTGCTTAGACTTATAAGGAATGGTCTCTGTAATCCATACCAAGTCAAAATGGAGAGAGGAAGATCTTCAGAGCCTTTCTAGCAGTACAGTATGTTAATGATGAAAAGGCTTTATGTGAAGCAGCTGATTAATTCAGAATTCAGATTCTATTTTGTGCTGAAAAAGTGGAATGGATGTCCTTAGTTCTTTCTCTTCCTCCTTTGTGTAGGATTGTAATTGCTGAACAGCTCTGCTTTTACTTTATTAGAATAGGAAGTACTTTTTCTATGAAGCATCTATTTTTTTCTTAGAGAAGTCACTGAAGTCAGTGTGAAATTTTAGTCTCAGAACTGTTTTGCAGCCCACTTAGGTGAACTTGAGAATAGGTTTCTGGTAGTTACTAATAACAGTAGTTGTTGATAGATATCTTTCTTACTTTCTTGTTGTGTTTTAACTCTTTGGACAGTAGATATATTTTAAAAATTCTAAATAATTCAGCTCACCGCCTTTCTCTCCTGTGCTTTTTAACTCTTAAGAAATAATAGCTGATGGGGGAAAAATATTCTGATGGGAAGCCATATGTAGTTTGCATGTGTGAAATGAATTTACACTTATTCCATTTCAGATAGTCTCTCTCTCCTTGCTCCTTTTCACAGATAATTTATCTTACTGTATGGAAATTATGGAGATATGAAACATGATGCTCTCTTTTGTACTTTTTTTCTTTGAAATTTAAATTTAGTTTGTAGTGGTAACTTACATTAAGAGAATAGTTTGTTCGCTGGGGAGGTGCTTTTCAAGTCTTGCATCGTGATTCAAAAAAATAAAAAAGAAATTAAGCTAACTGGGAGTACATGTTTCTAAGTTCATTTCCTTACCATCCTGTTCCAAAAGTTCCTGCCCATCACAGGCAGAAATTTTTCTGCTTCTTTCACATCCCTTGCTCCTACAGAATTCCTGTCCACTTCATACTATTATTTATCTTCATTCCTAATATATAATGCAATGCATGCCACCATTTTAATTTGATCTTTAAAAGCCTTTAAACATAATGATTTTTTTTGCCTATCGTTCTCCTCCCTGAATCTCTTTCTATCTTCTATATGTACCTTTCTGGACTTCCCCTGCATAGATTGCCTTTTCTACCTCTAAAATGTGGTATAAAATAACAGTCAAAACTTTACGTATAACATGCCATTTAGGTATTTATGAAAAAATTATAGCTATATTGGGCTAGAAGTTCACTGTGGTGCAGAGAATATCGTGGCTTTTGGATTAGGCATGAATTCTGTTTTCAGATTCTACCTATGGAGTCATGTATTCAGGTTTTCTGCCCTGTATAGTGTGGTTAGGGATTCAAGTACATACTCAATGGGCTTAGGTGCAGCAGCAGTGCAAGATTAAGAAAACAAAGTACTGTTACATGTTTTGTCATGTTATTTCTGATTTGGTTTAGTACATAGAGAGTTTTGAAAGGAAATGCTCTAATTCCTACAACTTTAATTTTGAAACATTAAGATTGTATCTCTTTTTCAGTTTGTCATATGCATCATGGACATTATTTTCTTGTCACCATAGATGCAAGTCTTTCAGCAATTTTTGAGAATACTTTTTGCAACAATATACATTTTATTTTGCCCTTTCCTCAAAATAGGATGTAGAAAAACAGGTCAGGCTTTTATTGAAATTGATAATTTTGACTTAGTGTCAAATACTGGCCTTAAACTATGAAACACTCTTGTTTATGTCCCATTGATATCTTCTCTTTGTATTACATTTCTTGAATTTAAAGTAGAAACAAATTAGCCAAACTATATTGTGAGGTCTTACAAGTATCTTTCTCTAAAGGAGATCTGAACTGCATAGCAGGTGCAACATCAAGAAATGGTGGCTTCATCTGGGATGTCCCAAAAGGCAAAATGATAACCAGATTCAGTGAGGTAAAATGAGATCCTATCTTCTTTTGTGTATATGAAATATAAGTTAGTTATTCCCTATAATGTCACTCAAGAAACATGGGTCAAAGCTCATAATTTTTATTAAAGGTGCCATAATATAAAAATCTGTAGAATTAACTATGAGGGTGCCAGTTTATCTCTGAGACTGAAGTACTTTTAGTTCTTCAGTCTGGGTTTGTGACATGAGAATTACAGAACACTAGGTGGTGGTCTCCATTATCTTAAAATTGGTCCTGTAGTGTTACACAGCAAAAGCATAAAATTCTTAAAGATGTAAATGTATATGGGCATATAGAGTTTAACAGGTATCAAAATGTAAGGTGATGTACAGATATTTTTAAACATAAAGCCCAGAAAAACTGTTAAGTCCCTGAAGTCTAGACAAATAAAGCTTCTTGAAGTAATATGCTTTATTTAGAATCTTGCCTTGTATTACCTGAAATCTATGCAGGCGTTTGCAAGTCCTGAAACAGTGGCATAATTGTTATTGGCAGAAAGTGCTATTTCATACTGTGTTGTAGTACTCTGTACTATTTTGTGCATTCTTAGTTTAAAGCTGAAATCTTCACATTATATAGACATAATTAACTGTGCCATCTGCATCAGAGGACAAAGGATGCTCTTTAAAAAGATGGTGCAAGGAGCATTGTAGTAAACAATTCTACATACATACATACTTACATTCAGGAGTTTGTAGCACTCAGAAGATTTGCACTTGTACTATTAAATATCTATTCTCAAACATTTGTCAGGAAGATTAAAAAAGATTAAAATTTTCACATACTGCAATTATTCATGCACACAAACTTAATTATTCCAACAAACAGCTAACTTAATCCAGCTTTCAGGTTCATATACCTATGGCTTGCTCATTCTTCAACTTAATGCAGTTTTGTCTCCTGGATCCTGGAAAGTATCACGTTTACTGTCTCTGTCCTCAGTCCCAATTTTTTGGACTTGGATTTTCCAATATACCAGCTATATTGGGGCATACATTATAACGTTATAATGTTATACATTGTAACATTTTAATGTGGTTTTGTACAGTATACTTTATTGGGAGAAAAGGGCCCATACAAGAATAAAACTTAAAAGATGAGTCAATAGATAAGAAAAAAAAGGGGTGAATTATTTCTTATTGATAGGTATTTTGCATTTTTTGAAGCATGGAAAGAATGGAATCTTCTGCATTGCCTGGAGTCATAAAGATTCCAAAAGAATAGCAACCTGCAGCAGTGATGGATTCTGGTGAGTGTTACTGGAAGAAGAAAAAAAATTGCTAAAAGCACTTCTCAAGTCAGTAAACTTTGACAGTGATACTATTAGTGGTTAGTTTTGTAACTGTTCTTGGTGGCTAAAGCTTGGATTCTATTCATCTTGTATACTTGTTAAGAGAGATTTTTCATGATTTTAAGGAAAAAAAATCTTTGCAAAAGGAATAGTGTCTAAGACACTCTGATAGTGAAACTGAATATTGATTTTTATTTAGCCAAGAATATTCTTCTATGTTTCTTATCTGTAGATACAGAGAACACTCTTCAGAAACTAGGACAAGGAATCCCTATTTTAGAATCAAGTAATCGCAGTTGTGTTTTTGCGGTGTATAATAGTTTACTTGTAAAAACCTGCAAATTCCAATTGAGAACAATATAGCAGGTATTGTATTTTAGGACATTCTTAACTCCTTGGTCATTCTTTTCACTTGCTACCCATGTTATTTCAATTCAAACATAATAACAGAATGAATTTCTGAAAACAATCAATCTATTTTTTTTTACTTCTCCTCCCACCCCCACCCGCCCCGATCTATTTGTACCTTAAAGCTATAGCTGTAACTTAAATTTTGGGCTGTGAGGATCCTTTCAGGGAAGGAGGTGTCACGGTAAATATCTTCATGGCACCCTGGGGGAATGCGGACTCTGAATTCCAAAAATGTTTTGTTGGGAAATATATAGTTTGCCTTGTAGTTGAGTGACCATAGAAATAAAGATTCCTCATACTATTTCTGTACACTTTGGTGTTTTTGCTATCTGCCTTATTTACACAGGAGCAAACATAACTTTTAGATAGCCTACAAAGGATGTTTTTTTCCTCATAATATTGCATTGTAATTGATTTCAGTATTATTCGAACCATCGATGGCAAGGTTCTTCACAAGTACAAACATCCAGCTGCAGTCTTTGGCTGTGATTGGAGTCAAAACAACAAGTAAGAATTAACCCAAAGAATTGATACTATTTACTATTTAAATAGATTACCATAAAATAACATAAAGTGTGATATTTATTGTGATATTAGCGCACTGAAATCATTTCTGTTCCACAGTAGGATAAGTCTGTAGCAGCTCTATGTTCCCAGCGGTGTATTTGATTGCCTGACATGTTAATCTGTTGAGCAGTACTAGAACTACTTAACTTTCAGAAGAGGATCTTATCATATTGGTGGGAGAAAAAAAAAATCCCTTTCTGAATATATAAATGGGAAAAAAAAACCAAACAGGCATTGAATACAAGGAAAGAGGAGTTTAGCTGGACTTGGTTTGTTTTAATGACTACTAAGTTGCAGATACAACAGGCCATGAAATAAGCTGTGATATATGTTAATTTTGCAGATAATTATGAATAACAATATAGGAAGTTTTTTAAAAAATAATTTATACACTAAACCAGTTCTGTTAATAGTTGCATGTTGGGTGCTTGGTGAGACTGTAGTGCAAATATTATTCCCTGTGGCAATTAATGGATCTATGTCAGGGTTTTTTTCTGATTCATTATATTTAATTTGGTTATCAGTTTTATCATAAAGATACAAAGGAGAAGCCAAAATAAACTGGTTTTTTAAGTAAGTTGTGAAGTACATGTATTTAAAATAATTTTTTAAAAGAGTACTTTTGATGATCCTAGTAACCAAAGGTTTTACTCTTTTATTTTGCAGAGATATGATAGCTACTGGCTGTGAGGATAAAAATGTTCGTGTTTACTACTTGGCAACCAGCTCTGATCAGCCACTGAAAGTTTTTACAGGGCATACTGCAAAGGTGTTTCATGTACGGTGGTCGCCTCTGAGAGAAGGAATCCTCTGTAGTGGCTCTGATGATGGGTGTGTATTTCTGAACTATTAGGAAACTTTAAAACTCGAGTAGGACTATTAGTGAAACTCAGGTCTTTAGTTGTACTGGTGCTGGCACTTCCAAAAAGTGTGAATAATATGATAGTGTAAATATCTGCCTCTTTCAGATTCTGGCTATAGCTTTGCTTTTAGCTTGATACAGGTTAATTACCTAAAATAGTCACAACTGCTGTAGCAATGCAACTTCCCAAGTGTTTTCCAAAGAGCAGAGTTAGTGACTGATACCCATTACTTCCAGGAATGATACAAGGAGGATAACACATGCCTAATGTTATGACTAAAGATATGAGTGCAAGGTCTGCTCTTACTTGGTGTCTTTCAGAAGTATAACTAAGTATGATCTGTGGAGATTCTAAATGGGTGCTTGGTACTTCTGGTTTGTTCATTCTTATGACATTTTTTTGAGGGAGAATGCATCACCCTTTTTCTATGGAAGGATTTTTCTATGATCCTAAACGGCTTCCCTGGAGAGTATACAAAACGTTGCTGTAAAACAGCACAAGTTAGGAATATTGCCCTCAATTGCTTTGCCCTATATCATCCATTAGATGTCTATGCTTGCAACAAAATCTATAGTTCATAGTGTAATGATCCAGAAAAGAAACTAATTTGACAGCAAACTTTTTATGTGTAAATCCTCTCTATTTCACATAAGTAAGAAATAGTGAATCAAAAATTCTGTCATAGTGTCAACTATGTAATAAGTCTTGATTACAGAGGGTTTTCCAGAACAGTTACACTTTCACTTTGAGGGAAGGGGATCATTGAATAACCTAGTCCCAGGTAACACAGAAAGTAAGCAATCTTGTGTTTATTGTACTTGGTAAAATTTCAGTTCATAGTCAAACTCGAAACTATTTCAGATGACCTTTTGAACACCCAGGCTCATACAGTGCGTAGCAACAGTATGCAAGGGTCATACATCAGCACATCCTGCAGTAGGAAAACATATGTAAATATATGAAACAGTTTTCTAACTTGGGGATTCTGTTTTGTGATGCAAGGTCCATCAAATTACCCCTCTTCTGCACTGGAGAAACTGTAATAGGTAACTTTGCTGACATGAGTTAGCTTTGGTAATATATATAATGTAATAAAATATAGCCAGAATTATGATGAGCTTTTTAAGAAACTTTTAAACTCCTAATCCTGTAGGCTGCTTAATTAACTGTACCCAACTACAGCTACTACTGAAAAAAAATGAAAATGCTGGAAACTACTTTGTTACACCGAAAGAAAAAAATAGTGAGAAAGCTGGTATGAATCCTTCCTCTTTGTCTGTATCATTGTGATGGTATTTTCACAATTTAAGATAGCCTGGTGTTCTCTTCTGCCACGTGACAAATAATACATTCAAAGAATAGCATAGAATATTTCCATTAGAAGGGACCTACAACAATCATCTAGTCCAACTACCTGACTATTTCAGGGCTAACAAGAACTTAAAGCATGCTGTTAAGGGAATTGTCCAAATGCCTCTTAAACACTGAAAGGCTTAGGGCATCAACTACCTCTCTAGGAAGTCTGTTCCAGTGTCTGGCCACCCTTTTGGTAAAGAAATGCTTCCTAATGTCAAGTCTCAACCTCCCCTGCTGCAGCTTTCAAACATGCCATCCTATCACTGAATACCAGGAAGAGATCAGCACCTCCCTCGCCACTTCCCCTCCTCAGGAGAAAGCAGTGAGGTCACCCCTCAGCCTTCTCTTCTCCAAAGTGGGCAAACACAAAGTCCTCAGCTGCTCCTCACAGGACATTTCTTAGAGCCCTTTCACCAGATTTGTTCCCCTCCTGTGGATGCATTCAAGGACCTTCACATTCTTCTTAAGTTATAGGCCCCAGAACTGCACACTGCAGTCAAGGTGAGGCTGCACCAATGCTGAATACAGCAGGACAATCACCTCTTTTAATGGGCTGGTTTTGCAGTGTTTGCACCCCAATATGCAGGTTTCATTTTTCACTGTCAGGGCACTGCTGAGTCACCTTAAGCCTGCTGTCAACCAGTGCCCCCGATCCCTTTCTGGAGGGCTGCTCTGCAGCCACTTCCATCCCAGTTTATACTTGTGCCTGACATCAGTTCATCCTAGGTGCAGAATCTAGCATTTGTACATGCTAAATTTCATCCTATTAATCACTGGCCAGTGCTCCAGTCTGTCTAGATCCTTCTGTAAGGCCTCTTGCCCCTCAAGAGAGTCAACAACACCTCTCAGTTCGGTAACATCACCAAATTACTAGTGACACATTCAATTCCTGCATCTAGATTATTGATAAATATATTAAACAGAACTGACCCTACAAGTGAACCCTGAGGAATACCACTGGTGACTGGTCACCAGCCAGATATAGCCCCATTCGCTACAACCCTTTGAGCTCTGCCCTTCAGCGCAACATGGACCAGCTCATCTCACAATTGGAAGAAGGTTGCTGTGAGGGGCATACCAAAAGCCTTACTAAAATCACAAAAACCAACATCTACTACCTGCCCTTTAACCAATAGATAGGTGACCCTATCATAGAAGGATATCAAATTAATTAAAAGTACTTTCCCTTTGTGAATCTATGTTGACTGTACCTGATGATCGAATTATTCTTTAAATGCCTTTCAATAGTACCCAGTATCCAGCAACCGAGGTTAGACTAACATATCTGTAGCTTCCTGGGTTTAACAGGGGGCTGTTAAAGCCATAGAAAAGAAAGATCTTACATTTTTGCCTTGATTTTCTTTCAATTTTCCCACACAAAAGTCCTAACAGAAAAATTCATTACACAGGCAGGAATATGGACAAACTTTTCTTTCACTAACATGTAACATAATGGTGCATGTGACATTTTGAAAGACTATGTGTGGATGGAATAGTTTCCTACTGTAGTGAACTCTTTGTTGTATTTTGTACTGCATTCTAAACATGAAGGGCATTGGCTCCAGCCTTTGCTATTACAACATCTATAAAAGTATTTCAAATAAATATTCTGATAAATCTGAAGCTTAGAATATTTTTGAACTAGAGAGAGAATCATATTTCAGTAGGTGATTTGATGGACATTGATCTTTCTTACCCTGTTTCAGTACTGTTCGAATATGGGATTATACACAGGATGCTTGTATAAATGTTCTTAGTGGACATACAGCTCCAGTACGGGGACTGATGTGGAATCCTGAGATTCCTTACCTTCTAATATCCGGCAGTTGGGACTATACCATTCGAGTCTGGGACACGAGAGATGGAACATGCTTGGACACAGTTTATGATCATGGTGCAGATGTATATGGTAATATTTTAAAGTTTGCTTTATTTCTGTATTGAAATGCATTTTAAAATATTTTAAAATTTATAAATTAATTTAAATCTAATTAGTTATGAGATAAACTGGCTACGTTTTTAAATGTTTTTATTCCTAGGATTAACCTGTCATCCTAGTCGTCCATTTACTATGGCATCTTGCTCTCGTGACTCCACTGTGAGACTGTGGTCATTAACACCTCTTATAAATCCTCTACAAATAAATATCTTTGTGGATAGGTGTTGGGATGAGATTATAGGTAATACAGGTAAGTAAATTGTATATACCATTGTTTTAATTTTCTGTATATTACTATACACATTTTGTATTGTTTTTCTTGTTATATTAATTTTCATGCATAAATCTTTGTGTGTGTTAGATCGTGCTGTGGAATCTGGTGCTCCTCCTTTGCTATGTGGTAAAGTTTCCAGGGAAATTAAACAAGAAGTGGAAAAATTGACAGGAAATACTCAAGGAAAGAAACTAAGGTGGTTTTCAGAATGTTTTTCAGTAAGTATTCTGGAAACCCAAGGATGTTGTCACTGTGCATGTCTTTCTCTTCTGAAGTAAATGTCTAAAACTGAAATTACTTCTCTACATTTCAGGGATTTTTTTTTCCATCTTTCTTAGTCAGAGCTCAGGAAATATGCAGAATTCAATTCTATCCCCTAACAGTTTTGTACGTGAAAATGTCCACAATTTAATTGTTCACCAGTTGTGAACACCAATTTTTGACAAAGTGAAATAGATGAGATAATTTAATTTTCCATAGGAAAAGTTTGATTTGGCAAGAGTTCACTGTTGAAGAAAACTAAAAGATGTGCTCTATCAAACTACCCTGGAGTTTTTAATCCTTCAAAAGGACATCCTCATTTAGCTTTGAACTGCCCAAGTGTCTGCACCAAAACTACTGTGTTAATTTGCAGGAGCTGTAGATCTGGATGACCCATGCCCCAGTATCTATCTGTTGCTTTTGCTCTTTTTGAACAGCAATATTTCTTATAAATCACTGCAGCCTCCCTATGCAATTGAAGTGATAATCAAACTGCTAGGTCCCTGTGAGTGCTTAGCTGCACAGGAGCTGGAGTTGAGGAAGAACGTGAACAAAAATTACTTAGAACTATAGCCTATTTCAAGCACTGTTGTAATTGAAGTCAATAGACTGATATACACAGACCTAGTTCATCCAAAATACTTGTTTTGGTTTCTAGCTGAATGGAAATATATGATTTAGAAATGCTGAAACACTCTTCCTTGGTTACAAATCTTGATGCTTCCTGTTTTATACAAAATATATTTGTATGAAATTCTTTGTTTTACACAAGTTATATTTTTTGATCAGCTGTGTTCAGTGCTTTTTGAGTCCACAAAAGAAAGTATTATACTTAAACTATGGGGAGTCCAGTAGGAGCTTTAAGGGACTGAAAAAAGATGGAATAGTCTCTCCTTCTGCTTCCCTCTTCCCCTCACCCCAGCAGGATCTTCTACTTTTTCTCAGCTAAGAAATAACTGTGCTTCTGAACTTGTAATCCTATTACTCCAAGAAAAGCTCATTCAGATCAAAAGTTTAATGAATTTTTTAAAGCTTTTAATTAGTCACTCTTTTCTAGACCTCATTCAATGTTAAAACATTGTCCTATTTCTACAGGAGGATTGCTTCAAATGTTAGACAGATAAAAATGGTTTTTATTTCTTTTAAGTTGCCTCTGTGTCCTGCAAGATTTTGTGCATATACAGTTATACCTTATGTGTCTATTTTAAGATTTAAAATTAATATTGTAAACAAAATAGTGGCAGTTAAGTCTTGAAGTTGTTTTTAGGGTTTTTTTACCTGGTGCATGCCTTTGCTTTACAGAAAATTGTAAACACATACTGGAGCAGCTTCTGCATCCCAGCAACTGAATGTTGTATTCCAGCAGTAGTGACCTTGTCAGCTTATGTTCCTTTCGAAGCAAAAGGGAAATGGCAAGCCCTCAGCTATGTCCACACATAACCAAATACTTGGGTTTATGGTTCTTGCTGTCCCTTCACAGCCTTCAAGAAGACTAAACACTTGTAGTATCTTGAACTAATTCTTGTAGTATCTTGAACTAATTCATGTCTCCATAGGAAAGCTTCTAATACTGAAATGGTCTGAAATTGTTTCATGGCAATTGACTGACAAATGTTTTCAATTATCTTTATAAGTTAAAGTTTCTCTCTTGAACTTTACTGCAATACATCTCTTTTCTTCCTTAACAATTTTAGCCTCCAGGAGGCACCAAAAATTTATGGGACTTAGTTGCTGTAATAAAAGGACAAGACGACAGTTTGCTTCCACAAAACTACTGCAAAGGAATTATGCATATGAAACATCTTGTTAGATTCAGAATGGTAAGTGAAGCATGAACAGTATGTGAAAATGATTGTTAATCTATAGAATATTTCAGTCTTTAAAAGTAACATTTAGGGTCACGATTTATTCCATGTCCAAAGATATTTGTGCAATATTAGTTCTCTGTTCTACACTAGTGTGTTAGAACAATAGCATCTTGCTAAGTCTGCATGATTTCATGCATATTCAGTGATGAAGTGGTAGTTACAGTTCATAACTAGAAAAGCTGTTTTTAAAATAATGAAAAGAAATTGCAAAACAAATATCACTACAACTTAAGGCATGAAGCAATTTTGTCTTCGCTATTATATATACTATACTTTTATAGTATATATAAATTATTTGGTTGCATAAACATGAAATTTGTAGTTATGTTCAGATACAAGAACAGGAGATTTCATGTCTGGAAAAGCAGAAATATGCCCTGTAGCTGTCTGAAAGGAGTAGTGGTAAAACAAGAACCTGTCATTAACACAGAAATACAGCTGAAGTGTGACTCAGATATGAATATGAAATTCAAATACTAAGCCATAAATTTAATAGTAGCTGCAAATATGAATATACAAGCAAGCATAAAGGTTGTGCAAAATGTAGGGTAGGTGGTTCTGTCAGGGATTTTCTGGGGATACTAAAGAATCCCATATTCCAATGACTGACTTGGAAGTAGAGGGAAGATACCTATTCCAATGGATCAGGAAATGCATAACTCCCCACTTGCCAGCCTCAGAAGTAAATACCTGCCAGGTATCACCTGTTGTTTGCTGTTGTAGTCTCTTTCTTGCAAAATCACAGATTCTTTAATATAGCATTCTACATACCTTATGGCTCATAATTGGTGCAAGTTTTTTACTGGTGCGGTTAACTGTTATGATAGTAGTTGCACTACTAACACTGTGAAGTGCTATGTGTGCTTCGAGAAACAATTTTTCTCAGCCACTTTAAGCTGAAAAGAAGAAATCGGTTCTTGACTCAGGCAGTACAAGCAGTCTATTTATCCCTGTAACATGATTTCATGCATTTACAACTTGGGTGACCTAGAGTAATCACTGTTTTTTCTGTGGATCTGGATTGAGTGTTTACATTAATGAAAAGTGTTTTGTCCCCTTTTTCTCCTGACTCAGTAACATGCTTAAGAGCTTTAAGAGAAAGCAGAGGTAGGGTGATGCTACTTGTGTATGGCTGCTAATACCATTTTTGACTTCGGAAACTGGATAGTGGCATTACAGCACCTAGACATCTCAGGATGAAATAGGGACCTAGTGCTTTTTTCTTTTTTCGTTTGTGTTTTTGGGGGTTTTTTTCCTTTTTTGGTTTCTAGCAAACAGAATACATCAGAGACTTCAACATGAAAATGATAGAGATGCCAAGTAAAAATGTATAATAACATAATTTGTTTTGAAAAAAAATAGATTCTTTGCCTTTCTCAGGAGCTGCTATTGGTTTTCACTGCAGTTTCCTTCAGTGAAGAATGTTCAGAATTTGTTCTCCATCCTCCATATAGGCTATTGTAGAGCCATGAATAGCCACGTGCTGTCTCACATGCATTGTTGTAAGCAGAGAATTCTTGAAATGGGAAGTTCCTTTTGCCTTTGTTTTGTCTTAATTTTAAATGGGATCCTATTAGATCTTGTTTCTCAAACTCTTCCAGACGGAAAAATTCAGTCTTATCTCTTCAACTATTATAAAAATTGCAGTGGTTGGGAATATAAATAATTAATTGGCCATAGATGAGCAGAATATGACAGATCATGACACAGGTTGAACCTACTGTTCTTATTCCTTCTTTATATGAGCATCATTATAATTGTAATAAGTACAATTTCCAGCTCTATGTGGTTTATGTTCACAAATATTTTTTTCATTTCAAAAACATGAATATTTTATGATGGACATCTAGGTAAGTTACTATTTCATATGAGAAAATGGCTGAGAATTAAAAAATACGTATAGGAGATTAAAGGAAGATAAAGAAAATGCATATGCAACAAAATCCTAACACAGTTAGTTGAACAGTAAAAATAGTTCACTGTAATCTCCTTGTAATCTCTTCCAATTAGCCTTTTCTCAAAAGGGTTTTTTTTCTTAAATGGTAACCTTTGTATTCCATTTTAATGTTTGGTATTAGCTCATTCTTAAGAAGACTTATTTTCATCAGAGTAAACTACTTCTGTTTTTTAACTTTATCCTTTTTTTTTTTTCCACCCTCAGTCCAAGGCACAAGAACTGACAACAATAAAAATGTCCAAGTTTGGAGGTGGTATTGGTGCACCAAGCAAAGAGGAGAGGCTTAAAGAAGCTGCAGAAATACATTTAAGATTAGGACAAATTCAGCGATACTGTGAATTAATGGTAGAACTTGGAGAGGTAAAATAACAGATCATTATTGAAGAACAGTCAAACATGAAGATTCTGAAACCAACTAGCCTAGTAAAGATGCAGTAGCAATTAAAGGGATCTCAAGTCCAGAAAAGAGTAATCTCAATTCATTATATTATTTTTAACATATGCAGTCTAATGCATTGCTCATTCCTTATTTAACCACTTGACAAATTTCTTTTTATTGGCAGAAATATGAAACTAGTGAAAAATAGAGCTGTTTCTCAAAATAAACTAGTCGCATTAAATGTATTGCTGCTTTCTTCTAGTGGGACAAAGCTCTCTCAGTTGCTCCTGGTGTATCGATGAAATATTGGAGGAAGTTAATGCAAAGGTAAGGAGATAAAAATATAATGCTAAACTGTGGCTTCTGTCCATAAAAGGACATAGACAAGTAGGAAGGATGAATTCTAATAGCAGTTTTACTTGACTTCTGTTACTGTATTATAGTGATGTTGCTTTTTGTTCAGTTATTTTTGAGATCACAGAATCACAGAACAACCAGGTTGGAAGGGACCCATCGGATCTTCTAGTCCAACCATTCCTATCTAACACTAAACCAAGTCCCTCAGTACCCCATCCACCCGTGTCTTAAACACCTCCAGGGAAGGTGACTCAACCACCTCCCTGGGCAGCCTATTCCAATGCCCAATGACCCTCTGCGTGAAAAACCTCCTCCTAATCTCCAGCCTAAACCTACCCTGGCAGAGCTTGAGGCCATTCCCTCTCGTCCTGTCCCCTGTCACTTGGGAGAAGAGGCCAGCTCCCTCCTCTCCACAACCACCTTTCAGGTACTTGTAGAGAGTAATGAGGTCTCCTCTCAGCCTCCTCTTCTCCAGGCTAAACAACCCCAGCTCTCTCAGCCGCTCCTCATAGGGTCTGTTCTCCAGCCCCTTCACCAGCCTCGTTGCTCTTCTCTGGACTTACTCCAGAGCCTCAACATCCTTCTTGTGCTGAGGGGCCCAGAACTGGACACAATATTCAAGGAGCGGCCTCACCAGTGCTGAATACAGAGGGAGAATCACCTCCCTGGACCTGCTGGTCACACCGTTTCTGATACAAGCCAGGAGGCCATTGGCCTTCTTGGCCACCTGGGCACACTGCTGGCTCATGTTCAGTCGGCTGTCGACCAACACCCCCAGGTCCCTCTCCTCCTGGCAGTTTTCCAGCCAGGCTTCTCCCAGTCTGTAGCTCTGCTTAGGGTTGTTGTGCCCCAAGTGCAGGACCCGGCATTTGGTCGTGTTAAACCTCATGTCGTTGGACACTGCCCAGCGGTCCAGCCTGTCCAGGTCCCTTTGCAAAGCCTCCCTACCGTCCAGCAGATCGACACTTGCACACAGCTTAGTGTCATCTACAAACTTGATAAGGGTACCCTCAATGCCATCATCCAGGTCATTGATGAAGACATTGAACAGGACTGGACCTAGCACTGAGCCCTGGGGAACACCACTTGTCACTGACCTCCAGCTGGACTTAACACCATTTACCACCACTCTCTGGGACCGGCCATCCAGCCAGTTTCCTACCCAGGAGAGTTTGTGTCTGTCCAGGCCAGAGGCTGACAGTTTCTGTAGCAGAATGCTGTGAGAAACTGTGTCAAAGGCTTTACTGAAGTCCAGAAAGACCACATCCACAGCCTTTCCTTAATCCAGCAGCCAAGTCACTTTGTCATAGAAGGCAATCAGGTTGGTTTGGCAGGACCTGCCTCTGGTAAACCCATGTTGACTGGGCCTGATCACCCGGTTCTCTTGTAAGTGCTTCATGATAGCACTTAAGATCACCTGTTCCATGACTTTCCCTGGCACTGAGGTCAGACTGACTGGACTGTAGTTCCCGGGATCCTCCCTGCTACCCTTCTTGTAAATGGGAACTACATCAGCCAGTCTCCAGTCCAGAGGTACCTCCCCAGTCTTCCAGGACTGCTGGAAGATGATGGAAAGGGGTTTGGCCAATACATCCGCCAGCTCCCTCAAAACCCTAGGATGTATCCCATCTGGCCCTATGGACTTGTGGGTGTCCAGTTGGCCAAGCAGGGCTCTGACCACATCTTCTTGGACTATGAGATGGAGTAGTTTAGGATTTCAACTAATGTTTTGTATACAGGAATCATAGAATCAGCATCTCATAGAATAGTTTGGGTTGGAAAGAACCTTAAAGATCATCTGGTTCCAACCCCACTGCCATGGGCAGACACACTTTCCATGAGCATAAATTGCAGCTTTAACTGAAAACTCCTTAGTGCAGTAGCCCCAGCTTGCTGGTCTTCTGAGGTCTGGAAAGGCAGATATGTTTTGGTGAACTTTATGCAGCTTTATCTAACACCTATACCATAGAGATAAGTGTAGTGATCAATTATATATGTAGATCTTTTTGTTTATTTATTCTTGTTTATTTATTCTCCTAAATTGTTTAATTAGGAGAGCAGATCAGTTAATTCAGGAAGAAAATGATGATGTCATCCCATACTGTATAGCTATCGGAGATGTGAAGAAACTAGTTTCTTTCTTTACTTCAAAAGGCCAGCTTAAAGAGGCTCTCCTTGTTGCACAGGTATCATTATGTATAACAATGTGGGAGATGTATTTCGCTATTTATTGCTGACTCTGAAGGTGACAAGCATATTTAAAAGCTAGCTCTGTTCAGTTTTGTAAAATGACTAAATAACCCTACTCTTTTCTTTTGTATTGCATGACCAGTTTTTACGTGAAAATCGTTAGAAGGTATCTCGTGCTTACAGATTTTAAGCCTGATTCTTCTAAATCGTAATCAAATGCCTGTAACAAAAACTGATGTATTTGGGTATGGCTGAAGTAGAAAATTCACCTATTTTCAGCCATCAATATTGCCCTTAACATCAAAGACATATATGATTTCTCTTGCGTTTCATATAAGGTCTTGGTATACTACTTCCTATAGAATCTCTGGGTGAAACTGCTCAGTTGCATTTGTAATCAATATTGGAAATCAAATTTTCAAATTAATGCAAAAAACCCCCAGTATAAGACATTACATAGCAAGGGGAGGTACCACTTTTGGTAAACACATGTGAAAGCCCACACAGAACATGTGAGAACAATACTTTGTTTCACTTTCTCAACATTCTTTTATTCTTTTTGACTAGTTTCTGTATAGTTAATATAGTTTCATAGAATCATAGTCACCAACTTGGAAAAGACCTCTTTGATCACTGAGTCCAACCATTCCTATCTGCCACTAAACCATGTCCCTGAGACATGTTATTAAATAACCTGACAAGATTTATCCCCAGTACATTCTCTCATGCTTACCTTTTCTGAATATTCAGTTGCTTGAGAGATGAGAACTTTAATAATGCATGTGAATTTGTCCTTTAGTAATTGTCTATTTGTATGTTGTTGTTGTTATAGTAATGGCTGAATAATGCACAGAATAGAACTTTGAGGCATGCTTAAATTTAATAAGTTATAATATTTGAACCTTAAAGCACCTTTAAGCTTTAGGAAGATTTTTTTTTTTTTTGGTAAGAGAACAGGCATTGCTGAGGTTGTTTTCATAAAATAGTCTTTACCTCAAAGATTTAATCAGATAATATTAAGTAACAAAATACCAGGACTTAGTGTCTGTTTTAACTGAGCCCTTAGTTTTAAAGTCATTATCCCAGCTACATCTTAGAGCTGATCTCTTCTTCTTTAATGTTAGAAATAATTTATTGCCAGACACAAAAAAAGGTTCAGCTTATGTTACTGTACAAACCATTCTAGATTTGCTGATATTCCTACTGAGAAGTATCTATGGAGTCATACATCACTCACAGCCACTTGCTCCCCACAGTGTAAAAATCAAGGTTGTAGCCCTCACTGTCCATTATAAGTGTATTCAAATGCTGGAAAAAATCTGGAAATAAGAGGTCTCTTGCTTCTGTAGAATTTGGATAAAACGAGGCTAAGATTAACTATGAATAAGATGATTGGTTTAAACATTTCCTTTGTGTTAACTAGGCTTTACAAGGATTATTATAGATCTTAGATTTATTTTTTGGTTGACAAAAAAATCGCGTGTCTTGTTCAGTTTGATTGGTGCATTAATTGATACATTTTTTTATTCACTTCTAGGCAGCTTATGAGGGAAATATACAGGTGTCACCACTCTTCACAAGTGGTTCCTCAAATTCAGCTGAAAACAATACAGATGATTACAATGAGTAAGTTGTTATAGTTTTATATGTAAAGCCTCCTTTTACTTGTGCCCCCATGCTGCTTCCTGGCACAAGATGTATTTTTAATATGTGTGTATTATAAATACTCTTGAGTTTATGTTTCAAATGCGTTCCTATGCACTTAAATATGTAGCATATTAGCTTAGAACATATAGTAAGCAGAGCAGAATTTAACAGTAATAGCTATAAACTGGGGAGGGACAGATTTAGACCAGACACAAGGAGGAATTTCTTCACTATGAGAGTGGTGAGGCACTGGCACAGGTTGCCCATAGAAGTGGCTGCCCCATCCCTGGAGGTGTTCAAGGCCAGGTTTGATGGGGCACTGGGAAGCCTGATCTAGTGGGAGTTGTCCCTGCCTATGGCTGGGGGATTGGAATTAGATGATCTTTAAGATCCCTTCCAACCCAAACTATTCTAGGATTCTGTGATTAATAAGTATCTGTGAGAACCGACGTTTTATGCATCTTCTTCTCCTGAAGCTTCGCTCGTTATCATCAATGAAGTTTCTGACAATGTACACTAATGGCCATATTTTCATAGTATTGCCCTTAAAAGAAACCATGGATCTATTTGTGTTCAGAAGAGTACTCAACAACCTAGACTACATTATCAATTTGTGTGTGTAGTAACAAAAGCTGTTTGGAGGCTCTATAGTTACTTCATTTACACATGTGATTTTTCAGCAATTAAAGAAACACTTATGCAGAGTTCACAGGTACAAAATGAATATCTGAATATCTGATTTTATTTTATGAATCTGAAGAGTCATTTCCATACTGATGTTGATGGTGGATGAAGCTCAAACCGACTGCACTTTGAAAGCTATTACTGTCATAATGTATCATTATCTGTAAGTTTGCTATAGAAATTTTAGGGTACAGAAGCAAATACAGTGATTTGTATGTAAAGTAAGAGACAAAGAACTCCAACCTTTAAGTGACCTTGCAAAATTCATGTTTTATTCTTGCAGGCTTCTGCACAAGATTAGTAAAGAACTGGCAGAATGGTATTTCCAGGATGGCCGTGCAGTGCTTGCAGCATGTTGCCATCTGGCTGTTGAAAATATAGAGGTAATTTTTTTTATTTTCTCTTTAACTATGGACAGGCAGCATTGACTTCCTTTTAAACATCTCCATATGTTAACTGGGTTTTTTTAAATGTATGTACCGCATTCAAAAATCTATTATTTACACTTGGTATTTGCTTTGCATGTATTTATATAGGAAGTTTGATCCTTAGACTATTATAGTAGCAAAACTTCCCTGGTTCTATGAAATTCAAGACATGTCTCATGCACACTAAGTAGTATGTTATTATTGTATTTTCATATATACTGTAACTTGTTATATTAGAAAATATAAGGTGCCTAAGTCCTGTAAGTGTATATATATACACACACATTAATATTACTGTTTAAGGCAACTCAAAAGAACTATTCAGAACTGGAACTTCCTTGTGCTGCCGAAGATGCAGCCTTCATCTTGAAGAATTTGCTGTCTAAATGATGAAGTAAATAGGCAAAAATCCCCTCGGTACAAAAATAGGGATGAGATGTAGGAAACGTTTTATTAGATTTTGTTTGTAGTTTTACAAGTAATTTCTTTTCCTCACTCTCTGGATTTTGTTGTTGCTGACTCAACGTATTGTTCCTCCTCTGTCCTTTAAAATAAGTAAAATTCCATCTTAATGAGCTGTTCGGAGAGAAAGCAATAATCAGTTCATGACTGTATTTCAAAATAGACCTATTGCAATTTATTGTGTAATCTCTTACTGTTTAGTGTTGCTGATAGGCATAGCAGAATTTCAGTTGCCCAGAGAGGGTAAGAACAGGAAAGTCATTCTTGCTTTGGTTTGGGTTTTTTTTGAGTCTCCTTTCATCAAAAGAGGAGGGAAATACGTACTCTGAAAGCTGGTATTCTTACTTAAGACTAGAAGGAATTTATGTCATGGTATTTATGTAATCTCTTTGGTTAAATAAAGGAAGATTCTGCTAAAGGAAATCTATTTGGGTATTTAAAAACTGATCAATACCTGATGCACAATTATTACTAATGCTAGAGAGTCAAATTTTATATAAGGTTGTTTTAATTAATGCATATTTTGTCCTTCTGTAAAAGCAGCCTCATAAATGAATGTCATATGCTCAACATGGTGAATCCTCAAAAATGCTTGTGTCCCTTAATGATATAATTTTTTCATTGAGCAAGCTTGCAATGGCAAACCTGATTCGTGGAAATGAACTGGAGTTGGCAATCAGTGTGGGAACTGTCTTAGGAGAAAGTGCAGCACAAGCAACACATTATGCCCTAGAATTACTAGCAAGAAAATGTATGACAGTAACAACATGGTAAGAATTTTTTAATCCAGAGAAGATTTTTCTTTCCCCTCTCCCCTAACACAATAATAAAGATATTTCATTCCGAAACTTTTATAGACACCAAATCATCGTGAATAGACAGAGTAAGAATTGCTGCTTGAATAAGAATTGCCATATTAGACCTTTGAAGCACAGGGCATGTAAATATTCTGTTTTAATCTCAAAAAACATTAAACAGAGGATGAAACCCACTGAAAAAAAACCTAGATATTTGGGCAATAGGTAGCACAGTAAGTCCGCGTCTGTAATGAGTAAAAATGATTGCTCCAGTAAGATTTAGAATCGAATTATAAAGTCAAAAGGAACAGAAACTTAAGCAGGGTCTGTGAAGTTATTTTTAAGTGCTTAGTTGAAAAATGCAACAAGCCAAGAGGCTGAGGAATTATTTTGTAATAGTATTGGGAATGCAAGAGATCTAGCAAGATTTAAGGGTGAAACAGATTACTATTTAATTCTGCAGGAGTAAGCAATTTCTCTACTGCATATTGGGGAAACTCTGCCAAATTTTCTTTTCCTCTTTGTAGTTGTTTTACTTTGAAGGATACAGTTTTGGTCTGATATTTGTCCACCAATGAAAAGCAGAAAACCTTCCTGAAGTGTATTTGGCAGTTGTATGACTTTTCAGAAGTAACATTTCATAGAAAATGTGCTTAAACAGATATTGCACTTAAGCATCAGTTTTGTTGGTACAGTTGGTATTTCCTTAGCTATCTAGACATAACCTGAGAGAAACATAGTGTAAATCCTATCTACAAAGCATTTAACCTGACTTAAACAATTATGTATTGTAGACAAAGATGAAATAAGAAATGGTTACTTGCTTCTTTGGTTTTGCAATGATATAGCATGCCTGCATTGTACCAGTTCTAACAGGTTTGCTTGGGCAAATCCATCTTTAGTTTCTAAAATCTCTGAAGCTCTTTTTCTGGTCTCTCTGCCTTCATTGTGAAGAGTGGTTTTTATATAGCTTCTGATAGGAAGCACTGGATGTGCAGTTAAGAAAAACAGAGTATAATCTCCCAGTTCCATAATAAAAGCTTATCTCAGTATGGCATTTACATGTATGTACATAAAACCTGAGCAAACTAATAAGTGTGTACACTGAAATCTATATAGGTACACATAATAAAACGTTAGCGTACTGCATATTGTCCCAGTATACCTCTGGGTTTGTCAGTGGGTTTCATATGCTATACCAAACAACTATTACAGTTATACCTTCCAATCCTGATCTGTAGGAAAAGATCATAGATAACCAAATCTCTTCATATTTTTTAATAAAGAGTAACTGGCACATCAAGGAAGCACTTTGGTGCACTGCATGTATGAGATCATGTACAGGGGAACCTCTGACACTTAAAGGTCTCCCATTTTGTTTTTTACTGGTTGTTGTGATTAGGGATATCTGTCAATTTGAAACATTTCATTGAAGAGGCACACTTAATTCTAGACACCTCAAGGAACCCTGAGAGGACCTTGATGGGTTAGCAATGAAATCGGTAGTAAAAAAGGAGTGGTTTGGGTTTTGTTTTTGGGGTTTTTTTTTGATGTTGGGCATTTTTTTAGAAGTGCTCTAAAATATCAAATCAGAACAAAAAACTCAAAACTAAACATTCATGCGCTTCCCCATCTTTCCAGATCCACAGCCTTGGGAAAATGTGTGAGTGTTTAAGAACACCATGTTCATTGTATTTCTGTTTAACACCTAAATACTGTTAAAAGCAACCTTCTGCTATTCAGAAGGCTAGTGATATCTTACTTGAGATACTCAATTCTGATTATGCAGACTCAGACACCCAATTTTGTTCTTTCTGCCAACAGTGTTTTCAATTTGATTCTTGAAAAAACATTCTGGGTAACACAATTTGTAGGCTATTATATGAGGGCTTATTTGGATTTTTTTTATCAACTGTTCGGCTGAGCAGTTTCTAATCACTCTAAAAAAATGTTTAAATTGCCTATGAAGATGAGTACACGTGATTAACTGATCTTGAAAATAGTTTAATAACTTGTGAAATAGCCTATATTCTGAAAGAGCCTTTCTGTGTTTGGAAAAGCGCCTATCACGTGGTAATGATCTAATAGACCTTTTGGCATAGAATCATAGAATCACCAGGTTGGAAGAGACCCATCAGATCATTGAGTCCAGCCATAAGCATGAGCTTTATTATGTTGTCAAAAAGTATTAGAAAGCTACTTTTTCATTGTTAAAGTCTGCCCTGACCCTGAGATTTGTTATTGTAGTTTAATTATTTTGTCTTAGAGTTTTCCTCTGCAAAGTAAGGATGCAAACCAAAATTTTGTTCATTATATTTCAATGTCTTTCTTCTAGCTTTCCACCACTTGGATACAGGTATTTTACTTGTTTATAGAGAGAGATTTGAAAAGCATGTGACTTTACTAATGCTAAAAATAATCTTAAACTAAGTTTTCTGATCTTTTTTAACTATGGTTAATTCCTGAAAGTGAGATAGAAATCAGTTATGAATATTTGACAGTAGCTTACTTGAACATTTTTAAGGTAAAGACTGTATTCTGAAAATCCAGGAGGGCTCAGTAGGAACTTTTGCCTTACATTAGTGCAAATCAGTCTTGTGAGTCACAGGAGAAATGTCTGCATGAACAGAAAAGTTGCAAAAGAACCAGAGAAATCAATTATTAAAGAGGCTTAGTAGAATAATTGTTTCAAATTAATTTAATATTTACTTATGTACTCTCCAGCTGCTTGTTATGTTAAGGAAGGGGTAACAAATTGTAAAAAATTACAAACATTTCAGAAATATCAGTTTGCAAAAACACATTTTTCCTATCAGATGGATGAAAATGGGTATCACATTCTTTTCTTGCATGATCTCTCTTTTATAATGTCCCAGAACCATTAGCCATTCTAGATGACTGAGATGCTTTATGCTGGTGTCATGGAGCTGTAGAAGTCTGGAAGTTTGAGGATTGTTACATGACACAGAGCCATGTTAATATCTTTCCTTCTTTCAGATTGGATAAATTCTACTCTCCCTTCCTATCCCTCTTCACACATTCTTCCATCTCGCTTTGAGGTAGTTCTGTTGCTTGAGGACTGCACAGCTGTTTAATTCAGCCAACAAGAGCAACAGAAATTAAACTAAGATGTGACTTCCCCAAAAAAGATGAATACCTTAAGCCTAATTTATTGCACCAAAATAGACTGAGATTTCTTATGGTCTTTTCTGAAAATAGTATTCTTTTTCAGTAAACTCTTCTTTATAAAAGAAATGTAAAAGACAAAACTATTTCCTTGTATTACAACCATCAAGAGTAACTACATATCTGTCATCTTTTGTTTGTGCAGGAATTTAGCAGCTGACCTTCTTATGATGATTCCTGATAATAAACTACAGTTAGTAAAATTATGTGCTTTTTATCCTGGATGCGTAGCAGAAATAAATGACCTGCATGAAAAGGTATAGTGGAAAAGAATTTACCTGTATGCTGGCAAGAGGTTATATATTGATTTGTTTATTAATTTCAGAAAAATTAAGACCAAATAAATGTTTAGGGTGAATTTGTCACTAGCAGCCATATATGTTAAATATATATTTTTGCTTTTTAGCCTTCATTTACTTTATTTTCAGTATTGCACAAGAAGAAATTTAGTTCTTGAATACTACTTTGTGTACGTTTTTTCCATGTCACAGGTTACTTCCTAAAGTAGCTTTTGAATTACCAGTCTGTGTGATTTATAACTTCCTTATCACTGAAGTGCAGCCTGGCAAGTTCGGGTTTTTGTGCTGTCCTGAATTGTTTTACATCTTATGTTGGTAATCTCTTTAAATCCTCCCTTTTCCTCTTAAGTGGCAGAAGAGTCTGCTTCATTAACTCAATGTTCGATTCACACTGCACTTCTATTAACCAGCAGTAAAATGTTCCCAAAAATACTAGTAATGGTAACTGGTACTGCTTAAAGTAAATTTACAGAACCTTCTCCTCCTGTGGTGTACTCTAATCTAGATGGCTTTCTTTCTGTGCATTATATGCAGGTATGTTCTATCTTTAAGATAGAGTTTGATCTTATTTTTATGTTCTAACTTCTGTATTTCTCAGCATCTGAGATATGGGGTTTTTTTTAAATTAAAATAATTATTTGCAAAATCTTTGTTTTGCAGTGTAACCTTCCTGATGTAGAAGAGTGTATGCGATTGGCAGAGACAATTCAGGCAGATGGAGATATATTTGAAACTATAAAGTACTACCTGTTAAGCACAGAACCTGAAAAGGCTCTTCCCATTGGCATTCAGTATGTGAAAGGTAGGTACTTGGGTGAAGAAACCTTTTAATGCATAAGACATTTGTATAGCTTGCCTCTTGAGCTATTTTTGTTTCTATTTTTCAACAGAACAACTTTGTGGCTCAGATTGGACTGTAGATTCAGTCTGTCCATATCTTGATCTGCTAAGTTACATACGCACTGAACAATTAGTGTTGCATAAATGTAGTGAGTAAGTATATTTTCCTTACTTACAAAAGTGGAAGTTTCATTAAAGGAAGCTTTTGGAATTAAAAAAAAAATATAGGAGCATGTTCTTAGTACCATTTGTCTATCAGCAGAGGGGTACAAAAAAATCACAAGGGGGCTGGTTCCCAATTTGGAGAATAGACTTTGGGATTTTTCTAAATTATCATGGTTTAGCAAGAAGAAAAGAAGATATTTTACTGCTCCTTTCTCTGTGGGGCATTTACAATGGCTGGATTGATGTTGGTATTGTTCAAATTAGGAGTCTTCAAATAACTACGGTATCAGTCTCCTAAAGAAAAAGAGCAATGGTACTACATGTCATATGGGGTTTTATGTCAGTGTTAAGCTGTCACTCTTGGAATTAACTCTAAAATAGTTAGATAGCTGTGATTCACCTTTATGATGGGTGGTTGCAGCTAGGCTTGAATGCCCACATAGGTGCACACATGAAGAACTAAAAGGATCAAAAAGCTTAACTCTTACCTGTGAACTGTGGAGAAACTTGGTGAAACTCAAGTCCACACTAATATATGGAGCAATTTTATTTACATTTAGAGCTTTATTGCATTAAAAGATCTCAGTGACACTGGATTTGTAACTTTACATGATTTTGCATAATAACTGTACATGCTAGTTAAAATTTAATAATTGAGATCAATATAAAGCAGATGGAGTCTATTTTAATAATTACATCACTCAGAAAGTAAGCATAATCAGCAAACATAGATCCTTCACAGAAGATGGATGGGAAAATTTGGTTTTAAAATTATAATTTGAATGTGAATTTAATGTTTTTGCAAACACTTTTAATCATAAATGGTTAATGCTTGTCTATTTATAGATTTCGGAATGAATTGCTGATTTTGTGTGGTTATATTGGTGCTTTACTTGCTATCAGAAGACAGTACAATAGCATTGTACCTGCACTTTATGAGTATACAAGGTAATAAGTCTCTGTCCCTGTTATGATGTGTGCCAGATATTGTTCCCACTTGCACCCCCGCCACCCTCCCCAAAAAAACAAACCAAAAATCAGTTAGTTCTCACTTCTGTTATGAGGTTATAAATCATGAAATTATACGCCTGCACGTAGAAGCTTCTTTACTTCCTTTCTGTATTATACATATAGAGGTTTCTGAGGTAATGTAGCAAGTTGGGAATCCAGGGTTACAGTCAAACTAGTAGTTCTGTAAGAAAACCAACGTTTAGAAGTACATGAGTACTCTGCATTATGTCCATGCATGATTATGTGTTGATAGTAGCAGTTTTAATTTTGTCTATGTTGAACATTTTCCAAGACTTGCTTAGAAGCAACAAGGACAAGCTTTGAATTTCTGAGCCGTCAGGCTAATGAATGGAAAACAACAAGATGAACTCTAATAGCTGTTCTGTAAAAGCTTATGAAATGGAAATTATTTATTCATTATTAATTATCATTGATTATAGTAAGAAGCCGCCCTTGAGACTCAGTTTGTGATACATTGGTTTTTCTGAAATTTAAAGAAACACCGAATGACACTGCTCTAAAATTTTTTTTAGATTGTCCAATATTTTCGGGATTCATAAATATTTAAACTCCAGTCCATCTTAAGCTGATTTTATATGCTTAAGCTGCACACTTTTAGCACATTCCAATACAAATGAAAGTTTGCTGAATTAAGTAAGGTAATAATTGTCACATATGTATTTTGATAAATTAACAATGCATCCACTGCCAGGGTTTTGAAACTGTTTTCCACAAGTAATCAGATGGAACAGCACTGTCCCAGGGTGTGCATTGAACCGTGTTACTTTAACTTTATTTTCACCATATCTGCTATATATAGGCAAAACAGAGCCTTAATTATAATTAAAGTTGTCATCATTAAAAAATAAGAACAAATATAGCCTTAAAATATAAAGAAAAAAAATAAGGCTAAATAAAGACAAGCTTAAATAAAAGGGTATAAATGGGGATAAGTATGTTTTCATTTAACTTTATACTTTTATATAGAGTAATTTAATATTTCCAAGTTTTAATATAGTTATTAAGATGAAGGATATATTTCCTTAAGTTTATTTCCATGTCAAAGAGAAAATAATTTTATATTACCACTGTCTGTATTGCTTTTCTTTTAAGAAAATATTCATTGTTAGAATTAATTTGGACTTTACATTCCTTTTCAGTCAGCTTTTAAAAAGACGGGAAGTATCTGTACCTTTGAAAATTGAACAGCTTTCTGAAGAACTAGATGCATGGAGAGCTTGTACTCAACTAGACAAGTAGGTGGAAAAATATAAAATTACAATGAATTAGACTATTAGTATTTATATGTTTAGATGTCAATAGAATATTTCCTTTGTAAAATTCCAATATGAATGTAAAAAATGAGTACTTTGTGACTCTCTATTTCTAATGCAAATTAAGATGTAGAGTTGAAAAACAAATATGTTTTGTTCATAGGCCTACTGATGAATCACCAAGCACCCCGCCATCTGAATCACAGAGGATGGTATATTCAGTGCTCATATCACGAATACAAGAAGAGCCTCTGAAAGGAATGGTTGGACCAGACTATGTCACTGGATCAAATCTTCCTAGTCATTCAGATGTTCACATCTCTTGTTTAACAGGGCTGAGGATACAGGTATGGTTTTTCAGGCAGCTGTTCTTTCTCAGTGATATCATTGACTAGTTGTGAGTTTGATATAAATCTAAGGTTCCTCCATCATTTTGGAGGGAAAAAAGGTTTTTCTGTTGTGACAATAGCAGAAGGTAAAGAGAACAAGTGCTGATGGCCATATAAAGAAGAACTGTCCAATCAAGTAATTACCCAGTTTTGCAATCCAAATGTTTTGATTTCCATGGGAAAGACACATTTTGTTTGCCAAATGCTCTCTCTAAAGTACATGTAACTTATAGCCTACCACCTCTCCACAACTTGAATAAACATGAAAAATTGAAACATGAAATTATTTATCTTCAACCACATACTAACATTACTCTGTTGTTAGTATTTATCATTATGGAAATGCATGCTATAAAACTTGTAATTAATGATTAATTAGAACCAGGCATTAGATGACTAAGTATTCAAGTATATGTATTCATCACTGACATAGAGTTTTGTGATGAAAACATACCAGTCCTTATAGTGCATCTTTGGTATATGAAGTTATTTCCATAAAGGGAAATTAGACAGAACCTGAAAACACTACTCTAAGGCTGTTGCCTCCAGGCTATGCCTCAGTATAAATCTAGTGTTACATATGAGGTAGAACCTGTTTCCTCTGTCCAGTACTAGATGTCAGCCCAAAGAGTAACAAGGTTGTTCAGGGATTAAGAGGAATAGTTTTGCATCAGAAATTGAAGATTGCAAAACACTAGCAGGATTTTTAAGGTAAAATTCACAACTGCATACCATCAGATCCAAAAAACTTCATGTCAGTACTTTCACATTAGACCAATGGTCTTTGGCTATGTAAAGCTGTCATTGTTATAATCCATTCAACAAGAATAGCAAAAGTGAATCATGGTATCATAACGTGGCGGGGGCCAACGAACTTGACGAACAAATCAATATGAAGTCCCTTATTCAGGGTTCACTCGTTGTTTATATAGGACAAGCAGGTCAAAATATCAGGTAAATATTGATTGGTCACTTCTGCCCTTGTAACAAGCCTTTTTTGGTAACCGACATCTCACATAACATGTTGCTAGGTTGCAACTCCTGCCTCCCATCTTTAGTTACTTCATTAACATAACACAACAGAATCATTTAAAACTTTTGTGACTTTCCCAACTCCACCCTGCCAGAGCACTTACAGAAAACAGTCACAACAGCATCATAAAATTATTTGGGTTGGAAGAGACCTTAAAGATCATCTAGTTCCAGACCCCACTAGACATTTCCCCCTAGACGAGGCTGCTCAAGACATCATTCAGTCTGACCCTAAACATCCCCAGTTTCCCTGGACAACTTGTTCAAGCGTCTCACCACCCTCATTGTGAAGAATTTCTTCCTGATGACTAATCTATATCTTTACCCTTCCAATTTAAAGCCATCCCCCTTGTCCTGCCACTACATACCTTTGTAAAATGTCCTTCCCTAGCTTTCTTGTGGACCCTTTTCAGGTACTACAAGGTTGCTATAAGGTCTCCTCGAAAGCTTCTCTTCTCCAGGCTGAGCAACTTCTACTCTTTCAGCCTGTCCTTATAGCAGAGGTGCTCCAGCCCTCTGATCATCTTTGTAGCCCTCCTCTGGACCTGTTCCAATAGTTCCATATCCTTCTTACACTGGGAATTCCAGACCAGGACAGAGTATTTCAGGTGGAGTCTCATGAGAGAGGAGTAGAGGGAATCGCCTCCCTCAACCTACTGGCCACTTTTTTTTCAATGCAGCCTTCTGGGCTGTGAGCACATATTGTCAACTCATGTCAAGCTTCTCATCAATTACTACGCCCAAGTCCTTCTCTGCGGGGCTGCTCTCAATCACATCATCCCCTAACGTGTACTGAAACTGCAGATTGCCCCAACCCAGGTGTAGGACCTTGCACTTGGCCTTGATGAGCCTCATCAAGGCCCATTTACTTGTGCAGGTCCCTGTGGATGACATCCTGTATTTCTGGTGTGACAACTGCAACACTCAGTTTGGTGTCATCTGCAAACTTGCTGAGGGTGCACTCAATCTCACTGTCTATATCATCAATGAAGATATTAAATAGCACTGGTCCCAGTTTGGGCTCTTGAGGAACACCACTTGTCACTGATCTCCACCTGAATATCGAGCCACTGACCACTACTCTCCATATATGACCCTCCAAACACTGCTGTAGTTACCCCATTATAGAAAGCCACTAAGTTGGTCATACAGGTTGTCGCCCTGTCCTCCGTGTGCTTTAACATGGCTTCTAGGAGGATCTGTTCCATGATCTTTCCAGAGGTGAGGCTGACAGGTCAGTAGTTCCCAGGCCATATTTCCTACACTTTTTAAAACTGAGGACAATTTTGCCCCTTTTCCAGTCACCAAGGACTTCTGACTGCCATGACTTTTAAAATATCATGTAGATTGGTTTGCAACCACATCAACCAATTCCCTCAGGACTCTGGGATGCATCTCATCAGGTCCCATGGACTTCAGGATCCTCAGGTAGTCGCAAACCTGATCTTTCCTCACAGTGGGAGGGGTTTACCCCCCTGGTCCCAGTCTTATTTTCCATTGACCCAGGAGGGTTTAGGAGAGCAGCTGCCAGTGAAGACAGGCAAAAAAGTTCTTTAGTACCTCGGCATTCTCTTTGCTTGTTGATAGGAGGTCACCATTTTCAGCCATTGGAGGGGGAGTATGTCATGGTATCATCAGCTTGTAGTCTACAATATCCTTATTTCTGGATTAGTAATCATTAGGAGTCACAGCTTTAGGCATGCAGAGCAGCTCACAAATCACTTAGTTAATAATGAGGTACTGTGGCCTAAATGCTTGAGTTTACAGGTTTTAAATACTGAGTTCAGAGAGCATGACTCTTTAAGAAGGCACTTAAACTGAATTGCAGCTTTGAGATCATATTTTGTCCAATGAAGACATTAGCAAATAGCTTTTTCCATCAGATAAATTAGAGTTTTGTCCTTAGTGGTTTTCATAGAAATTGAAATGATATGTGACTGCATGTAGACTTCATGTTTTCAAACAAATCATAGAGGCATTATACTGGTTTTTTAGGTAGATGAGGAAACACAGATCAGCATAGATAATGACAGATACAATCAAGTATGTTCTGCACTCAGAAGGAAATAAACCTTGTGACCTCAGACTCTAGTTCAGGCTAAATTTAACTCTGAAATAATTGACTAACATATATAAAATAGCACAATTATTGAAAATTGAACTCAATATCTAAGGACTGTGAAATTTTGGGTCTCCATATTTTGGAATATAACAAGTTCACTTAATTTATAATGTGTAACTATTATCAAAGCTTTATGTTGGTGAGGTACAATTTTTCTGTGAACATAGATGATGGTTGTAGATCACATTTTCATGTCCTTCTTAGGTAAATCAAAACACGGTGTCTGTTGTGATAGACTTTACTCAATACATATCACTTTCTTTTTCTTTCCTCCCCAAACATTTTTACTGTGCAGGGTCCAGTGTTCTTCCTTGAAGATGGGAAATCTGCTATTTCACTGAATGATGCTTTGATGTGGGCCAAAGTGAATCCTTTTTCACCACTAGGAACAGGAATACGACTTAACCCATTTTAATGAGTTGTTTTCCTCTATACTTTATAGCACTTAAAATAACACTAGGGGTCTTAATACTGATTTAACTTTGACTGTCAAAGGACAGAAAAATGGCAGTTGATTCCTCCGGAAGGGCAATTACTTGGACTTTGATAATTGTAAAATGAGAATAAGAAAAGGATTTCTATACAGATCTTTGTTGATAATCCAAAGAAAAATTATTTGAAAATCCAAAGAAAACAAAATCCTAACTTCATAGACAGACGTGTCTTTTTTTTTTTTAAGTAAGAACAGTGTTGTCAGACAATAGACATATTTCAGTTAACTCTGTGTAAAGAGATTCCTTGTAAAGGAAGTAAGCAACTATCTGCACATTATCAAAATATTGATAACCAATTGTGATATCCATAAACAATTTCAAATACATAATAATAGAATGACTTTATTGGTAGCCATTGCAACCTGGTTTTTCAGTGACTGGAATCCTGTGGCTGTTTTACATATTTTATGTCCTCCTTTTTGAATATTCACTGATTTTTACACACAGGGTTCCATAGTAAAAGTAAAATGTAAAAAGCACTTGTTTAGATTATTTTTTTCATCCGTTAGTTATTGTGCTTTAATAGCAGTACAAAGATGTTTACTAATGTTTTGTTTAGATAGGTTTGAATATCTAGATTACAAAAGTCTATTTTCTAGTAAGTTCATCTTTGGCAACTGCCCCCCTTATTGTTTCACTGGAAGCTATAATATATTTATAATTATTTTTAAACAAAGGGTTTGTAAGGAACAAACAGCAAATGTATTGAAATCATTTCAATATGTTATACACTTTAAAATACTTGTTTTCTTTTTATATTTTGTATTAGTTATAAATATTCATATTAATATGACAGATCAGAAGTAAATACTTGTGCATATATTTTTATTTAATAAAGCTGTGCTCAAATTGAAATAAAATTATAGCAACAGAATACTAAGAATATTTAAATGTTAAAGCTGTGTCTAGTATGGAACTTAATCATAAGGCAAATATTAAACCTATTGTTATTAATAATTATTCTTATCAATAATTCTTATAATCAGATTTACCTGTAGAAAAGATGCCTTGGTTATAATATTCTTTATAAGCTTAACTGATGGCACACAAACAGAAAACTACTTTATCTATTGTTATATTTTTTGCTGCTGCTTTAGAATAAATTTAAAAATCCTGATAGTTAAATAAAATGTGAAGAAGTTGCAATTAAAAATTGACAGAACTATCTGAAGACAAACTGTTGTAAAACTGGAAATAACACAGGGTCTCTGTTCACAGACCATATCCAACAAAATCCTCGATACAGAGGCAAGCAATGCCCTTGCTTAAATAGAATAACAGTGCCACCATACTGGAAAGGTGGGATGGAGATTAGAAATAAACAATTCCCATTGTCCCCCCCACCTTTAAAAAAATAAGTTCATTCTACCAGTGTTTTAGAGTATTATTACAGGGTTTCAGGTGTAAGCATATATTGGGGGTAAGGGGAAGCTTAGCAGTTTTGTAACCTATACAAAATCATTTTTCTCTCTACATGGATGCTGGAACAGAATGCTTTACTTTTTGCAGGTATTGTTGAGAAAATGTTTTCCTTTGTTTAACCCTGTGAAGTCTGGGGAATGAGTTGGATCTGAGAAATAAAAATTCATAGTTTCTGAAAAATTCCAGCAGCCAGTATCTGATGTGTTGCTTCTGTCAAATTAAAAACTCATTAAGTTCTAGCATGTAAACTATACAACCTTGTATATAGAAGTCATTAATATAGAATTGGAGAGCAAAGATAGGATCTGAACATGCAGCCCCATGACAAATGATTGACTCAGCTGCCACCCTACTATATTTAAAATCTTTTGCTGTGTCCTAAAGATTTTTACTGATATTTCACAGCTTAAATATCTTACAGTATGTAGTATAACTGCATCACTTTGTTGTGCATAAATTGTGCCTTAACATAGAATCTTAAATCTACTCCCTCTTTAAAGTAGAGAGTAAGACTTAAGAACTCATCATTGACTTAATTTTTGTATTTCAGCAAAGGGCGCTTTTTATAACAGAAATCCATCAGGTAACAGTCATTGTGAGTAAAATGCATTTTTCCTTAAGGTGAGTGTACATCATGTGGTGAGTGAGGGGAACATGGAGAAAAGGTTGTCTACTGCTACAACTGTGGTTGTAACTGTCAAACTACTGGTTCATTGTGTTTAAAAATAATTTCAGATGGTTTGCTAATGTGTGACTTCATTGTCTGGCACAGCTAGTCAAATACAGATATTTCCCCTTAATATTAAAGACCCCTTTGTCATCAAATGATTGTTTGACTCTTCTGTAAACGTCATATTTCTATCTGAACGAAGACATTTATCAAACTATACAGCTAGTGCTTTTCAATTACTATTAAGTCTCAATTTTAACATCACTTCATCCCTACAAAATCAAATTCATTGCTCTGTCAAAAGAATCTGACCAACATTGCTAACGTATTTACAGGCTTCACGGTCACATGTGAGACTTCCCTAGGTGGGTTTCAAAACAATACAAAGGAATTTGTCATGCAATAAACTCTTCCTATAGCAAAACTTGCCTTTTAAAATGACATATGACATCTAAAATCCATGTTGTTGAATTTCTTCATTGGGTAAAATCATTTAAATCCAGAGTTACAGCAATTTAAGATGACAGTAATGCAAGAAATTACCTTCATTCTTTACACAGAAAACAGAACTAATTAACTAAGTCTAGATACCTTTTTCAGAATAGACAGTAGGTTTTTTAAAATGTTAAGTTTATACATCTATGTAGGAAGATAATGAAATCCAGGATCATCCTTGCTCTGGATAAAAATGTCTAAAAACAGAGGGCAGGGAATACATCTAGAAAACCGGTTATGAATACTGAATGCATTTGCATAATAGGTTAAAAAATGAAGATGCGAAGCACGCTTTCAAATGTAGTGAAAATTTCACATGCAACAATTATTCTTTGTGCCTTCTAATGTTGTATTAGTAACATCTGTGTCAGAAAAATTCACCAATAAAATAGTAAACCCAGCTGTAGGACAACGTGAAGCTGAAAAGGAAGCAAGGCAGGGTTTGAGAAGTAAGTAAATGACAGTATTGCAGAAATTAAGAAAGAATAACAAAAGTATTTTAGAATATGATGATTTCAAAGAGGCTTTCAGTTTGTTTGCTTAATTGTCCCCTAACAGGCAAATTTAAATTTCTTTTCATTAATTATAGAGACAACACCACTGTAATCCGAATGAGGTTTGTGTTTCAGTGGTCTCTTGGGAGGTACCAAGCATTCATCGTAACAGGATCTGTCAGTTTGTTTCACCTGGTATTCTTTAAAATGAATACCTGTTTTGCCTTTTGCTTCTGAGGAATCTAGATTCATGTAGAGGCAGGGGCAATCAGTATATTAAAAGAAACAGTGGCTTTGAAGATTCAAAGTATTACAACTCTCCATAATTTTAAATCGACAATGCTGTCTTAATCACCTTTTAGTTTAGTGCACAACTTTAAACAGTGAATAACTCCTCATCTTTCCTTATTACAGATTTGGAGGAAGGAAAACTGCTTTCTGTGTGGTGAAAGTATCTAGAATAAGTCAAAGCTCTGATGAAGGTAATAAAAGCACTTTTGAATGTCAGAATAAGTTCTACAGCTGGCATGCCAGGGAAGATTTCAAAGCAATTTTATGTTTAAAAATAAAAAATACGGGCAACCCCCTCTAAACTTCCTATTTTGTAAGAAAGTGTATCTAATGTCTTCAAATTGTAAACACAAAACCTCGCTGTTGCCCTTACAGCAAAAGTAAACCAAAGCCAATAAACATTACAATGGGAAGAGATTAAAATGAAGACTCATGCGATATGAGAAAAAAACTTACTTGATGTGGCAAACAATTTTTAATTTGGGATGTGATCTATGTCTTTGAAGGATTTGGAGCAATAAAAATGGTGAACTGCACCTTGTCCCAAAATGGTTTAATGTTAAACTGGCCTTTAAAGCAAAAATCATAAGCTGTTCATTTCAGCAGTATGTGAAGCATCTGTTCAGTTACTTTTCCATTTTCTAGTTCATTTGCAGTTACCACCCTTTCCCCCACTTAACTTAGACACCCAGGTGGTCTTGGTAGCTGTACAAAATGAATACTACTCCCCAAAAAAAATTCAAGCAAAGCCCCCCAAAGAGAAGGGGGGAAACATTAAACAGGTTGTATGGTAATAGTGCACTATATGTCCTTTTTAAATTTAACATCTTGTATAAGTTGAAAAAAACTAAAATGAGATGTCTTCAGCATTTTGGGGGCATGACATCCATGCAATCATCATTAGTTATTTGAAGAATAAAATAACAAAGTAATTTTACTTATCATCTTTCTTGGCAAAGCAGGTTTGATACTTAACAGAAGAAGAAAAAAAAAAAACAACTTCCAACAAAACTGTGATCAAATACATCCTTCTGGTGGCCCTGAACAAATGTTTCATCTGATGTCTGTCAATGAGTATGCTTTATTCTTTTCAGAAATTTTAAAGATGCAGCTAAAAGACTTGACTGACCTGAAGTTTAATGTCTAAATTAGTCTTGTATGTGCTTCGTTTACTCCTCTAACTACCACTGATATAAAAAAGCTGGAAGAACTTGTACAGTCCTAGTACATGCAATGCATGGTACATTAAAAAAATAGGAGAGATTTTTTACTTTAGCCTGTGGCAAAGAAGAGACTTTTATGGGAATATTAGGCTCCACATTGGCGCCAGTGTTTTGAGGACACTGAGAACTCACTAGAGTGCAGAAAAGGGCTCCAAAATGAAACAAGGCAGATAACTCTGTCTCTTTTGTGCAACAGCTGGAACCTGTTGTGGGGCAAGGAGCCTATGATGTTGTTGCCATCATGGAAATGTGGTGGGATGACTTATATAACTGGAGTGCAATTATGGTGGGGTACAAACTCTTCAGGCGGGATAGGAAAGGATGGAGAGTAGGTGGGGTAGCCCTCATTGTAAAGGAGAACTTGGACACTGTTAAGATGGTTTGTGACAATGAGGAGATTGAGTGCCTGTGGGTTAAAATCAGAGGAGCCCATAAGAAGCTAGATTTTGTGATGGGAGTCTGCTACAGGCCACCCAGCCAAGGAGAAGCAGCTGATGAGCTCTTCTATAAACAGCTGGGGTTAATCTCTAGATCAATGCCTCTTGTTCTAGTGGGAGACTTCAATCTCCCTGATATCTGCTGGAAGTACAATCAAGCAGAAAGGAAGCAGTATAGGAGGCTCCTGGAGTGTGTGGAAGACAACTTCCTTGCACAGCTGGTGAGTGAACCAACGAGGGAGGGTGCCCTCCTGGACCTGCTGTTTGTGAACAGAGAAGACCTTGAGGAGGATGTGGCAGTAGTAGGACTAAGCAATCACAAGATGATAGGGTTTTCTGTTCTAGGCAAGGTGAAGAGGGTGGTTAGCAGGACAGTAGCAATAAATTCCCGGAGGGCAGACTTAGAACTGTTCAGAAGGCTGGTTGGCAAAGTCTCATGGGAGACAGTACTTAAGGGCAAGGGAGCCCATGAGGGCTGGGAGCTCTTCAAAAAGGAAATCCTCCGAGCTCAGGAGAAAGCCATCTCCATGTTCCAGTAAAAAAATGCTGGCAGGGGAAAAAAAACAGCTTGGTTGAACAGAGAGATCTTGAGTGATATCAAGAAGAGGAATGTTTATGGGTTCTGGAAGAGGGGACAGGCCTCTTGGGTGGACTACAGGAGAGAAGTGAGATTGTGTAGAGAAAAGATCAGAAGGGCTAAGGCTCAACTAGAAATCAGATTGGCAAAGTCTGTGAAAGATAACAAAAAATCTTTCTATAAATATATAATTAATAAAAGGAGGACGAGGGAGACCATACAGTCCCTATTGGATGCAGAAGGAACAACAGTGACAGGAGATGAGGAAAAGGCTGAGATACTTAACGCCTTCTTTGCCTCAGTCTTTAAAATTAATTAGCAAAAGAAGGGAATCATTGGCTACTGCATCATTTCACCCACTATTCTTAAGACTGAACAAACCTTGTATGTCAGCCCAAACACCACCTCGGTGAGCCTTACAGGATTCTCTCCTGTACATTAACAGAAGCTTTGTACAGAGTGGTCCAAAACTGATTGCAGCAACCCCTGCCAAGGCCGCACTGGGGGCACTGGTCCTGCCTTCCCCCATGGGCAGCAGCAGCTGCCACATTCCATATGGTTGTGTGAGAGGCCAGTACAGCATTGGTTGCATGTGCCTTGAGCAGAGCTCCAGCAAGGCTGCGGAGTTTCACACCTGGATTTCTTTGCAGAACTGAGACTATAATTTTGAAAACACCTTGTGATGCTTTTCTATTGGTATAATAATTCCTAGAGCAAGAGATACTTCAGCCAGTAAAGAAGGCTCCTTCTATACCTTTCTGTGCTGCAGTGATCTTTAGTGGTGCTCTGACATGGTTCAATGTTTTTTTCAAATCCTGGTTCCTAGTATTTTAATACATTATCTAACATTTATTTCATACTGCGAATTCAACCCATCAGAGCCTCACTGCATAAACACATACTAAGACCAATATAGCAAGCCTGTTTCCTTTCATTTCTGGATAAGCAAGGGATCATTTTTTGGAAAGAATTTCATCAAACACTAATGATGTCAGGTATTTCGTTACAATATATTTTCAGTACGTAGCATTAGAGTGATGTGATGTGCCAGAGACCTGTTCCAGCACAGTCCTGCCAGGGCAACAACATCCATTCCCTACTTTGTTTGTTCATGTTACATAGTAACAGATGTGATGCCCATCCAACTTGGCTCAGGTTGCCAAAGTGACGCTATTTTCATATAATTATCTGGTAGCAAAAGACTAAAGATTATGTTAAGAGCAGCATCTTGCCTGAGATTCAAGTCATAATACTGCTGCATGCTAGATCTCGATTACTCTTCCAGCAACCATGCTGAAGAATTGAAGAGAAAGAAGAGTAGTACTTAATACCTTCTAAACTCTTTAAATGGTCTCATTTACTCTTTAGATGATAGTGAGGATTGGAGGGAATGGTGGGGCTAGACCTTGCAAATACCATGAGTGCACAACCACACCTATTTACAATGAGGTGGCTTGGGCTTTGGCATGACTCTCAGAAGAACTTTTAACATCATCTAGTTTTGTTTCCAACAGGTGTTTTTCAGAATAGCCATGCTTGCAGAAAATGAATCTGACTGTATAGAACATGAAGGACTTTTTTTTTATGGCACTTGTCCTAAATCAAACTTGAAAAGCTCTGCACACACCTGGGAAAGTGAGGATCCAATATATCTCATTCAGTGTAGAAAACAGTGCCATGGTTGGCCTGGCACTTCCTTGTTTCTTGAAGAAACATACAGTAATGGTATTGTACATAAAAACACAAATTAGCACTTTCTGGATGAAACACAAAACCACTCAACGTGCTCCATTACAGAGTATGTAGATTATGGACTCCTAAGCAGTTCCTCTTACTTGCATCCAGCTTTACAGGGACTGTAGGCCCTCACAAGAGTTTTTTCAGGTAACAGAAGCAAATTAAGACAACTTTTAACAAGGGCAATAATCAGGGGAGCTGCTTTTTTTATCAGGTGGATATAAATCAGCAACTGAGTAAGCATCCTTCCTTGTTAAACAGTTCGTTTGTCACTTACCATCTTTCCAGTAGAAACATAAATACTGAAAGGAGTCACTGAAAAGGAATGGAAGAGGATGACTCACCAAGGGCAAGTGGTAGATATTCCAGTGTCTCATGCTTCGGTTTGCAGGAACTGAGTATCAGTCACCAAGGAAGTTCCCCATTCTCAAAGGAAGACCCAATGAAAAGGGTGAGAGCAGCACCCCAGCATTTCAATTAGACAGATCACCTTCTTAGATGTGACTGGCAATCATCGCTATGCAGAGGCATGAGCAAGGCAGAAGCCCTTTGGGTTTTCACATGTTTCTTGTGTGTGTCTCCATCTAGAGAGTTGAACAACAAAACTTCAACCTGATCACAGCTATGACTGCATTCAGCAATTCTGCAACATGACTTGTGGCGCTGGGTAACTGTTTATAAACTACACAATGAGAGAAATAATGTCCTTCTCAGAGCAATATCTGTCCTTATACAGGGAACTGATATATGTCTGGAGCCTTGCATCCACCTCCTTAAATTGAGGTTCAAGATTGACACTGGTGAGACCGCACCTCAAATACTGTGTTCAGTTTGGGCCCCTCGCTACAAGAAGGATATTGAGGCTCTGGAGTGAGTCCAGAGAAGAGCGACACAGCTGGTGAAGGGGCTGGAGATCAAGTCTTATGAGGAGTGGCAGAGGGAACTGGGGTTATTTAGCCTGGAGAAGAGGAGGCTGAGCGGAGACCTCATTGCTCTCTACAACTACATGAAAGGAGGTTGTAGAGAGCAGGGAGCTGGCCTCGTCTCCTGAGTGACAGGGGACAGGACAAGAGGGAATGGCTTCAAGCTCCACCAGGGAAGGTTCAGACTGGATACCAGAAAAAAAATTTTCACAGAAAGGGTCATTGGGCACTCTAACAGGCTGCCTAGGGAGGTGGTTGAGTCACCATCCCATATTTAAAGGATAGGTAGACAAGGTGCTCAGGGACATGGTTTAGTGGCAGATAAGAATGGTTGGACTCAATGATCCTAGAGGCCTTTTCCAACCTGGTGATTCTATTCTATAATCCATATCTCCACAATACACCTTCAAAAACTGTACAGACACTATACCATAATACAGGACTTTCTCTGAGGCATAAGGCATGTCCATGAGTTATGATTCTATGCTGTTATGAAAAAAATAAGAAAAAGCCCAGAGAATTATGTTTTACAAGAGGAGATCAACAGGATCTCAGCACTAAGGCTGTTGAGAAATATTCCTCTGGAATTTTGAAGTTACTAATTCCACTAATAAACACAGAATCTATAATCTGCACTTAGCAGAAAAACTTGTGATATGTTCCCTTGCAGCACAATTCCAATCCACAGCACAAGCAGTGAGGAAAAATAAAGGAAGTTCTTCATTGTCATTAATAAATTCCATATATAAAGAAATAGAAGAAAAACTCCCATCTATTTGTTTTATTTTAATCAATATATATAGTGTATCTATCACCAACTACTTTTAAGTACACAAACAAGAGAAATTTAAAAACACATAAAACAATGACTCCAAATGGACAAACTTAACAAATAATAATGAAGAAACTCTTCGTGGTTCACGTGTCAAATATTTTAAAAGTATAAATACATTTAAAATTAACAGCACTAAAGCTATTTAGTAAGTGTTAAGCTGAAGCTGTACAATCATTTCCCAGAGTATCAGCACACTCAATTCAATTCAGCCTTATTAGCACCTTGGTACCAGTTGCTGAATGGCTCCCTATTATTACTATATAGGAACAGCAGGTGTCAAAGACATTTTATTTTTAAGTAATATGCAAAAGGCTTTTTTTTTCCGCCCAGCAGTTCTTTAGATAAAAGGTACAATACACAGAAAAAAAGAAAAAGTACTTGTTGTTCAAGTTTCTAAAGGTTAATCTATGTTATCTATACTGTAAGTAATTCTTCAGTATTGTTGGCAACTGGAGCTGTGGGACAAGATGCAGTCTAGCTCTCCCTATGTAATTTCGGATACATAGTCGGCAGAGCTGACAAAGAGAAGGCGGTGTGGCTGCAAACAAAAGAGAAAAGAGTTTTATTATACAATTATAGAATCCAGTTCTTTGTTGCAAAACAGTCTTGGAAAATAATGCTATTTCTTAAAAAAGTTTATCCATTTCCTTCCTTCCTTCTCCTTCTTCGCCTTCTGCCCTCAAAGATAAAGACTAGGGCTGCTGAAATTAATGATCAGGGAAATATTGAAAATAAGTGAGGTCAGGTCAGCAAATAATTTGTGATTTTAGATTAAAAACCTGCTCCCAGAAAATATCAAATATCAACAACTTGACAGGGTTGTTGATTGTTTTTTTCTATTACTCATAGAACAGGTGAAATACAGGCTATAACACTACAAGCTGTACTATCAATGCATCTCTGCAAAAATAATAAGCAGATTCTAAGATCCTTGGACTATATTTAGTGGTCTTAACTAGTTCATAATAATGCCTTGAGGCCTCCCCACTCCCTGCTAGAGGTTGCAGGGAGGTGGGGGTTGGTATTTTCTCCCGAGTGATAGGTGAAAGGACAAGAGATAGTGGTGTCAAGCTGCATCGGGGAAGTTTAGATTGGACATTAGGAAAAGTTTCTTCACAGAAAGGGAAGCACTGGAACAGGCTGCCCAGGATGGTGGTTGTGTCCCCATCTCTGGAGGTGTTTGAAAAGCACATAAATGAGGTGGCTGGGGACATCATTCAGTAGTAGACAGGTATGGTTGGAGTTGATCATCTCTTAAGCTCTTTTCCAACTTAATGTTTCTATGATTTCTCTGGGCAATAAAATCTTACATGTTTCACACTAATTTATTGATATCTTTGCTGTGTTCAAATCGTACTAGCCTTGGTAGTTTTGTGATAACCAACTTTTTTTAGAGGGGAGTTTAACAGCATTCAGACTACAGAGATGTTTTCTGGAGAAAAGCTACTTGTTAGTTACCTCTAAAGAGATGCCCACAGTTACTTCAACAGTTTCTCCCTTTGTTTCCCCATTAGGTCTTGTGGCTTTCTTTCACACTATACATTAGTCAGTCTAGACAAATCCAGTTCCCTTTGATATATTCTCTCCCTCTCTAAGGCAATAGACCTTTAGGAGGTTTAGAGAAATCTTAAGTGTTGACTCCTATTTATTAGGTACTTACAATTTAGTAAAGAAAATTCAGAAAATGAGACTTTTATACTTTTTGCTTATAATCAAAAAGTGATTTATATGCACTTAAAAGTATTGTTAAATGTTGCAAAAGCTGGCCAAAAATAAATATATTTTTAATCTGAAATGGAAGCAGTCTGTTTCTTTTTAGCAAGTTCTGAAACAACCAATAAAAATACAGCTTTAACACTTAATTTTGTAAACACCCAATAGACAGAATCATAGAATCACTAGGTTGGAAGAGACCCACCAGATCATTGAGTCTAAACATTCCTATCAACAACTAAACTAGGTCCCTCAGCGCTTTGTCTACCCACCTCTTAAACACCTTCAGGGAAGGTGACTCAACCTCCTCCTTGAGCAGCCTGTTCCAGTGTCCAATGACCCTTTATGTGAAATTTTTTTCCTAATGTTCAGCCTAAACCTCCCCTGGCGGAGCTTGTGCCGACTCCCTCTCATCCCATCCCCTGTCACTTGGGAGAAGAGGCCAGCACCCTCCTCTCCACAACTTCCTTTCAGGTAGTTGTAGAGAGCAATGAAGTCTCAGCCTCTATAAATTTTGATGCTGCTTATTAAACAGGCTGTGGCCTGAGACTAAATATTACCGGCTATATTTATAGGTAGAAAGGATTTTACCTGACTATTAATATAATAATTTCATAAACCATGATGTTACCTTCTATAACATGGTTGGGTAGTTGCCCCCTTTTTTTTTTCAGGAGGGTTGGGTTTAAGAATTAAGTTATAGTTGCAAAAACTTGCCTTCATGGAGGAGCAGCAGTCTCTCCACTAAACTGCTTGGAGCAGCTAAATCAACAGGCCTCTCAAAATCTGTATTTTTGGCATTTATGTCTGCTCCAAATTCGAGGAGTAAGTTTACAATCTCTGTACTAGAATGCTGGGCAGCAGCATGGAGTGGAGTTTCCAAATGCTTTCCTTTCTGCACATTGGCACCTGGTGGGTAGATTCAGATGAAGAAATGTAAATTATATTATTATTAAAATTGTCATTGAATAAATAAGATGTTTAAAAAAAACCAAACCAAACAAAAAAAAAACAAGCCTCAGCTGTCTTAGAATGCCACAGTGCATTGAGCCACTATTAATTTTATTGCATAGCAATTATAGCTAATCATATCGGTGAGTTTTATTTATCCCATACTTATCCTAGGTTTTAGAACCTAAGATTAACAACTAGAATTTGAAGGAAAATATTTCAAGAAAAATCAAATTAAGTTATGTGAACATCATTGCTGCCCCAGTTACATAAAAGTACATTTTGTACATGTTTAAGAAAATCTGTACTACATGAAAATATACTTTCCTTATTTAAGTCTATAAAAATGAACAGTGAACTGAAATTTAGTCTATATTTTTGCAAGTATACCAACTCAAGAAAGAACCTAACTAGAACACTTTATAGTTCATGTGTTGAAGCTCACAAAGGCTTTGAAATAAGACTGTAATCCCATCCAACCTTTATCAAGGATTTTTTCTATAAAGGACCACATTTTAATTAAGGTGGGGTACACAGTCAAGAAAGCTAATGGGGGAAATAACCAAAATCCAATCCACAGAATTCTAATCATTACACTTTTGTATTAATAAGTAATTACTAATTTACTTTAAATTAAAATGGACTAAATTAATTTGTAGTAATTCATTCTTACTCAAGAAAACTACATAAAAGAGGTAAACACAAACTATTTGATATGAAAGAACTTCCCTTATAGGTAAACCATTAAGCCTAAACTGGGTCTTCCTCAAGATTTTTCTAGATTATTCTAGTAGAAGCAATATTCTAGGAGCAATATTGATCTTGTGAGAGAAAAAAAAAACGGCTTTTGTACCAACTTTTCTCCTTATATATCTGATGGAACTCAATTGCTAATAAAAGTTCTGTTGAAAGCTCAGTGATTACTATGTAAAATTTGTTTCTCAAAGCTGACATTTTTACCTTTATTTTTTCCCTAGAGAAAATGAACATCTACAAAGCTGTAATAGGCCGCAAAATTTTTGAATACCCATTCTTATTGCTCTTGCTTCCTTTTTCCCTCATATACTTGCTATGACAAAAAAAACCCCAAAAACTAAAGAAATACATCCTATTATAAGAAAATACGAATCACAGAATAAACTTAGAAGTAGAACCCTGCAAACAGAGAGGTCTAGTTTCACTGATGAGCATAACTCCCTTCAAAGGTGAGTACAGTATGCTTATTTTACAAATCAGTAGTGTTTTTATTTAAATCATGACATACCTGCATAAAGAAGCTTTCGAATACAATGGATCTGCTGGGAAACACAAGCTACATATAGAGGTGTTCCTAAATGAGGAAGATCTTGGTCAACATCTATACCCCAGGATATCAGTACCTCCAGACATTCACTGTGACCTGTCAGTAGAAAGCACGAGAGAGTTTGCTCAACATCAGTAACCTCTCTCAGACAAACCTGGACACATTTCTTAAGACTATTATTGAGAAATTTGTCAACTATTCCATGTTTGTTCAGTGGCTAATTTCTTACCTCTGCTGGCTGCTTCATGAGTTGGTGACGGAAGACAGGACTCCCACTGAGCTTTGGCACCATACTCTAAGAGGAGCTCAGCACATGCTGCACTGCCTCTTGAACATGCATTAAAGAGCGGTGTCACTCCATCAATCGTTGTAGCATTCACCTAGAATATATAAAATCTATTTAAGAACAGAATTGAAAGACAGATAAACTTTAAAACAGGATGTAGTTTGAAATTGTATTAAAATACCAAAAAATTTATTGGTTAGAATAATGTAGCTTAACTGATCAGTCCCTATGCTACTCTATTCCTCTCACAGCCCTCAGCTTAAATCTATTGACTGTTATTCTTGTTGAACTATATTGAGTAAACCAAAATACACCTGGAATAATAAAGAGCACACACTAACATCTGGACAGTAAATAATTTTCAAAAGTCATTGATTGCAATTGTTTCATTGATACAAAAATAATCTACACTTTGTTTATTAATGTTATAATAGGGACCTTCTCTCTGCCACTCTGTCAAGATTGCAAATTCTGTATTAAGTGTCAAAATTATTTGCCATCTTGTTCTGTGGCTTTAATCATAGAATAGTTTGGATTGGAAAAGACCTTAAAGATCATCTAGTTCCAATCCCACTGCCATGGACAGGGACACATCTCATTACATTTCAGAGGATGAAGACAAAGCTCATAATACAGGCTCGCTACTTTAACGTGAACCTCACCACCTCACTGGTTAAGCAAATATTCCCAGTGTGAGTGAATGGGGAGAGAAAGTAGGCAAATTTGTAAGGACTAATACTACTAAGTGAAGAAGCATAGACATTATGAGAACGCTCTTTCCAGGATGTTAGCCTATCCTCTTCTGTGCAGTGCCTAAACCCACCAAAACAATTAAAAGTACTAAAAAAAATCAGATAGGAAAATAAAATTTGTTCTTACTGTTTTGTCTATAGTATCTATAATTTTTGATCTTTTGAATGCTTGTGCTAGCTGAAGTGGAGGGTAATTTTTTTTTAAACATCTATGTATTTATTAGTTTTCCTGTAATAACATAGACGTATTTTACATGGTTCTCAAAACTGAACTGTCAGGACAAAAAAAAATTATCACAAAGACCAAATCTTTGGGAAACTATGTATTTGAACTCTGATGTCAGTAGAGATTGTAGTGAAAGTGGTCTGTAAAGTCTCCTTTTTGTTGTGGGATAACAGACAGCCAGTCTGTGTCAGGAGTACGGAAAAAAGCCGGTGTTTTTTTGTACTTGGATCAGAGACTCTTAAGAGCACACAGGTGCAGTGTGACAAAATACATTCTGGAGATTAAAAGAATAAGCCACTCAGAGCATGAGCAAACCAGTAGATGGATGTGTTCCATATTTTAGAAGAGAAATAATGTCATAATATTCAAAGAAAAAATAAGGCTGGTGATATACTGCCAGCAGATTCTCTCCAACTCATTACTCGGTCTTAGAGTCTGCATAACTTCATAACTTCATCAACTTCCCTGTTACTCTTCTTCTGCCTGCTCTCGGCTCTTAAATATATAATTATGTGAGTAGACAAGTTGTTTATTTTTTTTCTTTTAACCTAACATCTTTCTGATGATGTTTCTTTGTCCCATCAGTTTCCTTTGCTAGTTTTCAGACAACATCTTATTTTAAGTAAAGGAGATCAACACAATCACTAGGCATATCTTAGCATTGGACATCATATAAAAAACAAACAAAACAACCCTTACATTTGCTCCTGCTTCAAGAAGAATTCTTGCACATCCTACATGATCTCCCAGGCAGGCTTCATGAAGAGGAGTTACTTGGTCAATCGTTAGCGTGTCTACATTGTACCCCTAAGCAAGATATGAATTACATATAAAGATTATACAAAAGCTTTTAAAAGTCATTACCTTATACTACTGTAAATAAGCTTAAAACTTTATTTGCAATAAACAAGTTTTCAGTGAACATAAAAAGAGTCTTTCACCAATGTTTATAACACTATAGAAGTAAGTTGTCAGTTCTTCTTTTCTTTAAAATAAGAAATAGGAATAGGATATTGAGGGTAAAAAGAACATGGAAATGGACTGTTGAGATGCACACTGATAGGACAAAAGGCATGATAAATTCCATTCAGTTACACGGGAACAAAAATTCAGTGTGGGGACAGTGAAATTCTGGAACAGTAGAATGGTTGGTGCATCTTCAGTCTTGGTGATCTTTAAAACTCAACAAGGCCCTGATTCTAAGTTGTCCTGTGATTCTCTGAATTCAGGTCTGAAATATCTAAAGTAATGAAAATTAGCAAGGAAATTTTTGGATTGATAAAATCCATCACATCCTTGAAAATTTCTGCAGTAGATGTTGTTTGACTTTTAAGAACTAATAATTACATCTATTTGCTTTCATCATATGTATTCTACAGCATAATTTTTCAGTATTGCAGTAACTAACATGACAATACTGTGACATTAACATTTAGTGGTTTATAGTCTCTCTGCTATTAAAAAAAATACTTTTTTTTTTAAATCACAACTATGCAAAATGCAGAATCTTTCAGTGATTATTCCACCCATTAAGTACCTTCCTGACTAGCTCTATTTACCTGCAGTCTTAAAACTATACTGATTTATACCATGCAAGAGGGAAAGACTGATACACATTTAGATACAGCTTTGGCAAAAAAATTAGAGAGGTAGCTGATTTAAAACATGCTAGGGAAATATTTTAAATATTAACTTGTATCTTATGATATAAAAAAATCCTAAACATGTATTGCTGTGGAAAATATGAGTGAAAAAAGCAAAGCAAAGCATGACATTAATAATCTGTTCTGAGAAATTAAGTAACAAAATGAAAACAATTTTAAGAACACAGCCTTCACCTGTGACAATAAAGTCTTTAGAGAAAGAAGACGTCCTTGACTTGCTGCCTCATGCAGAGGTGAGCGATCTGCCCAAGAACCTATAGAATAACAGCATTTATTGAGTAAACCATTTGAATTAGAAGGATTTTGGAATGCAAAGAGCAAAGCAGAAAATAAAAATGCACAAAATGAAGTTAACAGTCCTATGAAATTAATTTTTCCTCTTTAGAAACTATGTCGATCTATCAGTTTCTAGACAAGAAAAACTGCTCTATTATTAACAGTTAATAGCTCTAATAAATGATTATGTGGTACAGAGAGCAAAATATTGATATATTGATTTCAGCAATCTGATTTAATAAATTCATCATCATATTTCCTACTTCCATTTTTGCATTGTTTATTAAAAAAGCCACCTTTTTTTTTTACAGATGACAGAAATTTGTAGACTTCAACAAACTGATACTTGAATTTAAACCAGACATAAACCTGCCTGAAGAAGTCTTGAAAAGCTGATGTATATCCATAGTGAAGTCCTTGTGTATTATAAGATTAATCTGCAGCTACAACATAAGTGCAAGCAGAGAAATACAGTGAAAATCATACTAAAAATATTGCTATAGTAGTAATAGGATATTAAGCTTAAGTTCTCATTCTAAGAGGCTGTTAGGGCTAGCAGTAGATAGATATGCTTAATGTAAATATTTGGCATTTATTTTCATTTATTTATTACCCCTAAAAAAGAAGGGAGGGAAGGGGGCAAGAAACCAAACAACTCTGTTTTCACATACATACCCTGCCTGAACTCCCAGCCCAGGTGACAGAATCATCCTGTCCTGATGAAGAACCTGCCCTATCCTCTAGAAGACTGGTCACTGACAGGTCCCTTCTAATCACACAGGGTTGCAGGCATAGCTGATACCAATTTATTGTATGAATTTTGCAAATCAAAGCAAGATCATGCAGATTAGAACCATTTCCAAAATACATTATGAATTACCATTATTTATTCCTGTAAGAAGAAAATCACTGGAACTGTAGAATGAGTGAGTTATATCAAGCCACTGAAAATCCCTGAAGAATTACAGAGACCATTGGCTAAGTACAATGAATTGGTAACAATGGCAGATAAATCTCCAGTGTGTAAACATGTCTGTTGCAATGGACTAGGACTGCCCACAAAGCCAGTTACTCAATTTTAGTGACAAGTCAACACAATTCAAATGAGAAAGCTATTGCTTAGTCACTGGCAATCATCCATCTAAGCTTTAAAAAACTATTCACTAGAACCAGAACTTGTTACTGTTTCCTATTAGACCCCTTCTTTCCACTATCCTGTTTCAGAATGTACACTTTTGGTTACAATTGACCACCCCCTCGAATCACATGAAAAATGACCAAAAAGGTTAAGATTGCTCAATCTGAAAGAAATCAGGGTATAGTTCAAAACATATAAAATAGTGCACAATATGGAAATAGAGATAAAACCCTCCTTTTCCCTAAAGGTATAAGTGAACAAGTCTAAAACTTACTCAGATGTAAGACTACCTGCTCACAGAACATACAACTAACCTGTGGAACTCAGCACTACTGGATGCTACCGAAATAAAAAAACTCATCAAAATAAAAGCACGGCTGAGTATTTAAAATATTGTAAGACTATATGAAGCTAATCACAGAAGTCAAAATACAGAGGGAAATAAAGCTTTGTAAACCTGATGTTAAAAATGCATGGAGATTTCTATTATGTCAGAGTATCCAGTATCCGTGAAGCTCCATGTACTCTTTCATCTGCAGGCAAGATTCAGCTTTCAATACTTTCAAAATTATTTCCATTAAGCTCTGATCATGTGTACGTATATGCACACACATTGTTCCCTACACTTTTTACTTTAGCTTTATTAAACATAGTGGTTTTCAATGCTTATTGCTAGTCAGAATAACAGCTACAAAAACTATACACAAAGTGATTTGGGATTTCAACAGATATTATACCACAAAAACCAAGCTCAGAAGTCTTAAAATGACCTGATCTTGATGATCTTTTCATCCCAATAAGCTCAGATACATTTAACCTATTGTAGGTTGGATGTGTGCAATCATGATGAGAATTCTGGCCAATGTTTTCCTTCTTCTGTAGTAGTACCTGAACCAACATTCAAGTCATTCTAAATCAAATTAATTAGATTCATTAAGTTCTGCTGCTGGGAGCTGCAAAGTATTCCCCAAAAACACCAAACAATTAAAAGCTATACTTAGAGGCTGCTTTTGAAATGTTGGTCCCCTGTCTCTACACAGATGAGAACTTCCCTCTCTTGACAGTTTATCCTACTCCTAGCCACGTATAACTCTAAAGAGGACATAGATGCAGATAGAATCTGAAAGTAACATTTTCCCCACCTTTCTTTCCTTTGCCTCCTTCATTCTTGGATTGATCAGAAGAATGTCAATGTCATTACTCCAATGACATTTGAGAATCAAATTATGCCAGATCCCATTATGAGCTCTGTTTTGGACCTAGATTCACCTTATAACCCCATATTCATGTAGCAACGTCCAGCAGCAAGCTGGTTCTACTACATCCATTAAATACAAAATGATTACATCATCTTTACTATAAATAAAAAATAAAAGCAAAATGTTGCAGAAATATTTTGTGCAAAACAAATCTGGAAAAACTTTCACATTTCAACAGATTTATTGCTAAACACATTCATCATTAAACACCACAGGAATAAAAATATGTTCAAAATAAATATGTATCATAAATAAACACCAAAGGTGTCTTACAATAAATTCTTTGTCTAGACTGCCGCCTTCCACTAATTTACAAAATTGCTATGTCTCTCACTTAAAAGGGCATTTTTAACTTCATTGTTGCCTGTAACAGCACTATTTACAAACATAGCCTATTCCAGAACTGTTAATGCATTAATTCCCTACTGATGTAGTTTCTGACAGATGCTGAATACTAAGTATCTCTAACTATATTTAGAAGTCATTTAGTTCCAAGTTGTCTGGTGTCTAGTTTACCAGGCAGGGCTGCCTACATTGCTTTGTAAACAGGAACACATTAACTTTATTAACAGTCAAAGTTGGAAAAAAAAAACCAAAAACACAAAAAAACAAAGTATCATACAATACCTAAATCTCCATCTCCCCATGGCACTTCCAGCCAATTGCAATTATAAATCCTACTCATTTCTTTCAATCTGGAAAATAAAACAGAACAAAAAAAATCTGTTCCTGCTAGTTAGGCCCGTTCTTGATACACTCCAGCTATCTTTGGAAGGAGATCAGTAGCTCGCTGTAATATGAACTTTCACCCTTCGGTACACACAGCTTTGAAGATATGAGCAGATACAAGTTACCAGTTGCTTTTCTTATGCTAAAAAGCTATGGTCTTTTTGTTCATTTTTCAATTACTTATTTTAACATAACAAATTTTCCAAGTGACAGTATCTGTGAGTTTTCCTTCCAAGACAACTAACTGAATTTTGACACAAGAGAAACTCACAAGGAAATGAAGAGAACCTTGGGCTGAACAAGAACTGCATGACAAACTCAATTTTTAATCTCATACAATGAGACACAGTTTTGTATCTGCAAAAATTGGTATTAGTACATAATTTGTAAGGGGAGCAGTGTCAAGCATTTATATGTTGTTTTACTACTTACACATAATATACTTAGAAATGAGAGAAGCAAAGAAATTCTAAACATGTTTCAGATGCTATTCGATCTGTATGTTGAACTGTGTTTTTCTTTTAGCAGTTCACTATTGCCTCAATTATCTTACAAAGAATTCTGTTGTTGTTAAGTTGGGGTTTTGATAACTATTTTCAGCAGTTATTTTCAGCAAATGGGGACTTGCAATTCTGACTTTGTTCCATTTCAAAATCATTGATGTTTTTCTTTCTTCAGATTTTCCTGTGGATTTCATTCCTTTACTACCTGTAGTTACCTGTGAATCACTCCTGCAGTTATGATCATAGCAGGAAAATACTAAGTAAGAATATTTTCATCAAAGCCATTACCTCTAGTCACCTCACCCTTTCCAGAAATCTGCCTAATCTTAAACCCCCCCAAAAGAACAACAATAGATAAAAATAAACTAAAAACAAAGCAAAAAAAAAAAACAAAACCCCACACTAGTTTAAAAGGTATATTAAAAAGTTGGATTTTCAAAACAGCAAGGACTGGAAATGAATTCAAGTCTTTTCACTGACTTCACTGGGAGAAGATTTATGCCAGGGCTCAGCACTTTAGAAAACACTGTTCTAAGGGTAAATAGAAGGTGTCCCAGCTCTCAGAAGAAGCAGTAGCATCAGAGAACCGAAAATAGAAGCCTATCATAGTTCATTACTGGGAGATGAGAAACACAGACTACTTGTAGCTAATATTTATTTCCCCAGGACTATCAAATATAATGTATTAAGTTCATCACTGTTACCTTTAATTCCTCAAGATACATGGAATGTTTCAGTTTTGGGCAACTGAAACAACAGACAAGATCAATAACTGTAACAGAAAAATGCTGTAACATTATAGTCCCAAGATCAACAGACTTCACTCCAGTTGTTAAAGTTGCCTGATATTTTGCATATGTAATTAAGTTCTAAAAATTTTTACTGTGATACTATAAAATTATCCCTTTGTCTAAATCCCTTGCAGGATGTGGAAGTGTGCCAACTACTCTAATTTATACTTTATGATAAAATCTATTGAGAAGAATCTTAAGTCAATGATTAAAAGTTAAGAAATGCATCTGTGGTGTTTAACTGCTATATGTTCAGCAAAATTGAAGCCACTTCTTTTTAACAAATGAAACTCCAGCAATCAACAGCGAAGAACTCCAAAAGAATCAGAAATTAGGCTACAAGTGACTAAAATATATCTGAGAGAGAAGATGTGGTTCAAGTGATGTTTAAATATATCAATATTTCACATAATCTTTGTTTTCAACTGACTGAGAATTATATGGAAAAAACCAAATATATACACTAAAATCTATAAATCTATGCATACAAAAAATTGAAACCTTGATTGTTTCAAGTCAATATTGGTTCCAAAGTTTATCGTCATGTGGACTTTCAAAATTTGGGGGTTTCATTCCAAGTGCAAATGGTTTCATAGTCCTGAAAACCATTCAAACCAAATTTATTTTCCCACACATTACATGATCATACTTTAGTTTGGCCATTCTGGTGTTGTATTCTCTCCATATTTAGTAAGCTCTCTCACTCTTTAAGATGTGCTATCCAAAATATACTGACTCTAACTTTGTTAGCTTTATATTGCCTTTTCCATGGTATTGTCTCCATAACAGAAGAGTACTTCAAAACACTCACTTTATCTTCATATTATCACTAAGGAATCAAAAGACAGTTTTAACACTTAAATTGTAAAACCAAGCTAATAGCTTATTTTTTCCTGAGTACATAAACATTAGAGTGTACACTGAAAGCCTAATTTAATATGTTTATGAGAGCTCTGAGCTTCTGAAATTTCAGCCTTAGATAATAATAAACATGATTGGCCAAGAAAGTTCTAGCTTAGATGATTGGTCTTAGAACACACAGGTGCCACAGCAAAGATAGGGACAGAATTTGCTTTTAGGGACATTAAAACTTCAACCTTTTTTTTCCTGCTATTCACTACATGTCTTCTAACCTTTACCACACCCAGGAAAACATAGGGTGTATTTTTCTGAGTATAAACCAAATGCATTCTCAGCATACCAGCCACGTTACATGTCAAAGGAAGCAGGGGCTTTGTGTAAAAGTACAGTATGTGACTGTTGTTGTCAAATACTGGGTTATAAAGTGTTAGAGAGCCAAATAAACGTGGCAAAAGCAACATTACTTTTAACAATTCCTACATTTTGAGTGCTTTGACACTGAAATTTAACATAGTTTTTACACATAAACACGAGCCACAAAAAAGTATTAAAAACTTCTAACAGCAATATCCAAACCCAGCTCACTTGGCTCTCAACAGAAGCAGCATCATGCTACGTGAAGGCAACGGTAATGACGACTGCAGCAGCAGTTGTTACTGCTGGCTTTGTGCCAAGCCTTGCATACACAGAAGTGTGTCAGATCCCTTCTCTCATCACATGAAAGCACAGCAATAACGTCTCTCTCCATTACTCACATACAGTGTGTTTCTCCTATCATCTTGATGGATAAACAACTGGCTGGTTATTTTTCTAGCTGAAAGTAGCTTGTAAACTCTGTGCCATAGCAAGAGCCATAGCTAGAGTATCAAGGTATAAAATCACATCAACTTCTAAACTCAGTAATCTGTTAGGCCTACACCAGATTTGATTCAAGTACATAGTGCAGCCAGTAGTACTTTTTGGCTGTTAATTCCTTAGACAAGTCACTAAAACAGAGTAGGTGTTTTTCAGTGGTCTTCCCAATTAGCAGATGACAGAAAAGGCATACAGACATTCTGAGCTGACTTCAGACTCTGGAGGACTTTTATCTGGAATAATTTTGCTCCTCAAATGCAATCTCTGCCTTAGTCCAGACTGCAAGCCATTTTCCCCAAGCTGCGCTCAGAATCCTCAGTATTTTCCCAGCCTGCCAGAGACTGACTGCAGCACATGGCCCAACCTCTAGGCCTAAAAGCATAACCAGCTGAGTTGCAAAGCTGGAACTAGTGTGCAGGAGATTTTGGTAAGTTAGCCTGGCCCTCAGACCAGCTGGCTGAAAATCTTTTCCTTTTTCTGCCCTTCTTCCAAATCTTATCATGACATATTCCACCCTTTGCATCACTTTTAGTCCATTTTCCAATCTGCATATTCAATTACATACTGCATTGCAGTATGACTTTCTCTTCCTTTCTTCTGTAAGGCTGACTGAAGAACAAAGTCACATTTGATTACTTCCATGGATGGGAACAGAGAAGGAAGAAAAGATATTCAATACTAGATATAGCTGTTACTTGGGTTAACTGCAGTAAACAGTAGCCCCAACTGCAACAGAAGTCTCTCAGCACTTCAAGATGTCCCTCAAATATATACACCCAGTCTGGCAATTACAAAGAGGCTAGAAATAGCTGGATCCATTAAGATGGATTCTCAGAACATTTCACTTTCCATATTTTACTGTGATCTTGAAAATTTCAAAAGTTGATTAACTGTGGCTATTTCTTTACAAGAAAAGCAAAAGATCCTAACCCTGAACCATACCAAGGAGTAGCTAGTGCTAACATTGATAAACTTCTGTAATTTCTTTTCAGTCTTAGGTAAGTATCCTAGTTTGGGGGGGGGAACTACTGACCTAATTAGCTGAAAGATTCATAAATAAAAGTTCCTGTTGATCAGGAAATTTTAGCCCAGTGAACAATATGAGTGTAAAAGACATACTGTGTATTAAAACTGATAAGTAAATATAACTTTACGGCATCGTTGCATTCAGTCACTTGGGAAGCTTTGGTAACTGCTGCTTAAATTCTTGAATACTGCTTAGTTCCAGAACTGGCAGTACTGGAAATTAGCTTAATTAAGCTTAATTTTCATATGGCTATGCTTTACATGATAAATTTATAATTATGTTTATGCACAATACATCCAATCTCTCTCTCCTTTCCTTGATTATTTTAAAATATTCAGGTTTTAATTTGATATATTAATAAGTATTTCAAATTTGACTTCCTCGTTTTCTTTTTTGTTTCACATCAAGGCTTCTGATATGGTCAATACTATTTGGAATTATGATCATTCTCTTAAAAAAAATCCCACCAGACTCTCGCAATCAAAGTTCCCATCTACCCACTTGTATTATGAAAAATAATAAGAAAATATGGCAGAGACAATAGCAGCCCTAAACACTTCTTTTATAATAGAGTTTATTTGTCATTGCTGAAAACATCAAGTGTCTGGCAACTTACATAGCTCTTAAGTACTTTCTTATGCAAACCCTTACAGTTGTATCTTTGTCTTTAGTGTCCTAGCACAGGACAATAATTCTGTAACTTGTAGTTCCTCCAAGGCCTACTATTTCATGTACCTATAGACTTCTCTTTATATGTAAAGTTATATAGCTTACTCCTCTCCCCTCTTTCATTCCCCAGTTCCTAGTTGTAAACAATTAGCCTTCAGTATCCTTCTGACAGGGCAGTGAAAGTCAGAGTAAGTCAAGCCTTAAACACTTGCATAAAACAAATAGGGCAGATAAACAAGAAAGGATATTTTAGATCAGCTGATAAGCATGCAGAAAGAACAAAAATAGCTTCAACACATTTGTGTTAACCCATGCAAGACTATAAAAGTGCCATTAACATAAGCATGCATTTATATTACAGCTAGGGAAAAAAATCCAACAAATAAAACCAAACATTTTGGAGCTAGACCATCATAAATTGGGTCAGCTTAGCATATTTCAGTACACAGTTTCTGAAATGGCTGGTATACTAACCTTGGCTGGTCAGAATACCCCAGCTAGCTGTTCGTTTCGCAGGACACTCCCCTATACTTTGTAGGTGTCTTTTGGGGAGATTTTGGCTCCTCTGAACAGCAGTGTTTGTTGTCATTATTTCTTTCTTGAGGAAAGCCTGTTTGTCATTGGTGCAGGTACTCTGGTCTGATGAACAGCCACAAATGGATTTCTACTATGTTTTTAATTCCTTTCGCTTTTTCATAAAGGATCTTGCTGTACTTACTGCAGAATGGCCACAACGCTGAAATCCATTCAGTAACATTTACTACCTTGGACTAGTGAGTAGCTAGTGGGGGAAGGGAAGGACTGCTCTAGCATTTTCTATTTTTAAAACAGAGAAAGAATCAGCTTAGCTACAGCATGAGTCTTAACTACATGATTTAAATGGAAAGAAGGTGTTAATTTATTAATCATTTTACCAAAAAAAGAAACAGATTCTTAAAGCTTAAGTATTCAATGCTTTATTGCTTGAATAACAAGCAATCCAGACCAGAAAAACTAAAACTGTTTTATGAGAATGGAAATTCTTTTAATAATACAAACAGGAATTATTACTGCATCAGGCTTTATTTATATGTAACTTGCAGTTAAGATACATCTTGGAATTCAGAAGAATTCATGAAACTATGAAGCACTACTGGAGTTTTATGTTTGGTTTGGGTTGTTTTGTTTTGGGTTTTTTTGCTTTGTTTTTTAACACAGGACAAGGTATCCTACAGATGTTAACTGGAAATTTGAATAAATCAAAGCATGGTTTAACTACCAAAACAAATTAAGATATTTTGCTGGTTATGTTGAAACTCTGATCTCATTATGAAAGTGAGGCTGTAGTCTTGTCAGAAGCAGCCTAAGTCAATATATTTTAAAATAATAACAACTAACCATGAGCAGAATTTTTTTGGTTATTACTATGTATAATGCTGACAATATACAAAAGAAATCTGCAATCCATAATAAAATTCCAGCGTGGATAATGAAGACAGTGATTTCTCTGTATTAATATGTTAAGATATCACCTTTACCTCCCACCATTTCCTTCTAGTATTTCCTCAATATCCTCTTCTACTGATCCAAAACCTAGTCATTTTAAAAGGAAATTAACATTACTGGGTTTCATTACTACTCCTTTGAGGTACCTGACAAAAATTAACCCCTAAAATGTTGAAAAAATAACACAGGTATTTAATGAAATTTCATATAACCCTCATTTTTCTTTAAGAGAAAATCAGAGGCAAGATTGTAGTTAGACAGGGTAAGGGAAAGGAGGAGCAACTTTGAATTTTACCTTCAAATTACAAGAACTGCCCTAATAGAATGGTGCTACAATCTGTACAGAGCAGAAGCAGGTGGACTACTGCTATTCTTATGAGAGAAAAATCCCTGCATTCTCCCAGACATTACACTGCTTTGAGAAAGTTGTTTTTCTCAGGTTTTATGTAGATGAATGAAACAGAATACCTCACAGACTGAAACAAACATTTCTACATATTGAGCAATCAGAGTCTGCCAGTAAGTCTTGATTTAAAGGTTTCACAAAAGGGCTCATTTTAAAAGGTCACATTAGAAATATATAACTTTAATCCTAGAATTACTTGTTAAATTGTTGTGTTTTCTTCACATGAATAAGATGATGACTCAACAGGAAAGCTTATTAAAGACATGTATACATGTGTCTGTATAAGAAAGGTATCAGCACTCTAGGTAAGAAATAACCGATGACAATTTCTGTACTTGCCACAGCTCTGAGGATCATCTCAGTTTTGCAATTCCTTTCTATTTGGAATGGAATCCCAGGACTTTCAGGAGACGGTGCTGAGGATCAGGATCAAGCAAAGTATCTGGCATGGCAGGGCAGAGATTGACAGTAGGCTGGGAAGACAAGACCTATATCTTTTTGAAGGAGTTTTGTGGATAGGTCTGTCAGTTGAGAATGAAGCTAGGTCCTTCTAGAGGAGTGGTACAAATCTGAAAGTAGTTAACACAATTTGCTTTCCAGAGATAGTCCAGCTCACATTCCATCCCTTACTAGTCTCAGAAGTGTGACTTGCAATCAAGGAAACCACCAGAGGAAACCACCACAACTTCCACAGTTTCAAACAAGAAGAGTCCCAGGGTACTTAGCAGCAACTACTCGCTCTTATCCAGAGGACTATGTTGGAAGCAACGAGCTACCAATGGAATTAGAATCCCTCCAGAATCTGCCACCTTCAATGCAAGGGTACTAGGAAAACACCTCTTGACACTTGCCACCCATTAAGTTATTTTGAACACTTTGGAATACATCAGAATGTAATGCTTAAAAATACACGCTATCTTCTTCCATGTTTTGAAGAAGGCAAAGTTTTATCCCATTCAGGACCGCAGAAGTAATTTTTCACTAAATTCTGTCAAGTACAACCATTCATCCTCCAATCAAAAGCTATTGAGAATTCTTATCAAAACCATAAATAAAAAAGTGAAAGCTAGACCAACATCAGAAATCAAAAGGAAATCTGTTAAAAATATAATTGAGATATTAGCATGCAGAGGGGATGAATATACAATTAAAACCATGGAGTAAGACTGAAGAACTTGCTATTTCACTTCCACCTCTGACATGGAATTGATACATGATCTTCCTCAAATCAGCACCCCATGCACTAGGTTACATTCAGTACGAAATAAGAACCAGTTTTTCTTAACTTCATCAGGTAATAAAAATGTTAACATCTGAAACTACTTCAGCTTGGTACACTGGTTGTGTTCTTCTAATCTTTCTCTTTAGAAGACACACACTTCCAAAATGCACTAGCCAACCTAAAACAGAAATTGAAGTAGATATCCAAGGATACAGAATATGCAGTAGGCAAACAAGCAATTAGGGACAATATTTAGATTATAGTTACTCATGGATGCAATGCAGCTATCTGTGCAAAAAAAATGCAGCCAGAGGAAAGGGCAGACACTATATTCTAAGAGAAGGAAACTGGAGGATTTTACTGATGGGTTTGGAATTCTGACTTAATTTAGCAGACAAGTTTTAAATAAACCACTATGTTGCATTTTAACTTTTATAACCCAGGGGTAGAAGTATTAAAGAAAGCTTCAAAGTGACTTCCTTCTTTTTTAACAAGACTTTTACACAAAGGAAATACCAGTACAGTTGCAAGAATTTTGTCTGCAAATAGCTCTAAGTTTACAGGGGCAGAAGTTCTTAACACCTGGCAATGAAAATCAAAAGAAAGAAAACACTTCTTAAGGAAAAAAAGAAAAATATGTAAGTGTGATAACACACACACAAAAGTATTTATATAAACGACAAAAAAATCCCAACACCTTTCAGCACACAATACAGCCCAATACAACACAGTCCAAACTCCAACATCAATGATTTGTCCCAGGAAAAACTGGACAAAATTACGCTATATTCCTATGTCACAGAGCAGTGTTTTGTGTGAAATCTTCCTCAAGCTAACCCACAGATGAGCCACCTTTGCTTCCCCAAGTGTTCTGTACTTGTAGATTCATTCTACCTTTCCAACCAGGATTATTATGGAGTCACAGTGACTGCATGGAACCTATCCAACTAAATTTTGGAACTGGATTAGAAGCTGCCTCTTCCTGCTGATGTGACCCACAGACTACAACCATAAAGCTGAAATGATTGATAGGCTCCCTGGATCTCAGTGCCAGTACCCGAAAAGTTGCCTGTCATTTGACATTGCCAGAAATGAACTAGCAGAGATCCTGAACATTCCTCCCTGTAGGAGAAGCCAAGGTGAAGCAAGTTAGAAATAATTACAGAAACGTCGTTACCAACAAGAACACAGACTTCTAAATGCTGGCCAATGTTAAATCCTGCTGTGCCAGCTCAAAACCAAAGAATTTAAATGCACCATAAAATTACAGTGACAGAGCGCAAACAGCAGGACTGGGAAAAGACTGAAAAAACCTCTAACCAGACAGACTCTTGCATCAAGCCACACTTCATTGCCAACACAATAATACAAATCAGTAGCCGCCAACCAAAAGCTCGGGCATTACCCAGATGTCACCTCAGTCCTCCACATCTTGATAAATGACAGCAGATATGCAGATAATACTTAAAAGGTCATTAGTTATTTAAGAATAAAATTACATTTCTCTATGCCACTTTAAGCATTTAATAAAAAAACTTATTACACACCTGTTCAGTACAGTAACATCACTTTCTCTGCACTGCTAATAATTTTCCTGCCTGTTCCCCTGATATTTTTACAGTTGTTAGGCCTTGTATCCTTGGATGCTGGCAATCAGAATAGAAGACTGAGAAAAGATTTAAAATTCTGATACAATAAAGACTGTCTCAGCCCCCACAGAAGTCAAATATGGAACACTTGCTACATTTCTTGGCTTGTGGATTTGCAATATGTACCCGCCAGACATCTTCAGTGGTAACACAGAATATTTGCCAATATGTAAGCTAAAGTAAAACAAATCACAGCAGTCATGTTGATAAATCTACTCAAATTGGTTACCAAGCAGGCCTGGGCTACAAATATTGACAGAGAAGAAAAACACGAAGCATGAGACCAATGAGCAGAAGAGTCATACAGAGCACCACAGATGAATCCTAAGCCAATTACCCTAAGAGAATAGCCATAAAGAGAGGGATCATATCTACTGCCAGAAAGATTCTGGACATAGCAAAAAGTAAGATCCATTAGTGCAACAGATGCAGCATACCATACTGGATTTATGAGCAACCAGCCAGCATTGCTGCAGTCCTGAATAGAGCTCATACTTAGGCATGTAATGCATTCCCCCACAGCCATCATCATCTAATCCTGCCAGAAGTTCACTTGCTGCTTGCCTGCATTGCAAATGTTTGAGAACATCCCCTACAAGAGAGAAGTGTGAATAGCAGAACCATGGCCATAACAAGTCCATAGCTGCGGGAAGGAACATCACCTTCAGGGAGCTATGCTATTTTAGTCTTCCCTTGTAGCCTTATATCCCAAAAAGACCAGTGCACATGGTTATATTTGAGGTTGCCCCAATCAGTACTGGTGTTTCCTAAAGGTTTTTCTTATTAAAGAAACTATTATTACTTATTAATTATTAAAACTATTATTAAATAGTTCTCTTTAAGGTCTTGCAGGCAGATTGCGTCAAGATTATCTTTCAGTCTCATTGCTATATACCTTTAAGATTCCAGGTTTTAAGCTGCATCAAGAGCTCATAATGTTTAATTTTGTACTTGTTTGGAGTTCATTATTAATTTCAAACAAAAAAATAAATCAGCCGATGATGGGGATTTCTGTGTGAGTTAATTTAAGAATGTGCTCATCCAGCAAGCCAACAGGACCAAGGATGGTGAAAAGTTAAGGTCCATCATCAGAAAAGACACATTTCAAGGAGATGCACATAAACAATACTGGACATAAAATACAGCTTGTGGCAATGCCGTTCTCAAGGAGATCCTAACATTCAAATACAGGTAGTAAAAAATAAATAAATAAATCCACAAAGGAATACACAGTACAGGATATCTCGGTTCCTTTCAGGGAAGTAAGTGTGCAAACAGGCTCCAGCAGATATATTCACTAGAAGTTTCTGTAGCCTCAAGGATTTTCTTTAGGGTGAGGAAGAGTCAGAGTTTTCCAGCAGATGTGCTTTGGTTCTGTTGCTGAAAACAGGTCAGGGCTCTGGCCACATCAGTCTAGTCACAATGTATAATTTTTACTAAAATTCCTTTAAGGTAGATTATGTTCTTCAGAATAGAAAGACTCTGTTAACTTGTTGATACGTGGTGTCATTTGCTTAATTCTAACCAAGTACCTTCTTAAGATTTATTTTGAAGTATGACTCCTTGGCAGTTGTTTGTCATACTAGGCAAAGTTATTTAGCACACAAAGAGAAGATGGTGAGCTCCATCAAAAAAAATCTCCCTTCTGAATTTTCCAAAAGGAACATTCACACTATCTTAAGCATTTTTACACCATTAGCTTCCATGTTGCATATGAAAAACAATTGCTAAATGTGGTGCCTTACACCAAGTGGTATGGTGAATAGGTATGTCGTACAATATTCCTGTCATTACTAAATGAATCTCTATTGTATCCAGGAAGCTAGTGGAGAACTTATACAGCTTTTATTAATAGAACTGTGATCTCTGTGGAATGCAAGTTGAGAAAATGCCTCGTGCCTATCTTCTCTACCTAACAACTGTTGCTGAGTGACATTATCAATTGCAACTTGTTAAAATAAAACAATAGGGAAAGTTTGCTCTAATCACTCACAACAGTTCGAAATGTAATCAAGCTTTACAAACGGAGGATCTCCAACAGTAAAACACAGCGTTAGTTCCTATTTATGAGTTACATTTAATGGACTGGTTTCCTCTTCTGGTCGACCCAAGCAGCATCCAGTGTAAAGAAAAAGAAGGTAACAGAAGTCTTCATAGCATTTAAAAGCCTCATAATCCTGAAAGGAGATGGGGACTCTAGACTTGAACTACAACAACCCTATGGATGGCTTAATTTAGAGTAACTAGAAATAACTAGCGTACTGAACATTCCTACAATGCCTGGCCAAGGCGAATACAGCAAAGACAGGTAGCTTCAAACCTGCCATGCCCACACAAGAGCAGACATTTAAAAAACTAACTTAAATGCAATCAGACCATATTCATCTCTCCAGCTCTACAAAACCAGTATCATATATTTTGAGAAGCTGTACTCAAGTTACACAAATTCTGTTTTCAAATAACTTTGAAATATTACTTACAAATAGTATAGTTATGCATAAACTCATATTCTATGAAAAAAATGCAGTAACTGACATAATTAAAAAACATGATATTAGAGAAAAAGCATTTCATGTTGTCAGATCTGCTTGGCTAGTGTATCAGACTCCAGGTATCTGTATAGGTACAATCATAGAATCGTTAAATACTAAAAGGATGTGATAAGGTCTCCATGCATCTTCTCCAAGCTGAACAACCTCAATTCTCTCAGCCTCTCCTCCCAAAGAAGGTTTGTCAGGCCTTTGATCATATTTGTGGCCTTCCTCTGGACCCGCTCCAACAGATCCATACCCTTCCTGTGCTGAGGTCTCCAGAGCTGGACACAGTGTTCCACATGTCGTCTCACCAGAGCAGAGCAGAGGGGCAGAATCACCTCCCCTGATATGCTGGCTATGCTTCTTTTGATGCAGCCCAGGATACAGTTGGCCTTCTGGGATGTGAGCACACATTGCCAACTCACATTACGCTTCTCAACCACCAGAACCCTCAGGCCCTTCTCCACAGGGCTGCTATCAATCTGTTCATCCCACAGCCTGTATTCATACTGAAGGTTGCCCTGACCCAGATGTAGGGCCTTGCACTTCACCTTGTTGAACCTCACAAGATTTTCACAAGCCACCTTCTCCAGCTTTTCAAGGTCCTTCTGCATGTCATCTTGTCCCTCAGCAGTGTCATTTGCAGCTAAAAGCACTTTCACAGGTACTGACTATAAGGTTTAATTTTAATAAAATAAGACTCTGCCTCATAAAAGTTTACAAAAGGGAATTATAAAGGTGTTCATAAAGTTATCAGATATATTGAAGTACTGACTCTTACATGCATCCAAGCTCTTCCCTGTATTTGTCAGCAGAGGTTATATCTTGGAGACCTAAAACACCTGACAATAAATTAACTATTAAAATTTTAAACACACACTTCAAAAATTCATTTGAAGCTCCAACTCAGCTCTTGCATATATGGAGTGCTTCCACGATGTGACCAGCTAGGTGGTACAGTACAAGAAGTTTAAAGGTCCTTTGGTTTGTATCCAGCAACAGCTGTACAAACAGTTGTTAATAACTCCACAGGTCTGGAAATACAACGCAAGAAGAAATTTTGCTGTGCAGATCATTGTCACTGCAGATAGCCTGCTAAGAAACTAATTATATCCAAAGTCAATTTGCAAGCTAGTTCAGTTTTGTACTTTAGTGTGCAGGACACAGAACTTTAAAATCGAATAAACATATACATGCTATGACATTTTCCATAAAAAAAACATTAATAAAATGTAGACTTTGCAAATTTTCTGCTGTGATGAATAAGCACATGTTCACTTCAACACAATAAAAAAGAGAAGCTAGGCACCATAACCCATTTACTACCCAACTACGGTCACTGATATCAAAGCACTTATCTCTAAATAACTAATCAGTCCTTTTTAATTCAGTGGGGCAAGTATGTGTATACACATAAGTGTTTACAAAATTAGTGCCAAAGTTAAAAATAATCCAGTAAATGGGACCTTTACAGTAGAACAGATCCCTTTGTAATTTAACTCTTTTATGGTAGTAGAATCATAGAATCACCACGTTTGAAGAGACCCATCAGATCATCTAGTCCAATCATTCCTATCAAACACTAAACCATGGCCCTCAGGACCTCATCTACCTGTGCCATAAACACCTCCAGGGAAAGTGAATCAACCACCTCCCAGGGCAGCCTGTTCTAATGCCTAATGACCCTTTGTGTGAAAAACTTCCTCCTAATCTCCAGCCTGAATCTCCCCTGGAGGAGCTTGAGGCCATTCCCACTTGTCCTGTCACCTGTCACTTGGAAGAAGAGGCCATCACCCTCCTCTCCACAACCTCCTTTCAGGTAGCTGTAGAGAGCAATGAGATCTCCTCTCAGCCTCCTCTTCTCCAAGGTAAACAACCCCAGCTCTCTCAGCCGTTCCTCATAGGGCCTATTCTCCAGAACCCTTCACCAGCTTTGTTGCTCTTCTCTGGACTCGCTCCAGAGCCTCAACATCCTTCTTGTGATGAGGGGCCCAGAACTGAACACAGTATTCAAGGAGTGGTCTCACCAGTGCTGAGTGCAGAGGGAGAATAACCTCCCTGGACCTGCTGGTAATACCATTGACTTCTAATTCTGATAGTTTATTAAGACATGGGTCTTTAATTTTAAACTAATGTAAAAGACTGCAGAGTTCTGTCCTGTATTTTTTGCTATTTAGATTTTAATATTGTGGATTATAAACGATTGCATTTATTGTTATAAAATATAGTAAATGACACTAAACTGCAGGTGCTGCAGCAGCTTAGACAGAAACGATTCAAAATAAACTTGAGTAAAATGGAGAAGCTGTCTGTTATCAAGAGCATGACTGAAGGCCAGCGTGAAGTATTATACTTTGAGGAAAACACAAATGCATGGTACAGTGGTTGTGTTTTAATATGGGGTTCACAGAATCATAGAATCACCAGGTTGGAAAAGACCCATCGGATCATTGAGTCCAACCAGACTGTATCCTTAATACTTTACTGTTGGAAAAGAAACAAGGAGGAGGGTGAAGGAGAGTCCAGGACGTATTGCACAGGGTATCATATATATATGGCACATGACCTAACTGTTCCACTTTCATACAAGTAATAGTTCCACTGGTTGTACTAATAAATTCTCAGCTGGAACCCTCTGCTTAACATGGGGAATTACACATCAATCAAGTTTTACTCCAACTTCATCTCTGTTAACAAATTGATGTGACTCATAACCCATAGAGCTTTTATATGCACTCTTCTGTTCTTAGCTGATGCTGAACACTAATCTAGTTCTTACATTTCAACATCACAGTACAATAATTTCTAATTAATTATTGGGATGCTATGCCTATCCAGTTGTTGACATATATACAAGATCCAAAGGACGGACTTAACACAGTAGATCGGTGACTAACCACAGTCTGGAAATATTCCTGAAATATTAAGGAACAGAATTGACCTGTTTCACTATTAATACGTAGTGACAAGACCACAGAAGGCAGATGACATGGGTAAAGCTATCTCCTTGTATTCAACAAAGAACAAGCCACAAAAAAGAAGTCAGTTATGAATATGTGATCCCTGGGCCTGAAATTCTGTACTGACCTGTGTACCTTCAGTTTCATAAAAGGAGTTCCATCAAGTACTATTGCTCAGTACCTGAAATGTCCTCAATTATATAAGCTTCATAAAAGACAGACTTATTTTAACTCAAGAGCTCAACTCAGTAATCAAAAAATAATGCCTGTGTCTACTAGCACTTTATTTCTAAAGCCTCTTTTATTCAAAATTCTAGTACTCTATCCTAGCCAAGCCATTAAAATAGCAAAAAGTACCTTCTCTACAACAAGCAAAGTGAAAATGGCAGCACAAATAGAATTTTTAGAGTACAAAATGAGGTTAAAAATAGAAAATTAAAACTAACATTTCCTCTAATTTGAATTACTTCTTGAAACATTATAAACTACAGTTAGACGATGATAGGGTGACTTTCTGGTTTAGATTTTGTGGGTTTTTTCCTGCTGAGGCTTCTCTGTTGCTTAATGAAAGAACACAGAAGGGTATGTCTAATTAGAAGGATACTCAGTATTAATTTTATCATTTAATGTTTCATGCTGTAGTTTAACATTTCTTATTGCACATTTTCTAAATATTACTTTGAACATATTTTGCTACATGATATTGTATAAACTCTACTGAGGTATCTCTTAATTGTATTTCACAAATATAAAAAATCCCACATGATGTGAGTTGAGACAGTAACACACTCCCCTCTACAAACAAAGAAATAGAACAAAATGTAGAAAATATGAGATAAATCAATAATTTGGAGGAGCCTTCCAAAAAGCAAGGACCAGTCCTGTTAATTACAAGTGGCTGAATTTGCAGGTTACATAGCATTAGCTGAACATGTGCTGAGGACTGTGAGAAATCTAGACCCAAACACTACAAGTTGGGTAGTGAAAAATGAAGACAGAGTGGTGTTGAATCATAGAATCACCAGGTTGGAAAAGACACACCGGATCATCAGGTCCAACCATTCCTATCAATCACTAAACCATGTCCCTCAGCACTTCGTCCACCTATCCCTTAAACCCCTCCAGGGAAGGTGCCTCAACCCCCTCCCTGGGCAGCCTCTGCCAGTGCCAAATGACCCTTTCTGTGAACGTTTTTTTCATAATGTCCAGCCTGAACCTCCCCTGATGGAGCTTGAAGCCATTCCCTCTTGTCCTGTCCCCTGTCCCTCAAGAGAAGAGGCCAGCTCCCTGCTCTCCACAACCTCCCTTCAGGTAGTTGTAGAGAGCAATAAGGTCTCCCCTCAGCCTCCTCTTCCCCAGACTAAACACCCCCAGCTCTCTCAGACACTCCTCTTGTTCTCCACCTGGCAAGAAGTACCGTTTAAGAACAAATCAGTTGCATGAACTGTTTACTTTTAATAAACCAAGCAGAGTAACTGAAACTCCACCATACGTTTAAACTTTCCAATCAATTTAAGCCTCTGCTACCTGAGCAAAATAGTAGCCTACAAAAGTGATAGATTTTCATCTTTTGCATGGGCCAGAATGCTGAATATACATTTATTTAAATATAACATCTCACACATCTGATGAATGACCAAACTAAAATGTTCTGGATTCAGGAATGGGTAACAACATAGAAAGTACTTTACTTTCCATCCTGATGCATGTTATTCCTTTCCCTGTAGGTTTTTCCCAGATGTTTTCTTTCCTTACTCAGACTCTGCATCAGTCTTACCAGAAGGAGCCACCTAAGAGCTAGCCAGCAGTTTCTGACAAAAAAAATTCTTGATTTGAAGACACTACATTCTCTGTGAGTATTTCTGCCAGTGGAATTAGACAGTCAGTCTTTCCTATTCTACTGGAATGAATACATATGCACCTACACATACTCCCACATATATGTGTGTGTGTGTATATACATCTCTGTACAAATACACACAACACACAAGCAAAACTGTTCACATGATGTCATTAACAACATGTAAAACCTCTGGGTTTCAGAACTTTCTCAGTAACGGTGCAGAGAACACATGATATAAATCCACCTCAAGTAAATTTGCTGCAAAGAAAGCGAATTCCTGCCTTAGGATGGTACTGGCTTATCACATACGAGCTTGTGGAAATAGTAGTGCCCGCAGTTCTGCTAGAGCAAAGAGAAAAAGGAATTTTCACACAAGCTTTCAATCCAGTGAAGTTTGATGGGTTTCCACACATATGCCCAAAATCTCACTGTGACAAACCATAAGCAAGCCACCTGGTATGTGCCAAGACACTAATTTATTCAAAGTACAGAAGTAATAAATCTTCTCAAATAAGTTGCTATAACAAAACTTTAACTTATCAAGAAAAAATTCTCAAATATTTAGACTAGTTTCACTGAAGTGTTTTAAAACAATTACATGCCAATCACAGAAAAGTTTAAACACACACAGATAAACTGGGGAACTTCAGAAGGAACTGGGGAAATAGTCTTAGAGTGGGAATTATTTGGTAATGTTAAATATATTCATCTTAAGTATAGGCCTCCCTCCTGACAGGATATTCCTCTAATATGTCAGTTTTATTCCAAACTTAATATTAACCAAAAAAAAAAAAAGAAAAAAGGCAAACAAAAAAAGCCAAACAGCTAACCACCAACTTAAATAATCAAACAACACTCCTTCAGAAAATTTTTGTTAAAGGAACACAGCAAGCACTAGAGCAAAAAAAAATACCCTCATCACATGACAAATTGAATATAAATAAAAGGCTAGCCGACAAGTAATTACCTCGAAAAGAAACCGTAACACAAAAACCCCAAACAGCAGTGATAAGATAGTAAGTACAAATATACCTTGTCCTTGAGGAACTCCATAAAATTCAGCAGCTATCCTTGCTGCTTCCTTACGGTTTCCTTTCACAATGTAGAAGTGACTAAGTATAGCAAGGCTGATCTTCACAAAAAGTTTAAAACAAAAAAGTGAAAGTATAGTAAAGTAGACATTGGATAGCTGCTGGGCAAAAGGGCGACTTTCTTCTATGACAGTCATTGCTGCAGCAAAATCTCTCTGTGTTTGGGTAGGGCTTTCAAATGTGTTGATAAGATCATATGGCTCCAGCCACGCACTCTTGGGAACAACTGGTCCCGGTGAAAGAAAATATCAGCTGGTCATGATGCTTGCTGCTCAAAATATGACGATTATTTATACTGTACATAGTACTGAGTTCACTACCCCTCCTGCTAGCCTGGTAATATCCAAGTGGGAAAGAATATAACAGACAGGTTCCAAGATCCTGGATTTTACTTGTTCCACTTAAAAGGTCTGTTTCATACTATATTCTGCATCTCTAATTCATTTATTTACCCTCTTAAAATCGACTGTGAAAAGCATAATTAAAAAGAGCTACAATTTCACATATTAAACCAGGTAACTCAGGTAATCAGTTTTCACTAAACTAAGTTCTCTTGCTTCTTAAGTATAACAGCTTTTCTGTGCTACTTCATTTTATATTAAGCTAATATTTTATCTTACAAAACTAGAACCACATCAGCACATACTTGAAATACACATTAACAAAGAAAGAGAGATTTAATATATACCAACTGTGAATCTTATTATTTTGTCCAGACTCAATGAAAATATCAAGTATACATTGCTTATAGCATTATACAAGAAACAGTATTCAAAGCGGATTATAAGAATCAAACTCCTAGGTAAGTTTAGAAATAAGATACTGGAGCATCTAAATTAAACTAATTCAAATGCAATTACAATTAAATAAATGCAGTGTAAACATACCACATTTCATTGTGCTGCACTGTATTATTCTAAACCTATGACATGATGGGCTTTATTTCTTGGTCAGTTTTATAGAGAGAGAAAGAGTAATCTAAATTCCTCAATTTTTTTAACAAATTAATTTATATACCATGAAGTTATTAGTCAGTCATCAACAGTTACATACTCAAGTTTTTTTCATTACTGTGAGTAATTGCTGAGTATAGCATGGTGTCACAGTCTGATACAAACTGAAGAAACTAGTTCTGTTCTGTGGCGCCTAAGAAAGCTATAACCCTAAAATAAAGGATCAAGGCAGCATAGGAAAGGGTCCTACTCTAAATTTTTATATCTCCTTTTAAAATAAAAGAAATATTGTCTTGAATTATAGCTTAAAATACTCTACCCATAATAATCTTGAACTCTTCGTTTTTATTCTATCCTGAATTCTCTTGTACGACAGTCATGAAAAAAAAATTTAGAATGTAGGCAACTGTCCATCAGGAACAGAGGGTTTGATCCAAATGTCACTGCATCCACAGAGCCCCCTGACTTCAATGAAGAGCACGGCAGACATTAATGATATCATACAATACAAAAGTTGTGTTTCTGAAAATAAAGAACCTCTTATAATCTGACTCCGGATATAATTTATTAGCGTGAGAAACTACAACGTTTTCTGGAAACTACATTCAAATAAGCCTATATGAATGGAAAGACAATGATATAAGGAAATATTCTTGGAAATAAATACCAAGATTATCGACAGACATGAATTGAATTGTGCTTATCTTGAGAGAAAGACACATTCAGACCTTTTCTTTGAAAAAATTTAATCTACATAGAAGTCAAAATAGTAACTAGAAAAGGCAACTAAAAAGCAGTTTACAGTGTAAACTACATTAGTCTGTGAAAAAGATAGACACATTTTCTCCTAAATTTCATTTATAGACATTTTGTCATCCAGCCAGAATAGGAACTACTCTCTTCATACCATAGTTAGAAGCAGGAGTGAGTACTTAAAATGCCAAATGAAAATCCCTTTTTATATTTGGCACATTGTTATCTGACACTGAATTGAGGTGTCATGTTTTCCAGAAGGATAAATAGGCATTATGTTCTGATCCACCACTGCCAATTTCCGCTTCAATCATTAACAGAAATTATATTTTCCATAGTAACACATCCAGTATTGGAATTTCTTACTTCCATATTTCTACTAGTATTACTAAGCTTAACTGAATCAGCCCACAGAATTTCCTAGCCACTTTAAGCATCTATTTTGCAAATTTACCATGCAGAACAAGGAAGAGTCATAATTACCTTGTGGGAAACCTTCATCTTCTATATGTCAGTTATGTTTTATCTGACACATTTTTTCCTGACTGCACATTGTGTCTTCTAGTAACTGTGCTTTCTCATCTGGGATTCTCCCATGTTTTGTTAATTATCAAAAAGAGTCTTTCTTTGTAGAAGCCAAAAATTCAAAGAGCAATTACTATAAATAACAGCTGGAGTTAACAGTAGCACTCAGAGTTAATCTTCCCATTACAATATCGTTTCCTGCTTCTTGTAACTGCTATAGGTAAACCACTGAAAAGACATTTCTCAGTTTTTACATTGTCTGCTTCACATTGATTTTTTTTCTGTAGAGGTCCAACAAAAATAACAAAAACCTTTTCAAAAACAGGGCTGTGGATGCATGTAATATCTTGTAAGTGATCTTACAAAAATCTTAATTGATGGTCACCTTTTAGAAACACCATGAAAACTGAGCAGGAGGGTTATACCTGTATTAAAGCTTGTCATCTGTCCTCTCAAAAGTTTCCCTCCTTAGCTACAAACTACATAAGAATGAAGTAAATTATGAGTTTTGAGAATATCCATTCACACACGCTAATAAGAAGCCAGCAAAATTATTCTCCTAATAATGTTTATTCTTTTCTAAATCTCTATAACTCACATGGGCCAGCTTAACTGCAAACTCTCCCAATTACCAGAACAAGTGAGTTTAGTAGCTTTGGATTAGGATAAAGTTCTGCAGAAACTGTCATTACCAGCTTATTGGCAAACCCATGCTACAAGGCACCCAGTTATGAAAACAGAACAACTGTTAAGATACTAATACTCACATAGTATTTTGGAAGAATCAACAGTGTGAATAATGAGATTTAAAACACAAAATAGCTGAGAGCAGATTGGGAGAACCAGGAATAGATGATGTAACAGAAATCAGAAAGTAAAATGTAAGTAAATAAATGCAGGATCTGAATGTCAATGTGCTCTCATGAAAGACTGAAGAACTCGCATGGAAGCATTCCAAGCTTTCTATTGCATGACAAAATGAAATTAATGGAGTCTGGTGTTGCAGCAGAGCAGAATACTAAGAGTTTCCACATGGAAATTAATCAGCAACATGTAACAAACATACAACATTATACAAATATCAACGCACTTGAAGAGAACAGTGGTTCAACCGGTATAGTTACAACTTCGGCAAACAAAATTTCTCTGCCTCATAATGGATTTAAAAGAACCACTCAAGAGGAGTATTCTGAGCATGACTTAGTGGTGGTTAGCAAACACTCAGATATTATGTGAAAAATAAAACAGAAACTAGTTAAATAACTAAAAAATTTTCTTTTAATACAAAATTAGGATAACAAAGCTAATTAAAATGTACTACTGCAAGGAGACCTCATTGCTGTCTACAACTACCTGACAGGAAGTTGTAGAGAGGAGGGAGCTGGCCTCTTCTCCCAATTGACAGGGAACAGGACAAGAGGAAATGGCCTCAAGCTCCTCCAGGGGAGCTTTAGACTGTACATTAGAAAAAAAAAAATCACAGAAAGTGTCATTGGGCAATGTTTGAGTCACCATTCCTGCATGTATTTAAAAGACAGGTGGATGAGGTGATAAGGGGCATCATTTAGTGTTTGATAGGAATGGTTGGACTCGATGATCTGGTGGATCTCTTCCAACCTGGTTATTCTGTGATTCTATGATATTCAAGATAGCAATATTTCCATGTATAATGACTGTAAATGTGGTTAATTTCAAACTCCAGTGTTCAAACAAAGTAGCTTGCCCGTTAGCGCTTTACTCCACACTGGCCAAAGGTAGAAAGGATTCAGCAGTAGCACCGGTTTAGGTTAATACAAACTCTTTGTGAAATCTAGTGCAATTTACCCACAACTTAAGGGAGTAACTTTTAGAAAAGAGTGTTTATCAACTTATATTATTAATTTCATGACCATATTAATAAATTTTGTAACCCTGATAATTTCTCCTCAATGCTTTAGAACACTGGTGTGCTTAATTCTCAGTAAGGCAAAAAACAACTGTACAATATTTAGTCTTTGAAAGCATTTTTGATATTAAAGACCGTAAAAAGTTGTGGAAAATACAATTATTTCTAATTAAATCTTTTAAAGTAACACACTTAGATTAATATAGACTCAATAAATAGTAAAAATACTCACAGTACACATTTTGTTATAGTTACTGTTTTCTTCCACATTTTGGAGATGCATTTAAATGTTTGAAAGGAAAATGTTTTTTTAAAGATGAGATATGCAATGCAGCATAAGGAATTACTTGTGTGACACTTCACCTATACATGCTTCTCCATATATAAGAGATTTGGTTAAAAATACACAAGAAGATAGTTATCTTGGTCTTGAAAATTCTGGCTAATAACAAACGTAACATAAGATAATTTAATAAGATACCAGGCACAGGAACTTTTAGGTGTTCCCTCCCTTTATCTGTGGGAACCCTCAATGACCATGGTTTTTTTATTATTTTCTGCGCACATTTAAACATTTAATAAACATTTATGTTGCTAGCAACTCTTGCCTCATTATCTTAGAATTTTGGTAGCCCAACAGTTGTGAAACTATAACAGATCAGCCCTTGAATAAAACAGACCATCTGTCTTTCCGGACATACTGTGCTTTTAGGTAACATTCATTTAAAGTGCCACTAAAATAACCCAAAACTATCTGAGCAACAGCCATATGTATTTATTTCTCTTTAAAAAACTTGCTAAGAAGAATTGCTCTAAACCGTTTTACTTTGACCTTCTTCAAGTACTTCACTGCATTGGAAATTTTACTATTTCACTCCCACAAGTTCTGCCTTAGTTACTTAAGTTTTCCTCACTATCAGAATTGTTTAATATCTAATGCAAAACTCTAAATAACACCTCTAAGAACTGAAAGAAACAGGAAAAGCAGTTGTTTCCAGATACAAGAAATGAATGGCATTCACATTTGGATTTATTTGATTCTAGTAGAAGTTTTGCAACTTCTGAAATGTTTAGGCTCCCCAGTTTGCAGTAAATGCTTCCTTGTTGCTTCAAAGTCTTTAAACATTTTCGGGGAAAGTACACACTTCTCAGTAACACTTACACAAGGTTTCAGTAATACTACATTCCAGACCACAAATCAAAACCCTTTACCTCACAACTATTAATGCTTTGAACAGCAAATCAAAACACAAAATAATAAGAAATTGACAGTAACCTTCACACAAGAAACCCTGCATTTCTAGAACTCTTCTGGAACATTATGAAGACTGAGAATTACCAAATGCAAACCTGAGAGGAGTTTATCATGAGAACATTGCTAAGAAGCCTACCCTCTTCGGGCCTGTGGCTAGTTTCATTACTGCAAATGCACTAACACAGAAAACAACAGCATCGTATTGCAGAATGGCCTGACACCTCACGCTTCCTTCCCCTTATCCTTCAGCCACCATAACCCCTTCCACCTTTTAAGACCCCTAGACCTGAGCTCCTTTTCCTAGTCCCTCCATTTACACCACTTAGGAAACTTAGGGCTGGAAAGAAGAAGTTATATTTAACTGAACCACTGCTGACACCTGTTGTCTGTCTCAAGAAATTTGCGGTAATCAGGCCCGGTGTGCTTCACACAGTGAAATGTGTTAAACAAAGAAACAAAAACCCAAACAAAACCCTAAACAATCAAAAAAAATAAACCCAAAACATTGTGTAAGTTGAATAAAGTTTCCTCACCCAGGTCTACTATACAAGATTCTAGAAGGAAGGGGACAGAAAACCATGCCACATGGAACACGCTCTCTCACTCCAGTTGCATCTAGACCTGCATCATTTTGCAGGTCTAGAGAGCAGGAGTGGGAGCTAAGCTGGGGCTTAACTTTTCTCTAAAGCAAATGCCTTCAAAACATAGCAGGTGGCAATCAAACCACACATCAAAAAAAGCTCCAACACATAACCGCATCCTTCAAAAGTAAGGAATGAACTAGGGCACCAACACAATACAAGCACTTACGGTGAGGATGCAGAAGGCAGCCCCACCCGCCAACGGTGGCTCTCATAGGGGTAACGGCCGCCCGCGGCGGGGGGCGTGGCCAATGCCTCGTGTAGGGGGCGTGGTCAATACCCCTGTGTGGGTGTGGCCTGTGCCCCATAGGGGCGTAACTGTATGCGGTGGGGCGTCGCCAATGACATGTGTGGGCGTGGCAAATGGCCTGGTGAGGCGTGGCTAATAGCCTGCGGGGCGTGGCCAGCGTCGTGTAGGTGCGGGGCTAACGGCCTGTGGGGCATGGTCAATGACCTGTAGGGGCGTGGCCAAAGGCTGGCGGGGCGCAGCCAATGGCTGAGGATGGGGGCACGGTCGCGGGCTGACGGTGGGGGGCGTGGCCAATGGTTGGCGGTCGGGTCGCGGCAAAGGGTGAACGTGCGCATGCGCGAGGTCCCCCTGCCGCCCGCAGCTCAGGCACCGCCGCCCGCTTCCTGCCGCCTGCCCCGCTGGAGCCGTCCCCCTGTTCCCCGAGCAGCGCCTGGAGCCTGGGAGCCTGCGCGGCGGCGACCGGGGAGATGAACACGGTGCTGTCCCGGGCCAACTCGCTCTTCGCCTTCTCTTTGAGCGTGATGGCGGCGCTCACCTTCGCCTGCTTCATCACCACCGCCTTCAAGGAGCGCAGCGTGCCCGTCAGCATCAACGTCACTCGGGTCCTGCTGTGAGTGCGAGCGAAGGGACCCGCGGGAAGGGTGGGGGGTGCTCCACGCTGGTAATGAGGTGGGAGGGTTTTCCCGGGAGTTTTCCCGGGACACCTCCCACCAGACCAGGGTGTCCAAGGCCCCGTCCAACCTGGCCTTGAGCACCTACGGGGATGGAGCATCCACAACTTTCCTGCGCAACCTGTGCCCAGGAAAGCCTCACCACTCTCATTGTGAAGAAATTCCCCCTTATGTCTAGTCTAAATTTGCCCCTGTCCAGTTTATACCCATTGCCCATACTCCTATCACTACAAGTTTTTGTTAACAGCCGCTCCCTGGCTTTCTTGTAGTCCCTTCAGGTTTTGGAAGGTTACTATAATAAGGTCTCCTCAGAGCTTTTTCTTCTCCAGGCTGAACAACCCCAACTCTCTCAGCCTCTCCTTGTATGGGAGGTGCTCCAGCCCTCTCATCATCTTTGTAGCCGTCTGGACCTGTTCCAACAGTCCCATAACCCTCTTTTGTTGAGGATTCCAGAACTTCCAGTGAGGAAGCAGTTTACTGCTTGAGGACTGCAAAACTGGCAAAAAAGTGTATTTTTGGTGTGTTCCCAGGAGCTTGTCATCTGTCAGGTAGCATAGCGCGTAATTTGGATGAAATTTATTCTGTCAGTACCATCTGTGTTGCACAGATGTAATATGAGTGAGAAGCGCTAGACCTTAGCTGATTACTTAAACTAGTCCGAAGTTTTGCAGACCTCAGTTTATTGCTTCCTCACAAAGGAAGGAGAGAAGCAGGAGCTGATCTCTTCTCTCTGATGACCAATGATAGGACCTGAGGGAATGGCAGGAAGATGTACCAGGGGAGATTTAGGATGGACATTACAAAGAGATTTTTCACCCAGAGGGTGATGGAGCACTCGATGGGCTCCCGGGGAAGTAGCCATGGTGCTGAGCCAGACAATATCCAAGAAGCATTTGGACAATGCCCATGGTGTAAATATTGAGGTTTTCTTGTGCAGGAATAGGAGTAGGACTCATGCACCTTTCCAATACAGGTCACTCTGTGCTTTTCTCCCAGTGAAATGCACCACGTGTAGAATCTGTCATTCCACAGCCAATGTGTGTTGCCCGCAATACACAACATACTGATGCAAACTTTTGTCAGGGGAGCTTTTTTTCAGTTTTCGGGGGTTTTTTTCCTGAAAAGGAAAGCTTTGTCACAGAACATTCCCATCAGGTTAAGTATGCACGCTGTGGAGGGTTGTGATTCACAAACAGCTGAGCACCTACTGTTGCTCCTGCTTCTGGGTACATGGTCCCTTACCAGAGCTGCACAGGGAAATCAAGTTTGTAGGATAGTTTACTGAGAAGCTTTGACTCAACTGATGAGTTAGGTTTGGATTTGGCCGAGTTAGTGGAATAAATCAGCTAATGGATATTTGGAGCCACCACTCACGCATGAGTGGATGGCTAGCAGCAAGGTTTGAAAGAGGAGCTGAATGCAAATAAAGACCGGGAACTGATGTCGCCTTTTGGATTGGTTTATTTCAGGAAAATAATCCTGTTAGATGAGGGTTGTAAACAGCATAAAACTGGCATAAAAACTTATTTTTTGAGTGTTCCGCTGAGGTGAACGTCTATTAGGTAGCATAATGCCTAACTTGGATGAAATTTATACTGCCAGTGCCAACTGTGTTGCATAGATGTGATATCCATGAGAGACATTAGACTTCAATTAATTTCTTGAACTTCTCAGAAGTTTTACAGACTCACGGAGGAAGTGGAACATCACACAAAGACCGTTGTGATCCAAGTGAGCCAATTTATTGAGGTCCATAACAGATTCTTATACCTTACTCGATTAATACAGGCTATTGTTTAGCAAGCTGATTCCACAATTCTCCTTTAGCAACAAGCAATCAGTTACATGCATCTTATACTTTCCCATGAGAAACAGTTATGTGAGCATTCTAACTTATAGCTTGATAGACTACAAAGTAACAGCTCAAGGTCTACCAAGGAAAGTTACCAATGAGAAACAAGAGGAGCATTAAAGCAGAACAATTGCCTAATGTTATAAAGAGAAACTTTGAGCTTGTGTGAGCCTTTGTATGCATGGTGTGTATGTGCAAAGCTGTGCATGCAGAGCTGCAAAGCCTTATGCTAAGGTGCCTTTATTTCATATAGCATAAGCTGCTCAGTGCTTGGAAATGCTCACTAAATGGCCTCTGGTCTGTAACCACCTGTCAGCAGACCCCAACCTTAAGGCCATCAGACTCGATCAGACTGTGATTCAGAATTTAAGTCAAGTGCTTGATAAGGATTCTTATGTTGCTTTTTGCAAAAGGATAGAAATTCATAGTAGATCTTAAATTGATAACTTTTGGTTATGTTTTTCTTAACTGTTGTCTGCAAAAGTGTTTTTTTGGCCGGTAAAGTTTTTTTTTTTCCTTTGAGGTTACTAACCTGAGTTTTAATGAAATGATATTTTAATGGGCTAATTTTAAAACTGGAATAAATGTAACTAGGCAGTTAATAATTCATAAAATTTGTGTTACCTGAGGAATTTAGATTCATAAAGGTTTCCTCTTTGTAGAGGGTAAGGTTAGCAAATCGATAAGCTTTGTGGATACTTATGAAAGTATCTTGTTGTGTCTCCAATTTTTTTTCCCAATGTGGTTTAGTGTAGTAGTTCCTCCAAATATGGATTTGTAATAAAGTCTTCCAAAATGATATGATAATGTTTTGTAACGTAGAAGAAAATAAGCATTTTCTTTTATACTGCTTCTTAAGTACATTCCAGGGAGAAGTCTGCGTGAACTACAAACAGAAACTCTGTTTTACCAGAATGGTTGGAAAGTCTTGTGTGAGTCTAAGCACTAGAGACTTTTTCTTTTTTTATGGAAAGTTGAGAAATAATATTGGAAATGGTTGCCAGCAGACAGCTATCCTGCCAGTATGCCAGTCAGCTTTATATATTTGGGCATGGCCAACTCATATTTTACTAAAATGAAATGTAGTGCAGTTTAGGTAGTGCTGGATAGGTTTTGTTAGCAGGAAAAAGTCTATAGGCTATTTATGGAGCTTAAATTAGTGTGGTTACTGTGGTGTCAAGACCTGTCATTGCAGACTGGTTCTCCACAGTTACTGGAAAATAGGTTTTATTTTGTAATGTTGATTATCACAGAATCACTAGGTTGGAAAAGACCCACGGGATCGTTGTTAGCCCAGCCATTCCTATCAGGCACTAAACCATGCCCCTCAGCACCTCATCCACCTGTCTTTTAAATACCTCCAGGGATGGTGACTCAACCACCTTCCTGCGCAGCCTGTACCCCTTTCTGTTAAAGGATTATATTTTAGCCAATGGTATTTAAAAGAAAGCATAGATAATGGATAAGGGAAATATGTAATAGGAATAATTTATATAACTCATGAAATAGAAATAATGAGAAAGGATAATCTTGTGTTTTGTTTTGTCTTAGAAAAAATGTAGAAGATTTCACTGGACCTAAAGAAAGAAGTGATCTGGGAATCATCACATTTGACATCACTGCAGATATCCTTAATGGAAAGAAATGGTTTGCAAACATCTTGAAATAAGAATATCTTGACATCTATTTTTGTTACCTTGTAATCTGCAGATATTCAAGACTTGAGGAAAACTAGGAATTTGTCTTCAAATGGAAATTTCAAGCAATGACAAGTAGTATTTTACATAGCTAGGGGCAGTAAAATAGAACTTGAAACAGCTGTTCTGTCTTGAGTGAATGACACTGGACAAGTTCTCTCTCTTTATTATTGTCTGTTTTTAAAATCGGGCTCTACAGTAAAATGCACTGTATCTAGTAATGGGAAGGCCAGTTTAACATCTGGACAGTGTTACCTTTAAATGAAGTTTGTATTGCTGATGTGAAGTGTGAATTAGTTGTAGGGTTTATATGTCATGCTATTTTGACTGCCATACTGAAATTATAAACTGAGACACCTTTTGGACTCATTTTATTTATTTTCACAGTTCTGGCCACAGAATAGTTGCAGAGAAGTACTTGTCTTCCTTTAAAAATGAGAAGACCTTGTCCTCCACTTGCTTAGATGTTTAACTATCAAATCTTAAACACTGAATAGCATGACATTCATTGCGAAGTACATGAGGTACTACAAAATGTATTGCATTACTTTTTGACCTCTTTTGCATTGATGTTGCTTTTTTGCAGCTTTGCTTTTTCTTTCCTTTCCCATTAGTCTCTCTTTTTTTTTTATTGGGGAAGTGGGTGCTGTGTGGGTGGGTTTGCTTGGTTTTATTTTGGGTGGATTTTTTGACAGTAGAAGGGAATCATTCTTAGGATTTGGGATGTTTATATAAAAAAAAAAACACCACCAAACCAAAAACCAACAGTGTGCTTCTGCAGAAATGTGTGCCAAATATGAGGCAGAATACTTTACCTGAGGGGATTGAACTAGGCCTTGCTTTGCAGCTTGGATGAGACTCCTGGGATTTTTCTGTCTGCTCTTATTTGTAACTGCATTAGGCAAGACATTGATCACCTCTGTGTTTATTTCCGTGTTTTGAAGAATATTACATTTTGTAAGCAAACCAAACAAAACACAAATCTGGAATTTGTGTGAATGCTGAATAAACAGGCTAATTAGATTTCTGCAGGTGTGTGTTGCACAGGAATAGGAGAGATTTGGGGTTTTTAATCATCTGGAAGAAGGGAAAGTGAACTCCTAAGTCGCAAGTTTTATCTCTGAATATATTAAAACCCAAGACTAGAATTCTGAAGTAGGTATTTATATATATATAGTGTATATAGAAGAAGGCAAAGCAAGGCAGGCCAGGACCTCTAAAAGGAATGTTCTTAGCCAAAGATTAGTCTGCAGTGTGTGCATGTTAAGATTCCACCTTTCAATGACTTGTAATAGTAGCAGTTGTTTTAAGTAAGTTGTGATAAAAAAGTAATCTTTCATGCCTGGCACAAATAAACCTTGTGGTGTGCAAAGTTGTAAAATACAGCTTTGTGGTAGGGTTTTTTGGACAACATTTGTAAAGAGATACTTTTCCATATGTTTTCTTAACTTAGAAAACCAACTGTTAGTCCTAGGAAAAAATTGAATAAAAGGATGGAAAAGGAAACTAGAGAAAGGAAAGGGGAGAAAATAGTTATCATGGACAGGGTTTAGCGTCCTCAGTTAATGGCTAACTTTAGAAAGTGTCAAGAAATCCCATAATGGAGATCTTCAGAATCTCATTTCTTTTGAGTTAGATAATGAAAAATGTTCAAGTAAAATAGCTCCAGCTATCATTGCCGTAATAGTGGTTCATTATTTAATACTTTTCTTACTTGCCTTTTGAATTATCAGCTTAAAACAATGAAACGGGCAGGATAAGTGGAAGAAGACGGAACAGATTTTGAGGTGGGCTGGGGAATCATAGAATCACCAGGTTGGAAGAGACCCATCAGATCATCAAGTCCAACCATTCCTATCAAACACTAAACCATGTTCCTCAGGACCTCATCTACCTGTGCCATAAACACCTCCAGGGAAAGTGAATCAACCACCTCCCTGGGCAGCCTGTTCCAATGCCTAATGACCCTTTCTATGAAAACCTTCCTTCTGATGTCTACCTTAAAAATCTCCCCTGGAGGAACTTGAGGCCATTCCCTCTTGTCCTTTCCCCTGTCACTTGGGAGAAGAGGCTAGCATCCTCCTCTCTACAACCTCCTTTCAGCTAGTTGTACAGAGCAATGAGGTGTCCTCTCAGCCTCCTCATCTCCAGGGTAAACAACCCCAGCTCTCTCAGCCATTCCTCGTAGGGCCTGTTCTCCAGCCCCTTCACCAGCTTTGTTGCTCTTCCTTGGACTCACTCCAGAGCCTCAACATCCTTCTTGTGGTGAGTGGCCCAGAACTGAACATAGTATTCAAGAAGCGGTCTCACCAGTGCTGAGTACACAGTGCTGAGTACCTCCCTGGACCTGCTGGTCACACCATTTCTGATACAAGCCAGGATGCCACTGAATCCACTGGGGAATCTGTTTCATTTGGTTTTTGAGATACTAGCAAATAAAATAAACCAGGGAGCTGTGAACTAAAAGATTACAGCTAATCTTTGTTGTGAGTTAAAAGGTCTTTTCCTTAGCAATCACACATGGTGCATTTAATTGCTGTATTCAGCAAGCAAGACAAGTATTTACAATATCAGCTTTATTATACTGACAGTCCCAAATGGCCATCTTCAGTTCTTTACTGGTGATAAAAAATCTGAGCAGAATTTTGTTCCAGGCTGATAAACTGACTTTCTTTGTAGTAAGTAGGTAATTAAATCTGCTAATTCCTAGTGTCCCTTCCAGGATGAAATATTTCTCACCTACTAACTTCTCTAATATGTGTCTTACAAGCTCTTCAAACTCTCTACATTCTGCCAATTTTGTGTGTGTATATTGTTCAATACCATTGTATCTTGACCCCCAGTCAAATATGGGGGTTCTTTGATAGTACAAAATCACTTTTAAGATGTTTACTGAAGAATTCTGTCTTGCCTTTTGTGTTTAAGGTTTTGTAATAGATAATTGTTACTAGCTTGTATTGTCAAATATAGGACTATTAAATTTTTGGAGGAAATAGCTGTTAGATCTCATAGAAAACCCAGGCACTAAAAATGCCCTGTTGCTTCAATATGATTAATAACTATGTTGGAACTCCTGGAAGTGCCTTGAGTTTTACATAAGGTGAGGTGTGTTGAAATGCAAGAACTCGCTGTAATTGTCATGGTGTATATTGTCTATTTAGTAAAAATAAAACAATGTTATTCAAGTACAATATGGTATTTTTCTTAACTTGCATACATCTGCAGAGTATATTTGACTGGAATGTTAAACAATTGTTTGTATATTTGTCTGCAGAATATTCAACGAAAAATAATGTAAGTATCAAAAGGAAAGTTGAAGCAATTACCCATTTTGTACTGCACCTGTTCTTACTGGGAAGAGTTAAGGCACCAGCATTTCCTTCTAGCTTAGGCTGTTTTCACTAGCATGCATGATTGTTATCTTCTTGACAATTTAACTGCAGAGTGGGAAGTTCATCTTATTTAGTATGTGCCTAGCTGAGAAGTAAAGCATACCTTGTCCATGTGCAGTGGGCTGTAAGTGAGGTACTTTCACCTGTTGGCTCACTGTTTTACTTTTCCCTAATGTGCATATGACTGCTCTTAGGAGCAAGATGTTACAGTGGCCTTGGTCTGGCTAGGTGTGATGGGTCTTTGTTTCCTAGATCACAGAAGCCTTTGCTGGTACCACTTGCTGTAGCCTTGTAGTACACATTGTTATCTTGTCCTTCCTGATTGGACTTGCAGTTGTTTTATTAAATTAGTTGCAGGTTTTAAACATGTACTTGAACATTGGGGTTTTTAGATAAATAACACTGTGTAATTCTAGTGACTGAATATGATCTTGTAAGTACCATGCTGGCTTAATTACAATTTTATTTTTAGGCTCTAAACCAGGTGGTCCTTTGGGACAAGGTCATCCTGAGAGGTGATAACCCAAGGCTGTACTTAAAAGACATGAAGTCAAAGTACCTTTTCTTTGATGATGGAAATGGTCTTAAGTAAGTAGATCCTTTTTTATTAGTAGCATTCATGGTGGTGTGATCTACTTGCGTACTTTGCGTTTTATGTGGTTTATTGCTGTGGTAAGGTACCTATATTCTGTCTGATATTCTGACAGTTTGTTGCATCTTTGTAGTTTGATATTTAAGAGATGAGCTTGGGATACAAGATATCCTGTTTCTTCTGCAGACTAAGATGTGCTGCAAATATGAGCAACTGGCTTCTGGGTTTCTGCTTCCAATATTCTTGCCTGTGTAGGGTTGCTTCTGTGATTAAGGAACAGTAAAAAAAAATTTAAAAAAAAAAGAGTTTTATCTGGAAAATAGGTAATATTTCATTAAGTCGTTACGTAAAAAATTAAAAGCCTGTTGTTTCTGGATCAGGAAAGCAATTTGTATCCTAATTTATTTACTATTATTAATTATTAACTAAACTGCTTAGTTTGAGTATTTGTGTTGATAGTCCTTTGTTACTTTTGCAGGGGAAACAAGAACATCACTTTTACTCTCTCCTGGAATGTTGTACCAAATGCTGGCATTCTGTCTCTTGTAACAGGATCAGGACACGTGTCTGTACCTTTCCCAGATACCTATGAAATTTCAAAAAGATACTGAATCCTAAGCAGGACATTTTTGTACTTGTATGTTGTGAATAAATTTTATTGCGGTTTCTTCTCACATCCCATGCAACCCTTCAGTGGAAGGTACTTAATTTCCTCAGGTCTAGTAGCATAGGAAAAGGACATGAAAGTTCAGGTTTTTTGTTTTGTTTTCCTTTTTTAAAGAAATCACTGAAAGCTGAAACTTAATGGCAGAGTGGTGGTTGGGGGGGGGAAACTGAGGAATTTTTGATTTTTTTTTTTAATTTCTCCCGGCCATCTAAGTATGGATCTCCTTTTCTTTTAAATAAAAAAATGTAAACCAGAAGATAGTCTCACTGTGGGTTTTATGAGGTGTTGTGATAGTTATTTAATCTGTGTAGAACTCAAATATACCTTCTGGAGTCTGTTCCTGTGAGTGCCTGAAGGAAATGGCTTTTCTCTTTTACAGCACTTGCTTAGTGTTTTACTGTAAGTTAGGGTTGGTCCTTTCTAAGACTGCTAATACCTGCTTTGAAAACAGAGCTTATTACCTGTCAGTCAGATAGATCTTGTAGATCTTGTTTTCAGTGTCATCGATGTAGCCCACATGCAATTCTGTATTATAAAACATTTTAATAACTCTTTATAATACAGCCAACTGGAAGAATAAAAATACATCTTTACAGCATCGTAGGCATAAGTCAGTAGGAAAAGTAAAAGCTTTAGGTAAAGAAAGACTGTCTTCAAAGCAACCACTTGCTCAGTGGGAAGAATGAACACCCTTGTTCCAGAGAGTGCTGGGACAACTAATATTGGAGGGGCCCTTCCAGAGCAAGGAATGGGACAGATATTCCCCAAAACAATCTGGGTAAACGTTTAGGAAATAGTGGGTTTCCCATGGGAACGTGGAGAAATTTAGACAGATTAACCAGCTTGAATATGAGTCTTTGTGGAAGTCCCCGTGCTGATGTGCATCATCCAGGGAAGATATCAAGTAGTGCGTAGCCAGTCCAGTCAGCACTCTACTGAAGAGGTGGCTTCTCTGTGTCTCTGTATGCTGCTCTTGGTGTTCTCCTTCACTTGCCTCAGCTGCAAATGCTTGTCATGGCTGGGAGGACAGAAAAAAACCAGGTTTCTAGGATAGCCTTTTGACAATAATGATGGTTTTTGCTTATTGACACTAGTGTTTCTTGCTCATCATGTATCCAGAAAGGAGGAGTGTTTGTCACTATTGCCTTCCTGTAATAATCCATAGTGTACACATGTACATTCAAATAAAGTCTGATAGAAGTTAATTTATTGCCAGATGTTGAATGTTCTAAATTAGCTAAGGACTTCCAAAAAGAGCAAACGTGGTCTGAAATTAAAAACTTGAGGTTTTTAGTACTGCAAATCAGAACAAATAATAGGAACAATTATTAAATTGCACGTTGACATACGTTTCAAGAGAAGAGATGAAAAAATTGGAGCAGAGTCTTCCCCTTTGTTGTGAATTTGCCTAAGAGCTGATTGGTTTTGTGGAAGCCAACTTGCTTTTAAAGAGATCTTTCATTAGTATTTAAATTATCCCTGTGTGACTACCTCCTTGTCTGAATAGTATGAAACAGTCAGGTTGAATAACTTGCTTGAACATACCACATAAAACAAGGAAAATATGTCTCTGAGGGGCATGTCTTCCACAGCCCTACATAAGACTTAAATGAAGGAGGAAATACAAGAATCAAGAAAGGGAGGGCATTATGTTGGGGTTTCTTTTTAATTCTTAGTCTTCCTTCTTCAGATGAACACTACAGACATTTAAGGGTTAAAACACAGGTCATATTAGAAAACACTCGCTGGTGGTGTTCTTCTATGCATAAGTGTTTCATCTACAGTGCTACTATCAGGCAGTCATCACTCATATTTAAGTTAAAAATAAATTTTAAAAAATGCAAATAGAGAAGTTTGAGTAGAAACCTCATAGAAATGTAGAAACCTTGGGCAAAACAGACACTTTTTTTCCAGAGGAGCTCAGCCTTTGCAATTTCAGCTGATGTCCCCTGGATTTGCAGGAGGGAAACAGCTGGTTTGTTTGGAATTCATTATTCTAAGCAGGAAATTCACTACAATCTTTTATATGAAGAGAATGGCCAAGATCCAGATGCAGCCACTTTGGAAATAATGTAGTAAATCCTACAGTCTGATTTATAGAGCAAATTTGTAACTTAGGAAGGCATTTAGAAATACAGAAAGGTTACCCACATTTTTGCCTCAAGAAGTGTAAGTTCTGTTATCTTCCACTTTAGGCAGGCAGAAAGAGCCAGAAGTGCAAGTCTCAAATAGCTGGAGCCATTGAGCCTCACGATGCTGATGCCCATTGCCGTACATGAAGACATCTGGGGTTATACTGCACAACATGCACTGCAGATAGGAGTCCCTGTTGATTACTGTGCCCTGTGTACTGCGCACTACAAAAATCTCTCACTTCATATGACTATAGCAGCAGCACATTGTAAGTGAATAGGAAGCCACTAAGCATGGCAGTTGTCTGCCTAAGCAACCGTTTGTTGCCACATCAAACTCTTGTTCACGCTGCATTTATTCTTCCCTCCAGTTCTTAATCAAATTTGTTGTTGTTGTTAAGACAAAGAGGCACAATTCTACTTTTGTCTTTATGGCTTCTTTTAAACCAAATTTAGTTGTGAGGAGTTGTTCCTATCAATCTTCTCTAAATATTAATATCTACTCTCAAAATGTATGGATATGCTCTCACACACTCTCCTGGGTAGAAAACTGGTTAGATGGCTGGGCCCAGAGAGTGGTAGTTAATGGTGTTAAATCCAGCTGGAGGCCAGTGACAAGTGGGGTTCCCCAGGGCTTAGGTCAAGACTAGTCATGACTTTTAGTCTTAAAGGTCATAAGATTGTGCGTGCAATCAGGTTTTGTGTTTCTTTTGTTCCACAATTATATTCTATTTAGGAGTTATGCAGAAGCTTACTACAGACAAAATGTCATAAAAATGAGGTCTTTACTCACAGTGAATCATTCCACAGGTCTTGCTCCAACCAAGATTTACCTGCTCTTCCTCTTTTGCAGCAGGCAACGATATGATTAAGGTAAGCATAGAATTGAACTAAACATCCCATCCAAGCAAAGGGCAAAGTCTCATCTGTATAAACATGCTCATTGAAATAATTAAATAGAGAGTTGCACATAATCAAGAATGGTAGACTACACTTCCAAGCGCTGTATCGGCTGTAGGTCAGGAACCTTGACACTTCTACTCAAGCTTATCTCTGTGACTCTTGAAAAGCAGGAGTCTGTCTCACACTACAGATCTAGAGTTACTTTTCCAATATGGCCTAAAGGTATAGTCCTCTGAAAAACTCCTGCTACAACAGTTGCTATTAGGACACTTTTTCTTCAATCATCTAACTCATTTTGGTAACACTCATCTATTTGTTCTTTAAAAGACACCATTACTCTCCCTGAATTCTGTCCATGCAGATAAATGTGGGTTAAAATGAAACTGTCTCAAGTAATACTGTATGTATTTGTCATTAGGCAGAACCTTGATCTTATTGACATTAAATATCATGATCTCAGCTACAAAATAAGAGAGCAGCAGAAGGCCTTGACTATATCAGAGTTGCTTGGTAAGTGAAAGTTTCTTATATCTTTATTGCTGATTATTCATTAATCTGAAGAAAAATTAAACAAAAAACCCCACACAAACAAACTTGGTTTTTTATTTTCTCTCCTCCTGAGTCTACGTGGGCTTCTAAAGAAAAAGTAATACGTTTTATATTATGATGGCAATACTCAAGTCTGGCTCATGGTCTTTTTTGATACCGTGTCCTATCACTTCCATTAAAGAACGTGGACAGCAGCTAAGATTTCAGTCTGACACAAGTTTATAGCTGTATAACACACAGGACTGTAAGAGGTGTGAAGTTTAGGGGATTTAGAGGGGAAAGGGAGAACATACAGAGAAGCGAGAGAACTATTAAAGAGGCATAGAAGTAGGAAACAGTTTGAGCATCTCTTTCACAACAGGATGTGCTGCACTTTACTTAAAATTGTAAGAAACCCATTAGTCTTCTCTAGTAAACATTCTTAAGAATATTAATTCTGTTTTCTTAAAGTGATGGACTATGTCTATTGTATTTAACACTTGAACCTGACTGGATTTTGTTTGCGTGCTAGACTAAACCAAGTGCTTAGGATGATATATGTTTATTTCCTTCTATTACAGCTGATGTAGGTGGGCAGCTTGGATTGTTTTGTGGTGCCAGTATGATTACAATCATAGAACTGTTTGAGTATATTCTTACTAACTTCTGTTGGAAGTGCTTCTTCTGTTGAAAGCTCCCGAAATGCCTCAATGGAACAATCCATCCGAGAACCAGCCAACACACAAGAAAAACAAGAAGGGAATACAAGAATATTCATGGCTTGTAGAAGCACAAAATTAATTGTTTCTGCAGCTTCCTTTCCCTCTTAAGACACCAAAGGAGGCGGTAATATTTTGCTTTACTCCCTTCCCTGCACTCCTTATGCTTCCTGCTTCTTTTACTGTCTAGAATTACTTAACTGTGGTAAGTAATGTTACAGAGTGAACACTGGAAAATCCTCACTTTCTTTCTCATGTGAAGAGAAATGTATTCTTTATTCTAAAAGTTTATTTTAAATAATTACTGGGTTTTTTTAAAGTAGCACAGCAAGAGATACTGACATATGATTCAACTTAGCATTTCTGACCCAGGTTTAGTTGTGTATTTTGAGTAAGAATTTATATGTATGCCAAATTAACATGCACAAGTTTCTTAACCACCAAAAATGTGGAGAATTGCTGAAAAAGCAGATTCCCAATTAACGATGAAGCCTTTGTTAGTAGGTTACAACTGTCAGATGTTCCACTAAAAGGTATCACAGCTTCACCTATCAGAATGAGGAATGTGCCTAATAACAATAACTTCTACAGTGTCAAAACACACAAAAAAATACCTCATGAGTGTGCCAACTACTAGAGAAAATTGTAGGGGACTTGAGTGGCTGGTATGTGTGCAAACATAGACCAAGTTCAGCATTTAATGTCATGAAAGATGATAAACACCAAAAGCTTCATTCAAGTCTTACCAAAAAAAAAAAAAAAAAACCAAACCAGCAAGAGTAAGAATTTTGTCTGTGGTGCTGAATCAGGCTTTCCAAACATTTATTCCTTTTAAAATGTTCAGAAAACTTCTCTGCTTTCCTTTATCTCTGTGGGCCTATGGAGGAGTACTGATTTAGAGCCTTGTTTTTCACGTCGTCTTCACATGGCAGAAGGAGCTCTGAAGAAAGCAGAAAGAGCGGTGGTTTTGCCCAGCATCAAGTGGCAGATTCCAATTTTTTTTTTCAGCAATGGCTTCTGATGAGATTATATAAAACAATTGATTCCCCAGGAGAGCTAAATATACTAAGTGTGCTGTGCAGCAGAGCAGAAGTGTGCTTTTGTGTACTGATGTATGACAACTGTCCTATTAAGGTGACAGAATTTTTAAAAGTTTACATATTTGGCCTTATTAGACAGGTAAAGATGACATCTCTATAAAGGCAGCAAAAGCAAGGTATTTGACAGCTTGACCAGATCATCTCCCAATTTACCATTACTTTGCTGTTTATTTGTTAACTTTTTCCTCTCACAAGTGCACATCCATGTTCCAAGCCTAGATATCAGCAAGATATTCCTATGCTAATTGTTTGATTCTAAAATGATTCTAACATTGAAATCGGTGACATGATTAAAAAAACCAAACAAACAAAAAAAACCAAAAAGAAAAAAAACAACCAAAAAGCAAACCCCTACACCCTTCGGCTTCTTCCAAATCCATGTCTGATGCACACAAAGAAATGCAATATAGAATTTTGTAGCTAGAAACACAAGCCTGAAAATTACATACTCCAACTGATCCAAAGTAGTAAGCGCTGCACAACAAATAAAATAAAAATGGGATATATTTTAATGCTTTCTAAAGAAATCAGTAAAATTTATTTAACACTGTAGAAAATACCATGCTGTCATATACAACATTTTCTGAAGAAGGCAGGCAGGCAATTGGGTTATGTGGATACCAGCCTGTGTTTGGATTTTATGTCCATAGGGTATCGTTGCATTCATTGTATTGATTTTCACACCCTTGGGCAGTGGATAGGAGTATCAAAGTAGCACCTTGTACAAAGAACGCAGCTTTATAATCTGTCACATAGAGAACCTGCCATGATAGATTGTAATGGGTGAAAGCTGGAGGTTGTTTAAGACTTGCATCACAACTTCTGACAAGTTTCTTTAGCTCATTTCTTTTCTTCTAAGATATTTCGCAAGACTGCTTTACAGTCTTTTGCCACTGTACATGGCAGACATCTATAATGAAGTGCCATAAAGTAAGGATTTATTTAAGGAGAAACTGCAATTTTAGCTCAGGAAACAGGCCTGGCATTTGCTTATTTGGCAAAGAAAAATGAACACAGAATGTACAGGAGAAGAGTATGGATCAGACTTTTACGCAGCAGATTAATTCATTGCCACATCTCACCAGTAGATGTCCCACTTCCCTTACACTTCTGTTCACAAGCCTCCTCACATGTGGAGTTGATTTTTCAGCATTTATTATGGAATTACTCAGTACAACTTAAGTCAGATTATTTTCCTCTGATCAATGATACATGAACTGGGGAAATACTTCAAACGAGATACTGGCAAAACTGACAGTACTTAGCCTGAACTAGGTGACAGATTTCTTGCTGCACAATAGTTAGAATTATTTCTGAGGTAAACAAGCAAACAATATATTGCCATCCCCATTCTGCATCAAAATAAGCTGATCAAAGTGTCTCTTAAGGAGCTTATACATGCCAGATGACCTACTAAGAAAGTGTTGGTTAAGGTAAAATAAGGATCTCCGTAATTCTTGCCAATTCTTGAGGCTGAAACTATACACACAAGAAGGAACCACTCATTTGAACTTCAGAAAGGCTGCCCTCCTCATTTGAGTTGTACCCTGTGGCAGGGGTTCTTATGTCTCCTTTCCAGTTCAGCACTCCTCTGGGGTTGCTCTTTTTTGAAAACCCAAGGATCACCATGCAAGTCTAAAAAATCCCAGACCAAGATAGACCATAATGGTTCACTCATATTGCCTATCAATGCTTCATAAATGACCTGGATGCGGGATCTGAAGGTTTACTAAGCTTGCACATGACATGAAAATGGGGGGAGCTGTTGGCATGCTTGAGGACAGAGAGGCCCTGCAGAGGGATCTGGGCAGATTAAAGAGCTGGGCAATCAACAACTGCATGAAGTTTAAAAAGGACAAGTGCCAGATTTTGCACCTGGGAGACAGCAACCCTGGATGTGCATCACCTACAGCATAAGCATAAGTATATTTAGTCCCTGTAAGTGTATCCCAAGTTAAACATTATCTCAGGCTGACAGTTGATATGCTTATTAGACTTCGGATACAGGAAATATTTGCAAGCTCACATTGTAGTAATTACTTACTTATGAACATCCTGATCCTGCTAACTGTCCTGCTAACTGTACTGTAAGTCTCTTTATCTGCCAGAAGTCATGGAACAGGTGATCTTGAGTGTTATCATGAAGCACATGCAAGAGAACCACATGATCAGGCCCAGTCAACACGAGTTTATCAAAGGCAGGTCTTGACAAACTAACCTGATCACCTTCTATGACAAAATGACTCGGCTACTGGACAAGGGAAAGGCTGTGGATGTGATCTTCCTGGACTTCAGTAAAGCCTTTGACACAATTTCTCACAGCATTCTGCTATGGAAGCTGCCAGCTTCTGGCCTGGACAGGTGCACACTCTCCTGGCTGGAAAACTGGTTGGATGGCCGGGCCCAGAGAGTGGTGGGAAATGGTATTAAATCCAGTTGGAGGCCAGTTACAAGTGGTGTTCCCCAGGGCTCAGTGCTGGGTCCAGTCCTGTTCAATGTCTTCATCTATGACCTGGATGAAGGCATTGAGGGTACCCTTAGCAAGTTTGCAGATGACACAAAGCTATGTGCAAGTGTTGATCTGCTGGAGGGTAGGGAGGCTCTGCAAAGGGACCTAAACAGGCTGGACCGCTGGGCAGAGTCCAATGGCATGAGGTTTAACACGGCCAAATGCCGGGTCCTGCACTTGGGGCACAACAACCCTATGCAGAGCTACAGACTAGAAGTTTGTCTAGAAAGCTGCCTGGAGGAGAGACACCTCGGGGTGTTGGTCGACAGCCAACTGAACATGAGCCAGCAGTGTGCCCAGGTGGCCAAGAAGGCCAATGGCCTCCTGGCTTGTATCAGAAGTGGTGTGACCAGCAGGTCCAGGGAGGTTATTCTCCCTCTGTACTCAGCACTGGTGAGACTGCTCCTTGAATCCTGTGTTCAGTTGTGGGCCCCTCACCACAAGAAGGATGTTGAGGCTCTGGAGCAAGTCCAGAGAAGAGCAATGAAGCTGGTGAAGGGGCTGGAGAACAGGCCCTATGAGTTGCGGCTGAGAGAGCTGGGGTTGTTTAGCCTGGAGATGAGGAGACTGAGAAGAGATCTCATTGCTCTCTGTAACTACCTGAAAGGAGGTTATAGAGAGGAGGGCCTCTTCTCCCAAGTGCCAGGGGACAGGACAAGAGGGAATGGCCTCAAGCTCCACCAGGGGAGATTTAGGCTAGAGATTAGGAAAAAATTTTCACAGAAAGGGTCATTGGGCACTGGAACAGGCTACCCAGGGAGGTGGTTGATTCACCTTCCCTGGAAATGTTTAAGGCATGGGTGGCCGAGGTGCTAAGGGGCATGGTTTAGTGTTTGATAGGAACAGTTGGACTCGATGATCCAGTGGGTCTCTTCCAAGCTAGTTGTTCTATGAATCTATAGACAGAGAGCTCTTGGGGATAAGGAGTGTGTTTAAGTAACTGTAGAAAAGGGAAAGAGATCCACACAAGTAGCTGTTCTTTCCAGACTGAAATACTAAATACCTTCTAACTCTAGAAATGTGTATCAGCTTGTAACCTGAAGCCTGGTTAAGTGCATACCTACGCTGGCCTTTCTAATTGTGAGGTTTGCATTCAAAGAAATTACCTTGAGTCTTATGAAAATTTAGTAATACTTCCAGTAAACATCAGGGTCATTGATATCAAAATTTGTTGTTTGCATTACAAGTGTCAGTATTGCTGCTTACTTTCTGACACTTTCAAAGACACTCTTAACCTAGCCAATGGTTTTGAGTTAAGGTGACGAACAACCTGATTAATAAAGGCCGTGTCTCTCACGGATCTTGCTATAAACACAGCATTTGCATTAAATCTACCTAATTTAAGGCTAGGTGAATAGGCATTCAAGGCAGAACTGACAATTATGTCTTTGACTATTGCTTAGGTATTCATCATAGAATTAAAGGATTAAATTCAAACTGCAAATCAACTAAAGATAAGAAATGGAAAAGTTACAAGGAGGAAGACTTTCATACACAATCTGTGAAAAATGTGGGTTTCTCAGGGCTGCACACGTGATATAGGATGCACAAAATCTCTTCATTAAAAGCCAAAATTTACTTCTGATGTTGTTCAACTCAACCTGTACGCCTCCCACAACACTGACTCAATTCTTACTGCAGTTTCCATAACTAATACTCCCAATAATTTTACCAAGAATTTTAATATAACCTTTTCTCCTAAGGGTGACCAAGAGGTCTTTCTGTGCAGTGGCTTCCACAGAAAACATATTTTAGAAAACCTACTACAATTCCTGGCTAATACGGCTAGCCCTGCTGCCCTGGAATATTGTCCTCTTTGTCACATGGCCTGCTACATTTGTAATCCTGAGCAATCATAGTTATGGAGCCACCAGGTTGGAAAAGATCTCTCGGATCATCAAATACAACCATTCCTATCAAACACTAAACCATGTCTCTGAGCACCTCATCCACCTGTCTTTTAAACACCTCCACGGAAGGTGAATCAACCACCTCTCTGGGCAGCCTGTTCCAGTGCCCAATGACCCTTTCTGTGAAAAATTTCTTTCTTGTATCTAGTGTGAACCTCCTCCGGAGGAGCTTGAGGCCATTTCCTCTTGTCCTGTCCACTGTCACTTGGGAGAAGAGGTCAGCACCCTCCTCTCCACAACCTCCTTTCAGGTAGCTGTAAACAGTGATAAGGTCTCCCTGCAGCCTCCTCTTCTCCAGGATAAACAACCCCAGTTCCCTCTCCCGCTCCTCTTAAGACTTGCTCTCCAGCCCCTTCATGAGCTCAATTTTATTGAGGAGTGAACCCTTAATGTTTCTAGCCACTGCCTGTAGAACTGATATTATTTGTCATAGACTCCATCCAGAGTTCAGTGGAAATTTTCCAACCTCAAATTATCAAACAACTTCAGTCCATGCCTTTACAAACTTACAGTTCACTTACAGATTGTGCAGTCTGAAGTGTTATATCACATCTTGATCTATTCCTGCAGCCTGAGTAAATGGAAACTTTTTGGGTTCTTTTATTTCAAACTTCTGAGCAATGCATGAATAAATACAGCAAACAAGGCCCCACATGAAACAAAACAGACACAAGAGAAAAAAAAAAAAAGTGGCTATTTAACTGCAGAAACATCACAAAATGTCTGTTTTAAGACTAATTGTAAGAAGCTGTTCACTGTTGAAACGTGAAAAAGGAAAATCCAGCAAACAGTAACAAGTAGCCAAAAAAAATAAAAGGACAAATCTGTCAGGGAGAGACCTATATAATTCTAAGAAACAACAAAACCCTAAGGGAAAAAAGAAACAAAGGCATGGGGAAAAAAATACAACAGTACCATATTTTAGAGACCTCATTTATCCTGAAAGGTTACTAGTTGCTCTTTACTTTCCAGTACCCTTGTTCAGATGAGTACTCTGCCATGCGGAGTACTTCATCAGTTGTGGACCCTGTTTTAAAGGTCTTTCAGCCTTAGAAAACTATAAAGTATCTGTCTGTTCCTCAATTCAAAGCAATGAATTGAAAGACCTGAAGTATTTTGGGATGCCACATATACATATAAGACAGAGGGCTAGGTCAGCAATGGCTATTACCTGTTCCCTCATTCCTATGGCTGACAAAGAAAGCTCAGATGTCTTAACATAAAACAAAAGGCCTAAATAGTGAACAGACAACAGCAGTGCCACAGGGATGGTTGTAAGCCTCCCTAAACTTCTTCCCATGTGAAGGAAGACATTAAGCAACTGATGTTGTTAGGGTCCAAGTAATGCTAAGAGAATGAGACAAGAGTTGTTAGCAATGTAAATGTTTATTAAATGATTAAATGCGCATCAGAAATCAAAAAACTGGCTAGTTAGGATTCCCTGCAGACAAAGGGAGGGAATCCCAAGTCGGCATTCTGAGGAATATTTATAATCATACAGACACATGCAATTAAAGTACAGATAGTACAGACAAAATCTTTAACAAAAAGCTCATCTCCAAGTATAAAGGGATGTACAGATAGGTTTTAAACTGCTACGCCATGCAGCTTGTTCTCTCTTGTTATTTTGTTTGTTTCTCAAACAAGTTCAGCTAGTGTTGTTAGCTGATTAGACAAATTCTCACCTAATTCTGTGAGACCTTTTCCTGTATACTGTAATTGGTATACAGGGCTAATACTTTACTTCCATTATTTGAAGACCTAAGCAAGGCCAAAAGAAGTGCTTGATGCCAATATAGATTGGCTTCTTGACAAACCTTAGCTAACTGCTGTTTTATCAGCAACAATCCGATGATTAATTTTCTCCACCTGGCCTCAGGCCTGTGGTCAGTATGGAGAATGTAACTGCCAATCAGTTCTTAAAATTTCATTAATCTGTTACCATTTCAGCACATATGCGTACCTCTAGTTGACAATACTACTGCAGGCACTCTAAACGAGGTATAATTTTAACCCACAAAGCTTCTGGCCAGCCTGAGAAAGTACCTGTTAATGCTAATGAACACCAGTGCACTCTCTCCCGTTATATTGGGAGTTTGCATTCTTATTATTTATACTTCAAAAGTTTTGTTTTGTTTTCTTGCCATATTGATAATCAATTTTCTATCTTAAATCAGAATCAGGGATTTGAAGTTTACCACCTGGAATCAAAGCAGATTTTATTTCTGTATTTTTCTGTGGCCATCCTGGCCTCAAAATCTCCTGCCAATTTGCTACTAATTTTCCGGCCAGTATTACCTCTCTGGTGACCTTTGTAGCATGTCATCTTTTTGCTAATTCCAGTGCTTGAGTTGAGGTGATTATTTCAGTTTTCTGGGCTGATGTTCCTGGGGTAACAGTCTGGATTTGATCGCTTCTCTGGTGGTAGTCACTGCATATCTAGCCTTGCGATGTCCTTGCACCACGAAGCTGCTTCTGTCAGCGTCCGCATCTCACTGGCTCTAAAGCAGCTCTACTAAGGAAAGATGCTGGATTCACAGTGTTAGTGGTGATTATATTTGCATCTCGATCTAGAGGGGGAAAGCCAGTGACTTTTCTGCCCCAACACCACTGAGACTGTGCATGACACCATAACAGCCATTTTTGGCCCATAGTGAATTCTCGGGCTTCTTGTATATCCAGAACTGCACCTACATCTGCCCGTAGGCATCCAGGTTCAAGGTAGGTAAGTTGTCGCTGCATAGGCTGGGCCTTCTGCTGAAAGTCCTGATACCTACTCAGTCCGAAAGTTCAATAGACTTAGGGTCCATCACTCACAGTCATCTTCTGTTTAACTCTCAGGAGGTCACATACTGCAGCAGGGTTCCAGTCTCAAGTTTCCAGGTCTCAAGCTACCTGGTTCTCAAGAATAATTCAGCTGTTCTCAATACTTTGAGGCAATACTGTTCAGGTTAGTTGTGTTTTACTACCAGTTTCAGGGTTTTCTTATTCAAAGGCAATTCACTTTTTGCTTTCAGCCAATATCAAGCAGAAGATGTCTTTCAAATCCAGTACGGTAAACTACAATTTTGTAAATTGGTTGGCAAGGTACAGGGATTTGCTACTACTGGATGTAACTCTTACCTAGTTCCTTTATAGGAAATACTGAAGCTTTATAATTAGCTTTACATTCCTTTAACAACCCATATTGTCAATAATCATTTTTATTTCCCTTGCAATCTTCTAATTGCAGAGGGTGTTACCTGACATGGGCCAAATTTACCTTCTCATGCTTCACATTTCTAGTCTTTCAGATATCTCAGAAGTCCACATGCCTGGATAAATCTGCTCCAGAATCTCTGCTGTTACCGGTGTTCTTCCCACCTGTCTTAAAGACAAACTCAATACTTCGATTAGTTGATGATCTCTCACTTTAAATTTTGTATCTCCTGCCTCGAATATTGTTTCTGTCTCTAACTGCTTTAGTAAATCTCCTCTCATTAAGGTCTAAGAGCTCCTAGCAAACAAATTCATGAGTACTCACTTGTTTTCCAATTCATACTTAGCAGACTGCACAAAGAATGCTTTCTTGGTTTGGCCAGCAGCTCTTATTACAATCACAATATTTCATTTTGATCTACAGGAATCAGTTGCTGGTTTACACAGAGGCTCCCATATCGATCAAGAACCTATCTTTTCTATTCGTATTCTCCAACTTACTTTAACCAGTGGATCCTCCAGGGTAATTTCCCTAGTTACTCAAGCTCAGCTATAGCACTCGATTCTGATTCCAGACAGTGTGCACATTGATTACTTCTTAATACCAGACCCCGTTCTTATGTCATGTTCTCTTGTTGCTTCAGGTGATTTTGCAAACTGGAAAACATATCTGAACATACTACTTCTCCCAATTCTCTTCACACTTCAAGAACAACATTAATTACAACAAGGTGTTGTAGCTACTTTTCTCATGATTGAGCTCATACACTAGCCACCACTGATTATTAAAAGCTTTTATCAGGGTTTACCTGTTTGTCCACCGCACAGTGAACCACTGATTTCCTTATGATATTTTAGATCATTAAGATCTTAAATATCTCAGGCTTTTCTTTAAAGTGCAGCCACTCTGCCAGCTTCTTATCTTATGGGTTCTGCATTGTCATTCTCCCTGGCTGTATTTATAAAGACTAGGGTACCCAAAGGCTCTCTGAATTCAAATAATCAGCTGGAAGAGGCTAAGGTTGGTTTTTGAGATAGTTCAGCAATCAGCTGTCAGGATAGAATGCCTGTCCTGCTTAGAAAGCCACAAAAAGAAGGGATTTATATCATGTATTCAGACTGCATGCATTTGGCTATGTAGTACTAACAACAGATTAATGAAATAAAGCAGACAAAGGACTTGCTAATTAAAATTATTGCATAGTTCACATGCACCAACAGATGCATAATAATAATATTGCATAATATAATATTTACCCTAAGGAGAATGAAGGACAGCAGAACAGACAACAGATGCCAGGCAGCTCTCAGATTCATAAAACAAATTGACTTTTCCTTTGGCCATACTTACAGATTTGGCTCCAGCTTCTGTCCCTCTTTCTTGTTAAAAGTGAAACAGCAGCAACACTACTTTTGACTCTTTGCTGGATGGGAAGGAAGTCCTCAGCAAGGACCAGAGCCTCCAGCACCTTGCAGCCAGTTTCCCTCAGCAAAGCCCCTTGCATCTAGAGCCACAGTTCCTCTGCTGCAGGGCAAGGCAGGTGCACCCCATATACTGCTTCTCATGCAAGCTCCTGCACAATGAGAGCAGCCCAGATGAGGCCAGATGCTTAGAAAGAATCAAGTCTCCTTTCTCTTGCAGCCTCTTGATTATCTGTTCCACCTGCCCTGGCAGCATGGAAACAGGCATCAATGAAAACCTCCCAGTGGTGTTTAAAGCTGTTCCCTGATTGAGCTGGGCACTAGTTGAGTGGGGGTCTGTTCCTTTCATCACCCAGTTTCCCTGGTTGCTACTAAATTTTATTGCATTAATACATGCACTGACAGAATTCACCCACTTGGATATCAGCCATAAGAAAGCTGCTTTTATTTTCCCAGAGGCAGTGAGTTTTGATTCTAGTAGAAGTTTTGCAACTTCTGAAATGTTTAGGCTCCCCAGTTTGCAGTAAATACTTCCTTGTTGCTTCAAAGTCTTTAAACATTTTGGGGAAAAGTACACACTTCTCAGTAACACTTACACAAGGTTTCAGTAATACTACATTCCAGACCACAAATCAAAACCCTTTACCTCACAACTATTAATGCTTTGAACAGCACATCAAAACACCAAATAATAAGAAATTGACAGCAGCCTTTACACAAGAAACCCTGCATTTCTAGAACTCTTCTGGAACATTATGAAGACTAAGAATTACCAAATGCAAACCTGAGAGGAGTTTATCATGAGAACATTGCTAAGAAGCCTACCTTCTTCAGGCCTGTGGCCAGTTTCATTACTACAAATGCACTAACACAGAAAACAACAGCATCGTATTGCAGAATGGCCTGACACCTCACGCTTCCTTCCCCTTATCCTTCAGCCACCACAACCCCTTCCACCTTTTAAGACCCCTAGACCTGAGCTCCTTTTCCTAGTCCCCCCATTTACACCACTTAGGGAACTGGAAAGAAGGGCTGGAAAGAAGAAGTTAAATATAACTGAACCACTGCTGACACCTGTTGTCTGTCTCAAGAAATTTGTGGTAATCAGGCCTGATGTGCTTCACACAGTGAAATGTGTTAAACAAATAAAACCCCAAACAAACAAGCAAAAAAGCCACAAAAAACCCCAAAACCAAAACATTGTGTAGGTTGAATAAAGTTTCCTCACCCAGGTCTACTATACAAGATTCTAGAAGGAAGGGGACAGAAAACCATGCCACATGGAACACGCTCTCTCACTCCAGTTGCATCTAGACCTGCATCATTTTGCAGGTCTAGAGAGCAAGAGTGGGAGCTAAGCTGGGGCTTAGCTTTCCTCTAAAACAAATACCTTCAAAACATAGCAGGTGGCAATCAAACCACACATCAAAAAAAGCTCCAACACATAACCACCTAATTCTTCTTCAGAAGTCAGGAATGAACTAGGGCACCAACACAGTACAAGCACTTACGGTGAGGATGCAAAAGGCAGCTCCACCCCCAACGGCGGCTTTCATAGGGGTAACGGCCGCCCGTGACGGGGGGCGTGGCCAATGCCTCGTGTAGGGGGCGTGGCCAATGCCTTGCGTAGGGGGCGTGGTCAATACCCCTGTGGGGGAGCGGCCTGTGCCTATGGGGCGGTGACTGTATGCGGTGGGGCGTCGCCAATGACATGTGTGGGCGTGGCCAATGGCCTGTGGTGAAGTGCCAGTGGCGGAGGGGGCGTGGGCACTGGCCTACGGAGGCGTGGCTAATTGCCCGCGGGGCGTGGCCAGCGTCGTGTAGGTGCGGGGCTAACGGCCTGTGGGGCGCGGCCAAAGGCTGGCGGGGCGCAGCCAATGGCTGAGGATGGGGGCACGGTCGCGGGCTGACGGTGGGGGCGTGGCCAATGGCTGGCGGTCGGGTCGCGGCAAAGGTGAACGTGCGCATGCGCGAGGTCCCCCTGCCGCCCGCAGCTCAGGCACCGCCGCCCGCTTCCTGCCGCCTGCCCCGCTGGAGCCGTCCTCCTGTCCCCCGAGCAGCGCCTGGAGCCTGGGAGCCTGCGCGGCGGCGACTGGGGAGATGAACACGGTGCTGTCCCGGGCCAACTCGCTCTTCGCCTTCTCTTTGAGCGTGATGGCGGCGCTCACCTTCGCCTGCTTCATCACCACCGCCTTCAAGGAGCGCAGCGTGCCCGTCAGCATCAACGTTACCCAGGTCCTGCTGTGAGTGCGAGCGAAGGGACTCGTGGGGAGGGTGGGGGGTGCTCCGCGCTGGTAATGAGGTGGGAGGGTTTTCCCGGGAGCTGCGGCTCGTCCCGGGCCGCCGAGGGCTCCGCTTCCTGCCCCGCTCCCCGCCCGCCCGGCCAATGAGGGAGCCGCACGCCGCGCTCGCCGGCGCTCCCGCCGCCTCCTCGGCCAGGGAGGGGAGTCGAGTGTGAGGCTGGTTTGGAGAGTAAGAGCCCAAGGGAGCGTTCGTTTTCTCTCGCTAATGTGTTTCTTTTTAATTTTTAGCTCTCTTAAGATTTTTCCAGTACGTTTTTTCATAGAATCACAAGGTTGGAAGAGACCCACCGGATCATCGAGTCCAACCATTCCCACCAATGTCTAAACCATGCCCCTCAGCACCTCATCCACCCGCACCTTAAACACGTCCAGGGAAGGTGACTCAGCCACCTCCCTGGGCAGATTGTTCCAGTGCCCAGTGCCCCTTTCCGTGAAAGGATTATATTTTAGCCAGTGGTATTTAAAAGAAAGCACAGATAATGGATGATAACATGTGTTTTGTTTTGTCTTAGAAAAAATGTAGACGATTTCATTGGACCTAATGGAAGAAGTGATCTGGGAATCATCTCATTTGACATCACTGCAGATATCCTTAATGGAAAAAAATGGTTTGTGAACATTTTGAAATAAGTATATCTTGACATCTATTTTTGTTACCTTGTAATCTGCAGATATTCAAGACTTGAGGAAAACTAGGAATTTGTCTTCAAATGGAAATTTCAAGCAATGACACGTAGTATTTTACACAGCTAGGGGCAGTAAAATAGAACTTGAAACAGCTGTTCTGTCTTGAGTAAATGACACTGGACAAGTTCTCTCTCTTTATTATTGTCTGTTTTTAAAATCAGGCTCTACAGTAAAATGCACTGTATCTAGTAATGGGAAGGCCAGTTTAACATCTGGACAGTGTTACCTTTAAATGAAGTTTGTACTGCTGATGTGAAGTGTGAATCTTAAATACTGAATAGCATGACATTCATTGGGCACTAATGAGCATGACATGAGGCACTACAAAATGTATTGCATTACTTTTTGACCTCTTTTGCATTGATGTTGCTTTTTTGCAGCTTTGCTTTTTCTTTCCTTTCCCATTAGTCTCTTTTTTTTATTAAATTGGGGGAAGTGGGTGCTGTGTGGGTGGTTTTGCTTGGTTTTATTTTGGGTGGATTTTTTGTCAGTAGAAGGGAATCATTCTTAGGAATTGGGGTGTTTATATAAAAAAAAAAAACCACCACCAAACCAAAAACCAGCAGTGTGCTTCTGCAGAAATGTGTGCTTCTGCAGAAATGTGTGCCAAATATGAGGCAGAATACTTTACCTGAGGTGATTGCACTAAGCCTTGCTTTGCAGCCTGGATGAAAGTCCTGGGATTTTTCTGTCTGTTCTTATTTGTAACTGCATTAGGCAAGACATTGATCACCTCTATGTTTATTTCTGTGTTTTGAAGAATATTACATTTTGTAAGCAAACCAAACAAAACACAAATCTGGAATTTGCGTGAACGCTGGATAAACAGGCTAATCAGATTTCTGCGGGCGTGTGTTGCACAGGAATAGGAGAGATTTGGGGTTTTTTATCAGCTGGAAGCAGGGAAAGTGAACTCCTAAGTCGCAAGTTTTATCTCTGAATATATTAAAACCCAAGACTAGAATTCTGAAGTAGGTATTTATATATATATAGTGTATATAGAAGAAGGCAAAGCAAGGCAGGCCAGGACCTCTAAAAGGAATGTTCTTAGCCAAAGATTAGTCTGCAGTGTGTGCATGTTAAGATTCCACCTTTCAATGACTTGTAATAGTAGCAGTGGTTTTAAGTAAGTTGTGATTAAAAAGTGTAATCTTTCATGCCTGGCACAAATAAACCTTGTGGTGTGCAAAGTTGTAAAATACAGCTTTGTGGTAGGGTTTTTTGGACAACATTTGTAAAGAGATACTTTTCCATATGTTTTCTTAACTAAGAAAACCAGCTATTAGTCCTAGGAAAAATTGAATAAAGATGGAAAAGGAAACTAGAGAAAGGAGAGGGGAGAAAATAGTTACCATGGACAGTTTTTAGCGTCCTTAGTTAATGGCTAACTTTAGAAAGTGTCAAGAAATCCCATAATGGAGATCTTCAGAATCTCATTTCTTTTGAGTTAGATGATGAAAAATGTTCAAGTAAAATAGCTCCAGCTATCATTGCCGTAACAGTGGTTCATTATTTAATACTTTTCTTAATTGCCTTTTGAGTTATCGGCTTAAAACAATGGAACAGGCAGGATGAGTGGAAGAAGAACAGATTTTGAGGTGGGCTGGGGAATCTGTTTCATTTGGTTTTTGATATACTAGAAATAAAATAAAACAGAGAGCTGTGAACTAAAAGATTACAGCTAATCTTTGTTGTGAGTTAAAAGGTCTTTTCCTTAGCAATCACACATGGTGCATTTAATTGCTGTATTCAGCAAGCAAGACAAGTATTTACAATATCAGCTTTATTATACTGACAGTCCCAAATGGCCATCTTCAGTTCTTTACTGGTGATAAAAAATCTGAGCAGAATTTTGTTCCAGGCTGATAAACTGACTTTCTTTGTAGTAAGTAGGTAATTAAATCTGCTAATTCCTAGTGTCCCTTCCAGGATGAAATATTTCTCACCTACTAACTTCTCTAATATGTGTCTTACAAGCTCTTCAAACTCTCTACATTCTGCCAATTTTGTGTGTGTATATTGTTCAGTACCATTGTATCTTGACCCCCAGTCAAATATGGGGGTTCTTTGATAGTACAAAATCACTTTTAAGATGTTTACTGAAGAATTCTGTCTTGCCTTTTGTGTTTAAGGTTTTGTAATAGATAATTGTTACTAGCTTGTATTGTCAAATATAGGACTATTAAATTTTTGGAGGAAATAGCTGTTAGATCTCATAGAAAACCCAGGCACTAAAAATGCCCTGTTGCTTCAATATGATTAATAACTATGTTGGAACTCCTGGAAGTGCCTTGAGTTTTACATAAGGTGAGGTGTGTTGAAATGCAAGAACTCGCTGTAATTGTCATGGTGTATATTGTCTATTTAGTAAAAATAAAACAATGTTATTCAAGTACAATATGGTATTTTTCTTAACTTGCATACATCTGCAGAGTATATTTGACTGGAATGTTAAACAATTGTTTGTATATTTGTCTGCAGAATATTCAACGAAAAATAATGTAAGTATCAAAAGGAAAGTTGAAGCTATTACCCATTTTGTACTGCACCTGTTCTTACTGGGAAGAGTTAAGGCACCAGCATTTCCTTCTAGCTTAGGCTGTTTTCACTAGCATGCATGATTGTTATCTTCTTGACAATTTAACTGCAGAGTGGGAAGTTCATCTTATTTAGTATGTGCCTAGCTGAGAAGTAAAGCATACCTTGTCCATGTGCAGTGGGCTGTAAGTGAGGTACTTTCACCTGTTGGCTCACTGTTTTACTTTTCCCTAATGTGCATATAACTGCTCTTAAGAGCAAGATACAGTGGCATTGGTCTGGCTAGGTGTGATGGGTCTTTGTTTCCTAGATCACAGAAGCCTTTGCTGGTACCACTTGCTGTAGGCTTGTAGTACGCTTTGTTATCTTGTCTTTCCTAATTGGCCTTGCAGCATCATTTAAATTGGTTGCTACTGATGTTTCACATTGGATAGCTCAAGACTTTTTTCACTGATCTGATAGAAGCTGTATGAACAGCCTATGGAAATAAATTATTTTAATGAAACACTGTGCTGCCATGGTATCACTGGATTCTAGTTAAAGCTACTGTTGTCGCATTGCAAGGATATAGTGAAGGCTTAGGAATTATTTTTAACTTGCCGCACAATACTCTCCCTACTATTTTTTTTAAAGTATCTTAGTTATTTTTATACATGCTGGTGGATTTAGTTTGTGTACTAAAATAGGTTTTTAGGGTTTTTTATTAGGATCTGGGACCTCATTGTCTTGCTCCATCTTTTAGATTTCTGTTTCACATAAATGATTAGTTCTCACAAATACCGAGAAATATTTTTTCTGAAGCATTGTGTAAAGCACTAAACAAGACTGTTAAGCACATAACGACTTGAAAGAACAATATGAAATTTCAAATATTTAAGAATTTGGGATCAGTCTTTTGAATTGTTTGTACAATTGTTGGAGTTCTGTTTGCAATTCGAGATTTTTTTTTCCTTTAAAGTTTGAAAAATGTTAAATACCTAAGCAGTGCCATGGTAGCTCAATTTGTTCTGTATTTGAAGTGAAGCCTAAATACTTTAAAAGCAATTTACTTGTACAATTCAAAAGCCAAACCCTTTGTACTTTGTAAGTATTTGAAAACTTATGACTTTTCTAAATAGCTTTCTTATGTTTTATTGACCTGTTGTTCTATTAAATTTTTTGCAGGTTGTAAACACGTACTTGAATATTGGGGTTTTTAGATAAGTAACACTGTGAAATTCTAGTGACTGAATATGATCTTGTAAGTACCATGCTGGCTTAATTACAATTTTATTTTTAGGCTCTAAACCAGGTGGTCCTTTGGGACAAGGTCATCCTGAGAGGTGATAACCCAAGGCTGTACTTAAAAGACATGAAGTCAAAGTATCTTTTCTTTGATGATGGAAATGGTCTTAAGTAAGTAAATCCTTTTTTATTAGTAGCATTCATGGTGTTGTGATCTACTTGTGTACTTTGCATTTTATGTGGTATATTGCTGTGGTAAGGTACCTATATTCTGTCTGATATTCTGTCAGTTTGTTGCATCTTTGTAGTTTGATATTTAAGAGATGAGCTTGGGATACAAGATATCCTGTTTCTTCTGTAGACTAAGATGTGCTGCAAATATGAGCAACTGGCTTCTGGGTTTCTGCTTCCAATATTCTTGCCTGTGTAGGGTTGCTTCTGTGATTAAGGAACAGTAAAAAAAAAATTTAAAAAAAAAAAAGAGTTTTATCTGGAAAATAGGTAATATTTCATTAAGTCATTACGTAAAAAATTAAAAGCCTGTTGTTTCTGGATCAGGAAAGCAATTTGTATCCTAATTTATTTACTATTATTAATTATTAACTAAACTGCTTAGTTTGAGTATTTGTGTTGATAGTCCTTTGTTACTTTTGCAGGGGAAACAAGAACATCACTTTTACTCTCTCCTGGAATGTTGTACCAAATGCTGGCATTCTGTCTCTTGTAACAGGATCAGGACACGTGTCTGTACCTTTCCCAGATACCTATGAAATTTCAAAAAGATACTGAATCCTAAGCAGGACATTTTTGTACTTGTATGTTGTGAATAAATTTTATTGCGGTTCCTTCTCACATCCCATGCAACCCTTCAGTGGAAGGTACTTAATTTCCTCAGGTCTAGTAGCATAGGAAAAGGACATGAAAGTTCAGGTTTTTTGTTTTGTTTTCCTTTTTTAAAGAAATCACTGAAAGCTGAAACTTAATGGCAGAGTGGTGGTTTGGGGGGGGGAAAACTGAGGAATTTTGGATTTTTTTTTTTTTTTTTTCGTTTCTCCCGGCCATCTGAGTATGGATCTCTATTTCTTTTAAATAAAAAAAATTAAACCAGAAGATAGTCTCACTGTGGGTTTTATGAGGTGTTGTGATAGTTATTTAATCTGTGTAGAACTCAAGTATACCTTCTGGAGTCTGTTCCTGTGAGTGCCTGAAGGAAATGGCTTTTCTCTTTTACAGCACTTGCTTAGTGTTTTACTGTAAGTTAGGGTTGGTCCTTTCTAAGACTGCTAATACCTGCTTTGAAAACAGAGCTTATTACCTGTCAGTCAGATAGATCTTGTAGATCTTGTTTTCAGTGTCATCGATGTAGCCCACATGTAATTCTGTATTATAAAACATTTTAATAACTCTTTATAATACAGCCAACTGAAGAATAAAAATACATCTTTACAGCATCGTAGGCATAAGTCAGTAGGAAAAGTAAAAGCTTTAGGTAAAGAAAGACTGTCTTCAAAGCAACCACTTGCTCAGCGGGAAGAATGAACACCCTTGTTCCAGAGAGTGCTGGGACAACTAATATTGGAGGGGCCCTTCCAGAGCAAGGAATGGGACAGATATTCCCCAAAACAATCTGGGTAAACGTTTAGGAAATAGTGGGTTTCCCATGGGAACGTGGAGAAATTTAGACAGATTAACCAGCTTGAATATGAGTCTTTGTGGAAGTCCCCGTGCTGATGTGCATCATCCAGGGAAGATATCAAGTAGTTCGTAGCCAGTCCAGTCAGCACTCTACTGAAGAGGTGGCTTCTCTGTGTCTGTGTATGCTGCTCTTGGTGTCCTCCTTCACTTGCCTCAGCTGCAAATGCTTGTCATGGCTGGGAGGACAGAAAAAAAACAGGTTTCTAGGATAACCTTTTGACAATAATGATGGTTTTTGCTTATTGACACTAGTGTTTCTTGCTCATCATGTATCCAGAAAGGAGGAGTGTTTGTCACTATTGCCTTCCTGTAATAATCCATAGTGTACACATGTACATTCAAATAAAGTCTGATAGAAGTTAATTTAGTGCCAGATGTTGAATGTTCTAAATTAGCTAAGGACTTCCAAAAAGAGCAAAGGTGGTCTGAAATTAAAAACTTGAGGTTTTTAGTACTGCAAATCAGAACAAATAATAGGAACAATTATTAAATTGCACGTTGACATACGTTTCAAGAGAAGAGATGAAAAAATTGGAGCAGAGTCTTCCCCTTTGTTGTGAATTTGCCTAAGAGCTGATTGGTTTTGTGGAAGCCAGCTTGCTTTTAAAGAGATCTTTCATTAGTATTTAAATTATCCCTGTGTGACTACCTCCTTGTCTGAATAGTATGAAACAGTCAGGTTGAATAACTTGCTTGAACATACCACATAAAACAAGGAAAATATGTCTCTGAGGGGCATGTCTTCCACAGCCCTACATAAGACTTAAATGAAGGAGGAAATACAAGAATCAAGAAAGGGAGGGCATTATGTTGGGGTTTCTTTTTAATTCTTAGTCTTCCTTCTTCAGATGAACACTACAGACATTTAAGGGTTAAAACATAGGTCATATTAGAAAACACTCGCTGGTGGTGTTCTTCTATGCATAAGTGTTTCATCTACAGTGCTACTATCAGGCAGTCATCACTCATATTTAAGTTAAAAATAAATTTTAAAAAATGCAAATAGAGAAGTTTGAGTAGAAACCTCATAGAAATGTAGAAACCTTGGGCAAAACAGACACTTTTTTTCCAGAGGAGCTCAGCCTTTGCAATTTCAGCTGATGTCCCCTGGATTTGCAGGAGGGAAACAGCTGGTTTGTTTGGAATTCATTATTCTAAGCAGGAAATTCACTACAATCTTTTATATGAAGAGAATGGCCAAGATCCAGATGCAGCCACTTTGGAAATAATGTAGTAAATCCTACAGTCTGATTTATAGAGCAAATTTGTAACTTAGGAAGGCATTTAGAAATACAGAAAGTTTACCCACATTTTTGCCTCAAGAAGTGTAAGTTCTGTTATCTTCCACTTTAGGCAGGCAGAAAGAGCCAGAAGTGCAAGTCTCAAATAGCTGGAGCCATTGAGCCTCACGATGCTGATGCCCATTGCCGTACATGAAGACATCTGGGGTTATACTGCACAACATGCACTGCAGATAGGAGTCCCTGTTGATTACTGTGCCCTGTGTACTGCGCACTACAAAAATCTCTCACTTCTTATGACTATAGCAGCAGCACATTGTAAGTGAATAGGAAGCCACTAAGCATGGCAGTTGTCTGCCTAAGCAACCGTTTACTGCCACATCAATCACTTGTTCACGCTGCATTTATTCTTCCCTCCGGTTCTTAATCAAATTTGTTGTTGTTGTTAAGACAAAGAGGCACAATTCTACTTGGCTTCTTTTAAACCAAATTTAGTTGTGAGGAGTTGTTCCTATCAATCTTCTCTAAGTATTAAGATATACTCTCAACGTGTATGGATATGCTCTTTTAAAATAGAATTACATTTTAAAAAAGCAATTCTAAAGGGTATGATATTGCAATTTCATTACATTTTATTCTGTTTCCAGATTTATAACTGTTCTGCAAACTTTACTTCAGTGAAGGACACTTGGAAAGCCCATCCAGCATCAGTGTTCTTGAGATTTTCAAGTGGGTTCTAGGAGTAAGGAGCAGCCTTGGTTCATAGCACTGTGTCACCAGGCAGAGAGCTCATGAGAAGGTAGATGGACGGTCTCTGTGCTGGGGTGTAGGGCCTTAGTGGAGCAGGTGCATGACATTTCTGCAAATGCACTTAGAAGTCAATTTTCCAAATTACGAAGGACAACTTTTTTGAAAGAAACAGCTCCTTCCAGCTAGTCTCCCACATATAACTAATTGTTGAGATTTTCATCAGTTCTACAAACCTGGCTGACGGCTGGTCTTCTTGGGTTTTGCTTTTTCTAAACAACCCCACACAATAGAAATGTTTTTAATACAACCACCCAGAATGGTCCTGGGAAAGTGTCCATTTTCTGATTTCAGGTATGGACAATACCTTCTTAGAAATGGAGACCACATTGTTTATTCATGTTGTAGATATCTAAGTGCAATGTGGTGGGCAACCAGACACTAAATCATGTCACAGATTTGGCAAGAGCAGCATTGAGACCAGTCCTATAACTCTGCAAGACTCCAAGCAATTCTTTCTCCTTCCCACTGACAGGTTTCAATCTCATGCAATAAGCTACCTCAGAATCATTTTTTTAATTTGGGACATTGTGTCTGGAGTTCTTCAAAAACTAGTTGTGGAAGATAAATATTCTCAAGAGCTAAATGATTTCCTTCTTGGGAACCAGAACTTCTGCATCAAAGAGTTTACAAGGAAAAATGGGGTTTATCTGAATGGCAGCATATCGCTAGAATGTCAATTTTTTTTCTGAAAGCCATGTTACCCACAGGTAAATATGGTTTTTTTACTAAAAATGTAGCATGGAGGGGAAGGGGTTGTCCACCCAAGATGAAACACGTAGCTTTGCCAGCTACTTCTCTGGTTTTCTGTTTACCATCAGCCAATGGAGAAAAAAAAGTCCTGCTCTACATCTCCCTGAGGGGCCCAATTCTCCCACTGACTGCAAAGACAGCCTGCTGGACTCTCTGAGCTGTAAAATGGGATTTCAATCTAAATTGCTCTCTGCCTAGTGTCACTTCTGCATAGATGGCAGCCTATGAAAGCTTTCATACATCCAGGCTGTATCCAACATCCTTTTCCATAAATGGCCTCTAATGAAGGTCATTTTGAATAGAATTTTTTGCATGACACTTGCATAGTTTTGTTCTTGAGGTCAGTAATATAGACAGCCAGGGTATCTATGTGCCAAGTTCACACAAGGGATTTTAAATAAGGAGGTGAAAATATCCCATCTTTGGGAATTCTGGATAGCGGCCCAGGAATATGATTATTCCATTTTTATGTTGATTCTTCCACAGAGCAATTCCCAATTTAAATAGAGAACGTGAAAGGTCAGGCCTATATTTTTTTTCAGATTAATCTAACCTTTAGATATGCTGTAGCTTCTAAAATTAGGCATCGGAAGTTTCTCTCAACTGAAAGAGAGCAATACTAGTAACTAAAGCTTAAGCAATGACCATCAGTAATACTAAATTATGAGGTAGCTTTGGGTAAAAAAAAGCAAATATTTTTCTTTATAAGTAACACAACATATAGTTTTGAAACAACAACAGAACCTCAATAAATAATCCTGAGCAGCTCATAGGTATTATTAAACAATGTGAAAAATCTCCTTTATAGAAAATGAAGTTTAGAAAGGGATTAAATCCTTTTGAATATTTCCACCAATTACCAGTTTTCTGATTGTAATATTCAGCACTGCCTTTTGGAGGAGGGTGGGTAATACCAACCCTAGTAGTCCATCTCTTACACATTGTAATGTACTAATGAAATTTCAAGTGATCTTTCCTGTATTTTATTTTTCTTTTTTTTCCTTTATTGAAGGATTTTGACCATGTTTTCACTGAATATGGAAACTGCTTCACTTTTAATAACAATGAACTCCCAGCAAGAAGAGTGAGTTTGGCTGGAAGAGGCTTACGTTTGCTTTTTGATGTCAAACAGGTACATCTATCCTAACGATTATAAATAACAAACCATGTAATAAATTTTGGTTAGGTAGAGGTGATTTGGTTTGGTTCTTTGTTTGGATGGGTTTACCCAAATCTTCAGAATTTCATGAAGAAAATTCTGTATCAAGACTATTTGAGTGAAAGGGTATTTTAAAGGAAAAATCTAATACAGATTTTAAAATTCAGAACGCAAATGGTGAGTGTGTATATGTACACAGTTCACATACAATTGAGACAGATCATCAGAACAGTAGTTTAATATTATGCAATCAGTTCAGAACAACATCTTTTCATTTTAATATAAGGCCCAGTAGTGAAGGTCACATGGTGACATCAAAATATGTTTCTAAAGAATTCTAGAAAATTTGGCTAATGAAATATCCATCCATCCGTCATTGTTTCAGCAACTTCCATTTTCTCACTCTTGAATCCATCAGTCTGCAAATGCTTGCATAGGTTTATACATTAAGAGGAACTACAGGAGTAGGAGAATAGTTTGGGTGTGCAGTGAGCACAGGAATTTTCAACTAAACCAGGTTGCTTGGAGCCCTGTCCAAGCTGACCTTGAATGCTTCTGAGACGCAAGAAGGGAAAAGTTAAATATTTATTGGATAGTTCTGCCAGCAACTCCATGACAATGGCAGGAAGACTTATTAATAAAAGCCACTAGAATAAGATTATTTTTATTACTTAGTGCTCCCTGAGTTTTAAAATGAACACCTAAAAAGACAAAAGTGATTATTTGGTAGAGCAAATGCTATTTTCAATGAATATTGTAAGTGAGCTCATTATCACTGTCAACCCAAAAATCTGTAGCTGTTCACACTTCTGAAGACTAGTCATGACTTTTAGTCTTAAAGGTCATAAGATTGTGCGTGCAGTCAGGTTTTGTGTTTCTTTTGTTCCACAATTATATTCTATTTAGGAGTTATGCAGAAGCTTACTACAGACAAAATGTCATAAAAATGAGGTCTTTACTCACAGTGAATCATTCCACAGGTCTTGCTCCAACCAAGATTTACCTGCTCTTCCTCTTTTGCAGCAGGCAACGATATGATTAAGGTAAGCATAGAATTGAACTAAACATCCCATCCAAGCAAAGGGCAAAGTCTCATCTGCATAAACATGCTCATTGAAATAATTAAATAGAGAGTTGCACATAATCAAGAATGGTAGACTACACTTCCAAGCGCTGTATCGGCTGTAGGTCAGGAACCTTGACACTTCTACTCAAGCTTATCTCTGTGACTCTTGAAAAGCAGGAGTCTGTCTCACACTACAGATCTAGAGTTACTTTTCCAATATTACAGCTGATGTAGGTGGCCAGCTTGGATTGTTTTGTGGTGCCAGTATGATTACAATCATGGAATTGTTTGAGTATATTCTTACTAACTTCTGTTGGACGTGCATCTTTCTTCTGTTGAAAGCTCCCGAAATGCCTCAATGGAACAATCCATCCGAGAACCAGCCAACACACAAGAAAAACAAGAAGGGAATACAAGAATATTCATGGCTTGTAGAAGCACAAAATTAATTGTTTCTGCAGCTTCCTTTCCCTCTTAAGACACCAAAGGAGGCAGTAATATTTTGCTTTACTCCCTTCCCTGCACTCCTTATGCTTCCTGCTTCTTTTACTGTCTAGAATTACTTAACTGTGGTAAGTAATGTTACAGAGTGAACACTGGAAAATCCTCACTTTCTTTCTCATGTGAAGAAAAATGTATTCTTTATTCTAAAAGTTTATTTTAAATAATTACTGGGTTTTTTTAAAGTAGCACAGCAAGAGATACTGACATATGATTCAACTTAGCATTTCTGACCCAGGTTTAGTTGTGTATTTTGAGTAAGAATTTATATGTATGCCAAATTAACATGCACAAGTTTCTTAACCACCAAAAATGTGGAGAATTGCTGAAAAAGCAGATTCCCAATTAACGATGAAGCCTTTGTTAGTAGGTTACAACTGTCAGATGTTCCACTAAAAGGTATCACAGCTTCACCTATCAGAATGAGGAATGTGCCTAACAACAATAACTTCTACAGTGTCAAAACACACAAAAAAATACCTCATGAGTGTGCCAACTACTAGAGAAAATTGTAGGGGACCTGAGTGGCTGGCATGCAGGAAAACATAGACCAAGTTCAGCATTTAATGTCATGAAAGATGATAAACACCAAAAGCTTCATTTAAGTCTTACTAAAAAAAAACATCAGCAAGAGTAAGAATTTTGTCTCTTTGGTGCTGAATCAGGCTTTCCAAACATTTTAAAGTGTTCAGAAAACTTCTCTGCTTTCCTATGTCTCTGTGGGCCTATGGAGGAGTAGTGATTTAGAGCCTTGTTTTTCAAGTCTGTGGTGATTAAAATAAACTTCAGAAGATATTCTTAAAGTGTAGTGCGAACAGCCGCTCTTCCCACACACACATGCATTAAAGCTCACAGAACAAATGTGCACTAGAGGGGGGTGTTGTGTTCTTTTTGAGAACAACATCTTAGTTAGCAGCATAATAATTTTAAAATGTGCGAGTTCACATAATAATCATTTCACTTTACACAATGAAATTATACATTATACCATTAATACATTTCTTTATCTAGAACAGGCCTCTGACTACAGTTCTGAACAAACCTGTGCTTGCCTAAATCTCCTACCAGCCTGTCAATCAGAGATTTTGATGTATTTGAGGATGCTAAAAAAAAGCCTAGATGGAAATCCTTTAGGAAAGGTAGGCAGAAAACAGTCCTGTAAAAGATGCACCCAAAGCTGCTTTTAAGACTATATGATAAACAATTGTCCCGATTCAAAGCACTGACTTCTATTCAGTTAACTTTACATAACAGTCTAGGGTTCAGACTAGCAACGTATAGACTTTGCTATTTAAAACTTTTTTACATTAGAAGGCTCACAAAGGCTACAATATCACACCTTCTGAACCACCGCTCCCCAGTCAGTCCCTGGGCTCCTCAGTCAGCCCAGGAGCACTTGCCTCCATGCTCTTAAATAGGAGCAATGCTATGTCTGAAACTCCAGGTGAACATTCAGCCATAGCCATGCTCTGTGATGTGATGCCTGGGCAGACTTTAATGTAAACAAAGATTTTTGTTCCATCCTTTTTTATTGGTGATTTCTGCTGGGACTTTCCCCTCCCCGCTATTGCCAAGCACGGCTGTACAAAAATCTCTTACTTAACCCTACTGTCCGAGGTGTACGTTGGCCAGTGCAGAGAAAGAACAGAAGTAGAGCAGACACACTGTAATATTTTGCTAAAGATTTTGGATTACACCAGAAGAAATTATGTTTTGGAAGCAGGAATCAGGTATTAATCTGGCTTAACCAGGGGTAAGGTTTAACATTGGGGTCTAGCATACTTGGTATTTCAGAGATCAGTGTTTTTTGTAGCTGTCAATCAAAACAAGTTTTTTGTCTTTTGCTTCTACTTAGGCTAAATAAAAGAAAATCAATATTGTATCGACTAAACAAGAGAAAACTGATATTGTTTCTGTAGTGCCAAAAGATCAAGCGAAATGAAGTACAAAATATGCTAAAGAATCAGGAAAAAAAGGCCAGTTCTCAGAAAGGGAAAGTATTTGCATCTTTGCTCAGTTTGCTTAACAAGACTAGAATGACTTTTGCTTACTCTGCTGACTTCAGACAAGGACAGCTGAAATCACTGCTTGGTTACAGATGGTTCTAACACACATGGCAGGAGCTTTGAATCTAAAATGATTCTAACAATGAAATCAGTGACATGATTATAGAAAACAAAACAACAAACCCAAAACCAAACCCCTATACCGTTGAGCTTCTTCCAAATCCATGTCTGATGCACACAAAGAAATGCAATATAGAATTTTGTAGCTAGAAACACGAGCCTGAAAATTACATACTCCAACTGATCCAAAGTAGTAAGCGCTGCACAACAAATAAAATAAAAATGGGATACATTTTTTTAATGCATTCTAAAGAAATCAGTAAACTTTATTTAACACTGTAGAGAATACCATGCTGTCATATACAACATTTTCTGAAGGCAGCAGGCAGGCATTTGGGTTATGTGGATACCAGCCTGTGTTTGGATTTTATGTTCATAGGGTATCGTTGCATTCATTATATTAATTTTCACACCCTTGGGCAGTGGATAAGAGTATCAAAGTAGCACCTTGTACAAAGAACGCAGCTTTATAATCTGTCACATAGAGAACCTGCCATGATAGATTGTAATGGGTGAAAGCTGGAGGTTGTTTAAGACTTGCATCACAACTTCTGACAAGTTTCTGTAGCTCATTTCTTTTCTTCTAAGATATTTCGCAAGACTGCTTTACAGTCTTTTGCCACTGTACATGGCAGACATCTGTAAAGAAGTGCCATAAAGTAAGGATTTATTCAAGGGGAAACTGCAACTTTAGCTCAGGAAACAGGCCTGGCATTTGCTTATTTGGCAAAGAAAAATGAACACAGAATGTACAGGAGAAGAGTATGGATCAGACTTTTACGCAGCAGATTAATTCATTGCCACATCTCACCAGTAGATGTCCCACTTCCCTTACACTTCTGTTCACAAGCCTCCTCACATGTGGAGTTGATTTTTCAGCATTTATTATGGAATTACTCAGTACAACTTAAGTCAGATTATTTTCCTCTGATCAATGATACATGAACTGGGGAAATACTTCAAACGAGCTACTGGCAAAACTGACAGTACTTAGCCTGAACTAGGTGACAGATTCCTTGCTGCACAATAGTTAGAATTATTTCTGAGGTAAACAAGCAAACAATATATTGCCATCCCCATTCTGCATCAAAATAAGCTGATCAAAGTGTCTCTTAAGGAGCTTATACATGCCAGATGACCTACTAAGAAAGTGTTGGTTAAGGTAAAATAAGGATCTCCTTAATTCTTACCAATTCTTGAGGCTGAAACTATACACACAAGAAGGAAACACTCATTTGAGCTTCAGGAAAGCTGCCTTCCTCACTTGAGTTGTACCCTGTGGCAGGGGTTCTTATGTCTCCTTTCCAGTTCAGCACTCCTCTGAGGTTGGTCTGTTTTGAAAACCCAAGGATCACCATGCAAGTCTAAAAAATCCCAGACCAAGATAGACCATAATGGTTCATTCATACTGCCTATCATTGTAAACTGGTTTAGAAGTCTTCATAAATGACCTGGATGCAGGATTTGGTTTACTAAGCTTGCACATGACATGAAAATGGGGGGAGCTGTTAGCACGCTTGAGGACAGAGAGGCCCTGCAGAGGGATCTGGGCAGATTAAAGAGCTGGGCAATCAACAACTGCATGAAGTTTAAAAAGGACAAGTGCCAGATTTTGCACCTGGGAGACAGCAACCCTGTAGGTGCATTATAGACTAGGGAGCAAAAGGCTAGAGAACAGCCATGCAGAAAGGGATATGGGGGTTTTAGTTAATGGGAAGTTGAACATGAGCCAACAGTGTGTCCTGGGGTGCATCAAGCATGGCATTGCTGGATGCTCAAGGGAGATGATTGTCCTGCCCTACTCTGCCCTGGTGCAGCCCTACCTTGAGTACTATGTGCAGTTTTGGGTGCCACAATATAAAAAGGATATCAAGCTACTAGAGAGCGTCCAGAAGAGGTCCACAAAGTTGATGAAAAGTTTACAGGGGAAGCTATATGAGTAGCGGCTAAAGTCACTTAATCAGTTCAGCCTGGAGAAGAAACTGAGGGGAGATCTCATTAGAATCTACAGCTTCCTCACAAGGCAAGGAAGAGGACCAGGCGCTGATCTCCTCTGTGGTGAGGAATGATTGGACCTGAGGGAAGAGCAGATGTGCCAGGGGAGGTTTAGGCTGGATATTAGGAAAATGTTCTATCTTCAGAAGGTGGTAGAGCACTGGAATATGCTGCCCTGGGAGGGAGTAAGGCTGCCAAGCTTGACAATATTGAAGAAGCTTTTGGATAATGCCTTCAGACATACGGTGAGGATGCTGGGGTTGTCCTATGCAGGGAAAGGACTTGGACTCAATGATCCTTCCAAGTATAAAAATTCTATGATTTTTAAGTGTACATCACCTATTACAGCATAAACATAAGTACATTTAGTCCCTGTAAGTGTATCCCAAGTTAAACATAGTCTCAGGCTGACAGTTGATGTGCTTATTAGACTTCAGATACAGAAAACATCTGCAAGCTCACATTGTAGTAATTACTTACTTATGAACATACTGATCCTGCTAACTCTCTTGTACTATAAGTCTCTTTATCTGCCAGAAGTATCCCACTAGAAACAAAGTCACCACATGAAGAAGGGAAGATTATTTAGAAGAGCAAAACTCCCAAATGACCCTTCTCACTACAAACACAATTGATATCAAAACCTGGGCTCCCTTCCCCTCTCAGGGCAGAGGCACCCAAGGTGATTTATTTTTATTTTTTCCCCCATTTTTAAAAAAAATCCAAACAAACAGAGAACTCTTTGGGGATAAGGAGTGTGCTTAAGTAACTGTAGAAAAGGGAGAGAGATCCCAGGCCGTGTCTCTCACGGATCTTGGTCTAAGCACACTATTGCTGTAAACACAGCATTTGCATTAAATCTGCCTAATTTAAGGCTAGGTGAATAGGCATTCAAGGCAGAACCGACAATTATGTCTTTGACTATTGCTTAGGTATTCATCATAGAATTAAAGGATTAAATTCAAACTGCAAATCAACTAAAGATAAGAAATGGAAAAGTTACAAGGAGGAAGACTTTCATACACAATCTGTGAAAAATGTGGGTTTCTCAGGGCTGCACACGTGATATAGGATGCACAAAATCTCTTCATTAAAAGCCAAAATTTACTTCTGATGTTGTTCAACTCAACCTGTACACCTCCCACAACACTGACTCAATTCTTACTGCAGTTTCCATAACTAATACTCCCAATAATTTTACCAAGAATTTTAATATAACCTTTTCTCCTAGGGTAAGCAAGAGGTCTTTCTGTGCAGTGGCTTCCACAGAAAACATATTTTAGAAAACCTACTACAATTCCTGGCTAATAGGGCTAGCCCTGCTGCCCTGGAATATTGTCCTCTTTGTCACATGGCCTGCTACATTTGTAATCCTGAGCAATCATAGTTATGGAGCCACCAGGTTGGAAAAGATCTCTCGGATCATCAAATACAACCATTCCTATCAAACACTAAACCATGTCTCTGAGCACCTCATCCACCTGTCTTTTAAACACCTCCACGGAAGGTGAATCAACCACCTCTCTGGGCAGCCTGTTCCAGTGCCCAATGACCCTTTCTGTGAAAAATTTCTTTCTTGTATCCAGTGTGAACCTCCTCTGGAGGAGCTTGAGGCCATTTCCTCTTGTCCTGTCCACTGTCACTTGGGAGAAGAGGTCAGCTCCCTCCTCTCCACAACCTCCTTTCAGGTAGCTGTAAACAGTGATAAGGTCTCCCTGCAGCCTCCTCTTCTCCAGGATAAACAACCCCAGTTCCCTCTCCCGCTCCTCTTAAGACTTGCTCTCCAGCCCCTTCATGAGCTCAATTGCATTGAGGAGTGAACCCTTAATGTTTCTAGCCACTGCCTGTAGAACTGATATTATTTGTCATAGACTCCATCCAGAGTTCAGTGGAAATTTTCCAACCTCAAATTATCAAACAACTTCAGTCCATGCCTTTACAAACTTACAGTTCACTTACAGATTGTGCAGTCTGAAGTGTTATATCACATCTTGATCTATTCCTGCAGCCTGAGTAAATGGAAACTTTTTGGGTTCTTTTATTTCAAACTTCTGAGCAATGCATGAATAAATACAGCAAACAAGGCCCCACATGAAACAAAACAGATACAAGAGAAAAAAAAAAGTGGCTATTTAACTGCAGAAACATCACAAAATGTCTGTTTTAAGACTAATTATAAGAAGCTGTTCACTGTTGAAATGTGAAAAAGGAAAATCCAGCAAACAGTAACAAGTAGCCAAAAAAAATAAAAGGACAAATCTGTCAGGGCGAGACCTACATAATTCTAAGAAACAACAAAACCCTAATTGAAAAAAGAAACAAAGGCATGGGGAAAAAAATACAACAGTACCATATTTTAGAGACCTCATTTATCCTGAAAGGTTACTAGTTGCTCTTTACTTTCCAGTACCCTTGTTCAGATGAGGACTCTGCCATGCGGAGTACTTCATCAGTTGTGGACCCTGTTTTAAAGGTCTTTCAGCCTTAGAAAAACTATAAAGTATCTGTCTGTTCCTCAATTCAAAGCAATGAATTGAAAGACCTGAAGTATTTTGGGATGCCACTTTAAATAGATAGAACAGCGGGCTAGGTCAGCAATGGCTGTTACCTGTTCCCTCATTCCTATGGCTGACAAAGAAAGCTCAGATGTCTTAACATAAAACAAAAGGCCTAAATAGTGAACAGACAATGGCAGTGCCACAGGGATGGGCATGAGTCTCCCTAAACTTCTTCCCATGTGAAGGAAGATGTTAAGCAACTGGTGTGTGAAGAGGGGAGGGGCAGCGTGGGTTCCAGTAGTGTTGAATAGCCCAGCTTACTGCCACTCAATCATTTTGACCACATCTTTGAGTGTGCTCCAGCAAATACTCACCCACATAACCTTTACTGGACACACTAGCTGGATTGTGAAGTTCATGCCTAAATCCGGAGACAACCTATTAATTCTTTATTGCTGATACATAACTAAATTCTCTCTAGTTAGCACTGTCAGTTTCTGCAAATCCCTTGCATCGTTTTCAGTACAATAAGCCAATAAGAAAATTTTGGCAGAAAATTCTGTCTGAAAATCAAGAATGCTATAAACAAATTAATAAATGTATTCAATCCCAAATATGCGCCTAGTAGAGGAAATAAGGTCTTTGTGGAAGAGAAAGGGATAGTTTTGCTTGTGATAATTCCAAATAGAGGTACAGTTAATAGCTCTGAGGAAAATAATTAAGACTGAGGATCCAAACAATTCCTGTCATATGGGAAAAATCAGACATTTGCCTTCTTTTTTAATTTCCGTGTCTTTCATAACATGAAAGAGGAAATACACCTTTTTAACACAGAGACTGCTCCTGAGTTTGCACTCAGCAATGGCATTAGCCTCAGTCAATTAACCCTTCAAGGAGCTTTCATCACACTCTCACACTTTAAAGTCAACAAATACATTTGAGAATTCAACTGCATAATTCTGTCATTGTTCCCTTGATACAGCAAAGAGTATAAACAAGTCCAGAAACTGACAAGTCATTCACATGATTTTAAGACCCGCCCTAGGGTACACTCTAAGTAACAGCTGTGTGTTTTCATTATCAATATAGATTTCATTATAAACAAAATCCTATGCAAGAGTGGTTAAATCAAGGCAGACTGGAGTTTCACAACATGGGTAAGTTTTGACAACTTTCTTTTCACTCTCCCTGACTGTATTTATAAAGACTAGGGTACCCAAAGGCTCTCTGAATTCAAATAATCAGCTGGAAGAGGCTAAGGTTGGTTTTTGAGATAGTTCAGCAATCAGCTGTCAGGATAGAATGGCTGTCCTGCTTAGAAAGCCACAAAAAGAAGGGATTTATATCATGTATTCAGACTGCATGCATTTGGCTATGTACTACTAACAACAGATTAATGAAATAAAGCAGACATAGGACTTGCTAATTAAAATTATTGCATAGTTCACATGCACCAACAGATGCATAATAATAATGCATAATATTAATATTGCATAATATAATAATATTTGCCCTAAGGAGAATGAAGGACAGCAGAACAGACAGCAGATGCCAGGCAGCTCTCAGATTCATAAAACAAATTGACTTTTCCTTTGGCCATACTTACAGATTTGGCTCCAGCTTCTGTCCCTCTTTCTTGTTAAAAGAGAAACAGCAGCAACACTACTTTTGACTCTTTGCTGGATGGGAAGGAAGTCCTCAGCAAGGACCAGAGCCTCCAGCACCTTGCAGCCAGTTTCCCTCAGCAAAGCCCCTTGCATCTAGAGCCACAGTTCCTCTGCTGCAGGGCAAGGCAGGTGCACCCCATATACTGCTTCTCATGCAAGCTCCTGCACAATGAGAGCAGCCCAGATGAGGCCAGATGCTTAGAAAGAATCAAGTCTCCTTTCTCTTGCAGCCTCTTGATTATCTGTTCCACCTGCCCTGGCAGCATGGAAACAGGCATCAATGAAAACCTCCCAGTGGTGTTTAAAGCTGTTCCCTGATTGAGCTGGGCACTAGTTGAGTGGGGGTCTGTTCCTTTCATCACCCAGTTTCCCTGGTTGCTACTAACTTTTATTGCATTAATACATTCACTGACAGAATTCACCCACTTGGATATCAGCCATAAGAAAGCTGCTTTTGTTTTCCCAAAGGCAGTGAGTTTTCCAGCATGTGTTTGTTATTTAGTAGCAGAAGACGTTCCAATCTGACCCAGCTACTGCAGTTAGTAACACTAATGACTTAGGGGTGTTTTCAAGTACAGTGAACAAGAGAAACAATTCTGAAGAAAGCACTCCAAAGTTCTTATCTGCATTACCAAGTGAACACAGGGCAAAGGAAATACTTAGAGAAATAGATGAGGGAAAGAAGCAAAGACTTTTTAACTTCAGTCCATCCAGTTTATCCATATCCTCATAATCAAAGATTGCACATTAGTTGCCAAGCCACTCTCCATGATATTTGAAAAGTCATGACAACCAGAAGTCCCTGGTGACTGGAAGATAACAAAAAATCTTTCTATAAATATATAAATAATAAAAGGAGGACAAGGGAGACCATACCTTTTGGACACAGAGGGAACAACGGTGACAGGGGATGAGGAGAAGGATGAGGTACTTAATGCCTTCTTTGCTTCAGTCTTTAATTGTAAAGAAAGCTATTCCCTCTTTGTAGAAACCCCGGAAATAGAGGAGCAATATGAGGCTCCCATGGTCCAAGAGGAGGTGGTCAGAGCCTTGCTTGCCCAACTGGACACCCACAAGTCTATGGGGCCAGACGGGATTCACCCTAGGGTTTTGAGGGAGGTGGCGGATGTATTGGCCAAACCCCTTTCCATCATCTTCCAGCAGTCCTGGAAGACTGGGGAGGTACCTCTGGACTGGAGGCTGGCTGATGTTTTGCCCATCTACAAGAAGGGTCGCAGAGAGGACCCGGGGAACTACAGGCCAGTCAGTCTGACCTCAGTGCCAGGGAAAGTCATGGAACAGGTGATCTTGAGTGCTATCATGAAGCACATGCAACAGAAGCAGCTGATCAGGCCCAGTCAACATGGGTTCACAAAAGGCAGGTCTTGCCAAACCAACCTGATCACCTTCTATGACAAAGTGACTTTCCAGCTTCATTGCTTCATTGCTTCATTTGCAGAACTAGAGACTGGGAGAAGCCTGGCTGGAAAAGTGCCAGGAGGAGAGGGACCTGGGGGTGTTGGTCGACAGCCGACTGAACATGAGCCAGCAGTGTGTCCAGGTGGCCAAGAAGGCCAATGCCATCCTGGCTTGTATCAGAAACGGTGTGACCAGCAGGTCCAGGGAGGTGATTCTCCCTCTGTATTCAGCACTGGTGAGGCCGCTCCTTGAATATTGTGTCCAGTTCTGGGCCCCTTACCACAAGAAGGATATTGAGGCTCTGGAGCCAGTCCAGAGATGAGCGACGAGGCTGGTGAAGGGGCTGGAGAACAGACCCTATGAGGAGTGACTGAGTGAGCTGGGGTTGTTTATCCTGGAGAAGAGGAGGCTGAGAGGAGACCTCATTACTCTCTACAAGTACCTGAAAGGAGGTTGTGGAGAGGAGGGAACTGGCCTCTTCTCCCAAGTGACAGGGGACAGGACAAGAGGGAATGGCCTCAAGCTCCGCCAGGGGAGATTTAGACTAGAGATTAGGAGGAGTTTTTTCACACAGAGGGTCATTGGGCATTGGAATAGGCTGCCCAGGGAGGTGGTTGATTCACCTTCCCTGGAGGTGTTTAAGGCACGGGTGGATGAGGTATTGAGGGACTTGGTTTAGTGTTAGATAGGAACGGTTGGACTAGAAGGTCCGATGGGTCCCTTCCAACCTGGTTGTTCTGTTCTGTTCTGTTCTGCTCTTCTCTGGACTCGCTCCAGAGTGACACAAAAATTCTTCCATCAGAAACTATCTATCAAATATGAAATTAAATGCTTAGATAGATGTTGTGGTTTAAACAATTAAAACAAGCAAATATATCTTAAAACAGGCTCTGCTTTGTGACAAGTTTTAGTTGTTCCTGGGACTCTTTTCTTCTAAGAGCTTCCTGTAGAAGTAGTTATGGAAATACTGCATGCTGCTTGGGAAAAGTTTAACTCATTTATCTTGAATTAGGCTTGTTACATAACATGGTTGTTACATAATCCTTACCAAAAAAGTTAGTGAAGATCAATGGCATTTTAAGCATTTCGTATGTAGATACGGGAATATTTTGTGTCCATTTAAAACAGTAGCTTCTGCTACATCCTTTTACACACAACAGCTATTACAATGCAAAATATCAACACATCCCTTAGAAGAAAAACATCTGGTTTGTGTATTTCTGAAGTAAAATGTAATGAAGCATATGAGCCATGGGTTTTCAGTAACCTTAATACTGCCAGTATTAGATGAACAAACCACAAACACTAAGCTGATATCCGAAGGCTAAAGCAGGGTTAGAAGTCGAGGGAAAGGCTTGTGACTTTCTTGGGGGTGGCTGGGGCAGACAGGAGATAGACAAGAATTCAGCACTTGGTGAAAACAAAGCCAATGAACCAAAAGGATTGAGAGTGTTCCTCAAAGGGTATGCAATATAGTTTGGGGACCACTCCCCCAGGAAACATGGTTCCAGTGAAAACTGAGATTGAGCCTCTCACAGAGCCATTTATCCAAAGGTTAAATAAGCATTTTTTTCCAGATAGCCTCTCTTTTCAGCCTTATAAGATGAGCAGTGAAAATTAATGGATCTAATTCTGTACTTTGACAGATCATTATGTGATGTCATGATCTGCCAGGAGGAGAACTGAGCACCTCAGGAAACCAAGTTATTCCAACAGCTGTTGCCTTTAGACTCTGCAGTCTGTATGCACTCTTTTTATTCTATGCAAGAGTGTACAGTACATAAATGTGTGTACACTCAAAGGTACCTGTTTGGACAGTGATTAATTCCTTTTTTTTTTTTTTTTTAATAGGAGTACTGTGGGCACAGTAGAGGGCTAACTGCTTGGTAGTCAGGAGAAAGCCTGACTAGCAAGGTGACCCTGTGCTTCTCCCCTAATAAATACTGCAAGGTGTTGCTAGCTCCAACTAAAAGCAAGTCTCCAGCAACCAAGGTAAGCCCCTTGGCTCCAGGCTAATGGCCAGTTGCTTCTATGTACCCTTTTGCCAGGATGGTGACAGCATGGGAGGTTGACAAGACCCTAGAGGTGCACAAACCTGCAGCTGCAGAAAGTTCTTTGCCCCTTCCCTAGCTGGTAGCAGAATCCTTATCCTGCGATTGCAAACCAGACTTCTGGATGCCTAAGAGAAACATCTGCAGTGATATGAACTATGTCCAGGCATGATCCACCTGTGGAAGTTAATTATTCCTAAGGAGGAAGAGGGTTCGTGCCAGAATTTACTGTAGCAGAATTTCTGTGTTAGAATTTACTGGCTGACTTGAGTGAGAATTTTTCCCGGGTATAGTTGCAAACTGTTACATCCCGTAACACAGGTAGTAGGGCTGCAGTCTCCACTTTCAGTAAAGAGACGGCCCAAGACAACGGCTGCCAGTCAGGAGACAGAAAGACAACATCTACGCAACAGGAACACTGTACAATGTGTTTGTATTCATGTCATGGCCAAACATAAAGTAACTCAGCATCAAAGACACAGCCCCAGTCAATTAGCTCCTCTTTTCCAGAGAAAGCTTTATGTTCTAGTCATGTATAAACAGATAATAAACATGAAAACACAATTGAGTAAAACTGCAGTTCACAGTACTTTCTTCTACAGGCTGTGGTTTAAAAAACAAACTAGTGAACAAACCAACCCAAACAAAACAGACACATTTCTTCTTCAGACAGTTCTTTTTCCACCTTTGGATGACCTGTTTCAGATTGTTGATGCCTTTTTTTGCGGTGGTCAGAGCAAAGCTAGGCCCTAATGTTACTTTTTCCTGATGTTTTATAGCACATGACAATTTCCCTTTTACCAGTTTTGAGTTGCCGTCCAAGCAAATTTACTCCTCCCACTAAGAATTAAAGAATTGCAGAAGAAAAACCCAGACTAGTTGAGCAAATGCCTTATTAAAGTATTTCTGACAATGTTGTAGTCCTTCAGGAGACGGCGTCCACTGTCAGGCTGTGTGCAGAGCCAGCAGAGGTCCAGAGCAGCTGCAGGTTCTTGCTTAGGGCACAAAAGCCTCACACCTTTTACAATACTAACACCCATTCAGCAACCCATTTCACTGCCTCCCTTTAAGTTTCAACTGAAAAAAGGTAGGATTCCCTTTTCTCAAGTGTGTTCCTCCATCCTGTTTTATTATGACTTTACAATGTGAATTGAAATTGGGTTTTGGATGGAGAGTTATTTACTCAGTGGGATATGCAGGTACCTCACAGCCTGAATCATGCACAAAGCAAACGCTACAGCTACATGGTGTCATCCCTGTAGAACTTTCAAAATGCAACACAACAGCCTAACGCAATTTCCTTCTTGTTTTCTTCAGGACTGTTGTAATGTGCTGTATAGATTGGATGGTATTATTGTCGCAACAGAGGGAGAAAATATTAGCACCCTGCAGCGTTTGATTAGAAAATATGACATCATATGACACAGAACAGGCTCTTTCATTAGACAGGAAGGAATATAAAATCCAGCGACTGACAGCAGCATGAGTGAAGATCTACGCGGTCAGAATTCTTGGCTGGCTACTGTATGCTCTTCCATGTGTCAGGAGCTCCTCATTTTTCAGGATCTTTCTGAACAATTTATTGGAGAGCTTTTAGCCTGTTGAGGCCAGAAGTTAAGAAAGTGTAATGAGACAGATAGAGTGACTTTTCAAAGTGTCAGATTCACTTTGGCTCTTTTTGAAAGGCTATGGCACTCAGTCAGAAAGCAACGTTTCCTACTGCTGCAGTGCCTTGCTGCCAGGAAAAATGTGGTCCAAAGATGATAAAGTATCATAGTTAAAATGTGACATACCTGGCAATGCAAGAGGTAGGGGAGATTGCCTCCAACTGTAGTGCTCTGTTTTCCAGCTGAAAATACAAGTAAACCTGTACCCACAGATATCACACCAAGAAAATTATTCATGCCCTATAATGAGAGCAAGTAAAAAACCTGTCCTAGGGCAAGTATTTAATAAAAAAATGTTGACTTTATCTTGATATCTTTATCCTTGACAGACCAACAATTCGTTATAGCTTAAGAAAATACTGCCATTTCCATTTTAACAATGTATGTACATCAAACTTCAATTTCACACAGTATAAGCCATAGACAAGAAAATGTTTGCTCGCAATCTGAGATATGTTTTGATCATTCTAGTTGGAGCTAAGGTGCTCCTCTCCTGTCCCTACCTCTGCCTTTCCTTGCTAATAGCTACTCCTAAGATTGCTCATACATTTAATGCTGAACAGAAAAGGACTGCAGGGACAGGGACTAGAGAGTAATTCCCCAGGCCCTGCACAGTGCCTTCATGAGGATGACTGCAGTATTATTGAACTTGTTTTACAGGCCTCACGAACACCATCATTTTTCCTGGACATGGGCTCAAGCAGTGAAGAAAGAAGAAAGGTGGCCTACAGAAATTAAATTCTGAGATATTTATTTATAGATACAGATCTATCTGTCTCTCTCTATATATGTATTCATAAAGCTCGGGGGGTAGGGTGATGTGGGAAAGGAAGACTTTATGAAAAGGCATGTATCCTCACTTTGTGGACAAGTTTCTCATCCTCTAGATCATTACATGATTGCCCACAAACATGGAGGACAGAAGGTAAGGCTTTGGTTTCTTGTACAGGCAGTTAAATCTCTCTCTCCACTGTTCTCTCTGTGGAAAAAAGACACTTGCTCTTCAAACTCCTAATATAGGTTTTTTGAAAATCAGGTTGTTTCTGAACACTGTGCACATAAAAATTGGCATTTATTAAGTTGACTTGCACAAAATATCTCAAAATAAAAGACTATAACCTGCCTTCCTTTCTTTCCAAGAACTTTACACACGGTGTATGGCACATGTTTGAAATAGATGTGCACTTCTTCACATTTAGTACACTGAGAGATTTATGAAGGCAGTTTGATTTTTTCACACAGTTCTTTAGAACATTGCATTCATATTGACACAGGGGCTTAAGCCATCAAGACTGAAAACAGAGTTCTCTTTTTCATCTTAAAATTATGGCCATGCAGTTTTTGTGGGAGTTTATTTGTTTTGGTTTTATTTTTGAACAATGACTCAAGGACTATTGACTTAATTGATCTCCAGTTCAGGATTATGATTAACACCAGCTGGGAGCCATGAACACTCTCAGTCTTTTGTTTGCACTTGTCCAAGTTCTGTCATTTTAATCACAAAGCAGTACTTTGAGCACTAGATAGGATACCGCATTTATCAAAGTGTAAAATCTATTTTGGAAGGCTAGAATGACCCTGAGAACCTGCAAAATAAATACCCACATAGGCTTCATGACAGAGGTGTCCAGCATGTGAACAGATAAAAACACATGTGACCTAGCACTGGCTGACTGCTCTGAGTTCATAGACCCTTATCACACAAAATTATTTCCCTTGAAACCGCAGTTTTGGTATTTGTATTTGGTGCTTTGTATATATTGAAATCTCCATAATCATCTCTGCAAAAAACCCCAAAAACAACATAGCAGAGGCAATGTCAATCTGACTGCTGGATATGTAAGTAGTCCGGAACAAAATCTTTGTAACAGAGAACACAGCTTCATCCCAGAACAATAATCACAACATTGTTTTTACATTCCCTGGTCGTCCTTATCTCCAAAGCAGGCACACTAGCAGAAAGACCATCAACCATTACAATGAAAATGAACATTAGCCTTTTCCTGGTAATAACAAACAAAGAGTGAATTGGTGGAGACAGTACACATTGTTGCAGTTTTTCCACAACTGTCAACCAAAGCCAGACAGAAGTCGGAAGAACAGCGGTGCAATAAAATAGCCTTGTAAGTACAGTTATAAATCAGGGAATGGAACCACTTTTTTTTGCCTTTAGCTAGATTAGCATGGCTCTGTTTACTGACTTATTACTTGCTCCCTTCACATCATTAGACAGGTGCATGAAATGACAAGTTTCAGACCCTCCCCAGAAAAATACAGGATCTTGTTAACTGAGAAATAATAACATGGACCCTCTGCATGTGCCTGGCACTCCAGGCATACACTCAACATACACTAAATAGGACTGTAAATCCAGTAATATACTTCTACTTGAAGATGTCAGCCAAGTGACTGACAAAATTCCTTCACAATTTTTTGACTAAAAAATACAGGAATAACTGTTGGGATAAGTAGATTTCCAAATGAGTGTCTCATTCATTGTTAATCATTCTGATTTTTCACCAAAAAAACATTAACGGTGAAATTATTTTCTGGGAGTTTGTTCCCACTGGGAACAAACTTGGATTTAAAGTTTTTACCTTATAGCATACCAACATAAATAAAAATCAACTGCATAAAACTCATAGCCTGCAGCATCCCAACAGAGCTTACACGAAGTGTATTGTTGATTAAAAAGTGAATGTAGTAATAATACCTCCCTCTTACTACGCTAGAATTGATGATATTTTTGTTTAAAAAAATAAACACGTGTATTTGCCTACCATAAAAGTCTTTACAAATCGATTTTGGATAGAATTCCACATGGGGAAGGTCAATGAAAAGATGAGCATCTAAAAAAAGGGCAAAATTACAAAATGTCTTCATTGGTTCTGGAAGTCTTTGTAATGAAACTTCTAAAGATTAACAGTATGCACTTAATAAGCATGCCTCAAGATTTACTGAAGACAGTGAGAGTCTTTCTGCTGCTTTCCAAGCCCTGTATTATGGAAAAAAAAAAAGATAAAAAAAAGATATTATCCAAGAAACACTAGCAGCAAGCTACTCAGCTTTTCCTTATGGAAGCCAACCACAATGCCAGCTTTAAGACAGCAGCAGAGTCCCCCACATGGCTGCAATGAAATACAGCTTTCACCAAAAAGAAAACGCAAACATGTCTGTAAGTCAATGGAAAAAATAATTTATTGCCATTTCTTTTGCACATTAACATGAAACATTTATACATATATAGTCTGTGCTGATAAGGTATACTAAATATAGACAATTTTTATACACAAATAATTGCACTATCCTATTTTATAATGCAAATATTCAGAAATTATTTGTCAGGTAAGAACGGATATTATTCACATAAAGATGCACTGTATGTTGAAATTATGAAAGGTCTATGCATCTGAAACTTTGTTCACTGTTACTGGCTTTTATCAGCTGATAAAAGGCATTGTTTCCTTACAAATTTTACATCCCTTAATTCTGCCACAATGCACAATATTATCAGGTCCACCCCAAGGCATAAAAAAGATAATTTCTGAAAATCAGCAACACCAAACAAAAAGGCAACCATGATAACTACGTCCTAGCAGCACTTCTTTCCATTCTGGGGGCTCCATCAGAAAAGAATCAAAGCACTGCGGGTGGTCTAAAACTGTCCAGCAATCTATTATTGACACGACAATTTAACTTAGTTAATATAAGTCAATGAGAAATACATTGCAAGTGAACAGCAATTCAGTAGAAGTAGATTGGCACATGCTTCAAATGGCAGCATCAGATAAACAACTGCTCTTTTTCTAATACAGATGTTTACACACCATTTACAAAGGGAAAGTGCAGGATGATACCAAAAGACAAACCTTTTCCTAACCAGGAATTTACAGTGCATCACATGTTATTCACAAATTGAATGGAAAACATGGTAACATGGTAATAGCACAACAAAATCTGATAAACAACATTTATATAATAATTTTCATGATGCAACTTTAGGTATTCATTTTTCATTGTTCTGCCTACCAACTGAAATATCTAACTTTCCAGAAATGTCACTGATCCACAAAACCACTATGCTTCAGGGATGAAGATGTAAAATATCAGACTGAAGTTGTTAGTCATGGCATGCATACAAAAAAAAAATCACTCAATATTATCTGGTGGTAGGAAGGGCAACATTGAAAGACGTGCAAAAATGCACACCAAAAAAAGGAAAGCTTGAAATACATGCTCATAGCAGAGATGTAGCAATACCATACATTAAGAAAAAAAGATAGCAAGTAAGTCTGGAGAAAAATGATGAGTGTGATGTCAGGAGTAGGGTAAAAGACAATGGTACTGCACACAGGAATGGGGGATATGACATGAAATAACATCCATAACTCAACCTTACTGCCTGTCAACCTAATTGGAGATAGTATTGCACCCTATCCAGCGTCCTCTTCCTCTTCTCTCAGCTCAGAAAGCATCTTGCTTTGTTTCCTTGAGTGCATGCAAGTAGAATTTGAGAAGTGAGGAATTTTCTTAGAAGCAACAACATGGTGAGTCAATGCAGTGATAAAATACATTTTTTCAACTTGCAATCAACACCAGGAAATAATTAAATAATAAAACACAACATAGGTAATGCACATATTTCTTTCATGTATGTAGAAACACAAAAATCCAACATTCTGTAATGAACTACCAGTTCTGACTTTGATATTTTAACTTGTTCCCATCAGTAATGTGAGGAAAGGGCAGAAAAGAAATATATGTGGAAGTTTGGAATCACAGAAATTGCAGTCAGACATCTGAGGATCCCTGCAAGCTTTATTATTTACAACAAATCAGCTTCTCAAGAGAGAAGCTTCAGCTGAACCTCTGTTAAAATAATAATTAAATAATTATAGTAATAATCTTACAACATGCAAACAAGCAGATGCAAATTGAGTTATTGGTCACAGTTGTTTTTATTCTATGCATATTTCTAATGCAATTCTAATTTTGCTATAATGGTATAATGGAAGACATATCCTAAATGGGAAGAAACGTAAAAGAGCAGAACTCCAAACCAACACTGATTCTCGTAAATCAGGTCTTTCTCAGAATTAAGTACTGCTCATGGACTGACACTAGAGATGCCAACTTAAGAACCAAGTTTGAGGTATGCTGAGCTGCTCCAACCCTGTCATTTGTACAGAGCTAGCAGAGAGAGACAACATATTTTAAACCTTGGATTCACATCTCTATGCCAACTGTATTTTGTCCTCTTTCCTCACCATATATTAATTACTGGGCTTCAGGGTAAAATATGCTAATAGATTTGCCTAATAATTTTCTTCTAAGGGATATAATAAAAAGGAGAATATATTGCTAATGTGAATCTATCCTAGATTTAAAGATATTAGAGGTATAAAACTTCATGGTAAAATACATTAGGATGTGCATGTCTTTGAAAAGTCAGAGAGAATAAGACTTTGAAAAGAAAAATAAGTCTGCACCCTTGCCTAAAGCAATGTGATTATTTTAAGGTAATAAAATATAAAAAGCTGGATATCTCATTTCTGTTTTAGGATGCCAAATATTGTGTACAGCCTATAAATTGCCAAAAATAACATGAAGAGTAATTTCACAAGCCAAAGACAAATTGCAAATAGTTCAAAAGGTTTTGCAGGAGTAAAACTCAGTGCACCTTTTTGTGCATAGACAAATGAAATTGTGCAGGGAGTGAAAAAAAATTAAAATATTAGAGGATTATTTTCTTTCGATTTTCAAAATCACCTCTGACAAAATGCCTATTAGTTCTAGTCACCAGACGAATATATCTTTCTAGTCTCCTGCTCTCCCAAATGTACTTTAATTTAGAAAAGATACCTGTGATGAAAGAAGTCCTTCTATCTAAAAGAATTACATGTATATCATAACTTCAGAATTAAAAACTAACAAAAAATTAGAGAGATGGCTTTTCTGTGTGCTTAAACTGTGAGTGCTCCTGAAAATCTGGCTGACAGTGTTTTTCTGTCAGGTTTACTCCTGCCCCATGTACCCCTCTACAAATTTCCAATTACTAGATAATACTATCAGCAAGTACCACTCAAGACTTCTGTGAGGACTGACAAAATCAACTATTGTGCAAGATGTCTAAAAGGAAATAGCAATATTTAAGGTTCTAAACTATTTGAACCCTATATTCATATTAAACATGTGACACTGAAACAATGAAAATATCTACCTGACTCTGCACCCCTCTGAAATTTTACATTTAAAATTACAATGTGCCTTGCTACATATGATACAACACAATTTATAATGCAGGAGAAAGGGAAAGGTGTTTAGTTAAAATATATTTTAAATACAAATATAGATTTGAAAGAATAGTAGCCATGTGAAATTATAATTGATCTTAATATAGAATAAATATAGAAAAGTATAGTCAAAAGTGGCACCCAAAATATTGTTGTAACATATACTAAAACACAAACTTCAGCAGAGTTTAAGTACAGACCCTCCCTTGAAGTTTAATACTGGAGATTAATACTGGGAGTTACTATGAAGAAGTCAGTATTCATATACTTGGGCACTACTGGTAATAAATCTGGAATAACACTCCTAAAAAGCTCAAACAGAGTCTGCATTTAATTTTCAGAAGCACATGAATATTCAGAAAAGTAATAAATGTCTTATGACTTAGAAGAATTATTTCAGCCAAGGTAAATGATTACTTCCATTATTTTAGTCATGCATGTTTTCAAGATTAAATACATTAGCTTAAAACTCTCTTTGTATTACTTCAGGACAGAATTCAAACTCTATAAATTCCTTTTACCCTTTTTTCTCCCTGTTGGTAATGTATGCACCCGCTCAGCTATGGCAAATCAGCTGACCCACTGTAATCTAATTAAGTTCCTAAGTCAGTAGTCTAGCTCTCATTGTCTTTTAATGCCATTTTGGTTAATACATGTCCAGACTTCTGAAACTGAGTGATAAGCCTGAAGACCACTCAAGTGCTTGAAAAGCTTTATCACACAACATTTTGAGAAAAGGATTTAGGCTCAGATGCCATTCAAAAGAAATAGTTTTCACTCTATATACTTCTAAAGCAAGACCTCTATCATGCAACAGCCTCTGAAAAAGGAGATCCATCTGAGGTTAACAGACTACCATACACGTCAGGTGTGAACCTGCCTGCAAGTAGTTGCTGGACTGCTTAAATATTTGAAAGCACATTTATTCACTCACCATGAGAAAGCAAATACTGAATTTTTGAAGGGCTGATAACCAGACATGCCAACTAAACAGAAATGGACATTATATTGCAAAATCTCTTACAGTGGAGAAATTCGTAAGACATGGGAGATATAAATATTTAAGCACTTGGCATTTGCTCAAGGACTTTTCAAAATACAAAAGTATTCTTTCAGGGACTGCATAAAATGTGTACACAAATAATCAAGAACTTTAATGTGCTGTCAAGATAATAAATGCATTAATGAAATAGTGTTGTACAAAACCCTTCGTTTCTTCTAGGGAATATTTACTTTTGCAAATGCAAATGGGTCTCAGTGACTTAGATTAAATTTTTCTTGTTTATGCCTTGTTGAAAAAAAAATTACACTCTGATTAGTCATACCTCTGTCTCTGTACTCTTTCTGGACAAAAACCAAACCTGCATTGGTTCTTTTTTACCCTTCATTGAAACTGGACCCCTGTACTCCAGGTGGAACTGAGGATCTGAATTTTCTGGTGTCATAAGGCACCTGGAATTGAAAAAGAAAACATATAAATGTATGTAACGCATGCACAGCACACACTGCATAAAATAATAAATATGCTACAGATATATGAGCAAATTAAGAAAAGAGTCATCAAGATAATTTTATTATATTTGCACACCAATAATGGTATATCACAATGCAATCCACCATAGAACTCACATACTTCAATAATGTGTTGTGGGAGTCTTGTCACTTTCAACTCCAAGGACAGTTTGGTGTTATGCTAATAAAGAGATTTCTCTTAAGATGTGAACATCAATAAAGATACCCACCTGTAAGTATATTCAGAGACATTGATTTTTCCCTTTTCTCCAGTAGTTTCTGTTCTGCTTGTTAGATTGACAGTATTTCCAAAGAGACAGTAACGTGGCATCCTTTGGCCTATGACACCTGTGACTACCTCACCAGTATGGATTCCTATTGTTATCTTTAGAGAGAAAAAAATAAAATCTGAATATTCAAAATCAATGTAACTAGTTCGATGCTTCTGACTAAACATGGATATTATACCATATCTATCTACTGGAGTTTATTTTCATCAAGTGCCACACCTGCTTCTTCAAAGCCTTGCATGTTGTGGTTTGTGTCACCTTTCTTTACTGCAGTCACAGCTCTGCCTTCCAAATGAAAGAACAATCTCCACATTTTTCCAGCATGCATGATATTTAAAAAGTGGAAAGCAAGGCATCCACTACAGCTTTGTGTTTAATGAGTGGTCAGAACATGCAGAATGGATGCATGGATGGCGTAGGTCAAGAAAAAGAGATGTTTCTCAGAGGAAATGTGGTATTTTGCATTTAAAAGCTCAAGAGACAGGCAGGAGTTTTGAGAAGTTTACTCTTAGAGCACATAATAGTTATTTTAAAGCCCCAAATCAAACCTCACTTCTTTGTCCAGTGACATGTACAGAATTTTAAGCTACGTGTTAGACCAATTACATTCATGGCCTATGCATCACATTCATTACTTATTTTCCTCTCACAGACTACTGATGAGGACAGGTCATTGCAGCCTCTCTGGTTCTATATTAATGACACAACATCTTCATAAAATTCCAGAACAAGTGAACCTTCACTAATATATATTGTTGCCATTACTTCCTGCCATAACTGCCTATGGAACCAGGTTTTTTTTAATATTTTAATATTTTCTCATGCTGATATGATGCTCTGAAGCACGATCAAAAATTTAATTGAGGGAATACTAATATTCTATTGATTGAAATGAATAAGACTCAATCAAGTGTACTTGACATGCAATGGGAATTTAATTATTAGATTGAAATGATCAGAAAACAGACATTAACAACACAGACTTAATTTAGTCTTTTAATAGGTTAAGCACAATAATTAGATTTTAAGGTATGAGAACTGCACATGTCATATCTACACGTGACTTCATATTTGTAGATATCAGACTCAAAATCTAACAATAGCAAAGCTCGCATGAACTTGGAGTTATTTTTCAAAGCATTATCACCAAATCAAAGAATGGACTCCTCATTCAAGTCCATATATTTACTAACCTGTACAGGCTCACCATCTACTTGAACTTGGCCAGCTATTTCCATCATATCCAATGCCAGGTGGCAGATAGATCGTGCATGATGAATGCAAGGTTCTGGCAGGCCACTCACTGTCATATACTTGTCCCCAACTGTTTCCACCTATCAAGATACACACCTTTCAATTACTTCATTATCATGGGCTTTTAAGTACAAGAGTGGATACAGTGTTCCTACAAGTTGGCTTGTCCTTTCAAATACTTCCCCTACACTTTCATTCATATCACTTTAATTCCCATCATCTCTCTTGTTATTGAAAATAATTTATTGTATGTCAAAAATGTAACCAATAAAAATGACACTGTGAATGTGTGAAGTGGAAGCTCTCTTTTGGGGTCTTCAGAATTTTTGTAGAAATGCAGCACTATGTTAGTTTTCATCCACACACTTGATTCATGGTACAGACATAAAACTGATTTACATTGAAAGCTAGTCATGCATTGCATAAATATAAGCACAGAATCATACACATGTATATATGGAATTCATATGTATCTCTCTCTCCCTATCTACCTACTATTAGTCACCTAATTCCTAATGAAGGAATGAAATTCACATTGAATAACTAAATCATAACTTATAATTTACAACCAGGAGATGCAAGTATATGACTGAAAAACTTAAAGCATGGGTTCAGCAAAACCACAAACTGCTTGTGTAAGTGTTCACATTTGCTAAACGTGGAAGTAGAATTATATATCCAATGGATGGCTGTATAGAAATCCGGCCCTTTATGTTCCTTAACACATTTAGAGTAAACAACGTACTCTTCTTAAGCTATGTAACAACAAGTAATACAGTTCAAAGACTGAGAGCATAACCTTTTTCTTTTAAAAAGTTTACAACTGAAAGGACGAAAAAGTGACATCATCGTAAATTACTGGAAAGTCAGATTAAACACTTTGAGAACCTTCTGTTTACCTTATAAACAAACGGATTCCTTCGTGAATCAGTCAGAATATCAAATCTCGTGTAAAGATCATTTAAAAGATTAACAATCTTCATGGCTCCCTCTCCAGAGGCATGTTTACTACAAAAGGCATTGAATCCAACAATGCCACTGAAAAGAATGGTCACATTGTCATATCGCTTAGCTGGAACAGGACGCTTGTGTCTCAGCTCATTTGCCACTGATGGTGGTAGAACAGAATACAGTAATCTAAATGTGTAAGAAAAGAAAGGTACAAGTGAAACAGAAAGAATGTAGAAAAAGGTCTTTACATCAGTACTCTTCAAATATTAACTTAGAACCTCCCAAAGGGTTTATAATATACTCACATCATCAAAGAGCAAGATATTTACTGAAGAATATGTTACTTGGGAAACAGGAACTGATCTACATCAGTATCTAAAACCATGACAGATTACACATAGCACAATACATCCAAATTACCACCAAAATGAGACATATTATATATAACTAATTCTCCTGATACGATCTGTTGATACTGTCTTGGATCATTTTTGCTTATTGCTTAAACATTTCAGCCATGTCCTCAGCTCATAAAAACAGGTTTTGCAACTGATAACATAAACAGCTGCAAAAAAGGCCATGAAGAGATCAAACAGTTTTCCACCTTTGATCCATTAATGCATCTCTTCTCTAATGCATTAATGCATCTCTTCTCTAGAGAATGCTGCTTATGAGGTTTATTGCTTTTTTTTTAACAACCTATATGACATATTAAAACCTGTTCATAATGCAAATAGCACAAATAAAATCCAAAACACACTCAAAGAGCTTCACCCTACACTCAATTATTCCTTCAACATTATAACTGCCATCTCAAGATGCATTTCTCTCCTGAAACCAGCGGTTTTCAAGCTGAAAACCGCTGACTATTTCACAAATCTTAAGCATCATTTTGTACACAGCCTTCTACACAAACTCTCATTAGTTGCACCTTTGCAAGTTCACTACTGCATGAATTAAAATTAGTCAATACTTTGGGCACATGGTATAGTAAGTGACACTGTCTGTTCCAGCTGCTGCAAAGAAGGCTAGAATTCCTGAAGATAAAATGACTTTATAAAAAACTTCAACAGAAATGAGTAGCAAAAATATTTATTTAGCCTTCTCTGATTCTTCTGTCTAACCCTTTCAAGTCTTTTTACAGTAATTTCCATTACTCTACTACAGAATAAAAATAAATCTGTTGATAGAATTCATACGCAATATAGTGTTAATCCACAAAAAAGTCTGTTACAGAGATGGGAACTGTGTTTAAAAAACAAGAGTCATCCATCAACCCATCAACCCAAAACCTTTGTAATGTGAACTTTTTTTTTAATGTAACTGTCAGTAGTCCTTCAGCTGAGCTGCCACAGAGTAATGCTATGAATTTTATAACACCTGTGCATGTAACAGCCAAGACTGCATATGACATTTGACAATCTAAATAATGTTCTATGAAACATTTAAGTAAAATATTCTTTCTTGGCTCCAAAATTATCAGCCCTGGAATATCTTTTATATTTCTTCCAAGATTCTGTTATTTTTTGAAGAAGGTAGCTATAAATAGTATATTGCTGTGACTGTTTCAGCTCAAAATCAGGATTTGGTTCTTACGTGTCTGTCTTTTTCTTTTCATCTTCTAGTGCACGTAGTGTGTGCTGCAGTCTGTCAGTGAGGATCTCAAGCTCTTGAGTCAGTTTATATTCCTCCCTGAATTGTTCTCCCAAAAGAACCAGATCACGGGTGGCATCATGCAATGGAATATCACTCAAATATAAACCTCTTCTGGTTAAATCATCCAAGTTCATCACACTGCAATGTGGAGAAATAAATAATATGGATACTATTAAAACTTGCCAAAGGAGAATTTAAGACTCAAATGAACAGCAGCAGCTGTGGAATAACAAAAGAAAGATTATGCTTCTGAACTTCCGATGAGTTGTACAACATATCCCTTCTACAATATACCTTATTTGTGTTCATTCATGTTAACATATGGCTCAGAATTCTCATTGATGAGTTCTATGAACATATCAAATGTACATTCTTGAGTATACTAATAAATGTGAGATTACATTAAGTTATCCTCTTCCCTTGCTGTTTTCATCCACTCTCTTCCTTTTACACAGGAGATGAACTTATCATACCCATGTCATCTGGTGTGCTACCTCAACATGCCCTTAGCTAGAGAAACCCTCCATTCAATCCCCTATCCCAATGAATTCATTATAAGCATCACTGTTTTATTACTTTAAAACTAATGCAATGAATATATGAATATATTGCGACATTTCTTAGCATTCTCATACTAAGAAACAAAGGACAATTCTTGCCTGAAATCATAGAATCATGATGAATTCCCTCTTGTACAAGTAGGGCCAGAGCATCTCAATGTTTACATTGAATTATTTAATATTCAGTCAAGTTCCGAAGTTTAAATACTCCTCCCCCTTAGAGTATAAACACAAGAAAATCAATATCTGAATCAGTTAACCTCTGTAGTACTTTCATAAGCATTCTTAGAATTAGTAATTGTAAAATGAAAATCACTATTATAGAACTCTTAAGATTTAAAGTACCTTGGTGAACAAAGAAACAGAATGCTGTCTGCTTCAGGCAAGTAGATCATTTGCCCTTTCAGGCGTAAGCAGCTGATTTCTGTGCCAGTCAGTTCATCTTCACACTCCAGTTTTTCCACATCCAACAGTCCCTCCTAGTGATGAGAAATCACAAATTTATAAGGACAATGGCACATGTTACACACCAGGCCACATATGTAAGTGCCTTAACTATAAAGACAGTCAGAATGTTTGAAATAAATTTACAGCCCATATTAAAATCCAGTTAATTTCTCATTTGAACACCATACACTACCTTTATTTCCATACTGTGATTTGCTACTTCAAAGATACAAAGCATGGTTTCTTTCTTTACCGTCATGTTTGTAAGTTCTTGTTTTCTTCTGTATGATTTCTTAACAACAGTCCAACAAAACCAATGCCTATTCTATGGAATTCTATCTGTGCCTGGCACCATTCCTAAAAACTCTTGTTGGTTTCTCTCAGGTGCAGTTTCAATTAATAAAAGAAGCTCCTTGACGTAATAGGTACTACTCTACATGCTGCATTCATTCATCATCTGCCTTCTCTCCCACTCTCTCTTGAGAAAAGGACACAGTAGAGTGTATGCGCCCAAGCAAGAACACATTTCACCTTCGTTTGCCACATTGTTATGAAGCAAAAGTAAATGTAATTGCCTTTTCCAGATTTACTTGGGTACACTGCCATATAATGGGCTGGATCCTTTCAAAGAAAGCATCAGACATGAAGTATACGTACTTCACCACTCCTATAAAGCATACTACTTTAACAGCTGCACATGAATTCATACCTGTGACTTTTTCTTGGCTCAGGACTCAAAAGGGACTGAGCCTACTACTGTGTCAGTAATTTTCTCTGACAATTTCTGAGCTTTCAGCACTTCTCTCCAAAGCATACTTACTTAAAGAAAAGAGAGGTGAATATTCTCTAGTTACCTTGGTCCTCAGTACAAAGACTGTATTGATATGTGAGAGGATCCCATGGAAACTAATATCAATATGAGGCCGGACCAAGGAGAAAACTGACAACAAACTGCAATTTCCTGGCTGCAGCTAGAATACATAAAAAAAAAAAAACATACATACATACATACACAGAGTCATTATATTCAGTTTGCTTAGGGGACAGTACAGAATGGAAGAGAATACATGCATTTCTCCATTAAAACTGAACTTTTTTAAAATAAGGATTTTACAGCAGAAGTGTAGTGAATTCAAAGTGCAATTCTAGACTGTAAGATTACTTTGTAAAATTGTGTTAGACTATCATATTGATTATCTGTCAAACTGTTTCCACTCTACAGTAAAAAAAGCTTTCTATTGTTTTCCTCCTAAATGACCTCCTTCTCTCTTTTCAATAAGACATGTTCTCTAAAGCACCAACTCTGGTACTAAGTATTGCGATAGCCGTAACTGTTCAGTGAATGCCCTTGAGAAAAATCTGGCAGAGCTACTTACACAGCTCTTTCAAACCTTCCTGCAAAATTCAGAGAGAAATCACAAAAAACAAATTGCAGGGAAAAACAAATAACATAAAATTGCACTTTAAAAGTATGTCAATGATTCACAGTTATGTGCTACATTAGCCTATATAATTGTAAAGATCATTTGATCTTTTCATCATCTTTTGCTTCTCTCAAATTACTGCTTTTACCTGTTGTTTATTTTTAGAAACACTGTCAGCTCTTTAAGGTAAGAATTGAGATATCCTATTCATACACAGAATACATAATGTTAAATGGACCTCTGAGTATTCTTTCACTGTAAATAACGAGAGGAAATTGCAGCAACTGGATTCAGTTCACAACACATTAAATACACCACAGTTTGGCCCATCTAAGTTAATACTGATGCTTTTGATGCACGAGCCAAGAAAGAATACTACAATTTCTGTTATTCTGCTCTTCAGTTATTGTGCATCTGACTGCTCAAGTATTTGAAAACATTGCTGTCAATAATATATATAAATATATAAATACACAAATTCTTAGCCTCTGTACATGCTGCTACACTGTACTGCATTATGGGCAAGACCATTTCCTGAACTCCAAGCCGAGTCGCATTGACTGTCACATCCACCTCAAAGAGTTCTGCCATTTTCATAGCAAATGTATTTTGGAGTGAGCTATGACAAAGAATCAGATATCAAGCTAACACCTGCATTGTGGGGGAATAAGATTTTCTCTGCTCAAGCTTACTCTCTTGCTGCACATGGATATGATCATAAAGAACAGAGCTGTTGTAGAATCAGGGCTATTTTCACAGTCTTTTTTTCAAAGAAGAAGAACAAAATGTAGTAAACATTATACAGCTAAGCAAGAATACTTTTTAGACAAGAGAATTCTAAATCTATTTTAATAATCTTTAAAATAAATCTGTGAAGCATCCAGCATTACAAATCTCTGTGATTACTCATGCATGAGAACAGTCTAACCTGTGGAAGGACTCTGTAGATAGCATTGCCACACTGCGTGACCACCAGATCTCTGTCAAAAATTATGTGGAAAGGAAAGGCCTTGCAGAAAGTATAGGGACTGATGCGAGACTCTTGGGTGCCATTTTCTTCAAATCTGTCAAGGTCTTCATAATAGTCCTCTTCTTTAGACTCTTTTTCCTCAATTAAAAACTGAATGTGGTCACATTCCTCATTTCTCTGTTGAATAACCTAGAAAAATAAAGGTAAAAATGAAAAGCTGAAAGCTCTGCTACCCATTAATAATGGCAATGCTATCATGAAGACAGGAATACATTAAGAGTTGAAAGAAGAATACAAGAATGATAATGCATCTTGAAAAATATTATATTCTAATAAGTATTTGTTATTTTAAAGTCTTTACAATTGCAGGTGAATAATCATGCCTTTGCTTAGCCATAGTTGCTCTCTGCACAAACAGTGTATTGAAGTTCACGCAAATGCAATTTATAAAGCCTGAGTGAAACGCACATCCTGAAATAAAGGGTCCAGGCTCAGTTTACACTTGCTTTTACGAGTACATGCCAGAAAACAGGATTCTCCCTTCTTCTTCAATAAACATGAGGCAAGTCTTGAATTACACAGAGCACTTGAATCTTTATTTTGATGAAAGTTGTTTGCAAGGTCTATAACACAACAGCAAACAGTGCTGACCAGAAGATGCATATGTCACAGTCAGCCAGACCAAAAGACTTGAACACACAGTACTTACACATTCAAGCAGAGATGACTGTAAGATCAAGACCAGTAGATAAAATTAAAAGCAATTACAACCTTCTCCAAGCTGCATTCTATATTAAATGTAATCACAGAGAAACCAAAGTCATGTAACATAAGTTGAATCTCAAGTAAGTGTCTTGAATATAGCACTTCACAATTTAGTAATTTACTCAACGTTAGTAAAAAGTATGAAATTACTAGGGATGATTTTGTTTGCAGCGAGAATCATGTATTCTGGTATAACCAAAGCTAATAAGTAATAGAATAACACAATATACCTTGAGAGGCCAAATTCACCCCTTCTCAAGCCTAATTACATTTAATTACTGGAACAGAACAACTCTATTTACACAGCATTGTTTAGTGGCAACTTTCAGGAACATGTTGCACCTGATTCTCCTTTCATGTAGAGTCTGATCCTATAACCACTGAAGCAAAAAAAGACTTCTTAAAATCTCTAATGCATCCTGATTCCACTGTTTACACTAACCACAGAAATAAAAAAGTTACAATATGAAAACAGAATGGATACACAAAAACACTGCACTTGCTCCCCAAGACGTTTAGTTTATTGAATATATCTCCTCCACAACTGTCAGCCATACTAGTGTACTGGTTAGGGAATGCTGATTCCTTTATTTGTTCCTATACACATGGAGGACTCTAAAACAGCAGAGCCATATTTATTGCTAAATGATGCTTAAGTTAAGAAGGCAGTGTTCCTTGATCTCATATTTGACTATCCATTTAAAGGAAAGTGAGACTTCTCTAGAGGACAGTTCAGAGCAGGAGCCTGATTTACATTTACTATGTGCTGCACTAGTCTTCCCTTCCTATGGTATACCCAAGTATGTTAGAGAAAGATCGACCTACTGAATTTACCAGCTAATGTAGGTACCTATATCTGGATGAACAAACAAGTTCAAATGTTAATGGCAATAAAACCTAACTTCCTCAAGAAACTGTGTTGGTAATCCATACGGCAGTGCGTGGCAAAAAGAAGGGGGAAATTATGAGCTAACCTAAAGTAAACCTCAGAAAGAATATGCAGTGAGGAAAACAAGTTATGTGGGTCTGTCTAGGAAAACTGAACACAGTGTAGATGGAAACTTAGTTTTCTGAATTCAAGGTTTAAAGGCTCTCCATGTCTTCCTATTCTTTTAAGTCATTATCCCCCAGACTGTGAGAGACTATTACAGAATGCACTTATAGTCTTAGTTCTTACTTTATAACATTCGTATATACTCGCACAGGTTTTTATTTTATTATTACTGCATCCAGAAATAGCTGAGATTATACACAGTAACAATTGTGTAGAATTATCACTAGAACTGATCTATGCTTCCACATCATTTTCAGTCTTGGATCTTACTTCAAAGAGATGCTCTTGCCACAGCTGCAAAAAAATGCATACTTTGGATGAAAAACTTTTTCACTTGGTAAAGTCTTAAAATTCATTTTTAAAGATCTAATAATTTTATAGGAAATGTTCATATTAACAGCATATCACTTTCCAGATATATTAACATTATCACCCAGTGACCATTTTAGTTACTGCATACTAGTATTCTTTTACCAAACTGGACTTATACTTACAGTTTTCTTCCTGTTAATATGTAGCACCTAATGGACTCCCATAAATTCACTTTTTTTTCATTTATTAGAAATGAAATATGCATCAATAAATAACACTGAAGTGTTGGTTGTAAAACAACACCAATAAAAATTCAACTGCTATATGTTTCATGACGTCTAGCTAAGTTTGAGACATGATCCCCCACAGACCCTACAAGCTTACACAGTGATAAATCACTTATTACACAATGTGCTGTTTTCCTGGCTGTTATAGAATACCACTGTGTCAGTAACAGGGCAAAGGTGCAAATTTCTCAGGCATCTTCAACCATCTTGATCTTCAATAATTCATCTGCAGCACTATTTTTGACCACACTCCAGGGCAGCTAGAAATGCTCACTGTTCTAGTGCATCATGTTAGTGCAGCAAATGAACAACAGGCCAAACACATCTAAGTGTGCCAGATCTACAAGACAGCCATAGCTGTGGACATGGCTATTTTACTGAATTTTATTCTGGTCATCTGTGGACAGACCCTTATTAACAGAAGCTACAAACATACGCTTCTCCAGGCTAAGAAAGCTACCGATTTATCCTTAAATATCCTTTCCATTGGATATGTAATTTCATGATGTCTTTTCTGCTCACATAATTTATGCACTAACTAATCTTCCTATCTCGTGATTTCATTCACCTTGTCAACAAATTTTAAATAAGTACTTGTGGCCATTAACTAAGGATGTTAAATTTTATTCCTTCAGCCTTGTACCTACAGATCCAACCTCAATGGCCAGATACTTATCTGGTATGAAGACCTGCCATAGATACTATGCAAACTAGAATAGAACTTATCTATTATTTCATTCTGCAAGTGAAGTTCACATGCCATGGAATTTTTGTATCATTTAAATATTGTTGAAGAAGCCTCTGTTAAATGTTTGATAAATGAAGGTTCTGTGACAGAAGCAAAAAAAGTCAGGAATCAAGTTTAATTCTTCCTCCCCCTACAGTCTTTGTTGGTGTCAGTTCACGACCTTCAAAAGTTCAATCACCATAGTAACTGCATTTAAAAACTGAAGGAGAAAAAAATCGCTCTCCTATTTATGAAGAGAATATATAACATCTAACTGCTAACCTGCCTGTGCTTTCCAGAAGATGTATCTTCAGCATTTGTCCTTGCTTAGCCAAGTGAAAAGTCACACCAATATTCAAGGAAGGACAATTCAGAGAACAGTTATTTTAAACTTACTTCATGGTTTAATATATTTGGTGAGCTTCACAAAAGACACTAAATCAAGCAGTACTGCTGTGACATTAAACTTTCACTAATGTATTTCCAAGACAAGACTCAATTCTATAGATAGGAGCATGTCCCCAAGATATGCTTGTATTTCATCACAGGGGCAGGACGGAAGGGATCTTTTCCGATCAGATTGTGAAGGTTAATATAAAGACAAGGTTTTGCCATTTAAAGGTCAAGACTAGATGATATTCTTATCTCTTCTGATCAAAACTGACTGTGCAATACTACTTGACAAACTTCACTTCATGATGATCCTGAGGCAATGGTCACTGTGGAAACGGTACCAACCATAGCTCTGCAAACTCAAAGTTAAAATTGCAGGTGCATCTCCACCTAGCAGTTAGTTTCAATGCAGAGGCTCTCATTGCATCAAACCTCTGAGCCTGCAGCTAGCAGTTTCCTGCTGCCCTTGTGTCAGAATTAGAGGTTGATAATGCTCCACAATTGACTTCTCTTCATAAATAGTTAGCATTTTAATGTATGGATCAGTACTGATTGCCCTGCATAACAAGTATCTAAGCAGTTTTTAGGTCAGCTCTCTAACTGGTCACAGACTGGTTTTGTTTTTAATATGGCTATTAGTAATGAGACAGTCAGAAACTACCACCTTGTCAAGGATTCCTGGCCTTTTTTGATATTGCCTACCATATTCCCTGTCTAAAAGAAAGATTTTGATAGTCTGCTCTCAGATAGCAACAGAACTGCAGGAGTCTGTTTTCCCAACAGATTTTTGGGGCTTTGTAGGATTGTACAACATCCTTCCTTAACCTTTACCATTTGCAGCCTCAAGGAAATCCCTGTCCTGACGTCACCTTCACATGTCACCCTCACACAACCAACCTCTGACACGTGAAGTAAAAGGAAGCATAGCCAGAAAGCTGCTTACAGATATCTCATGCTAAAGCTGATTACCAGCATCATGAAGACTTTTAGTTCTCATACTGAGACTGGCAGAAATTAAATATTCTTAGCATGTTCTCAAAGGCAGCAACTATTCTTGGAGCAATACTTGCTGCAAAAACCATATAGTCTTAGCTCTATTTAACTAAAAAGGGGTTACCATGCCAGGGAAGATAATTTGGACTTGAACTGATTAGGCAATTAATGTCAACCTAGGCATTCCTGAACTATCCAACTGGAACTGTGAATCCACATTCAAAACAAACTGCCTTCCTTTCAGCGCTAACCGAGTTTAACAAAGACAAACTAAGACCTTTTTTCTTTTTCTGTGCCTTTAGCACACACATCCCCTAGGTGTTACAAAAAGGCACATTTACTGAAGGACACCATTCTGAAAAAAGAAAGCCCTAGTCTATATATGTATGTTCTGTGTCAAATTGCAGAAACATGATAAATATTAACATTTTTTTCCTTATTTAGCTATTTTACCCCAAGAAACAATCTGGGACAAAACAAGAACAGTATGTTTTTATCAATATTTATTTTTCCTCTTGTGATAATGACATTTCTTGGGCTTCTCTGCCAGGTACGAGAAGTGAACCTTCCTCTTTACTCAGCATTGGAGAGGCCACACCCATACTGTTATATCCAGCTGTGAGCTCCTCAGTACAAGAGAAATATGGAGCTACTGGATAGAGTCCAGTGAAGGGTCACAAAGATGAATAATGCACTGAAGCATCACTCAGAAGAGGAAAGGTTAAGACAGTTGGCACTGATCATCCTGGAGAAAAGAAGGCCCAAGGAAGATCTTATCCATGTGTACAAATACCTGAAGGAAAGGTAAACAGAGGATGGAGCTATGCTCTTTTCAGTGGTGTTTGGTGCAAGGACAAGAGGCAATGGGAACAAACTGAAACACAAGAGGTTCTATCTGAGCATCAGCAAATATTTTTCTGCTGTCAGGGGGACTGAGCACTGACAGCAGTTGTCAAAAGAATCTGCAAAGCCTCCTCCCCTAGAAACAGCTGAAAGCTGTCTGAACGCCGTCCTGTGCAACTGGCTCTCAGTGGCTCTGCTTGAGCAAGAGCGAGGCTGGATAAAAATGACCTCCTGAGGTTCCTTCCAATCTCTGCCATTCTGTGCCTCTACGTAACCCATTAAACAAAATCTATCCACTTAATGAAATAAGTACAGCATTACTGTTAACAATTAAGATCTGTTACCATTGTCACTGAAACTGGTAATATGTAAGACAAATTCAAGCAAATTTCATTAAAACACAGAATTAAAAGCATGCATTCTCTCAAGCAGATTTATCTAAGCTTTTTTTCTAAAGAACAAGAGAAGAAAAGTGGATAATGAAGTATTAAACATCAAATTGCAGATATCAACTTTACACTAATATGAAGAGAACTGCAGAATACTAAACCAGTCCTGTGTTGGATTATTATGTAAATGCTTTGGATAAAAAGATTTGAAAGGATAAATCCAGAGTATCAGTTTTGTTCTTGTAAATTGGGAGGCAACTCCGATAATAACACCAGAAACGTAGGGTTAGGCATTGAGGCTCTTATCAGTTCCAAAAAAGATTCTTCCTCAAACAAAGTTCTAACAAAAACATCAGCCAAAAATTTTACAGAAAAGGCATTGATTAGTCCACAAAAACTGAGGGGGTGAAAAGTAACTCCATTATTTTTCTGTGTTGTGGTATTTCAAACAATGTATCGCTAACAGACTGGAATACAAAAGCATTAATTTACTAAACTATGAGCATGTGATCAAGATGAAAGAGGTCAGTCAATTTTTCTTCTGCTCTCACTTTTGTTAAGAGTATAGAAGTAGCACATAAGCACAGTGGAGGACTTACTCTGTTATAAAATCCTCACTCTGTACCACTTACGATTAATAATTGACCTATGGAGTAATGAAGGGAGACTTTCATTGTCTGTGTGGATAAGCTGCCAATTTTGGCACTCTCACCTTACAGAAACAAATAGCTGATTATTCTCTGCTTATAGGCCACTGAAGTTTGTGAGTACCTGTGCAGTAAAGCACTATTTAATGTCATTAAATGTGTCAAAAGCTAGGCTTTATAAACCAGCAGAGGCAAGAAAAAATTCAGGGTTGCAAGCATATGATTTTCTAATAAGGTCCACGGGAAAAAACAGGGTAATAGACAAAATGAAACACAGATAATATGCACTTTCTTCCCTTTAGGGGTGATACCTACCTACATACGTTGCACCTATGTGCTTTTGGCTCAAATGGTCTGGAAGAATAGTTTGGATTTAAATTAAACTTTGTGCTCACTCACAATAGGTTTGACCAGTATTATTAAATTACTATTTAACTGCAGTACAACAATGAAATTTCCAGAAAAGCCTAACATAGTCAAATGAAAATGAGAAGTAAACTTACAATCATATTTAAGCCTTTTTGGAACATAGATTATTTGTGAGAAATTCTACATGGAATTCATCACTGTCCAATACAGTATTCTCAGCAAAGGAACATTCAGGCTGAGGACATAATTTGTCAAGTTTGTTCTGGTTGCTGATTTCCACAATCCAGATTTCTACCCTGTCCCACTGATGAGTTTTGTCTTTGCATGACCCCTCAACTACGCTGGCAGAACTCAGAGTCTCTGACAGACAGAACACCAAATCACATAAAGGAACAGACGTGGGTAAAAATAACCCAGAAAAAAAAATGTTATTTTGAACACAGTTCATTTCCTCAGTATAGTTTATTGCATAGCTTCACAATAGCCGGAGATATACAGCTGAAGAAGCTGTCCTAGGACAAGCTTAGGGAGTAAGAGAAGGGAGACTGCATAAGCTGCCTGCACTACCAAAAGAAAAGCTTGTCAAGCAACAGCTTTAGCACTCTTGCAGCCAACTTTCCAACATGGTTCTCCTTGTCTGTCTCAACGCTTTGAATAAACAGGGATCTAAGGAGAGGATTGTTTTGATTCTGTTGCATCCTTCCGTATCTGATTACTAACACCTGCTGCAGAAGTCTGAACTATGAATTTCTACAAAGTACAATCTAAACAAGGACATCAAGTGTATCACCATCACTATGCAGGACTAGCCATTCGCTAATAAGCCTGAGTTTGTTCACAGTAAGAAACCTAAAAGCCAAATACTCTGACACAGCAATACAAATATGCTTGTAATTGGGCTCCTTGTAAATCTTCTATCCGAACAAGACCACATTTCCAGTCATGAAGCTGGAACTGATTTTCTGAGAAATTATACGAAGAAGCTCTGCTATAAAAGTAATATGACTATGGAATAGTTTAAAAAAAAAAAAAAAAAAAAAGAATGTTTACTGTACCTGCTTGGATTCTTTTCTACTTGATGAAGAGTAATTTATATCAGTTGCCATATTCCTAACACCAAAAAGCTTTTATTTGCTGTTTTTTCCAGATATAGCTGCACCTTGGACCAAGCTGATTTTATACCACTACATATTCAAGGTGTGATGAATTAAATTTTTGGTTCCTCTGTACAGACACAAAGTGGAAGCTTCTTTCCCATTTCACAAGTGACTTGGCACACTTGAGATTATGCGAACTCTGTGACCAATGAACATTTTTCCACTTCTGTGAATGCAGGTGTATACCCTACCACATTGCCACACAATGGTAGTTTAAGACCCACGAACACATCTTGATTCTGGGACCTGGCATGCGAAGAAAGTACTCTGCTCGCCAGCCAGGCCTCATCAATACACATCAGCTTCACAGTTTGCACATACAGAAAGAAACTAGGACACAGAGACAAAAAGTCCATGTTCTCATGTAACACATTAGACAGTAAGAAATATATGCCAAATATAAAATAAAGTGTAAAAAGGCATCTGAATTAATTTATGTACATGTAAACTCTATGTTTGAATAAGGCAATACGGTTCTGAACTGCTCCACATTGGTTCTGTTCGCAAATTAGTGCTGGCCTTGTTAGCACATGGCTATCATGCCCTTAAAGCAATACAAATGATGATGGCTCTTCCTGAGTCAGTACTAATGCCCCTGCTCCACAGAGGGCAGTAATAATGAAAATAATTGTTTTGTCATCACTTCAATTTTTATTTTCTTGATTTTGTACTAATGACATAAACTTTCTATGTATACATCCCTTCAGGTATTACCTTCATATCTATTTCTGTACCATGGATCTGCTGAGCTACTGTTTTGATGATTCCAATGACAATATCCTGGAGACCCTCTCTTTCAGAATAGTAATGCAGAATGAGACCCTTCCCCTTCTCAGCATCAGTGCATCTAAAGGAAGGGGCTCGCATACCCGGGTAAATAGTAGCAAGGTGGTCATGCAAAGCATCCAGGTTCTGAAAGAAAAAATTCAAAACATGATTATAAGCCATTCACTTATTAGTTCTGAATAAGTAAAGATGTATTCTGTTTAGTCTGAACATCCCTTTTCTCCTACTGCTCACACTCCCTGTGCATTTATCTTATTATCTGTGGAACTGTCATCATAGCAGGTTTTTCAGGTAGCTTGCAATGCTCTTTCCATCTACCGTGGCAATATTTGGACAATGAACGGCATGAAAATTAGCACTATTAAAAATTACTCCAGATAGTAAGAATCCATGCTTCAATGTGCTGTATTTTGAAACACTCCAACAATTAAGGACCTTGAATGTGTTTCTTAACACTGTACCTCATCCAATTTCATCCCTTCTAAAATCTACTCCCTATAACCTCTTCTTCAGATGTGAATTTAGGAGTCAGATACAAGTATACACGTCTGAATAAACACAAATCTTTTCCCTTATTCTCAGTGAAACAGGCTACTTCTGACAGCTTAACAGTCAATCCAAGTATACAGGGCCTGACAAAGCCTTTATAAAGTAAAAATTTAAATAATTAAAAAATTAACTTCAAATACGTATTTGCTTGGAGAAAAACTGAAAAAAAATCCATGGAATACATAGAACATATCACAGCCGCTGTAATAATGTTTCATAGCATCACAGAATAACCAGGTTGGAAGAGACCCACCGGATCATCGAGTCCAACCATATTTTTGAACATGTTTCAGAACAGGTTATTCAAGAAAGGGAAGAGGTTGTCTATTTTTCCAGCTGATATCCTTGACATCTTATGTGTTTAACTTTAAATTTTGACCACACAAATTTCTATCTGGAGAGGAAAATAAATGATAAATTGATAGGTATACCTAATAAAGGCATTAAAGGGAACAATGAGATAAAAATCCCACTTAGAACACAACATTAGTTTTGACCTTGATTATGAGGCAATTATCATGGGTCCAGTTTGCTATTTACTGTACACTTAACACAGAGCAACCAAGAGCAACCTTGCTGGGTAGTGTTCCAACCCACATAATTATTTATGTGGGTTGTAAAATTCATTTGACTTCTTTACATATTAAGTCCAGAACATTACTTCATACTTTAGATGTTGTTCTCCCACCTCCTCAGGTAACTGCTAGCACTACGCTTAGCATATTGTTTTCTGATAGCACAAGGAGAAGCGAGGTGAAAATACTTTTGATGTGCTTTCACGAGCATCTGTCCATCATCAAATTTATGGAAACATACTGAACTTGACTTCGTGTGAGCTGTGACATGCTCAAACAGCTGCTTCATCTCCTGGGAGGCCTCCAGAAGACATAAGATTGTTAGAAATTAATTTCATAGGATGCACTCAGCCTGGAACTTCTTCCTTCAGTTTTTCAGTTAGTTTCAAATTCGTATTTTTGTTGCCATATCAACATCTCCAAACTAAAATTAGAAGAGGTAACAATCTGGGAGTCAATTCTTTCCAGATGTTAGTGGGCATTCTATTGTAAAAGCATAATGCTTCAAGGCAAATACTGTAGGAACTTTGCCAGGTTCAAGACAATAAAACTGGAAGACACTGCTCTGAGAGATTGTGGATGAGGAAAGAGTGAGAGAGCTGACTGGTTCTGAGGGATTGCCCCGGAATGTTCTTAATCTTTCGGAGAACTACTCTTCTAGTGCACATGCCTCAGAAACAGTTGGGATTCATTGGATAAAAAACTCTTAGCAAGATACACTGGAAAAAATAATAATTTTCCAGATACAAAGTCATCAACACCTGAAGAATTTCAAAAGGAGTTTGTAACACGAAATGGCCAATACTGAGAACAGGATTTTTAGAAGATGGTTGTCCAATTATTAATTTAAGTCTGGCACAAGTGTTGCTAACAAATGGCAGTAGCCCCACTCTACAAGGTCACTTTGCCACCCTACCACCCCATCACTGACAGTGTCACAGGTGACCCCATGTGGTATGCCCTTCAGTCTTGGCTATCTAATCATCCAGAGTCGGGGACTTGCCCCAGGATGTATTGTAGCTGCCTTCCAGTCCCCTGTGTGTATTTTCTCCTCATACACAGAGATCATCGCATGAGCAAAGAACTTCCAGAATTCAGAACTTTGCTACAGCACAGTCAAGGAGCAACAGGGATGTGCTTCCAGACCAAGGAGCTGAAATCACTCCCAGATCCTGTAATTTGGACACTGTCATTGTCACTCCCAATCCTATTTTCTGTTGTTTGATCCATCCCATATTGATATTGCAGCTTCTGGAAGAACAAATGTCTGTTTTTCTAGTTGGTTCACCCTCTGTGGACCAGAGGTGCAGTAAGGTACAGGTAGTAATGGGTTAAGCTCTCTGTGTGAATTGTCGGCTCCTGAACTGCTCAGATGTCTGCTGGATCACACAAAGATCACACAACAGGATCAGAGATGCTAATTCTAGAGCTTTGGAGAGTAGTGATCGACTCCACAGTGAAACACAAAGGGATCTCAAAATAAGAACATGCAGTGATACTAAATCAGGCTCATCCTGGCCTATCTAAAATCAAAAGTTGCAATTGGCAGTTGAAATATAGATATGCTGTCCAGCTCTGGGTAGTATAGAGCACCTGTAAACTATTCTAAAAGAGAAACTAGTCCCTGAAATTTATTGCACTGCAATTATGAACAACCAGATAGCCATGTAAACGATCCCCTTAATTAGGGAACTAACCACTACTCCAATGTTTGATTTTCATTCAGTAGAAAGTTACTGAATATAACATAAAAGCACATTCGAGGTTTCTTAGGAGGTACCTCTTTTCACACTGCTTCTTCTTGGGACAGCATCTTTCACTATGACTTGCACTTTTCTAGGCCTGCGCTTTACATAGAAAATATAAATATGAGGTTTAGTTGTGCTATCTTTTTCCCTTTTCATGAATCCTTAAGTACCTGTGTTTCATCTATGAATAAAATAAGTTTTCCCTGAGATGTCAAGGGAAATAGAACATAAATACAAGAATTACCTTCACATGCTTTAAAATGCTGCAGCCCTCAATTATTTTTGATACCCTGGACTCAGTACAGATTTCAAGAAGCACCTTTTGGAACTCTGTTATATATTTTAAGAATTTGACAAAAGCTCAGCAGCTTAGAACCAATTTGCACCTATTTTTATAATAGGCATATAAATTAGTTTCCTGACCTAATCTGACTGCTGGAAGATGCAGAAATAACAAATCATGGATAATGTTGATTTTCCATCATAATAAAAAGCTAAAAAGTACACTTCTGGCAGAGCTAGCAACACATTAGTCCTGAATAGATTTACAGAAGTATATAATAGCTCATGTCATCTGTTAACAGTGAAATTAAAACAAAGCAATTTGAAATACTGTCACTAGAAGAACATAAATGTAAGCTGTCCAGGCTTTTATGGAGGTCTGGTGTGCACTACAAACATGTCCAATCTTTTCATCATCACACATGGAAAAGATTGGAAAGAGAACTACGCTATACAAAAATGGGATGAGGGAAAGGAAAAAGAGAAGGACTGGCCCATCATGTGTACACAAAGATATGGATCAACAGGCCAGCTACACCTTTTTTTTTCCCTTCTCACTTATTCTTGCTCAACTCTAACTGCAACTTCAGTATAAGTAATTTTTAAAAATTACGTTTATCTGAATACTTGCTTTGAGGGCAGCCTGTGAATGAAGCTATGAAATATAAAGGATGCTACATCCCACAGACAGACACTGGTATACAAATCACACAGTATGCACATGTCGGAGCATACAGAAACCCTATCTGTCTGCCCAGCAATTACAGTCCATGGGATTCATACAAGAAATCTGGCTTGATTAAATCTAGGATTTTCTGAAACAATCCAGGTTTGGGGGGCAGTAGTGAGATACAATAGTAAATATTCTAGTAATCCAGCAAATAATGGACTCTGGTCTTTTCACGTACTGTTGTTGGAGACTTTTTAAGGGAACTGACAAGAAGCTGCTAAATGCATAGTGCAAATCAACTGAGATTTGACACTCAGCTTTTGGGCAATCTCCAATGAAATCTTAATCAGTTCCATGTTTTTAAACTCATTACAGCACACAGTTCTCTCCAAGAGTGACATATAAAGCAAATCTTAAATCCAAAGTGTTTTTCTGAAGTGAACAATTTTCAAGTGACAAAAATGAGGAAGGCCGCTTTTTCTAGAAATCACACTTTAGAGAAGTCAATACATTTCTTCCACACTATTGAAAAGTTCTTCTTTTTGTTTTGTCTTACAGTGTAGTATCATGCTGATCCTCAGCTGAGAAAACACAAAAATTGACTTAAACACTGCTGCTCTATCCTACCTCAGTTCATGGAAAACGGATAATGTCTTACAAATAAGCTGTGTAGGAGCCTTAGCTCTGTAAATAATGTACAATTAGAAATAATCAGTATCTATAATTAGTCAAAAAGAACATAGGAGAAGAAATATCTTTTTACTTCACACAAAACCAGACAATTTGAACTGGTAGATTTTTTCACATCTCTTGTACTCCATACTTCTGTTACATATGAAAATGCCTGTTAAAAACTTTTCTTATTTATGAATCCATCTGCAATCACAGCTTACCTGCCTTCCCACTCCCTTTTTTTATGAAGCTGAACACTCAAAGATGCTATAAGAAATTTATTACTCTATCAGGTAACTTAAGAGTTTATTAACTGAGAGGGAAAGAGAACAAAGCCAAAACTGTTGAGCGGTGGAAAGTTCTATAGAACACCAATACCAAAGAAGAGAGTTTTCAGACACCTCTCTACAAATAACTGGGAGATTATAAAGTGCAACCTGTATCCCCAAATTTCAATCTAATCTGTTGATTAGACTATACTTCGGTCTCATATCTGAAATAACTTGGCACAGAATTTTTACCTGCAAAAACTCTCTGACATTTGAGCCCAAGACACGTAGAATTGTATCATAACCAGATTCTTGACAAAACACAAAAAACATCTTCCCAAACATTTGAAGAATTTCTCCAGCATTCAGATCTAGTTAAAACAGGAAAATATAATTCAGTCCAAACATTGCATTTCATGCACTCTGCTTACAACTTTAGTCTCATATTCATAAATAAGGAAGACAGTATCCATGCTCTACTCAGATCCAGTAGGTCAAGAATATGAGAAAAACAAGATTAAGGCTCCACTTGGCAAATAATGAGTATTCATAACAGGAATTTCATCAAGATTTACCAATTATCATTATGATCTCGTTGTGTTGTACATTTCACACATCAACAGCATTTTAGATTTTGATACAGATCACTACTTGAAATTAAAGGAATTCAGTAGTTAGTAGTGAGTGCCTTAGGAGATTTACTTCTGGTTTACAGCAGCTTGAAACGACAAACTGCTCCTGTTCAACATTACTATAGTTATTATAGTCCTACAGGTTCTTGGCTAATTCAGAACAAATCCATCCCATGCTTGGGTCCGCAGATAAAATAATGCTGATGGGCATAATTCTACCTTTTAAATTCCAGTTCAGAGTTGCAATGACTGAAAATGAACGTGACTCAAACCAGTGGCAGATATGAAATGAGATGTGCTTATACCACAAACATTTATGTAACCTGGCATGCTCGTTCCGCAGAGAGATCGAGGATTCGTTCACAGGCTCTTGCACCTGGTTGAAATCTGGGTGCACAGGTAAGGTAGTTACAGCACTATACTGTTACTTCATGACTGTAACACTGACCATGCTCTGCAGATGACATGTATTACTGCAGTTCAAGGTTCACCTATGGCTTTGAATACTTTGGAAGTAATAAAAATCACTTCAAGGAATAAAAATATCTTAGATAGACAATTTTTAAAAAAAACCCACTTTCTTCAGTGATTTTTATAAAATTCTTTCTTTGACAAATATCCCATTTTGACTTCCTCTAAGCTAAATCCTGCTTCTCTCTACTATGTGGATTTTGAGGGGGGGGGAGGGAGACAGACACAAGGGTACCTTTCAGGTAATGTATGGGCAAAGAAGATGTAAATAATACTTACTAAGGACCTTGCTTGCAGCTGCAACCAGATCATAGGTTTTGGAATCATCATAAATTATTCTGACAAGAAACTGTCCTTCTTCATCCAGCTGTGCCTCTTTCCTAAAAAAAAGAAAATAGAACAAAATATTTTGGGCTCAGGGAGAAGCATCATTTTGATATATAAATTACACACCATTTAGTATTAGTCCTTTAAATAAAATAGGTTTATAAGTAACTTCTTAAGGGTAGAACCTAAGGTAGAAAATTAAAAAGAAATCTGTTCTACACCTCACTCATTAAGGTACAATACAAAAATTTCAGACCACATGTGTTCTGAAAACAACAATTAGCTGCAAGAAAATAAACATGGTTTTTGCAGTACAGAGCCTCACAAAGAAGTTGCTGAACCAATAAAGAGGGAAATTACATTTTAAAACAGTAGAATATCCAATAATCCAGCTCAAGATGGGCTCTTTAAACACTCTTTAAGCAAGTGTTTTCTTTCATTCCAATTTTGATTACACTTTATTTACAAAAAGCATGTAATATTTTTAACAACCATTTGCACATATTTTCAAAGAGGAACCTAAAATCCAGATGTAGGTACCTAGACAAATAGGATTTTTCAGAATTCTGCACATGCCCAGTAGATGGGGGAAAAAGAAAAGGACACTAGGATTTTGAAAGGCCTTTTTCTTGCACTACACATCAGTTCTTCATGAGTGGAGTGTCATCACTTAGCTAACATAAAATAAAAATATACGTTTCTTTGCTAAAGGAAACAATTCCAACCCGTTTTAAGACAAGACTCATGCATATGCCCCTCCATGCACACTTACTACTACTGCCATGTGAAAAAAAAACCAAAATGATCTCTTTGTTTTTCAAGATCATTTATTCATTCTCTTCAGCTTGAACACTGAGTCAACAGCTTGTTCAAAAGTCAGTACAACTCTGCATGCTATTTTTTTCCTGAGAACAAGCTAATATCCCTAGGCAATGAACTGTTGTGCTTTCCAAGCCTGGCATTTGACACAAGTGAGCTACTAGCAAGGGACCACAAATATCTTCCTCTGTTTTACCCCATCTACTTAACACAGGAGCCAGGTGTCTGGTGCTGTAAGTGGTGGCCGAGTCCCAGTTCTCTGGAGCCAGATAAGAAGCACCTTCATGGGCAGGCAGACCCCAGAACCCTGCAGGGTACATATAGCATGACAGCACACATGGCCATGACTTTGCACTACTGTCAATGCTAGTCACGTTCTGTATTTGCACCTCATCCCCTGGCACATTCTCCTTTAGCAGAGAGAGGGGAACATGCAAGGGGCACACTGTGGTCTCCAATAAAGCCACATCCTGTTGGCTGAGGAACACAGCCTCCTTTTTCAGTAAATTTTTTTAAGAGCTGTTCACCTTCTGTGATCTTGGCTATAATGACTATTATAGAGACAATGTGCTTTGCAAAAATAGCGACAAAAGAGGAGACATTTGTAGGCACTCATGCTCTAATTCATGTGCTTAGAATGTATTTTGGCTCAGTAAAACTAATATGATCATGGCATCTTTGAAGATGGAGGGTCACAGCTACCTTATTAAAAAGAAAAGATACCCTTTCATCTAAACAGAGCTGTATGCTGCAGAACACTTCAGAAATAAAAAAAGAGGTGAAAAAAAGAAAGGCAAAGAGGTAAAAAAAGCCTACAAAAGAATGACTGAATCAGACCTCCTTATGTCACACCAAAAAAAAAAGCCTTAGAATTAGAAAAGTACCAAAAAGGCATATGATGAGGTAGTTTTTTATAGAAAGCTAAGCACGTCATGCAAAGTAAGACATTCATTAACTCAGGACTAGAACAATTATTTTTCTAACATACATATGAAAGAGAACAATGAGTAAAAATTAATTCACTGGTACCATGGTAATGAAAGGTTTCTACAAGAGTACAATAGAAATGCTTCTTGAGATAAGGCTGAAACATACATTTAAAGAGACAATATTTGTAACTGCAATAAACTTATAGTGGTCATCAGAGGACTTACCAACCTGTAAAAAGTAGATTCTACACCTCCTATGTAAAATTCTACACCCCTTTTTACATCAAAAACTTTGTCTCCATCATCACAATATGATCAACCACAAATTAAAACAGAAGTCTTTAATTGAAAATTAGATTATACTTGCTAGAGCTGGCAGAATTTATTTTAAAAATTACATGATACAAATTAATAATGCCTGCACAACAATTCCAGCATTTACGGTTGTAGTGTAATTATACAGTCATATAAGCAGAAACGTTTTCTGTGTTAAAGGGAAGAGAGGTCTCAGAATTAAGTGCTCTTGTTCAACTTAAAACTGCTACATGGCAATTGTTATCGCTGATGAGGCCTGATTCCAATCTCATAGGGCAGCATTCTATTAATCTAAACAAAATTACTTGTCATTTAACCCTCCAATTAGCAATCATCAGTCTTTGATAATCTGTTTACCTCTCAGTGAAAGTCTGGAACCCATTAGTTTCTTTCCCCTCTTCATCTTCCTTTAATCCTGCTCACCACATTATTATAGGTGATCAAAAATCATACTACACTGGGTTTATATTTCAAAAGCATACCTACTATTTATTATTCATTAATAAAGTCTTATAGTTGCTACCTGACATACACATTTATACACTTACTCTATGAACGCAGATATTGAAATAAAACCAAAATAATTGATTTTCCCAAAGTAATATGACAAGGCAAGAAGGGAGGTGAGTCTAAACATTCTATCCTATTCTAAATGAAAGGAACATGATTCTCTATTCAATGGCATGATAAACATTAATAAAATTAATGGGTTGGTTTTTTCCCTTATACTTCTTGGGAGCTTACCCAAAAGAATGAAAAAATGGACACAGGCAATTAGGTCAAAATTAGCTACAAGACTATTCTCAGAGACACAAAAATATTAAGTACAGTGTTATCTTTTTAAAACAAGTAAACACAATAATTTATTCATTACTTTAAGAAATACCATTTTTATAAGGAAAGAATCAGAAATAGTATGCATACACATAAGTCTCCTAAAACTCTTATTTTCATACTACACTCTTTTTAATTCTTTTCCACAGACATTCTCCAAAAATTTCAGATCATCTGCAGGATATCTAGTCCCACTGACTCCTAAAAACATCTTCCATGTCACATATTCCTTGTTTCCCTAAGTAACAGAGAGCTGTTACGCTGCCTGAAACGCTGTCTTGAAGCATAAGAGTTGCAGAAACACAGAATCATTAGATCGGAAAAGACCTTTGAGCTCAACTCCAACCATACTCATCTGTTACTAAATCACATCCCCAAATACTTAATCTGTTCACCTTTTAAACACCTTCAGGGATGGTGACTGAACCACCTCCCTGGGCAGCCTCTGCCAGTACTTGACAATCCTTTCCGTGAAAATTTTTTTCCTAATGTACAATCTAAACTTCCCCTTATGCAGCTTAAAGCCACCCTCTCTTGTCCCATCAACTATTACTTGGGAGAAGAAACCAACACCCACCACTCTGCAATCTCCTTTTAGGTAGTTGTAGAGAGCAATAAGGTCTCCCCTCAGCCTCCTCTTCTCTAGGCTAAACAACCCCAGTTCCCTTAGTTGCTCCTTATAAGACTTGTTCTACAGCCACTTCACGAGTTTTATCGCTCTTCTCTGGACACATTCCAGGACGTCAATGTCTTTCTTGTAGGGAGGGACTCAAAACCGAACACATTATTCGAGGTGCGGCCTCACCAGTGCAGAGTGCAGGGGCAGAATCCTTTCTCTGGTCTTGCTGGCCACACTGTTTCTGATACAAGCCAAGATACTATTAGCTTTCTTGTCCACCTGGCCACACTGTTGCCTCTTGTTCAGTCAGCTCTGGACCCAACACCCCCAGTTCTTTCTCAGATGGACAGCTTTACAGTAAATCTTCCCCAAGCCTCTAGTGCTGCATGGTGTTGTGGTGTCCCAAGGCCAACTTGGCCTTGTTAAACCTCATCCTGTTGGCCTCAGCCTGTCCAGACCCCTCCGTAGATCCTCTTCACCCTCCAGTAGATCAATACTTCCTTCCAGTTTAGTATTGCTCACAAAGAGGTCAGTTCGGGACAAGAAGGTTTACATTTCCTAAAAACTGAACCAAAATTAATATGAGAAAAGAAAACCATCTTGATTCTTTGATTCTCATAACATGACATGTAACTGCAAGTCAGCTGCAGTTTGTATGGAAGTTTACAAAGGGTGAACAAACTTTCCCACATCTGATACACACTGTGCTTTCTTTTAGGCTCTCTGATCTCAGCCAAACCACAAGGGATAACATACACATCTGGAAAAGCAAAGAACATCCGCAAAAATACTGCATACTTGCACAATTCAGTACACACAGTTTTTGTGTGTTCTTTCTACTAAAAATTGACCCAATTTGATGATGATGGTGTATGTTTTGAAACCTTTCATATTTCTTTCCAATTACGTTGACTGGAATTTTTCCCATTTCCTTCTCTTCGCTAAGCCATGATTCCTTTTTTCTTATTCTAATCATCTTTAGTTTACTTACTCAAAGATTTTAGTTAATGCCTGCAGTTTCTCCAAGCCACTACTTTTTAAAATTGCCACTGGTTATTTCAATGCCTATCCCATTTTGATTATTTTAGCTATTTTGTTTTCCTCACTTTTCTCTAGATGCTTTGGACCCCCCAGCAGCCATATTCTCTGTAGCCTTATTGATGTATTGGCCATTAAAATAACTTGATAACATTTAAATAAAATAGTTCAATTAGCCATCATGTCTGCACTTCTTGCATCTAATTTTCTAGACTGAAACTCACTCCTCTAAGGTTTCACTGTCCCTAAGTATTACCAGTCTTACCGGATATTCCAGCAGTACAGAAGAAGTCAGTATTTGTACTCCAAGCTAATACTCAATGTAAACAAAAAAATGCCCTGCCTTCTAGTTAGTTTTGTTTTAAAACTATAGAGAAAAATATATGTGGAAAATAGAATCCAATAAAAGCCACTCTCATTTGGGGATTTTTCTTTTTCCTCCAGAAAATCTGTCAAATTAAAAATTTACTCCTGCAGGGAACTACACTCTTCAGTCAAAACCATGTGGGCAAAAATCTCTGCTTGTCCTACAAATATGGCAATTTTCATTTCTGATCTAAACCTGTGACAAAAGATAAATCTCCTTTGTAAAGCCTCTGTTTGAAAATTATTACATTTCAGAACTTTTGTTTTCCTTTCCAAGACAATTTTTCTCCTCCAGACCTCTGAGACCTATTGGGCTGGTACCTCCCAATAATTCACCCAGATGCTGAGCTGAAGTATAATTCAGTTAGATATTTGGTTTTCTGGGTTATTTTTCTGCTGGATGGATTTCCCTGGCTGCTTCATCAGGTCGTCACAGAAGTTGCCCTGCATACAATGTACAGCCAGACAGAGTGGCTTAGGACTGGATAGGTTGTTCAATGAAGTCAACTAAAGCCTCTTCCCTGCCTGGGTCTGCAGCTTCTGATGCCTTTCTGCCTATCTCAGTAATGTGATAGCAATGAGAACTTCTGGAAGTCTCCCATCCTGAAATACTAGCCTTAATACTACATGTGATGGGGAAACACTGCCGTAAGCTTATAGAAAACAGCCAATGTACGTGAAAACACTCCTATTTTTACAGAGGCACATGTCCTTCAGCAAGTTGACAAAACTGCATGTCATCTAATAAACTTGTTTTAGAGAGCACAGCATAAGAGAGACTGACCATGACGTGACCACCAGCAGTCTAGGAAAGAGGGCAAAGTCACTGAAATGTTCATTCAGGTGAATGGCAATCCCTAAATTGTTTCTTCAACTGCTGTTTCCACATCTAATTACCTACACCTACCTCATCTATCAAACCCGCCTGCATTTACACCAAGGAACGGATTCTACAACAGGTGTGACATGAAGAAATATATGACAGTATTGGGAAAACTGTTATAACTAATAGTAAAAGTGAGGCTGCTTTGCAGCTTTGCGGTACTGCTGTCTTTGTCCAGTAACAGTAATTCCTCCAATGTGACATTTTAACTACATAATCTAGGAGTATCATGTTTGAAAACAAATTTGACTGCATGGAACAACTTAGTGTGCGAACTTCAAAAGACCAGAAGGCTGCAACTGTTCTCATCCGAACAGCTTCTCTCCCCTGGCTGACATGAGCTGAGATTAGAAATGTCGTATCGTATGGCATCCTTAGATGCAAAGAACTTAAATTTCGCTGACCACATTTCATAGAAAACTTCATAATTCCATGAGAAACTAAAGCATTTCCCTTGAAATGTTTTGCTGCAAATTTTGTTCCCAATTTTTTACCAGATAAAATTATGGTAGTAAATTAGCATAGCTCTAATATTTTCTGCAGACCGCAGTGTTTGATCCCAAAAGCATTAACAACAATAACATGTTGGTGGCTTTCTTAAGGGCTTGACTGGAAATGAGTCAAAAGCAACAAGCTCTGGCAAATTCCCAAGCCCTGGTTAATTTTTTAGTAAAGTAGCAGCACTACTGTAGCAAACTTCTATGGTCTTCCTTTCAAAATTACTTCTAAATGAAACAGAACTGAATTTACACTTAATGTCTCATTTACATTTCTAGAGACAGAAGAAGAGTGTGCTTTTCTCCCCAGTAAATTTATGTTCAAAATGGAAAAAAAATTACAGGATTTTAATGCTCCTACCCAAATGGACTCCTGTTGTCAGCACATGGGAAGTGATATTTCATGGTTCAAAATTTACATCCTATGTTATGCCTGTCCTAACTGCTATGGTCTGGCAGCCCTTTTTATTTACTCTAGACTAATTCTGTATTATTACACAGAGCTATTCGAATTGTGGGAAACAAAGATTCCAGCCCAGACTTTTCTAAAATGCCCTTGTTTTCCTCCAGAATGTTTATACTATCCAGGTTAATGTGAGGAAGTTTACTTGGGAAAAAGAACCTTAACCACTGCACCATGGAAAATAACACACTTATAAAGAGGTCATTTTTCACGTAGAGGTTTGACCTTGTAATCAACGGAAAAATTCCTTTTGAGTAGATCAAAGCAAGATTTAGTTTTAAAGTAGTCTTTCCTCCATCAGTCATGCTAACACCTCCCAGACTGCTGCTGGTCTAGCAGCACAGAACAGTGTTAAAGTGATACTATGTGTATATAATAGGCCCATTGAAAATGAAACTAGTTTAGTATTTGAAAACACACTATTAATGTTTAAAGGTAATGTTACTAATTCACACATATGCATGAAATGTTAAATGTGGACAAACATGCTGACAAAAAAACATTCTTAAAAACAGAACAGAAGATCTTGCACTCCAGACTTGTAAACCACAGATTGCACACATTTTTATTTCATGTGGAGGAAACATGTTCTCTGATTGTAGGTCATAAGGATTTTTTTTGCCATCATTACAAATTTTACAGACAATACAGCTGGACTAGATGCCACATCAGTTTGGTCTTACTTACATAGCCCATTCTGCATAAAATGGGTCAATCTGCAGTCAGATTGTAATATTTAAAGGGAATTTCAATGAATCACATTCAAGAAGGATGCTGCTGTCAAGACATTTTTATTCATGTGAAGTAGCACTCGCTGCTCTGTCTCCGTAGTCGATCATAAATCTCTTATAGAAAAAGAACCCTTCCCATGAGAGACAGAGCAGATACAAACAGGAAAAAATGGTGAAATAAGATGGCAAAGAACAATTTTTTTTGTATCCTGAAGATACACAAGCTTTTCCGTGATATGGCAACATTATTTTTCAGAAGCTTCTCTAATCACTTTTACAGATCATCTACTGTTCCAAAAACACAGTTGGATCTCTTCCTATCAAAACTCCAGTCCTAAGTGCATGCCCTGGGTGTGTCACCTTGAATACACCACAACAACAGCTAGTTTCAAGACCACCTTTAGGACTTCTTCCATGATAGGCATTGTTTCTGTTGGGACTTCTGCCACCATTGTGCTTAACCATTCTTGGTGTACCAAGGATGGAAAAAGTGCTTGCTAAATTGAAGATAACAGTCAAAACAACCTTAATGACAAAATAACACTACTGCAATTAGAAACCTAGCATGGTTCTGACCTCACAGGAGCATGTCAAGTTTAATTCCGTTCCAAAAGTTAACACTATTTAACAGAATTACATGTGTCAGAACTAAAGATGCTATCAGTGAAACCAGAATCAGCGCTGTTGCATCTCTTCTATATTAACACAGCAAATTCACTCTCGCTACATTATTTCACAGATGGTTTATGTTTACAAAATGTTTCTCATCTTTTTTTACCATGTATTTCAAAGAGATGCTTTCCTAAAAAATATTAAAAATATTGAAATACCCTTCTCACTTATCCCAAAAGGAAAAAAAGAAAATAGACTTGTATGTGTTGTGGATGGTCCAGAGATATTTTAAAACATTCAGCTGGGAAAAACACAAATTATATTAAGCTGCAAGATTATATAAAAATGGGAATCTGTCCAGGAAAATGACGTTCTAGGTAAAGTAAATATGTGTATTTATAGGCTTCAGAGCTCTGAGTTATTTCCCAGTTTTACAGGCTGGATATTAGAGTGTTTAATGTAGGTTTTCAAAACAAGATAATCCTAGAAGATAGAGTTAACAAATGTACAAGTTCTTTGCTACTACTCCAAATACTAAAAATATTATTAAAAATATAAAGCTCATACTATTTTGCTTCCTTTTACATAAGTGGACTAAAAGGAATGGTATTTACAAAATACTCTTTTAAGCGTTTCATTTATAAAAGTGAGTCATATGTTTCCAATATCTGGTATCCTGACAGGTCTAAAAGCATTTCCCAATCCTGGGAAAACTGCAAAGCACTTAAGAGACAGTGCAAGAAAACTTGCACCATGTTTTACAACATCTGACTATGCCTTTTTAGCCAAGTTTTCCTACAAAAATTAAAGAATCTGACACCACACAGTTAAAATCCTGACCTCCAAGCAGGTCCATCTGCTGTGAGAAACTGAAGGAGCAGGAACTGCAGTGTCCTGGCCCTATAAATCTCGTGAATATTAACCTCCAGACCCATGAAGCACCATCTACTCACCTTCAAGAAAACTTTAAAACCACTGCTTAGAACTCTGGAATACAACAAAGTAGGGACTTACAAACAACAAATGTTCCTACTTAGTGCCACTTACTGATAAACAGTAACTGATGTGAAGAGGTGTATAAATTAAAAAAAAAAAAAAAAGAATCTATTGTCCTTTCACCACTAATGGCTTTCCAAACTCTCTTTCTTATATCTAAGTGATCTGTATTTTATTTGAACTTGTTATGAGATTGATTGAACAGAACAGTCCATCTTCAGCACTGTATAAACCCAAATGGTGCTAATGAGGCAATGAAAAAACAATTTTCATGTTTTCTTCACAGACCCTGCAATTAATTATTACTGAGTCCTGCATAACCCAAAATAAATATGGACTTCTAATCTAAAACTCTAATAAAGAGTTTATTTTTTCATCAGTATTCATAGTGAAAAGACAATTAAAATTAACGTAGTATGCTTGCAATGTTTTAAAGCATGAAAGAAGCAGTAACTTAAGGTAAATTTCAAAGGAAGCATTCTTTATAATAAATTAGCTGTGGGCTGGGAAAGGGAAATACTAAGCAAGCTCACAGCAGCTCCACAAAACAGGACAGATGACTCACATGGGACTGAATATCACCACTGCAATACACAGCTATGTATATGCAATAAAATCCATAACCCACTTGTTAGCTACCTGAACTTTTCTTCAGTTCCTGGAAAGAGAATTGGATAAGAAAGGAACAGTAAAGCCAGTAATTTTATGGGATAAATCCCAAAGGCATTAATTGGATAAAAAAAATATAAAAAATGAAGCCCTAGGCACATCCAAGCCTACACTTAGATGTTTAAAAGGAGTCTGGCATTAAGTCTCTCTTGCAATTTGCCCTTGTTAAGAAACACCACAAATAACTGGAAGGTCTTCCACTTGCTTCAACTACACACCACCTAACTGAAATACCACATTTCTACATATCTTTGACTCTTATCTCGTGTTTAGTTTGCATTTTTAAAGCCTGGGTAACATTGTACTTATGTAAGCATAATATGCCAAAACACATGAACATACCTATAAATATTGATATGTATATGTACCTACATAAACAAATATTATTTCTCCAAATAATTTACATTTTAAAGTGATAATTATCCAACTTCCCTCCTAGCAGAAGTGAATCTGTTAACACTGTAAATAGATTGGTATTGGACTATTGTACTGTTTAACATGGTTTTAAAGGGTTGCCCCAGATATACTAGTAATTACAGTCAGCTGAAAAATTAGGAAACATGACATTTTCCAGAATGATTATGAAGAAGTAAAATGAGTGTCTCATAAAGAGCCATATGCATTTAAGGAAGTTTTGTTGTTGTTTCATGAAAGCAGGAAAGATGGGAGTTGAGTACCACTCATCACAACAGGGCCATTGGGAAAATGATGGAGGCTCTGGGGTACAGGTAGTGTTCTGCTCCATCCCAAGGCTATATAGAGTGGACCCGGAAGTTACAAAGAAGAAATCGATTAATGCCTGGCTCCGAGCCTGGTGTGAGGAAAGGGGTTTTGGCTTCTTTGATCATGGGGTGGCTCATGCACCCTCTGACATTGTTTCTAAGACAACTGTTGAGTGTTGCTGAGACACGTGGGTCTCCTAGCGGGGCTAAGGCCCTTGCTAAAAACTTATCTAAGCTCATAAATCGAGCTTTAAACTAGATGTGGAGGAGGAAGGGATTGAGACCGGGCTAGGTAAGAGCCTTTCTGTCTAGAAAGCTGCCTGGAGGAGAAAGACCTGGGGGTGCTGGTTGACAGCCGACTGAACATGAGCCAGCAGTGTGCCCAGGTGGCACACTGGCTTATATCAGAAACAGTGTGACCAGCAGGTCCAGGGAGGTTATTCTCCCTCTGTACTTACATGCCACCAGCCTCAGACCTATAAGTTATAAGAATATCAACACCTCTTAAAAGATTAGTGTTGCAACTTCTAAAAACAGTTGTTCATTACAGCTTTTATGCTTATTTTTCTAGGTTTCTGAAAGGATAAACCATATATGAATTATTATTATTGTACCTAAGCATTGCACTAAGCAACAGTAATTGGCCAAAACCTTCATCTTTACAGGATTTGTTAACAAATGTAAATTGTGTTTTGTCATATTAGTAACCAGAAAAAAAATCTTTGACAAGGTGACATTCTGAACTCAGTAAGCAAACACAGTAAGTGGAGCCGGTGTCTTTATTCTGCAACTACAAATGTTTTCTATTACCTGCATTGTTTAATAGGTTTCGCTATACCAGAAATTCCTGGGAAACAACATGAGTTTAAAAAAATAAATCTAATTCTGTCTTCCCCCCAAAAAAATTAGTACATATCCTTAAAAGCAGAGTTAAGTAGATTTTCTATTATATTATTTAATTTTATAAGTTTACTTACTGTTTTGGAATATAACTGCAAATCAAATTAATCAGAATATCACATCCTATCATTGCATTTGTAGGTATCTAAATTCTAGTGAAAATGAGGGCAAAACATTCTTAAATGCATAAATGAATAAAATCATCTACCTCCTCTGACTTAACTAGTTGACCTACAACAATCCTCATCTACTTAACTACCGGGAATGTCTTTGAAAATTCACCCAGTAAACATGTATTCTTAAATCATCTGCATCTTACTGGAAAAGTCATACTGAGTAACTAAAGTCTGACCTGACACTAACCTTTACCGATATGATACAAAAATTTCTGTGCCTGTTCAGTTTTCTAATGGCAAATGACTGACCTGCAATTCATTTCACTCCTCCAAATTGCACACGGTTTTCACTGAACTCAATCTGAAACTGAAGAAAGAAGTTTTCCACTTGCTTTGCACTAGGATAATTTCTCAACCCTCCATGTTTCACCATTTTAACTTTAACAGGGCAGCTACAGAAAACAAATTATGACGAGTCAACTAGCCTGGAGTCTTGGTAGGTGTTAATTTGTCAAGTCTGATGGAGGACAACAAAAATTTCCTTCCACACAGGATAAGGGATTGATTTCTGCTCTTCCATTTTTGCATTTCCACACCACTGGGTCTATGCAAAGTTTGTCCTGCTCAGCAGGTTCCCCAGACCTGGAGTCTTGGCATTTAAGAGTATGAGTGGACAGCACATGTCAACCTAATCCACAAAAAGAGGGCAAAAAAGAACAAAAGTAGGAAGATGCCTTAATTCTACATCAAGCACTGAGCACTAGGATAATAAGACTACTACTTGCTTTCTGCAACCCATGCCAAGGTACAGCCAGCAAAGGATACATGGCTCTTGGGGCACAAAATGCCTGTTCTGAAGCTGTGCAAGTTTCAATACAGATTTTGTTTTCTAGAACCAAATAAAAAGTTGTTTGACCTCTAAGTAGTCACTTTTTGCAAACACATTGTTTTCAACTTCTATTCAAACGTTTCCACACTCATCAAGCTATGCATTTTTGTGGAGACTTCTAGCATAGAAACAGAAGGAAGATAAAGACTGCAGTTGACTGGTTGTGTCATTTCATTTCCCAAAAACAGATCCTCCATGTACCTCTATGGCAATAATGTTAATTTATCCTACAGTCTTGTGATGAGGTATTTTAATGTATTTCTTGAGATATTTGAGTTCTCATTCCTTTTCTTGGCAATATATTCAGAACTGTCACAAGTTTGAGCACCTAACCTGACCTAAATTCAGACTTAGGGATTCATGGGAAAACCCTATACGCATTTAATCAAACACTGAGGAATACTGTTGGGAAATACAGGATAAATGACTATGTACACATTCCCTGATGAAAACACTGCTCTAGTTCCCACATATTGTCCTGGAGCTGTTTCAAGAAGACATCCATGCTAATGCTGCAGTTAGTGACACAATTAAACCTTGAGAACTGCTGAATGGAGTGCTTGGAATTTTACATATATTGGCTGTTCAGCTCAGGCAGATGTGACACTGGTTTGCAGAAGAGCTCGTATTTATATGACAGAAGCCCCTTCAGAAAACATGCATCAGCAATATTGATTTAGAAACAGAGGGCTTTTAATTGCTTTGGGCTTTAAGCATTTTGATTTTAGTTCCGTAGCAAAACCAAGCCATATATCCATCAAGCCAACAAAACTGACATTCAGTAAAATTTCAGAGTAAATACTGTAATTTTTCCATGAGCTTAGTGCCTCAATGTAAAGGTTGCCTAATGTGTAGGGGGAGAAAAAAACCCCTGTTGTTTAGGTATGCTCTGTTGTAAAAGTGGACCAAAAGAACACAAAATCTAACTTTCCCAAGAATACCACTCTGGAACACTTAAAAAGCTAATTTGTATGGATCTTTTTCAGAAAAACTGTGGCTTCACAAGAATTTTGAAAAATGAAATAGCACAGAGACTTGAAATCATCACTCTGACTCAGATTTTGTTTTGGTAACAAAAACACCACTGTCACAAGACGATTAAAATCAACTAGTTGGTCTCCCAAACTCCGTACTTAAGGACTTCATTCAATGTCACTTTTGATTGAAGAAGCTACAGAAGACATGAGTTTTCATGCTTCTGGTAGAGCCTAGCTTTTCAATTCAGAATTTAACTTATATGAATGTACTTTTTTTTAAGAATTACTTGTTTTCATTACTTCAGTTTATTCAGTTCTGTTTTCTTTTCACTTCTATCAATATTAAATACAAATTTACCCACTGGCATTTGAGAATCACCCAGCAAACACACCACTCTGCAATGCTGATTCACAGCTTCTGCAATGACTTCAGAGAAAACAAAAATATGATCAGAAAAGATGAAAAAATAAAGCCCAACAACTTATGTGTCAAATTTTGTACTGAACTATTCAGAGGACTTTCTGCCTCACAGAAATGCTTAAGTTGTTTTAAAATCAACCACACTAACAGTGCAAAGCTTCGCTTCTTTTTTAAACAGCCAGAGACTGTTGACTTTAATGATCACTCCTCCAGTTCAATTATTAGTGATTCAAATGATTCAACCAAGCATGCCACAACACTGTACTATATCTTCCCATTGTTTCCTAAATGTTTTAACAGTTCTAACAAAGCCTGTGCAAGAAATCTGTGTTTGTTTACATAAAGTAAAACATCTAACCTCTTCTACAACATCATATAAGTGCACCACAGCACCTCACAGTTCCTAAACCAACAAGTATTTAGTGGTTACCAGCTGGCCCTGTACCATTGGCTAATCCAGCACAACCAGTCCGTTCCAGTGAGATATACAGGGGGCTGTTCGCTGGTTTCTAAATTCTAGGATGCACTACTTATTAAGATAAATCCTGCTGCATGAATACTCTGTTGCAAACAGGTTTTGCATAAGGAGATACAGTAGCATTTGCACATCAAATGCAGATCACGTTCCATTCTTCTGTTTGGGTGCTACTGTGGTACAGTTTGCTTGCAAAACGCTATCTTCTCTATGCATTAACAATAGACCCTAGCTGCTGGGATGCTACAAGACAGAAATGTTTCTCAGTTGAAAGACAGAAAGGGTATGCAGCAGCTTCCTGAATTTTCACAGATGAACTTTAGCAAAATACTTAACATCTTCCCATTGCATTTCTCCCCTATATTAAATGAATAATACTTCTCACAGGCTGTAGCTATCTTCAGTATTCTATCAGGTGTGTGTAAAATCTTAGAGATAAGATGCATCAGGAATTATGACTGGATTCTGACAATCTGCAGCCTGATGTTGTACTAGAAGATGAAACTTTATATTTTCTCATATGGATTAATTTTAAACATAAATTCTGTTCAGTGGGTAATCTGGACAAAAGTGGACCATAAATACTCAAAAGCATGATGGTAAAGGGATGGCATGCCAGGAAAGAGTGAATGTTTTTTATTATTATATTTTATTATAATTTTCACAGAAAATTATGTATGTATCACTTTTTATTTTTACTAAGTCACTTAACTTACACGTTATATAAAATATATCAAACCATAAGAATTCAAAACAGATCAGTGTTTAGATAAGGTATGTAAGAAAAATAAACTTACACAGTTAACTTACCATGCAAAATTGTGGCATTCACTTAAGAGTCACCCTATGTAATCCATAGAACTGTATTTGCAAAGTACAGTTATAAACTATCAGGGATCACTGGAACAGTGAACGTTTGCTGAACCAGAACTAGAGACTCTCCATATTTGGTGATGCTAAAGACTCAGACAGACAAAACTCATTGCTGAGATCTGATCTAGTGCTGGTAACCGTCCTAGTTGGAAGAGACTGGACTAGATGACCTCCAGAGGTCCCTTCCAACCAAAATTTCTGTGATTCTCTGATTTCATGGTATTGGGTAATATTACCTCATTCTTAATGAATGGATTCATGGAAAAAATAAAATGTCACAGTCAAAAAAATCTCACAGTCAAGAGCAGTCCTTCGACTTCAAAAATTGTACTGGGGTAATGGCAAGACATCTACGTTGGCATATTACAATTGGCCAAAGTCAGATGGGAGAGAGGAGCATTAGAGAAGAAGGTGTCCAGTTAAAAGACTACTTTCTCCACGCTGGATTACCTACTTCTCCTGTAAAACACATGGTAACAACAGATCGCATTAACTATTTCTTCTAACCACGTGAAGGCTTACAAAGTAAGATTACAATTCTGTACTTATGTCTTTTTAAAAAACATTCTCTGTACTTTTGCTAAGTAGAAATACTACCACATTTATTTTCTTTGCACTTCTAATTCCAATCTTTTTTGTGCAATCCCAGAATTCATCAAGTTTTAAGTGAAGACAGTAATAATCTTCTTGGAAAAATGTTAAACTGCCAGATAAGCAAGGGTTGGACAGAAGGTATCATGTTCAAGAGAAGACATCAAAAACTCATACATATGTACTTTTTAAATTTCAAGAAAAGCACATCACTGAAATCTCACACTAGTTTTAGATAAAGTTTACTAGCTAAAAATGCATTTTTATTCCATCAGAATTCATACCAAGAGATCATAGAAACACAGAATCATAGAATAGTGTGGGTTAGAAGAGACCTTAAAGATCATCTAGTTCCAACCTCCTGCCATTGTCAGGGACATATCCCACTAGATCAGGCTGCCCAAGGCCCCATGCAACCTGGTTTTGAACACCACCAGGGATGGGGCAGCCACACCTTCCCTGGGCAACCTCTGCTGGTGACTCACCTCTTTCATGGTGAAGAAACTCTTCCCTATGTCTAGTCTAATGTCTTATCCGTCCTTCTCCAGTTTATACCCAGTGACCTGTTGCACAGTTCATCTCGTTGGTCTGACTCAAGGAAGGGTTTCTGTGGTTTCTGGGACAATTCACCCACTCCTTACTTCTGCCATATACTTTGTATGATGCAGGGAACTGCAGGGATCAAGGTGATCCACACTACAGCTCCTGGTAATCAGTAGAGATGAAAACAAGGCCAGTCTTTGCAGCATTAAGAAAGGTCTCAAGCAGGACAAAACATGACAAGAGCCATGCTGGTCCTGTCAGCTGCCAGTGTGGACTCACCAGTACCAAGGAGCTGCCCCTGCCCTGACAGGTACCCCATCCCTGCAGCGAGGCGCCCACACGGCATGGGCACGAGCACGTCACTGTCACACAAATGGCACAGACACAGGAAGGCCACACGCATGGCACAGACACACACTGCATGGACACGATAGTTGTACTCGATGAACCTGGGGGTCTTTTCCAACCTACTGATTCTGTGTTTCTGTGACACACGCATGGCACGTTTACACGAACAGCACAGAGACACGCATGGGACAGACACGTGCACAGAGTGGACAAGACAGGGACACGCAGGGCAGCGACACACGCAGGGCAGGGACACACGCGCACTTACTTGATGTCCTCCCAGACGGCAGGGCCGTAGTTGCGGATGACGAGCAGCTCCAGGGCGTGATTGACGAACCCGTACTGCGGGGCAGGGCGAGGCTGGCACCGGGCGGGGAGCCCCTGCCGCCGCCCCACCGCATCCCAGCCCTTCCCACCCCACTGCATCTCATCCCGTTCCACCCCATCCCATCCCATTCAATTCCGACACATCCCGTTCCACTTCACCGCATCCAGTCCCACCGCATCTAATCCTATTACACCCAATCCCACCTCATCCCATCCTATCCCACCGCAGCCCACCCCACCTCATCCCATTCCTACCCCACCTCGTCCCATCGCTCCCCACCCCACGCCTCCCATCCCGGTGTCGCTCACCCCGGAGGGGATCAACCTCTCCGAAACCCGTCTCCCTCCAAACAAAGGGCTGGGGCCCGCCTCTCCTCCCGGTTCCCTCTTTCCATGCCGATCTGGCCTCCTCTCTCCCACCGCGGGCCCGACCAGACCCCACGTCCTCCGCCAGCCCTGCTCACCATGATGCCGCCGCCGCCGCCACGGACCGCAAGCTCGGTCCCGACCGCCCCCACCGCCTCCCCCAGTCGCCGCGGCCCCGACTGGCATCCGCGGGCAGCCAATGGCGGGCGCTGCCGTAGCAGCCAATGGCGGGAGGGGCCGCTGCCGTCGCAGCCAATGGCGAGGGCTCTGCCCGGCTCGGGGGCTGCGGGGGTCGCTGTGGGACCGGGCCGAGGGGCGGGATATAGAACCATGGGATGTCCTGAGGTGGAAGGGGTCTTCAAGGATCGTTGATTCTGACTCCTGTCCCTGCAAGAGGGCAATCCCAGCGTGCACACCATGGGGCTGACGGCGTTGGCCGAGTGCTTCTGGAATAGAGTCATAGAATCATAGAATCACCGGGTTGGAAAAGACCCACAGGATCATCGAGTCCAACCATTCCTGTCTGCCACTAAACCATGTCCCTGAACACCTGGTCTACCCTTCTTTTAAACCCCTCCAGGGATGGTGACTCAACCACCTCCTTGGGCAGTCTGTTCCAGTGCCCAATGGCCCTTTCCATGATTTTTTTTTTCCTTATGTCCAACCTAAACCTTTCAGTGAAGTCAGGCTCTGCACCATGACTGCTTCCCTTGACTGATTTTCCAAATGTTTTTCTCCAGCTGGAATCATTGGGACTTACGTGACACTGAGAGCATTAATGGAGTTAACTGGCAGGTTCACAGTGGTTCAGGAGGGCGATGTGTGCCCTGGTGTCAGTGCCCTTTGCACTGCCTTCACAGGAACGGAAATGCTCCTGTAGGTTTTTTTGTATCCCAATGCCTGGGATCAATAACCTGCTACATGTGGGTTCTTGAACACGTTCTCCAAGTAAGGTATAACCCTTACAATAAGTGGTTTTCAGCAGAGGATTGCTGACAACATGCCTAGGACAGTTCAGAAATAACATGCTGTGATCATATATTACCCTATGAGGTCTGCCACAAAATAACCCCAAGACTAACCCTATAGCTCAGGAGCCAAGAATGGGAGTGGAGAGACAGACAGCTATAGAACGTATTCTATTTGCAGTTTCAATACAAGATGGGGGATGATGTGATTGAGAGCTGCCCTGCAGAGAAGGGCTTGGGGGTGCTGGTCAATGAGAAGCTCAAGATGAGTCGGCAACGTGCACTTGCAGCCCAGAAGGCCAATTATATCCTGCGCTGCATCAAAAGAAGCGTGGCCAGCAGGTTGAGGGAGGTGGGTCTGCCCCTCTGTTCCTATTTTGTGAGACCTCACCTGGAGTACTGTGTCCAGTTCTGGAATCTGCAACATAAGAAGGATATGGAGCTATTGGAACAGGTCCAGAGGAGAGCTACAAGGATCATCAGCCTGATCTAGTGGGATGTGTACCTGCCCATGGCAGAGGGTTGGAACTACGTGATCTTTAAGGTCCCTTCCAACCGAAACTACTCTATGATTCTATGAAACCCTGCTTGTAAGTCACATAGGCATAATAATCAATTCTGCTTAGTTTAACACATTCCAAGTCTACTGCGAAAACCAATTCTGGAATTTTAGAAAGATGACCAAGAACAAAAGTTGCAATACAACCAGTTAAAACCATACAAGTAATATGCTGATTTTGAAGGGAGGAAAGAAAATGTTTAGAAAAAATAACCAAACTACTGGTTAAAGATAGCCATGTAGAAAAAACAAACAAAAACTGAAGAGATGCAAATCTCTAAGTATCTCTTCAGTTCCTAGAAAACTGGCAACAGAGATGATGTCGTAAATCATAATGTTGTAACCAGACAAAAGGAGATTTTTTTCCTGTAGCTGAGGAGGGTTCAACTTGTCACCAGTTATCTAGGATTTGAGCACATCTGGTCACCATCTACTCTTCCTTTTTGGTAGGAAGGAAGGTTTGGGAAAATGGGAAAATATAACCAACAATACAAACATAGTTTGTAATCATTTTGTGGCTACTGAATCTACACTAATACATTATCTAAGTGAACACTTGGGAGCTTCATTCTCTAATGCTCTATAGCCTCCCTTTTCACACACCTATAAAATAGTTTTCAGGATACAAAATATCAATGAAGTCCTGCCAGCACAGCTCGCAGGCCGGAAACAAGACTGGACTGAAAATCACTGGTAACAACATCCCCGTTCTTCTTAAGTGTCAAGGGAGATCGTTTGCTCAGTCTGTATATGGGGTAAACCTTCAGACTCATAAAATGATACTATAGAGATTACCTAAAATTCTTTTTGGATATGGTTTTCAGAAAATAGATAATTTGTGTAGTTTGTGTACCCGAGTGACACTTTTTAAAAAGTGCTAATACCTGCAAAGGTTAAAATTGCTTTAGACAATTGTGCAATTGCCTTTCTTCTGATATGATTCAGGCTTGGTAGGTTGCACTTGCAGACTCTTCTTACAATTAAGCCATTGTAACACAAGCCGAAGTTCTAGCATCTGAGGTGACATTTGTAAGTGTGAAGTGAAACCAGCATGGACAGAGTAAAAGCAGATAATGATGAATTTAGTTTTCTATACCAGTGATCCCCTTTTAAAAGTCTACAAGATGCTGGATTAAAGAATTCAATAAAGTAATTTGCTGAGAGGGACCAGCCGCCATTCCAGATGACTGTTGAATCAAGACTGTCTGGTAGGTCTCAGGCAAGATTTAGTTTCAGCTGAAGGAAAGGCTCCAAATCAAGAAGATAAAATAAATGGCAGACTAAGCTGTTAATACTGGAGTATGTTTTCAAGGCCCGACGCTGTCAGTATCAGGACTCTTAGGTCAGATGCCTTAAGCACATCACATACTCATTTAGACTGTGTGATGCATATGCGTAAAGCCTGCAACTTATTCATTACAGAACAAAATCTTATTCCCATTTGGGGACTCTCATGCACTAGGTGCAGCTCCTGAACTGCTGCACAGCTGCTTTTTTATATTCAGGAGCATAATGCTAGCTGTAGCACTAGCTACAAGTGAGACGTGCATGGGATGGAATGCTGATGTGAAAGAAACCTTTTAGAAAATGTTGCATGTAACTGACATCCTACAAAGCAGCTTCTTCACTTTGTGTCCCTCTGAACATGTTTCTCAGAAGGAGTTTCCTGCAGTGACTATCACAAAGGCAAAAGAGTTTCAGTCAGTGGTGTACTTTTTAAGTGATGGTACACATGTTTTTTTCCTGATTTGAGATTATAACTTCATCTGGAAATTCTTATTGACAACCATGAAAGCAAAATGTAGCATGGGATCCTTTTAAGTATGATAAGGCAGCTGCTGAGACAGAAATTTGGGAAAAACACTAGCTAGCCAAAAACATCTACATTCAGCTCAATACGGTTTGTGTTAATATACATGCACTATAAAACAAAGAAAGTATTTTAATAAGTTTGATCTGAAAGATAATCTAATGCCAACCCCCCTGCCCTGAGCAGGGACATATCCCAATACATCAGGCTGCCCAAGGCCCCATCCAATCTGGCTTTGAACACCACCAGGGATGGGGCATCCACAAATTCCCTGGGCAACCTCTGCTGGTGCCTCACCACTCTCATGGTGAAGTAATTCTTCCTTATGTCTAGCCTAAACCTGCCCCTCTCCAGTTTATAGCCATTGCCCCTAGACCCATCACTACAAGCCTTTGTAAACAAAATATATGTCCATGTAAGGTGTTCCCTAACACCTGTTGCAGTCAGTGGAAAATCTCCTGTTGATTTTCATGGGCTTGTAGTCTAAAAGCCCCTAAGAACATTCTTTGTCTTGGTATTTCTTTGACAGGTTTTATTTGCTCTGAAAAAATCAGAAAAGTGGAAGTGTGTCTATGACTTAATCTGCCCCTTTTCACATCCTTGGGATGTTACTGCGTGTATTCCTCTAGGTTATTTCCCATTACATGCTGTGTGTGTACAGCAAGCTCATAGAAACATGGCATTTGTGTAATAGTGGCACAAGAATTTGTAACTTTGTACTGCTCAGAAAATGGGAAACAATTTCAGCACAGATCTTCAAAGAAAGCCTTATAAAGGGGCTGTAAAACAAAGTGCTCATTTCCATTTATATTAGAAAACCACTGGCTCAAATTTACTGTCAGCATAAAAAGTAGGCTGAAGCAGATGAGACACATGGCTTTATAAGGTTGTTTACTTTAGTTTAGATTCTTTCACAGTTTATTATTTCTTTGACTGGCTCTCCAACTTCATGTTCCAGCCCTGCTGCATATTTAACATTCAGATCCTATTGTTTGTGCACAGGAGAGTACTTTTCTTTAATTGTGGTGTCTGGATTTAGCAGAGGTACCAGAACCATTGATGATCTTCCATCTTTTATTTGTGCTTCAGTACAAGAACAGTGCTGAGAAACCTAAGATAGTGAGTTTTTTGCTTTGCAGAAAAGGACTGACAGTGAACTCATGCAAATGTGATTAGGAAATAAAATGAGGTGGGGAAAGGTTATATCTGATTATTTCCTTCATATGCAGTTGTGAGCAGCCATATCATCAAAGATGGCTTTAGAGATCTAAAGACTATTGTGGTACACATCTTGCAGTCTTTAGAGGTAAAAAAGAAAGCCCTGGCTTTCATTTCAGAAACAGCCTCAAAGTTAGATCTGGTTACTGCCAAGCTGACTTCTGATAAACTGGAGCAGGGCTTTGAAAGTAACAGAGTGCCTTGAACGCTGTATGGCAAATAGCCACAAAAATTATTGCTGTTTCAGGAAACAAAAACTCCCCTTCCACTGCTTTTGCAGAACAATGAGCACACATGAAAATAGTAGCAGCTAGAGTGGACTGCCAGGTTATAGGATGGGTGGGGCTTTAAAAGGGTGCCCCTTGCCAAGATTCAAGAGAAATTCCCCTTAATTCTCATGGCTTTCAGATGGAAATAATGATTCTGCCTCCTGTACTATCTATTCTAGCTGCTTCTGGAAAGAATGCAAAAGAAAATAATGGGAGAAATAAACTGGTGTGGGGGAAGGTCTGAATTCTACCTTTGTTTTTGCAGAGAAGTGATTTTGCTTTGATTTGCACAGTAGTTTTTTTGCTTTGATTTTGCACAGTATTTCAGAGAGAAGGAAAACATCAACTCCACGTTGGTTGCACTTCCTCTAAAAGCAGCAATGAAATTTTTTTTCCCAGCATCTCCCTGCAATTTTATCAGGTCTTGTCTGAATGAAATAATGAAATAAAATTAGCTGATTTTTTTTGCTATAGCTTTTACTAAAGCTATGTCACTGTTAAGACTCAAAGGACACACTTTATTTCAAGGGCCATTTACACTTCTTTGGCAAAGAAACTGCAGTATGATAAAAATGCATCTTCCATCACATAGCATAAATGTAAACAGGAATCAGCCCCACAGAATCTTTTGAACTAATAAAAACTTACATAATAATTAAGCTGTTTCTGGACGTAATATTAAGATATTATGGTTGGGCTCGATGATCCGGTGGGTCTTTTCCAACCTGGTGATTCTATGATTCTATATTTATATGAATAGCATTGCATAGTCTCTGAAGACTTTAACAATATCATAAAACATACTATACAAGGCATCAGCTTAGAGACAACTGTTTTATTTCTATGCAAAATCTCGCAATATTATATCAGATAAATTGTCTTTCTTTTTTTTATCTCAACCATTTGCTTATTGGATTTATCTGTTTCCTTTTTTCCCATTGCCTCTGATTTAAGTGAAAAGATTAGTTAAAAATAACTGTCCCTTTATTAAATACATATTAATTCAGCAAAACTCTTAAACAGAGGAACAACTTCAACAAGACCTAAATGCTTGTTATACCTAAAGCTAAGCATAGACTTGTGTGGCTTTTTGCAGAACACAAATACATTTTAAAACACTTTCTTGAATCATTGTCTTAAGATGTGCCTAAAGCCTATATACTTCACTGTGATACCAGTATATTGCTCTATGTGCACACTTAAACACCTTATCAGGATTCTTCTCTGAACTAAGGTTGAAGTCAACATGGGAATGCTTTGAACTTTTCAGAAAAAAAAGTTAGTGAAATAAAAAGCAATTCTACCCTAGCTGATAATGTAGCCTTGGATGTATTAAAAAAAGAGAAGAGTTATAAAAAATAGTGATGGAAGATTAATTTCAGGTGTAATAAGAACTTTGGCCAAGGGCACAATTTACTTTACAGAGACACACTCAGGAAAGTGTCAGGAACTGCCAATGTGAACATTCTCCTAAATGACAGATTTATATGAAATCTGGCTTTGAGAATGGGCATCACCCAGTCCAGCAACAGTTCTTTCTGAGGGACAAAAGGAAATTCACTCCTAAGAGTTCATTTCATTTGGCAGATACAAAGGAAGAAATCCTTTTTATTTAAAAGCCCATTTGTTTGCTAACATTCAACAGACAACATGGATGGATAGATTCCTTCTGACTTCAGTCATTACTGGCTTAATATCATGACCCTGATGAAGAGTCAGTAGTCAAATACTCCCACAATTTGAAAACCAGGAGCACCCACATATGACTGCTAGTAGCCTCTGGATCAGTTGCCAAGGTCTGCATAATTCTGTTTCCTTGAAACACTGCTATTAAAATATAACAGATGTGTTATTGTGCACGTGTTTGTATATAACTGCATGCAAGAAAGAGATGTGTGCATATCTATAATAGGTAGAGAGACTATCAGGCTCCATTTTCGTGTCACAAAATTATTGTTTCTATGCATCTTGGATGGATAAAGGAAACCTCAAGCAGGATTCAATGTTTCAAGTTTTGTCCATTTTGTCCAAATGCTCACAGCAATTCTGAATTAAAATATGCTTTTAATATATTCTTGGTGCTATTAACTTGTAAAGACTTTTCTCAAGGCTTTGATGGTATGTGTTCTGTACAAGTTTATGCTGCAAGACAGTAAGATAAAACACTGTACTGAGCTTCAGAATGAACCAGTGAAGTTCAGAATATGAGCAGAATGGCTCCCTTAGTCTAATGTAATTGCTCCCAGAATATATTCAGAGGGCAAAATCCAATTCAGTGGAAAGTAGCTTTTATGGCATGATATGCCAAAACTCAAAAATTTAAGAGGTCATAATAATAATAATAGTAATATCTGATACTACTGGAAATAATTATATATGTGTAAGCAATGCGTTCTCCATCCTGCAGTTGGGATCAAACTGTGCAGCACAGAGAAACTTTTGTGCAGATGGACTTGCTAGTTAGAGAGGCAGAATCTTAAACTCGGGATTTGTAACTTGCTCTTGTTCTGCCAGTTCTAGAGGCAGATCCTTGAGAGTTCTCCACTCATGTTCCACAATCCACAGTAGAAAAGCTTGTACTCTAGTAAAACTAATACTTCATACATGAGTTCATATGTTTTAAAGCATTTCTGTTCACCTGTAGATTCCCCTGGCAACTCTAAAGTGAGTACACCATAGGTATTTCAATGACATGTCATAACCACATAGCTGTCCTTGAATAATGATCATAGCTTTAAACTGGTGTACTTCTGTTCGACTTTATACAATCTGACTGGAATTTCCTTTCTAAGCAGACACTCCAAAGCATGTTTTAGTACACTTCTTTTAAAAAAAATCAAATTTAAATGACAACAAAACCTCCACATTTATTGCTCTAGTACATAATAGCAAGTAGATACTATTATTTTTTGTGAAGTATTTTAAAAAACCCAAGAACTAAAATATTATTTCATGATTACAGAGACTTTAGTATGTGATTGTACAGTGCTTTAATCTATACTCATTTTATACAGAAAATACAGTTCATGAAACAGTAAGCAGCAAACTCTTCTAAGTCTATGTGTATTAGCTACAATTAGTAGGCTGATCCAGAACATGCTGAGCACCCTCCACACAGCGACTCCAGCCAGTGGCAGAAGATGGTCAGCAGCTTCTAGGACAGGGCCTCAACAATGCACTGAAAGAAGTATGTGATAGCAATGACAATATTTTAATGGGTATTTTCTTATGACATCACTAAGAAAATATGTTTTAATAGTCATTGATAAGCACCAGCTCATAACACTGCATGTGGCTGCATCACTTGCACGTTACATTTCCTGACACACTGCATCTACTATACACCTAGAACTGTCAGCACAGAGAGAACGGAGAAAGTTGTTACGTAGCACTTAAAAATTACCACAGAGAAAATGTATTTTTTTAGTAGCATTTTCAACAGTGAACTTGCACTATTATTTCAGTGACTATGTCCCTTATGCAAAGGAAAAGTAAAAAGTAGTCAGTGACATACTTCCTGAAATTTTAATACTGGCTTTCAGGTGTTAACAATCTAAAGTGCTTCCATGTTTCATACATTCTAAAAAATTTTTAGTTTATACAAAAAAAATCAAAATATTTATAAACTTATTACATTGTGAATGTACAATTTAGTCTATTCCTGTTTCCTCACCCAAAAAATTGGCATTACTATCTTCCAAATCCTTCTTTTGAAACCAAGTCTGTGAGTTTGTTCCTTGAATATAAGCGTCCAGAAAATAGCAAATTCCAGGAATATCACTGGGAAAATTTGGTGGAAGTTCTTCTCTTGAGCGAGGTGTGAACACAAAACCTGGATATTCCTTTAACAACCTGGAACAAAAATGAAATATCCTGATTAAAAATTAATCAGTCACTAATTGTTACTACAAGTGCAGTAATTCAATAATTTTTCATGTATGGCAGGGCAGAATGTAGCAGGGCAGAATCTAATTCAATATGTTTTAACTAAGGAAATACTGAAAAGCTTATTTACTAAACTATTCAGATCCTCTTACAATTCTAATAATTTTGCATTTTCACACATGGGTCCGCTAAAGCCCACGGTCTATGTCTGAAACACACATTGCTGGTCTACAGGGATAAATACTGATGACTGGTATCTCAACTTTCAAACAATTATCGCAATACAGAGGAATCAAAGAAGAATCTTGCAAGATGCCCTAATTTAATCACTAAGTGCTTACAACTGGTGTAGGAATCAAAAAAAAACCCAACCCACTAAAAAAGGAGGTTAACACGTCATTGACTCTATCAAAAAACCAAACATACCACAACAATAATAACAATAGTTTACCCTTTAACCAAGCTGCCTACTTTTCTAGGTACTCAGAGAACTAACTACCTTTTTTATTTTTTTTTCAACAGTATACTCATTTCAAATATTCTCTTGAGATGAATATACAACTATGCAGAAACCTACTTAAGCCACAAAGAATAGGCAAGTCTTGTGTGGATAATGTGTCTAATTGTCTTAAGACCAGTGTAATTCAAAATTATTTTCCATATGGATATGGAAATAAAATCACTGTTAACCAGCACTGTTCTTCTGGCATATATGAGCTTGTGCAATGATAATGCTATCTCTGTATTTGTTCGAAAAGGTGACTTGCTGTGTCACTGTGCTCCTTTTATCTGTATCACTTATATGAGATAATGTAATGCTTGGTACCCTGTAAGTCACACAGCACGTGCTGCAGGGCATGTCAGGATCCTGTACCAAATTCTCTGTCTGATATTGGTCACAAGATCTTGCCACAAGGCATTATTGGCTACGAGGCAGTGGATTCAGGCTGGGTAGGAACAACTGGCTCTCCAGGCTACAGTGAGGGCAACAGAGCTTCTTTTAAAGGGGAAAAAATAATTTAAACACATATTTCTGCATATTTTAAGAAAAAGGAACAATTGATTCTATCAGCTCAATGGCACAAAATTAAGACATGGACCTGGAGTTCAGATGTAAACTGGTGTTACCATTGAATTCAAAACAATTTCCTATTATTTCCCTTGGCACCTCTAAGACACTGCTACTTGGCTATAAACATGTTGCAAGGTGATTTTTAAGTAAAGTTTAACACATAATACAAAGGGAGTATTAGGAAGACAAAGGAAAGACGCTGATTTTGCCACTGGAAAGCCTGCTAGCTGTCTGCATGATCACACATTACTAGATATGACTGATCTGAGTGAAAAAATAATACAGCCTAAGTTTTATACCAAAAGGTTTAAACTGAGTTGGGATCAAGACCTGTATAACACAGGCAAGGCTGATTCATTGCAACCTATTCATTCATCTTTCCTAACCAAAAGTGAATGAAGGTGTAGAGTGATGCTTAACAATTCTTCAGATAGGTTGTTATTTTCAAGGGCATCTGTGGCCAGACTGGTGTCCAGTTCACACTGAAAGCCATATAGCTCAAAGAGGAGCCAACTATAAGAAAGAAGAAAAAAAAAGAAGAAACCAAGAGGTATACAGCTGCAGGGTAGGAAGCAAAATATGCCCAGGTGGTCCATTTATTTAAAATGTAACATCTGAAAAATAAATATCAGCTGTTTCGTTTCACCCTTTTTCTAGTTGCTACTGGTTGCATTCTGACTAAAAATAGCCATTCATAAGCAGTCAGGTAAAAAAAAAAGGAAACTAAACAGCAGAATTTCACAGGGGAAAAGAAAAGAACAAGAAGATAATGAACTATTACAGCAACTAATTCAAGCGGACAATTTACAGATATGAAGCACTGTACCTGTAAGTTGTTGGGCTGACATTTATTTTTCTAGGTATACTACAAGATTCAAACTTATTGGCAAGGGTTACATTATTTCCGAAAAGGCAATAACGAGGCATTTTAACCCCAACAACTCCAGCAAAGACAGATCCAGAATGAAGACCAATGCGCATCTTTAAACAGAAGACAGAAAAAATCATTATTGGGTTACACTAAATTGTTAAAGTCACTTTTGTTTATAAATTATTCTTCTATTAAACAGAAGGAAATAATAAGTTACTAATATAAATTGACTTAGTACAGTCTCCCTGATATGTCTGTATTCTGATCATCACTGCTTATGGAGAAGAAACTAGCTGATGCTTAGCTTGCCTTGCATTTATAGCAAGTAATCCATCCTCTGATACAACTGTGGTAACACTGGTCTCTCTGGCAGTAAATTAATCTGGAAACATCTTAAATTACTATGACATCTGAATACTTTTCTGGCAGGAACTACATGACACAATGTTGTTAGGTTGGTGACCATTAATGACAGAACTTGCTGTTAAGGTCAGAAGACAAGTCTTAGCAACAGAAAAGGAAATACATACATGCTGTAGTTCCAATTGAACTTTATTGTCAAGGTCACACACAATAAAACCACAGAATTTTCATAATTGATCAAATTATTCAGAAGTTGACATGTTTTGATATCTCTTTTTTGTACCTCATGCTCAGTTTTTTGAGGTTGCTTAGCTGGTGCTGCTTTCTGTGTTAATTTCTGGATTTTTTTCTCTTATGTGCGTTATACCTATGTGGACATGTTTGTTTCAGAGTAGCACTTACACAATAATGGCATGATGTTGGGAAGCTTGTATATCTATCATGTGTGCTACTCTTTAAATATCTAAAGAATATGAAGAAGTCACAATTTCTGACTTTGAGTGGAAAAGCCTACAACAAAAGCAAAAAGTACTCACACAGCAAAGACGGCTGAAATACGTGAATTGATATAGATTTAAAGATAAGTGGTTTGCAGTCACACCTTTTTCTCTGACAATTTATATATAAAGTAACAGTAGACTGTGTGACATATTTGTTGCTTTGCAAAAGAAACAATGCTTTCATGAAGCATTTCCTTACAACAGATGCACGCTTTCATTAAAAACAGATCTTTTTTTTCTAAGAAGCTTCTACTAGGTGCCCATACACTGAATTTTTTTTCTCCCTATCTTAAAATTGCTTTTTAAAATGTAATAGCATTCCTCATTCAAAATTATAGAGGTTGTACTTGTCTGGAAATTATAAGCCTGTAATACTATTGTCAAGATGTTTCCCAATTTTTTAAGTATAATTTAATTTGATATTGTGAAATACAAAGAGAATGACATTTATTTATAAAATAATACTGTTCTCTATGATAAATGTGGAGCATATAATCCTCTTAATAACCATTTTTTGTCTTAGGATATAAATATTCCTTAATCTAAAATCAAAGAAGCCTAAAGTTTTCTAATGGAACAAGTAAATAAACGTTAAGTAAGATAAATGTTAAAAATATGCAAATGAAAGACATAGTGAACTGAGACACCCATGTTAAAAATAACAGGACCCCCATCTCAGTACAGCTGAACTTGGCAGAAGGTCCATATCATTTGTCATGCTCTCAGGCCTGCCTTTTTTTTTTCACAGTGAGAAGCAAACCTACATGAAAAATTCAGTAGATGTGTATGTCCTGACTGAAAGGAAGCCATAAATATAACTAACACTGAATCTTACAATTTCTTTGACAGTATTAACACTGTTGTCTTATGGTAGTGGTTCAGTGACTGTAAACTAAGAAGAGTAACAGAATCCTTTAAGAATGTGTGGATTAATGCAATCAGACAATCTTTAGTTATTCATATTTATATCTGTTCTCTCAAAAGGCTTAAGATATTCTCATTGGGTCTAATTTTGAGAGAGCATTAATCTCCTCACTAAAAATCAATAACAGAATATGCTGCGCTCCTGATAAATTTACTGCTACTGAGACAAAAACTGCAGCGTCTCAGCATGCACCTATTGATTCTGTTGCATTTAAGTCTTTTAGGTTGATTTTCAGATCTGTTTCATCTTTACCTCTCCACAGAACTCTCATTCATAGAACTAAGAACAAGAAACTTCTCCAGCCATATATTCTTGATTCCCCAGCTTGCCTGAGTTAATGCAATGATGTAAAATTTCCTTAAAGCAAAACCCCCCAAAGCAACTAAACAAACAAAAATGCCCACTTTAACCATATAAAATACAATAAAATATATCACCTTGATAGGCTCTCCATGGGGAGACACCACCTCATCTGACAGCTCCATCATCTTCAGGGCCATCAATGCTATTTGAACAGCATGCGTTTCACTCTCTTTGTGTAAACCTCCAGCGACACAGTAGGCATCTCCAATAGTCTCAACCTAAAACAGTCATATTTGTTCTTTACTGTTAGACTGCTTGACATATAAAAGAATAGTCTGTAGCTTCAATACCAATTCTGCCTACATCATAACTGAATCTTAATTGCCCTGCTAAATTACCTAAGTTCTGGGTAAATTCAGCAGCGTTATTCAAAAGGAAAAATTGCACAACTTTATTTATTGCTGGGCATGATGTGAAATTATTCTTCCTTGCTCACTGGCTGTCAGGCACTCATTGCTACATTAAACACCTATCTACTCCAGATCCACAATATTGTCACTGAAATAAATTTTTAAAATTAGCTCTTAAGTTTTGACCAGTTTCCCTCAGCTGATTGTGTTGACTTTTTTGTTTCATTTTGGTTTGCAATTTATCTTATTATATATATATTCCTTATAATGAAGGTTTAGGTCAAATTAATTTTTGGACTTCTGCTATCCTCTGTTTCATTTAGTCTTAATTTCCTTTCTTGCCCCAGAACTCCATAGAAATTCAATAAATTGTGTACCTTGTAGACATCTAGCTCTCCACACTGGTAATCAAAGCGAGTATAAAGCTCATTAAGCATGGTGATAACCTGCATAGGTGAGCATTGGGAACAGATGGCAGTGAATCCAACAATGTCAGAGAAAAGCATTGTAACGTTATTAAATTTCTTGGCTTGCACAACTTGTCCCTGCCACAGCTGCTGAGCAACCTCTCCAGGAAAAATTGAAAACAGAAGATCTACGGTCTTCTTCTTTTCTTCTTCAAGTGCTTGGTGGGCCTGCTCAAGAGTTGCTTTTAACTTTCCTAACCTCTTCTTCAGTCCATCTTGAGCTCTGGCCTGCTCTCCTATCAGAACAACATCTCTCAATGCATTGTGAATGGGGATATCTGAGAGGTACAATCCACGTCCCGTAAAATCTTCTAGTCTATCCACACAAGGAGATCCCAAGAATAAGATGGCACTGGATTCAAAAATATAGATCATTTGGCCTTTAAGATCCATCACCTAAAACAGTTAAAGAAACAAGAATTCATGCAAAACATGCATGGCAAAGGTTTAGAAGCAAGAAGATTCAGAGGAAATACATTTTGCTGAAATTCAGGAAAATCAGACTGGTCCATAGTCCTTACCTTTTCATTTAGCTTCTCAAGAGAAAACATGGGGTGCTAAATCATAGAGCCATCAAATAAGTTTATTTTGCTTAGCCTTCCAGTACAAGAGTTTAACCCCAACTTAAGGATAAACACCTAATTAAGTATGACTATCACTATCAGTTTTAGCTTAAGAAGAAAAAGAAAACAAAAAGAATTTTTGTGCATTTTCATCTCTTGATAAAACATTACTGACTATAGTGGCCTATGAATTTCTGCTAATAACTCTATTTCATACACCACTTTCTTTGTAAATTAAAGTGAGAAAATATGCTTCATTTTTACCATAGGATGTTCAGTACTCATGGTGATTAAAAATTAACGACATAAATGGCAGTAAACATTTTAATAATCTATAAAAGCAATATATTTATTGTGAAGTATTTTTATCTCCCTTCTGTATTCAATTGTGTAATGTGTAAGGTGCTCCAAATCTCTAACACTGCTTTGAAGATCTTTTTTGAAGAAAACCTGTTACTTGCTAATAGATATTTGCCTATATAAGTACATAAAAAAGCAAAGCAGTGTCTACTACCCCTGTAATCATTAAATTGTTGCCTAGTGAGATGAAGTAGCTAATCACTGTTGCATTTTTTCACACTTCATTAATAACTGGGTGAAAACTTTTTTTTACTGTTCTTCATTTAAATTCTTGGAGTGCTGAACTTGAACCAGTAATTCATGTGGATAGCCTCAGGTGTAAGTAAGCTAGAATTCAGCTGGGGCTCATGATGAATAAAAGCAGTCATTGAGTAATCACTGTTTCTTACTGGGACAGATCATGTGCCACAAATTCAGCAAAGTCAGTAAGTAAACCCATCAGCTGAAATGAAGTGGGACCTTTGGCAACTGCATGTGATGAAAGCATCAGAATATCAAAGACAACAAAATACCAAAGATACCAAAGTCTGAAAAGAGCACAGGAAATGTTTACTTCTTTCTCCAAATCCTAGAGCTGTTGTGGTTTTCCCTGTCACTGTCTTTGTGTTGGAGATGCCCTTATTCTCAGCACCATGGAGTGTCATTGGCTTTGTCTCAACTTACTGTGTTTATAGCAATATTCCAAATCATTTTTTTTAAGAAAATAAAGTTAACAGTCAGATTTTACTTGTGTAAAAGTCCTTGAACAGAATGTTGATCGAATATTTGCTTCAGAATCTGAATAAAGTTAGTGCCCTCTTTATTCGGTTGTATTGGATGTACTTTAAGAAAACAAATTCATCACAGACACAATGGTTAGGAAAAATCTCTTACCATGGATGATTTCATATCAGTATTATCCCATCTTCTGACTCGTACAGTAAACTGCATATTTAGCATTGTCATTATTCCACTAAAAGTGCAGCTTACTTTGGGGGTAAGAATTTCAAAATACTCTTCAAAATTGGGTTTAGCTTGAAATTCCCTCCTGGTCAAAAGTCTTCTTATCCCATTTCCAATTTGAAGAACTGACATATCCTTGTCAAACATAAAATGAAATGGGAAAGTCTTACAGAACATAGAGGCAGGAATCACAAGTGAAGACTGTGGTTTACACGGAGATAGAGAAGGTTTTGCACTTTTGACTTGTATAGAGTACAGCAAATAAGGCTGATTAGCAAACTCAGTGCAGTCATTATGGAAACAAGGAGGCATTAGCATCACTTCTACCTCAGTTTCATACAAAATATGAGCTGCTGCTTTAATAATACCAGGCAGAATAAGACTCGTGATTTTCTTAGGAAAGAAATAATACACATTTAAGAAGTCCTGATCTTTCTCCAGGCATAATATGGAGGCATCTTCCAGTCTGTCCTTTTTTCCTGCTTCTTGGCTGTGGCCACTCTGCTTCAGCAAAGTAGTGAAACTGTTCAAGAAGTCTTTAAGGGTTCCTCCAATAACCCCTAATATGTGTTCATCCTCTTCATAGCATATTTTGAATAGCTCTTCCCCAAGAGATTCCCGTAGAGACTCCACAGAAACACCTGCATGGAACCACATTTTAGTCAGAACTGCATACATGCTGCTGAATCTCAGGCTAACCTCCACTTTTATTCATGCTAGACCAAATCAAATTAGAAATATCCTTTCCTGATCCAGCACTGACACCTGAGGGTCCTCTCATTTAGGACTCCTGCTGTAATCAAAAACATACTCATGGTGCTTGGAAAACAGGGAGACAGTCTTTGTAGATGTAGACAGAATAAATGCACATTTTGGCACACGATACAAGACAATTCTTTTAGCTTGATATATATATATAGGTATGAAATAGGAATAAAATAAGAACTCAAATATTTAAAATAAAAAAAGAACGTAAGGCACATGCAACTGTAAGTAGTATGCCTGATCCAAAAAAATTAAATGACTCTAGAAATATTCGAGGGCACTGAAGCTAACTGGCACACAACAGCTCACATCTTTGCTGCTAAATTTGTTTTGACAGGATAGATGCATGTAGACTCACTGCTGCAAATGTTCCAACTCCCCAGCTGTTACTGGGAGTTATTTGGAAAAGTGTTATCTGTCACAGGCCAACTGTATGCCAAGATGAACCTAACAGTTTACGTGTAGAGAAGATCATGATTCAATTCCTGGAAATCATGTTAATTTACTATTACTGATGTAGCCAGAGATATCCATATTGTAAATCACAGCTGTTCTCTTCCAACTGGCTGTAGTCCTTCAGAAGATGAAAAGGATGAAACAGTTGTTCATGAATATAAACCTGCAACTTATTACTGAGTATGTATTACAACTCCCTCTAGATGTTGGGTTTGGGGGTTGATTATTCTATGCTAGCTCAGACTTGAGAAACTTGTTTCTTTAGCTCAAATTTTGACATTCTGAACTATTCCTTGCAGAGATCAGAGTTTAGCCTCTGTGTTGTCAGCATCACCACAACCCTGACATCGAGAAAATTATATCTTAGTAAATGTTACTTTATATTTGTAATCTACATATAATCTATGTATTTTACATATATGTGTTATTAAATAAGCTTACGTTACCTGCTGCATTAGCATGATCGCTGATTAGTTTTTCAAAATCTTCTCTATCCTCAGTTTTTCTGTAAAGGTCATAAAAATATAAATAAACCCCATGAAAAATCAAGATAACCATAGTAAAGTCAGTAAGTAACAGAAGTTACCTACTCTGTCTTTAATGTGTACAGATCAAGTTTTGCTGATCAAATAGGCAGTTTTTCATTAATTCAAAATAGAATCTTGGCAGGATCTTAGATTATCCTGTACGTTTGTAATAAATTAAAGTTTCAGTTGTCTGAGCTCAGATTATAGATTGAGGCCAAATACTATAGACTGTCATTGATTAAAAACTCTTAGGCTGCAACAGTCCAGTTTTTCATCTGAAGCCATAACTATATTAAATAGTTTATTATAAAATTTAATCAGAATTTACATTCAAGCATTTATTGGAATTACAGTGCATTAAATTAAAAAGAGGAGAAAGGTATTTCTGTTTTGAGAGAGGAAACATTAATAGTAACAATTAACTTCCAAATTACTTGTTCATTGGTAGCAACTCAGGTTCTGTGATACAAAACTGCGGCTCTCCGAGTTCTCTGAGGTCAATAAACATCAATCCAAATGTCAGACCCAAAATACTGAGAAGGACATGTGGCTTAAATTAACCACCATATAACAATAAGCTTTAAATATGTGCTTTCTGATTTTTTTCACTTGAAATACTTAGATATATTTATACGCAAAGCAATACCGACATTTAAGACCTGTTGTACATTTGCATTATTACATCATTCAGAAGAGCCAAATAATTTTGTGTTTCAAACTAATACTCCAGGAACCCACAAAAAAATTAAAGATAGGGAAAATATGCACAACAATAAGCCAGTCAACAACTGTAATGCACACCTGACCAGCTGTCTTTGGTTCAGTCAATGCATGTAAAGCGTGTTAAAAATATCAAGTATAATTTTAAAAGATTCACTGTAATTATTTATTCTTATCAACATGAGAAACAGTGCAGTTTCCCTTTTCATTATTGTTCTCTAGTTTTGAAAGGAGATTTATACTGAGAGGCTTGTTTTTTCAGATGCATCCCGTAAATAGAATTCTCTGTGTATGATGAGATGCTAAGAAATTCTCACTCCCTATGAGGCTCAAATAATTAGTACTAAGAGTGCTGAAAATCAAGCTGAGTTCCTCAGAAACAGAAATCAGAAGCCAAGTGAGCCCAGTGAAACACATATGTCACTGTCTGTAGTGTATGATTGTATTAGAAGCCAAATTTATTTGTTTAATACTAACTGTTTGCATTTAAAATTCTTCTCCTGGGATCTTAGAAACAGTGGATTAAATCCATACACAACCATACCTACCTTTCCACCTATACGTAATAGTCTCTTGAGTTCCTCCAAAACACTTGCTCATTTTAGACTAAGTCCTTGCCTGTTTCTCTACACAAATGGCTAAATTTGCCCATTAAATAAACTTTGTGAATGACATAAATATTTGTGAATATTTTAAATAAACTAAATCATTATTAACTTACAGTACACAAAATATTACACACTAATTTGACAAACTAATTGAAAACACATTTCAGACAATCTGAATTCCAGTTACTACCCCAATCCAATTACTGCCTGCAAAATATTTTTGCAGTGAAGTTAGTTGCAAACCCATTAGACATACATACCTGGTTTCTTTAATTCTGTGTTTTGCAAGTGTTCGCTGAAGTGCAATATTTAGTCTTTCAAACTGTGGAAGAAAAAAGCTATGTTGATTAAAATGTCATTGGTAAAAATCTAATAATAATAATTTTTTTTTGCAGAGAAGAATTACTTCTCTGTAAGAATTACTTCCTTAGGACTAGCATAATTTGTCAAGATGCTTTAGTTGCTAGAAACACTGTGTCATTTCTGTGTTTGAGGTTTGGTTTATGTTCATGTCTTCAGCTCCAGTAACACTCTAATTAAGCTATTTAGCTGATGTCCTTCAGTGGTTGTGCTTTATAAATATAACAATGTGCTTTACCTCCAAGTTGCAGATGGAAATAAAGACAGTGCTGCTAAGAAGTACGTAAAACTAACCTATTTTCTATAATTATGCACATTCCCACAAACACCATTCCATGGATGCAAAATGTAGAAAGAATTCTTTTCGATTTAAAATATATTCTCCTAACAGAAAAAGCCAGTTATATACTGCATTATGCCCACAGGAAACCATTAAAAAGTGGCTTTTCTAATTAGTAACTTTTCTTGGACTACAAAGAGTTCCATTTTTTCTGGGCAACTTTCAGAAGTGTCAAGACTGAAATTGCAAAAGGTAACAAGAATTTCAAATGCAGCTATAAGACTGCATAAGTCTGTGCTTCAGATTACCTCTTCTGTTTTCAAGATTATTGCTTTTCAAGATTATGGCTTTTCAAGATAATGCTATTTATTAAAAATAATAATTTTGGCTATGTATGCTGCAAACCCAAATTTCCTCCAATGAAAAGCTAGTCACTGTAGACAACCTTTGTAAAAGGACTCCATAATAAAAGACACTTTGGAGTATCACAAAGATTTACCTTAATTTACCTCAATTCCATGGTTCCACATCCTTTCTGTAGTTCCTAATTGGAACAGATACTTTTTCCAAATGTGTATATTTCAATTTGTTGGGGTCAGTTAATGGTCTCAGGTATGTACTCTATGATCACTCAAAACTCAAACTTCCCATAAAGACAGGGTGATAGAATGCTGCCATTACAGAGTTTGGATGCAAGGCTTGCTTGGTCCGTCTTTTCTCTGGTTCTTATTCCCTGAAGAAACTAGTGTTTTCTACTGCATCTCTTACTTTTTGTGTTTTCAGAAGCTTGCACATTTGAAGAAATTATGTCAAAGAAAGGCAACATATTCTGGAGACTTTTTCCAAGCAAACACCTAAATTGAACAACTGTTCTACCACGTATATGAACGCAATGTAAATTACATCTCTGTGTAAACTGCTACAGTAAGCCTTCCAATTTGTTACTTATCTCCAAGTAATGTTGTATGTATTTCTGTAAACACCCAAAGAAGCAAAGAAAACAATCACACACACTACATTACACCTCTAATTTAATCAACAGTTACTCTGGATTCACTACATCCTGGGCTTCAATGCAGAACTCACTGTTTTAATGAGGTATTCACGGATCAATCAGGGTCATAATGTACCCACTGTTTTGGAGTTTCCAGCTGGACAGAAGATGATGTTAGGTGCTGATGGTTAAGTAAAGTAAGGCACTATTAAGTATCTATGCGATGAAACAGATTTTTTTAAAACAAGCAAAAAACTTCTATGGAGAACTGGGATTGGGAAGACGCTTAAATTTTGACACCAAATCAGCATGACACTGCTGTGCTTGGACAGATGTTCAAGGAATATGACTTGAAGAATTGTAATGAGCAGTGACAATTACCTTGAACTTCGGCATCTCCTGGGGCACATGGTCATAATACCCTTGACTTTACCAAGCTTCTGTCCCAGCTGATGAACTAGGCTATTGTGATGATAACATAGACAACTGCATACATTTATACCACTTTTTTTTTTAAAAAAAGAATACTAATTAATTCATTAAAACTCCTGCCAATATATATACTAGAAAAGCAATACAGCAATTGGAACACCATAGAAATGGTGCTTTGTCACACAGTTCTTGAGTTAGAAGCTCTTTCCTTTATATGTTTAAAGATTAGTTTAAAGGCATGGATTTCTTCCATAGAAGTGCAGCAGCAGGAAAAAGGGGTCTCCTGAAAGGTGGTCACATAGAGTTTTAATGAAAGGCTAATAGATGAAGAGTTGTGAAAACAGATCTGCAAATAGATATAACAAAACTACAGCACGTTTAGTAAGGTGCATTAAATGTCAAGTAACAGAATTGTACTTAAGTGAGTATACAGAGTTGGCCATTTGCCACTTGCAGTTCCAACCAGTCAGTTCCTTCACACCATTCACAGAATCTGAGGCAAGACCCTGATGATTGTTAAGCTGCCTTTTTCATGTTCTTTTTACAGAGACAAACCATGGTATTCATGTCCAGTCAAGCAAGCCACTCTGCATGTTCTATACCTGTTTCAGTTCAGTTGGAGCAGAGACATAAGAATACCTCTGTGACAAACACAGACCATATTTTTTTAAAAAACAATATGACATAAGTTAAAAAAGCTATTTTAACTTTTGTGATAATGACTAATGCATGTAGCAGTATGCATTCAGTTATGTGAATTGATGAGGTGATCACATAATTTACATAATTAGGTAACAAGACAGTTTTTCTAGGTGTATCTGTATGTAGAAGAATCACTACAGAAATACATGGAACAATTAAAATGATCAGTGAAAGGCTGCAATTATAAGGCAGAAATATAGGGAAATACAGGGAAGAGATGGTGCGACAGTGTACAGAACTGATTGTGGCAAAATTTTATCCAGAAGAAATAGAAGAGGATGAAACAAGGATTTAAACTATGTAGAGCAACATAAGAACACAGACTCTGAAGTCAAAACAATTTTCTAAAAGCTTAAATCACAAGGCTTGCATAAAATGTTTAATAACTATAATTAAATGCTACTAAATTATTGTTATGTGGCATCTATTTACCTCTGGAAAGATTAGTTTGCAGATGCTTTCAGTTAATGTATGCAGGTACACTCTACTTCTGCTTGTTTTCCTTTGTGGAAGGTTTCCTTGAGCATCTTTTTCATGGACTTCTTTGCAGATGGGCAAAACTGCTCTAGAGCTGGTTTCTGTGGAGTCCTTGTCATGTTCCTCAGTAATGTGACTTTGAGTCAGTAAGGAGAAAGGACATTCCCCTGTGATCTTCAAGTCTTTCAGTTTTGTACAGAACATACTGTACGAAGTCTCTCTGTTGGGATTAAAAATACTTGGCTTTGTGTTCAATAGTTCTCTTCTGTTTACTAAAAAGAGCAGAAGATGCTGAAGTAGTTGATACAGCACCCACTATGGAAGATTATTGGATCCAATACTGGAACAAATGTGTGCCCCTACAAAACAAGAAGAAAGAAAAAAAAAAAAACTAAACCCATTTGTTTTCTCTTTTAAATTCCCGTGGTGTGAGTTTTATTATCTGTGCATTAAAATAATGGCTTTTCTAGGATACTGCTTGGGAAAGCACTTAAACTTGCGTACCATTTTAAGCATGTAATCCCTACTGACTTCAGTCGTTTAGGTAATTAAAGTTGCGTGCATGGTTAAGTTCTTGGCTGAACTGGGGCTCTAGTGATTGAGGCAAAGAAGTTGTTTTACCTGATATATCTTTGGTCACATTGACAGATGAGGTTTCTGAAACAGTAGAGAGCAGAATCCTAATGAGAAAACCTTTTTAATTCTTCATAAGCAGCTATTAAAAGCTACCTGATACAACACAAAGAAACTGATTTGTTATGGATACTTAAATCTAAATTAACTTGATGCCCAAGATACCCACTTTGTTATAGAGAAGTGTATGATTACAGCTAGTACTTGCACTACTGGAAAAGCAAACTGTCCAAGACCAAAGGTTAGCATCTCATGTAAAAGCCACTGACTGGTGACAACTAACACTATGGGAATGTGACCACATAACTGATATAGTCATTTGGAAACACTATGGGATTTTTGTGCTTTTGAAGGTAATATCTTTCAAAAACACATTAAAAAAAGGTGTGTGTGTGAACTTCTTATCTTAATAATTGTTCACTGTTAGTTACATTTATTTCAGTAAGTCTTAACATGAAAAAAGCTCTTCCCTTAAGGTTTTCATTTTCTATTGACTGCATCTCATTGAATCAGATCCTCTCATCCTCATATAATACTCTAACAAGGTAATCCTTCAGAGAGACTCTGGAAGCAGCTGAAAGTATTACATTTGTCTCCCTGGAGATCCAGCACAATAACTATTTCTTTCACAGCACTGTAGCTTTAATCAGCCTGTGCACCACACTGCTAATTTCTTTCCCTGAGACACCCAAAGGGCTTTTGGGGTCACACAGGAATTGTACCAGGGTTAAAAATAACTAATTCCTTGACACAGGTTATGAGCTGCTTGTTTTGAAACAGCTGGAACAAGTGGCACAGCAGAGGAGTGCTGCAGCTCAGTGCCAGTGATACAGATAAGAGGAGAGACAGGCAGAAGCTACTTTGGCTGGACCTGCTGCTGAAATAAAATATTTGGCACAAAAGGCCCTTTTAAAGTATGCTGTAATACTGATGGTGTCAAACCAGCTTCTCAGAGACATCTGTCAAAATTACTGAAGTATTATTATAAGAATAAGCACAACGCTAAGAACAAGAGGCTGAAGAATGTTAACATAGCATATATATCTGATTTCAGTTTTTACATAGCAACTCATTTGTTTCTACTGCATGGAGAGTGGTAATACTTGGTATTTTAACACTCTATGCTGTCGTTTAGCAAATGAAGCAGTGAAAAATTTCAAGCAAGAGCCACATTCTTAATACAAAATATACATGATACTTTTCTTCATTATGTAAGCATTGTTACATGTATGTAGAAATATTTTTATTCAGAAGCCATTACATAACCTTATATTATTTACTAAAAAAGAAAGGTAGCCTCCATCCCCCCTATTTTCCATAGTTACACTGTCCTGTGTACTGAAATAAATTATGAAAAATAGTAACATAAATATATATGGGCATCATTGGCAAATGGTAAAAAAAAATATAGCTTTGTTATACCTTACATATATACTGATGTGTTTTTCTGAATCTGGGTCTTACATTTCAAGATAAATCCTCAAAAATTTTATATCAAATATACCAACATTCTGGAATAAAAAAAAAAAAAATCTTAAATATATTTTGGGGAAAAATGTTTAATAAAACTTTTAAAACATCTCCCAGTGAATGTAATACTCCATTTATATGTGCTACTATTTAAAAAAAAAGTTTCTCTGTGAAGAATGCAAGATTAAATTAATGTTTAAATTAGATACCAGCAAATATTTACTGCATTTGCACTACACTGACAACAAAGTGAATGACCTTCAGCAGTTATCAGTAGTTTCAATGGTTTGGGCTTTTTCTTGCTGGTGGAACTGTTTCTCTTTTTCTAGAAGGCAATAATCTGGAATTATTTGGGGGTTCACTTCCATGCTACTACACAGTATTTTAAATTACACTTCATGTGACAAGTAGAATCAGCTATGTCAAGGAAAAGATGCCATTATTTTACATCTGGAAAACCTGCAAGTTTCTAGAAGTTGCCAAGTGGGAAGGTGAAGTCCTGGAAGATGGTCAAGGGCCAGGACTTATTCAGGGACAAAATGGACACTGATATGAAGGTCCCTGAGCCAACAAACCTGCTAGACATGAGCTACTATGATAACTTCTTTTTGCGGTGCAGCCTGGCGTCCTTTGTGCTGCAGGACACCCACATTCAGTCTCTTTCTGCCCTGCTGGAGACTGGAATTCATGCCCATAATCTGAAGATGAACTTGGGGTCTTTCCACTTGCTATTTATGACAAAATCATCACTGGATTACCAGAAAGTAGAGATCCAGGATATTTCTAGTAATAACACTGTTGTACAAAACAAGTATCATTAATGTATGCATCTTTAAATTCCAAATAACAATGGCACAGATCCTAAAGAAAGCTTCTTGCAGAACTATTTTCTAAGTATTCTGAAGTTCTTGTTTTCCCAGAAGCAACTGGGATGGTCCTTATATAACATATATCCCAGTTCAAAATCATTATCAACAATAGGCATAAAAATTTTCAAGCAGTAACTCTTCCTGACCCCTGCAATTAAAAGTCCCTCTAAATCACATCTTTAAAGAAACAAAATGGTAAAAATTATTCCATTACAGTTGAGGACATTCAGATAATGAAAAAAAAAAAATCAACATACTAACTCTTCCTTTATGAAATCATGAAGCTTACATCTGGCATCCTAAGTGCATCTTAAGCTTAAAATTACTAAGATTCAGGGGAAAAAGTCTACTGTGTTGCAGGAAAATCTGTCTCATTCAAATGGTAACAAGAGAGTTGTTTTAAAGGTTTGACAGGAGAAAGATAATTAATCACCAGCGTAGAGTGAACAGATGGAATTTCAGCAGTATACTGGACCTTAAAAAGGTACGAGAAAGATGATGGTACACATTGCAGGGTAAGTGAAACATTTGCAAATGTTTTTCAAGAATAATGAAAGCCAGCTCTCCTGTTGTTCATAATGTTTAAAGACACCCTCTCACCATAACAAAAAAGTAAGAAACATAAGGAAATACGGGAAAGGGTTTAATTCCTCTCCAAATATCCTTTGAGAGAGCTCACCCAATGGGAGAAGCGGTGTTTAATGCGATTTCTCCAACTCTGTCATATTAATTGCTGTTATATTTGTCTTGGGAAGCAAATTTAAAATTAAAATTAAATAATCCGCCACGAGATCAATACAAGCAACCAATTTATTCAGTGTCTGGCTGAGTGCAACATGGCACTGTGCCACTCAGAAAAATGAAGATGACTTTACATAGTACAGTCATAGCGGCAGAATTACTTAACAGTGCTCAAAATGCTTTGTACAAACATTTCATTGTATATTTACATCTGCACTTGTCTTACAGCCAAAATGTCTTCCTGTATGCTTATTTGTACTAGTTGCTTCTGAATCTTTCCCTTTGCTAAAACATATCCTTGATAGTGCCATAAAACAAAGTGCAATTTATCAATCAGGCAGTAAAACCTACTAATACTAACACAGTCATTTATAAGAATTCAGCAATACCACTTCTTAACAGTAGCTAATCTTAGCTTATGGACATGGCACAAGAATTAGAAGCAATATTAAATACCCCTTTCACATTACAAGCAGTGCCTCACTTAGAGCAGGACAGAATACAGTATTATGCTATAATGACTTTTTAATTTTAATTGTTCATATGACTGTTAGATGAATTGATGGCTGTTGAGCAAGAATTAAGACAAACAAACAAACAAATCAAAACCCATTAATTTGTTTCGCAGCAGTCAGAAAACAGCAAAGAATGAATCTAACTTTCTCCAGCACAAGAAGGATTGTGACACTTGCAGGAGCTCAGTGTGGTTTGGGAGTCATTGCCTTAACTGAAGCAGCTGTTAACTTCTATCTTGCCTTTATATAAAATGGAGGATTGCAATTCCCATTCAGCTTTAATCTCTGCAGGATTCAAAATTCACTGCCTTTTGCCCCTTGCTGGTCAGTATGGCTCATCAGGAAGCCAGGCAGGAACTGACTTTTATACATATGCAAAATGCAATCGGCTTCTAGCAAGACAGGTTAGTACCCATCACACCATCAGCCACTGTGGATTTAGCTGTTGTGCCTGTCAGCAGAACAAACACAGTGAAAACAGCTGAAGCCTACAATTTTATCTTATTAATCCGAAGAGCAATCTCCACACCTTTTTTTTTCCTACTTCTAGTGCTGTGTGTAGCAACAGAATCAAAGCCCTGGTGATTTGTCCATTTCCAAGGATTTTAAGGAGGTTTCTAAAATACTCAAGACAAAATTGCTCAAGTCTGCATCGATATACAAGATAACAATTTAAGAAGTCACAGTACGTATGAGACTTATTAAATCCTGTATAAAAAAGTAACCTTCATTGTTAACTTAAACATGTTCAGTCGCACACCTTGAAAACATTAATTTGTTTGACCACTGTTGCATTGGAAAGAACAATATATAAGTAACTGGAGGAGATGGGCAAATCTGTTTACAAATTTCTCGGTGATAGTGAGTCATATCTAATGAAAAAAATGCCAGTTGTTGACTTAGGTAGAGAATAACTTGGAAAAGATGTGTTCTTGTGATGAGGAGCGAGATGTTCTCCTGCACCTCCCCAGTCAAAGACTAACCAACTGAAATTTGAGAATGCCTCATTTACCCCTTCCCAGTAATCTGGTCTTGTCGTTAACACAGTAAATACATTTGCTAACCTACCTGGGGATAACTGTTCCATTATATAAGAACGATGTAGAAAACAAATTGCGTGTATCTTGCATATTGGGTACAGTGCACAGTAGGTATAGTACTTAAGAATCTGCAGCAGCCACACAAACATAATTAAAACATAAATCAGACCAAATTGCACAGAGGATATAACTCTATAAAAAGAAAATTGCAAAGCCAAGGAGTCAAGCTTGAGGAATCTCAAATAGAGGTGACTATTTAATCCTGAACCGTTACCACCCTTGTGTAGATAAGGGCTTTAATAACACTGGGAAATAATAACTTTTTCCCAGCAATATTCTAGCCTCTTTTGCAGATTTTGGTTATTTAAGCAAAGGCAATAACAGATGAAAAGGTTTTTATGCTCTCTGTAGACCAGGATGAGACATGACATTCGAAATGGGACTTCAATATAATTTACTGGTATCCAAGAAATTACAAGATTCAGCAATCTTAAATTCCACTCTAGTTCTCAAAAGGAATAGGACTTTTCAGGCATTAACTTTCCTGCTTGTTCCCCCAACTTTCGCCCTTCTTTCTGACAAATCATCCCTAGTTCTGGTTGGTCTCTGCATCCCAGAATCCTTTAGACTAGTGTTACTCTAATTGCCATTTTGTGCTGTGTAAGCCTGGTTCCAGTGAACCTACTGCCAGAAATAGCTCTGTTTGGAGATATTTCTAACAGAAGTATACTCAAACATTTACAGTAAGTCACAGTGCACTTTTGGTAGTAAGGAAATACCACAGAACACCACAGCACTTACTGAACTATCTAGTGGAATCACCCTGATTACCAAGCTAAGTACAACGTAACAACGTAACTAAGATAAAATAAAACGAGTCATACCAATCAATTATTATTTTAAGAGTCCATACACTTTAGCAAACCCAAATCAGTGTTGTAACTCTTCTCAGTGACTATCCAATATGACTGCTTAAGGCAAGCTAAAAATCTAGACGTTGCTTACAATACTGTACAATTTCCTCACCTTTCTACCTTTTTTAATTTAAGTTGTTTTAAGAAACAGAGACCTATAATCAAGTATTTCCTCTGTGCTCCAAGTGAAATGGATTGTGGTCTGTATTGCTGCAACATTAGGTAGCAACCAAGTCAGGGCACAAAGAAATTGCCATTGTTTTCTCAGAACCTAAGTTGTCTTTTTACTACCTTGTCCCTGTTGTAATCACCAGAAAATGCATTTAATGGGATACATAAGTAAGCTTCAAAACTGCAAAAACATCTCACTTTAAGGACATAATGAGAGAGACACTACTACTTTAAAATACTAGCATTCATGTAATAACACCAAGGTCTACACCTTGACATAGAAACCAGTGTTCTTGAAGACAAGGAAGACCCCTCGTTTTGAAGCATCACTGAATTTCTGATACTGCTTTTGTGATTGACTCATTTCCCACTAATAGTCTGAAGCAAATCCCTAGATACACATATAGCCCTGGGAGTAGCCTAGGCTCCAGATGTGAAAGTTACATTGCAGCCATATCTCTGGTTTCAATTAAAGACACAGGGGTAAACCATGTTTTGGTGTGTAGCTAAAGAAAGAACTGATTCTCAAATGTTGCTTATAAAATTCATATTTGTCATTTTAAGTATCACATGTACTTTCAGAGGGTAAATATTTTTCCTATGCTAGGACCAAATAACAGGGAGACATGCTGAGAAGATAGCGTGGGAAAAATATTCTCTTCCTGTGAGTCAAACCCTATCTGTGAAAACACTCCATAGCAAGCTCAGCAGGCAGCCTCAGAGTACCTGATTGACTCTCCGCTTACAGGCTCAGGCAGAAACAGCAGCTCACAGATGTGGCATACTCTTGCACCCTCACCCCTGGTCCAAAGCATGGCTTGTACCGTCAGCAAGGCAAACAAGGAGATATTGCCCCTGTATACCCTAGACTCCTTAACTGTGTTTGCTACTGAAGGTGACTGCTTGTGGGCTTTTTTCCTGAGGCAGAGGTAGAGATACCTCATAAACAGTAGAAGCAACCTGCTATATGTAACTTAGAGAAATCCTCGTATTGATGATACCTTAAGTAATCTTGCTACTCAGATGAGGAACAAACTGAAACAGAGGAGGTGCTGCAGTGAGCAAAACCAAAAGCCATCTGAAGTGTCTGGAAACCATGGAAGTGTTAGGCACCTTGGACCCTAACAACAGCACCTGGAGCTTCAGCAGGATCAAGGGGATGCAGTAGCCCCTCAGAACTGCAGGAGCCCCCCCACCTTAGTGCCCCCAGCAGAACTCCTCAGCCTTCCCTGTTAGGATTGTTAGACTCACATTTCCAAAAGTAAGCAACTAGACCACATCAAAGAAGCCAGCTGCAAAGATAAGGCAGTTTAGCGAGGACTGCTGGCAGTTAAGGGAGGTTTCCAGACAATAAACCCCCTGGCCTTGAAGATCACCGAACTAAGACAACTATGTTGATTCATTATCTAGTTTGTTAAAGTCCATATGGTAATTGCATGTGTGTGTGTGGTTATAAATATTCCCCCAGCACTGTGGTTCAGGGTCCTCCTCCTTTGACTGGGGGGGACCCTGGCTGGTCAGCTTTTTGATTTTCTATGCACATTTAATCATTTGATAAACATTTACATTGCTAGCAACTCTTGCCTCATTTTCTTAGCATCTCGGACCCTAACAATACTTCCTTGAAAATCATAAGAGCAAAGCTAAGAAATAAATTTATGTCTTCAGAACTCTTTCTGAGTTTTCATGAATTAAAACTTGTCCTCAGGACATGCAGTATTCATGACAGCAGGAGTTTACGTAAAGATTGAGGTCTTGCTAGAATAAATGAAACAATACACTGTTTAAAAATTCCAGCTTTCTAACACATGAAGTAACTTCTTGTTTAAGAACCATGATCTGTATTGACTATGAAGCATCTTCAGAGATGACAAAATAATTCTTCTGCTTCTTCAAAGACTCTTGTCTGGCTGAGACTTGTACATGCACAAATTCTTCTAATTGAAGTTGAATGTGAATAACTGTTTACGCAACTCACACAAAGGTTTGCAAAAATATCATTATTGTTACTGTTTTCCCAAAGATACTGGAGAATTGTAGAGCAATATAAAACATTGATTGTAGTGTCTTAGAACACTCCATGTAGTTAAATATTCCCTTACCATTTCCACAGCTTGACATTATAATGAACAGCAAGTTATATAAATAATAGAGTACTAAAAGTTTCCCTGAACTTCATAGATCTTAGGGTGTTTGAAAAACAGCCCTGTAGGAAGCAGTGTTCCATTAGCAGATTTCAGCTGCCAAGTTTTTGGACTGAATATTTGCCAGCTGCCACTTCTGTTAACAATGTCTACAAAGTCATTTTCACATTGAAAATCACTGACATCTACCCTTTGTATTTATTCATAGTTAAGCATTCATGCCAACTCCCATTGAAGTAAATAGCAGGTTACTGGATATAGCAGGAATAGGATTAAACCCAACAGCTTTGTCACTGATTTGCATATTTTCTTATTTCTCAACTAAAATATGGCCTTGGCTTTTTTCATTTGGGGTTTTTGCAGGTAGGTGTGAAGATGTGAGGGTAAACGCAGAACTGAGGTCATTTGAGATTGTGGAAAAGTTACTTACTATGCACAGGAAGCTAATAACAAGAACTTGTAATTAGTGAAAATAGTTTATCCTGCAGCAGTGAGGTCATGCCTTCATAATTTTTCTGATAGTGAAAAAGCATATTTATTGGAGAGGTATATCCAATCACAATAGATTGTTTAAGAGGTGTTTTCACAGCCATCATGCAGCTACTAATTCTGCTTTATCTGGAGCCCATGGCAAAGAAAGCAGCTCTGAAGAAGAAATCAAGTACTTTCCCAATTGTTCTCTTCCATGGGATTGGCAGAGTAGGACCAGTGAGCACCTTTCTTTTTGATTAAATGCTTGCAGATGGTTTCTGCTAAAAAACATGTTTAAAATAAATGAAATTGCTTCTTGTGCACTGTATATTAGTACCTTTGTTTTTCTGTTTCACTGATTGGCCTATTCATAGCCCACCCCTTTCAAAATCTGCTATTTTAAAAAAAATCTGAGTACACAAAAGCAGTTGATCTTACCTTTGTAAAGCACCATTCCAAAGACTATCAGCATGCCTTGTGAGATTGAATGCTGTAGGAACATTAAAATACCAGTTTCCCTGATAGGTATATCACTTAGCTGCTTTCTAATACTTTTCTGGAAAATAAGCAGATATGCATTTAAAGCAGAGAAAGCTAAGGAAATAAGGAAAATCTGTGAATTAATATGATCTTTAAATGATCTTTTAAAGCATAGGTTTTTGTCACTAAAATGAAGCAAAGTAAAGGTGAGAAGTTTTGTGAAATGCTTGCACATGTGATATTAAGACAAATTAATGTTGTTAATTAATCATAGTAAATATACACTTAACAACTAACACTAGACTGCTGTTATTGTGTATCGCCTTTGTGACAAGATTAAAAATTTAAATCAAGAGGCAGAATTTGGCTTCCTGTAGAATAGTCAGTCAGTGATGCTTTTTATAGTCTCCAGTGCAATTGCTGAAGTTATCACAGCTGCTGATCTTTAAAATCCCATCTTTCCATTTATTCCATTTTTCTTTTAAGCATGTGAAAGAAGTAAAATTGCATGGAGTGTTTCTCAGATGCCTTTTGCATAAGAAAGTAAGCACACGTAAGCAACAGCACCAAGGAAATACAGGCATGCAAAACTAACTTGGAGAGAACTGCCATATTCACCTCATATGCTGCATGTGGAACCTTCCCTTGGGCTTGGTAGCAGTTTAATGTAAAGACTGAGGTGAAAATGTAGCCCTGCGGAAAAATAAACTGAAAATATTTATGGGTGGTCATTCAGCTCTGACACCTCTATTTAAAAACAAAAGAATTGCTTTGGACAGATTACAGCAGAAATCTAGGTTATTCAGATCTAGAAATGTGAGATCCTTGAGAAATAAATATCATTACAAAAATGCAGCTTCTTGTGTTAATATTTTCAGTGAAAAACAGAGGGTCATTAAGGTATTGATCCTGAGAACATGCAATATATATATGCTGCTTTTCCAAACTTTCAGTAATATTTCAGTGCAAGAATGCCAGGCACAGACTGGCACACAAACATATGCTTGGCTCAAAATGCTTGTAAATTCCATTGAAATGCACTGATTTCTGTGTCAGGCTTTTCAGATTAACAGATTAAACAGATTAAGAGATTTGATGAAATGGAAATCCATGAAAGGGTTAACAAGGAACTCAGTGCACAATCTCTGGTCATATGTAATAGCCACTGGCCTCTAAATTGAGGCACAAATTCGGGTTTAAATAGGGAGGTAAATTAAATGTATTTTAATCATAATGATTCTCCTGATACTTTTCCTATAAACTTTTGTGACTTTCTGGGCAAGACACTCATGTCTTTTTCATTGGGAAAATGCAGATAATTTTTCCATAAAACAAGGCAGAGGACTTGCATTTCCCAAAAGTCCATATGAAAAACTTTTACCCAAAAACATGTTTATCCTACAAATTAATATGCTTCTATAGAATCATAGAATAACCAGGTTGGAAGAGACCCACCAGATTATCAAGTCCAACCATTCGTATCAATCACTAAACCATGTCCCTTAGCACCTCATCCACCCAACCCTTAAACACCTTCAGGGAAGGTGAATCAACCACCTCCTTGGGTAGCCCGTTCCAGTGCCCAATTACCTTTTCTGTGAAAATTTTTTTCCTAATGTCCAGCCTAAATCTTCCCTCATGGAGCTTGAGGCCATTCCCTCTTGTCCTGTCCCCTATCACTTGGAAGAAGAGGCCATGACCCTCCTCTCTATACAACCTCCTTTCAGGTAGTTGTAGAGAGCAATGAGGTCTTCCCTCAGCCTCCTCTTCTCCAGGCTAAACAACCCCAGCTCTCTCAGCCATTCCTCATAAGGCCTGTTGTATGATACAGAACCTGTACTTTCTGCATTATATGAATCACAGAGTAAACTTCCTGGAGTTATTCTAGGTAGAACACCTAAAATTGTCCACTGTTTTTCATCTAAAAACTTGTATAATTGCATTGACTGCAACGGTATTGACATCACAGTATTCTTGCCAAAGTCTGAGCTTTGCTCCGCTTCTCAGATAGCATAGTTTATATCATGCATTGTAGCATTATTTTGCAATATCTACTGTTCTTTATGATGTAAGAGAGAAAAAGAAACGAAGGGAGATACATACAGAATAAAGGAGCAAGAAGGAAAACCCAGAAGAAAGCAGAGAACAAAGCCTGCAGAAGGACAGAGCATTAAAAAATCTCTAAGAAGGAAGGAAAACATGGGCAACAGAACAAAATGATTTGCAACAGCACAGACACTTCTCTTCTGATATACTGCTTTTTCTCTACTACAAATCCACCTGAGATCCCAGGATGGAAGCACTACTTAACTGGCTTTCTTGAAGACCCTGACCCACATTAGAGTGGGGCAACATGTAACTGCACTAGTGTCAGCAGCCACTAGGAACTGCGAGCCAGACCCTCCTCCCACAGTGCCACCACAAAAGGTAAGAAACTCTAAAGGCTCTATTCTTAGTTCAATGTGTAGTAATTTATGCTTCAGTGCCAAGAGTCTTTGGGTTACAGTGCTTAGGCAAAATGATCTTGAAACACAGCCCAAGAGTGTTGTTCTAGAGGCTAGGGTTCCAAAGGAAAGAGTCAGTTAAAGAGAAGCAGCAGCAGAGAGGCATGTGGAGATGACAGCTGACCAATGGACGTTCAGTGCCAGTCATACATGAATGCTGCAGTATGAACCCTGAAGCAGCAGGCAATTACTGTAGAGAATCTCGGCTGCTTTGCTTTTACTGATCTAATGAGGTCATCTCAGATTCACTTTGTTCAGAACCAAAACTAATACCATATGCAATAGATAAACAGCACTCTGTCTCAATACTTCAGCTTGTGCAACGATAAACTACCCACGTACTGTAACATTCGCTTTAAGTGTAGGATTTGTCCCATGCCAAAGGCCGTACAAGTGCTACTTCCCACCAAAAAGTTACAGCCACACTGTACATGCCATTTTCTAAATCTGGAAAATAGGTAGCAACCAGAAACATCTGGCTTTTTTCATTATATTAAGAAACTATGTTCATTTCAAAAATTATGCCAGATAAAAGGATGCCTCTAACTTGTTATTTTGCATACTGATGCTGTGCACAGTATCCCCAAGCCAGCACAGAAAACATTTCAGCTGTTTCAGTGATGAAAGGGAAAGACTGAAAGATGAACTGTGGGAGAAAACCTAAAACTAAAAAAATAAAATTCTTACCATAACAAGTCCATGTGTACTCAGAGGAGTATCTCAAATAGGTATTGAATGTCATTTGAATATTATCTTGGAAAGAGATGCTCCTATGACTGGGAAATTAAATATATTGTTAACTGGGTCCTTGATAAAAGAAATCCCATAACAAGTAATGGGCTCAATGTCTGTGTTTGTGTATGTGCACAGAAAGGGGATGCTACAGAGGAAGTTTTTCCTTTTTCTACAGATGTATGAAGTTTCATACCAAAAAGGCTGAGAGAGCATGTGCATAGTCGAGGTAGGGGGAGGGAATGCGAGGCATGAGTTCCTGGAGGATATAGAATCACAGAAACCAGAGACCTAATCTGAAGGATAAATAAAGGTAGCATCTCTTTCATGAAGAATTTCCTGCTAAGATGAAGACAATATTTTTTAAGCCTTTTGGTATTCTAGAGCATCCAGAAGTACCATTAATATTGTGGACTATGCACTCTTGGTGGGTTAAAAAAAAAAAAAAGCAGGGAGGAAAGAAAGTTTGCTGCTCTGTGTATAGTCTTCCTCTGCACAGGGTCAGAAAACTTTGACATTTCAGTTTACAGCTTGGGCGATGCTGAAAATTCAAAATGTGTTATAAATATTTCTACCAGGCAAATTCCAGTGAGACAAAAGCACTAACTTTACAAGGATCCTGTGACAATGGAGAAATCAAGTTCTCACAGTATCACAAGTATCTTTGCAGAATATTTATGTTGTAAACCTTTGCTTTGGGTTTTCAACTCTGTTTATAACAGACATCTAAATCCCACACTGCCCATAACATATTAAACTGACAACGAGATTGCATTCCTAAGTAAAGCAGCTTCTTTGCTGGAAGATAGAATATCAACCTAAGCTTAACATTAAAGACCTTATGCATTAATACTTTAGTAAAGATTATGAGTGTTTTCCATGGTTGTAGAGTAACAGTTGGAAAAGAAAACAGTGAGGGTATGTTATATAAATATTTGTATAAAGCATCTCTTTTTGTATGTTTATTCGAGCATTAGATCAGCCTTTTACAATACAGTACATTACATTAACTGCAATAAAATCTAACACTATTTTTTAAATACATCAACCCCATTAGATGCTTTTCTGCCACTACTAGTCTCATTTCAGTTTCTGTTCTTATTTTTTCCCCATTACAATTTATTGCTAATAAAAATCAGCCCACAACATAGGCAGAGATGGACATTCTTTATCTTTTGCTATGTGTAAGTCCTAATCCTGTATTCCATTAGTATTCCTTGCTCTTCACCACTTCAAAGCCTTTTGAAAAGATATTTTCACCCTTTAGTTTCCCTCTATCTATCACTTAAACCTATTTTTCCTTAGAACTCAGTATTGCTTAGAGTTGCAAATTATTTTCAAAGAGTAACTGGCAGGAAGGTATCATGAAACCACACTTCATATATTTTATTCATCAACAGTTCATACTATTTTTTACTGGTATTTGCTAGTGCCAGTCTCTAATCTAAGAGAATAATTATTCTGTCATGATGTCCAATGCTACAATCTCATACATATATCTCACAGTTGCACACTTCAAGATCTGACTGAGTGTGGCTCTGTTGGTTCTAAGATTTACTACTGTTATGGTCAAAGACCTTTTCTACATGCAGTTGATTGCCATGCTGCATCTCCCACAGATCTGGAGCATGTGACATGCAGAGTAAGTGCAGAACTTATTTAAATTTACACTTAATTTTCAGATCAGTTGTAAATTTTCAGTGTCACACTACCAATGCAGTCTCTGCCTCACAAACATATCAAAATATTTTGTTTTGCAAGCCATGCCTCACCCATGATCAGAAGGCTGCTCTCCACTATGCTGTTTCACTCTTACCACACTACCACACAACCAAATGTTTTCGGCTGGTAAGGGAACTGTTTCATTACCTCTTAGCATTCATGTAGACCACCACTCAGTCGGTGAGACTGATACTTGGTGAACGTGTGAAAATTCTTATGGAGCCTTTGCTTAAATTGAATTACTGGTATTTAACCTTCTGTCTGGCAAGTTCATCCTTGGGCAGATTGCTCAGCAGAGGAATTGTGTCAATGTTATCTGACATTGTGCTTTTTCTCTGTTCTTTGCTAGGTGTATTATCTCTTTATTTTACCATGCCAGAAGGCATAAATTAAGATCAGGGTCGTATACAAATATACAGTAAACAATACTGTTTGACCGGAAGGGTTTGCCCTGTGAATAATTAAGACAGAAAAATAGGATATTAAAGGAAGCGTTAAGATTCCTCTTTTAGAAGTAGAGAAATAAGGCATGGTGAAGATCACAAAAGACTGCAGTTGAGCTAAGACGTTAATCCAGATCTCTTAAACAGAGCTGCACAAGTTTTTCCTGGCTATGACTTTAGTAGATCTGAGTGATTATTTATAAAGATCAGGTCAAGCCTTAAAAAAATCTGCAGCCACATTTTAAAAATGAAAATGGGATAAAAAAGTTTTTACATTTCTACTAGTGAAATTCAAAGCAATTTTACAGGTAGGATTCATTAAAGGGTGTAGGTGCTACATACAAAAGCAGAACAAGGAAGGTGTCCTCACCCCGTAACTTCATGCCTGACACACACCAGGTTTAACTTCATTCTCTTATATCTGAAAGCTCTGTAATCGCTTATAGGAAAGGCATGTCCTCCTGGTTGGTTTTACTGCTGTAATGCAATGTGTTTGGGAAGATTTAACTGCATCAAAATATGCATGTAATTCAATCTAAAATGAATTGCAATTTCTCCTGTCATGATTTCCAAAGTTTTTGAGGGAAAACCCCCCAGTTCAATACTGAGCAAAAGCCTTGCTAAGCTTAGGCCACAAGACTATGCTTCCCTTCATACCATATGGAAATTCTAAACCTCTAAATACGCTTTTTACATCTATGGACTACTGGTTGTATTTTCACTAAAATCTGAACAGTTTATCAATCCATTAGATTTTTTTTTTAACATGAGGCAAGTAGTTTTGCACTTTCAGCTTGCAAGTGCAAACAGACAACTACGAAGACAATTTCAGCAAAAAGGAAAAAAGGGAAAATTAAAGTTAGATTGATGCATGTTTTCTTCAAAGACATGGAAATTTTGCCATTTTTAGCAGTGCTATTTAAAACAAGAACTGCAATGTGTATTTTAGGCTCCAGGGTGCCTGCAGTCAGGACTAAGGAGCCACATAGCTATTAATATAAGCAGATACCCCTCCCTATTAACCAGAAGACAGCAACTGGATATACTGTCTTGCGTTTTCAAAATACAGAAATAATGAGCATATGCAAAATCTAAATTTTTCCAAGTAAAACTGGAAATCTTGCTAAAGTGTTCCTCCGTTGTCGTCAGCTTTTTACTAATGCTCTTTCATGTGTGAAGAGTTTCTGCATTTGCTGAGGATGGAAATCAGCTTTCCCTGAACAACTTTTGTCAGTTTCCATCTGTATCAAGTGCCAAGTGAAATGCAAGGTTAAAATGAAATTAAACACAGGTTTACCTTGGTGGGCATTAGAACGGCAGTCATCACACTTCTGTCTAATACACCATAAACAAACCTTTTTCTGAGATCTCAAAAATAACTGTGCTATTGTTCATTAAAAGTACAGAGTTTAGCAACCATTACTGTATTTGGCATCACAGAAACCATAAGTTATACCACACCCTCTGGTATCGATGACCAGAATTACACCAGAAGATTCTCACAAAATACATTTTTCCCTAAAGAGTGATACATTTTTGTTCTGAATATGTTAGAACAAGGCTGAGGAAGAAATCCACTTAAAAAACATATGTTTCTTTCTATTTCCATTGGTAGAGGTGAAAGTAATCAAAGGATTTTAGCACTCTGCCTTATAGTAACACATTTTTACACACACTGAAACAACTGGATGACTTGCATGAGATATTCCCTGTAACTGTCTAAAAAAAGCCCAGCTATCTAAGGGCTAGGTTCTGGAACACTTGATAAAATCTTTGGAACTGGTTCTTGCCTCCTCCATGATGATGCACACAACCTGCTTTCTAGATTACAAACCACATAATTAAAGCTCCCTTCCTAAGCCACTGCATGGCTGACCTATTTTCTATATGGACTTTGCCAAAACAATCAATGGGCATAGCCATGCGTAAAGTGCAAGGCATAGACAAATAGTCCCAAGAGGGTTTCAGACAGCTCTCTGCCCCATAGCTTCATGCTGTAATGCAAGTCTTTGGGAATTTTTTCTCCTTGCCCTCCTCTCTGAAATAATAGTTAAGGTCAGAGCTTGGTTATCATCTAGGCTTAGTGTGCTGCCTGTAAGGAATTAGTCTACTGCTGCTGGCCTGCATGAGGAGGTGGCTAGTTTGAATACTTCTTCTAGCAGGACACCCTTCTGTTGGAACAGCTGTTTCCAATATGAACATGCAAGAGGAAAATCAATTCACAAGTTGGCTTTAAGTAACACAAAGGAACTAATTTAAAGAAGGAGTCAGAGCAGTAAAATCAAGGATAATGGCTACCACAGTACTGCCAATTTCAAGGAGCAAGGAGGGCACCCAGCAGGAGCAGTGAGGGTCTGAAATACACATAGAAAAGTCAATTTCAGTCAAGTGAGAACCTGAATTAAATACTCCACAGTTAAATGTGAAAGCAATAATATTCTTAGCAAAGGTATTGATTCCACCTAACAAAACTCGTATAATAGGAAATACAAATGAAAAATAGGTGGAATTGAGTATCAGAAAAGACTTTGGTCTGAGAGGGTGAGATCCTCCCAAAGGCTGAAGGCCTATGGAAACCCTAAAGCTCAAATTTATTCGAGGTCTGAAGCAACAAACAGGACTTGGTGAAGTAAAGTGAAAAGTAAAATTAACCCCTAAAGAACGTATTTGTTTTGTTGCAGGTCATGGAGCAGCAGAACAACTGACAACAGTGAAACCTGCACTCCTATGAAAAGGGAGTAAATGGCAGCTTGCCCCAGACCCTGCATCCTCTATGAGCTACAGGTCATCAATGAGGAGCCAAAATGACACTGACCTAAGAGTGGTATCACCTGTGTGGGACAACCAAAAATACGGAAGAACAGCATGTTACCAAATGAGTGGCAAACAGTACCAGTGTAACAATAAAATAGATTCTTTAGATAACTACATAACCCCTTCAATTGATTCATAGCAGATGCACCTATAAGGAAAAACCTTATAAGACCCCTGGTCTCTCTAGTAAATTTTTCTGCCTTTGTCACATAAAAAAATTTGTACTTCAAACCCTAGCCAGAAGTCCTATTCTATTTATGCACGTGCTTAAATACTATGGGAATTTTTAAATCAAATAGGTACAAACATTCTGTCCTGAAGTGCTGCTTTTTTGAACAATGACTTATGCCCTGATCACTGACTTAAAAACATTAATATGTGTTCACTGGTAAATTCAAATCTCTACTCTACGTATAACAAGTCATGCAAGACTTGATGAACATATATGATACATACTATGGCCATATCTCAAATGCTCAAAACATTCTGAAAAGAATATTCAAAGTAACGTCAATGTCAAACACGATATTTGACTTATTTTAAATTTTAAATGCTAAAAGATTTAACTGAAATGCTAAGCACCTGAATACATGCAGTGAATTTTAATAAACACACAGACAATAAAGATCTTTAAAAAGGATATAGCACAAAACATGCAAGGATTTTCAGCAAAGAAACTCTAATGGCAGCTCTCCATGGCTCAGTTTCCATTTGCAAACAAAACGTACAAGGTGAACCACAGTAATTTCTAAATAAAATTACAACAAAATTCCTTAAAATGAGTCCTGTAGTTTTCAATAACTATTTAAAAAACATTTATTTTTAACAATACTCATTTTTTCTTAAATAAATAGGTTTGTGTAAAAAAAGGAAACCTGCTGATTATCTGCAGTCTAGATAGAAAAATATGGCCAGTACCTCATCATACAGATTTCCTTGTTGATAATTTAGAATATTTTGTCTGTTTCCTTAGATTACTGACACGCCTCCTTTTTCCTTTTTTATATAACCAAGATATAATTTACTACACCTTTTTGTGTAGCAACTCATTTCAGTTAAAAGGAAAATAGCTGTATTTGCTACAAACTCTACTTTGACTTCTTGAATTGCTTATTTTGAGTCTTGGCATTTTTTTACAATTTCATACACATGGCATTTATCTTCACAATGGCTGTGATGTTTTACCTTTTATTATATGACATAACCAGCTTTTGACTGCTACTGACATTTTCAGTATTTTATTATAAACACTTACTTATGTTTTGATTTCACATTGGGATCTGTTTTGAAACAGACTGTCACAGAATGGTTAAAGGCAGATTTTTGAAAGAAAGCATTAGTCATAAGACAAATATACAAGACTTAGTACTTACTTTTATGGACATGACATTAAAGACTAACCTTGACTTCTCATTTTTAATGGTTCATCTAAAACTTAATTGAATAATTTAAGTGAATACTCAGCAAATGAACCAGTGGGACAGGGGACGGTGAGCCATTTTATTGAAAATGTCAAAAAAGGAAAATAAATCTACTATAGAACTAAATTCCTTATTTTCTCCTCCAATGTCTGCCTCACGATCTTGCACTGTCATGACTTGTAATAGCTGCAAACTATGTAATTCCACGGGAAAAAAAATACAACCAATAGATCTCAAGATGTGTTTTCCTTCTTCCTCCTTCCATGCTTTTTCTTCCTGCTTTAGATCAGCATGACTCCAACAGCTGCTTTTGTCTCCTAAGAATGTGGATCATAAAGTCCTTCATATCACCATTATAGTATTTCTCATGTTTCCTTATAATCATATAGTTCATTTAAGGGTCTTGCTATTGGCAAAGCAAAGCGAACAGTCATTAGAGCTGCAGACTGTATGACCATACGCAGCGCCCCAGAGCAACACAATCCAAGCAAGAAACTTACCCACAATAAAGAGAACTTCACATGCTTGTATTTGTAACATACTTAAACTCATTCTCTGGTTGCTTAAATTCCCCAGTTAATTATGTAAAATAGTCTGTTACTGGAATCTCTTTCTACATGGGCTGTCAACACCTTTTGCTCTTAACCCTAGTAAATCACCACATATGTGATTAAGTGTACACTTCCTTGCGCCTGCTTTCTATTGCTTGGGAACAAATCATCATAACTACAAGAAAAGAAAGTGTCTCCATAGGCAGTTTTGACTTAAGGAAAACAATTAGATTAGACCATTTCCAAATAAGTATATTACCCTCGTTCTATTCATAGAAAGATACTTAAACTCTTAAATTTGTAATGAAAAGTTGCTCTGTTACATTTTTCTGTAACTCTGTATTGTGAGACTTTACAATGGAAAACCTGAGTGAATAAAACCGACTTCTTCTCCCACTAGTATTTCAACTATCAAAAGCTTTATCATATCTTTAGACCAACCTGTACACAGCACAGTGTAACCTGTAGTGCAGTGAATGTGCATAGCCCAAACACAGCATTATAAAAAGCTCATTTCGCTATAATCCTCATTTTTAGCAACACCGCATCCTTACTCGGGAATTCTTTCCTGTTAATTCACCCTTCGAATTTAGAAAGCCATCTCATTACATGCAAAGAACAAGTGACTGGCTCTGAAAAAAAAGCCATTTTAGGAGCAGCGTTAGATCAAGACTAAGAGAGTTCATAAGAGGTATAAAAATTCTTCTTTTCATCTGAGATGAAAAACTTTTCAAGTGTCTCATGTTTACACATAAATAGGTAATTTAGAGAGGGACAATTATACCTAGGCTAATAATGGTCAGTGAAACTCAGCCACAGAAACAAGTGTCCACCCAGAAAAGGAACTGCAAGCCTGAAGACCAGAAAGAACAACAGAGCTAAGACTGCAAAAGCAAATTATCAATAGCAATTAATACAATGCAGTTTGGGGCTTCATTTAATCTTCCTAGGAGAAAAAAATGAACAGGAATAACACATGCAAAATTGAAATTATGATTAGACCGTCAAGCCTGCTATTAAATACTATGTCCGATTCATGGGGTGCGACGGTGTGACCTATGGGAAACCGTGACCATTGCCGAGGGGCTGGAACTGGACGGTCCTCAAGGTCCCTTCCTGCCCAAACGATGCTGTGATGCTATGATTCTATGATGCTGTGAAGCTGCGATGCTCTCCACCGACCCCGAGCGGGTGCAGCAAGCTCGAACGCCACCGCTCCCTGAGCAAATTCTTAGAAAGCCTCACCGTGCACAAAGGCCGCCCGGTTCCCCTCGTGCCCGCAGCCCTTACCGAGCTCCCCCACCCCGCTCCCCGCCCCGGATCGCTACCGTATTTGGCTCAGCGCTGCGTCTGGCTCGGGGTTCGCGCTGCAAACGGGGCGTCGAGGAGAGGGGGTAGCCGTGGGGGAGCACGGGGGGGGGAGGGGGGTGCTCAACCCCGCGCGCGCGCCCGGTCCCTGCGCTGTCCAGGGTCCGCACCGCGCCCCGGGCACCGCTCACTCACCATAGCGCGGGATGGGTGGGGCGGGGGCGCTCCGGGCAGGACGCGCCGCGATCGCCGCCGCCGCCAAGGTGTTATTTGGGGAGCGGGAGCGGCGGCGGCAGCGGGGCCGCCCGCGCGGGAGGGGCCTCCCCGCGGGGCCAATCAGGCGGGGCCGGGGGCGGGCGGGGGCGGGGGGAGCCGCCTGACCCCGGACGCCCCGCGCCGGATTCGACGGGCGGCGGGTGAGCATGGGCCGGGAGGTTCGTGCCCCTGCCTCGTGCAGCCCCGCACAGAGGAGGCTTCGGGAGGCGAAGGACCGTAGAGTCATCGCGTTGGAAGAGACCTCTGAGGGTGTCGAGTCCAACCATACCTGTCTGCCGATAAACCTTAAGCACCTCGTCTACCCATCTTCTAAACACCTCCAGGGAACGTGACTCAACCACCTCCCTGGGCAGCCTGTTCCAGTGCCCAATGACACCTTCGGTGAAAAATCTTTTTCTGAATGTACAGCCTAAACCTCCCCTGTCAGAGCTTGAGGCCATTCCCTCTTGTCCTGGCACTTGGGAGACTAACACTCGCTTCTCTACAACCTCCTTTCAGGTAGTTGTAGAGAGCAATGAGGTCTACCCTCAGCCTCCTCCAGGCTAAACAACTCCAGCTCTCTCAGCCACTCCTCATAAGACTTGTTCTCCAGCCCCTTCACAAGCTTCGTTGCTTTTCTCTGTACTCTCTTCAGAGCCTCAACATCCTTCTCGTGGTGAGGGGCCCAGAAATGAACACAGGATTCAAGGAGCAGTCTCACCTGTGCTGAGTACAGAGGGAGAATAACCTCCCTGGACCTGCTGGCCACACTGTTTCTGATACAAGCCAGGATGCCATTGGCCTTCTTGGCCACCTGGGCACACTGCTGGCTCATGTTCAGTCACTGTCAACCAACACCCCCAGGTCTTTCTCCTCCCGGCAGCTTTCTGGCTACTCTTCCCCTAGTTTGTAGTACTTCGCAAGGGGTTTGTGCTCCAATTGTAGGACCCAGCATTTGTTAAACTTTGTACCACTGCTCTCATCCCACCTGTCCAGCCAGTTCAGACCTCTCTGTAGAACCTTCCTACCCTCCAGCAGATCAGTACTTCCTCCCAGCATAGCATGATCTGTGGACTTGCCAAGGGTACATTGTACATTCAATGCCTTTATCCAGGTCATTGATAAAAGTGTTGAACAGGACTCAGCCCTGGGGACACCATTTGTGACCAGTGCAGTCAGGAGCTTCTGTTTTCAGCTCCCACACTGGTAGGAACCAGTGTCATCAGAGACTCTGAGACACTGTGTTATTGAAGTCTTTTCCACACAAGTATCCTCCCAAATACTCTTCAATTTTAAAATTGTGTGCTACTGTATTTGTTTTAATTGGGCGTGTTCTACCATGGTTTTGATTTTCTTGTTCCTAGTGATGTTTTGTGCAATCTATAATATATAAAATATGTTTTTGCTGTACCTAGATTATTAAATAGCTAAGCAGTGACAGAAAGGGAACAATGCCTTCCCAAATAAGCACAGAAAAGAAAAGTCATTCAAACAACTTCAGAATATCATAGAGACAAATTAAGTTCCATTTAGAATACAAATTCGTAGAACAACTTTTATAGAGTAGCCCAGGTTGAAATCGTATGCTTAATTCTTGCATGTCACCATTGAAACAGGGCAACTACACACTTTTTAGATCTTCACAAATGCCGTGTGATATTCATAGCATTTTCACTGTGAAAATGTTGGATGGCTTTGGGAAGCTCGGGGTCAGAAACGGTTGCTTTGTTGGACTTGAACAATTAGCAGTTACTGACCTCACAGTAGGATTAGTTGCCCTATCAAGTCACATGGAAACAGATTTCACCAAGCAAAACACCTGTTGGAAGAGAAAGGATAGGTTTGGGTACACACCATCCGTAGTCAGCAAAAGAAGAATCGATATTGTTTCTTGTTGCTCACTGTCGCAGTTCAACAAGCCAAAACAAAAGCAGCACATCTCCAAGTGGTTTTGAACTGACCAGCTTTACACAACAGAGGGTATCAAAGCTCAAGGTGTAAATGCTTTGTTGCCTCCTGCGCTGTCGGAACAGAAAAACAGTTTAATAAATACATCTGCTTCACACCATGCTTCCCACCCTGCGGTGTTAAGAGTAGCTAGAGTGAAGAACTGATTAATTCCTTCAACTGTCACTTAGTTAACTGGAAATAATCTGCTAAAGCCCAGTTTGTTGCCATTTCTGAAGTTATTGACAAGCAATGAGAAGCTTAATTGAGTGCTAAATAGTCTAGGACATTGTGTGCCTCATGAAATTACTGTATTAATACATAATGTATTGACGCAGTATCTTGCCTCCAGAAACAAAGATTAGTCTCAAGGCAAGGCACCATCTTACTAGTGTTTGCCCTTGCCTGCAAACTTCTCTAACTCTTGCTGTTTGGCCTCACTTTTTTTGCCTCAGGGAACCAGTTTTTCTGTTTAAAAAAAAAAAAAAAAAGAAAAGTAGAAACGGCTTCTGGGCAACTGGTATAAATGAATTCCATTAGCAAGTTTCTGTACCAAAAAAGGAGTAAGAGCTTCTGTTGCTCAGATAAGGTCTATTCTAGGATGCACTGTGCAAGTGTGGATATGATGATCACTGCAGTATAAATCAGTTGTGCCCAGTGAGACAAAGTAATGCTTGGCAGCAAAGACGTATTTGGACATTTGGTGAGTAATGAGATTGTCAGAACCCAAAGGTCTTCTAGAGTTCTTGAAAAGCCACTGTTTTCCTTATCACATCAATTGCTACGTGTGTACTAGTAATGACTTTCAAATTTGCACCAAATAAAACCTTAACAAATGCTTAGGAATAACATCTTTGAGTATTTGGGAGAAGATGATATTACAAATTAGATTAATTGAAATATTACAAGGCCATATTCATTTTACTTTAGCCCTTGAGAAGTTAGTTTTCTAAGCAAAATCAGATTAGTCAGATTTATTTCATCATCACAAGTACCAAAAAGATAGTGTGTTTCCATCAAGAAACACTTATGTCCCACTTAAAAATGGCCACATTTTCTTCAATTCCTTTTTTAATTTAAAGGTCTCTTTTTGACCAATAAAGCAGAAAGATTATATTGTATGTGACGATACTAGGATAATCAAATATAAAAGCACCATAATTCAGAGCATAATTAGCACTCCTAAACTGCCATTTACTGGCATCTGCTGTATTTAAATCAAGTTCTCAAAATGAGATGTCTTCAAAGAAGCACCTCTCAAATTTATCATCTCCCCCGTGGCAACTGAAATTTCTGAAAATACAGAAAGCTGCAGCCATGGTGCTGAGCAACAGATGGTTCAGCCCCAATGGCTTCAGGCACCAGCATTGTGGAATGGGAAGTGCTGGCTGATCACAGATCGGCAGAGAAGCTGAGACTGTAAGGTACGTCCGCACTTCAGCTCACCTAAACCTGCTGCTCCAACTAGGGTCACTTAGAGTGTATTGTTCAATGATGTTTTCAGTGAAATTTTTAGTACATTCTAGGATGAGGCCCTTCACAACCTCTGTAGGCAAAGTATTCCACTGTTTGACAAACTTTACAGCTAAAAGAGGTCTTTCCTGTGTTTAAATAGAACATCCTGCATTTGGATTTGTGCCTGCAGCCTCCTGTCTTTTCACAGGATGCCCCTGAGCAGAGTTTAGTTCCCCATTATTTTCTCTACCATCAGATATTTATACATGTAGATAAGATCTCCGTAAGCCTCCTCTTCCCTAGGCCCAACGTCACAACCATCTAAACATCTTCTCATATGCTGCAGCTCCTTAACCATTTTACCACCTTTTGCAGGACTTGCTAGGATAAGCCTTATCTCGCACTGGAGAGCCCAGGCCTAGACCTGGCACTCCAGCTGTGTTTCACCAGGGCTGAGAAGAAGGGAAGCATTACCTCCCTCTGCCTGCTAGCTTTACTTTTCCTGATTCATGCCATGTAATGTTTATTGCAGCCCAAATGAGATTATTTGCATTTATCACTGATGCTAGAAATAGCATTGCTGCAAATGTGCAGTGCTCCACTTCAGTTAGTAGTCCGTTTGATTGTAGTACTGTGCTCATCTAGGTTTTCAGCTTTTTAATCCAATCTGGTCAGTCAGAATCCTCATGGACTCACTGGCTCAGTTCACATCTACTGTGTGGGTTATTGAACCCAGGAGTGATGTGTCTATGCTGTGCATCTTTTTTCAAGGCACGGCTAAACAACATTTGTCTTAACTATAATACTTGGCTTTGTATAACAGCTTTGGTTATTTTTTCAGCAGGTTTGTAATGATAATTTCTATTCCGCTCCATAATGATACATTTTCAGTACTGCTATTCAATTACATTTATTTGAATCTTACATGAGGAACATGTTAGCTTTTCATTCCAGTGTAGAGGAGGTACACATGATGCAAAAAGGTGACAGTCACTTGATCCATGGCAATAATAATCTAATTAGATTTCACAGAACGATAAGTGACAATTATTCCTGAAGATATGTGAAAATATAAAACCTAAAAAAATACATATTTTACACTATATCTATTTAGGAGCCTTCTAAGATCAATTTAAGTGCCAAAAGGTGTACTGCAAACTGAAGAGTTAATTTCATTTTGCACCATCTAAAACACAATGTTGTCTTTTCTGGACATCCAGTTATCTTGGTTAAAAATTACTTGTCTTTAAGGCTCACAAATACCTTCCTTGGGAACATGTGTCTTGTTGTTTGGAAATATACCACGTTCCAAAAGGGTACCAATATTAAATTGTTATTCCATTGCCCTTTTCCACTGAAAAACTCATTTTCAAATAATACATGTCATATTTTTACTGTTACTCAGCTTTGCTCAGTCAGATCTGAGTATTTATCAGAAGTAATGTCTGTGTTTTCACCAAAGAAAGTTTTGTGCAGAGTTTCAAGCCTGCCTTGAAGCAGGGTTTGGGTTCAATGAATTAATAAAAGCATGAGTTCTCCATTTTTTCATAGACTTCATACCCATGCAGGCAAGCTGTAGTGAACACAAGATTTCTGGGGCTTAAATGGATTTTTGTTGCTGTTGCAGGTTTTCTTGGTAAATGGAAATATTACAATGGTTCTAACAGCAGGAACAGATAAAAAAAAGCACCCTTAGCCTTCTTCATTGGAAGTTACAAGTAGACTTCCTAAGGAAACATCTTCCTGCCAGTTGGATTTGTTTTCTTGCCCTGCATTCTTGCTTTCAGGTGGAAGATGAGTATAATGTTTCTTTGTATTGATAAAGTATTAATACCTCTTTTTAGACAAGGAAGCAGTGATACTTCTTTTCTAAAGGCATATTTAAGAAGCTCTCAACTTTAAATATAAGTTCCAGCTTGGGTGACTGTAAACTTTTTGCATCCTCCTCTGATTTAAATTGTTATGTCATCTTTCCTGTCCTAAGTGAGTTGTTATGAAAACTTTATCATGTGTTCTACTAAACATTGGCTATGCCTATAATTTTTCAGCTCTGTGGTCCAGGTGTGTGCCCCTATGACACCTTGACTTTGTCTTGGATGAGCTCTGCAAGTACATTCTTTTCTGTTGTGCGTTTATTTCCATTCAAAGGAAGCCAAGGCACGTGAGCAGGCAGGAAATCAGCTGCAGAGTGCTCCCAAAGGCAGCACAGAGCTCAGGGAATTAGAACTGCAGGGAACAAACACTATAAAGTGCATTTATCCTGCAGTAAGTTTTAGCCTTTTTCACATTTTATTTTCAAATTAGTGAGTAGATTCCTGTAGGTATAGGAAGTCAAGTCTAGCAAAAGCTTTGGAACTTCTTGATATATAAGATATTAAATATTTAAAGATTGGATTTTTCATCTATTAAATACATATCTTAGAGCTAGGGAAAATACAGCTTTGTTAGACAGTGATGGAAAACTTCTGCTGAGAAATGCAGCCATTCCAAACTAACTTCCCTGCTATTTAACAGTCTTTCACCTACACTGTAAGTCAGTTGCTATACAGAATATAGATTTACTTCAAAAGTGTTCTGTTTTGAAAAACAATTGTTTTATGTATGGTATTCTGCTGCTGTAATACAACCCTTTCTCCATAGTCTCTAATTATCAGCTTAAGTCAGCAGTTAAAATGCGTTAAGAAGGTAAAAGACCTATGCACACATCTGCAGCACTCATCTGCTATCTTAGAAAATACCATCAAGTATTATTCTTGTGCATAACACTAGTTCTCATTCTATCTCTGATATTCTAAATTAGATGAAGTTCCATAATTACATCATTATAAAAATTACTCATTTGCTTTTTGTTAAGGAGATTCTGTTTTCATTGTATCAAGTACAATGGGTTCCAGTAATTTTTTGCATACTAGGATGCTGCAAGAGTACAAATATATGCTAGGATCCACTTCCCTATACACAAAATCCCTCTGTTTTTCTGTAGAAACAATGCCTTATGAAAACATTCTCAGGCAAATTAATGAAGATCTTCTTTTGGATACTGTTTTGCAAGCATCTGGATCCACTCTTGATTTTATGGGAAGCTATCATGAGTAGTTAAAGGGAGTTTATTCCAGAAATCCTTTTGTGTTAGAAGAAAATTGAACACAGTACTGAATCATCAGCACTGAGAAGTTAAGAACATTGCTTGCAAATAAAATTAGATTGACTTCTGTTTTGCAAATGCTGGTTTGTATAGATGAAGGTTTCTCATTTATTCTAATTACTTGCCTTGGTAAAATGTATTGACCATACTGTAAACAAGGTAGGGGTTCTTGTTTTCAGTGTTTGTTCATGGATCATTTTAGTTTGAAACTTCTTAACTTGGTTCACATCGAGTTAAAATGAATGGGCTGCTTACAGAGCAAATGCATTATCATCATCAGAATCTAGCTTTCAGCAATTGTTACTGGATTCTGGAAATTTTAGATAGGCTTATCATACTGCAAAGTACTTGTTGGAGTTGGCTTTCTAATTCATCAGAAAAAGCCAACAAATGTTCCCTCCCCTCCTCTGGTTAAATTGTGTTGTTTAATTTCAGTAAATGCAAGTAAATACTGAGGTAAAGTGATCTCATTAACCTCAATCCATCAAGTTAGAGAAATCATGGCTAGATAATGGAAGCCTAACTCAAAATTCATGTGGAGGGGAAAAAAAATCAGGTTTTTTTTCAGATTATCCTTTTTGAGAAAAATAGAAAAATATCAAAGAGTGAACCTGCTGACATGCAGACAGTCCTATTTTCTTCTCTCTGAGCACTCAAATAGGAACTGCACTCAAGAGTTTCCTGTAGTTTTCCTCCTCCCTGTCAAACTTTCCTTTTATTCCCTTTCACTATGGTCCCCACCCCTGTCCAGCTCACTCATGCTTTTTTTTCCCTTCTTTCCTTCCCAGCAACAGTGCAGGCTACTGTCAGGTAAATTTACTCTTCTGTCGTTGCTTCTTCCATTGTTTCTTTCAGTGGTCCTTTCATTGCTTCTTAATTTTCATTTTCTTTTCTGGTAAGGACTAACACATTATAGGAAGGCAGAAATGGAGTGGCTTACAGAGACCTAACGAACTGCCTCCTGTGCCTGTCTGCAGCAGCAGCATTTCCTGTGAAATAACACCATGAAAAAGCTATTTCAATAATGTGTGTGAAGCCAAATGCATTATGGCAACTGAACACTGATGGTCTAAGAATAACCGCATATTCATTGGTTCAAGAGTGACTACAGATCAAAGTGTATTATCACCTGAATTTAACACATTAGTCTTTGATTTTTCTACAAAATAAAATATTGATTTCTACCCACCTCCTCAAAATGTGTATCTGTCCCTTATTCTGGGAGTTCCTGAAGTAATTTTTAATATGTCCCATATATCATCAGAAACCTTATGTTTTATGTTAGACACAAACATTTGTCATTTTCTCTTCACCTCAGAATTGTACTAATCACAAATAATTAATTCTTTGCAGTGCACATTGTCGTATAATGAGCCTGATACTCCTTTTGTTCTGTAGACCTTTCCACAGAAAGAAGTCTATGAGTAGATTCATTGTGTAAAATCAATACAAAATAACACTTACACTCTCATAATTAAATATGATAATAAGACAAGAAAAGATGGAAAATTGAGATTGACTTAATATAATGACTAGAATCAGAATATGAATAAGAAAAAGAGAAAAGAAGACAGACTCTGAAAAGTAAAAGGAGTTTCTGGCCAAGAGAAAAATATTGGTAAGAAAAATAAAAAAATGTGATTACTAATAAGAAAGCAGCATTACTTGAGTGATTTTATTCTTTTGCCTCTGAATTTCAAATTCCATACATGTGAGCTGTTCTATTAAGTTTTCCACAGTTATTATACACAAAGTGCCACTGCACTTGCTGCAAGATAGTCAGCAGTAGACATATCTTCTTGCACTGCCTAGGCTTGTGTAGTCCAAATAGCTACTCACAAAGTTAATGGGGAGAAATTAAAAAGTGTCTGAAGTTGTGTTCTGGTATTGTCAGCCCTATAATTACCTTGATATGAAAAGGGTTCAGACAGTTAGAGCTCTGTTATAGAGGTGATTTGCATGGCCAGATAATGCATTTGTAAAACTGAAGTAAAAGTTGATCTTCAACCAGGAGGTTAAAAGACATTATTCCTCAAATAGTAGACATCATATGCACCTGCTTTTATCTTCGTCATTTCCCCATGTATTTATTTAGTATCATTAGGTTTAATATGATTTTTTTTTTTGTGGCAGCTCCTTAGGTGAAAAACATTAAGAGAGTTAAAAAGAACATTTTATTATGATTGTGATTATTTTCAAATTACATTCTCTACGTTAGGAACCAGGAAAATAGAAACCAAGACACATCCACTAGTGTTCACTTTCCTCCTGCATATCCAGATTCTGCCACCAGGGTAACCCTGTGACATTTCTTCTAACAGAACCACAGTTCCTTTACCTGAAATCTGAATTTTAGAAACCTTAAGTTTAAAACTTGTTTTTAAAGTGAAAATACAGAGGGCGGAAAGATGTTCTGTTAGGTATTCTGTAATGTTTTTTTTTGTTTACGGTAGGTTTAGGTGTCTGGGTAGGTAAGTGGAGTTGAGAAGTTGACTGATCTTCCCCTTAAGGAAATGAGCCCACTGTGCAGCAGTTGACAGAACCATCATGGACTAAATTGCTTACGAAGCTATGGATTTTTGAGTTAGCAAGGCACTATGTAAATATCATTGTAGCTTTATTAATATCATTTGTAGGTGGCATGTGAAAACCTGTCTTTTCATAAATGCTTCAGAAGGGTTATCATTCCTGATTAGGAAAAACACGAACACATACCACAAAAAAACCAAAAAAACCAAAAAAACCCAAACGAACCGAAAAACCCAAAACCGCCCCCCCCCCCCCCCAATTTAAAGCCAAGGCAAAAAAACCCTAACATGTGAAAATGTGTTGATGAAGTTAAAGATAGTTTTATGATCCTGGTCTGTCCTGGTCTCCTTCTGTTTGATTTTTTAATTGAAAGACTTAGTAATAGACCTTTCCAGCACATATCCAAATAAGGAAAGATTTTTCAGAACTAGGGAGAAAAGATTTAAAAAGATTGTTTACCTGCCATCCTTTCTAAGAAAAATGCTTAATTTAGCAAGCTTTAGAATGAGGAATCATCTCAAAGGTTCTGGAGGTGGTGGTTCATCTGTTTGAATAGCTGCAGATAGGACTGGCAATGTGACCCTGGCAATGATCTCATTTTTCATTTTTCAGCTTTTAGTAATTTAACTTCAAATTTAATTAAACCATAGAAGTTTCATTTTATTCAAATCTACAAATGCAGATGACTTGAATGCCATTTGCCTAAAAATATAGTTCTACAATCTCTACAAAAGTTATAATTCTAATAAAGAATGGGCTGCTGAAAGCACATGAGAAGCGATATAGGCAGGCAGCATACAATGAACTGGATGCCACCAGCTTTACACATCTACTGTTTTTCTCTCCTCCTGATATCACCTCAGCCAACCAGAAGTCATTCCTTGATTAGTATAAATTTTTGTATCACAGAGCAATAGTAATTTACAACATGCAAAGCACTATGACATCCTGAAAGGCAACATGTAAAGCCTTAAGGCTACTTTAAATTAAACTCAACATTAACCACCTCATTACAAAATTATAGGAATCAGGGATGAGTTGAAGTGTCAGAACTACCATACTGGAATTTTTTTTACAGTTGGTCCAAACTGAGTTTGAGCACAAAATTTGCTTGTGTTGGTATACAGAATGACCACACATTGCACTCAGATCTGAGCTTTGGGGAGCTGGTGCTGTTGGAAAAGCAATTTTTGTGTTGATGGGGTTTGATTGTATACTAAAGTAAATAAAAGAAGCTCTTGAATAGGTTGAGAATTTTCTTTCAATTATTTTTTTTCACCAGTCTGTCCTTAATTTGCACAATTTGCTTGCATTTTAAAGTTCTTTGTAACTACTGTGTGACTTCTTCTACTTAACATAAAATCAAACTGAGCAACCTTATAAGCCAGCCTACTTGCATGTGGTGGAAACGTGTCTAGAATCAGATTATCATGTAAATAGTATGTTCTCCTACAGTTAGGAAAAAGCCTGATGAAAATCTGCTCTTTCTGTTCATAGAATGCACACTTCCAGTAGCTGATTCTTTTGTTCCTTTACTTACACAATTGACACATAGTCAATCCAGTTTCTGACTAAGTCTGTAATGAATGGATTATTTCTACCTGCTTATGAATGTTCATGGGAAAAAAATATCTGCTTGCTGCTTTCAAGAATTAGCTTCAAATTAAAAGTTCACTGTAATCATAATTGTTTCCTAGCTATAGTTGTAAAATTGTCAGAACCGATATGTTATTGCATTGCTTCTCTTCTTTTAGTATTAAAGTTACCCGAGAGCTCACAATTACAAAAAAACCTCAAGATAAGATAATTCATATTCATAAGACATTTTAAGCAGGGGTAAAGTTTCCTTCATCTGCTTTAATGCTATTTCACTGCGTGTATCATCTCAATGTATAAACTGCTGCTGTCCCCTAGGTGGTTTTGTCATTTGTGATGCAAAGCAGTCTCGTGTTAATATATCACTAATAGCTCTAGAACAACAGATGATGGTGTCCTATTGTAGAAGTCCATAGGTGTGAAACTTCTGACACAGATGACTGGGTTGTGGTGTACAGTTTTCTACCTACCTCTCTGCAAGTGTGTGGGTTTGTAAAACAACAACTGAAATGACTAATTGACTTCGGCATCCAAATGGACTTCCTCCCTTGGGTCAGAGCGGGACACAAACTTATTCATGCAGAGTAATAGCAGGTGGTACTCACATAATAGTGTATTTGAAATAAAACATTCACAACTGGGTGAAAGTGAGATAAAGGTGCAAAAGATATTTAATGTCAGGCAAAAGTAATGGAAAAATATGTCCAACTAGCTACATTCCAATTTTATAACTTAATGTCTATGGGGAGAAAAAACCCCAACTCAGTATGATGTTCTTAATTATCCTATGACTTCTGGATTTAATTATTCTATGGCTTCTGAAAGAAGTAAGCACTCGAGACTTTCCAGAGAAGAAGTCAATATCCCTTGGTAATGAACTACACTGGATGGAATAAAGTGTTGTCTTCCAATCAAAATATAAAAGATCTGTCTTTTTATAAGCAGTACTATTATGGAAAAGGCTGATTGGGGAAATAAAGATATCCAGTGTCCTATGTTTCTGTTAAACTCTTTGTTCCCATTAAACTGCCAGATGTATTATTAATATGCAAGTAAGTTACTTTATTATCTGGAGCATTTTGTCAACACTAAAAGTGATTACTCAGTGTAGGATAACATATTCAGAATAAAATCACTGTAGAAGCATATTGAGGGTTGCTTTTTCATCCCTATAGACTCTGTGGCTATGGAGTGGGATATGTGTGTGGCAGAACTGCTGCCAATAATAGCTTCCAAGTGATACACAGAAATGCAGCAAGATACAACAGTGTACTGTGTTTTGTATTTTTCCTCCTAGCATGCCTGTGGAATATTAGTTAGAAAAGAAGGACACCAAGTAACAGGTTTATATTATGGAAGTCCTTGTTGCTTGCTTTATTATTTGTTACAATAAATTCAGAAATAGCTAAATAATTATTTTAAAGTACAACAACAAAACTATTAAAAACTCTGGTCCAAGAACACTTGAAATTTATTCCCTGGTCTTCTTGTTCCTAATTTTGGAAACTATGAGGAGGACCCCTGAAGGAAGAGAAGGAAAAGAGGGTAGCTATACATTTGAGAAATGTTTTAAAATAATAATACAGTATTATAGGGAAGAATTGACAAACAAATGACAAATAAGGAAACCAACCAGTTCTCAAAAGTAAGGAGTGAAAAACTGTTCATTCCTGTTTATGCAGATTTACTCCATAACTACAGTTCTCTGTGTTATCCTGCACTATTTTAAATACTAAATGATAACCATGGCTGTTCCTACAGTGATGGCTACTGGATATGTCAGAAACCGACATCCAGCATAAGCGGCTGGGCTCAATGATCTTAAGAGTCTTTTACAACCTAAATATTTCTTTGATTTAATAGTTCAATTGATGCCGTATTTGTATCTATGCTCTACATTTTTGGGTGCAAAATGTGTATTTTTAATCGACCAGTCTGTTTTGTCCCTGTACTAAATAAAGTCCAGCAGGAACTTAAAGGGGTAGTACTTTTTTGTCTTAATATCTTGAAAGGCACAAGGTAAGGTTGGAACTTGAACCAATTCACTGCATTGAGTGGAAGAACAACTAAAATAAATGCAAATAAACTTATAAAAATATATAAGTGAAATATATTAAAAGTGACATATTATTATACAAATAATACACTTTCAACAGGTGTCCAAGAAGAATAGGGACAACATGAAATTAGATCTTCAAGGACATATAGCACCTTCTACTACAAATGTATCAACTTCTATAGATAAATAGAAAACTACACATAAATGTGTTTCAGGCCAGAAGGCAGATGCCAGCATCCACAAATTTTGCAGGCTTACTCTGTTCACATGCAGCTTCCATGCCTCTTGTCCAAAAATCTCTCATCTGAGTCTTGGAATGATAAATTAGTTTATTAACTTTGATTTTGGTTCAGTGAATGCATTTTCTGTTGGAAATAGATTATATGCTTGCAATTGGATTATTTTTCCTACTTAAAATAAATCCAGCAGAAAAGTACATATAAAAATGTAATTTTCTTCTTCTGTGGGAAATACATTAGTTTGTGAGATAGACTATTTAATATACTAATTGAATTGAAGTATTGATGGGACCTGATTGAAAGCTTATTGTACAATTTCAAAAGAACTTTATTGAAAGAGAGATAAAGGCTTTTAGTCATGAGCAAAAAGAATTTTTCTTTCTTCAGCATCTAGGGTGGCAGTGCTCTTTTGTACCTGTCATATTCACATCTGCTTAGGAAAGCATTGCACAAAATATTCAAATTAGTAGAATTAAGCAAGCTCTTTTGTGAATATTAACAAAAGACACATAGAGATGAGTGCAAATCCTTGGGAGAAACCCTCTGTGTCCATTTTAAGTGATATCTCTGAAACGTCAAGCTACTTTATGACTTTTGTGCCTAAACATCTAGCCACTAGCATTACTAACTCTAGTCACAATCATGGAGTTGAATGCAGTATTTGAAGAGTTTGGCATTGAAAATGATCAATATACATCTCTTTCGCCTACCCGGACTACTGTAAAGTCCATATTTTGACTCTTCATTGAAGCTCCTAGAGAATTAAAAGAGCTAATTGTTACAACTATCAAGTATATCATCTCTTAGTATCCCATGCATTAATAGAAGGGCTTTGAATTTGAAATAATTATTGCATTAGGCTAATAAGAAAAATATTACAAATAGTGTGTTGAATTTTCTTTAATTATTCATATTGCCTTCTGGTTTTCAAATGAATAATGCAATTTAGGTGTAAATTTTGACTTCAGAATTGCAGGCTACAAGAAAAAACAATCAAATAACAAAACACTGAAATTTTAACAATAAATTTTGTTTAGAGAGTGTGTGCCTGCTAGTCTCTGAAATTTACAAAAATTTGTTTGTATTGGTATAAGAGAATACTAGGTTTTATAGAAATTATCAATTACCTACTATGTGAGTCACGGCTTATTTTTCTGTAACCCGAAGAATCTTTACCATGGTATACCAGGAAAAAAAATTATTTGGCTGAATTTTAATGGACACAGATTTACTAGAAACAGAACGAATAGAAAAAAACCAGAACTGACAAAACAGAACTGACAGAAAATGGGAAGTGTGAAAAAGAAGGAGGAGAAGAAATAATTTTGAATATTTTTAGTTCTGCTCTTTGATCTCTTCTATTGACTTTGTAAAATATTACCAGCAGAAAAATCATGTCAAAAATGTCACAGAAAGAAGATAGCAGACATAGGTTAAATGTAGACACAAAGCATAGAGGGGGGTTATGTTTTTTGCATCCTGGTATAGTTAAAGACATAGATAGGCATCTTTTTAAATGGTTTTGAAAAATATTTTCTTGATACAGTTTCATAGCCCATGAATTTCTTGTTTATCAGAAAAGCTCCATCTGTAACCCTCAGAGGGAACAACACTTTTTAGAGACAACTAGGGAAATACACTCAACAGTGTCAGAAAAACTATATATCTGGGGTAAATCCTATCTTTTTACAACAGAGCAGATTGGTTTCATCACCTGCAACTGCCTTGTTCCTATCTGGTCTCTTCCCCTCTTGCCCTCCCCTTGCCTTGAACCCCTTAAGGTTTCTTAAGAGTATCTTAAGATACTTCAGACTTTTCCACTCAAGGAAAAGTCACCAGGTGCACTTCTTTATTTGCCTTCCATATGGATGAGTTGTTTAAACCAGATCTTGCTTGGTAAATTGTGTGGGAATCTGCTTCTGAACAGACATCTTTCCTCTCATCTGCAGCTCTTTCTGGTTCTTGTGACAACAGCAACAGTTGTTTCCATAGTGGATCAGCTTTATGAAAGTATTCTGTGCATTTCCAGACATGTTGCAATGCAACTCAGCTGCTAGAAAACAGGAGTGGGCAATATCCTTAAGTCAGCTGAATTTCTTCAATGAGCAACTGCTCTGTGGAGCCCTAGTGTTTCCTAGGCTATAGCTTGTGAAATTCCAGTCTGTGGAAAATCTTGTAGTATGACTACATGGCATTTACACGATAGTTTTGGCAGTATTTGTTTGCATTCAATGGTAAGTCTACCTTTGGTCAGGAAGGAAATATTCCTTACTGTGATGATTACGGGAATCCTTACAAAATGTAAACTGTAAGTGTAGGAGGCACTAAATAGTCCTGGCAAGCCGTTTCTTGCTATGATCACTTCATTGCTTTATTTGAGTGAAAGACTATTGCTCCTCTCCATTGTTTCCTCTAAAGAAGCAGGATATAACATAATAGCATTACATTGTACTGCACCACTATACAGTATATTGTATCTCAGGTTCCAAGTGAAACAATTATTTCTGTAAGATTATTTCCATAGGTTTCTCTGTCCTAAAACGTGGTTCACTGTGTCCTACTCTCATGTATAGACTTGTAGCAATGTTGACATTTCTTTTACAAATGAGTGTGAATACACATATGTAATGTTCAGAATGAATGAGCTTTTATATCCTCTGCAAAGGAATATTTCACAGGATTTATTGAAGCTTGCTTTATATAAGTGGTTGATAGGCACTGACTAAGTCTGTTTAACTTCCCTGTCCCTTGAGGATATCACAGAAAATTAATGTGTTATCTCAAAGGAAATATTTTTACTCTTGCAGTCTTTAATGTAGATAAATCTTTGAGTTTATCATCTGAAGCGGTAATTACTTGAAACATATTTCAAGTACCCTCAATATTTTGCTGAATGGAATATATGCATGAAATGCTTTGATATTCCAGATGTCACGTGTAGGCATGGGCATTCACAGCCATAGCACAGACTAAGTCATGTCACAACTTAATGCTAACCTTGGACAATCAGTTGTACGTCATGGAAGACTAGAAAGCTTCTGTTCTGAAACATTCTCCTGGGTAGAAAACTGGCCTCCTGGGTAGAAAACTGGCTGGATGGCTGGGCCCAGAGAGTAGTGGTAAATGGTGTTAAATCCAGCTGGGCGCCAGTGACAAGTGGTGTTCCCCAGGGCTCAGTGCTGGGTCCAGCCCTGTTCAATGTCTTCATCAACGACCTGGATGAAGGCATTGAGGGTACCCTTAGCAAGTTTGCAGGTGACACAAAGCTGTGTGGAAGTGTCGATCTGCTGGAGGGTAGGGAGGCTCTGCAAAGGGACCTAAACAGGCTGGACCGCTGGGCAGTGTCCAACGGCATGAGGTTTAACACGGCCAAATGCTGGATCCTGCACTTGGGGCACAACAACCCTATGCAGAGCTACAGACTAGGAGAAGTCTCTCTAGAAAGCTGCCTGGAGGAGAGACACCTCAGGGTGTTGGTCGACAACCGACTGAACATGAGCCAACAGTGTGCCCAGGTGGCCAAGAAGGCCAATGGCATCCTGGCTTGTATCAGAAACGGTGTGACCAGCAGGTCCAGGGAGATTATTCTCCCTCTGTACTCAGCACTGGTGAGGCCGCTCCTTGAATCCTGTGTTCAGTTGTGGGCCCCTCACCACAAGAAGGATGTTGAGGCTCTGGAGAGAGTCCAGAGAAGAGTGACGAAGCTGGTGAAGGGACTGGAGAACAGACCCTATGAGGAGCGGCTGAGAGAGCTGGGGTTATTTAGCCTGGAGAAGAGGAGGCTGAGAGGAGACCTCACTACTCTCTACAGCTACCTGAAGGGAGGTTGTAGAGAGGAGGGAGCTGGCCTCTTCTCCCAAGTGCCAGGGGACAGGACAAGAGGGAATGGCCTCAAGCTCCGCCAGGGAGATTTAGACTAGAGATTAGGAGGAGTTTTTTCACACAGAGGGTCATTGGGCATTGGAATAGGCTGCCCAGGGAGGTGGTTGATTCACCTTCCCTGGAGGTGTTTAAGGCACGGGTAGATGAGGTACTGAGGGACTTGGTTTAATGTTTGATAGGAATGGTTGGACTAGAAGATCCGATGGGTCCCTTCCAACCTGGTTGTTCTATGATTCTATGATTCTATGATTCACCTGTTTTCCCACCACTTACTTGTCTTAACAGGGAGGACGCCTGAGTGCTGTTCATCAGTCAGCATATACTGTATTGCCGTAATTATCTTGTAAAATCTCATCTGTTCTCATTGCATCATACTTTGAGAGCTAGATACTCTTAAGAAAGACAGACACTTACCTAGTTTGTCTTGGGATGTACTGCTTTTGGTCTGGATTAAACATTTTTCCAATTTTTTCTTGCGGAAATAACACACAAAAAACAGTTATCCCTTTCTGCAGTTTCAGGTCTTTACTTATGAAGTTTGCATCCATTTTTCTGGCCTCAGCTCAAGTAATTACATTCATAATTAAAGCAAGAATTATATAATTCATTTGTACTGCCATTTCTCACACAGCAGTTTAGTGCACTGCAAATGCATGAAATACATATATACATATATATATATAACATGTATGTATATAACATAGCACCTCTTATTTCTATCTGACTTTTTGGAAAAAAAAGAAATTTCTGGTGGATAGAAAGGGCTACTGCTTATGGACTAGTACCACACTCATCTATCATTATCATTATATGCTAAAGAGACTAGCCCAAGAAATTGAAGTACAAAACTCTCGTCACAGTATTTCCTAAAATGTTAGGTTCAGGCCAGACATGATATATACAGATACCATAAAGATGTAAGGTAACACGTAATTTCAATATCTGCTTTCACTATTTTATTTCTATTGACTTCAATAGAACTACTCCTGGGATAGATGGATGGTACACATGAAAGTTGCTTTTTTTCTGGTTTAGAAGTTTTAACTACTGAAATGAGAAGCATAGACTGTCAGAGACCCAGGATCTGTTGCTTGCTCTTGTAGCCAAGGGTAACTTCTCATGCCCTCTTAGGCATGCAACCTGTTCTACAGAGATGAGGCTCAGAGCCTGTCTGCTTTCCCCTGAAAGGGAATGAATATCTCTGGAGTTGCATCCAACCAAATCGACTACTAGATTTCTGCATATTTCTGTTGCTGGCAGGAATTAAAGTTGTAAGACAAAACAAACCTGTAATCATTTGGGTGTTTACTGTGTCTGTGAGCACAAACACCCAGTTATGATTATGCAGCTCTTCTATTATGTGTTTTGCTTCAAAAGATTATTTGTTGAACAAAAGCTTGATACTTTCTCACCCTTTGCTTCCAATACCTTCTTTTAGCATTTTAAGTTTGTTTCAAATTTCACTGAAGTAGAACAGTATTTTCACAGTTATTAAGGCAACTCTAATAAAAAATCTTGACTGTGTGCTAATAGAGAAATTGTGTTATGTGGCAAGCCTTAGTAACATGGCCTTTCTCTTTAAGACCCAACTAATGGGATGCTAATTGCACTGCAGACCCTTGACATTTATCTTTTAGAATGCACATATGTGTTTATTCAAGAGGTATTTTCAGCTTTTTGCCTTAAATATTGTTTAATAAAGAAAAGGTCTGCAAATGCTAGCGAAATTAGCTTTGCCACGAAGCAAAATTGAAAATTAATTATTTTGACTATTTGATATTATTCCTTTATTCAAACTTGTGCACACAATTAAATTTGTGCCATCAATGTTTCATAATATCTTTTATTTCTTTAATGATATATTTTTACATGAATTACTGTGCATTTTGATGACTGTAGGCAAGTTGATGAATATAGAAACATTATAGTATAATTTCCATGTATCTTATTAGGAGTTGAAGGCAAAGATTTCTATGATTCACCCTTCCTTTTTCTGTTAGTCTTTATCTGCTCTTCCCTGTCTCTTTGCTGGAGCTCATAAGATCTCATAAGATTCCATATCATGCTGTCCAACCAAGGAAGGACATACTTCTGTCAGACATTTGTAGCTTAGAGAAATCAATTCATTTCCATTGCAGCTGCCCATAGATTGTACTCAATTTTAGGATAAAATCATGTATAGAAAATTTTTATTTACAATACTGTAAATCCAACATATGGCATTATTCGTATTTTCTGAAGCCCAAGAGTCTTCATGAAGAATGGCCAACCTGCTAGCATTTTCTGTCTATGAGAGGCCAACTTCATAGTCAGGACCATGATAAAAGACAAAAAGCAGGTTGTCTAGGGAGGTTGTGTAGTCTCTATTCACAAATTAGATGGAGGCATAAAGGATCAGACTGCTGAAAAAAGATGCTTTTCCTACTGATTTTCCTACCAAAGCCAGAACAGTTATAACTCTTTCCCTCACCAAAAATATGGTCTTATGGATTTCAGATTTCAGGAGGCCTCTATATCTTCCATATAAACATCTTCCCATATAAAGAAAGAGTAAGTAACTGTGTCAAGGCTTGCATTTAAAAAATAACGAAGTTAAAAACACGCAAAGAAGTATAGACATGGAAAACTGCATCCTATGATAAATCTTCTGGAGAAAAACCCTCAGGATCTCATGCTTGACTTCTTATTGTGTTTTGTAAAAGAAAGGGACATCGTGCCAGCACCAGGTGCTAATATAGCTCCATCAGTGTGAATGACTGTTAACCCCACTGAATGACACTGTTTGCAACTGCTGGTTGCAGTTCTGTACAAAGTTGTGTCAGCTGGAGCCTATTCATTTGCCACATTTGAGCAGTTTAGAGGTTGTAACCCTAGCCCTGCTGAAACTGATGTTGGTGAGACTGGGGTCAATCACTGTATACAGGCTAGACTTAGACAGCAGAGGTAAAAGATGGAGAAAAAGGTAACAAAATAGAAGTTGAGGAAATAAATGTTGGAGATTCAGGGATATGCATTTCCCCTTTATTGATAGCTCAGTCAAATGTGTTTAGTATAATGATTATTTAGCATAATCTCACTCGTTTAAATGAACTGATTTGGCATTTGCATAGGTGCCATGTTTTTTTCCAAGACCTATCAATTCTAATTGCCTTTGCATAGTAGACCTGACACAAACTGTTCTGGCTTAAAATCAGTTTTGGCAGCTGTGGCACACATACAAGATTTCTATCCCTTCAAGGGGATGAAGTGAGCTACGAACTAATCACTGCCAAAAGCCTGAATCAGCCAAAATCTTGTCATTGTCATATATCTGTCTTCTCATAGCTTATCTTTATATATTGTTGTGCTTGCTAAAATAAGTAACAATACGCTACATAAACTTCCACTTTACTTAAACTGTGAAGGATGAAGATAAAGGATTTGATAATCAGTTTCCAAAATCTTTGACTAGAAGGTGATACATTCCCAGTGTTTCCAAAATAGGGTTTTGAGGCTGCACAAAATTGGCAGATGAATTGAGTGTACAGCAAATATGAGACTATCAGTCTGAATTGTTGGTTCCTATGTACTATACTGGCTTGACAGGCTGTCTTACCCTCTGCATTCTTGTTATGCTTGTGCTTCTCTCCCTTTCCCCAGCCAAGGAAATAAATTAAGGGAAGGAAGGAATGTTTTGTGTGGGAACAATATGTAAAATGAGAAAAGAGCATCACATAAAAATTCCAAAAACTAAGTTGCCACGAGTGTTATGTTCTCTTTCCCTTTTGAGCATTTGGAAAGTATTAGCTAGAAAACATTTATAAAAGGTACTTCAATTGTTTCTAAGGAAGCAGGAAAAAGACAAAAGGTATTAAATAATAATATATTAGTATCAATGTCTGTTATGCATTCTGTAAGACTTCAAGGTGTTTGAGTTAAAAATGGAGGCTTTTAATTCCTTCCCTCAGAACAATAGGAAAAAAAAAAATCTTTTATTATTCTGGCAAACCTGGAGGATATAAAAGCAGAAAAAAAAGAAAAAAAATATCCACTTCCTGGAGTACTAAATGTTTTAATTCACACTGTTCCTTTTTTTTTTTTTTTTTGGTTTTTTTTTTTTTTTTTGGTTTTTTTTTTTTTTTTTCTGTGAATAATATGCATTTTGGAATGCAAAATAGAGTGAAAGGCAATAGTTCAGATTTCCTTATATGCTCCAATGAGACACTGAAATAAAGCTTAAGGTTTTTTTTTTTTTTTGCATCCTCCTCAAACAAATCTTTATTAATTCTCTGTCTAAAATAGAACATGTTGTGTGTCCTCATAATAGGCCATATCCTGCTATCAATATTTTAACAGATCCCCCATGGACTGTAATGTAGAGTATGCTAAAAAATTGATGGCACCATTACATTCAACTGCAAGTAAATTTATAATTAAATTGTTTTTCTTTGTATTCATTCAAATTTCTGTTCATGAGAACACAAAAGTGCCCTGGTTAAACTAATTACTTGTGAACACGTGTTCTGTTTCTTTTGGTAACATTTGCTTAGTCTGGAAAAACATCAAGAACGTTCATGCTTTCCTGCTATGGATTAGCACACAAAAGTTCAGCAGCTTAGTACAGATTCATATTTGCCATAATTAGAGGAAGAAATTGCTGTAACAAAGTATAATACATGTACAAGTAGACCCTAGCTTAACAAACCTATGTAAGAGGGAGGAAGAAAGGCTAGAAATTGCAGAACTATAAACCTGTGATAAAAAAATGAAGTATAAAATATATGAAAAACATCCTGGTTTTGGCTTTCTGACTTTCACTGGGGTTTACAGAGCTAGGGAGAACAGTCCATGAAATTTTGCTGAATTCAGCAAAAATCCCCACACAAGAGCTATCTACTTTAAAAAAAATTCTCCATGCAATTTAAAATTAAGCACACAGATTTATTATGAAAATATACATCGAGCAATTTATTTAGCAAGGAAGAGTTTCCAGTGCAAGAGAAACTTTAGGGTAAATTTCTGGATTGTTTTGCACTGGAATAAATCTTTTAGCAATTGTTTCCTCTGCCCTTTCCTTTCCTTAATTTTTTTTCTTTTTCAGAAAAAGAAGCCTACAGGAGGTGGAAGCAAGGGCAGGTAGCCTGGAAGGAATACAGAAAAATTATCCAAGCAGTCAGGGACAGGTTACTAAGGCCCTGTCAGAACAAAATCTGACCAATGGCATTAAGGGCGACAAGAACAGCTTATACAGTTATGTTGATAAAAGGAAGACTAGGAAGAATGTGGGCCCCCTCCAGAAGGAAACGGGAGACCTGGTTACCGTGAATACAGGGAAGGATGATATAGTCAATGACTTTTTTGCCTCAGCATTCACCAGCAAGAGCTCAAGCCACACCACAAAGTCACAGAAGGCAAAGGCAGGGACTAGGATTTTGAGGAACTATCTACTGTAGGAGACTATCAGGTGTGAGTCCATATAAGTAACATGAAGGTACATAAGTCCACGACACCTGATAAAAAGCATCAGTGGGTCCAGAAGGAAGTGTTGATTGAAGTTGCTAAGCCATTACCAATCATGCAAGTCTGGTGAGTTCCCACTGACTGGAAAAAGGGAAACATAACCCCATTTTTAGAAAAGAAAAAAAAGGAAGACCCAGGGAACTACAGGCAAGTCAGTCTCAACTCTGTGCTCAGCAAGATCATAAAACAGATCCTCCTGGAAACTCAGGTGAGGTACGTGGAAAATAAGAAGGTATTGGTGACAGCCAACGTAGCCTCACTGAGAGCAAATTGGGCCTGATGAATTTGGTTACCTTCTATGATGGGGTACAATGTTAGTGGATAAGGGAAGAGTAACTGACAGCATCTACCTGGACTTGTGCAAAGCATTCAACACTGTCCTACATAACATTCTTAATTTCTCTAAATTGGAAGGAAATGGACTTGATGGATGGACCTCATGGTGGATAAGGAGTTGGCTGGATGGTCACATTCAAAGATTAGTATTCAACAGCTCAATGTCCAAGTGGATATCAGTGACAAGTGACTTTTCACAGGGCTCAGTATTGGGACCAGTGTTGTTTAACGACTTCATTGTAGACATGGACAGTCTACAATGGGATCTGCAAGTCTGCTGATGACACTAAGTGGTGTGATACAGTTGACACACTGTAGGGAAGGAATGCCATCCAAAGGGACCTGGACAGGCTTGAGAAGTGAGCCTATGTGAAGCTCATGATGTTCAGCAAGGTCAAGCACAAGGTCCTGCACCTGGATCAGACCAGTCCCAACATAGTTACATGCGGAAGGAGCAGCCCTGAAGAGACGGACTTGAGGGTGCTGGTGGATGAGAAGCTCACCATGAGTCAGCAATGTGCACTTGCAGCCTAGAAAGCTGGTTGTATCCTGGGCTGTGTCAAAAGAACTGTGTCCAGCAGGCTGAGGATCGTGATTCTCCTCCTCTACTCCCCTCTTTTGAGACCTGAACTGGAGTACTGCGTTCAGTTCTGGAATTCTCAGCACAGGAAGGAAATGGGTCTGTTGGAGCAAGTCCAGAGGAGGGCCTGGGAGATGATCAGAGAACTGGAGCACCTCTCCTATGAGTACAGGTGGAGAAAGTTGATGTTTAGCCTACAGAAGAGAAGTTTCCGTTGAGACGTTATAGATGGGGAGGGGCTCTTTATTGAGAGTGTAATGGTAGGATGATATTTTAATCTGAAAGAGCATAGATTTATATCTTATTAGGTAATTTTTTTTACTGTGAAGATAGTGGGGCACTTGCATAGGTTACCCAGAGCAGTCTTGGATGCCTAGCGGTGTTCAAGGCCAGGTTGGATGAGGTTTTGAGGAACCTGATCTAGTGGAAGGTGTCCCAGTCCATGGGAGGAGGGTTGGAGCTAGATGATCTTTAAAGTCCATTCTAACCCAAATCATTCTATGATGCTATGATTCTGTTGTTCTATGATTTATTGATGACCTTATATGCTTATTTCTGATCATTACCTACCACTGGCAGTTAGAATTCATGTACAGCTAGCTGGACTTCAGCCTGTTCTGTCATTCTCTTCTGTTCACTCTGTTTATCTTGGTAGCTTTTTCAGTTTTACTTTCTCTTTGGCATGATGCAGTTTCTTTTACCATGTTTGAGTACCTGGAAATATCTTAATGTGTTAATTTTCAGCAACCATCAGAAGATAAGGTATGATTGGGTTACTGTCAATGCATAAGATGATCAAAAGCTTTGTGAATATAATATTTGGAATTATTTTTTTCACAATATCTGCTAAATATAATTAAAGTTTCTAGAAATACATATGTAAGTCTGTTTCTAAACATTTTTTCAAGTGTTCAGAAAGAGTATATCATTGTAGTAGGTGCATGCACCTATGTATAGGCTATATAGATACATTTTTTTAAAACATCTAATTTTTAGTGGCCAGATTATTATGTATCTTTCAGACAGTTTTTATTCAGCCCATGATAGAAAGCAGGATAAGCCAACTTAGGGAAACTGAAGAACAGAAAAAACATGTTGCTTCACTCTTTGACAGTCTTATAGCTAATCTGGGAAACATTGGGCTACCCTTTCTGAAATGCAGAGTACGTCTCACACAAACCTTATTGATGGTGTGGGGTTCTGTGTGTCTTCACAGAATCACTAGGTTGGAAGAGACCCACCAGATCATTAAGTCCAACCATTCCTAAGGCCACAGGGGCCTTAAATACCTCCAGGGAGGGTGAATCAACCACCTCCTTGGGCAGCCTGTTCTAATGCCCAATGACACTTTCTGTGAATTTTTTTTTTTTAATGTTCAGCCTGAACCTCCCCTGGAAGAGCTTGAAGCTATTCCCTCTTGTCCTGCCCCCTGTCACTTGGGAGAAGAGATCAGCTCCCTCCTCTCCACAACTTCCTTTCAGGTAGTTGTAGAGAGTAATGAGGTCTCTCCTCAACCTCTTCTTCTCTAGGCTAAACAACTCCAGCTGTCTCAGCCATTCCTCATAAGACTTGTTCTCCAGCCCCTTCACCAGATTCGTTGCTGTTCTCTGGACTCACCCTAGAGCCTCAACACCCTTCTTGTGGTGAGGGACCCAGAACTGAACACAGGATTCAAGGAGCGGTTCCATCAGTGCAGAGTACAGAGGGAGAATAACCTCCTGGGACCTGCTGGTCATGCCATTTCTGATTTTAAAAGAAAATCTCTTCTTTCTGGCAAAGTTTCTGACAGGAATGGAAAGTGGCAGGTTATGAATGACAATTGTTGCTATGAAAATGGAAAACTACTCTATTGTAGCTTCCCATCTTCACCATATTAAAGCTGAACTTTTATATCCTTTCTTGGATGCAGTAGGAGGACACATAAAGATTTCCTTTTTATGCTGCAGTGCACTCAAATCATTATTCAGTAAATATCACTGGAAGGATATGTTGCAGTGACAACATGCAGTTTCAATGTTGATCATCTATAGTGTGACTCAGTCTGTGTACACAATTCATTTGGCAAGTGTTTTGCAGTGGCACTTGCTCCCAGAATCAGACTTTACCTTTGTATGACAGCCAACATTAGTTTATGAGAGAACAGGAGCCAACCGAAACTTTCTCATCTTTACTTCCCAGCAGTAAATCAAAATAAACAGACAATTCTAGGAAACATTTCCTTTGCTTTTTAAAATGCTACTGGACCAATATTGTCAATGCCAGTTGCTTAATGAATTCTTTTGTCAGAGAAAACAAAGAGTTTAAACAGTTTTCTTATTTATGTATAGAAGTAAATTTATAAATCTGTGTATGTATATGTTTATGCACAGAAAATCACCTAACCTGTTTATCCCGGGATATAAATGAAGCTTGCTTCAGCAAGTTAGAGAATCCAATATCCCATAGTAGAGACAGACTCCTGCTCTTCACAACTGCACGTACAAGATGTCAGTTGCTAAAAATGGGCAGAATGAAGAAAAGATAATCTTTGTTCTACATCGTAGTGCATGACAAGTACTGCAGTGTGGGTAGTGTACACTTGCCATGTATTTTTGGGCCACCAGTATGATACATGCGTCTCAGAAAGTTACAAAAATAATTGCACCAAGGTCTTTTTCTGGAGTTTCTATCTTTACATAGCTTTTTCAGTGCGCTGGTTGGTGTAAACTTGCAATATGAGAAAATACCCTGAAAAATCTTAAAACAGCTATATACAAAACTATATTTGTACAACATAATGCAAGTGGACATGCCTAATTTTGTTTGCTTACAGTTTCTTTCAGCAGATCTGCTTAGAAGTGCTGTATGCTGACAGGTCTTAACTGTTAAGAGACAGGCAGTAATAATCAGAATATGCATGATTTTTTATGATTGTCAGAGGCTTGAACTTAACATTGCCCCTTTAGTACTTAGACCTTAAACATGATCTTACTTGGTCCTTATGCTGCAACATAATATTAAGTAAAGATATCAAAAAGCTTAATTACAATTTTCACGGCAGATGCACCAGTGTCTTATTGCTAAGATGCAGATTTTATACATGTGCATTTGCACTAAAATGTAAAATAGCGGGGGGATACTATTTAATACTATTTCAGAATATAACAAATTTCAGATAAGGTATTAAATTTCATAACTTTAATAAAGGCACTGCATTTCTGTAATAAAGTTGATCCTACTAGCTGCATGATAATAGGTCTTACTTCAGTATCATTTAAATGCACTGTAATTATAGATAAAGCTGAATTCCAAATACCTTCCTTAGCTGATTACAATACCAAATCAACAATAAGCATGGCTTCAAAGGGGTAAAATTAAACCTCTGTCACCTACCAAACCCCTATGACAACTCTAGCAAAGCTGTGAGAGAAGGAATGTAAAATAATTTAGTGAGATAAATTACAAATTAAGCATTCAGTTTTCAGGTATTTACAGTCTCGCCTGTGGTGAACATCCTGAGATTAATTTTTGTGAGTTTGAAAAAAATTGCATACTCCACATAGAGGTAAAGTACAAAAAATTCTAATAACCTGTCTTGTACTAGTTTTAAGAGAGCTAAAAGTAGTGATAACTAGCACATAATGTTAACTTATCAATAGCAGTGAGTTTATCCGTTTAATGCGCTTCTTCATAAAATACTTCAGATCTTCTTTGAAAGGTTTCAGTTGGAAAAGACCTTTAAGATCATCAAGCCCAACCATGAAACAAGGACTTTTTTTTTTTGTGAGAATCTGGTGCAGATTTTATACATTAATTGTGTCTTAAATATGGATCAGCCTAATAAAACTCTAAGGTTAGCATTCAATCAACACAACAGAGTGTGGTAGGAGAAGGAAGCTCTTCAGGTTCCAGTCACAGTGGATACAGCTGGCTCAGCTAAAGACTATGTCTATATTGCACATTGCAGTACAATGTAGAGTTGCCAGAGTTATGTATAAGTGGAACAGCTCGAATACGAGAAGTAATAAAACCAAATTAACAAAGATTTCTGCTTAGATTAATATATACAGCTTTTAATCATTCAATTTGTTTGCTAAAATGCCAGTTGGATTAGCATCAATGAAAATGTTGCTAATTACTTCTAGTATCCAGTCTAGTGCTAGCATGACCCTACGAAACAACAGGGATATCCTAGAGCAAGTTTTGTAGACATAGCTAATATTATGTATCAACTTGGATCCATATTACTTGTTATGTAAGAGTCAATTTACCCCTACACTAGTCATCTCAAGAATTCTGTTGCTTTTCATGGGCTGAGATTGAGGATGTTGCATAGAAATTGCCAAGGCAATATCTCATGGGCACCATTAACCTTTGTTCACAAAAAAAAAAACAAACAAACCAACCTGTGGGAAGAATGCTTGGTAACTTAAAAAATGTCACTAAGCTGGAGGAGCAATTTTTTATCCTGGAATGTAACTGTCCACTTTTGTGCTCCCAAAGTCATTGACAGACTGGAGTAACTCCAGTGGAAAACCACCAGAGTGTTTGGCAGGTGAAGCAGATAATACATGAGGAGAAGCTGAAAGACCTAGATCTGTTCAGTCTGGAAAAGAGTAGGCTCATGAGGGTCTCATTGGTGTCTTTACCATTTCATGGATTTCTATAGAGAAGATGAAGCCAGAATCTTCACAGTGTATGTGGCAAAATGAAGCAAGAAAATGGGTATAAAATGCATCAAGGGAAATTCTGACTACTGAAAGGAAAAAAATCTTCACAGTGATGATAGCCAAATATTGCAGCAGGTAGTCCAGAGATGTAGCAAAGTCTCCAGCCTTGGAGTTATGGAAAACTCAAATGAACACAGGCTTGAGCAATAATCTAACTGAAGTTAACCCTACTAAAGAGCAGGGGGCTGGACCAGAGGTCTCTTTAAACTGAAATTATTCTGTGTTTCTGATTTGTAATGGGCCATAGAGTTTTCTGTGGCCCCGAGACATACATAACCATGTGCATGCATCTAAACTCCAAAATCCTCAGAAAGTGATCATATGTACACTGATCACTGGGAACAGTCCCTGGCCCACACTGTCAACTGAACTGTTTGGGAAAGGACTACTGGGGCAAGTTACCAGTGACTTGGTAACTTCTGTAAACTATTCAGGTTGATCAGACATTGGTTCACTGTGTGGTCTGACTGCCCAATTTTATAACAGCTCATGTAGAATCATATTAATGAGGATAAACAACATAGTTTATAATAAGATGTGATTGTCTAAGTGAGTTCATCCCATCTGTATATGTTTTATATTTAAAACATTCAAACAGTTGCTGCAGTGTCTCAGACAGACTTTCTGCTACAAAATGTAAAGATGACTTAATAAAATGTCCTGTAAATATAATTAACTCCTATCTAGCTGAAAATAGCTATGCAGGTCATAGATGTTTAAAATTCTACTATTTATTTGAAATTACTGTTATATGTGATTCTGTGGTTTTCCTAAGGCTGACTTGATTTGAAAAAGTATTATCTAAACAGAAAGTGTGGTGATTTGTTTTGGCTGAAATACAAAGGCCTTTGGTACAAAGTATTTATCCACCAACTGATTTGAAAGGCTTCTCTCTGTTTTTAAGTTTTCTTATAGCCAAATTCTGCTTTCATATAGAAGCATGTGGCTTCCCCACAGCCAGCAGATCTAACGTCATTAGAAGCTGTATATGTACTTGTAATTGTACAATTTGGCTCAAACATTTTAGCACTGCTGTCTAGTCTTTTTCAACAAATTATTAAATAATATCAATGCAAACTTTTATTCTAAATGCTTTTTGATATTGTCTGTGCAGTTGACTGATACTGAGCATGTAAGAGTAATGAGTGGTTGACCTTGCAGCATGATTAGTAATCATTGTGTTTTTAGATGAAAGGCCCTTTGGACTCAGCCTTGCAAAGAGCATAGCATTATGATTTCAGTCTGCCAGCTTGGTCAACATACATTTGATATTAAACATCTGAGTCAGCTCTCAGAAATAACAAGGTTGCTCTTGTATTCAGAGATAAACACACACTGAAATGTTTCGCTGTGTATAACACATCTTCTCACAAGACTGGTTTTCTGTCTTATGTGCTTATGTATAACCATCAGCTTTGCTGCTATCATGTAAACTGCAGCATTACTCTTATGAGAATGGTTGACAGCAGCTTGGTAAATATGGATAATAGGACCTGTCAAGAATTTGTATTACTATTTGCTAAGTAAATTAAAAAGGTCATAACCACAATTGATACTGATGTATAGGCACAATTAATTGTCTGCATTATAGATTCGCACAGAAGTGATTGAGTCAGAGGACATTTCTTGTAGGTTAAAAGCTAGCTGATAGTCCAAGCCCATTTACAGTTATAATGAGAAAGATAAGTAAGTTTGGTTTTAATAGTGCTGTGGCTACAGTGGTAGAAGTATGTCATATCCAGAGCAACGCTCGAAAATAGAAAATGTATGGTCAAATTCTCTCACAGCTGAAGACTGCTACTCAGTGACAACTCAGTGAAATCCTTCTTTCCTGGGATGGTTGTACAAGTCATATTTTTTTTGAGCTTGTCCAGAGGTGCAAGTTGTCTTTCCCTTGTTTTGTCCTTTATTTTTCAATATGTATCACATTACATCAGATCCAAATGGACTAGTTAGGCTAAAGTAAAATTAAGTCCTTCACTCTGTCTTATTACTTGCTACTCTTACTGCAGGCTTTAAACATGAACCACATCATTACTTTTCAACATAGTAGTTTATTTTATAAACCAACCACACCTTCACACACAATGGCCTTCAAATACCCATACAAAGCCTACTTTTCTGTGAGGTGTTCCCAATTCAAAGTGAGAAGATTTAGAACATTTTACTGGTTTGTTTTGAAATCCACGTAGCTGATAATAGATTTTTGTGAGCAGCTGTGTTACAGTGTGTCTTTCTGTTCTCTTCTGCAGAAGCTGGCTGAGTGTCCTACAGTAAAGGTTAGGTTGTTGTGCTTACTCCTCCTTTAATGCATGACTAACAAATTGGCAAGGTGTGATTATTGAGGCTATATTTTAAAGCATTTTCAAATTTGAAAAGCATAATGATGAATTAGCATATTTGCTACTGAAGAGGTTGCTGACTGAAAATGAACAAGTTACAGACCTTTAGTGCTAACTCGGCCATCCATTAAGAAAACGCTTGGTCTCTTTTTCTCTCTTTCTCTCTGTCATTTCAGAGTACACTGTGGGAAAAAGAACTTCCAATTGAAATTCAAGCCAAGCAAAACAGAGGAGAAAAATGTTGTTTTCTGTGAACTGAAAAACTGGGTTACAAGTTTGCGTAGATGGAGAAGGCTCTAGAGGGTCAAATTTTGAAAGCCTTCATGCTGTTTGACAAATATGTAAAAATACCAGTGAACTTAAGACTTCGGGGGGGGGGTTTGTTTTGTTTTTTTCTTTTTACTTCAGCAGTTCTTTTGCACTTTGAGTGCAAAAGAGTATTTGAGTATTTGCCACTGATTACAGTAAGGAACTTGTCCATAAAATGATTTTTTTTTAATTAAAAAAAAAATCTAAATTTACCTGGTTAAGAAATCTATGTACTTACTCATTTCCATCTAATAGATATATATTTTGAACATTTTTCATACCACCAAGGGCATTCCTGTACCTACAGCTGTTATTAGTGGATGCTGATGACAGAGCTTGAGAACAGTTATGAAGCATCACCCGGTTTAGCTGGAGTGCACACACCATGCTTAATATTTCTGTAGGAAATCTGCCGTGGATTGCTAAAAACTACGAGAAAAATGCAATAGCATGTTAATGGTAACATGACATATTGAATATGTACACTCAGAATATTTTTTTCTGTGATTTGCAGCCTTTAATTATATTGACTAATGCATAGCAGGCTTCAGGGATAGAAATTGAAATAAAATTTTGGAGGATCTCTTAATATCGCTAATGGACAGCATAAAGAAACAGGACTACTGTGATTAATCTAATTTGCCTATATACTGAATGTAAGCAAGAAAATACTTCTGGACAAGGAATTCAGAACCTGTTAGTTTCCATGTAGTGTTGCAAGGGAAGTAGCTGGGGCATATTCTTAATTTTTCTATCAACATATGACTTGTGTCAGAAGAGCCCTGGCCAAGCTACAAATTGATCTTTATTTACATTGACAGCCGTGGTTGACCTTAAGATGTTCCTCAGATCCATACTTGGTGATCATTAATGTTGCAATGAATCTTCCCTAGTGCTCCTGGAAAAACAGATTAATTTCTAGTGTCAGGTCAACAATGTCTTTGCCAAGTTTTCAGAATTTATGTTTAAGCATTTACTTGAGCACAGGAAGTTTTAAACTCTTAACATAATAGTTCAAACCTCTTGACTTGCAACACTGCTCCCTACCCCTTCTCTCTGTTATTGTAAGTAGACACAACTCACATTGCAAAGGTGCCCACAGATTTTGTATTTTGGAGGGCAGTGTCTTTATTTTTCTCCTCTAGACTGACATTCCTGGCTCAACTACATCTGTCTGCAATAAATCTAAGGCAGATTGCTTTCTGCTTGAGCACCAGAGTGTACAGGAGAGTCAGCAGAGCCTAACTCTGAACCATGGAAAGACATGATGCTTTGAATTTAGTACAACTTGACTGCTCGTGGGGTTGAAGCTGAATTGATATTAACCTAACCATCTTAGGACAAAATGTGGCTGTGGCAGCAAGTAACTCAGTGCACACTGACATCACCTGACAAGTTTAGCAAATACCTGTGATATGTGAATACAGATGAAATTCTGTGTTGCCATGACTACATGCCCTGCTGTCTTCTTAAACCAGTGTCATTATTTTGGTTCTTTGTTAGTGTCTGAATGATCATGAAAATAATAACAAAAAGTAAAATTCATTTAATGTGCTGTTTATGTTCTGAATTATGAGTAGTTACGAAAGTATAATTTGTCTTAAAATGTAAAATCCACACACAAGACACTAAAATGCTAGAGCTGATTTCCAGTGTTGATTAAATTGTATAAATCGTTTATTCAAGATTTGCTAACATTATACCTTGAGTACAAGTGGCTTTTTCACTTACAGCTATTCAAACATGGCAAGATTATATATAATAGGAGCAGCATTTAGCCAATATAAAATAGTGATAATCTGATAAAGTGCTACGTAAACTTTATTAGTCCTTTTGACAGACCAAGTGATATTTTACAGAGTCTTTCTTAAGATATTGTTTAGTATAGCATTTTAAAGAAAGAGTTTACTGAAGCTTATTTGGTAATAAGTTGCTAGAGAGTGACATAAGGCCTTGCTGATTATGTAAGATGAGAAAATATAACAATATGCAACTGATTACAAAAACGTGGTAGAAGAACTGCCTTTTAGGTTGTTTCTGAAATGTCAGGCTTAAACAGTTCTTACAGATTGGAAAGAAACTGTGGGAATACAAAATCTTATTACTGTTTCTGACAGATTCCATCTTGGTCTGTATATTTTGTAGCTAATTGATTATTATATTCCAAAACTTGAGGACTACTTTAGAGATCAAGAATCTATGACCAGGACAGAGACAAGTGGCCCAACACTGACAAGCACGACAGTGTTTTGCCCTCCTGGAAATCCTGTGGAGGTGAAACACTTCTCCTACAGCAACAGTACAATGCAACATAAAGATTATATTATTACCTAGTTTTATATATATATTTAATATTAACAATGTCTAGAGAAATTTAATTGTCATCAGAAGAAAAATTAGGAAATTTTCAAGGTGAAAAAGCTCAAAGCTTTGTCTGGAGCTGATCTGCAACATGCCTCATTTGCTACTTTTGTGACTGTACATCTCTTAATTAAGGTATCAACATTCAACTATATTAACAACTCTTAAATTGTATAAACATCTGAGAAATCGTGTTTTAAGAGACGATCAGTATAAGAGTTGAGGATAAAAAAAAATACCAACCACATAATTGACTTGCTGAACTATTCAGGCAAATCTAGAGATATCGTATCACCAGAGAAGCTCAAGCCTGGTGGTCGCACTGGAGGATATCAGATAATGAGTCATCTCAATCTTTATGGAAAATCCAACAGAATTTTTTCTGAATTTTCTCCTGATTCTTGCTTGAACTTGGATTTGTTTCAAGCCAAGCTCCTGTTTCATTGAACTATAGAACCACAGAATCATAGAATAGTTTAGGTTGGAAGGGATCTTAAAGATCATCCAGTTCCAAACCCCCTGCCATGGGCGGGGTCACCTTCCACTAGACCAGGCTGCCCAAGGCCCCATCCATCCTAGCCTTGAACACCTCCAGGGACGGAACATCCACAGCTTCCCTGGGCAACTTGTACCTGTGCCTCACTACCCTCATTGTGAAGAATTTCTTCCTACTGTCTAATCTATATCTTCTGCCTTCCAATTTAAAGCCATTCCCCCTTGTCCTGTCACTATATGTCCTTATACAACGTCCCTCCTCAGCTTTCCTGTGGGCCCCCTTCAGGTTCTAGAAAGTCGCCACAAGGTCTTCTCAGAGATTTCTCTTCTCCAGGCTGAACAACCCCAACTCTCTCAGCCTGTCCTTACATGGGGCATGCTCCAGCCATCTTCTGATCATCTTCACAATTCCATTTCCTAGGGTTGTGTTTTCAGTAGAAATCAACTTAGATCAATCAAAACTAACTAATAACCAGTAACCAGTAGTTCCACAAGTCTGCCGGTATATGAAATAAGTGGTAAAACAACTTTCTTTTGCCGAAATAGGAATAGGTGAATAATATTGTAAATAGAAAGTGGGTTCTTCTTTCAGTTGAATTTGGCTCAGAAATGAAGGTCAATTTATTTATCTTACTTAAACCCTTAAAACTTTCATGTGAGATCTATTTAGCCTCAATCAAAACTTGATTACAGTGTGTTGTTGACCTGCTACAAGCATTTGCTAGTCAGATGAATGAGTCTAACAATTCTATATTACATTAAAACAGTAATGTAAGTGAAAGTGTTTACCAAGACTCAGATTTAACTAGCTACCATCCATGCAGACCTCTGTGTCTAATGTTTGGTACTGCTTGATGCTAGGACTGCATGATGACTTTTAACCATATCTGTAAGTTCACATAGGTTTGTGTTAGGAGGTGCAAATATCAAATGAATTATTAATAGAGCAGGAAAAAAGAAATATTTTGTTTCATATGGAGTGAAATTTTTGCTATATATAAATCAACAAAGTTTAATCCTATGATTCATTAGGTCATATAAGGAAAAAAATTTATGTTTGAAGGATGCTGCCTCATTAATAGAATTCAACAGATAAAAGCAACTATTCTTTTTCTAAAACAATACAGAGCACCCATAATTGATACTTACATTTTCTCTGATCATACAAGGAACTTGAAAGGTCAGGATAATATACAGTAAAGAAAAAACCATTAGCAATTAAGAAGAAAAAGAAAAGAAAGGGTAGATCAGATTAGATAATAGGATGAAAGTTTTTACTCTAAGGGTGGTGAGGCACTGGAACAGGTTAACCAGAGAAGTCATAGATGTCCCATCCTTGGAGGTGTTCAAGGTGAGCCTGGATGGGGCCTTGGGCAGTCTGATCTAGTGGAAGATATCCCTGCCTGTGGCAGAAACTAGATGATCATTAAAGTCCCTTCCATCTCAAACCATTCTGTGACTTTATGATTTTATGACATAGTTACATGTTAAGACAAATTCATTTCCTCTGGTGATTTCATCTAAGTCTAGCCTAAAACTTGTATTTCTTACCCTATCCATAGCATAAAGCATTTCCATAAAATCAGTTTCAGAAAAATAATTGACTCGGGCTTCAGGTTTTACTCTGACTTTGAAAGAGTTGTGCAGTGCATATGTCATTGTAAAACTTGTCTCAAGAAAGTTGCAAGTGTCTTTTAGGGAATTTAAAATAACTATTGTTGAATCAAAGAAGAGCTTTGATGGCAGCTATTATGACAAGTTATTTAAGTGAAAAGATTACTGGTGAGAACTGAGGAAAGGTTCTCACGATAATTAGATGTAATAATAGAAGTAGTTGGCAGAGCAACATAGCATGTTAATTTCTCTATAGTTATTTTTGGATTTAACTGCACCCCAACTCAGCAGATAATAGTCAGATCCAAAAGCAAACAGTATGCCTCTTCAGAGGCAAGTATATAAAAATGGTTGGTTTACATCTACAGTTTGTGAGACTGCTTCATTCCCGGAGCATTGTTTAAGCTACAATGCAAGTCACTAGGTCAAGAATGGAACTAAATCTGGACCCCTACTGATGGTTGTCATCTGTTCCCTGTAACAGCTTCCTGTGAACAAGGATAAAATATAAGAGTAACTTTATGCTTCCAGTTTTTAATCAAATAGATCTGGGAATACATATCCCATGAGTATTTGCTAGTTAACATATAATATTTTCAGTCTAGCAGAAGTATTAGTCAGAGACAGAAAATTTCCTTTTAATGTATAAATAAATGGTATTGACTGGAGCTCCACTTGAAAAACTCAACTCCACCAAATAGCGAAGGATACATAGACACAGACATACAACAACTAAGTAACAGATCCCAATGTGAAGGGAGAGTGGTAGACAACAAATTGGAATTGCTAAGATCATAAAATATTACCAGCCTTTGTGAAACCAATTAAGAAGATTTAAACACTCTAGCATTAATTTCCCTTTGATTAAAGCAAGGTATATGATTTTGTTTACAGGAAAGGAAGCTGAGGTTAGATCTGCAAAGAAAATTAGTGAAATACATTTGGTAGTTTTGGGGAGAAAGGGCTCACCAGTGACTGTTTGGTAAAGGGTGGAACATTAGTTTGTCTTCCTTCTGTCTAGGGTTGCTGGGCTCTGCCAGAATGACAGTGATCATATTTCCAGGGGACAAGGCTTGGAAATGAGATAATGCGAATATAACTAGTACTTCTTCCATTGCCTATGCAAATCGTAGCAGAAGGCGTAAACAATAACTTTGATGATCAGGCCATGCTATGTACCTATCCATAACCTTTCTCTGTCAGAGGATCAAAGAATTATACTGAACAAAATCATGAGTGATATCTATTTTCATATCTATATTTAAGAACATGTAGCAATGCATGCCAGGTTTCTCAGTTTTAATTTATTGTTTTGACATCAAGAAGAGCAAGTGGGAGTCTTACATCACCATATGACAAACAACAAATGATATTGCACAGTCGCTGTGGAAACTATATTACTGAAAAATAAGTTTGCATTTGTGCTTTTTTAATGTAGGTAAACCATAGCATTTTTAAAATGTCTCTATCACTATTTTGATGCTGTTTGCAGAGTGAGAAGTAAAAACAAATCACAAGAAATATCTGGGATTTTTTTTAATTTTGGGGTTTTTTTTACTGAATTCATTAATATATGTGCCTAAACCCCATAATATTCTACATGGAAGGAACAGAATTTCTAGTAAGAAGATAGCATTTTACAGATCTTGATAAAAGTCCATTGAAGACAACAGAAAACACTCATGCTTTTGGTGGGAAGTGGTCATCTGATCTAGGGATTCAGAAATATATGTTTTTCTTTATTCTGAATTTGCGAAGTATGGATTCATTGAGTTCTACACCTGTAAAACCGTATGGTTATGGAGTAGGTTGTTCACAGTACAGCAAAGGTTGGCAGGATTACAATAAACGTGTGAAATTAAAAGATTTTTTTGATAAGGAATATGAACCCCACACTGGCCAAGGAAGAGCTAAAAGGCTACTGCATGACTAAATTAGCCCTATGCTAATTTACGCATGAAAGTTATTGTAGAGGAGTGTCAGCCTACCTGAGAGAGGCTTGAAGAAGGTCTGGCTCTCCTTAGCTGATGTCTTTGTGGAAGTCTAGGATGTGATAGTCATGGCCAGGTTTTCTCATCACGCCAGCTATTGCCAGTTATTCTTGCAAAGTTATATAGTGTTTCTAACACTGCGTGGGACTAGTCTTTTTGACACATCAGAATTGTGGTGATCCAATTATGCAAATCCACTTCAAAGAACTGGAAAAGCAGATGTAAATAAAACACTTGGAAGAGGTTGTCTGTGGAGAAGTCTGCAATGACTTTTTTATAGAGATGTGACTACTTCCACTATTGCCTGGTGTTTTATTTTCCTCCTTTTTGGCGAGTCATTATTATCACATTGGGTGACATAATGCCAAAGCCTTGTTGCGTGGAAGGTTGAATGTGGTGTTGAGTAGGTGGTCCTGGAAGGAAGGAAGGAAGTGGTGTCAGTACAGAGTGCTACTCAGGCTGGGCAGTCCTCTGAGAAGCAGGATTAATAGGTGTCTGCACAGTGGTATGCTAATGCACATCTCAAGTATCTCAAAATAACAGCTCCTTGTAGAGATGCAGGGTCACATGCATACAAACAGAGGAATTTTTAGAGTCAAAGCATGGAAATCTAATTAATTTTGGTGCTTGTCCACTGCAGGAGGAAAAAATGTCATTTTTTTCAGTGATGAGACTTCCTTTATGATACGGTCAGATTACTAAGGGCTCTTCAAAAAAACAAACAACCCACAAAAAAAAAAAAAAAAAAAAAAACCAAACAAAAAAAAAAAACCCAAGCAAAACCAAAACAAACAAAAAACCCAAACCAAAAGAAAACCAGCCCTGAAAGAGCTCTGAAAACGGTCTTTCATTAAGGTTGTGCTTTACTTGATTAATACTCAATATGTGCCATCATGCGGGGTTTAGTTCATCATAAATTCCTTTTCTTCCAATGGGCTATGAGGTTAAATAGCCTTGAAGGACACTTTAAACATAGCTCTATTTCCCCAGTCTTGCTTAAGATTCATATTTCCCAGGAAAAGAGCATGCTGGAATGTAGCAGCTAAGAAAGATCTGAAGAAAATCCAGAACAGAACAGGAACTGTATATTTTTAGTGAATACCATAGAGCACATAAGAGTTAGATAATCTCCAATAGTCCAGGTCTGTCTTGGGTTTTAGCGTTGTCTTTTGCCACTACTTTCATGTATCATGTGCCCGATGACAACTTTACTTCTCATAGCCAAGTGACTAAACCAGAAAGTTGACCTAGTGTCAGATCTTCCTTAGCCTGGTGGAATTCCAACTCAAATGTACCACTTCACATTAGTGTTATTCCCACAGGTTCTATGCTATGTATTCTGAGGCAGCTGCATTTTTTCCCCCTGCTGAACTGTGCCACGATGCAGCAACCCCCCCTGAATCAGAGTCCTGAAATAAAGGCTGTTTTATATTAGTCACTTTATTAATGTGGATGGCTCTGAGAGTAGGAGCCAATAACTTAGACTGGACTGTATTCTAATCACAAATTGTGGTCATAGTTATGTGAACTTTTTTCCTGGACCAGGGATGTTTTAGCTCAGATCCTGATACATGAAGCTGGGTTTTTAAATTCTTGGAATTTCAAATTCTTGGAATTTATAAATTCAGATTGATCTCATTGCAAAACTTGCGTTGACTTACAGCTACATTTACTCAAAATAACATAACAGGTACTTATTTGTCAAAATTTTTATTATAACAGTACTTCAGGTTTCACTATGCACATTAATTAGCAGGCATATTTTATCTTGCCACATAGCTGACCAGAGGAGAATTACTGTTCACCACACTCTACGTTGCTCTTTTTTACACAAAACAGGTTATTATAAATTGTTATTTTGCTATAGAAAACCATAGTCAGAATGGATTAGGCATTCTGAGATATCAAACTTAACTGTTTAAAAGCATCTTTGAAGCCAAAAAGTTTGGCCTAAGTGAAGTTGCAACATTTGAAAGACCACAAGAACAACATTTTTTCTGAAAAAAAATCTATCATCAGAAACAATCCAGATGTGATTCCTCATGTTAAAAGTACTGATAGAGGTAGAGAGAAGCAGTTTGGTTTGTGCTATGTATGGTAGGCTTCTTTATTGTGACTGTAGTATAGATATGCTTATGCAACTGTAGTTCTGTCCTGTTCATGCTGTAAACACTCTCCTTTTGCTTGTGGATATATTGATGCACTCTGAGTCATTCCTTCTCTGTCAGAGTTGCCAGCAGCGATAATTACTTTGAAAACAAGCAGAGCTGGGATCACAGCTTCCACATTTGTTACATTCTGTGGTTTCTGAGACAGGCAGCCAGACAGTAGATGTATGTCCAGGTAGTTTTGATGTCAATTCTGATTCTCCCTAGAGGAGACTTGGCTATAGGTACAATAATGGCACTGCTAATCCTTCTGATCCTTCCTAATACACTCCCAAAGGAGCCCAGAGCTTTAACAGAAACAGGCAGCTGGAACCAGGCTGTTGTAAGCAATATACTTTTATGATTCCTTTTAACTCCCATCAGTATCCTTACAGCTGTCCTTACATACCTCCTCTGTTTCACAAGATTGCTTTCAGGTCCATCATATGCCAAACTTACTCATTGTGCAGCCACCCAGAAACTGGCACTCAGGCTTGTAGGGAAACCGAGGCACATATGGAACGCTATTTCAGGCTTCAGTGTATGCATTATTGTCTTTAGTATCCCTTTAAAATAACACACCAGTTTGTGGGGTTTTTTTTATTCCATGTAATAAGAATTTTAGTTTTGCAGAAGAAGTATTTGTTAAAATGAAAAGCAATGTGCTTGGGGCCTGTGTGGCTGAATTCCACTCTGAATCTATAAATTTGCTTCCAGGCTGCCTGTATGATAGTCTGGTACTCCTGCTGCTTTAAGAATGTCTTCAGATCTTGTCTCACTGTATGAATCCCCTTCTCTCATTACTTATCAGATTTGGTGGCTAGTTTCCTTTAAATTAACCCCCCCACACACAAAAAAAAAACCCTCAATACTGGAGAATGTGGCTGAAAATGTTTTTCAAAAAATGGGATGATTTTGCCATCCTTGGGGGATACATGTTCTAAAATGGTCATCAACAGAAAGTCTGCAATTTACAGCTGCACTGTGTGTGATTTTTACAATGAAAAGAAGGTAATAAAGTTATTTTTTCATCCTTACACATAAGTAAAAGTAGATACCTATTGTATCTATCAGTAGAAAAAAACATGTACATGACCTCCATGAGAGAACATGGTCTTTACAAGATATTCTTTTTATCAACAGTTGATTTGATTAATGGAAAAATCTTGGAGTGTGGTATGGTAAAGCTAATACTTACCTTCAGAATGAATGAGACCTTTCAGATTTGCTCTAACATCCCCCTGAGTCAAATAGACATGCACAGCATGTGGACATCTTTACACTAAAATGAAAGAATTTCAGCTTGTGCTTCCTTTACAAAAGTAATTGCATTATACTACAGCCAAATGTGAGCAGAATATTAGCATTTTATCAAAGTAAATATTCAGCAGAATGAAATTCAGTGAAAAATGAAAGTTGCTGTCTTTGACAGGATGGATCGTATTCAAAGTCTATGAGAAGTAAAGTTAACATGAAAGCCTTGATTCCTGATAATGCCACTCGCTTGGAAATTTGGACAGAGCAATGTGAAAAGGAGCTATTGCCTGACTTTTATTCTAGTCATTTAAGCACATAAGTGCTTGTGGACTATGCTCCCATGTTTCACATGTACTTTTGTTAGAGCTCAGGGTGAATACAGAAATCCAAGGGAAAGCTGTAAAGTACCAACTGGCTGGGGAAACACAAAATCATATCTGGCTGAACCACTAACTTTTCATTTTTCTTACTGAAGAGTTGCAAAGTTCTGCCTCAAAATGTGAAGCTGAAATTTATAGAAAACACTACTACTTTACCAATATTAGCAATAAACTAATATTCAGGAACACAGCAAAATGAAGAGGTGAAAGGAGCTAATGTTGCACTCGTACCAATTGTTAGATTTGCTATTTCTAGTAGCGTACTTAGAACAAAGCGTTTTTGCTGAAACATTGAGTCAATGGAGACTGTTGAGATAGAAATGAAAGGTGAGTGCAACATATCTTAATGTTGGATGTGGGCATGGTGGTGTTGGGTTGATGGTTAGACTCAATGACCTTAGAGGTCTCTTCCAATATCAATGATTCCAATCAATAATTCCATGACTCTAAGATATCTCTTTTGCTAGACTGTGATGGAATTCAATATGAACAGGACAAATACAAAACCAAGGATCTATTCCTGTGGTAATCAAATTGTGTTTAGGACATTGTGGTAAAGTTACAATCTTTTTCCTACTTAGAGTTACTTTTCTGGAATAAAGTCACTGTATGCAATTGGTAACAACTCATCTATAGTATAACGTATCCAATCTGATGGAACTAATAAGTTTGTACAGAGAGTAAACACTGTAGTAGAACAGCTTATACAGTGTTTGTATTCATACTATATGCATTTATTAGAATATTATTCTAGTTATATATGCTTAAAACTCTTGTCTCTTATTGCTGCTGCTTTGGATTATATAACAACAGAGAGTAAGAGTTATAGACAGCACACAGGAATTTTGCTAGCCTAGATCTGATCATCTTTGATTCTGTGCAACAAGATACCACTAGCTATGAAACTTGTGCTACTTATCTTCCCTGTAGCTTGTTAGAAGTAGCCAGAATGTTCTTTTACTGCCAACAACAGTATTTTCAATAGTTTAAATCCCTCTTCAAATACTAGCCACCTGATATATAAACAATAGGAACTTTTAAAGGAAAAAAAAAGTAAATCCATCTAATCTCACACTTGGAAAATGGGACTGGTGAAGATACAGAAGTAAAGGTATGGTTTAGAATTACTTTCAGATAAGCATGCCACACAAGGCACAGGCATTTCTTCAACTTGTATCAAGACTGTTTATTAATGCTATTGTTGTATTCTTCTCTAATTGACACTAAGTAAAGCATGATCATTGCAGTTGTAATTTGAAATATTTTTTTCTGATGAGAATATCCTGCAAGACCTTCTCCCTGTCCTCCCCACACCCCCTCATTGTAAAGTCTACTCTAGTGCAAACAGTAACTCAGACTTCCCAATTAGACATCTATATTGATTTCATAGGTCATTCATTTTCCATTTACTATCTTTCTCATTGTCTGGACAGGAAGAATTTATTCTCTAATATGAAAAATTAAAATACAAGCAATCGCCTTCAATGGGATCTCAAGAAGAGCCTTTCTTTATATTGATCAGATTATTCATGTGTCAAAGAATGAAATTTCACAAAATCACACTTTTTTTTTTTGAGTACTGGCCCACAGTAGCAGGACTCATAGGGTAAACTCAAGAGCTCAAAATTGAATTTATAAGCAGTGTGGGAGTAAGAAATACATGAATGTAATTTTAATTAACCCTTCTTTTTTTCCAAACCAGAGAGGTACATGACTATTTTTTAATAACAAGGCAATTCTGGCATGTCTTGCATATGTGTATGGAGGAAGAGAGTGTGGAACCACTTTTAGGTGACCAGTTAATTTATTCATCTTGTACAGTGTTTTGCAGTTCTGTGGTGTGCAGCTGGGACTCCTAACAACTATCAGATTTGTTAATTTCTGACAGAGGATATCAAGTTCTACTGGATTTTCTTTTCTGTGTTCTTCCTTTGGAATTATCAGTAATGTTTCTATATAACTATGTACTCTCTGCATTCTGTCACTTCAGTGCTGCTGTTGCTGCTAAATTTCAGCAAGTTCCCAAATTGTCACCTTAGGTTAAGCATCTGTAAATTACCGACTTTAATTTTCAGAGGTGCTGAGGTGAAAACACTGGCATAATTAGAAAAGAACCTAAGCAAATAGATACTGAAAAATTGCCATTTGTGAAGCTGTGTTGCATTGCATACTATTACTGTCATTTCTGCAGTGTGGAGAAATAATGTTTCACAGATTATATGTCTCCATTCAATAACTTGATAAGTTCTCATGCCTCTTGGTCAGTAAATGTTCTCAAGCTTGGTAAAATTCCAATAGGAGTTCCCATTAATCACTCTTGAGAATGTGCTTGTCCATGAGAGTTAATCATGGAAACTGCTGTGAAGTTTTCCTTTGACAGACTTTTTCCACAGGTATGAGTGGGAAAAGTAGCATTAATTACATAACATACAGGAAACCAGATAGCTCAAGTGACAAGTAAATCGATTGTGCCTGGTTTAGTTCAATTCAAATTTATTCCTGGGGGAATACTTAAGTATTGTGGAAGGTTATATACTTCATGAATGAATAGACCAATGCCCCATGAAACAGACTACCTATTTGTAAACAAATACAATAAAATTGAGTGAGTATACATTAGAACAAACGAATAGGAAGAGGGACCATTTCTTCGTTTGCTTAGCACTCAGTATATATTGACATCATAGTTGCCAGATCATTGGTGTTTCTGCCTCCAAGCTTTCCACCTAAGTGAAGAACAAATTCAAAAATTCAGGGAGAAGAGAGAAATAGAAGTTTTAGGCAAGTTAGCCTTAAGAATGTAAAATTAATATATAGCAGTGCATTTAAAATATTCCACATAATGCATTAATTGAACAGGTACCTACCTAAGCAGTAAGCAACAAGATGGCGAGTATATGGAGCAGATATTTGTAAATCATTGGAGAAATGGGGTTTTCTATGCAACATCAACCCCCTTTTTTCAGATACTCTTACATGATCAGGATTGGAAAACCCCATCTCCAAACATTTTACGTGTTTCAGAAGCAGAGGAATATAGGTTCTCGAAAAATGTTGTTATAGAAGACTTTTCCAAACTTCAATTACTGTAGTTGTAGATAGAGCCTAATCCACCTGTCATGGCATGCTGTATTTTTCACATGGAAACTCAGATATGAGGAGGGTTAACTAAAGGAAAGGAGTATATTGTCATAAACCCGGTCTCACTTCACCCACAGCCTGTGCACCTCAGACCATGCATGTGATCTCTGCATCTGGTGCTTGGTAGAACACCCAGGTTTACTTATAACTTCTGTGATGCTAATGAAAGCACACAGCATGTCTTCACATAGGTAGGAGACAAACACCTTATAAATCTGCTACAAAATACTTGTTTACAAAGAACACTTGACTGACCCATAGATCTTGATTTTTTTTCAAATGAGTTTTGAAGGACTGTGAAAAAGAGGAGTGTGGGTGGACCTCCATTCTGCTACATTCCGTACTTTTTTTATAACTTCCTGCCCACCAGGTGCCTGAAGTTGGAAAGGACCATTATCTTTCCTATCAGTTACCTTTTCCTAAAGTTCATAAACTTATGAACAACATCTGAACAGGTTGGACTGCTGGACTGTGACCAATGGCGTGAGGTTTAACAAGGTCAAGTGCCAAGTCCTGCGCTTGGGGCACAACAACCCTATGCAGAGCTACAGAGTAGAAGTCTGGCTGGAAAGCTGCCTGAAGGAGAAAGACCTGAGGGTGTTGGTTGACAGCCAACTGAACATGAGCCAGCAGTGTGCCCAGGTGGCCAAGAAGGTCAATGGCATCTTGGCTTGTATCAGAAACCACCAGTGACCAGCAGGTCCAGGGAGGTGATTCTCCGTCTGTATTCAGCCCTGGTGAAATCACACCTCGATAACTGTGTGCAGTTCAGGGCCTCTCACCACAAGAAGGATATTGAGGCTCTGAGGTGAGTCCAGAGAAGAGCAACGAAACTGGTGAAGGGGCTGGAGAACAAGTCTTATGAGGAATGGTTGAGAGAGCTGGGGTTGTTCAGCCTGGAGAAGAGGAGGCTGAGAGGAGACCTCATTGCTCTGTACAACTACCTGAAAGGAAGTTGTGGATAGGAGGGAGTTGACCTCTTCTCCCAAGTGACAGGGGGCAGGACAAGAGGGAATGGCCTCAAGCTCTGCCAGGGGATGTTTAGGCTGAGCATTAGGAAAAAAAATTTCACAGGCAGGGTCATTGTGTACTGGAACAGTCTGCCCAGGTCGGTGGTTGATTCACCTTCCCTGGAGGTGTGTGTTTAGGGCATGGGTGGATGAGGCGCTGAGGGGCATGTTTTAGTGTTTGATAGGAGTGGTGGGACTTGATGATCCGTTGGGTCTTTTCCAACCTGGTGATTCTATGATTCTATGAATATATCTAATCATAACAGGTTAGTATTTAAAAATAATAGTATATTTTCAACTGTGAAAACACTACAGCATTGACTACAGAGTCCTCCTGGAACACTACAGTAAGGTCCTCTTACTTTTGTGGTATGGGAGAGCCTGCCTTTCAAAGGGTAACAGTCAGGTGAGAGCTCTGCAGTACCATCTCGAAATGAAATGAGCTGTATTCCCACCACCCTTGAGGTGGGGTCACATCTGGGAATCTGCTTCTAGCCAGCAGGAAGTGCTGAACTCAACCATAAATAATTGCATCTTTCTGGGTACCTAGTGCCTGATGTACTATACAAGGGAGCCTCAGGCCCTCACTTAGGTTCAAGTTCCGAGAGAGGCTAGGTCTCTAAGAAAGCTGCAAACTAATGCTAAAATAAACTAAAGTACATAAACATCAGGGTTAAATGTTCAACTTTTGAATAGTTTGTGAGACTGGTGGTGAATCCCAGTGTGTTTTGTGTTTGCTGAGCTGCCAGAAACCAGTTTGAAGAGTGGTCTATTTGTAATTGGAACTTCTGTGTTTGTACACAGTCAGTAAGTACTTGGTGTGATGTTGTTTCTCTCTGGAATGCAAGAGAAGTTTGTTATCATTTTTGTAAAGAGAGATGAAACAAAACTAATAAACATTTACAGACAAGCTTGCACCAGCCATTAGTAGCTCCTCTGTATACAAGTTCAGAGTCAGGTATTTGTAGGAAACGGAAGATTTTTAGAGCTGGAAGCTGTTGTAGGGCAAGGAGCCTATGACGTCGTTACCATCATGGAAACGTGGTGGAATGACTCATATAACTGGAGTACAGCTATGGTGGGGTACAAACTCTTCAGACAGAATAGGAAGGGTAGGAGAGGAGGCAGGGTAGCCCTCTTTGTAAAGGAGGACTTGGACACTGTTGAGATGGATTGTGGTGATGAGGAGATTGAGTGCCTGTGGGTTAAAATCAGAGGAGCCCATAAGAAGCAAGATTTGGTGATGGGAGTCTGTTACAGACCACCCAGCCAAGGAGAAGCAGCTGATGAACTCTTCTATAAACAGCTGAGGTTAAGCTCTAGATCAATGCCTCTCATTCTTGTGGGAGACTTCAATTTCCCTGATATCTACTGGAAGTACAATTCAGCAGAAAGGAAGCAGTCTAGGAGGTTCCTGGAGTGTGTGGAAGACAACTTCCTTGCGCAGCTGGTGAATGAACCAACAAGGGAAGGTGCCCTCCTGGACTTGCTGTTTGTCAACAGAGAGGACCTTGTGGGGGATGTGGCAGTAGGGGGATGCCTAGGACTAAGTGATCATGAGATGATAGTGTTTTCTGTTCTAGGTGAAGTGAAGAGGGTGCTAAGCAGGACAGTAGAATTACATTTCCAGAGGACAGATTTTGAACTCTTTAGAAGGCTGGTTGGCAAAGTCTCATGGGAGACGGTACTTGAGGGCAAGGGAGCCCCTGAGGGCTGGGAGCTCTTCAAAAAGGAGATCCTAGCAGCTCAGGAGAAAGCCATCCCTGTGTTCTGGAAAAAAAGCCAGCAGGGGAAAAGAACAGCTTGGTTGAACAGAGAGATCTTGAGTGATATCAAGAAGAAGAGGGGTGTTTATGGGCTCTGGAAAAAGGGACAGGCTTCTTGGGTGGACTACAGGAGGGAAGTGGGATTGTGTAGAGATAAAATTAGTCTTTGAAAGATAACACAAAAATATTTCTATAAGTATATAAATAGCAAAAGGAGGACTAGGGAGACCATACAGTCCCTATTGGATGCAGAAGGAACAACAGTGACAGGGATTGAGGAAAAGATTGAGGTACTTAATGCCTTCTTTACCTCAGTCTTTAATTGTAAAGAAAGTTGTTCCCTCTGTGTACAGATCCTGGAACTAGAGGAGCAAAATGAGGCTCCCGTGGTCCAAGAGGAGGTGGTCAGAGCCTTGCTTGCCCAACTAGACACCCACAAGTCTATGGGGCCAGATGGGATTCACCCAAGGGTATTGAAGGAGCTGGTGGATGTGCTGGCCAAACCCCTTTCCATCATCTTCCAGCAGTCCTGGAACACTGGGGAAGTTCCACTGAACTGGAGGCTGGCTGATGTTGTGCCTATTTACAAGAAGGGTCACAGGGAGGATCCAGGGAACTACAGACCAGTCAGTCTGACCTCAGTGCCAGGGAAAGTCATGGAACAGGTGATCTTGAGTGCTATCATGAAGCACATACAAGAGAACGGGGTGATCAGACCTAGTCAACATGGGTTCACAAGACGCAGGTCTTGCCAAAGTAGCCTGATTGCCTTCTATGACAAAGTGACTTGGTTGCTGGATGAGGGAAAGGCTGGAGATGTGGTCTTTCTGGACTTCAATAAAGCCTTTGACACAGTTTCTCACAGCATTCTGCTATGGAAACTGTCAGCCTCTGGCCTGGACAGGTGCACACTCTCCTGGGTGGGAAACTATTTGGATGGTCGTGCCCAGAGAGTGGTAGTAAATGGTGTTAAATCCAACTGCAGACCAGTTACAAGTGGTGTTCCTCAGGGCTGGGTCCAGCCCTGTTGAATGTCTTTATCAATGACCTGGATGAAGGCATTGAGTGCACCCTTAGCAAGTTTGCAGACAACACTAAGCTGGGTGGAAGTATCTGTCTGCTGGAGGGTAGGGAGGCTCTGCAAAGGGATCTGAACAGGCTGGAACCCTGGGCAGAGTCCAATGACATGAGGTTTAATATGGCCAAGTGCTGGGTCCTGCACTTGGGGCACAACAACCCTATGCAGTGCTACAGACTAGGAGAGGTCTAGAAAGCTGCCTGGAGGAGAGGAACCTGGGGGTGTTGGTTGACAGCCGACTGAACATGAGCCAGCAGTGTGCCCAGGTGGCCAAGAAGGCCAATGGCATCTTGGCTTGTATCAGAAATGTTGTGACCAGCAGGTCCAGGGGTGTTATTCTCCCTGAGGTGTTTAAGGCACAGGTGGATGAGGCGCTGAGACGCATGGTTTAGCATTTGATAGGAATGGTTGGACTCGATGATACGGTGGGTCTCTTCCAACCTGATTATTCTATGTTTCTATGATTTACTGTAAAATTCTCATCACTGTTATTGAGAAGTAAAAGGCAACTGTTATTGTAGCTGGATTGCCCTATGAGACAAGTATTATTTCATCAAAGGAAAAACTGAGAATGTATTCCACTGTTATCTCTGTAAACGTATTATGAAATTATCTCAAAAGAATATAATTATGTAGTTGTTAGAGTAGTTGATGACAATCAGCTGCTTTCAGAGCAATGTGAACCATTCAGCAAAAACGCCTCTCCGTTAGAATTCTAAGTTTTTCTGTCTCTTGTAGCCCTTAGAATCATAGAATCACCAGGTTGGAAAAGACCCAACAGATCATCGAGTCCACCCACTCCTATCAAACACTAAACCATGCCCCTCAGTACATTATACACCCGTGCCTTAAACACCTTCAGGGAAGGTGAGTCAACCACCTCCCTGGGCAGCCTGTTCCAGTGCCTAACAACCCTTTCTGTGAAGAATTTTTTTCCTTATGTTGAGCCTGAACATGTTGGAGCTTGAGGCCATTCCCTCTTGTCCTGTCCCCTCTCACTTGGGAGAAGAGACCAGCTCCCTCCTCTCCAAAACCTCCTTTCAGGTAGTTGTAAAGAGTAATAAGGTTTCCCCTCAGCCTCCTCTTCTCCAGGCTAAACAACCCCAGTTCTCAGTCGCTCCTTGTTCAGACTGTCGTCCAGACCACCCTTAAAATTCTATTATGTTTCACCTGTTTTTTTATTACTTTCATTTTTTTAACACAGGCATCAAACTTAATCTAATTTTTAATTTAATTCCACTATATCAATATCCTTCTTTCAAATAGTCACTGAGTTGACAAGCATCAATAATTTAGAAAGTACCTGAAAGAAATATTTAGAAATATGTCAATAATACTCATTTTTCAGAGTGTTTAAAAATCCCTGAGGGTAGAATAGATCTGATTTATGTGAAGACTGAGATGAAGAGAGTTATTACTATCACTTAAGTTAATGATTGTTCCAAGCAAATTATATAGTCATTGTATTTCATAAATCTAACAATAAAATAGTTTTATTTTTATTTGAGCTATGAAGCCAAGATTCCTGTTGTTCACTGTAGTTCCATATCCTGTTTCCAGTGTTATCAAGGCCATTCATATCTATAAATCTTGAAATTGTTCATTTACTGTGTTAGTGCTTTAATGTTCCTGGTAATAGTAACTGAAAATAGATTTCCAATGAAGTTTTAATCGCTATTATAATATGTCATCTTTCTGGCTAGATTCCTTAAGCATGTCAACCTTAGCTTTGAATGAGAAAAACATCTAAAAAAATGGGCTACAATCTGCTTCATACAACAATGTACACAAAAAAAAATATGAATTGACAGGAACAAAAACTTATTAAGGCCAGCATGTCCATTAGTCTGATCTCTTACAATAATGTGCAAAGAAGATTTGGGAATTAGTGCTGAAAATTACATTCCAGGCTGACCATACAAAAGCAGTTCAAAGACAGTTCTCCTTCTTTACCACTATGAGACAATTCCACTTTGGATTGTCAGTACATCCATCTTTGGGAAAAACTTAGAAACATACTGATGCTCACAGTGTAGAAATATAGGATCAGATTTAAATACAACTAAATATATATCTGCTCACCATAAACATGTTAAGTGATACCTTCGTGCTTAGATTCAGACCTACTATACTTCCATAATTCAGAGCATTTTGGAGACCCATAAACAGATAGATTTTCTTTAATCTGTGCTTGTCTTCATGTCTATTAATTGTGCTAAGTACTCTTAGATGTCAAGACTACTAGATACCTGTGACAGTCTGAGACTAATCATTTTCCCTGTTACTACCACTTTCTCAGACTTTGCTCTCTTCACTGAATGGGATTTTTATGATTTATCAAAAGACAGCAGGGGTAACAGTATGTGACTTTCCTCCCCACTTTAGTTTGCCATCTGTTCCTTCTTATTTCTCTGCTACAAATGTGTATGTTTTATCTGCTCTATGCCCATCTGCAAATCCCTTAATCTTCTAACTTGCTGTTTGGCTCTTTTCTGTATTATACAAGCTGTGCTTAATCTTGTCTGCCTTTAAAGAATAAAATCCCAATGTCTTAACTTTCTTGTGCCTCTCCATCTAGGACGGAAATTTTATTCACAAGGAACTATCTAAACTAATTTGAGCCACTATGAGCAGATAAAAATCAAAGGCTTTATATTAAGTTTAATTTTGGGGTTTTTTTTTGTGTAATTTCTTTATGTGCCCCAGGATACCACCGTCCTTCTTAAGCATGAGGGCACACATCTGGGTCTTGGTTAACTTGTGATGGCCTCTGGAACACATCACAGAGCTGACCTCCCATGCTGAGTTCATCCTAGTAGCTCTGTTTTGAAGCATGTTGTGCTATGCCCGTCAGTGAAACTGCTAAATTGCAGAGTTAGTTCTTCGATGTCAGGTCAGCAAAGATCCTCCATAGACTCACCTTCCTTTGCCTTCCCCACTTCAAGACATGCTGCCCACATATTTAATTTCTGTATGAAAGGCAGAAGGAAATATCTGCAGTAGTCCTTGATGTTAATGAACTATGGAAATAAACTAAATAAATTTAGAACTATCCAGTCCTAGGAATTGCACTACCTTTCCTTTCCTTTGCATTGCCTTTCCTTTTGGTATAGAAACCCACTATAACAGACAGAGCTTCGATTTCCCTCACTTTATCTGTGTCATGTCACTGCTGGGACCTAAAACTATTCAATTTTCTCACAGTGTATTCCTTGTTCCCTTTTTTTTAACTTGTACTGAGGACTTAGGTGTTTGACTTGAACTAGAGAGTAAGTACCCTGTGTTGAAAAGTCAGTTTGTTCTGCCTGGTATTAGACACCTACGCATAACAGAAACCATGAAATGTCTTGCTAAGTTTCTTACTTTAAAGGGTTAGTTACCAATTTCACGTTGCATGCAATAGTACAATCACATGACAAAAAGGTTAGAAGGTTGCCTTAGAGTCACCTGGGAAATCCTTCCCATTTACTTTGAAAAAAGGGAAGAAACCAGTTTGCTTTTAAAATGTTTTGTTTGATTTCAAATTTACCAAGCAATAAAATGTAAGAAGTTTTGAGAGTTTTCTAACATAAAATATACTTGAATCTAATCCAGATCTATTGCATACTCTCATTGAGATTTCCATGTAGTCTGAGATTATCTCAATTATTATCTTGTTTTTTAGCACAGAAGAAGTCCTAGCAGCATTACAGAATCTTTCCATTTATCTACTTTTTAGAGGTGCTTAGGTTCTGTAGTCATTGTCAACTGCCAAAACTTCCACCCAACAAAAGTGCGATCCAAAGTCTGGAAACGATCCTTGGAATGTTCAGACTGTGTGCTTAGTCCTGCATGGGAACAGCCTGGCCCATAGTGAAGAAGCTGCTGGAATGTTTGGCAGCACCTCCCTCGTGGCTCCTGTGTTTGAAAGTGACCATTTAATGTTCAAAATTAGCTGTGGCTGAATATTCAGTGCAAAATCTGGTATTTTGCTTTTAGATACAGAAGAGGTAACAGGGGCTATATATCAGGGGAGAGAGGGAAAGAAGATTGTCAGAAGCTAGAGCTATTGCTTGCCCATTGTAAGATTTCTTAAGTTCCTCCAGTTGGTCAAGAATTTCCAAGGGAAATATATCCAGGCTGCAGTAACAGCCTAGACCAATCAAACCTACAAGAATGTATAGTTTCAAGTGAAACATACACTGTACACACGAATAAAATAAGACTTTCAAAGGACAAGGGAATGTGTGTTTTTATTAAATACAGAAATACCACACAAAGCTTTGGCTTGTAAGAGCATCCATCAATCACTTCTAAAGCTGTAGGAAGGGAATAACATTTTTAGTTTGTTGATGATGGCTTTTTTGCTTGAGCTTTGATATATATTTTTTTCATTCTGTAGGTATTTTTGCCTCAAATATATTATTTATATGTACCTTTTCTTAGATTTTCTTCACCAGCAACCATTTGTTTTCAGAAATAAACTAAGTGGAATAAAAAACCAAACAAAGGAAACAGACCAGAGACACTTGTGTTCTTCAATCTGCTGATTGGTAGCTCAAGTTTATATTCAACTGCTATAAGTTCACTAGGTAATAAGGTATGATTGTTAAATTTTTGCTTCTGTATTGAAACTAGTGGTATTATACCAGTTTATATTAGCAGAGAATTGAGGAAAATATGATCAAATTATTCTTTTAATGGTTTGGCTTCCATTTAATCAACACAGAAGAAAATTAGAACAGTTTAATAAACACTTGGAACACCAATGCTATGAGTAAAATAATTCAATTTTGTATTAAAAGCTCATGTAGTTGAGTTATGTCTGTTTACTAGACTTCTGCCAAAAACCATCAGGCAGCAGGATGCTTTGCAGTAACACAAGCATAGCAGTTTTAAGTTGTCAAGGAGTTTGATGCAGTTACTCCATGGGGATATTTACATAAATAAATCAGATGAACAAATTTTTGCTATTAAAAAAATAAGAAACTGCAAAGAAAATCTATTTCCTCCACTTGTAGATTCATTATTAAAGGTGAAAAGAAATTAGATTTCCATTTCTTAGTTATTATGCTGAACATTTAGGGCAGGGAGAAATTTTTTTTGAGGAGACAAAGACAGCTTTGAACAATAAAAATTCATGCTCCTATTTCTAATGCAGCTTGTTCTGCACACACCCTTGATTTGCATTTTGATACAGTCAGGTATAAAGTAATACTACTGGCAGTTTTGTCTTCAACCCCAGACTTTTATAAGAGGATTACACAGAAGGGAACCTGGACAGCTTTCCATATACCTTGTAGCAGTGGGAAGATCATGCTGGGCAATGTGTTTGCAAACAGAGAAGCTGTAAAAATCACAGTGGGTTAGTGACATTGAGAAGACCTTGATAGAACAAAGCTCTGTTAAAATAGTGACATTCTTGAGCTTTTAAAAAAGAAAAAAACAACTTCATGCAAAAGCATATTTCAAGGTCTCGTCTATTTAAATTGAGGTTTACCATATTGAAGTCCTGTTCAACCAAGACAATGCACCACTTTAACCACTAGGTCATAGAATTACTGAGCCCCTTGCACAAGTATCTAGTCCCTTGCTCAAAGCCAGATCAACACTGAACTCAGTCCCAGCTGCTCCAGTTTGTCTTAAGGTCCCTGAGAATGGAGATACTACAGCCTTCCTTAGCAGGAAACCTGCTACAGTGCTTGACTATCCTTCTGGTAAAACCGCTTTACCTGTGTTTTGTTAGAACCTTCCCTCGTATCTTCTGACTATTCTTTCTCATCCTCTCATTTAAGCACTACTGCCAAGATCTAGACTAAATCTTTTCAGTAGTTTTACCATAGATATTAGAAAGCTGGTAATAGCAAAAAGAGCCCTCTCTTTTCCAAGATGAACAAATCCATTTCCTTAGCCTCCTTTTGTACCTTGTGCTCCAGCCTCTGACTGTCTTGGTTTGCACTCCACTTAGCTTTGTGATCTAACAAGTGCTGAGTAAAAGGGAAAAAAATACCTTTCTTGATCAGCTGGCTATGCTCTGCCTAATACAGCCCAACATGCTGTTAGCTCTGTCAGCTGCCAGAGAGGACTGTTGGCCTGTTAGGTTGGTGTCTACCAGTATTCCCAGGTCCTTTTCAGCAAAGCTAATAACCACCTGGGCAGTGTCCAGCCCAGAACAATGCAGAGGGTTGGTTCATCCCAGGTAGAAGACTTCGCATTTGAACTTTTTGAATTCCATGTATTCTCTGTCTAACCAATTCTGTAGTCAATCTAGGTCTCCCTGAATGACTGCCTTGTCCTTTAGTGCATTGTCTGCTCCAGCGGTCTTGTGTCATCCAAAGGTATTGGCGAAGGTACAAAGCAGGAGAGTTCACAAGAGAGACCCCCAAGGAAATCAATTTGCAACTGAATTTCCAGTAGAGATCATTAACTACTACCCTCATGATCCTTGCAGTTTTACACCAATACAATCATGCATGCACCAGACAATGATATCACGGATGATGGTGCCAAAATAGCCTTGTTAAAGCCAAAAATATACAGCATACACAGTTGTTTGCTCATCCATACATCTATCCATTTTATTCTAGAAGGCAAACATGTCTATAAACCATAATTTACTCTTGGTAAATCCATATTAACTACTCACAGTCACCTGCTGTGAAGCTTAATACTTTGACACCTGAATTCTATGTAAGCATAGACATTACCATGCAATCGGAACTAACATGCTTAATACACCACCTGAGAAGATTTAGTGGTATTAATGGGTTCTAAAGGAAACAAAGTCATTGCAGAAATATAAAATAATTCAGGTTATACAAGAACTCTGGAAATCACCTACTGCAGCCCTGCCCCCTCATACTAAAGCGGGGTCATCCTCAAAATTAGATGAGGTTTCCCAGGAATTTTTCCAGATAAATTTTGAACAGCTCTAAGGATAGAGGTTCTCGAGCTTTTATGGGCATCCTGTTTCATAGTTTGCCCACTGTCACTGTGAGAGGATTTCTGTTTCTCATGACTAATTGGAATTTTGCTTGTTGCAAACTTGTGAGCATAACCTTTTGCCAAAACAGTGTATTATAAAATGGCCAACATCTACATAACAAAACATGCTGGACACAGGGCCGTGTCTGAAAGCCACAGCTTTAGACTCAGCTCCTAGAGTTGAAGTTGGAAGGTTCATATGAGATCTACAGCCCAAATTCCTCTCACAATAGATCTCTCTCCTTCTTTCAGAATTATTCTTCGTAAGATTGAAACAGTTTATGTGTCCAAACACTTGGAAGGAATGTGAAAGCCTTGGTTCTCTTTGTGGTCTCTGCCTAGGGATTTGAAATACGTATCTGTGAGGAGACTATCCCAGCTGTCAGGTTGCACTAATTCAGAGTTTATTTCTCTCTGATTTAGAAGAAAGGAGGCAGCATAAAGGACAAGACTCTCATTTAGGGAGTAAACTTGAATTTTTATTTCTTCCCATGGCACTACTTCTGCAGTTTTATGAAAATGTAATGAATTCAAGTCCTGGAGTTCTGTATGACTGCTGCAATTGATTTTATATCAGAGCCTCTTGGACAAAAATAGCATCTTAAATTCCTCAGTCTGCAGTTTGAGCAATGGAGTTCTGTAGAGTATATATCCATTTGAAATGATAATAGTATAAATTATTTTTCAGTTTTTTTGGAAACACTGCTCCCTATAATGATTTTCCTCCATTAGATACACATCATTTTCATGAAGTAGTTTTATTTATTTTCTTTCCTATTGCTTGTTTGGCTTATGTTTGTCATTTTACAGGTCCATCCTGATCAACGTGCCTGTTGAAGAGGGTTGGAATCCTTCTTGTCTGTTTATCTTAAACAAATCATCAACCTTTCTGTTTCTGTTCTCAGTTCCTGTTATGGAACATAATCTAATGTAGAGTTATTTTGCATTGGAAAATATCATCCATCTGACTGAGGAAAAAGGACCTGAGTGTCCACACATCTGAACATTTTTTTAATCTCAGATCACTTATTAAGATCCCGTAATACTATCATGTGTCCGAATCCATGTCTACGTTGACAGATATTGCAGACAATTCTGAAAGGCCTTTTTTTTGTCTGTCTCTGCAATTGAACTGCTTTGTGTAGTGGTCAAATTTTGCTATATACCTGACCAGAATGGATATTTTCACCAGTTCAATCCCCTTGGAACAAATTTCCCAGACATACATCTTTTACTGATATGTTATTACTGTCTTCCAGGGCTCAGCTTCTTGGTTTGTGAACATTAACTCAAAAATCAAACTAGATTTTCTTTCCTACTTAAACTTAAGCTTAAGCCCACTTTCTCTGACTGCAAAATGGTGATTAAGAGTGCTAGATCAACCTGTTATTTTCCATAGCATTTAGTAAACTGCTAGTATTTCTTAATACAAATTTCTATACTATCCACTAGCTAATACTTAAACAACTAAGTATAGCCATTTCTTCCCCTTCACAACCCATAACTAACAAACAATCAATAGGTCAGCCTGACATTGTACACCGCTATTAGAAAAGATAAACTGTTCCAGAATATTGTGTGGAAGGTCTGCTTCTATTCTTGACTATTTTACACCAATGGAATTAGCTAGAGACTTTACACTTCTTGTAATCTCTCTTCAGTACATAAGTAAGATCAGTAAAAACCAAAACTACTGCTGCAGTGTCAAGGCTTATTTTGTAACATCTGTCCAAACAGAAAATTCTCCCAGTCTTTCCCTTCAGGATGTCTGTCTTTATGCAGCAATCAATTTTTACAATTTATTTCTAACCTGCTCACCAGCCAAATGATTTAAACAGCATAAATATTTCTCATTTTTTGTGATATTTGACCACTCATCTATTTCCTTAAAGTGTTTCTTTTGTCAAAAATACTATTTGCTCACATCATTGACTGTGCTGTACAGCTCTCCCTCTGTTTTGTGCTGTTTCTAAATTGCATGTTGCAGATTCCACAAAGAGTGTGCTTTGTCTGGCAGACGTTTCCTGTTAAAGTAATGGGAACAATGTCACTGTCTAGAATGTATTGATATTATGAGGTCTGAGAAACAAGATGCATTTTTTCCTCTTTTTAAATATGTTTAAAACCTAGTTTTTAAAAAGTAACAGCCTCATTCTGCTCTTTTACACAAGACATAGCAGCTTTTATTTCACTAGCAAATATTGTAAAGATAAGAGCCTGTGTGTTTTCAAATAAAAGTGATATAACTCATTACCTTTTCCACACACTTCCCAGTAATGCTAATTGGAGTGTGGCCAGAATTCAGCTCTTGAGTTTCAATTGCATTATAACCCAACCATTTCTCTTTTTTGTATCCAGTTTTCCAGTTATTATTTCTTTTCAATATTTATCCTGATACAGGCCTTCAGGGACACCAACTGTGCCTCCTTTACTTGATGGTTCAGAGCAATAGGAACTACTGAGCTTTATTGGCAGGAAGTAATTTTGTAACAAAATTCTGGCTCAATTAGCTCTCATTCTATTTTCAGAAAACCTCTCATCCAGTTTGAACTGGGCAAACTCTTAATCACATACTGTATCTGACAGCAAAATGCTATCATGTATCTGTCCCAAGTATAGATGCCACCAAACTGTTTATTTAAACGTTTTTTTACAGATGAGGGTCCTAAATAAATTCAAGGAATGAGAAACCATGTCAAATACTTCTTTATCCTCTATTTTTGCTGCTTAAATTCAAACTAAAAAACAGGTACATATCAGTCTAAGTCCTATAAATCTGTAGCCTCAAATAGCTTGCTAGAAGTAACTGATAGCTGACCTGATTTATTTCTTGTCATTTGGCAACGTGCAGTTTGGAAGTGGAATTTGGAACTGTAATTTTGAAGATGTTCTTCAGGCACATACCTACCAGCTGTGCTTGCCTTCTGTATGCAAGACCAGTGCCTTGGGGAAGCTCAGGCCAAGTATATTGTTCCTTACATTATGGATCAGAGGGAAAAATGTGAATCTATCTTCCAACTGTATAAAGCTCTAGAAATGGAAATAGGAAAAGAGCATTATACTTTTGGTACCTTGGTAGCTATTCTTTGTGTTTGTAGAATTCCCTAACCAAGTATCAAAGAGTGTTAGAGAAGAGCAAGGTAGAATAAGACAGAGCATGCTTCATCAGCTGCTTTTGTAATGTAGCCTCCCTACCTTCAAGATAGTAGAAGAGCTAGGATTTTATAAACACTCACCTGTAGCAAAAGGAACCCTTCCAGCAATCCACCTGGTGGAGGAACTCTGAGCAGCACTGTGCAAAACTCTCAATGATACTTAAGAGACAAATTCTCACTGTCATATCGCACAGATGTGGTAGTCTCTTCTGGCTGCTCTGGTAGTAAACTGATCTCAGAAACTAGACAAAGATTAAAACAGAACTAAAGAAAAGAAACTGTTTACTACTGGGGCATTAATGATGAATTAGTCATTATAAGAATGGTTTTCACAAAAATATATTGCTTCTCAGACCAGTTAAGAATCCCTTCTCCAGCACTTTTCAATATTTTCTGCCTGTGCACAGTCATAGTTGAAATAACTATATTTCTCCACTTACTGCTGAAAGAAATACTATTTCTTCTATATACAGAACTCTAGTTTAGCTATAGTGATTTGCAGAGTTTAACAGCTATTCTGTGCTCATTTATTTCTCATGTATTCCTGAAAAAAAAACCAAAAAAGAGGGAGAATGTAACCTAGCAATTTGTACAATTACTTCAGTTAATGACAATAAGGCATGTGGGCAAACCTTGTAAGTGCTTTCTCCATTCCCTGCCCCTGTGTGATAGTTCTCTAACTCTGCTGTAAATAATCACCCTCAAAATGCCACTCTTATTGATGTGACCAACTTTACCTTGTGGTCAGCCACAACAGTGGCTTGTCACAGGATCAATTTATGTCAAGAATAGAACTGGCATGTTCAGAACTGGAATTTCAGTCTGGAACTATTTCCTAGAAGATAAGGCTTATAAGACTAGTATAACCTTCCTACCCAAATTACCACAACAGGGAAAAATCTCTTAATAGAGGTTAAAGAGAGGACAGAATATCTCTTTGGTGGTGATACTGTATTGCTGTAGTAACTGTTACAGAACTTAAATAGAACATTCAATGGGAACAATAGGAGAATAGCAAACATAAGGAGAAAAAATGTGCTTGGCTTCCCCTTGTTAGAGGAAATAACCTTGATATACACCTTGTTAGAGGTGTATATCTTGCAAAATTTCATCTTGGGTTGGATAATTAGAGTAGTCTATCTGGTAATCATTCACAGTTATTAATGTTTTTTTCTCAATAACCTCTCTGTGTGAGAAGAAATCGTTGCTGTCCCATTATTGCAGAGAAGGAACTGGGGCATAAAGAAAATGTGACTTGTTAGAGATCACACTTAGTGTCTGTCATCAGGACACTTGAAGTCCTTGCCTGGGATATAATTCATTATTGAGGTCAGGAGGCAATGGTAGTGGCATGACTTGTTAAAATTATCTGTTCTTTTAAAATTACATTTTTTTGGGGGGGATGTGTATCTATTTATGTGAGGCTGTATGCAATAAGAAACTTCAAAGATTTGCATTTTTCTGGATGGAAAGACGTAATGGAATAACTGTTTGGGGTGTTTTTTGTTACAAGTAAGTAATAAATGTCTCCATCTCTTTCTCAAAACTACTTTTGTCAGGTCTATTTATGTCTCTCTTTCTTGCAGATGATGGAAAAAAGACCTTTTTATTCCCTGTAGTTATTTGATGGTAACGCATTGATGCACAAAGAGAAAAAACCCTTGAATTCTACTTGAGACTTGTGTACTATTTTTAAAAACATAAGAAAGAAAAAGAGCAGTAGAAAGTGTTTCTAGGATTCCTCTGTTCCACTAAATAAATACATATTTGCAAACCTCAGCTCCCAATATGCTATGACGTATTCATTACTGTGTTATTTATTCCTTTACAAGGCTTCAGAACATTTAAAAGTTTGCAGGGCTTGGTGATGGACATGCATCTCTGAAGATGCTGTCTGTCTTAAAAAGTAGCAGCTGCACTCTGGCTTTTTTTTCAATGGATGGAAGTGAAGGGACAGATGAACTCTGTTGGTCAGATGGGATTTATTAATGTGCCAAAGAACCACTTCAAATTCTATGCTCTCTTTTCCATACACGCTTTAAAATTCAGCCATATCTCCTGTGTGTTTTTAGAGCAGCAAGGGCAAGTTAGTCTATATTCTTTTGTGTGTGTCTGGAAAAGCAAAACATTTTTTGCTTACTTGGAAACTCAGAAAAATCAAGTGTTGCCAAACTCAATGAAAGGTAGAAGTCGGATTCTTTTCTCTGGTAGGAGCAAATAACTTCTGCTCCCATGTTCTCACTAATACAGAGAGCACCAAGCACATGATTAAACTGTGTCTCAGTGGAACTAACTGAAAAATCAACTCCTGCATATGACTCTTTATTTTTTTGTTGAAAATGAACAAAACACTGGCCACTGAAACAGTGTGTTTTGTGTAATTCAGGTGAGTGTTTTCAGCTTTAGAGGACTAGTGTAAAGTAGAATGTGAAAATGTTATCTGTTTTATACATGTTCTCTGAGGTCTGTCTCCCTTTCATTTTAGTTCTTGGTTTTGTATGGTACTCAGAACAATGTCCTGTTTTAGACATATTAGTCTTCCTGGCATGTACATGCAAATCAATAATGTCATACTTTGATTTTATTTCTCCACTTTACTGGCAAACAGATTTTGTTGGAAGAAATATAAGTATTAGTTTGTATCAAATAAACAGGGATTTTTCAAGCTATTAAATGTGGGGAGGTTTTGTATATCCAAAAGAGCCAGGAACTGCCAATTATTCATTCCCATGGGACTCCTACTTCAGACAAGATGTGAAGGTTAATTCGTTATGAAACTTTTTTATTCTTGCTTTTCTAAACAGTATTTAAAGACTAGAATGATCATCAGTAACTCATTTCGTGTGGGTAGTAGAGGAGGAGAATTTTTTAAGTAGAATTTTTTAAGTCATGTATAAACTCCTACATAGAGTGTTATTAGGAAGGTTGAAGACATAGTGACTTTCCAGGTAAAAGTAACTGAAAGAAGGAAAATGTAATGTCATTTCAGACTACATATTTTGCTGTCATTTAAGGGAGTGAGGTTATTCAAAGTCATGAAACAAGAATTAACTTGCTTTTCATCTTCTCAGAAAAGATAATCTGCTCTCAAAACAAACACATCTTTTAACTGTGTACAAGCTTTTTACATCTGCCATATTAAGGGAGAACAATTGCCTTGCCAGGCTCATCAGGTTGTCTTAAGGTTCCCTAATAACTGTACAAGTTGGATTTCCAGTGAGGGCTACTGTTGATCTCCCTGAAGTAACTGATCCCTCTGTGTCTGCTAAATCATGATAGTACTCTAATTCTCCTCTGTTGCTGTTTGGTCTCCTTGTGGGATAGTTATCCCAATGAATTGTCTGTTTAAAACCAACCAACCAAAAGCAGCTTTTATTTTCCTCAAAGGAAAAGGAAGCCAGGATTTTCTTGTGGTTTTCCAGGAACAGCATTCTTTTGGAGTGTATCCAGAAATGACTGTGGCTTGCAGACTATACAGAGTTTCATTATGCATCCAGCAAAAATAATACCATTACATTTGCCAAAAGCTTGAACACATACAGATGTCCACAGTGATACAGACTAGTTGATGAATAAGATAAAAATATGTATATCATCTTTTTTTTTTTTTTTAAATTTCCAATTATCCTTCACAGGATTAATTTCAGATAGATAAAAACTTAATAATAGCCTGTATTTGCATGTTTTCTGAACACATATCGAAAACCATTAAGTGGATGTTACACTTGAGTATTTAAAAAATAAATAAAGAAATTTATTCCAAAAACTTTTACTGGAAGTGAAAAAGCAGGGAGGTTACATTATTTTAAATTTAAATGTGTTTCGTGTATCTCCTAAGATAATTGTGAAATCTTATGGGGTTTGGTTTGCTTATAGATAGTTTTCTCCATGATTATTTAGTAGAACTTCATCAACTGCACTCATTCTCATATTCAAATTAGGCGACCAAAATTCTGTTAAAATTCGAAATGCATCCCCATGAGCCAAGATAAACATACCTTATATCTAGTTACAATATAAAGTGAGAATGTTTATGCAGAAGATTATGTCATCACATTAGTTTAACATTTTGCAAATTTTGCAGGGTTTAGAGGAACCATTTTTTTACTTTTCCCAAAGCAGGTTCTCACTTAGCTTCACTACATACATAAGTCACAATTAACACTCTCATTTTATGGAACTTTCGCTGTTAAGAATCTGTTAAAAATGCAGAATACTTGCAATTTTAGTTTCATGTGGCAATGTGATCTATTATCTAATCTCCACATTTGTGAATAAATAGAAGACAAACAGGCATATATGAATAGATTGTTTAAGGCAATTGAAGAACATTTTGAAGTAGGAATACGAATTCCTCTCTATTTCATTACAATTAGATTTCCCTGTAAGTTCACAAGTTCAGAACCACCTGGGGAGAGAACGTAGTAGTAGGTGACATGAAACTAGGGTCTTTTTAGTGGTCCTGTATTATACAGCTGTTTCACACCCAAGGAGAACTTTCTGCACCAACTCCATGCTTCAGCCTTTTGGACTAAATACCAGTAGTAAGAGCAGAACCAAAGATAAGCACCTGTTTGCAACTATGCTTTGCTACTTATGCAAGTCTTAAGAAGCATAGTTGCCACATAATATCAAACTAATAGCGTTCAAGTAGGTTCGAAATGAAAAAAAGAAAATGCATCTGCATCTGTACATCTGGCTTACTGGGTTCATACAAGTCAAGTAAGTATCCATGGTTCAGGTGGAAGCCACTTTATTATTGTTTCTAATGTCAGAAATAGTTCCAAGACCTGAGGAGGAAATTGTAGTATTGCTGAGAAGCTACTTAGATTGATGTTTTGAGAATATTTTATTAATCTTCAGAGTTAATTTTCATTGGAGTTTCATCTGCCCACTCCTTTTTAATACCACAATATCCTAAACGAAATAGCCATTCTTTGTCTGCCAGTGCCTATCATTATGAACTGTTGACCTGATTAGTTCCCATGTTATACATTTTTTTCATGTTTTCTGTGATCTATACTGCTGTATTACTGTTACCTGCATGAATAATTGCCCTACTGTAGTTCTACTACCTTTGTCACATTTGTGTGTAAAATTTCGAGTGGCAGAAGCAGACTGCTCTGCAGAAATTCTATCACTGTGCTCAACTGTAGCAGCAATCTGCCAACAAAGAGCAATCTGCCAAAATCTCTAACTTCCATTCTTAAGTCTAGTAGCTGTGATCTGTCAGTAAATTTCATAAAGACAAACTAACTTTCCTCTGTCTCTTTGCAGAGATGGCCAGCCTTATTGTGCCCTGTGGGCTGCTCTCAGTTGGTATCTATAGTTTCTATTAAGATTGTCCTGGTTTTTTTCTGTGTTTCAAAAGCTTGACATTTTAGAGTTTTGAATTTAATTTTGATTCTGTTTTAAAAATTACATTAAGTGAACATTTTCTGGTGCAGTTCCACAAAAGAAATCACAAACTGAAAAACTTGTTCACAATATCATTATTTTTTGAGGAAAAAAAGCCTTGGTGATTCTCCTCTATCAACCAAATATTGCAGGAAATGGGGAAATCATAGCATGTCCAGTATATCATAGGCAATGGCACATCTGGAAATACTTTTTCATTAATTTTTTAAGGAAACTAATGCTCATAAAAATTACCTACCAAGTATTGAGGTCAGCTCTTCTTTTGCGAAGAGCAGAACCTGAACTGATAAAATGTATTAGCAGGTAGAGCTGCAATCTTGGAGTTCATGGATATAACCATATTCTCTCCAGTGTGTTCAGCTGACTTTCAAGCTGATTTCTGGAATGAGCAAAATTATTTGTGTCTATGAAGATCTGAACCTGGAGAACCTCGCTTAAAAACACAGATGAGTGCTTATGTTTGCTGTCTGCATCCAGTGTAATATACCGAACCAACTCTAATTGACAAAAGAAGGTTGATGCACCTTAATGAGTGTTTGCTGTTGCCAGAAAGAGTTTTCTAACTCTTGATTAAATTAGATTTAGGTGAAACCACTGTTTGTGGTAACAGATGCTAATTTTCACTGGAGCTGACACACTTACCTATAATCATAGCGTAACCTTGTCTGCTGGGAAGATGCTTCTTTTAAAAGATACACATATATATTTGTTCATTTTAATGCCGGACTTCTAACTGGCATTTAGTGGGTAACAACATGAGCTTTTGTAATGGAAAAGAAGTGGGATATGAAGTATTTTCTAGACAGAGAAAAATGACTGTATTTTCTTTCCCATTGATCCCTCCTTTTGATGGATTCCCATGAACAATAGGAACTGGCAGGTGACATTGGTACAAGGCAGATGTCTCTGGTTCTCCTGTCACAGCTGTGACAGGAGGAAACAGCACTGCAATGGTGTGATGCTGTATGACCTATGTGAAGATGACACTATCTTTTGAAGTTTACCAGGACTTGTGGTTTTGAGTGTGCACATACTGCGTTTGATTTCAGAGCTTAGTCACCTCAGCAACCACATAGAAAAGAAACCGTCAAGCAGTTTTGCCTTCTCTCTGCTCCTCTTTGTGCTCTATAGAAGGAAGGAATTGATCCAACTGTTTATTTTGGAGCCTAATATATGTCTGCAAATCATGAAAACCACCAAAGGGGATTTCCAGTACTAATTTGGAAGTTCAACAGCTTTTCATCTTTAGGAAATCAGTTTTTCAATGACTAGCTGAAACAATGTGTATCTAAAAATTATTTTTTCACATGTGTCTAAGAGACTTTATTCTGCACCTTACTGTGAGAATATTGACAGAAAATGTGTAATAGTTCAGTGACCCTCATTATGTCTTTTCTCCTTATTTAGAAGCATATATTTCCTCAGGTTCCCCATCCCCAAAATCTGTGAGCCATGAAGAAGATTAACTTACTGAAAATTTGAAAAAGCATGAAATTTATACAAAACAGAAGCTCAGAATGAAAAATATTGCCTGTAATTAACACTGATAGCATAGTAAAGCCAAATTGTTGGAGATTCCTCTAATAGCCAGCCCCAGTACATTTCTCTACCTTAATATATTGCAATTAATCAATTATTTTAGTTTAAAAACATGTTTGCATGTTAATGTGAACTGTTAGTATGTATAAAAAGTAGACTTGATCTTATAGTTTTCTATTTTTAAAAAAATATTTAGAGATTTTTATCTATAATGTTATTTATTGTACAGCTTCATTTCCAAAGCTGACTAGTGACAAATTTACTTTTAACCTCATCTTCAGACATGAAAGTAGAGAGTATTAATTAGAGGTAAAAATAAACTAAAACTTAAAAATCAGAGCAATAAAAGAAAATAAACCACAATAATTTAAACTATATCTACATAACAAGCACTACTGAAAACAGAACACAAAATCAATTTGTTCTGACCTTGCCTCCAATTTAAAAATAAAATAAAATTAGATATAATCACCGCAAAATAATTTAAATGGAAATGTGTACTAAGGCATAGGTAGCCTAACATTAATAACGGACAGTGTGAGATAGAATTAAATCTTCTTGGCATAACGATTTTTGCTTCAATAGACTCTTTGCATTGTTGAATTTAGCTATCTTGAATTTAAAACCCGATTCCAGGAAAAATATACAGAAAAAGCATAATCCACAAAATGCACTCTCCTGGTTAAAATACAGAGATGGATTCCTTAGCTAATTCTTTTGAGTAGAAGTTATTTTTTTTAATCAAAATCTGTACAGCAAGTAAAAGGAATTGAAGAATCCTGCAAGCCCATATCTGCAGTCTCCTCACCACTTATATCCTGATATGGCATGTCGATGAGTAAAGCGGAAGATTAAACCTCTTTGCACTTTTAAACCAGCAGTGGGCTAGGAGAGATTCTGCAGCAAAAGTTAATGTGGTTAAGTTCAATCACAAGAATGAGGATGTTCAGAGTCACAGTCTGTGAAATCTTCCTTCTATGCTGAGGGCCAAATGGAGGCGGGAAAGAAAAGATGTAATGCATGGTTGAGAAAATAAAGGAGGGTCAGATTTATGGGGAACAGGGAGGGGGGAAAACCCCAAGTTTAGAAACAAAGGGAGCCTGTACAACAAGGGAATAAAGACTTCATATAAACCAAAGTGGATCAAAAAAGTTACAGGAGGCTTTTTTTAAGGGGGAAAAAAAAGAATGCAAGAAAAACATTAAATATGAAAGAAATCATTTGATTAGATGAATATTCTAGGGATTAAATCAAAAGCATTCTTCTAACTTTTAGTGAAAGGGATGGTCCAAAATGTGGAATTTCTGTAGATGACACAGAGGCTACTGGAAGACACCACTCTGATCAGGTGCATGCTGCCTATCCTAAGAGCATAAAATTAGGATAGCTAAAGCAAAGGTAAAGAGAAGTAATTAAGAACAAGAAGGTTACTTTCATAAAGTTGAAATCCTACATAAATGAGAGTATCAGTCAAGGCCACAAGCGCTGGCAGGTTAAATGTGAAAGTATGCCAAAGTAGATTTTGAGAAAAAAATTGCAAAGACATAAAAAGTAATAATAAATTCTTTTCCAGACACATCAGGGGCTGAAAGCTTGCCAGAGAAGCATAAGAGCCAATAGATAAGTGAGACATGAAAGCATTTGCCATGGACAAACAGGGAATTTTCCATGCTGAAATCCTTCTTTTTGGAGGAGGTGTTAGAGAATCTGTCACGAACTGAAGTGTCAGTGGAATGGATTATAGAACAAATTGACAGAATGTTCAAACCACCGGGATGAGATGGCACCTGCCCAAATTCTAAGAGAATTTAAATGTGAAATGGCTGAACTGTTCTTCAGAGTATATAACTTCTCAATTCAAGCCACCTCAGTAAAAGGTGCAATGGGAGGGGCAAGATGAATTTTTTTTAGAGGGATCCAGCGAGTAACACAAAAGTATATCGAAAAATCTAAGTTTTAGAACAGCTTCAGCTTAATAAGTAATTTACTCAAACAGAGATACCCTGCCTGGAAAAGAGGTAATTGACATGCCAGCATGCAGAAAGAAGCATGTTACAGAATCCATCAAAAGTTATTCACCACCTTTTTTAATGCTTGAATGAGACATCAAATTAAATTAGCTAGTGGCAGATTCAGAAGAAAAAAAAAAAAAGAAGGTGATTCTTCAAACAATGTTTATTTAAGTTACAAAGCCCCTTGTCAAAAACTTGGGTGGTTTTGTGTCAGATTTGTTAGAGATTTTCACTGATTAAGAAGTCCTTAGATGAGAGCAAGGACAAAGATCAGAGCTTAGTAGAAAATGGTTTACAGAAAAAGACTGAAGGCAAGTTATTTTAAATAAAAAGATCACTGAGGGAAGACATAAGTTTTCAAACACCTGAAAGGCTGTTGCATAGAGGTAAGGAACTGTTCTCCATGTTGTTTTAGGACAAAAAGGAATAAGCTTCAGTGTGCAAATGAGTTAATAGCAGGAATAATTTTCTAATGGTAGGGAAGCACTAGAAGAGATTACTTGGAAACCCAGTAGAGCTGCCACCATTGGTAGGCTTTCACAGAACAGATAGTAAGCTTGGTTGATGCTACAATAAGATATGATGATGGCCTATATTGATTATGAAGGCATATTATAATCTTATATTTGTTCTGTTGCTCTTTTCCTTTCATTAAAGCAAAATTCTTTCTCCTTTTACTTTCACTTTTTATGATTATTCTTTCATGCTTCCTACCCATTTATTTAAGTCATTGTTGTACACTGTAATCTATTACTTCCCACATCTGAAAACATACATGTGACCTGTGAATATTCTTTAAGATAACTCTTATCCATGACTGACAGCTACAGTTTCTTCAATCTGAACCATACAGGAAAGGAATATTAAGAAAAGCATACTCCAAACCAATTTAAATAGTCATGCAGAACTAGTTAGATGAGTGGTTTGACCAGTTAACTGTTGTATTATTACACAACAATTTGAGCATGCTTTAATGAAATAGTCCAAGTATTTCCATGCAAAAAATCACCAACCCAAAGGAAAATACTGTATATAAATCAGTTTGTGGTATGTAAATTATATTTTATCTGTTTTTATGCTCCAGGACTTCTATCTCTGCACCAAGCAACCTTATGTAACACCATATAGGTGCTTGAAAGTAATGAGTACATACATTAATACACCTGGACTGATATAAGCTTAGAAAGCAGGTAACAATGTAAGAACATTTTGAGCAAAGCATGTAAAAATTTAACCTGAAATTTTTTGGTTTTTTTTAATGCCAAAAATAGTTCTTAATTTAGACCTCCAAAAAAACAGCCTTACTTTCAGATACCCTGGATTTGGCAGGCAGTGGATGACACCCATAGGATCTGTGGGTGCTGGCAGTGAAGCCAGACTGGGCACTTCTAATCTAGGTATCTAAATATGGATTTAGCTGTGTCTCTTGAGGCACCCAAATTTGAAAATGACTGGCTGCAATCCCTACTGAAGCAGCTGACACCATTCTCTACATGGTCTCTGTGAAATGGTTCTAGTAGCAATTGTTTTAATTGGAAAGAGTTTAGTTTTCATTTTTCTGCTGAGAAAACTGGCCAGTCCCAATTATGGAAACAAATCTTAAGTATAAAAATGCTTTAAAAAACAGAAATTCTCCTGGGGAAGTCACAAGCAGGGCAAAACTAGCTTTTCCAGAAGAGTTGACAGTTGTTTACATTTTAATGTGGAGGAATCTAGCAAGTCTGCAAGTTTATTTTTAGTAGTTGTAAACTGAGTTATTTAACTCTTTTTTTTCTGTGACTGGAGCTGAGACATAAAAATGATTAATATAAAGACAAACTGGTGCCCAACCTAATGCTAGAGTTTGGATAGAAATGAATATTGCATTAAACAGAATACAGTAGAATTCTTTTACATTATATTTCTTGTGATGCCTCATCTAAATATTTGCAATCTGATAGCTTCTGTGCTTAGAATAGCTCTGGTTGCCACAAAAAATACTGGGCTGCTCTCTCTGAGCAGGATGAATCTTCTTCCCTCCTTGTGCAGCAAAACTGGCAAAGGAAATTGTGTTACTGGTGTTCTGGCTTCATCAATGCTAGTAGAAGTCCTGCCAGACGGAGCAGTGAAAGCTGTGGCAGTTGCTCTGTCAGGGGTTGTGGGTGAGCTAGCACAAACCAAAAGCCACCTAAGCCTTGCTGCAACAGGACATGAAGGATCGCTTCCAGTTAGTGCCACCAGTGCTGCGGGACTGTGGCTTAAACTCCCCAGCATAGTGCCCAGGAAGGCACCCAAGTCAATGCAAGCTGCTCCCTGCTAGCAGAAAACCACCAGTTCCACACTTCTGCTTCTGTGTGCTTGCCTGATAAAGGAGTTTACTGCAGTACATTAATTCCTTTGTAAGATGGTAAACTTGTAACAGTTGTGTAAAACTGGAATTGCTTCAATTATAAATAATCCAGTTGCAGGAACTCAGTTTGGAAATTATGCTTTCTAAAAGAACAAGGCTGCTTTTTCCTCCCAAGCCACCACTAGGGACTGTATCCTGGGTGTCAAAATCACTCCACCAAAGAGTCATATCAGAAATCTGTTAAACTGGACATACAGGAATAAACATTTCTAAATAATGCATAGTGAAAAAAATATTAATCAGGTTTCACTGTACTATCACATGTCTGTGCTCAAAGAAATAGTTCTAATCAAAAAAAGAGAAATAGTCTCATGACTTAAAGTGGAAGGCTGGTAGCTGCATGGTTTAACTTCTGTTCATAATGAAGATCCAGATTTCTGTCTCTTCTCTACCACCTTGTTTAACCTCAGAGTCTGTTTCCACATGTATCTCCAAAGCTGTGAAACTTAATTAGTTAGTTTCCAAGGGGGTTGGAAATATTACTTATAAAATATTTGCCAAAGCTTTTGATCTGGGAGGCACATCAGAAGGGCAAAGCAGTATTTACATGGGTTTTAAAAGAAATTACAAGCAAACTTTTTTTTTTGTTTGGTTTTAAACTGAAAGCCAAATTACATTACAAAGTGCTGAGCTATTTTAGCAGAAAGCACAGAAAAACCTACTGTGTTAGTTGACTAAAACCTTTGCTGACACCGTCTCCTTGCAAGTCTTGCATATTTCTCACTGTTATTATTAAATCTTTTCAAAGTTTGACAGAAAGAAATGCATTTGAAAGTGCATTGGTGTCACTGGTTCTGCATAATCATAAAGAATCCTGGGTGGAATTTTGCATGGCATACCTTATACAGCCCACTGAGGGCAAAGTGGACTACTTGATAGATCTGGTACTGTAGTCACTTTCTTATCTCACTTTTCACTAACACAATTTCTTTACTGGTGAGACCAAAGGCAGTTAAGTTATTCCAGAATTACTGCTCTGTGAGAGAAATTAATAAGAACAGGCCAATATCTGTGTGTTTTTTTCTAAAACACATGTGTATACAGCAGTTTCAAAGGGATTCTTTGTCTTTGATCTTAATAAGGAACTGTGAAAGGCAGGTGAGCAAAGTTGAGTTAAGATTTTCATTAGAATTTGGGGAGGTTTTTGCTTTCTCTGTTTAATCAAACAAACACCATCACCTCACTTGCTTGGAACTGGAAACAATTACAATCTGAACATTTCAACATAGTCTGACAGATACTAGCAACACCATTCAGCCTAAAGAGAGTAGTTGTAGATTAGATATTAGGAACAGGTTGCCCAAAGAAGTCATGCATGCCCCATCCCTGGAGGTGTCAAGATCAGTATGCATGAGGCTTTGAGCAAACCGATCTAGTGGAAGATGTCCCTGCTCATGGCAGAGAGTTCGGATCTACATGATCTTTTAGGTGCCTTCCAGCCCAAACCATTCTATGATTCTATTACTCTATAACTGTCATCTTAATACTAGAGTGTATTGTCTTCTTATCTATTATTCCATGTAAGTAGATGTCTAACAGATCTTTGATTGGCAGTGACTTAACCATGTACCTCCCAGATACTTAAGGAAGGAGGATGATGGATGCGAACTTTGAAGATATAGAAAGCTACTCTTAGTAATATTAAATTACTGGCCCAAAATAACAGTCACCCCAACAGAAATTTGATTGATCAGGTCACACACAATACTTCATGCACATTCACGTAAATCTCACACATAGTCATATGGAGGAGTGCATACCTGACTTCAAGGGTTAGAAAACTCTGATCTTATTTAGTGAAATGGGCCCCACATCATAAAGTCTAATTATCAAGAGTTTAGACCTGCCTGAGAGGAAGGGAGAGGGACTGCATTTCTGGGTAGCATAGGACAAAAGTTTTAATGGGAAGGACAGACTGCTGTATGTATCACCAAGTTTAAATTACAGGAAATCTAAATCTGTATTTGTTTAAGTACTTCTTTACCTCAAAATGATTCTTCAAAACAAGTGTGTTGTAGGATGGATTTAATATTGTAATTTCCTCACTTCCAGCCAAAGGACATAGGCAAAGTTGCCTTGTACCAGTGAGGAAGAGGGCACTGTGTAATGCCTATTAAGAAATATTACTCACCTGACCACACAGAACATCACAGTCAGTAAGAAAGCTTTCTTCGAAGCTTTTAGAAAACTTTCTAATTAAAATTTTTCATGTCTCTTTTCTTACTGGAGATTAACTGATGTCTTTGTATCGAGACAAGTGTTTATACATCAAATGCAGGAACACAGTATTCCCAAATGATGGAAGTAAGTTTTCTGTAGAAAAGGACAAGAAGGACACATTGTTTGTGGGAGGTATGCATAGCAAAACTATCTCTTCAAGCTGAAGAGTCCCATGGTCTCTCTAACATACTAGTAATGGGTGACAAACAGTAAGATATTAAATTCCAAAAATAAACTGACAGATGGAATCTCTGTGATTTAAATTAAGGTTCATCTTGTAATAAAAAAAAGACAGTGCCAACTGTTGCAGCCCAGCCTGGACAGTCCAAGAGTCACTGGGGTAAGAACCTGGGTCTCCCTATAAAATTTAAGGGCTCAGTACCCACCAGGCTTAAATGAAGGTAAAATGATGCCAAATGATTGGTCCAAAAGGCATTTATTTGCACAGGCACTTTTAGGAAAAAGATTTGCATTGGTTTGCTAAATCTGTGTTAAGGGAAAAGAATGAAACTAAGAAAAGGGAGTAAAGAGAGGGAAAGAAAAAGGTGCAAGTTCACCACAGGGGCTTCTGTCCTCTTCTGCTCCCAGGATGGATGACGGGCACAGTGTAAATGGGCCCTCTTTATAGTTTTTGGTGGGCCTGTGCAGTGTGTCTTCTAGGAAAGTTTTGGAAATGAGTTCAAGGAGTGGAATTCTCCTGCCAGAGGGCTCTCTGGCAAATCTTGGGTACTGTTCTTGCCCTTCTTTCCCTACCAGTAAAACTACAGTATTACCTCTCTGGTCAGCAAGTTCCTGTGCCCCACACTCAATATTTGAAAACTTATTATTTAAAGAAAACCAGCCAAGCAGCAAAAATCAGTATCTGACACCAAATCTCAAATGAAAAGCTGCCATTACTGTTAGAAAAATCATTTGTCTGAGGATAACATAGGCAGCACTTAAAGATACTTATTGTTTGGAATGCAAATTTAGCAGAACAATAAAAAGAGAACGTTACCATTTAAGTGCACAATTTAGGGGTTTTCAAGTGACTCTTTAAATTGCAAGACAATGAGAAACAAATTGCTAGAATGCGAATAAACTTTCCCATTGGACAGGCTATCTTAATCCCACAGAAAATATTGCAAATGCACAAGATAAGAGCTATCAAACTAACTCTGCACTCTTTTTGTATAAGAGCACAATTGCTTGCATTCATAATTGTTTAAAGTCTAATTTTTGTCTTTTATAACTCATGTACTTTCACGATGAGATCACTTGAGCCATAAAAAGATGTTGAGATTAACCCTCTGCTGCTTTGTGCACAGCTTGTTTCTCATTAAAATGCTGCTATTTAGCTCACAGCTTGTTCCTCATTACAATACAGGGTATAAACATTCCGAAGATGGTACTTAAGACTTATTTAAACATATCTTCACCTTTTGGGAGAGGGGAAACAAAGTAAATGCAAAAAATTTACTATGAGAAATGATAATTTTAGTATTCATCTGGTCCAAAGTGTAAATATTCATAGCAGAGAATAGTCAAAATGGAAGCAAGGTTCTTATTGCACATTTCTGACATGATGGTTAGAGAAGTGTGTAAGAAAAAATGGAATACAAAAGAAGGCAGGATTTAGATGGTAGGCTTACAGGTCAGTCACTCACGAGAATCAACTAGCATTCTTGGAAAAATTAGACAGACTCTTAGGCTAACAGGCTATAAAACCTGAAGAAGCGTTTTCTACCAAAACCCATTTGTACTAGATTACTTCTTCTTTTTCTTTTTCAAATCATAGAATAACCAGGTTGGAAGAGACCTACTGGATCATTGAGTCCAAACATTCCTATCAAACACTAAACCATGCCCCTTAGCACCTCATCCACCTGTGCCTTAAACACCTCTTGAATTATGTTATCTGTTTTAATGGTTTTAATTCTACCCATAAAATATCCATAAAGCTTGTTAATGCCTTTCCCTTTACTGCTGATATGTAGCAAAGCCTCTCTACTCCCAGACCATATTAGGATATATGCCATATGAAGGAAGACTCTCACTTCACTGGGCAGCATGGATAACTGAACAAATCCTTCAGTAAACTAGTTTTCAGTTTTGCATAAAGTAACCAATTAGACACCATCATCGGAGAGAAATTATTTTTTGCAGAGATTTTTTATGCAGAGAGGTGTAGCTTTTAGCCTAGATGTTGTTAATATAATAAAAGACAAAATGTTAGTGCTCAAATCAGGACTGAAACTGGTGGTGATTTCTTAGGCAGATAACTTTCTATTCTGCAGTTCAGGACTTTGAATTATATTACAAACTGAGTCTTTTTAGGAGTTTTTCATTAGAATATAATAGATAATTATTTTGCCATTTTCCTAGTTCTATTTTACGTTTCTTTATATATGTGACTGAAATGCCTATGTACTGCAACAATCCTCCTACCAAATATTAGCAGATGGCATTCCTTAATAGTATACTCTCTGGAATGTAACCTCTGGTAGGGTTTGTTTGTATTTTAAGTACAATGACTGTAACCAAAGGTCAGAGGAAATCAAATGTGGGCCTCAATCTTTCCCTTAACTCCCATAAACCTGAGTGTTCTTGCTGTTCAGGGATCTGAAAGCTCCACTGGGTAAGAGCTTTGCTGTGTAAGGCACTATACAGACACATAAGTAGACAGTTACTATCCTAGAGAGTTTGTCTGTTTAACCAGATTAAATGCATCTTGCAATCTCTTTAATGTGACCTTTCTTCATTATCTGTGCTTGTGTATCTTACCATGCTGGGGACAAGACTCCATAATATTTTTTTTTTTGAATCAATGTTTCAGTGAAGTAACACCTTCTGGGGCTTGGGAAAGGATGATGATCTTAAATACATAATGCATGAATTTTTCATGACTCTGCAGCAAGAAATAGTATCACATGCTGGCACAAAGCAGCTTTATTTTTATTCAAGTCAGTGGACAAAACCCAAGGTTCTTCTGAAACCGAAAAACACCATTCACACTCTACCATGCCTCTAAGTGATACAGGAAGGGCAAAATTACTTCAGCAGGAGAACTGGTTTGTTCACCATTCCAATCTTTGCACTTTACTGAAAGGGTGTGTGGCATTTTTCAAACAGCAAAGTGCTGGTTTGTGTCACTTATCTGAGAGAAGGTGAAAAAAAAATTTAAACACCGTAATTGAAAGCACTTTAAATTAATCTTTTATATGGATTTTTTAAAAAGGAAGACAGCCAAGGAAAACATAATTACTGCACATCATTCTCTCTTACTTCTTTAATGTAGTGAGAATTGTGTTGTGCCCTTCAGCATACGTATGTGCTGTCAGCACCTGTATGTAACGATGGTGCCATACATTCTAAGATCTTGGTGACAGGACTTGTGTTCACTGTTTCATTTCTCTGCCCAGCAGGGACGTAAACCATTTCTATTCTGATTAGCAAGAGAGTCTACATAGCCTTGTGGGAGAGATGTGATATGAGAACAAGCACAGCTTTAACTGGTAACTAGAGACTGGGAGTTGGGTAGGAGCACTGATTTAGTGGAAATAAGTGGAGCGTAAATCAGAGCATAATTGGGACCCAAGGGGTGACTTAAATCCTGGTATATATGTCCTGAAATACATCTCCTGAACTTTAAGTCCTGCTGAAATAGAGAAGAACAGATTCCTTAAACCTAGAGGCCAATTTAACTCCTATCTAGCTCCGTATTATAAAAAACCACTGTCATGTATATAAGCACCTTTAGTGTTGAAAGCCATCAAGGATCTGAAGAGTTTAAATAACTCAACTAAAACTGAAAAAGAAATTTGCAAGTATCACAAAACACTGTTGATTGCTGATAACCTTTCAGATATCTAAAAAGGCACAATATTTCTCATAGGTTCTCCTGTCTTCTAGTACCAATAAAGGTTTTATCTGAGTACCAGTCCAGAAAGCCTCTGTAGACAGAGAAAAAATGAAATGTTCAAAATAATATTGTGAAAATTGTTTCAAGTCTGCTGAAAGATTTTAAACCATAGTTCTGCCGCCCCATTTCATTCTGCATCCTGCCTATGCCTATGTTTTCTCCCTCAGGAGAACAGAAATTATTGGCAGGATTAAAAAATCATTGAATAAGCACTGAATGTGCTTGCTCATGACTGTTCCTCCCCAGAGAAATGCACTGCCCTGAAGCAATACAATCCTGGAGTTTGAAGAACAGTAACTATACCCTCCATGTCAGCAAAGATAAACAGTCCAACTGGGTCACCACATCGGTGCAGTTCTACTGTTCTCATTATCAGGGTTATTACCAGGTTCTCTTGACCAGGATCCCCTTCTCCATTATCAGAGGCCTTCCATCTGAGATTAAATCCTCAACTTTAACTTCAAAAATTGCTAACAAAGGCTTTGCAGGTTTTAGCACTATATAAATATCTTGGAATTTATGGGTGAGTTTGTAACTGGCAAGCATTGTTCTGAGACTTAAAAAAAAAATTAAAAATCCCTCATTCAGTCACAAATTATTCCTCAGTTTATCAAATGCAGATTACTGGTGACTGTAATACTAGGATAAAGTTCAGTGCTTAGCACAAATTATATTACTAATCTATAAGTACCAATACACGAGCAGGTTGCAGTTGTCTGCTGCCACAGAGAACCAGAGCCCATGCAACTGCTCCTAAAGAGATGGTAACGTAGCCATTACATTTATCTGTCAGAAGATGTCTGCTAATGATTCTCTTTTTCTTGAATTACTTCTTGTATTAAACTTGAATATCTGCTAGAAGCAGAAAATACACAGATCCTACCACTCAAATGAAGAAGATTGGCCTCCAAGATTAGTAAGATTTCCTTCTAGTGTTACAATTGATTTTTCAGGAGCCTATCAGTGTCTCAGCTTAAAAGTATGTGTTTTCCTTCTGCAGTCAGGTACCTATAACGTAATGAACAGTGGAATAAATGTAATGGAAATGCTGCAAGATGAGCATGGGAATAGCTCTTTTCAGTGTACCCTCTGTGGGTAGTATAGTCCTTACCTAAAATCCTCTGCCGTGCACATTAAACCAGGAAGGATTTTTTAGGGAAATACACTGTTATACCAGGTTAAGCAAAGGTAGTAACAATATAATTAAATAGTTAATAAAATATCCACACACTAAATATTATTTGACAATAGCCTTTCACTCAGTTCTGTCCTATCATAGCACATGCATCTCCTTTAATACAGGACTTTTCCCAGCAAGCAAACCATACTGACAACTTGCTGAACATCAGTGAGCCTTTCTACATCCCATGGATGAGCACTCAAGAAATTTCTGTGCTGCAGATGCTGATTTATACTGAGATCCACACTACAGTCCACTTTATCACTGCCCCTCCAGCTCGAGCAAAGCCTCTATTAACATCTCTGCACAGCATTTTGCAGCCTCATTGAGGAGGGACCCATTACATGGTCCTCTTGGCAAAATCCTTGATGTGCTGCTTACCTCTTTTCCACCCTTCTTGTTCCCCCCTCCCTTCTGTCTTCCTTCCTTTCTCAGTCTGATGCTTGATTTCGCAATCAGGACAGCCACAGCACAGGCTTTTGGTGAGTTCCTCAAGTGTCACTGGCAAGTTCAGAAGCATGTTTCAATTTATCTTCTCTGGCTTTAATTATTCTTGAGCATTTCTCAAGTATTTAGAAAGATTTGCCTGTGCTTTTTTCTGTATCAATTTTCTTACCTTTGAATGTGTGGAAATCCCATTATATCAAGCTTTACCCTGGTCCATGTTCTGAGAATCACAGACAGCAGGTAAACCTCCAGCTTCTCTTTTTTTTACTGAATGTTTAGGAAACTCACCAACACATATAGTGGAGAAAAAAAAGGAAAAGCTGATGTGGAGGGTGATTCTATCTTCTTCCTGCAGAACATTAACAAAGCATTTCCTGAGAATCCTCAGTTTCTAATTTACATGTTGAAAATCTTTAATACAAAAAAATCAGCTTTTGTTTGTCAACTGGCCATCTTCTCAACCCTTATAAAGTGGCTGATGCAAGTCATTCCTGAATATGCCACTTGTTCTTGTGGGAGACTTCAGTCTCCCTGATATCTTCTGGAAGTACAATAGAGCAGAAAGGAAGCAGTCTAGGAGGTTCCTGGAGTGTGTGGAAGACAACTTCCTTGCACAGCTGGTGAATGAACCAACAAGGGAAGGTGCCCTCCTGGACTTGCTGTTTGTCAACAGAGAGGGCCTGGTGGGGAATGTGGCAGAAGGAGGACGCCTAAGTGATCATGAGATGATAGGGATTTCTGTTCTAGGTGAAGTGAAGAGGGTATTTAGCAGGACAGTAGAATTACATTTCCAGAGGACAGATTTTGAACTCTTTAGAAGGCTGGTTGGCAAAGTCTCATGGGAGACGGTACTTGAGGACAAGGGAGCCCATGAGGGCTGGGAGCTCTTCAAAAAGGAGATCCTAGCAGCTCGGGAGAAAGCCATCCCTGTGTTCTGGAAAAAAGGCCAGCAGGGGAAAAGAACAGCTTGGTTGAACAGAGAGATCTTGAGTGATATCAAGAAGAAGAGGGGTGTTTATGGGCTCTGGAAAAAGGGACAGGCTTCTTGGGTGGACTACAGGAGGGAAGTGGGATTGTGTAGAGAAAAAATTAGAAGGGCTAAGGCTCAACTAGAAATCAGATTGGCTAAGTCTGTGAAGGATAACACAAAAATCTTTCTATAAATACATAAATAACAAAAGGAGGACTAGGGAGACCATACAGTCCCTACTGGACACAGAAGGAACAACAGTGACAGGGGATGAGGACAAGGCTGAGGTACTTAATGCCTTCTTTGCCTTAGTCTTTAATTGTAAAGAAAGTTGTTCCCTCTGTGGACAAACCCCGAAACTAGAGTAGCAAAATGAGGCTCCCATGGTCTAAGAGGAGGTGGTCAGAGCCTCGCTTGCCCAACTAGACACCCACAAGTCTATGGGGCCAGACAGGATTCACCCAAGGGTATTGAAGGAGCTGGCGGATGTGTTGGCCAAACCCCTTTCCATCATTTTCCAACAGTCCTGGAAGACTAGGGAGGTTCCACTGGACTGGAGGTTGGCTGATGTTGTGCCCATTTACAAGAAGGGTTGCAGGGAGGATCCAGGGAACTATAGGCCAGTCAGTCTGACCTCAGTGCCAGGGAAAGTCATGGAACAGGTGATCTTGAGTGCTATCAAGAAGCACATACAAGAGAACAGGGTGATCAGACCCAGCCAACATGGGTTCACAAGACGCAGGTCTTGCCAAACTAACTTGATTGCCTTCTATGACAAAGTGACTTGGCTGCTGGATGAGGGAAAGGCTGGAGATGTGGTCTTCCTGGACTTCAGCAAAGCCTTTGACAGAGTTTCTCACAGCATTCTGCTGCGGAAACTGTCAGCCTCTGACCTGGACAGGTGCACACTCTCCTGGGTGGAAAACTGGTTGGCTGGCCAGGCGCAGAGAGTGGTAGTAAATGGTGTTAAATCCAGCTGGAGGCTAGTTACAAGTGGGGTTCCCAGGGCTCAGTGCTGGGTCCAGCCCTGTTCAATGTCTTTATCAATGACCTGGATGAAGGTATTGAGTGTACCCTTAGCAAGTTTGCAGATGACACTAAGCTGGCTGGAAGTGTGGATCTGCTGGAAGGCAGGGAGGCTCTGCAAAGAGACCTAAACAGGCTGGACCACTGGGCACAGTCCAATGGGATGAGATTTAATATGGCCAAATGCTGGGTCCTGCACTTGGGGTACAACAACCCTATGCAGAGCTACAGACTTCTCCTAGAAAGCTGCCTGGAGGTTAGGGACCTGAGGGTGTTTGTTGACAGCCGACTGAACATGAGCCAGCAGTGTGCCCAGGTGGCCAAGAAGGCCAATGACATCCTGGCTTGTATCAGAAATGTTGTGACCAGCAGGTCCAGGGAGGTTATTCTCCCTCTGTATTCGACACTGGTGAGACTGCTCCTTGAATCCTGTGTTCAGTTCTGGGCCCCTCAGCACAAGAAGGATGTTGAGGGTCTGGAATGGGTTTAGAGAAGAGCAACAAAGTTGGTGAAGGGTCTGGAGAACAGACCTTCTGAGGAATGGTTGAGAGAGCTGGGGTTGTTTAGCCTGGAGAAGAGGAGGTTGAGAGGAGACCTCATTACTCTCTACAACTACCTGAAGGGAGGTTGTAGAGAGGAGGGAGCTGGCCTCTTCTCCCAAGTGACAGGGGACAGGACAAGAGGGAATGGCCTCAAGCTCCACCAGGGGAGATTTAGGCTAGACATTAGGAGGAAGTTTTTCACTCATAGTGTCATTGGGCATTGGAACAGGCTGCCCAGGGAGGTGGTAGATTCGCCTTCCCTGGAGGTGTTTAAGGCACGGGTAGACGAGGTCCTGAGGGACATGGTTTAGTGTTTGATAGGAATGGTTAGACTCGATGATCCGATGGGTCTTTTCCAACCTGGTAATTCTACGATTCTATGATAGAAAAATAGCGACAATACTTTCTAAAGCCAGAGTGAAAACCTTTTAAAATAAATTTTCTTGAGCCTGCCACAGATCATTACAAATATTAAACTGTGTCTACCTCCATGGGTAGACAGACTGCTAGAAGCCACTTGCATCATTTGTTTGATAATTTTGTAAAACATTTGAAAAGAAGACAGTATTCTAATGAAAGGGCCTTCTCTTGTAAGGCACTGGTTAACCTCCCTCACATTCCCTATCAACTTCAACCCTTATATCTTTAAAAGTTGGACACTCTGCACAAAAGGCAGATTTTTAACACAACAAAATACAAAGCAGGTACCTAATAAAGTCCTTCAGGTTCTAGATTGCTTTACAACATCATAGCATAGAAGTACTTCTCATAAAAATGTAATAAGAATGGCAAAAACTTTTGTTTTCAATCCTTGTACTTTTCAGTTTGCTCTTTAATATTTCTCCATTTTTGTAATTATGAGTCTCCTTAGGGAGTTTCTTTGGGAAAGGGAAAAAGTGCATTGTTTTCATTTGCAGGAGTGGTTAGAGCACTCATTGGGGTTACAGGGGGGCAGCCTCTTATTGAAGAAGGCCAAACTTGATTCCCTCTCTGAATATACAAACTTCTCTTTTTTTTTTTTTTTTTTTTTTTTTTTTTTTTAATGGCTCAGGAGTGGGCTATTGGAGAACCAGCTCCCCATACAGGATTTGGGTTTAATGTCTCCACCACAATCTTTGGCCCAGAAGGCCTGGGAGCGTGGGACAAGTTCAAAACCTGAAACTGAATCCCTTCTGGGAAAGTGCATTGTGCTGAGAGAGACTTGTGGGACAGCCCACTTTAAATAGCATTTGTTTCTAAGTGCGATAGTTCATGTGAAAATGCATGCAGCACTAGTTCTTACAAATGTTTCGCCTCAGACTGTATGAAAAAAAACATCTCAAAGAGTTGCTGGATTTGCAGGATATGAAAAGGAAGAATAAGGAGGAAGCAAAAGTTCAGCTGTTGTAATATGCAGGTATAGAAGCTGGATTTTCATTGTTTCCTAGTGCTCCCTCTCTCTTTTGGAGCTGTGCAGGGGAATGTATGGGAGAAAGCAAGGCTGTAGCTTCCCAGAACACCGCAGCTGAAGTTTGCCAGACACATGGTGACCATCAGAAGGCTGCAGTGATTAGTCTAGTTATATAAATAAACATGGCTGAATTCTGCCCCAACAAAATATTGTTTGCTCTGTGTGACCCTGCTGCACAGAGCATGCTTAGGTCGGTGCTGCAAGGAAAAGAAAGAGGAAGAGATGGGACTGTAAACTCTCCCATATAGCAAAAGCAAGAAAGAGAGAGTTTTTCACTGGCTTCTATTTTACTACAGGGAGCAGGAAGTGTACAAAGAACACCTCCTGCAAGGGCCTCGTTGAACTGTGTATTTTACAAGCCTGTTTTTTTTATGCTGTGTTCACCATATAGCTCTACCTGCAGCATTGCCTTTCATAAACCCAATCTGACTGGGCCTGAGCACCCAGTTACCTTGTGTGTACTCAAGATGACCTGCTCCGTGACCTTCCGTGGGACCAAGGTCAGACTGTGGCTCCCTGGATCCTTCCTCCAACCCTTTTTGTAAATGGGCATGACATTTGACAGCCTCCAGTCAAGTGAAACATTCCATCAGCCAGGACAGCTGGTAGATGATAGAAAGGAGTTTGGTGAGCACTTCCATCAGATCCGTTAATATCCATGGGTGAATCCTATCCAGCTCCATAGACTTGTGAGTGTCTAAATGGCCCAGAAGATCTCTAACCATTTCCTTTTGGATCATTGGAACTTTGTTCTGCTCTCCCTCCCTGTCTTCTGGCTCAGGAAGCTGTGTACCTGCAGAACATCTAATCTTAGTATGCTGCTCCAAGGATTTCTGTGAGGCTACTCAAGGGATTCCATATAAATTGCTGCAAGCAGTAAAGCAACAGTAGCAATGGACCGAGTTTACCCATGTTGGTGCAGAGTTATGCTGACACAATTCTGCTACTTTCAGGACAGCAGCTGGAACTCCAGAATGCATTAGAGCACTGAAAGCTACTTTGAATTAGGACACGGAAACTGCCCAAGCAGATAATATTGTTTCTGGAATCTGTGCTAACCGACATGGACTGGGCTGAAAAGTCTCTCCATAGTGCCACTTTTCATAATATTATAGAGATGCACATTTTGTACCATAAAAATGAACCAGCTTGTTCAGAGTTAAGCTTATGCACTGAAAAGACATTCCATTGCAAAACTGAGATATGTCTTCAATCATTCTTTCAGACTACTTGGTAGTCTATTTGAGGGCATTATTCTGATGCAGTCTATATCAGCAGATCCTAGAGTCCCCCATTCTGGAGGATGAAGATTTCAAATGAAAATCTGCTTTCCTTTTGCTATCTCATGAGGTAGCATCAGCAATAGGGAAAGTGCATATAAACATGTATTCCAACACAGGGTACCATAGCAACAATAGCTACAGTAAGACTGTCTAAAAGAAGATATGATGGGTGGTTACAGACCAGAGGCCATTTAGTGAACATCTCCAAGCACTGAATAGATATATGAAATGAAGGCATCTTAGCATAAAGTTTCTCAGCTTTGCAAACACAGCTTTGCAACTTTGTATACATAGTTTAGCACATATACACCACGAATACAAAGGCTTACACAGGCTCAAAGTTTCTTTTACAACATTAAGCTACTGTTCTGCTGTAATGCTTCTCTTGTTTCTCACTGGTAACTTTTCTTTGGTAGACCTTGAGTTGTAACTTTGTAGTCTATTGAGCTAGAATGCTCACATAGCTGCTTCTAATGAGAAAGGGTAAGATTCATGTGACTAATTGACTGATTGTTGCTAAAGGAGAATTGTTGAATCAGCTTGCTAAACAATAGACTGTATTAATCGCGTAAGGTATAAGAATCTGTTGTGGACTTCAATAAACTGGCTCACTAGAATCACATTGATTCACAAAGTGATGAACCTGTTCCTCTGTCAAAGATATGAAAAAAGAATATTCTGTGTCTATTACAAGTTGTCGAATGCCAAGTTCAAGACAGCTCCACTTTGGCTTAATGCTTTTTATAGCAAAATGCTGGAAATGTCATTTCCTCATTTAAAATCTGTCTCCTGACACAAGACTGTACAATGGCCTCAAGCTCCGCCAGAGGAGATTTAGGCTAGAGATTAGGAGGAAGTTTTTCACACAGAGGGTCATCGGGCATTGGAATAGGCTGCCCAGGGAGGTGGTTGATTCACCTTCCCTGGAGGTGTTTAAGGCACAGGTAGATGAGGTCCTGAGGGACATGGTTTATTGCTTGATAGGAATGGTTGGACTCGATGATCCGATGGGTCTCTTCCAACCTGGTTGTTCTATGATGCTATGAGTCTATGATTGTATCTTGTATGGCTGCCTCTATATAGACATGTTGTTGGATTTTGTTTTGAATGCAATGAGAAAGACCTCACTGAAAAAAAACTGGTTATATGCCTATTTGGGACTTTTCCTTGCTAGGGTTGTGGTATAATTTTCTGTGTCAATAAGGCAGTGTATAAAAAGACTCTGGAAAGGGTAGGAGAAAGATGAATAGCAAGCTCTGCTAACCCAGAAAGAGCAGTACACTAGACCAGCTCCACTGATTCCTGGGATGATGGCTCCCATGCCTCATTTAATGAGATCACATGGAAGACACATGACATACTGCATTTTCATTTATGTTGTACAGTGGCAAAAAGTATCACTATGGTTTGTTCAGGTTGACAGTGGTTCTTCCTGTCCTGTGCAGCACATGCCTTTCCTTCTGTACCTCACATATCCACAAAGTTCACGCAATGTGCATCTAATGCAGCAGGAGCATACTGGCTGTGGTAGTGAAAACAGAAGAGCATTGAGGTGATGACCTGATATTGGAATATCCTGAGCCTGATGCTCTCTAGTTTGAGACTACCATGACTGACAGTAATTGAAAAGTATGCTGTCATCTCTGCTAGCTAATCTTAGTGACCTCAACATCATACTGTAAGAATGATTAATGTGGCACAGAGTTTTAGTTTAACAATGTTACGTTTTTTGTAGTCTTTTCTCTATGTGAGGTCTTATCCTAAAGCCAATGAATTGTCAACAGTAGATTCTGTGATAAAGTTAAATATTGCTTTCTTTTTAAAAATCCCTTCTTAATCTTGCACTATGGCACTTACTGTTTTTGCCATCATGCACACATATTGCTATTGTTGTGATCAATAGGTAACAAGTCTGTTCATTGTTCATTAACTAGCCCTTTCAAGTTCCCAGATAAATAGAAACAAATATGTTTTCAGGCTGCTTCACACAGGCACTTTTATGTTGTGTTCTTACAGTAAATGGAAGGGTTGATAGAAGCTGAAAAATTCATATGAAGCAACTTGTTAGCCTGCTGCTTTGAACTGCTCCTTCACAAGAGGAAATGTACTTTCAACTTTCCCCCCACTTCCACCATGATGGTTAACATCATCTTTGTTGCTTGATATCTCATCCTTTCCAATTTGCTGCAATCACCAGAAGCTAATGTCACCTTGGTGATCATGACTGCCATATACTATTATTTATGATTGATTTTTATGCATTCATAGGATAAGCAGTATTTTGTGCTGTTTGATAGCAAACACGAATACGTTACTAGCCAACACTTGCAGAACAACAGCAGAAGTGTTTATATCTTCAGAAATACAAGTGTAAGTTTGTTGATTGGTTTAGGTTTCCATATGGCATCTCTTTTAAACAAGTTATAAGGATTTAGAACTGTATAAAACAATGATCCTAAAACATTTTCCTGGGAAAGTCTGCCTTATCAAATATTACTTATCAGGAGTGCTAATTATTTATCTTCCTTAGGTGAAAAAAAACAGCAAAAGCATAGTGATAATTATAATTCTGTCAAGAAATTTAGCAACTTCAGATGTAAATTTTAACACCTCCTAAACTACTAACATGCCAGTGAACTCTGGTCCTCAGGCTAGATTAGGCATAAAATTTAACAGACTGTAAGCATGCAAAACATTTCTTATAAATTGCAGATTTTAAAAATGATTGATAGGTTTTGAGGAGACACACGCTGTTCCTGAAGTCTTAACTTTTTCCAGTAATTACCACAGGGAAGGTATGACTCATTACAACACTCTGAATGCTACATGATATACGTAGCACACAGATACACTGAAGAGTTTTGATTTAGGTGTTCTCCATTTGGTAGAAGTTTAGTAGAAGGTCTATTTTTGGAAAGAGACCTATGTGCCTGAAGGCTGTAGGCTGAAAGACTTTGTACTGTGCTTTGTACAATCAAAACATTTTCTGATACTGCTGTAAGTCAAAGTCAAAGCTTTTGAATTCATTAGAATAGGTACAATTACTCAAAGTGTAATTACAGTATTATTATTAAAATTGCCATCCCTTTAGTTTAGCAGTGCAAGTGGTTGGCATGCCAAACAGCAGTGGTAGGTTCTCATAACACAATAGATATGTAACTTTAAGTAAAAGCTGAACATGGCAAAACTGTTGAGATTCCTGTCACCTTCATATTTTAATCCTCTTAAGGCAATATCACTTTTTCAAGAATATTGATCATATGAAAAATGTAGAAGCCTGCTCGTAAATTATTTTTGTGCATAAATAAACCACAGGGGAAGCCTGTTCAAATCAGTTAGGAATAAATAGCTAGTGTGAGACAATGCGAGTAATTCCTCTGCCTCTCCAATGCCCCATCTGTAAGGAAAGTGCTTTATTGAATTAGCTTTTCCCAAGAAGTGTATTAGAAATTACAGTAGTAGAATTTGTAAAGTAAAGGAGTGACAACTAAGACCAGAAGTGAGGATTTTTCAAATGGGACAGAGATGTTCAGATCCTTATCTGAAGAAAATCAACCTTCCTTAAGCTACTCAGAAAACAATTGACTGGTATTCCTCATATGCAACAGAGCTTCATTGGCTTCTGAAGATTTTCATCCCAGAAAACAGATTTGCAGTTCTCTGATTCATAGTTAACTTGTCTGATTGATGCAATACAGTGAAAGGAGTGAGCTTGAAATCCATTCATTCCCCATCACCCCTCAAATCATGGTCAGTATAAAACTTAGGCTTCTTGATAGAAATTGGAGAAGATTATTCCTATTAGCTCTAGGATTAGAGGAAGAGGTATTGCCTTGTATCTGTTCTCGAGCATGGTGTTTCACACTTCTTATCTGTGAACTATTTCACATCCTGGAAACTTGCTGTGATGAAAGTAGCATGTCTGGGCCTGGGAGCACCTCCATCCATAATTGTATGTTTTACCTCTCAAGATTGGTGGTCAAAACTGCCTGGTAGCCCCACAAGATACATTCATCAAAGTTTTTTGTATAAACTTTTACAGTCTTGAGCTGAGGTGGTGCTTACATAATCACCGGTTTGGGATATGTCATTAAGAAAAAGAGGATGACATTCTTCCTTGTGTCTTGGCATTAAATTCTTTGCTGCATTCTTTGTAGGTGACAATGTTTTTGGTAGAGGGGGGATCTAGAGGGGTATCTTCTGTGGTAGGAGGTCAGGGGCTGCCCTGCACTGGACACAGCCAGTTACAAACCACTTGGCAACAGACACACCACAGGACACAGCAGAGCACAAAGAAGGGAATAACAGGGCAGTGAAAAGAGGTGAAGAAAAAGAATGAGAAACAACAGAAGGGAACACCACAGCTAGAGGAGAAGGAGGTATGCTGGGCTGGAACAGGCACAGCCCTGGAGGGACTGCAGTCTGCTGAGGAACCCACAATGGAGCACAAGAGAAGCATACACAGGGAAAAGAAGCAGAGAGAAACAACGACAACTTTGACAGCAATCCTCTGTGCTGCTCACTGCCTTCCTGAAGGGACTGAGATTGCAGTGATGACAAGGGGCAAGGAGAGTAGTCTGGAGTGAAACTGAGCCTGGGAAAGGGGGAGGATAGGTTTTAAATGTTTGTCTTTTGTTTGCCTTTTGTTTGCTTGTTTCCTCTTACCAAATCAGTAATTAAATATTTATACTAACTGGCAATATGTTAAGTTAAATTCTTCAAATTCAGCCTGGTTTTCACATAACAGTACTTTGTAAGTGAGTTGCCTGTCTTTGTTTTGATAAATTTCTCTATTTTCTCTCTCCTGCAGCTGAACGGGGAGTGAGTGAATGCCTGGCATGGATTATCGCACCCCTGTTTTCCCTATTTGCTCTCTCATGCTGAGAATGGAGTGAGAGTGAGTGAGTGAAAGGCTGGGTGGGTGCTTGGCTGCTATCCGGAGCCAACCCACCACACTGACAGCTAGACCTTCTAATGAAGACGGACCCTGGGTCTTGAGCTGGGTTTCAAAACCACAATTTCTTTGTAGTGGAAACCTTAGGAAAACTCCAAAACCAGAGTGAAAAGGCCAATCATATTGAAGCATTTCATAGCCTGAAACCTCAAGTTATAAAAATAACTTTCTGCTGGTTCCTTTTCGCATTTCCAGATAAAAAATCACCTTCAGATAACTAAAACAAACAAATGAACAAACAAAACAAAGAAAAAAAAACTCAAATAAAACCCAAACTTGAATAAGCAGTATCCTACATGTCTTGGAGAAAATATGGTAAGGTAAACAGATTTTAGAAGGGGTAGGATGAAAAAGGAGCAGGAAAGAGCCTGAAATGCCACTGTGAATTCTTTGTTTCAGCTGCAAATGGCCACAGCTTACAATAGATATAACTGCTTAAGAAAGGAGTTTTATACTGGTGACAGAAAATTATGCATGATACGTTAGTCTGTAAAGACTCTCAAACATTTATCTTCTGCACAATGGCCAGTTATCTTCTGGTATTCTTGTAGACGAACTTGGTTGTCTTCTGTGTTTTATTGTTCATTTGTTCTCCTAAAATAACTAACTGCCTGTAGACACCATTTACGTTTCTCGGTGCTGAGAATACTGTGCAAATGTTAGACAGTGGTTTAACCTATTCAGTGTTTTGCAGAACAGCTCCATGCTCCGTGGTCTGATAATTATTTAAACTCCCATCTGGAAAAGATCCCCTCACTTAGTTTCTGTTGATTTCATATGATTTTTTTTTTTTCACTACCTATTAAAACTTCCTACTTACTTAATCAAGGATAAGAACGGTAAATTGACATGAATTTAGGATTCAAGGGTATTCTTGTAATAGAGACTTACTGAATTCTGCCTACTACAATCCAGACAGAGTACAGAATTAAAAGCCAGTCTAGTGTAACCTATAAATCATATTCTTTTCATATTTTGTTGACATTTTCAACAACTGTTGAAGTCAATGAGTGATACATTAAGTGTTCTGCATTTAGTCTGGTCCTGTACTGTTCCATAATGCTGCAATATGCTGTGAAATGTCTTTTAAGGATGGCCACAGGGGCGTCAGTACTTGCACAATAACTCTTACATGTGCCTCAGGTTCCTCACAGGCCTGGATGAAATGGTAATATTAATGGGACTCATGCTCCAAAGTCCTTTGAGCATGAAATCCCACTGTTTGTGCCCTTGCAGAGAGAGTGAGCTACAGTTTCAATGAGAACAGTTATCTCTTGTCCACGTACTGGAAACAGTGCTAGGAACATATTAGCAAAGGAAAAGCAAGTTTCTTATTCCCCTGTGTGGTTTGCATTCTTGATGTCCTCTGCATCCCATGGAATCTGTAGTCCCTGAAAGGCTGGAGAAGTGGACGCTGGTCAGGAGGATGAGCTCAGAGCTAGACTCTCTGTGGTCTGGCCCTCATTTTTCCTCTCTCATTTCTAAAAGAAACACGTTGTGTTGCTGGAGCAGTATTTTCAGGGCAGATGGCCCTGTTTGGTTTTGCATGTGGGGACACCTGTGCACTTGTGCCCATGTCTTTTGGGGCTTCTGTCTGTCTTCTGCCAATCTCAGTGTTTCCCCTGCTTTTCCTGATGGTGAAACCTGGGATGGCTTTCAGTGTGGGGAAACACTGACCATGGTGGAGCAGATATGCTGGATAGAGTTACAATAAATTATCATTTTGAAATATCTTTTTCTTATGATTGTCTTTTACCCAGAGCCAGGGCTGCTATCACCCTATCTGAGTAAAAGCCCTGCTCCTCAAGCTGCTGAATTTAGGGAACAGTCATGATAAAATAAGCCATTTTAATGCATGTTCATGAAAATACTAGTGTTGGGCATGGAGGATGGTCAGACCAGAGGACAATGGCCTTTGCTTCTCAAGGAGTCCCAGTCAAGGCAGAGTTTACAATGGTACTGGTAGATTTAGGTTAGATGATAGGGAGAATCTTTTTTACTGTGAGGGTAGTGAGGCACTGATGCAGGTTGACCAGAGTTGTAAAAGCCCCATTCCTGGAGATGTTCAAGGTCAGGTTGGATGAGACTTTGAGCAACCTGATCCAATGCAGGGGAGTTGGAACTAGATGGTCTTTAAGGTCCAACCAACCCAAACTATCCTATGGTTCTATGGTTCTTCCCTTTAAGAAGCCTTTTAGTCATAATTTTCTCATTGTGTTTTGTCCAACCTTCCTATGCATCAATGAAACATTACTTTTCTTTCTTTCCTGTGGGTTTTCAAATGCATTAAAAGTCTGGAATTTTAGTCAAAACAGAGAATGAATTCACATCTCATCATTTATTCTTGCCTTTCCACCTCCCTGGCAAGATACTCAGCAAAGCAAGTAACTTGTAAGCTTTTTTACCTCTGAAATATTTTCTTAAGAGAAAAGTGAGAAAGAGGATTTTTTTTTAATATAAAGAATGATCATTTGACTTCAGTGTTCTCTGCCTTTCTGTTTTGTCTCCCCTTCTCATGTGCGTTCTGTTGGAGGTCAAAGAAAATTTATGGTATGATACTAAAAATCTGTGGAACTCTTTGAAAATGAGCAGACCATATTTAATGGGTTTGCTGAATATAACAACATAAAATAAATATAATTTCCTTGAGCAGAAAAATACAACCTCATAACAGCCACTCAGTTCAGAGGTTTCAATAAAATTCCAGATTCTCGAAGAATTCAGAAATTCTGGATTCTGAAATGCAGGATTGCTTACCTGTTTAGGGCTTTCACTAAAATGCCTTTCATTGTAAGTCATTCCCACAGACAATCGCCTATTAAAGAAACTACTGGGTCCAAGCACATCTCTTTTAAAAGCAGTCTTACTGTGTTATCAATGAAAGGGGAAATAAATCTATTTCAAATTATGATGTCAAGGCTCAGTAGTTGAAACAGCATGAGAAGGAAAGAAGAAGTTTCCCATTTGGAAAATGGGAGCATCTAGGCTGGGTTGTGACTCTGTCTCAACAGCACTAAGCCCTAGGTCCTCCAACCCTCCATATGGTGTTCCTGGTGCTATCAAGCATAATTATTACTTTTTGTGGGGTTACTTTTCTTCAGTTTGGTGTCTGGAATCATGTGACTACTCAGCTGTAATCTATCACAGTGATATTTTTCTACCATGAAACTAATGATATATATACCAAGAGGTACAAAACCTTCTGTGGTGGTCTTAGATGGATTTGTTTTGGTTTCAAAAAATCTGCCAGGAACAGGATTCATAGTGAAGTGGGTAGTTAAATTATTTGACTAATGATACACATCCTATGAGTGTGTGATACCTTCATAATCATTTTTATAGGCTTTTCCTGCAGTGGAGGTATATGAATCAGTCTTTAGTGATGGTATATGCAGGCAGTTCAGCTGATATGCCTGGCAAAGGTTTAGATACATTTTAGATGTCTCAAATATTTTATTTCTTTTTTTCCCTTTTTCTTTTCTTTTTTTGTTTTTTTTGTTTTTTTTTTTTTTTTTGTAGGTGGCATTTTCAATAGCTGCGTCTCTTCCTATGAGAAAAGGAATAAGAAGGAATTCTTTTTTGCCTCAGATTATTGTCAATGTATTATTTTTTACCTATAAAGGCTGAGAAAGTGAACTGACTTAGCTGAATGTGCTCAAGTGGCTGTAACCATAGCAGGAGAATTTGGCTGCATGGCTGTGGAAAGGAAGTAGAAAACAGGATTGCATGTAACTTCGGTATCAAGGAATAAGGAGGGATGTGCAAATCCACTTTATCCTGATGCTTTAACTACTAGCTCATTCCCTCCAAATGGAATTCTAATACTATATATAGAATAAGACATCTCATTGGCATGTTGATGCCATGATACAACATGATTTTTGTCCAGCTGGAGCATTGTCTCTACCCTAACCAGAAAAGCTGTGGTACTAGTAACTGCTGTCTCCTCAAATTGATAATATTTCTAAAGATGCTATTTCTACCCCTAATCACAGCAAACATTAGAGCATGTGAATCTGTTCCAGTCCTTGGAGAATTTACCACTGGGGGTGGTAAGTGCCTGCATCCAAAGAGACCTTAAGGATAAATGCCAGGTTCTTTTTCCTTATCAGTTTCTCAGCTCCAAAGAATCAGTTGGATTCAGCTTTCCTCCTTCCACATTCTTCCTACTCAATGTCCACCCACTGTTGTCATGTTACTGGTCACCACAGCCAAATCTCTGTTTATCCTAAGATCTTGGAGATTTTTGGTATAAACTCTAATCTGTTACCATGTAAGCAGTGTAATGTTATCAGTGATACAGGTAAAGAACGTGATATTATTTGTACCAAATCATTGATTTCTGGAGAATGAATCAGATCCTTTTATAAACTTATAGAAATAACTTTGCTTCTCTAAAGCTCCAAGAAACTAAAAATATTACATTACCTTTAGTTTATAGAAAAAAAAACCCTAGAGAAACATTCCTTTAATATGAAAATACTTACTTTTACTCTAAAGTACAAAGACAGAAATACCTCTTTAACATAATAAGATTTTAGAAATCTATTTGCAAAAGCTTGCAAAATCATTCTATATTAAGTACATTATTCATGCTCTTGACTTCACTATTTTTTGTGTGGCTATAAAGCCTGCAAGAGAAAAGAATCAAATATGAAGCACAGCATGGCTGGAAAAAAAGAAGCTTTAAAATAGCACTTGGCATTTTCCAGTTTATTGCACTGAATGTTAATGTACATTAGGAATTCACAAACACAGAGAAATGATTTAGACATCCCTTCCTGTATAACAAACACAGCAGGACAAAAAAGTGCAAAACCAGATATTATGGTGTCTACAACTGGGATCTCATTACGCAAATACTATTTTAATCTCAGTTAGCGTCTTGCTCATACACTAAGTTGTACCTATATTCAACCTACAAAGAAGGGCTGGGTGAAGAACATACAGGATACCTTTAGATTAGCTTGTTCAGGTACTAATATGTCATAGAATCATGGAATCACCATGTTGGAAGAGACCAACTGGATCATCGAGTCCAACCATTCCTATCAAACACTAAATAATGCCCCTCAGGACGTCGTCTACCCGTGCCTTAAACACCTCCAGGGAAGGTGAATCTACCACCTCCCTGAGCAGCCTATTCCAATGGCCAATGACCCTTTCTGTGAAAAACTTCCTCCTAATGTCTAGCCTAAATCGCCCCTGGCAGAGCTTGAGGCCATTCCCTCTTGTCCTGTCCCCTGTCACTTGGGAGAAGAGGTCAGCACCCTCCTCCCCACAACCTCCTTTCAGGTAGTTATAGAGAGCAATGAAGTCTCCTCTCAGCCTCCTCTTCTCCAGGCTAAACAACCCCAGCTCTCTCAGCCATTCCTCAGAAGGCCTGTTCTCCAGACCCTTCACCAGCCTCGTTGCTCTTCTCTGGACCCGTTCCAGACCCTCAACATCCTTCTTGTGCTGAGGGGCCCAGAACTGAATACAGGATTCAAGGAGCATTCTCACCAGTGTCAAATACAGAGGGAGAATAACCTCCCAGGACCTGCTGGTCACATCATTTCTGATACAAGCCAGGATGCCAATGGCCTTCTTGGCCACCTGGCCACACTGCTGGCTCATGTTCAGTTGGCTGTCAACCAACACCCCCAGGTCCTTCTCCTCCAGGCAGCTTTCTAGAGAGACTTCTCCTAGTCTGTAGCTCTGCATAGGGTTGTTGTGCCCCAAGTGCAGGACCCGGCATTTGGCCATGTTAAACTTCATGCCATGGGTCTCAGCCCAGCAGTCCAGCCTGTTTAGGTCCCTTTGTAGAGCCTCCCTACCCTCCAGCAGATCAACACTTCCACACAGCTTTGTGTCATCTGCAAACTTGCTAAGGGTACACTCAATGTCTTCATCCAGGTCATTGATGAAGACACTGAACAGGGCTGGACCCAGCACTGAGCCCTGGGGAACCCCACTTGTAACTGGCCTCCAGCTGGATTTAACACCATTTACTATCATTCAACCAGTTTTGTACCCAGGAGAGTGTGCGCCTGTCCAGACCAGAGGCTGTGAGGCCATTTGTATAGATTATACATACTGGAAATGACTTCATGGTCCCAAGGATTGATGTGTGATTGACCAGTATGCTCCCGTTGTATTCACGCTCCCTAGCCCAGTTCTAGCTAATGCCAGTTAGCACTCTCACAGGAAACAGGCTGGGGTCAGCAAGGGCTCCCAGTTGGTACTGCAGTGAAGACCTCTCTATTTTGTGAAATTAAGAGGCTGTGCAAATGTGAGGTATGCTGTGACACTTGCCCTCAGGGCCAGCACGTAGTCATGGCTTGTTCTATTTAACAACACAGGCATAGTCCACATAACCTGATTTTAGCTACATGAGCAACTCCTCAGGGTTTCTGGTGGGCTCTCTTCAAAGACCACATTTGCTGTGCTGCCTGCTCTGGTAGCTGAATTACAGTACGCTTGATTCAGGTAAGACTGTGCTGTGACCATCCAGTTATTTACATCACAGCCTGCAGCAGCAGAATCAGAAAGAAAGACCTCACTAATGAGGCTGCTGGCTATGTGAAGAACTCCATTCTGAGTTGGTTAAAAAGGGAAAAGTGTGAAACATGCTTTCTTTGCCTGTTATTTGAACTGGCAACTTCATTTTTCCATAGAAAGGAAATGTGACTGATGTATTCTACATACATCTGACAGTGCTAATCTCCAAGTTGTCTCACTCTGCCAAGACTGACATCTTGGTGTCAGTCAAATAGAAAACTTCGTTCAAAAAAATTAATTCAACATGTGCACACACACATGTGTGTATATATATATGTGCATATAAAAAGTTATTGATTACTCCTTAATTAGTTCCCTTTCTGTTCCAGGGTTAGATTACATTCCACATTGCTGGTTTTATTCACATTTTTAAAGAAATGTTACCCAAAAGCATTATTTATTTGTCATGAGGGTAGCTGCCTATCAGATTCATTCTTTTTTTGGTTTGACTTAGAATTTGTGGAAAAAAACTTCAAACAGATTTCTTTTATAAACTAAAACCTCATGTGTTTGGCTAATGAAAAAGTTGGTGTCTGTGTACAATGAATTAATTTCATGTGATCCTAGCTAACTTAACAACTTGAAAGATGTCTCTGGCATATGGCATGGAAAGTTAAATTACAAAGGTAAACCAACCCTCATTCAAATCATAAACCTTCTCTGGTTACATGGAGTCCAAAGGAGTGAAATTCCTAAGTGAAAGAGTTACTCCATATCTTCTGTTTCACAGACTGACAGCATAAAAATAACATCTTAGCGTAGATTAAATTATGTATCTTTCACAGAATCACAGAATCACAGAATAACCAGGTTGGAAGGGACCCATCATCTTTAATCAAGACTTCCCATGTTATGCAAAATACTTGCACAAGCTTTGTAATATAACTAATACATTTTATTGTCCATGATAGAACATTATGAAAACATAGATTATATCTATGGGACATGGTGCAGTGTCATCCAAACAGATGCAGACTTGGAAGGTCAGGACACCATCAGGTGGGGGTCTGAGCTAACCAGCTCACCTCAAATGCAACATATGTTAGCTGGAGCAAAAACCCACAGTAACATGGTTCTACTGCTTCTCAAACTAAGCACATGGCATAGTCTGGCACAACAAAACCTCAAACCTATGATAAATCCTCAGCCTCATATATATTAGTAAAGGACAGAATTATTCCAGTTGACACCATCTGAATATTTCAATAAAGTTTTGTATTTGAAAGACATGTCAGGATTTAAGAATGAAATGGAAGTGCCCAGTGATTTCCCTCCATTTCTGAACTGCAAACTTTGCCAGGTTTATCTTGTTTGGATTCTGAAATGTATTGTCAATTTTTCAGTGGCTAGAAAGGAGATTTTATTGTCTTTTAGCACTTAGAGGCAGTACTTAGGTTATTTAACTATTTAATGACCTATTTAGCGAATCAGTCCAACCTTTTGCTATATAGAAGGCTCTAAGTAATTAAAAAGAAGAGAATGAAGATTAACTTTCTGTTTATTCTTCTACATAATTTTTGAAAATATTTTTAGAACATGGTATTTCAAGTCAAGTAATTCAGAAACCTCAGTGCTAGACTCGGTGTATAGCCTTATATGCTTGAACTGGATTTTCGACATGTTTTCTGTCATTTCAATCTGACACATATAAGCATTTGTGAAAAATGCCCATGATGCTCACTGGCACAAAACCTGGCAAATGAGAGAGAAGTTTTGGGAATCATATTTGAGGTCTGAGATCCATGAGAGATCCATAAGTATAAATATGAAACTGAGAACTGTCAACAGTTTTATGAAAAATTAAAATTAAAAAAAATCCACTGTGAACTAAACAATAGGCATGTAAGTGATAACAGATTACAGACTGGTTCCTGGAATTTCCTAGTGATGGGACTAGGTATTGCTGTGAGCGGAAAATCAATCTGCATGCTTTCAGGGAGAAAAATTGGTTTTGAAAAATTCACAACTTGAACCAAAAAAAATCTACCCATGACATCCAGTACGTTTCCTTGTTTCAACATTAATAAATGCCAGAATTAGAAATATTAGTGATGCCTTACTTTCCTTCTCAGTCTGTCATGACTTCTATTACATATTTTTTCCTATTCTGTGACATTAAAATGGTTCAGAGTCACTAGTCAGTTTCTTGCTGGCAGTATTATTCTATGTACACTCATCAGACTCCTAGTGCACAGAACTGTGCTTCCTACTAAGGTAAGGATGTGAAAGAAACTCACTGTTGTCAAGTAGCCTCAAAATTATTCAATTTTTATTGTTTATGTATCTTCTGTCTCCTATCTGTTTTCTCTACAAAAGATTTGTTGTTTCTTGGGTTTTGAAGTCACTTGTACTATAAGACTATTCTTCCCTTCCCAGGAAAAGGAGCTAGTCTTTTCAGAAAGTAAAACGTGATTCACTCCCATCACCACATATCTTATTCTCATGGTCCTTTCTGCTTTCCCACTGTATCAGCAAAGGATGATTTTTACTTCTTACTTATTGCCTACAACATTCAGTTCATACTTTTATCACAAAGCAAGTTTATCATATTTACAATTAGCACTACTCTTGGCAAAAAAAAAAAAAAAAAAAAAAAAACCAACACCAAACAGTTAATAATAATAATCATAGAATCATAGAACAACTAGGTTGGAAGAGACCCACAAGATCATCGAGTCCAACCATTCCTATCAAACACTAAACCATGCCCCTCAGCACCTCAATAAGAAAAACAATAATAGCAATAATGTTTTACTCAATACAGGATCATATGTAGATAAAGATAAACCTAGATGTAATTCAAATATCTACATTTTTACTGTTATATACATTGGTTTTTGTTTTTCCCTCTAGCTGGCAAGGCAGCAAACATATTCTGGACATAATGAGAAACTGCATTTTCTTATATTCTATTACATTGTTCTGTAAGTTTCCTTTAACATAGATTTCAAGCCTCTTTGGAACAGAAAAGTTTCTTGGAACCCTGCAAGCAGACCGACTGCCATAATACAAACTCATACAACTATAGAGAGAACAAAGCCCTATACTTCAAAAGAGTTAATGAAATAATAGTATTTGGACACTGTTGTAGCAAGGAGTCATCTCTGGCTGCAATCAGCCTCATCTCTGGATGTGCTTGTTTATCAGTTTTGTAGACATGGCATAAATAGATTAGTTTAGATCCAGCTATTGAGCCTAATCAGCAAAGGCAATGTGACAACATCCTTTAGAACAATGACTGAGATGTCATAGGTATAGAAGGCAGGAGATGAGGAGATGAGAACAACTCCCCATGGCTAACCTTCCACAGGCAACCTCTAAACAACTGACCTTCTGCCAGGACAACTCTATGTTGTAGCAGGGACTGCTGCTTTGCCACGTTACCAGTTCAAGCTCTGCCAGGGGAGGTACAGACTAGACATTAGGAAAAAAATTGCCACGGAAATGGTCATTGGGCACTGGTACAGGCTGCCCAGAGAGGTGGTTGAGTCACCTTCCCTAGAGGTGTTTAAGGCACGGGTGGACAAGACACTGAGGGCATGGTTTAGTGTTTGATTGGAGTGGTTGGACTCGATGATTCGGTGGGTCTTTTCCAGCCTGGTGATTCTATGATTCTATGATTTAGTTGCCCAGGGCTGAGGAGGATGCTAGGGTGGTAGAATGCTGTGTCCACGTCCATAATTGCCTCAATTTATAAAAAACATTTGTTTTCATAAACAGCTGATTGTTCAGTTAATAGTATTAGCTTGATATAAGGTACCAAAAGGCTCCCCAGGGGAAAAAGTGCCCCCCAGCAAGAGTCCTATTGGAGAAATGAAGGCATAAAGGAGAAGATTCATGTATTTCTGTTGCACTGCCCAGGAAGACCCAGCTTGGAGGTGGCCTCTGAGAGCTCATGTTTCACAAACCTTTTTGATCACAATTCTACTTCAGAAGGAATGAGCAGGAATGATTTCTCAGCCTCACACTCTTTGTTCCTGTCTTTTGTTGGGAAACCTTAGCTGGAGATGAAGTATGAACTCCATTAAACATTCACAATATTTTCAAACTCAGTGCACATCTGATAGTACTGAATTCATGTTATATTAGCCAAAGCTTAACAGAGGTTGCTATTATTACACAAATTTGTTGCTATTATTATCCATTTGCAATGGATTTTAAATCAGTTGAATACTTCTCTGACAACTGCGAAATGATTATCTATGTAAAACAAGACAAGGATAGTGGTAATCCCATGTCATGCCATACACTTGCAGGGGCTTAGAGGATTTCACAACAGTCCTATTCTTCTTTTACTTGGTCCTGAATCTGATTTCTCATGCACAGTAGCAGGGGTAGTATACTAATACTACTGACATGGAGCAAAACGAAAGTAGGACAACTTTCTATACTGTTCGATCTGGCTTAAACATGAATTCTTGGCAAGAAATTTAATCACGAGAAAACTCACCTGCATTGATTCTTGCTGTTTTGTTTTGTTTTGAATTGCATAAGGCAACAAAACATTAATGCTTCTTCCAACAAGAAGTGATAGTTGCAGCAAATTTCTTCAGGAGATTAAAGCTTTAGGTGAAGTCTCACTCATTTTATGTATGACACAATGTTGCTCAGAAAAATTCAATGTCTAAGACAAATATACTCAACTCTGTAAAACCCCGATAACATAATTTTCTGAGATTTCTGTCTCTAAATACTCCTGGGTTTAATTGTCATTGTAGTTTTCATTTGAATTTTCTTTTTCCAATCACTTCAAAGAGATCTTAAAAAGAACATTTCAGCAAACAAAAAGTTAAAAAAAAAAAATCAGACCAACAGGACATAGCAAGCCATAAACTCCAGAATTCTACAATCAATTTTGTTTCCAATTTTTTTAAATAGAAGTACATAATTTTTAAAGAAATGTGAGTTTTATAGATTTCCCCTTGTTTAGATACCTTGAAAGTTCTCTTTGTACTTTGAAAGGCTTTTAAAATTAATTTCAATGATTATTTCAATCATTTCTATTAAAAAATGGTCTTAAACTTTTCAAGAAAGTAAAAAAGATAAGAAGAGTTTGACTTTTTTTCACTGCCTTCCTCAGTATTTAGTAGTTTGCAACATTAGTAGCCTGAAAATTATTTATAGTGCTCTTTATCTTTGGGGAAAGAAGAACTCCAAATTGTTAATTTGCAGACATTTCTTTTCAAGTTTTGCATACTTTTCTGACACATTATTATTATGGGTTATATTAAAATTTAAGTCCCTCCTCTTTTGCTTTTCTATAATTTAAATAATTACCTGAATAAAGCATCTGAATTATGGCTTTCACATTTCCCCATTCAATCATGCTAATTTATCTTCTGGCAGAGGATTTCAAACAAAATTACTGTCTCGTTCTGAGAAATGATATTAATAAAATATATTAATTACTTCTTAGAAGGCATGTTTCTTTATCCAGAGTATAAATTTAAAAAGAGGTTTGCCAGAAAAGAACTTATTCTGCTTTTGTTCTCCCTCCTTTGCTAAGTACAGAATTTCTCTCACTCAGACTCATACAAAAAAAAGCCCTTTTTCTCCTTCTCATTGAAAACCTTTCCATATATTTCTTCTGTATCCTCACTGACTACTGGTGCCATCACTTTCTTTAATGCCATTTAGAATACATTTACTTTGAAAACTCATCTTTTTAGCTTTGAAAATGTATATGAAGGTCTCTAACATCTAATCAAAGCAAATGGAGAATACAGGCTATATTCTACACTATATAAGTTTCTACAAGAAAGGAAATCCTTTCTTGTTTGATTTCATAAAGTATACCCTGCTGATAAACCAGCTGATTTTAATGAAAATTTAAATAAAGGGTACGTAATAAGAAAATTTTTAAAAAAAGATGAATGCATCTCAAAGCTTTTAGTCAGCTTGAATTGTTCAATATATAGGAAGAAAATGTCTGATGATTTAGTTATCTGCCAGTATGTCTAGGAAAGCATGACTGGATCAGTTTTGAAAAGTCAAAGATAAATACAAATTACTTGATGAAGCTTGCAAACTTGTTTCTGCTTTACTAATGGGTCATGTGGAGGAGGGCTGTAGTTTTTTTAGAATCATCTAGCTTCATGTTACAAAATTTTCTGCAATTTCACTTGAAATCTTAATATAACCTGTCCTTTCATATGCCTTCTAATGAGTGTTCACTGCAGGTATGGCAAAGAATTTTTTATAACTTGCAGGTAGGAAATACGCCTTCATTAGATACTAACAAGGTTCTACTTTCATCACTAATACTGCAATAAGAGAAAAGTCATATTAAAATTCCAGTTTTGAGGTGGATCTGTTATCGTCTCACAAGGCATTTGTGTGGGATTCGTCCATTTATGCATGTCACATGGAGGAGTATCGTTTACTCTAGCCAGAACTATTAAGTCCCTAACCATCTAAGGGATAAAGATAATTCCTCTATTCTACTCCACAACCTGGAAAAAAACCAAAGAATAAAAAGTGTGATACAGATGTTCTTTTCTAAAATAATGTTTTCTAATGGAGAAAAAGTATCTGTTTTAAATGCATATTGAGATAATTGGCAGTGGAAGAGACAGGGCTAATTATTTTTTTTACCTCCTCAATCAGTGGAACGTAGACAAAATACTATTCTGCATTGGTACTGCAGTAATGCAATAGGATATATCACAGATTGGTTTTCTCATAATGAGCCACAATGAACAGAAGAAAACTAATCTAACTTTTCAAATAGCATGGCCCAGAGATAAGAAGCAAGCAGCAAAGAGAAAAATACATTGTGTTTTCAAATGATGCAAGCAAATTGTATTAGAAAAGAAATATATAAATAATTTCCAAAAGGACCAGATGCTAAAAAAATAATCATCTGTCATTTTCCCTCCACTGCTACTCAGCATTAAAGCAGGATGTGTTGTCCACCTGTTTGCTTGGGCACTATTTAATCTCTACATTTCCCTTATTCATATTCCTTCCAAGCAATCAGGCACTAGACTATACAGAAGGTTCTATTTATGCTGCCCATACTCGTGTCAGTTTTAAACTTTCTTCACAGCCTTGTTGCTATTATTCTGTCAACAGCAGCAAAAGCTGATGTGTTTCATAGAATCATAGAATCAACAGGTTGGAAGAGACCCACTGGATCATCAAATTCAACTGCTTCCTCAATTAACTTTGCTCTTTTAGAAGAGTTTCACTTAATATTCTGTACTTAGATTAAGTATGAATTCAAAGCACAAGAAGGGATAAATATGCTAGTATTCCATCAACTTTGTGTATTAATTCTGTACAAAACTTGGACTTCCCATGGAGTGAGAACTGCCTTTTCCTGACTGCCCTTCATGCTGTAATGAATGCTGCAAGTACAATTCTTGCAATGGAACTGTGGAACAGCTGCCAGCAGCCTCACCACTTTGACAACAGGAAACTCCAGCAGCTTCGGTGTGATGGTATGTCCGATTTCACACAGCCCTCAGCTCCTCCTTTAATACAACAATCCTTTTATCTGAGAGAAAATGTCTCTTAGGAGGTACTTGCCGCATCAGAAAATCACTCATCTCTTATGTTGTTTTACAACAACATAAAGGTTTCTAGTTCATTGACCTACCTACAGCAAGCTTTATCTATTTGCATTTTTAAATGAATTCTATTTCTATTTGTATTTATTTCCTAGTTTCTTAAAATATTGAGTATTCTCTTGATTTTGCTTTTCAGAATAGTCTTTGTTTCTCTGTTTTCCTTAGCTTTGTTCACATTTTCTTCCCAACTAGGTCCTGCAACTGGGCCCAATCTTGCATTGAATAGTAAAACCACAGTTGAGAAGAATGGGGGAAAGTGATTTTATCCTAATTTGTCCTGAGAGCAATACCACTGATGCAAATAGAAGCAGGCAGAGTTCTTCTCTAGTGCAAGCTCAAGTGAAATTTACTTGATCTTTAACTTATTTTTAATTTTAATTTAAATTCTCATAATTACATGTTAATTGTAATTTTAACTCCTTTCTGCTTAATGAATCCTTGTTAGAGGATTGTGAGAAAGAAAGGATGCCATGCATGTTTAATTAATACGTAGAGGTAAAGGCTCATGCATGTATCCACATACAACAAAAACAGATTCAGACACTGAGAGGACAGCAGAAGCGGAGTTCATTTCGGCAGAAACTCAAGATGAGATTTTACTAAGACCAACTCAAATGTTTATTTTAGAGGGCACATAATACAAAGACTGAACTACTGTCATGAGTGAGAAATAATTTTCAAAAGGCTGAAATCTTGCTCAGATTTTTTTTATTACAGGATACCTCAGAAGCATGTATAGGAACATCAAACATGAAAAATATGAGAGAACTATCTAGGGAAAGTGCTTAATTGGCCCAAGCATTACATAACTGGGCAACGTACAGAGAAGGCATTCAGCAGCCTGTCCTGGTTTAAGCAGGGACAGAGTTCATTTTCTTCCCAGCAGCTGCTGTGTTTTAGAGTTATTATGAGAAGAAAACTGATAATACCTTAATGTTTTTCAGTTTCCCATGCTCTGCTAGTGAGCAGATATACAAGAAGCTGAGAGGGAATCTAGTCAGGCAGCTGACCCAAGCTGGCCAAAGAAATATTTGATATCATATAACATAACATCATAGCCTGTATATAAATGGGAATTTGACAAGGCCCAGAGTTCACTGCCCAATGATCGCTGCCCACAGACAGTCTAGGTATTGATTGTCAAGCAGTGAGGAATTCATTGTGCATCACTTGTTTTACATATTCTATTATTATGATTATCATCATCACCCTTACTCTCTCTTTATTTTTGACCAATTAAACTGTCATTATCTCAACCCAGGAGTTCTCATTTTTTCTCAATTATCCTCCTCATCCCACTGAAGGGAGGAGCAAGAAACTGGTTGCATGGTCCTCGTCCAGCTGGGGTTAAAACCAAGCCATAGCCTTAGGGAATCTCAGGGGAGAAGTGGAGCCAACACCTAACGCATACTAGGAAAACGAGTATCTTAAAATAAGCAATGACTTTTAATGTGTGTGCTGTGTGTCAGATGTGTCAGCGGTGAAAATATAAGCCTGAGATGAACACAAGATTGCATAGTAAACACAAGATTGATTTGGTCTTTTAAACCTAATACAACTCTGTCCTAGGGAGAATGATAAACAAAAAGGAGAGCTCCAAGCTGAATGTGACCAACATATTTCAGTGTTAAAAGATCTACTTTTAATCTTCCTCCCGACCAGACTTTGTAAATATGCTAAATGATAGTGCAGAGGAATGGAAAAAAAAATCCCAACTCCCTTAGAACAACAGTAGTGTTCTAATTAAAGGATTCTGAACAAACCCAAGAGCAGGCTGGGAAAACTACTAAATGTATCCTAATCTCTAACTCTCTAGGGTCTACAGTGGGTATGAAATCAAAATGAAAAGGCTTACTTAGTCCTTTTGGATCTCTGGGCTTTCAGCTTTTTCCCCATGGAAGCCACTACTTTTATTATTCTTCTGGCAACACATGCTACTGCATTTTGATATTTCTTTTTGCTTTTCATTCCTATTCCCACTCCTGGAGTCTTCACATACTATAAAATTCTAAGAAAGTCTTTATTTTTAATTCACATTCAGAATATTTCTATATTTCCCACAGAAGCAGCTTTCTACCCAACAGTGCAAATGCCAGATGGGAAGCAATATGAAACAATTCTGAATGCATGATCCTGCTTTCTTACTGTTGGGACTTTCAGCTTTACGACAGAAGTTAAACAACCAAAACATTCAGCCTTTTACCCCAGGTACATAGGGGCACAAGGCGTACATGCTAAGGACCAAATCAGTAAAAGCCTCACCCTGATCCCAGGAATATTATGTAAATATGGGTTAGCTCCATTGTTATGGATTTACTCCATTGTTATGGATTTGCTCCATGGATTGTATAGGTTTGGGGTATAAACTCTTCAGAAGGGATAGGAAGGGTAGGAGAGGAGGTGGAGTAGCCCTCTTTATAAGGGAGGACCTGGACACTGTTGAGATGGATTGTGGCAATGAGGAGATTGAGTGCCTGTGGGTTAAAATCAGAGTAGCCCATAAGAAGCTAGATTTTGTGATGGGAGTCTGCTACAGGCCACCCAGCCAAGGAGAAGCAGCTGGTGAGCTCTTCTATAAACAGCTGGGGTTAATTTCCAAATCAATGCCTCTTGTTCTTGTGGGAGACTTCAATCTCCCTGATATCTGCTGGAAGTACAATAGAGCAGAAAGGAAGCAGTCTAGGAGGTTCCTGGAGTGCGTGGAAGACAACTTCCTTGCACAGCTGGTGAATGAACCAATGAGAGAAGGTGCCTGCCTGGACTTGCTGTTTGTCAACAGAGAAGGCCTTGTGGGGGATGTGGCAGTAGGGGGACGCCTAGGACTAAGTGATCATGAGATGATAGTGTTTTCTGTTCTAGGTGAAGTGAAGAGGGTGGTTAGCAGGACAGTTGCATTAAATTTCCAGAGGGCAGACTTTGAACTCTTTAGAAGGCTGGTTGGCAAAGTCTCATGGGAGACAGTACTTGAGGGCAAAGTTGCCCATGAGGGTTGGGAGCTCTTCAAAAAGGAGATCCTAGCAGTTCAGGAGAAAGCCATCCCCGTGTTCCGGAAAAAAAGCTGGCAGGGGAAAAAAACAGCTTGGTTGAGTAGAGAGATCTCAAGTGACATTAGGAAGAAGAGGAATGTTTATAGTCTCTGGAAGAGGGGACAGGTTTCTTGGGTGGACTACAGGAGGGAAGTGAGGCTGTGTAGAGAAAAAATCAGAGGGGCTAAGGCTGACTAGAAACTAGAAATCAGGTTAGCAAACTCCAAGAAGGATAATAAAAAATATTTCTTTAAGTATATAAATAACAAAAGGAGAACTAGGGAGACCATACAGTCCCTACTGGATACAGAGGGAACAACAGTGACAGGGGATGAGGACAAGGCTGAGGTACTTAATGCCTTCTTTGCCTTAGTCTTTAATTGTAAAGAAAGTTGTTCCCTCTGTGGACAAACACCAGAACTAGAGGAGCAAAATGAGGCTCCCATGGTCTAAGAGGAGGTGGTCAGAGCCTTGCTTGCCCAACTAGACACCCACACGTCTATGGGGCCAGACGGGATTCACCCAAGGGTATTGAAGGAGCTGGCGGATGTGTTGGCCAAACCCCTTTCCATCATCTTCCAACAGTCCTGGAAGACTAGGGAGGTTCCACTGGACTGGAGGTTGGCTGATGTTGTGCCCATCTACACGAAGGGTTGCAGGGAGGATCCAGGGAACTACAGGCCTGTCAGTCTGACCTCAGTGCCAGGGAAAGTCATGGAACAGGTGATCTTGAGTGCTATCATGAAGCACATGCAAGAGAACTGGCTGATCAGGCCCAGCCAACATGGGTTCACAAGACGCAGGTCTTGCCAAACAAACCTGATCGCCTTCTATGACAAAGTCACTCGGCTGCTGGATGAGGGAAAGGCTGTGGATGTGGTCTTCCTGGACTTCAGCAAAGCCTTTGACAGAGTTTCTCACAGCATTCTGCTGCGGAAACTGTCAGCCTCTGGCCTGGACAGGCGCACTCTCTCCTGGGTGGGAAACTGGCTGGATGGCCAGGCCCAGAGAGTGGTGCTAAATGATGTTAAATCCAGCTGTAGGCCAGTGACAAGTGGTGTTCCCCAGGGTTCAGTGCTGGGTCCAGCCCTGTTCAATGTCTTCATCTATGACGTGGATGAAGGCATTGAGGGTACCCTTAGCAAGTTTGCAGATGACAGAAAGCTGGGTGGAAGTGTTGATCTGCTGGAGGGTAGGGAGGCTCTGCAAAGGGATCACAGAACAACCAGGTTGGAAGGGACCCATCGCATCTTCTAGTCTAACCATTCCTATCTAACACTAAACCAAGTCCCTCAAGACCTCATCCACCCATGCCTTAAACACCTCCAGGGAAGGTGAATCAACCACCTCCCTGGGCAGCCTATTCCAATGCCCAATGACCCTTTGTGTGAAAACCTCCTCCTAATCTCAAGCCTAAATCTCCCCTGGTGGAGCTTGAGGCCATTCCCTCTTGTCCTGTCCCCTGTCACTTGGGAGAAGAGGCCAGCTCCCTCCTCTCAACAACCTCCTTTCAGGTAGTTGTAGAGAGTAATGAGGTCTCCTCTCAGCCTCCTCTTCTCCAGGCTAAATAACCCCATCTCTCTCAGCCGCTCCTCATAGGTTCTGTTCTCCAGCCCCTAAACAGGCGGGACTGCTGGACTGAGTTTAATGGGATAAGGTTTAACATGGCCAAATGCCAGGTCCTGCACCTAGGGCACAACAACCCTATACAGAGCTACAGACTAGGAGAAGTCTCTCTAGAAAGCTGCCTGGAGGAGAAGGACCTGGGGGTGTTGGTTGACAGCCAACTGAACATGAGCCAGCAGTGTGCCCAGGTGGCCAAAAAGGCCAATGGCATCCTGTCTTAGATCAGAAATGGTGTGACCAGTAGGTCCAGGGAGGTTATTCTCCCTCTGTACTCAGCACTGGTGAGAATGCTCCTTGAATCCTGTGTTCAGTTCTGGGCCCCTCAGCACAAGAAGGATGTTGAGGATCTGGAACGGGTCCAGAGAAGAGCAACGAGGCTGGTGAAGGGTCTGGAGAACAGGCCTTCTGAGGAATGGCTGAGAGAGCTGGGGTTGTTTAGCCTGCAGAAGAGGAGGCTGAGAGGAGACCTCATTGCTCTCTATACCTACCTGAAAGAAGGTTGTGGAGAGGAGGGAGCTGGCCTCTTCTCCCAAGTGACAGGGGACAGGACAAGAGGGAATGGCCTCAAGCTCCACCAAGGGAGACTTAGGCTAGACATTAGGAGGAAGTTTTTCACAGAAAGGGTCATTGGGCATTGGAATAGGCTGACCAGGGAGGTGGTTGTTTCACCTTCACTGGAGGTGCTTAAGGCACGTGTGGACGAGGTCCTGAGGGACATGGTTTAGTGTTTGATAGGAATGGTTGGACTCGATGATCCGATGGGTTTCTTCCAACCTGGTGATTCTATGATTCTATGGTTTGCTCCATGAGCATAAGTGGGATGGTATATTCACCTGAACTTTTTTTTAGTATGTTTATTTCCATTGCTGTTCATCAAAATGAAATGTTGTAACTCTGAAATCAGCCTGTCACTAATATAATTTGAAATGTACTTACTAGAGAGCTTCCAAGCATACTACTCTTATACATATGTGCTCCTAGTCATATTAATCTTTAAGTCAATGAATATTTACTTTTGACATTATTTTCAGCATCTCATCTCTCCACAGTAACTGTATACTGGATAATAACATGGCTGATATGGTGCAGAATTCTTTGAGGCACAAAAGATGAAACAAAAAGGGCCAAATAACTATTAACTAACACAACTATTAGCTGTTGTCCTAAATACAGAAAGCCTAAGTACAAAGATAAAATGTCTGTTAAATTGTGAAATGCAGGCAGAAATTAAGGACTGAAAAACTCAGGAAAGACATAAAACTTTTTTTCCTGCCTCAATGGCAGCACTAAATCTGTGCTGCTAAGGAAATTAAGGTACTGGAGGGCCACTCCGATGCTTTATAAGTAGATCAATGGTATAAAATGCACATTATCTTCTTTCCAACATTTTCAATAACCGAGATATAGAGCTATTAGAAATAATCTGATTCATTTTGACTAATGCTATAAACCTAAAAGCATCAAAGAGAAAAGTCAAGCCAAGAGATAATACTTACATTTAAAATAAGCTAGAGGCTTTCCTTTACTAAAAATGCTGTCTTCAGAAGAGTATCAAAGATTTCTACAATCAATATCAGGTAGTTAAAATTCTCAGTACTAACACTGTTTGTGGGGACAGCAGGGGTTGGGGAAATCTGTGTTAAAATTACCGTTCCAGCAATATCAAGGCATTTTATGGAAGTCTATTGGTCTGACAAAAATGTCACTTGTACAGTTCCTCATTTCCAGGTTCAAATTCTGACCAGAACACAAACCAGTCCTTAGACTAACCAGGAATGTTCCTATGAAGTTGTTTCTTTATGTCAGGCAGAGGAGTGGTTTGAGACTGTCTCATTTCTCAGTTGACTGTCTTACTCACCTCTTGGTTACACTAAACTGGGGCTTTCCCCTCTTTCTCCATGACTTCCAAACGGAGTCACCCTCAAATTTTCAAAACTGCAGAATTTTTCTATGATCAAATTGTATTTTCTAAGTAACTTCACTGCTCTGTAAGTCATAAGCTTAAGTAACCTGAGTAAACTATTAAATTAAATGTAAACTAGTGTTTCCACTAGTTTGACAGAGAAATATTTAAGAAAGATTGAAAATGCCGATATCTATAGCAGGGAATTACAGGATATTCCTCCATTGTTAGGATTAGTGGTGTCTCGTGTTAATTTCCCTACTGACAGCATCAGCTGTGTTTCTCTAAAAGATTATGAACCAAAGTAGGTAAGTGAGAAGAAAAAGGAATAGTGTTTCCATCTGATTGCAATGGATGGCTTACAAATTCATGTAGATCTTTAAGAAAAACATATCTTGCAAATAGCTGGTGTATGTAGAGGATTTCTAAAAAGATTTAGAAAATTAATTTTAATCAGGAATGTTCCAACTAGGTTTTGCATTTACTTTTTTGTCTGCTTAGGGGAGATGGTTACTTATACTATCATTTTGAACCTATTATTCATATCTTAGCTGTCCCTGTCATGAATAACATCTCAAAGAAGACCTGATCCTGAGTCTAAAGAAGATATACAAATCTAGATTTCAATCTCTGCAGAAATCTGATTGTTGGAATTTACAGTTATAGCATCTTTCCTTACTAAATGCTTTCTGTGAGTCTGTAAATTCCACGTTATTGCACAGGACAGCAAAAGAAAACCTTTAAAGTACAGAAAACAATGTAGAGCAACTGTGAAGAGCAGCAATTGAAGCAAAACCAGCAGTTGCACAAAACCAGACTATTCTTTTGTACATTCACAAATATTCCAAGACTGAAATCCAGCTCAGCTATTTCTAGCTTTACAGAATAAAAGTAGCAACAATGTATTTTTTAAAAAAGACTACAATTTACTCCCTGTTGTAATACTTTGAATTGTTTTGGGTTTTTTTTCAGAGATGTACACTGCCTACCCACAAGGCACTAGTATATGCTGGAGAGGTTACTATCTGATACTATAGCTTACATAAAAGGAAAATGTTCCTTCTTTTCAATCCACTTTTAGCCAGCAAGGACACCCACATACTTTATGGGTATCAAGCAGGAATATTGAAAGTATGATAGAGGCAGTGGTTTCTGAATTAAGATAGAATTTTTTTTCCAATCAGGAAAAATAGCTCCCAGCACCAAGAGAACTGTAGTAAGAAAGTAAGACCCAATATTATCTTAAAACTCAATATGGCCCTTTCAGTGGGTAAATGGGAAGCCATAATTTCACATGAAATTCTCTAAATAGTCTTGCCAGGTCTGTATTTTTTTAAAAAAGTAGAATTTCACTTCTACATGCCAAAAGAGATGGGTTGCTGATTAATGTTGTTCAATCACACACCAGCAGCCTGACGACCTCCCACTATCTGCTCTAAAAGCTCCCTCACTCTATCAAATTCATGTCTTTATTATTTTAACTTCATCAGTAGCCTTGTATAACAAAAATGAAGTAATTTGTCTGGGATGTATTTATACCACTACAATATCAGTCCTATATTTTCACAAATTGATTTTCAGAGTGTCATTTTGATATAAGTTACCCTATCACACGTTCCAAAGTTATCCCAAAATAATTATTATGAGATGCTTATCCTAATATAGAGCTGAAATTACATTCTTAACATGAAGTTGCTTTTCAATATATAATCCACCTAACAAGTTACTTTGAAAACAGTTATACAGCAATGTATTTGGGTAATACTTTATCAATGCTATGCACATCTGTACAAAAGAAAAATTTGTCAGAATAATTAGCAATACATTTCACAACCCATTACAATCAGCTCATGAAACTACTGCTGCTAGCAACACAAGTGACACACAGAAGTCAGCTAGTGGCAAAGACATGTCACTCCCTCTAATCCTGGGAAGGGGGAACACGAGATCTCTGCTGATCACAAAGTTCTTTCTCTATTTAAATTTAGTACTCATGTTGATTAAAAGGTTTTCCACTTTAATCTTATTTAATCAGATAAAAAGATTTGGTACCATTTGTATGAGGCAGTATCTACGTCTCATGGTAAACTGCTGCTTAACAGAATGAATGTGGGATACAGTTCTTCACACACAAAAAGGAAGAAATCATGTTTGTAGCTGCACCATTCCTTGAAAACCAGCAAGGTTCATAAAGAACTGCATAATAAAATAGTATCATTCCTTTTTATCATACATAATAAAAGTAGTGTGAACATGTGATACCTTTTTATTAAATGACCAGCGTCACTGGTCCCTTTTTTGAGGAGGCAAATTAAGACTGAAATAAAAAAGTAAAGGTAACTTTCTATAAAAATCCAGAATATTATGTGCAAAAAGTTATGATTATAACTTGTATAGCTTAATTATAGTTTTTGTATACGCACAGTTCTCAGGATTGTATGAACAATCAGCTTACTATCTAACTGTTTATTCATCCTCCCAGTCATCAAGTCTGTAAGGCTGAAAGAGAGCTATTAAATTTTTGCACACAAAGTTTTGTGGCATAAATATTAGACTGGATTTCTTGATGCAGAGGACTGGGGTCACGTCTACACCAGCAAGTTCTCCTGGTAGGACTTTGGGCTGATTACAACTTGTACACATTGCAGTGGAAGAACAGGTACATACTTGCTGAACTACCTTTACTAGTGACACGTCATCCCCCTAAAAGTCCATTTTGGCAAAATATATGGGATGCACACTTCCTATTGATCCTAGCAAGTCTGCTGAACACAGCTCCTCAGGGACTTGAAGTGGGAATCTTCACATCTTGAAGTGTGTTGTGGGTTATCAACAAGGAGCTCAGGTTTGAATTCTCATAGTTTCCTTTCTTCCAGCCCATCTTTCCTCCCCCAACCCCCATTTTTGACATTCACATTTCTGGTTTAGAATTTTTAGGATGTCTTTTCATCTTTCCTTTCTGACAGCAGAAGGAAGTTTTTCACTTGTCAACCCTCAACCTTGATGCTGATTCACTGGAGGCAAGAAAGGTCAGGGAGTTTATAGCAGATATAATCCCTTGGTTAGAACCCTCACCACTAGAAGGATGCTGAGGCTCTGGAGTGATTCCAGAGAAGAGTGACAAAGCTGAGGAGGGGACTGGAGAACAAGTCTTACGAGGAGCTGCTGCGCGAACTGGTGTTGTTCATCCTGGAGAAGAGAAGGCTGAGGGGGAGACCTTATTGCTCTCTACAACTACCTGAAAGGAAGGTATGGAGAGGAGGGAGCTGGCCTCTTCTCCCAAGCAACAGGGGACAGGAAAAGAGGGAATAGACCTCATGCTCCACCAGGGGATGTTTAGACTGGGGATTAGGAAAAAAATTTTCACAGAAAGGGTCATTGGGCACTGGAACAGGCTGCCCAGGGAGGTGGTTGAGTCACCTTCCCTGGAGGTGTTTAAAGCACGGGTGTATAAGGTACTGAGGGGCATGGTTTAGTGTTTGATAGGAATGGTTGGACTCGAAGGTCTGGTGGGTCTTTTCCAACTTAGTGATTTTATGATTCTATGATTGTTGGATGGGCTCAATCTGCTTTGATATAGCATGATATCCTCACAGATTTATGGACACATATCCTTCCTTTTTTCATATCCAAAATTTGGCTCTGTCTGGTCAAGACAATTTGGCTCTGTCTGGTCAAGGAAAGGTTTATGAGGTTGGGGCTGGAAAGCCCAGCATTGGAACAGATTGGCAGTCAGGTGTGCCACAACTGTGTCAGCAAGAACAACAGAAAGATTTGGAATAATAGAACACCTGAACTGTGAAAGAGGTAAAGCTGTGGTGCGTAATGAAGTCTGACTCACAACATTGTGCTTCTGAGTACATAGCAACAGAGAAACAGTTACACTGGCTCAGACAAAAGGTCTAACAAGCCTCATACCTCTCTGACTGTGGCTAGAAACAGATGCTGAGAAAAGAAAGGAGACCAGGCAAGTGGTGGCAATTCTCCATAACACATTTCCAGCCTCAGGGCTTCCTAGGTCAGAGGTTTTCACATTGCATAATATTTCACAGTCTTTGACAAATTCCTTTTCCAGTTATTTATGCTGTTGCTTTTTGAAATCCTGTAAAATTTTACTATCCACAACAAGCTCTGGTAAGATGTGCTAAAGTTTTTGAGAAGCTGCCCATGGATGTAGATTAATGATTTTGCTTTGAACAAGTAACTAATTGAACCTAATGGTCATTATAATTTAAACTGAAGGTGACAGCAACAAATTGCTCACTGTTTACTGTTTCATAGCCATGTGGTACTTCATAGTCTTCTACTCAGGTTTATGTAATATGAGTGCTTCACAAACAGCATTCCCTATGTGAGGAATGTATGTGAAGCTGCAGTCTTACAAATATAAAATCTTTTTCAATAAAGCCAACAGGAATACAATTCTGGGACCTATATTTGTGGACTTAAAGAGCCAGTGCTGATCTTAGATGGTCCTTTGTGTACCTGGTCTCTACTAATTAGCAATAAAGAGCCTTTTGCCTTTTTCTGAACAGGGACAACATAGTTGTTGAATTTATACCAAGGAGACTGAAAAATCCTGGTAGTGATTCTTGGTTAGCCTAAACTGTAATGAGAAAGTATTCTTATAGTTGCTACTGTATGTTATGTTTTCCATAATATTTGTGGAGTGAAAATTAGCTGGTTGGAGAAATGAACAGTAAGAACTGTTTATTTTGAATAACCTGGTACAATTAGAAAAGCTCAACAGGGCTGTAAATATCCCTTCAATGGTCAGTCAGAATTGCACAGCATGCTGCTTTTGTCTAGTTGTTTGCATAGTTGGCTTGGATTTTTTGTAACTCATAAATACCTGTTAGGACTAGGGCAGAGGGGATGTTGGAGCCTGTAAATATGTATAAATAGTAATGTAACACTCATTAGCTAGTTCAATATTTGACAACAAAATTATATCAAATTGTGATAAACAATGTGCAAATAGCAATATACTTCAGAGCTTATGAACTTGAAGACTAATACTGTTTCTTTAAAACTCAGACATGCCAAGATGTGTGTTTCCTGACACATCCTGTGTTTTTTCCCACAGTCCAGTGTATGTTTCCTTCTAGCTATTTGTCCCGTTATACACTTCCTAGACCTAACTGACTTTATTTCTTAAAACACAGCTTTGTTCTTATGGATTAATTGACATGCTAAACATTTATGCTACTTTAAATTACTCAAACCTTGTCAACCTGAATGTATCTTCTCAGTCTTTACTAAATATACACATCTACCACAATCTCAGTGAAGTAGCTGCTGAACTGAGCCTTTGGTAATGTCTAAGTACTATTTTTCTCAGCTTGTGCTCTCCTATAGCTCCTCCATTCAGCTTCCTGGTGCACTCCATCTCCTTCATGCCTCTTTCTAATGCAATGATCCACTGCTTGGCTTTCTGCTTTTATTTAGCTTCCTGCTTGCTGATGCAGTGATTCACCACCTAGTCTAATCTATGCTTTACAAGTGTGTCTTTATGCTTTACAAGTGTGACTTTACAAGTCCCACAGTCACGGAGATGAGGCAGTGAAAAGGACTACCAGGGGAAATTAAATAAACTCGGAAATTATCCATCTTTAGAAAATGATGCAAAGTCCCTTACTCTCTATCATAGAATCATAGAATGGTTTGGGTTGGAAAGGATTTTAAAGATCACCTTGTTCCACACCCCTGCCATGGGCAGGGACACGTCCCACTAGACCAGGCTTAGTAATGCACCATCCAACCTATCCTTGAACACTTCCAGGGATGAGGCATCCACAACTTCCCTGGGCAACCTGTGCTAGTGCCTCACCATCCTCATAAAGAAGGATTTCTTCCAACTGTCAAATCTAAATCTTCTCCCTTCCATTTTAAAGCCATTGCTCTCACCCTATCAATACACACCCTTGTAAAAAGTCCCTCATCGGCTTTTCTGTAGGCCCCCTTCAGGTACAGGAAGGCCTCTATCAAGTCTTCCTGGAGCCTTCTCTTCTCCAGGCTGAACAACCCCAACTCTCTTAGCCTGTCCTGATAGCAGAGGTGCTCCATTCCCCTAATCATGTTCGTAGCCCTCCTCTGGACCCATTCCAACAGTTCTATATCCTTCTTATTTTGGGGATTCCAGAACTGGACACTCCAGGTGAGGTCTCACAAGAGTGGAGTAGAAGAGGAGAACCATCTTCCTTGACCTGCTGGCCATGCTTCTTTTGATGCAGCCTAGGACATGGTTGGCCTTCTGGGCTGCAAGTGCACATTGTCTAATCATGCTGAGCTTTTCATCAATAAACACCTGCAAGTCCTTCTCTGCAGGGCTGGTCTCAATTGTGTTGTCCCTCAGTCTGTATTGAAACTGACAATTGCCGCAAGCCAGGTATAGGACTTGGTCTTGTTGAACCTCACAGGCCCACTTTTCCAGCATGTCCAAGTCCCTCTGGATGACAACCCCTACTTTTGGGGTGGCAGCTGCATCACTCAGGTTGGTGTCATCTGCAAACTTGCTGAGGGTGCACACAATCTTGCTGTCTGTATAATATATGAAAATATTAAACAAAACTGGTCACAGTACAGACCCCTGAGGGACACCACTAGTCACGGATCTTCATCTGGACATCCAGCCTTTCACCATTACTACCTGGATGCAACCATCCAACCATTTCCTTATCCACTGAAAAGTCCATCCATCAAATCTGTATCTCTCCAATTTAGAGGTTTTACAGAAATCCACATAGATTACATTCATTGCTTTTCCTGTGTCCACTGATGCAGTCACCCTATCATAGAAAGCCACTAGGTTGTTCACACAGGACTAAGCCTTGGTGAAGCCAACACTGTCTTGGTGAAGCCAAGACTGGCTTCTTGTCCTGTCATCCTAAAAGAAGAGTTTTTTATGGCAATGGTTCTTCCTGCTATGTTCCCTCCTACCTCTCTGTGAAAAGAAAGCCCTGTAGAGATATACATAAAAGCAAAATAAACAAGTCAATAAACTTACCAGAAAAGAATGACACCACCTGACTTCAAGCAGAAAATGACACTTCAAGAAAGAAGGGACAGTCATTAAGCCCATTCAGAACTGTGTAATTAAGAAGTGATTTTACACATGAAGTTCCCTCACACTATAACATTTCAAAGCTTCCTGTAAATATTCTGGGACTCATATAGGTACCAGTACAAATCAGACTTATACCCTTGAATTTAGTGGAACTGTATTATTTACAACAACTTAGTGTGAGTCCATCTGCTATTTTTGCTGTAATTTATGGCTAAGAGAAGAATAAGTTGGCTGTTTACTGATAAAATTAAACCTGACTCATATTTTCTAGGAAAAGTCATATGGAATAACACATGTGTAATTTACCTGTGTGCCCTATGTCCAGCCTGTGTTTGGACAGCAAGTGGCATGTCAGTCTTTACAAAGATGCTTCTGCCACTGGATGATGTTGTAATGAGATTTTACAACAGGTAAAGGAAAGGCTGATTAGTATCCCTTAGAAATTTCTGGCATGCACGCATACAAATCAATTTTTGACAAAACATCATATAATTTACTTTTGGTTCAAAACAAGTCTAGGCTTTACTTATAAGGTTCAAGATTATCTGCACTCTATTTTCATTCCTGTCACATCCTTCTGCTTTACTTTTTTTTTCATTCTTGTGAAGCATTAGACTGTGACAAGAGGCACAGCATCCAACAGAGCTTGGTGTAGATTCTTTCAAAATTTATATTTGGAACATTTTTGGAAGAGGCACTTGGTTTTACTTGTCAGCTCTGCAATTCTGACTGACATCTGGGGCAACTTAATGATCCCACTACTCACATGCATATCTCCTGCTATGCATCAGTACACTTAAGTGATAGAAATGCACATTAAAACTCAGTCATTTGGAGTTGCTCCCTCTTCTCCATGCACAAAATACTACCTGTATACACGCTCTCCCCCTCCCACAGTGAGATAAAAAGCTTTAAGCTTCTCCTCAGCAATGCTTGATTGACTTTTATCTCCTTAGCTGTGTTCCATATAATGATAAGTGACATCGCAGGGTGGCTTTTTACATCTTTCCACATTACTTTCAAATTAATTAATGTCCTAAGTTTAGAATGTTTAGAAAGTTTTTAATTTTTACTTGGCAATTTTAGTTTGCAAACATCAATTTTATCTTTTCTTGGGCTGTATATTTTTAGATCAGTGACCTTTTGGATGTATGATTCATGCTGATTTAATTTTTTCCAGCTGGCACATTTTCACTTAAGCTGAAACCAATGCAGTGAAACTGATACTTTTGCTGTGAAACCAGCCATTATACACCTGTGCTCCCATTTTTGTTATTGCAAACAAATAGATTTTCTTTTCTTCTATTCTCTATTTTTACTCAACATGTCCACAAAAATCTTTCAGTTAAAAGAACACCATATTAAAAAAAAAAGTCCAAACACCTGTACCCTAATGCTACCTGTAACAGATGAGGAGCTATTCCAAAAGAGATAACACTATCTAATTTGTCATGAATCTATCAAAAATCAAGCATACCTTCTATTTATTAAGGCAAGTAACTAATATAGACTAAATATTTCATGCATCTATTAGACTGCAATAATCTCTGCAAAAATGATTTTGTGAATCCTTGGGCTGTAATCTAGACCTGTGGTTCTTAGACCCACTTTCAAGATCATTAACAAGCAACTCCATCAGCATCTAGACATTCAAAAAAAACAAATGTCACAGCACGTCATTTGTCCATCAAGGAACAGACCTGAGCTTTTAATGACTTTCTTTCATATGGGCTATATGTAGAGTGCAGAGTATTCCCATGCTTACACAACCAGGCATGTGCCCTATCTGCATTTGTATTTCATCATGAGAAAAAAGTCACTCTACCATCTTCAGCCCTGCCTCCCTCCCTGAAACAATTCTCTTCCCCTACAAAATCCATACAGACACATACACTCACTCACAGTTTTGAGAATTTGATTCAACCTTAACCTTTGGTCGAAGGGCAGGCTCCACTTCCATATTACTTAGATTTTTAAAAAGACAAATCTCTATCCCTATGTTTTCTGCACAAAGATGAGAATTATAAATAGCAGACTGAAAAAAATAAATAAAGACATAAAACTGTAACAAGACTCTGAAAGTTAAGGCCTTAGGGGAAAAAAAAATGGGGCCTCTTGTTTCAAAGTACAAAGGCAAAATCAAACTTCAAATCATATTACATGCAAAACCACAGAATCACTAGGTTGGAAAAGACCTCCAGGATCATCGACTCCAACGATTCCTATCAACCACTAAACCATGTCCCTCAGCACCTCATCCATCATCCACATGTCTTTTAAACACCTCCAGGGATGGTGACTGCACCACCTTCCTGGTCAGTCTGTGCCAGTGTCCAATGACACTTTCTGTGAAAAATTTTCTTCTGATGTCCAGCCTGAACCTCCCCCAGCACAGCTTGAGTCCATTTTCCCATTTTCCATGTAAGGAAAGAACAGCAGCCAAGAAAGTTTTTAAACTTTGTCCCTTATTGCCTTCCTAGCATAGTATGCAGCAAGTAGCAAAACCTGTAAGAATGCAACAAGCCAAGGTACCGGTCAAAAAAAGGCACAGATATTGTTGATATAAACAGATTTTGGAAGCCAGCACTTGAATGTGCATTAAACATTTCTATTTGCAATTATATTAACAGTACTCTATATATTGAATTTTACAAGTTCTTTGAAATGAGTGCAATGTTCTCAATGGTGATGTGTTTCTCATAAACCCTTCTTGTCTGACATGGTCATGTTTGTCCATTACTTATTTTATGTTATCTATAAACCCAACAATAAGACTATAGTACAGACACCTGTTGCAACCATGGCACGAATTGTGTATCTCTTTGGAGGACAATTGTATTAAATAATTCTACTATAAAGAGTTTCAGATGTTGACCTCAAAGGACTACATCTAAACACACAAAGAAGTTTTGATGTTATTTTCTATGAAATGCTATTAGGAATACTTAAAGAGCGGGCTATATTAATCAAAAAGTAATCAAGAAGTACTTTGTAAATGCCAACAAAGAGATCAGTTGGCCATCAGTTGGATATACACTATTATTTGTTGTCAGGTGGTAAAATATTTCAGAAAACGTTACACACTCACTCAGATTTTATATGTAATATCAGGATAATGTTAATACTGCAAGTATTTAGTTACTTTTTAACACATAACCTCCACCATTACCTACCATACCAGAGAAAACACAGGTGCACTTTTCAGGAGAGCAGAATCTGCCCCCTCTTATTTGAGTGACTGTTCATATGCTATAAATAGTGAACATCCTGTATGAATAGTTTGCTAACCATCTATAATCTGAATTTTTCTGAAAAATTTACTTAATGAATAATTATAAATAATGGTTACCCATGGAGAAAATTGAATTAATTTGCACATACTTATACACAAAAAAAAACAACTAGAATTTCAAAAAAGCTGTTGGGCTAGATTCCCTTGTCAGTTTTGCATATGTCAGTGCTCATTTCTTCGAAACATTTTCTGCTCACATCCGTGAGATCACCTTCAAAGTGAAAAGACAACAGAAATGCCATTATTTTTTAGCAGAACAAAAGAGTTAATGGCAAAGGAGTCATCTTTTGTTGTAGTTATAATACTTGCTTCTGACTTTGAGTTCACACCACTCTGCATCACAAAAGGCCTTAATGCAATTTAATACTATCATATTAATGCAAAATCAAAATAGCTAATGTCATACAATAATTTAAATTAGAAGGGACTTCCAGAGGTCATATAGTCCAAATGCTTGCTCAAAACAGGATCCAGCTTCAAAGTTAGGCCACATTGATGTTAAATCAGGTTAAAAACAAAAATAACCTGGTGACCACGATCGTGATTGTCCTCTAGAACCTTGAAGTTATATCAATTACTAACCACTCTTCCAAATACCATTTAAAGCACGTAAGACTTTATGTGAATCATTTGTTAAGACTGATAAATCATTGGTCCTTTGCATGGAGTAGAAATTATATTTAATCTCGGTTCTCAACATTAACCCTTTAAAATCCCGGAACTTTGACTGGGGAAGGTGTTCAAGAGGGCTTCAGTATGGACACAACCAAGCAGCTTAACAAGTGCACTGCCTAATACAAGAAAAGGGCTAAAAGATAACAGTAAATACTAGGGCATATGTATCTTGGACTCTTAACACTGAGCTTTCAGGCTTGATGATCTTAAAAAATCCTAGAGAGTTATAAGTATTTCAGGAATAAAACAAAACTAAAATGTAGGAGTCAAATGAAAATAAAAATAAATGGAGATCTTCACTGTGCAAATGTAGCATTATCATAGTAGTAGTAGCCTGAGACTAATGTCGTAGAGATATTTTTGTTGTAGGGCTCATAAGAAAGTTGGAACTCTAGAGATTAGTGAGCTACAGTATCACACATCAGATATTAAAGAAGGGATCAAAACAATAGTATGAATGACCCAGAATGATTGCTAATTAAACTGCTAACAAGGAAAAATCCATAATATAATTTTTTAATGGTTATACAGACATTAGATACTTTATATTTGCATTTATATTCTCAGTTTATACATATTTTATTAACTGAATTGATGCCTTATGAATTACAAGTGAGATTGTTTTAATTTCATAAATCAGAATCTCTGCCATAAAATATAAGATGGAGACTGAATTCTGCTGAGATAGTTCACTTCAAATTACTTAATTGGTAGCCCTACAATTAATGATTCTAATTAACAGATTAGGCCACAAAGGTATTACTGCCTTACCCACCACATATGCAATTGTTTGCTTAATGCTGGGGAAAAGGGTTATGCATGGTTGCTGCAGATCCTCAGCACAGATGGAGAGGAGGAGGTGAAAGAGCTTGAAACTGATGCAAGGGAGAATTTTTCTCTTAGTAGTCCCTGCAAGTAGAGTGACAACTCATAGGAGAGGTATAGTCTAGCAGGTAGGTTTCTTTAGATCTGCTAGAAGGCCGGAATAGTCTTCCCAGACTGATTTGCAGGTAGTACAACAACACACTACTGATTGCTGTTGCAGACTGATCAGTAAAGTCTGGGTGGCTGACTGGGTTGGTAAGTGATAGCATTTAGCTCCTAGAGAACGACTTGGGGCCAGACGAAAATCTTCTCGTTCATATGAAGTTTCAAAGGTTGTTTCACCAAATTGAATGAGAAAGCAAAGCTCAGTTGCGCATCTTTAAACCTTTGGCATTCAGGGTATACAAAATGCTTGCATATTTACAGCATGAAAAAGAAATATATGCTTAAGAATTTCCAGTAAGTAAAAATAAAATAGCAGCATTTGTCCCTACTGTGATTTAGTGATTTGCTTCTGATCAGGGATTAGAAATGCTCAGTAAGGATCTCACAGCCATTACAGGTTCATCTTCCTGTATTCCATGTGAGATGGTTTAGATGCTATTATTCTCAGATTAAAGCAAAATACATAAGAATAGATTACAAGTGAGGAAAAGAAATACGCATTTTCCTAGATCTGGAGTAAGCATTGGAATTTATGTCTGGAAAGAGGAACATTTCTATTTTTCATGCAATCTTACATTGTAGTTCTGTTTGTGGTCTCATAGCAATAAAAACCCCTTGTAGTAAATGTTTCAAATAGATTCAAAAAAGAAGGACACTGAGCTTTCAGTCTTGTCTAGGGCTTCTGATATCTGTTTGCAACTGGTTTGTTGGAGGGCTGTTGAAATTCAGCTATGTAGTTTTAACATTGAAATAGTGGAATTAACTTCCTGAGGTAGTAGGTATATTAATGGGCAATGTACCTAAATCACAGTGGTTTTAATAACAATTTTAAAGACTAAACTTCCCTTTGTTTCTTGTTGGGGGTCAGCAAGAAGTGTTGCTGCTCTCCTAAATTGTACGTCATGGCTTCCTCTGTTCCTAGGACAAAGAGAATCTGTAAAAAGCAACATTCAAATGACTGGTGAGGTGTAGGGCTAGAGTTATTTCACAAATCATTAGAAGAATAATCCACATGGATTATTAAATATAAATAGAAATCCATGACCCATAACTCAGAAAACTTCTGGGCTACACACAGCTACATAAAGAGAAAAATTTTTTAGGAAATATTGCTATGTGCTTGTCATGTTCTTTTGGTACCATCAGTGACTGAGACAGGATGTTGAAATAGATGGACCTTTGATATAATCTGGCATTCATACAGTTTTATTACCTCAACTGCATTGAGTGACACAGACAGTGGTGAAATGTGTGCAACTAGTGAAATACTAGAATTGACAAGAGTACCTGGATCACAACTGAAGTTTGTGTTTGTTGCCACATATCAGTACTCTGTAAAGACCAAAACTGAAAATCAGTCTAAGATCCAATATTTGGCTTTGCCTATATAGATAACTGGAATTAAACAAAACTCATATTGTTAAAATGATAGAACAAGTTGTTCAACTTTTCACACTCTAAATACATAAAGCTAGTTATTTTGATGTCTTTAAACCCTAGACTGTATTTCTCAAGAACAACGTTCTAGAGAGAAATACAGCATGATGATTGTGTGACAGGTGGATAAAAAGTCAATTACCAAAAATATTTACCTTTAAGATTTGAGAAGGGTTTTTTTTTTGTGTGTGTGTTTCATTAATGGAAGAGCTATAAAGATTGTTGAGGGATTTTATTTTAAAGACAAAATACTTATCATGAATCAGGAAAGGCAGTAGCATCTAGTTGAATGTCTCTAATTCCATGAAGACATGACCTCTTTAACCTCTCTCTTAAGTTCAGTTCTGAGAAGAAAATCAATGCCTTATGGTGAAATCTTCATTTAAAAAAAAAATCTTGGGAAGGACATGGCTGACTGAAAGACCTAAAGTACCACGTGGAAGAATAAGGCAACTATGGAAAGAATTGTTTGTAAAGGTAAATGCTCTGTTCTTAGATTCACATGATCTCAGTAAAAGAATCCTAGAATCACTAGGCTGGAATGGACCCACTGGACCATTAAGTCCAACAATTCCTGTCAGTCACTAAAACATGTCCCTCAGCAGCTCATCCACCTGATAATACACTCTGACTCCTGCACTGTAGGAGCAGATGCCTCAACTTTCCAATATGCAGTAAGACAACACGTTTCTGGACTTTGCTGATTAGAAAGAACAGTTATCTTATTTGATGCAGGTAGAGTTCCTCTGCATCAATGGTGCCTTGTCTTTCACATGGAATGCAGATCTGATCTACAGTCCTTATTTAAAACAGAAAACACTGAAGCACTTATGACTTGCTTAAATGTGGCTTGTCTGTGGACAACTTCCAGCTACCAGTGACAGTCAGCAGAGCGGATGTACCTGTCAGCATCTTCCTTTTTTACAGGTTATTTGAAATGATGATTAAAAGATCTCTCAGTTTTGTTTTAAGTGCTCACCACTTGCAAAACTTCAATTTCTTAAGAAAGTCTTTGCTATATCTCATAGAAAAATGACAAAACACTGTTCAGTGCTTAAAAGTTTTATTCCAGTAACTGGGGTCACTGCTATCTAGGAATGACTTTGTCACAGTTAATGAACAAAGGCATGCTCGCTTAGACCTTGAATATGTTTTTGTAGCAGTTGTACAACACTAAGTGGTCCCTTTCAAGGTTTTAAAATGTAGTTCCTTTTTAAATCTGATTACCACCTCTAACCTAGCAAACAAAAGTATTATATTTTATTCAAAGACTTCATCCTGGATGCTGGCAGAATATTTACCTAGCCATTTGTCAACAGAATCCATATAATTTAAACTTGATTCTCCTCAGCCTCTGACAGTATTCATGTCTACCAAAAACTTGAGTCTCCCAAGTGTGCATATCCCACCAGTCTTCTTTAATAGGCTGTATATTTCATCTTTGCCTTAATATAACTTTATAGACTGTAAGTATCACAAGAACCTTTAGCACATCACTGTATCTTGTCTTGCTCCATTAAAAGAAAGGAAAAATCATCTGGATATCTGAAACCTAGTTTCTAAGTATAAATCTCTACCCTTCAAAAATATATTCCAGCATTGCAAATCTTTTGAAGCAAGTGAGAATTAAAAAGTAATTAAGAGTTTAGGAGAAAAATTAAATTAAAAGGGACTTAAGTACTACATCCGAGTTCAACACACTTAAATAATTCCCCCTGGAATATGTTATGGTTTTTGTCCCATGAGAAAGGAAGCCAAAGCTAATTATAGAACACAGCACTAGGCAAGTAAATATATCAAGCTTTGCACTGCTGAATTCTCACATCTGCAAATTAACAAGTATGGGTCCGTTAGTGTAGACTTTTCTGTTACAAGAAAATGATACCAAATAAGTATAGTTGTTTATCTTAGGATAAGAAGATGTAATCCAAAAGGAATTGTCCATTTCACAAGAATTCATAGCTGTGGGCTAAATCACCACCATCAAGTGTGCATAAGAAGAGCATTAGCTTAGTATAAAACACTGGAAAATGCCACTCTCAGTATTTCTGTAAAACCAGTGTATGGAGCATATGATCTTGGCACTGAAAATATCATCTCACATACTGAGGCTGACATTATTATACCCTGTATATCATATACATAGTATAATGTGCATTCAATAATCTGTATAGATAGGGTTTATATAAAAAATAACATACAAGTATACACATGATTATGTGGGTGCATAAGAGAGAGACAAACAAGGACCTGCACTATAGAAATGGTGCAGGCACTTCCATATATGCATGACAGGTTGATTAGCAGACTATTTGAACATTCAAACTCAAAGATTAGTTTAAGTAACCACATTGGACACTAGCTGCATGGTTTATCCACTTGGCAAAACTGATGTCAAAGTAATTTTTTTTTCTCTTTGCCAACAGTAAGAAATTTCAGGCACAAAAAATACAACATAAAAAAAAATTCCAAATCTTTGTGGAGATTAGTTTTGAGAATAAGTACCATACTGTGCTCTATATATTTTAATGTTCATTGCAGGACTGTGCTGTAAGGCTCATTTTCCCTAATTTAAAAGGCAGGTAATACTTATTGTTGCTAATTCACTTGGTTGATCATAAGAATTATTAATGGCAACATCACACTTTTAACATGTGAAAACTTCCATCTAACCATTGTTATTACAGGGAGGGAAAGGTACCACTTTGAAAATAGAATCGTGCCAGTTACTTTTTCTCTCCTCACTTTGCAGAAGGGGAGCTCACATAAAATTTTAACTCTTTCTACTTTAATTCTTTACCTTCATTTCTGCCTACTTAGCTCTAATCTCTCAAGAATAAATTCAGTGGCATCATAACTTTGAGGGATAATTCTCATTACAAGACAGCAGGATTACTCTGGCTTCTCTTCAAGTTAATGCATTTAGCCCCAAGCCGAAAGAACAAAACAAACCATCCCACCCTGACGCTCTACTGATTGTTTTACTCCACTGATTTAAACATCTAAATACATTTCTGTGTTTGGTTTTTTTTTCTACATGTTGCATTTGACTGCAGTCCAGCACAGCTGTCTCTAGCCAGTGTAGCTTGTAGCATAGCAGAGGTCAGCTGCTAAATACATATACAGAGCTTTCAACAAGATTTGTACAACATGTAGGGAAGGATGCCTCTGTAGTTCTGATTTCATCACCTTTTTTTAATCTGTGTTATGCAAGATTAACACTACCTAAGACAGTTAGCAGAGGAGGTGCTGAATAGTGTAAAGGCACCATTTGACCTGGCAGAGGCACTGCCTTAAGAGCTTTGCTGTACTAAATCCAAACCAGGCTAAAGCCATGTATTATACAGCACCAAGCCACAGATTATAGACAGAAAGTCTATACCTGATGTTCTTGCTGAGATTAATACAGTAGAAAATAATTAGAAAAAACTCCCAGCATTGTCCAAGCTCTGCCCCTTCAGAGAACATTATAGTCCTGCTGCTAAAAAGCAGTAGTGCAGAATTAAGCCATCACTGAACTCTTTAAATATCTCAAATGCACAGATTAGCATATATGAAAGCCACTATCTCTTATTGCACTGAACCCAGACTGCTTAAGCATGTATAATGGACATCAAATTGCCAGAGATGTTCCTCTTTTTTTGAATAAACTAGATTCTGACTGGATTGTATGTAAAAGAGTAAAAAAACCAAGGACTTTTATAAGGCTCTTCTTTCAACAGCTGGCCACAGAAATTAGAATAAGAAGCTAGAAGGAAATAGATTGGTTTTGGTAGATCCTTGCTGATTTCCAAGGATCTCGTGGTGATTTTGGAGAAAAATGAGAAACAAAAAGCAAGTAGATAGTACGAGAGAAAATCCCATTAGATCTGTAATAGGTACTGTAGTGCAGGAAGCCATCAGGATCTGTCAGTGCTGTCACTGCTCAAAGGACAATGTGAAGTGAACTGTACTTCTTATTAGCAGTCTGAGTTGCATGGCATTTCCCTAGATGATTTGGAATTACAGTTGGCATATTTTATTTGAATTATGAGGTAGATAACTGTGTGTTTGGAAATAAAACAAACAGAAGTGACAAAGAGGCAGTCTAGTCTAGTCTAACAAAAAACACTGCACAATCCATTTAGCAATTTACTGCAATGTAAATGGGTCTCTCATCATAAACTAAAAGTTTGTATGAAACATTTCAACTCTGAAACACTGTATAAAAAGATCAGCATGTGGTCACTACCTCATCTTGTTCTGCTTTCCATTATTCTTCTACAGGAAAAAAAAAATATTTTGATACAAGAAAAAATGCAGTTCCCAGCTGTACTTTGTCATGAAATGGCTTTCATAACCCACAGTTCTATTATGAAGAAAAATTTCTCAGCAGCTGGGTAAATACATTCTGTTTTGTTGATGCTGCCTGTTGATTTCTTATCTAAAGCTTGCCAACCTTATAGAACTATAAAGCTTCAGAAAATACCATTGGTGGGAAGTGCAATTTTTACACTATGGATAATTCATAGGTAACAGATTAGAAGGATCATGCTGGTTGCTCTTCAAAGAATATCCGGATCTGTTTGCAACATGGAAAGCCCAATAACTAGGTAGACAGGTAGGCCATCAGGCACTTAGATAGATATTGCAGTGTAAATGTGTTTGTATATATATATGGTTTACTGCCAGATTGCAAGTTTTTTAAACCACTTGTTTTAAATACGTTTCACCCTCAGGGTAGAGTAGCTTCAGCATCAGTCAGTCCCTTTACAAGTATCAGTACTGAAAATAAGAAAGAAATTAAAATTGTTGATGAAACTCCATGTTACAAATTGTCTTCCAGGTACAATTTTAAAATACATTCCTAAGTATTGTTTGTAATGCTTCAGTGTGTTGGGTTTGTACCTAGAAATGTTTGCATGTACCACAGACATTATCTTTATGGCATAAGGTATTGCTGGTAAAAGATACCAGTGTTACTGGTGACTGAATTTTCTTCAGAAATGGAACAGCAGCCTATTAGCATGATCCTACAGTACTGAAGCTAAATATTTCTCCTTCCCACTTCCCTAAACATCCTGGATGGACCAATGTAACAGAATGCAATTTACATTAGCTAATCTGAATCTATGTATGTATGAAAATGTACTCAGAGGAGGCCCAATCTCTTTCCTGAGGAGGACATAATAAAAAATATTCTGACACAAGGAGTTCAGTTATCCCTTTCCATTTCCCTTTGCTGCTTCCCCTCACTGCATCTGGCCCAGCTCCCTTCTGCACTGAAATGCTGCTTCTCCCTCCTTTATTCCCTTCTGGGCTCTGCAAGAGCCCCTCTTGAGAAAAGTTTGGCACTCAGATCCTCTCCTGGTCTCCATGTGTTTCCAGCATGCCCAATAGAGTCTGTTTCAGACTTTCCTCTGACAAAACAGGCTGAAAAACCCTGGCATAGAGAACCAGTTTTAGGGCAGCTTTTGCTAATCCTTTAAACTGACGAGTAAGCAATTTAAAAAAGAAATAGTAAATGGAAAGAAAGACCACTTGAAGCACAGATTTGGGCTGATGACATTTGCTGTAAAACTGAAGATAAGTATCCTTAGCAGCTGCAAAATCTGAAACCAGCTACAGGGGGTATAAAACTAAGTCACAAATTGGAAGAAAGGAAACATAGAGAACAACAAAAGATGAACTGTTAAACTTCTTTTGCAAATACAGAGTTTGTTTTAAAGTTCCAGATTGCTAACTTGGATTATTTTATTCCAAATGCTGGGGTTTCCCTTAATGAGTCTGAATGAAGTGTTCTTTCCATAGCCTTTGTAGAGATTACATACATGTACACAATATCAATAACATGGAAAGCCGATATAATCCTTAAACCACCAGAAAAATGTCATAAAGTAGCATGATCTCCATTGGAACTGCATAAAATCTGGAGCTTGTATTTTGCAGATCTCTCTAGTGTTACCATTGTAAAGCTCAGCCTGCAGCCCCTGAAGTGACTAGTGAAGGGATAGGGTATGTAAGTGCCCTCCCTTAAAACACCTTTCTTTTAAAGGAGCAGCTGAGTACAATGCATTTGAACCTAAGGAAATCAGGAGTCCAATCCACAAGATATTCAGTGATCTGCCCATTTATATGCTAAACAGAAAACAGAAAATGCCCAAATAGATGTTACAGTCATGTACATATTTCTTCAGGAATGGATCTGATATTGTAGCTTTCTCTACACATAATTTATTATATAACCATTACAACATAATTGCATATCCAGTCTATGCAGAAAAAATGCCATTCATCACCTCTTTTACTAAAAAAAAAGCAATCTCACTAAGGGCAGCTGTTAGCAAGTCCTTAAACTTTCTATCAAGCACTGAAATACCACGGATGTTCCTCAGGTCGTTCTGCGTCTTGTGAAAGGTTGCCTCTGATTAGCACAAGCTCTCACTTAAGACTTCTGTGAATTTTCTTCACTGGTTAAGGGCATAAGTTAGTGAAAACAAAGAAGTTAGAAATCCTCCAAAGTTACAACACCATGGAATTACTCTGCATGCCTTTGAGTCAACAGGACAGTGCCTGAGTCTTATCCCTTCATAAAGAAAATGAGAATGATTCCCTCTCTCAGCAGTGTAGCAAGGAAAACTGATTAATCCCTTGAAGACTATGAAGTCCTCAGATATTGTAGCACTGAGGTTCTTGTATGCAGCTCAACCTATAGGCAAGTCAATATATTCAAGAGATATGAAAAAAACATTATCTTATATGGTCAATTATAAATTCAACACAATTAAGCACACAGTCATTATACTTCCAATGGGCCTCAATTTTGCTACATCGACTCAAGTAAAGTAAACGCATATATTTATTTGCTGAAGCTACTTGCACTGTCAAGTTCTATCTTCACTTGGATATTGGTAGCAAAATCAGACCTGGCAGCTCAATTTTCCCTTAAATTTTCCTGCCCTAGTGTAACTAGAATAGCACTGAAAATTAAAAGGATACGAGAGAGGAATACAGACGTAAAGAGCAGGAGCAGACATTATTGTCATTTAGAATTAGCCAGTCAATCTTTCTGATCACAAAGCAATTTAATTTTGCTTTTTACTGCATCCATTTTCTCTGGTTAATTTTAATGTCAGACTTATTGTCCCTTGGGTTCAAGTCTTTAACCCAAGCTCCTGCATCCGCCTCTCTGGTGATCCTGCAGATGGAAGCAGCTGGAGTCCTGACACTTCTCAAATGTGCAGGTGATAATCTGACAAGCCTTCTTCCTCTCTCTGTGAAATATAACATTAAAGGCCTTAGTGACCTTAACAGCACTTAACAGCTGTTAGCTTTTCCTGACAGCATTAATACAATGTTAGACATAGAGATGTTTCGATGGGGAGAGATGTTTAATGAAACTGCAGGTCTGTGAATCTTCTATCAAAGGTGTTTATTCAACCAGAGTTCACATCTGCAAGATCTTAAAAGAAGAATTTATACAAAAGATACCAGTAGCTTGAGTCATTTGCACACAAAATTACTCCACTTCACGTGAAAAGGTTTGCCTTTTCTGACTCCCCTTACAGGAAGTCCAACACATACAAGCTTTGTCTCTTTGAAAAATTCATTCTCTGTTACTATGATCAAGCACAACACCAGACAGCTGTGCCTCATTCTTGCGTGTTCCAGTGTTTTTCCTTAAAATCACATTGTGTATTATTAACAAAAAAGGTAGCTTAAAAAATAAAGCTTAAAATAACTTTTAAAAATAAGTGAGAGGGGTTTTTTTCCCCTTGTTTTTCCCCTCCCCCCTTTTTCTTCTTGGATATCTACCTCCTCCTACTGCTTCTAAGTCCAACATTTAGGAATAGATTAAGCAGTCAGGAATATATGTATTCTTGATATACTGCTATATAAATTAAGTCGTTGTGAATTTATTCATCTTAATCACCTCGCCCTTCTTTTGCCTCAGTTTTGTAGTTCGTTCCTTCAACATCCATGTTTACTCCTGTATACATTAAATTTATCAAATCCAGTTTCCCTGGTAATATGCCCAAGAGCAAGAATCTCCTAAGTGACGCTTGCATGCCTTCATATGAAAGCATCCTTCTGAACTGATAGCATCCTTCAACTGCTTACAAAGCAGAATTAAGATGTCAAAGTGAGACAATGAATTTGATGACAACATGGATTTCTATCTGATTTCCAAGACAGCACATTTTATGCATATAACTATGTTCATTAAGAGTGTAAAATAGCAAACTTTGCTGTGCACATCTGGAAACATGGTAGGAAACCACTGAAAACAGTTCCAGTAATATAAGAAATATTTTGTTTTCACATCATTAAGTTTTCTGCAAGAATAAAGGCTGAAGAAAAGGTCAAGCTAATCTTTAAGCTGATGTTTCTTCCTTGTTGTCCCAGATGTGTTTAAAAATATAGTTATTTTGTAACATATAGGAATATAATACCTTTTCTCTATGTAGTGGGGACCCACTTGCTGTTTTAGCCACTAATGACAGTTTAAGAAAAATAAAAAAGATAAAATTTTATCCTGAAAAGAGGTTTTGCTATGTAAATAAAGTTCATAAATATTTAAATTGAGCTAACTAATTAAATGCTGTTTCATCATACAAATGCAAAAGAAAAGTGGGAAAAAGACATCTTCAGCTTTAGTACTTCCTTATTTTTACCCGCTCAGCTGTTCGAACTGAACATTAGTTTAACCATTGTTTTTCTTTTAGAAAAAAACAAGATCAGATGATCAAGAAATATACTGAAATCTGGCTTTCCAGAAGTGACTGAGAGGTACAAACCCGCATTTTCAGAAGGAGTAATGCAAATCCTTCAGCTTTTGCAGGAACAGCTGTGGAATAATCCAGAGATACTGGTAGTGGACTGCCAATATGAATTAAGTGAATTAAGGTGAGTTGTCAAATCCTTCCTAGTTAGACTGGCAATGTCATGGTTTGAACAGATTGTTCTCTGAGAAAGAATGACATTTACTCAAAAGAATATAGGTGAGGAGAACAAAAGGCTTAAGTACAAATGTGTATTTCTATCCAGTGGTGGGTGGCTGTTTTTGCAGTTATTCCAGGGCAATTTTAACCTGATTTGGGCACCTTTGGGCTCCTGAGTGGCTGAGGTGAGACAGCATACACTGAGAGCTACAGACTCACCAAGAAACCCACCCAGCTTTTTCTGTGCCTTGATTCTACTGGATGCTTTCCCAACACAATAAGCCTGTTTTCACTCTCTGAGATTACAAAGGTGAAAGCTAGCTCAGACACGTCTATACTAGATGTCTTGCAATGAAGGCATGCGAATTCCCCAGCATATCTAACCGTAAAGGCAGAAGGTTGATTACATTTCTGGCTTTATTTCCAGAAAAGCAAATAAAGAACAGTATACAGGGATCTAAACAGGCTGGACTGCTGGGCTGAGTCCAACGGCATGAAGTTTAACATGGCCAAATACCGGCTCCTGCACTTGGAGCACAACAACCCTGTGCAGTGCTACAGACTAGGAGAAGTCTTTCTAGAAAGCTGCCTGGAGGAGAAGGACCTGGGGGTGTTGGTTGACAGCCAACTGAACATGAGCCAGCAGTGTGGCCAGGGGGCCAAGAAGGCAAATGGCATCCTGGCTTGTATCAGAAACGGTGTGACCAGCAGGTCCAGGGAGGTTATCTCCCTCTGTACTTGGCACTGGTGAGGCTGCTCCTTGAATCCTGTGTTCAGTTCTGGGCCCCTCACCACAAGAAGGATGTTGAGGCTCTGGAGCCAGTCCAAAGAAGAGTGACAAAGATGGTGAAGGGTCTGGAGAACAGGCCTTCTGAGGAATGGCTGAGAGAGCTGGGGTTGTTTAGCCTGCAGAAGCGGAAGCTGAGGGAAGACCTCATTGCTCTCTACAACTACCTGAAAGGAGGTTGTGGAGAGGAGGGAGCTGGCCTCTTCTCCCAAGTGACAGGGGACAGGACAAGAGGGAATGGCCTCAAGCTCTGCCAGGGGAGATTTAGGCTAGACATTAGGAGGAAGTTTTTCACAGAAAGGGTCATTGGGCATTAGAATAGGCTGCCCAGGGAGGTGGTTGATTCACCTTCACTGGAGGTGTTTAAGGCACGGGTGGATGAGGTCCTGTGGGACATGGTTTAGTATTTGATAGGAATGGTTGGACTCGATGATCCAATGGGTCTCTTCCAGCCTGGTGCTTCTATGATTCTATGATATTTGGTGAGAATTGGCATAGCCCTGTAAAATACGACACATTGTAATAGATTATTTTATGTGAACTGGGAAGAAAAAGTGAGAAGAATAACTTTTTAATGTTTATGGTAAAAAAATGGCTAGGAAAGTGACCTAAAGGTGTAAGATCTCATTATTGATTAATATTGAAGAAGTTACTTAACCCACTGATGATGTTACTTTGTTAAATCAGTAGGTATGCCAAATCCAAGACCCAGATGTGCTCCTAGCTAGATGTCTAATTCCCACCCATGTCAAGAACAGGAGTAGTCATATATGTGTAAATACTCTGACACCCAACACCAAAAATCACTTTCTACAGGAATGTGCATCATCTTGGGCATCTTGTCATGTTACTAAGTTTCTTTTCAAGTACAACCCTTTTATTTGGGAATGAATACCAAGCAAGTAGAATATAATTTCTCACCAGGAAGGGATTTTATATAGTTTGACTCAGGGTGGCTTACAGTATATGACATTAGAATTTTCAGTCCAAATGTCATTTGTTCAGAGGAAAATCTGAACCCAATCTTAACAAGCTCTAGCTACATAAATAAAATAAACCACTTCTGGAAGTTGTTTATATGCTTATGAGCTAGCCATGCGAAAAACTCACCATACCTGACTGCTTTCTGAATGTAACGTCCTTCATGCAGATTAGAATTGCATCACATTATTATGCAATTATCCTTTTGGTTTGTTTTAAAAAGCTTTATTTTTAAAGCTTTTAGGCAATGTCAGAAATTAACATACCTTTGTGGCCACCAGAATTAAAAGGTACTTCTAAGTTTACTTTAGCCAAATTAATATAATTACTAGTCTTTTTCAGAGTATTTTTCTCAAAGAGCCACTTCATCTTCTGAAGTTAATTCCTTTGTCCAATTCATGTTTGTGATAATTCATCAGTTATTAATTAAATCATTTTTGAGTCATATAATCATCTGGCCTTTGTACATAGTAAGCCTCCAGATTTTTTTGTAAGCAGAACTCTTAAAAACCTTTATATTTATACTCAGAGCCTTACATCCATTTTCAGGCACAAATCCCATTCACCTTAAAGGGTCTCAATGGGATTTTTGCCTGAGGTAAGACTAGATGATGCAGACCTGATGTTCATGTGTTTTGACAAAAACATCTTCACATATTTTTACTTCTTCAGTACTGACAGGATTTCTCTTTTTTTTTTCCTTACCCCCACATCCTACCATTTCAATGCACTGAATATTTAATAATATAAATGATATAAGGTCCCACTCTCTGACTCATGTAAATAATACAGTAATTGAAACCAAATCTTCTTCATCTGTATTGTGTATGCAAGGTTGAAAAATTGTTCTAAATGAATATAATGCCTTTCAAAGAAATCTCATATACTCCAGTAGTAATGTAAAAGAAGTCAGAATAAAGTGGACATTTAAAAAAATGAACTAATCTTTTAATTTTAAAATATTCTGCTGCCACCTTCTGGAATTTAATAAAATGGGCATTGGTAACTGACAACTGAGCCTTCAACAGTTATTGCTGACACTATTACAGAGAAAAGATACATATATTTCTTCTTCATTACTTTTATAACTGTAAATGAATATGTTCAATATCATCTTCCATGAAGAAATGAAATAGCACAGATTAAAATCTAAGGATTTAATATGTGAATGAAATAGAGGAGGGGGAAATGTGCTATCTAGCAAAACTCTCAACAAATGGTATGAATAACCAGCAGATGAAATATTATTTGGTCATAAATACAGGTAAACAAAGAAAGGAACTGCTCACAGGTAATACATAAATATCAATTAGTCATTCACAGTTTACTTTTAGTCTTATACTGAAAGTTGCTCCTCAGAATTTGGGGCCTCTTTCTCACAGGTGTGTTGTGGTCTTTGCATTATCTGTGCTGCTTTTAAAATGTAATTCTACATAAATAAACAAGAGACAAACAACACCTAAGGCTTTGTGCTCTACCCTACATATCCTCTCCCTGTTTCTGTCAGAGAGATTTTCTTCTGCACAACATATGAAAATGTAACGCATTTTTGGGAAGATATGCAAATATAACACAAGTACAGTGATCATGTCAGAAGTTCTTTATTATCACTAAGACAACAAGAACACTATTCTTATTTTAGAAAATGAGCGATCACAAGTGTTTAAACTGGAGGGAGAATAGAACTGTATCTGTACACAGTCCTGAAGTTGTCAGTTTTATTTTGAGGCACAAGATGAACAGTCCCAGAGCATCTTGGAGTTTGGTTGCCTCTATTACTGCTCATGCAGTGGATGAGTGACCTCAAGGGTAGGTCCTCTGTGGGGACATGTGATACATGGCAAGACGTGGATTGGTTCTTGCTGGAAGCGTTGCATAAGCCAACCTTTGTGGAAATAAAAATTAGGAGGAGATGCAAGCACCAGGTGATTTATTTCTATGTTGCTATTCATTTATTACTGAAATTTCATCCAGACTAATGCATAAGTGAGATGAGGTGGGTTTTTTTCCAGAAAGCACTAAAATCAGTTTGTTCCTTATGGGGAGTGCTATGTGAGCACTATGTGAATGTAAGGGTGGAGGTGATGTGTCCTTTCTGCTGCAATGACATACCCTGAATGGCATACGTACAATCACAGGCTCATTTAGGTTGGAAAAGGTTACCCTTAGATCATCGAGTCCAACTGCAAACCTAATACTGCCAAGTCCAACACTAAATCACATCCCTAAACATCTATAAAACATCTATACATCTTTTAAATACCTCCAGGGACAGTGATTCAGACACTTCCGTGAGCAGCCTATTCTGACACATGACAACAATTGTAGTGAAGAATTTTTCTGTAATATCCAGTCTAAACCTCCCATGGTGCAACTTGAGGCCATTCCCTTTTGTTCTATCACTTCTTACTGGGAAGAAGAGACCAAAACCAATCTCACTACAACCTCCTTTGAGGTAGCCGTAAAAGGTTAATAAAGTCTCTGTTCAGCCTCTTCTTCTACAGACTAAATAATCCCATCTCCCTCAGTCTCTCCTCATAAGACTTGTATTCCAGACCCTTTACCAGCTCCATTGCTCTTCTCTGCGCACTTATATATGTATGTATCTTGTGGTAACAGAGAGTCAGGTTATATGTAGGATGTGGGAATAAATAATAAAACCTGTTGGTTCCAGATGGCATCGTGAAAGCATAGGTGAAGTCTGACCATGGCCCAGGTGAGAGAGTTGCTCAGTGCTGGCAGAAGGCCTCAATTTTGCAGCTGTGAAAAGCCAAACTCAATAATCACTGACAATTTGATTATTAAGCAGGTATTATTTATTGTGTGGTGCTGGGTACACAGGGGACCGCTCCACTTAATGTGTGTGTAATTATTGAGGCTGGTTACATGATTTTTATACTGGTTAAATATACATATTTATATAGATTCCAGGAAACATATTACATATTCAGTGTTTTTCCTGGAATAAGTGTGTCTATTTTAATCAATTCTTGACATTTATTTACATCCTCCCCTTGGCCCATGCACTCTGTCCTTTGCAGGTCTACCTCAGAGGCCTCTGGAGGAAGGCCATAGGTCTTCCTCACAGTTGAACTTTTCAAGTGCCCTTCTTACACACACTCTTAAGACTACTAGAGCTCTTCTTCAAGGTTGTGTCTGGTCCTAGTCCCTGTTATCTGGCTTAGATACAGTCACATTCTTTTCACATTCTTTCTAACTGCAACCTTGCTACAAATCCTTACTTAAGCACAACTATCCAGGCACAGGCCAGCTAAAAGTTATTATTCAAGCTAATCCTACATTTCAGTTCTAAAATCACAAAATCTATACAGAATATTCAAATATATAATAGGTTACCAACTTCTAACAAATCGAGGACCAAGTGCATGTTCCTCCACCTGGGTAGTGGCAATCCCTGGTTGCAGTACAGAATGGAGGATGATGTGATTGAGAGCTGCCTGCAAAGAAGGGCTTCAGAGTGCTGGTTAATGAGAAGATTGACATGAGCTGGCAATGTGCACTGGCAGCCCAGAAGGCAAATCGTGTCCTGGGCTGCATCAAAAGAAGTGTGGCTGAGTAGGGGTGTTTCTGCCCCTCTGTTCTACTAATGTGAGACTCCACCAGTCCAGTTCTGGAATCCTCAACATGAGAATGAAATGGAGCTGTTGGAATGGGTCCAGAGGAGGCTATAAAGATGATCATAAGGCTGGAGCACCTACAATACCAGGACAGGCTGAGAGAGTTGGTCAGCCTGGAGGACAAGTCTCTAAGGAGATGTTGTAGTGACCTTCCAGTACCTGAGGGGGGCCCACGAGAAAGCTGGAGAGCGATTGTTTACAATGGCTTGTGGTGATAGGACGAGGGGGAGTGGCTTTAAATTGGAGAAAAGCAGATTTGGACTAGACATAAGGAGGAAATTCTTGGCGATGAGAGTGGTGAGGCACTGGCACAGGTTGCCCAGGGAAGCTGTGGCTGCCCCATCCCTGCAGGTGTTCAAGGCCAGGCTGGATGGGCCCTTGGACAGCCTGGTCTGGTGGAAGGTGTCCCGGGTGGGTGGAACGAGGTGATTGTTTAGAGCCCACTCCGACCCCAACCACCGCCCTACACCGCCACTTTCTTGCTCCGCCCCCCGCGGGGCTCGCCCCTCCCGCCGCCGCGCGCGCAGGCGGAGCGCGGTCGCTGCCGTTTGTCCCGCGCGGCGCCGTTGCCAGGCGGTCCCGGGGCGGGGGCGGCCGCGGGTCGGGGGAAGGCGCCGCCCGGCAGGTGAGCGGGGAAGGGGCGTGCGAGCGGGGCCCTGCGCTGCTGTGGCAGCATAGAATAATAGAATCGTAGAATGGTTGGGGTTGGAAGGCACCTTAAAGATTATCTAGTTCCAACCTCCTGCCACAGGCAGGACACCTCCCACCAGACCAGGCTGCCCAAGGGCCCATCCAACCTGGCCTTGAACACCTGCAGGGATGGAGCAGCCACAGCTTCCCTGGGCAACCTGTGCCAGTGCCTCACCACTCTAATGGTGAAGACATTTCTCCTTATGTCTAGTGTCAATCTGCCCCTCTCCAATTTAAATACATTTGCCCTTGTCCTTCCACTAAAAGCCTTTATAAAAAGGCCTTCCTCTGCTTTCTTGTAGCCCCTTCAGGTACTGGAAGGTCGCTGTAAGTTCTCCTTAGAGCCTTCTCTTTTTTGGCTGGAGAACCCCAACTCTCTCAGCCTGTCCTTGTACTGTAGGTGCTCCAGCCCTCTGATCATCTTTGTAGTCTCCTCTGGTCCCATTCCAACAGCTTCATATCCTCATTATGTTGAGGATTCCAGAACTGGACTCAATACGCCAGATGAGGTCTCACAAGAGACAAATAGAGGGGCAGAATCCCCTCCTTTGTATGATATAGTCAGCACACGCAACCCCAGATGGTTTACTGTCAAACTGAAACCTAGGTTTCCTTCTTTGTGGGCACCAGAGGCAGGTCCCCTTGTGTGACCTGGGAAACAGTGCGAACAGCCTGATTTCCCTCTTCCTGATCGTGCTGCAAAAATGGCTCTGGCCAAACGATCAGCAATGGCCAACAGCCAGTGCCTTAGAAAGAATTTTTTTTCCTAATATCCAGGCTAGACCTTCCCTGGTGCAACTTGAGGCCATTCCATCTCATTGTATCACTTGTTACTTGGGAGAAGAGGCCAGCATCCACCTCACTACAAACTCCTTTCAGGCAGTTGTAGAGGGTGATAAGGTCTCCCCTCAGTCTCCTCTTCAAACAAAACAACCCCATTTCCTTCAGTGTCCCCTCATAGAAACCCATGTCCAACAACCCGCTCTCAAGCCTTCAGGGGGTTGTGGCTTGGGGTCATCCAGTCTGGAGGTACGGCTGCATTCCATCATGTATTTTTAATCTATCAGTAAGACCAGTTGCTTTCAGAACCCGTGTAAATGTGGTGTGTCCATGATATCCAAAATAGCAGCGGTGGCTTATGTGGAGTTCTAGCATCATTTTGAACCTACCACCTTCCTCAGGTTCTTGTTCTACAGCAACTGGTGAAGAGGATGTCCCTGTTCACCACTTCTGTCACGTATGCCTGTACAGACCTTTTTGTCGTACTTTTGCTGATCAAAACATACAAAAGTGGGAAAATGTGATGATACAATGTCATTATTGCAAAAAATAGGAGAGGAATCTGCAGTATTACTGGAATCAGTTTTACTTATATATATGTGTGTAGTAGTGCTGAACTTGAAGAAGTGAATCTTCCCTTCTTTGTAAAAGTTAATTTACTAAACCCTTTCAGGATGAGCTACAACAGGCAGTTTTCTGCTCACACAACAAGACAGCAAGCAGATGAATACTCAGCTGATTTTGAGAGTGATGAAGATGGCATATTAAATGGTAAGACAATTCAGTATTTTTCTTTGTGTTCTTCCCTTTCTTAACTCATTACTAGATCACAGAAAACCTTTGTAAGTCGATATGATTTAATGTTCCAAGATTTCATATTGTAACAACTTCTGAATTTCTCAGTCCTTGTCTTCCAAGTCAGGAGCAGAATTACCAGTGAAACCAGTGGTGGTGACAGCCAGACACAGTCCATGCTGTTTCCTAGAATTGTGATACCCAGTTTTACTTCTTAGCCATATTTTTTTACCATATACCTGGATAAGATGGTAGTGCACAGTACTTTGAGTGAAACTGGACATGGGCAGAGAGAAAGCCATATTCTTGTCCGATTGTTTTCCCAGGCAGAACAATCAGCAAATAAGGGCTTTGGGACATGCTGCAGAGCGTGCTTGCATATCAGTGTACACAAAGCACTAACAGGTTTAATCTGATGTTTTTTCTTCAGCTAGGATGCATTTGGTGTTGGGAATGTTTATGTTTATTCTAATAAGATTGGCCAAATGGCTCTTCTTCCTCCTGATATTATGCTACATGCTAAGGGAAATATGACTCTTAAATATCATAATGTATTTTTAAAAGGACTTCCTTTGTGTCCTGTTTTTCGTTCAGATCTAAAACATGTTTCAAAAGTTTGTGGGATGATTTGATTTCTTTTTGCTGACAAGATTTATAAAAAAACTCCACCTGCATTAAATATATTGCTCAACTATCACAACAGTTTTTTTTGTTGTGTTCCTCAAGCATTTGAAATCTAAAATAAAGTAAATTAGAAATAACAGGCTACAGAGGGGTAAAAAGATATTTTTGTTAAGTATTGGAATTGGAGCAGATATCTCCTTTGAGTATATTCTAGTAAATTTCACATGGGACAGAAGTGAAGAGAATAGAAGTGGAGGATGTATTCTGGTAAACAAATGTTCTTAACTTTGCTATTGTTGACTTGCCTTCACTTCTAATGGCACTGGAGACATAGATTTTTTAGAAAAGATTTAAATTACCTGACAGATATGTATTAACCAGTGAAAATTTGAAGTATTGTCTTTGAATTGGGTCCATGGAAACAGATGACAGGAAAGGAAGTAGGATAAGGTTGTAGTTTGGTGGCTTTGCAGAGATCAGAGCTGCAGAAAGAGAAATGCTTGGAGACTATGTCAGGAAACTGTTATATGAAAAATACCTTTAAATTAGAGAAGATACAGTTTCTGTGCCCCATTTTTTTCACTTGTCTCAAATGGAAGTTGATAATGTGCTATTTTCAGGGACTGGGGAAGAACTTAATGAATGCAATTCAAATGCTGAAAACACTAAGAAATCGGTTGTTGAGAGTCCTTTCTCAGATGATGATGCTTCACAAAAAACACAAGATTTGGACAATGAAGCTGCTGATGATTTGACTTCATCCTTTCACGAAAGGAAACTTCAGCAAATACTGCTTTCAGAAAGCGAAAATGTACAGGAAGACAGAAAAGATGGTGAAGAAGAATGTTTAGAAAATCAAAATGAGGATGATGACACGAAAAATAATGAAGAGGGTTCATCTGCCGAAGAAGTACTGTGTGATAATTGTGAAAGTGACCATTGTAACAACTTGCCTGTGTCTGAACCAAAGGAAAAAAGCGAGGAAAACAAACCAATACCAAAACCACGGGTTCACAAAACAAGAAATACTTCAGAATCAGGTGAAAATAATGTTGTTGCTACTACTTACTTAGCTAAATGACAGTATCTTAAAGTGTTGTAGTTTTGGTTATTTTCTGTGTTAAGTATCTACTGCTTTGGCTTGCAGCAGAATATTCAGTATTCTTCTGAAAAGACAAAACCTCCAGCTTCCGGGGGTAAACTGCGTGGACCAAGTAGCAAGAGGTTCCCATTTACCTTTTCCCTTCAGGAGATTAAAAAAAATGTTGTTTGTATGCATAAAGTCCAGCTGTCTATCAGTGCATGTCCATGGAATACGTGGGAGGGCTACAGAGTTGCCTGCTCTGTATGTGCATAGCACAGGAACTGTATACACACAGCATCCGCAGCATCCCTGCACCCTTAAACAGGCATCTCTCCTTTATGGCCAGTGAAGTTGGACCACAATGTTAACAAATATTATGCTGAAGTAATGTGGAGACATCATGATGCTGTGATGTAATAGAATGTCAGAAAATGAACTATGCCAAAACATGGAACAGTCTGCCCAGGGAGGGGGTTGATTCACCTTCCCTGGAGGTGTTTAAGGCACAGGTGGATGAGGTGCCGAGGGACATGGTTTAGTGTTTGATAGGAATGGTTGGACTCGATGATCCAGTGGGTCTCTTCCAACCTGGTTGTTCTATGATTCTGTGATTTATGAGTGGTAGATTTCTCATCATTACAAAGTTCAAACTTTGAATGATTTCTTACTTTGAAGATACTGAGCCACTCTGGATGTATAGTCAAACACAAAAAAGAATTTTAATGTTTCATTATAAGAAAAACTAATTCAATTTTAATATACAAAGCAAAACTTGGAATTCTGCTAATTGACTCTGTGTGACTCTTCTGCAAATTTAAAATGTCAAAAGACTTAATATTTTTTTATCTGTTTTCTAATATGAGAAGTTTTTGCCCTGTTTGATGTCAAGAGAAATTTATGGCTGGCCAGTACCTGTGATGGAAGATAACTTTGAAATTGGTGGAGCATGATTAGTACTATCTGCTCCTTTTTTTTTCTCTCCACATGATGGCACCAAAGTACTGGAATGTGCAGGTGGACACTCCAGATGCCTCCCTTTTACCTAGCTGGTATGCCTGTGTAGTATTAGACTGACAGAAAAAAGAGTTGACTCACTCCTTTTCTTCACATGATGTTAATTAGTATAGTGATACTAACACATTGTCTTCAGTAATCCGGCATTGTAAACTCTCTTCTATTAGATAAGTAGAACCCTGTCTAACAGAGGAGATGACTGCAAAGATTAATCAGATTTTCAGTTCCTTTGATTTTTCATGTGATTTACTGCATGGAAAAACTCTCTGTGCACTTGTAGGAATATTGATGGTCCTGTGGGGGCCACTCGAGGAATGGAGAGGAAGAGATTAAAAGTTTGAGAAATCAGTTTTTGTACTTGGACTTATGTCATGTGTATGCATCATTGTCTAAGCATCTTTGAGACTTAAAACAAATAATTTTAATGTTATTTCCTTTTATGCAATCAATATGACCAGGGTAAATCTTTCACTTCATCCTGCACATTTTTTACAAAGCTGAATACAAACTAAGTAGCACTTTTCTGGGGGTTTTTTGGATTTGTGAATCCTTAACAGTTCTTAAGGGATGTGCAACCCTTTAAGAAATATCAGATCTGTGAGCTTTTAAGAAGTATGTTAGTCCCATTTTTCAGACTTGTTACAGAAAAATCAGTAGACCTTAGGTTGAAAAGTATTGGAATAAGTTATTAGATACCTTTTTTTAATTTACTAACATGCTGGGAGATAATTTGCTGTGTACAGTACTGTAACAGGTAGGTAACATAAACTATCAGATGCAACAAGAAGAATGCTGACCCCGTGGCCTATGTAATGTTTACACGCTACAGCCTAAAGAGATGAAAGATAGGACTTGGCTTGAATTTAGTGTAGAAAGGCAAATAAAAATCAAAACCTGAGGCAACGTTCTGAGTAGTAAATAACAAATATGCTTAGAACTGTGCTCTTAGTCAGGAGTGGATGTGCTGTCAACATGGTCTTGTGCACTAGGTGGTGCAGCTTAATTACAGTTGTACAGTTTCTCATGCCTACAGTTTGTATAGAGTTGTACTATCTAGTAAGTGTAAAGTGAAAGTTTACATATCAACAGAGAATAGAAAATGGTTTATATAAATTCAGAATTCTCATCGTCTTGAACTTAGCTTCATCATTGTAGATGATCTGGGTTAATTTTCTTGGATTGTCATCATGGATATTCCTTTCTTCCGGTAACTTGGAGTTAATCTCTCATCCACAAGTTATTTCTTTAAGACTTCCATCAGCAAATTATGGAAGACTGCAATTTTGAATTTACTATGGCCTTTTTTGTTTTGCATCTGAATTTATATATTTAGATCTCTGCATTAATGGAAGTTCTGATCTGATAAAAATGTTGTTTAAGTAATATTAGTAAAAATGTTTCGCTAATGGCAGTTTCACTACTTAGCCATACATTTAGGTTGAGGTGATGTTTTGTTTAAATCTCTACTGCGAAATCTGTTGTTTTCTTGTGTGTCACATCCATGAAAAATACAATGAAAATAGTTTTTGTTACCCAAATTGTTGTACAGACTTCATTAGTAGTTTGCTAGATGTCAGAAGAACTGTTGCTATGCTTACAATGACCCTTGCTTTTCGTTTCTGCGCTAGAGCCACGTTTGGGTGTAAGATGGGAAACTTCACCTTTGTTACACCCGCACGTTCTGTAACACATTTACACTTCAGTTGCTACTTCAGTTTTGCATTTAAATAAAGTGCAAGTGAATAATCTTATTATTATTCCATAGAGTTTTCAGAAGGAAGTGCCCAGAAAATATATTACATTTTATCAAATTTAGTAATATGTTTTGTAAACAGGTGTTTTTAGTACAGAAATTAAACTCAGAAAAACCAAAATTCTTGTTGATGTGTCTTCTCAATCTTTCTTCTCCTGTTCTCTCAAGGTCAGAAGAAGATCAGCACCAGTGACTTGAAACTGGAGGACAATGGTAGAAAATCCTCTTCTGTGAAAGAAATAATGATGACCGCAGCATCTGAGAAAACAAGGAAATTAGAGAATTCAACAGATGACAGTTCAAATGAAACAGTGAGCATAGTGGAAGGGAAAATAATAACTGATAAAATACAGGAGATATCAGTGAACGATCATGCTGAGCATGGGGAGGCAAAGAACAATTCAAAGAAATATTTCATATGTGATTTTACCATTCTTTAGAACAATACCGTAGAAGCATTGTGAAAATTTCTGTGAAGTTGCTATTCATACCTTAAATATGTAGAACTCTGTAAAGCTTGAAACTTACCTCTAGCTTCTAGAGCTGAGACTTTTACAAATTCTGTATGGTTTTATGGCAGATACAGGGAATACCTTCTGCACAATAATTTAAACCAGATAAAGATATTGAAATGTACATTTTCCAATCTTAAGGAAATATCCTTATTGAAGTGAAAATGACAAATCTCTATTGTAAGGTTAGCTGAATTGGAATGAGCAGTGTATGTTGGCAGAAAATGGAATCCATGGTGTGACTGAATAAGATGCAAAGCACTTTATGTTTGATCATAAGAAAGAAAATATGCGTGTGTATGTATATACACACACACACAATTGTTAAAGCTAAGTATTAAAAACAGTTAAAGGACTGTTGATATAATAACAGGGGAACCCACTGCCCCTTCCTTTGTATTTCTAAAGTATAGACTGTGTTTTTACATAATATGAAGAAACATTTCTAGTTTCCACTTCAAAAAGATAAAAACATTCTGAAATTTTACCTATTTGTTTTGTTAGGGTTTTTTTTTATTATCTTACCCTATACTGTTAGAGTGATTCTATGTTAGAGTGATTTTCTTGCATATTTTTCTCACACCATAGAATCATAAAGTAGCTCGAGTTGGAAGGAATCCGTAAGGATTATCAAGCCCAACTCCTAGCATCCTTGTGAGCTTGTTAAAAATGTTTCATCCTGATCTACTTGTGTTAGATGAGAGACCCTGTAATTTTACTTTTGCTCTGTGTGTCTTAGAAACTAAGTGAAACAAAAGAGAGTGTCCTACAAAACCACAAAGCTTCTTTATCTGACAGGTAAGAGAAAACCACTATGTATGCCAGTCTGCATAGTGTTAGATGCATGTAAGTGCCCTCACAATGCTGCTTCACTTTCCTTTACTGTCAGCATTGTCTTCACTGCTGACAACCTCTGGCCATTGGAGGAAAACAATTTAGTCAACATAACATGTTATTATAATCCTTGTTCAGACTCTTAAGTCTATTGCCAGTATCTATGATGAATGTGTGCTACTGGATCCACCAGTGAATCCTGTTCATGATGTCTTTACAGGTCTTAAGCTGTTTTGTAGATGAAAGCGTAAGGAATTTGTAAACTTTCTTGGGTTGGATATGTTAAGTAGTGGATTGTCCTGGAAATAATAAAGCCTTCAAAGAAAATTATTGCTTTCCTGCTGTCCTTTTCCCCTTATCTTCAGCCAAGTCCAGATAAAAACAAATCACGGTAGATTTTGGTAAACACTGAAGTAAAAGGAAACTACTTGGTATCAGCTACAATAAAGGGAAAGGTCACTGATATGTTTATGTCTTGGTATTCTTATAGTTCTCTGTCTTCTGCACATTTAAAGAAAAAGACAAAAGATGTTCCATCAGCTAGAGCTGTTTCATCTCGGTATCTGGGAACATTAAAGGTGTTAGAGGATAAACATGAACAGAACAGTACACGATTTGATAAAGCAGATAGTTTACAAGCAGCTGTTTACCAGGTAGGTGTTAAGAATAAACAAAAATGAAAAAGACAACCAACAAATGAAACTGTGCCTGTAAAAGTCCTTCTGTAGGAGTCAACACTTCTTATTTTCTTGAGATCAATATTTCTGGGTATATTCCTTGCATACGCTTACAGGTGCAATAGTCCTTTTGTTCTGTTAGATATGACTTTTCCTCAAATTCTGAACTGAAAGGCTGACTGAGAGGGACATACTTTGTTTCATAATTTATTGTGTCAGGCACATATAATGTTTTCCTTTATTTCTAATTCTTCCTTAACGTAAGTATATATATATATATATATCCTAAAGTTTCTTTCCCTGATACATTCTATTAAGATGACATTCAGGAAAAGTGGAAAACTAGTCTTATTATTGTGTCCAGAAGGATGATTGATAATCTGTGCAGATTTTGTGTAGAATTTCATAACAATTAGTTTGTGAGTTCCAACAGATTTTTGCTATTAATCTGTGTGAGAAAAACTTTCATTAACAGATGGTATTTATATTGGTTTGTGGTTTTAATACTTGCTATGATTCTAGAACAAAATTTAGAACCTCAAACCCATTTTATATTGTCTCCACAATTTTTAAGGTTAAATAGGCTTCATTTAGGATATTTGAACCTCTAAGCAGCATAACAAATACATAGGTAAATCTTGAAAATTTAAACCTGATTCTGCAAATGTCTCAGAACACTTTATAGATGCCTGAAGTCTCACTCTTCGCAGTTGGATTTTATTCTCTTTAATTATAGATGTTTGCAAGAGAGACAATAAATGTAAGCAAGTGAGAAGAGTCTTTGTTCCATTCTTCTTCTTTTTTTAATGCTTACATTTTTAAGATTTTTTTAAAAACATGTTTAAGCTTTTCTTATTTTGTATCTGTGACTCTAGAACCTTAGACTTTTTTTGATCGCAATATTTGTGTGATCACAGCTTAGTCTTCTACATAGGATAGTTATTTAAGTAGCACATGGAAGAAGTGAGAGTAATTTTGGTGGTCATTCTATCAATACTGCTCTAGTAATATTTACTTGTTTTGTTAAAAACTTTTTTAGTTATACCTTAAAAAGACTTTACTAATATAAAAGTCTTCTAATGTTTTTTACAGAATTGGCTGGAAAAGAAAAGAGCTCTTCTACTGGAATTAAAGAGAATTGAAAAGGAGAAAGCTGAAAATCTGAGGAAAGATGCTGAAAAGGTTTGTAAGTGTTCTTGTTTAAAAAGAAGTTGACAAACTGTAATTCTTTGAAATATGCTTACCTGTGCTTTCTGACTAATTAGATCATTCTGCCATTCTAAGGTGTCTGTTTTCTCTGAAGAGCACAAGGTGAGTTGAAATAGTGAATGACATGTCCCACTTGTGTTTGTTGTAAAAATTGTGTGGCTGATGCTTCCCTATGCATTTAAATAGGGTATGCTATAAGTGTTCTAAGTGCTAAATTAATCTAAGTGCTTCTTAGATTAATTTTCAGGTTTGTTTACAAAGACCTTGGGTTGCTCAGCCCTTCAGGTGTTAAGTTTTAATTTGTCATCTGTTAGAAAATGAGTTTGCTCCCTATCTCAAGAGTTGCATATCTGTAGAGGACTGTATTTTGAATTAGTACCATTTAGATTTGGCTTTTAAATATTTAACAAGTTTCACTTCTAAGCATTTAACATGTATTTCATATTCTTCTATACATATTTTGCAGGAACAGTTTGTTTCATTCGATTAAGTTAAATTAAAAATGAACATAGGAAAAAATGCTCTATATAGTTCCAATTTAATTCTGAGTGTTGCTTGGAATGTTGTCTGCAAACCAGTTTCCATTTTCTTATTGTTCCATCTAATCCTGCCTTTGACAATGAGTTTTAAACGTACTATTTTAATTATAGTTTTACATTTAAGTGTATTTAAATGTAGACTGTTACTTTCAATCTAGAAAGAAGCTATTAAAAGAGAGGAATCGGTTGCATCTTTTGAAGCTTGGAAAAAACAGAAAAGAGTAGAAGCAAAGAAGTTAAGTGACAAAAAGAAGCTTGAGGAACTTAAGAAAAATGAAGCAGCAGAAGCGAGTGAAGAGAAAACAAAAGCAGCACAGAAGGTGGTGTGAATGTGTATCAGATACCGTTCAGGAGATTGTTGAGAATAATTTTGATTAATCTAGCAACAGGTGGAAAGTAACTAGATTCTAAAAAGTAGAAGTGGTTCATTTTTAAATTAAGTTCGTATTTTATTCTGTTCTATAGGTAGTATGTAATGTTTAAATTTGCACACAAACAGGCATTTTTCCATACTCCGACTCTATTAACTGAATGTAACATAAATACAGTGGCAATGAAGTATTGCTTACTAGGAAAAATTTATTCTTTTTAGTTATAATGATATCTGCTTCTGAATAATACTACAAATATTCAAAGATTGCAATGTGTAGAAATCATGAAAGATAATAATACAGAATAAGCAAATGCGGTATTGACAGAAAGGTGAGGGGTATGATTTCTAATGAATTTGTGGTTTTCTTTAGGCCTTTGAAAAATGGAAAGAAAGAAAAATTGAGTATTTAAGAGAGCAAAGAAGAAAGGAAAAAGAGTCTGAAAGAATCAAGAAGAAGAAAGAAAAGGAACTGGCTGCAGAGAGAAAGAGAGACAGTACATCAGCAATTGAAAAATGGTACTACTCCACTCGGTTTTGGAATATCATAGTTTCTCAAGTCTTTGCTTATAGATGCAATAGGTATTTTGTGAGTGCTTGATGTGCTTTCAAGTGGGAGGCAATGGCATTCTTAGAATCAGGATCTTCAGTCCCAATGGAGAACAAATATAACAATAAAAGCAAGCTGAACAACTTCTGTCAATTCAGTAACTTAAATGATTTACTCTCCGGAAGAGTACTGACTAAGCCCAGGCAGAGGTACTGCAAAAGAGAAGATTAATTGACTAGTATGTCTTATGTGGTTAGTCTCATGCTTTATTACTAAGCCATAGGAAGGAAGGTAAATCTTTGTCTTAAAGTTTTGTGGAATATGAAGTATGAGTGTAGATTTTGCATCTGGGAGACAGCAGCCCTTTATGTTCATACACAGTGGGGAGTGAAAAGCTGGAGTGCAACCCTGTAGAAAGGGATCTGGAGGCTCTAGCTGACAGCAAGTTGAACATGAGCCAACAGTGTGCCCTGGCAGACAGGAGGGCCAACCGTGTCCTGGGGTGCATCAAGCACAGCATTGGCAGGTGGTCCAGGCAGGGGATTGTCCTGCCCTACTCTGCCTTGGTGCAGCCCCACCTTGAGTACTGTCTGCAGTTTTGAGTGCCACAGTATTTAAAAGATATCAAGCTACAGGACATTGTCCAGAAGAGGGCTGCAAAGTTAGTTAAGGGTTTGGAGGGGAAGCCATATGAATGGCAGGAAGATGTGCCAGGGGAGGTTTAGGTTGCATATTAGAAAAAGATTCTTTCTTCACAGAGGGTGGTGGAGCACTGAAAGAGGCTTCTCAGGGAAGCAGTCACTGGCACCAAGATTGACAATGTTCAAGAAGCATTTGGACTACACCCTTAGACACATGGTGTGAATTTTGAGGCTGTCCTGTGCAGGAACAGGAGTTGAACTCAATGATCCTTATGTGTCCCTTCCAACTCAGAACATTCTATAATTTTATGATTCTATGATTCTAGATATATTCAGAAGCAAATGAAATGTCTGCTTTGTTAGTTTTACAAGCCAAGATTTTTCACAGACCATGTGCAACTTACCCACAGAAGTTTTTAGTCTAATTTTTTATATCATACCAAATAAAGGAGAAAGGAATACAGGACAGGAGATGTCATAAAAGATAGGACAATAGGTTCATTTAGGCCTTGGTGATATAGTATATAAAGATGGACTTTAAATCATAGAATCACCAGATTGGAAGAGACCCACTGGATCGTCGAGTGTAACCATTCCCACCAGTCTCTAAACCATGCCCCTCAGTACCTCATACACCCGTGCCTTAAACACCTCCACAGAAGGCAAACCAACCACCTCCCTGGGCAGCCTGTTCCAGTGCCTAATGACCCTTTCTGTGAAAAACTTTTTCCTTATGTTGAATCTGAACCTCCCTTGGTGGAGCTTGAGGCCATTCCCTCTTATCCTGTCCCCTGTCACTAGGGAGAAGAGGCCAGTTCCCTGCTCTCCACAACCTCCCTTCAGGTAGTTGTAGAGAGCAATGAGGTCTCCCCTCAGCCTCCTCCAGGCTAAACAACCCCAGCTCTCTCAGTCACTTCCCGTGTAGAGATTTTAAATATATTTTCTTTATCTTTTATTAAATATGTAAGATATCTCTTTTGACTCCATTTAATTTGTCACAAATGCAGCATTTAGTCCATTACATTACAATGTCTTGTTCTACCCTCTCACTTATACAGGAATGAAAAAAAGGAAGAATATATAAAACAGAAGAAAGCGGAAAAAGTCCTGGAGAGAAGGAAGCAAGAAATACAACAGGCAAAGATGAAAGAAAGAGATAAAAAGGCTGCAGAGGAATATGAAAGATGGCTGGTATTTTTTTTTTCGTTTTGCAAACCCCAAAATGATTAATACAATAATGAGTGTTAACACTTTTGTATTGTAATACTATTTTTTTTCATGCTATGGTGAGGTAGGACAGATGATGGCAGCATTACATAGCTAGTCCCCCAAAATTCTTGAGCGAAAATATAAAGCATGATAAAATATACATGGGAAATACATTCTTCCTACCTATTAGTCACAGAGTTTTGAATTTTATAGTTAGTCTTCATTTTTGACATTCCATGTCAAAAGCAATCATCTCTGAAGTGCCAACTCACCACAGCACAAAACCTGCAAAGTCAAACAGCATCACCAGCTGCAATAGTGAATGCATATACGTTCAAGGAAGCATTAAAAGTGGAGACTTGTATACCTTAAAATTGATAAAAGCACTTGTAATGAGAGTTGAGATTATTTCCATTTACTAGTAAGGATGGAACTCTGATGCTCCTAATTATATTTTTTCTACAACAGTGTACTTCAGTAACATGTTGATAGGAATGGTTGGACTCAATGATCCAGTAGGTCTCTTCCATCCTGGTTATTCTATGATTCTGTGATTTGTTAAGCAGTAAAGTAATCTAATCCCAACAATAAAACAATTTTTTTCATAGATAAAGACAAACTGGAAGAGAAATCGCTAATATTCTTAGCGTTAATTCTTTTATTAAAGATGTATGACTTGGTAGTTAAACATATCCTGTGAAAATATTCATCATACTGACTTTCAAAGTTTATTTTGTTTGAGAGTATTTCTTCCACAGTCTCTCTTCCTTGTGATTTCTGGCACGCATCCTGTACATTCAGTTTTTGTTGCCATATATAAGAATAGGACCTTGCAACTCAGCTGGTTTAAGGTCCTTACAGGGATTAATTTGTACTACCAATAGCTTAAAAAAATGTTTTCTGTAGTCTCAAGTGGGCTTTCTGTTTTTTGGGGGAGGGTGGAGTGTAGGGCAGGGATTGATGAGAACTCAGGCAGGCAGATGTACAGGTGGGGGACAGATTTTAAAAGGAGAATCATTCTTTACATGGCTAACTTGGAAATACACAGTTATGTAAAACTGCAAGAGCCTGCATGTTTTCCCTTCTCTCTGTTTTTCAAAACTTTTTAGTCTAAGGTTCAAGTCTTTTAAGATCTTATTTGACTTGGTGCCCCCTTGGAATACCTCTGATTACTGTAAAAATTGATAAGGAGTGTTTTCTCTGGTCCCATTGGTCCCATTGGTCCAGGTCAGTTTTGTCAAATGATTGATGTCCAGTCTTAGTCAATATTGATGTCTTGCTTAGTCAATATTGCTGATTGCCAAGGAAGGAAGCGCCATGCTTTGAGTAGTAGCTAACTCTCTGTCCCAATATGCTCTGCTAACTGAGACTACCCTTAATTAGTGTACTTGTGCCAAAGTATGAATGTTACATCTCATTGTACATTTTATCATCTGTATCCTTATCAATGACCTGGATGAAGGCATTGAGTGCACCCTTAGCAAGTTTGCAGATGACACTAAGCTGAGTGGAAGTGTGGATCTGCTGGAAGGTAGGGAGGCTCTGTAAAGGGATCTGAACAGTCTGGACTGCTGGGCTGAGACAAACGGCACGAGGTTCAACAAGGCCAAATGCTGGGTCCTGCAGTTGGGGCACATCAACCCTGTGCAGAGCTACGGAGTAGGTGAAAAGTGGCTGAAAGCTGCCTGGAGAAGAAGGACCTGGGAGTGCTGGTTGACAGCTGACTGAACATGAGCCAGCAGTGTGCCCATATAGCCAAGAAGGCCAACGGCATCTTGGCTTGTATCAGAAATGGTGTGACCAGCAGGTCCCAGGAGGTTATTCTGCCCCTGTACCCAGCACTGGTGTGACCATACCTCGAATACTGGGTTCAGTTCTGGACACCACAAGAAGCATGTTGAGGCTCTGGAGTGAGTTCAGAGAAGAGCAACGAAGCTGGTGAAGGGGCTGGAGAACAAGTCTTACGAGTAGCGGCTGTGATAACTGGTGTTGTTTAGCCTTGAGAAGAGGAGGCTGAGGGGAGACCTTATTGCTCTCTAAAACTACCTGAAAGGAGGTTTTAAAGAGGAAATTGCTGGCCTCTTCTCCCAAGTGACAGGGGATAGGACAAGGGGCAGTTTTTGTTTGAAGGGAAATAAAATAGGAATAATATAGTGGGAGGTATTTTAATAAGTTGTTATTAACATTTAATAGGAAAAAATATGTAAAATCATTCTCAGCTTTCCTGAAACAGATGTTGACCATAGTGGATGAGTAAAACAGACAGAGAAATCTCCCTGTAGTTGTTCTAAAATGTAAGAAGTTTCTGCTTTTATATTAATGGAAATTCTGTTACTTACACTTTTAGAGGTCACCGTGGGAATGTTTGAAAATCTAAGTGCATAGAGAAGATTACTTTTTAAGAATGAAAATAAATGCCTGAGAAAGGCTATTAACACTTGTAAAATACTAACATGAAAAGGATAATCTTGAGCTGAGATACTTCAGTATTGCTGAGGAAATTTAAGCTTCTGATTTTTTTGTTTCTTTCATAGTATTTGCCTGTTGCTACTCTGCAAGTACTCTGCAAGCCAATCTAGATGTGTTGCTTGATAAATGATAATTTTTTCTTGATAAATAATACCAGTGTCTGGCACTTGTTATTGACAGGCACCTGTTCTGAGGAGTGCATCGCAGAGAAGAATCATGTAGATAGCTTATAATAACAGATAATTTAGTTTCCATTATTTATAAGATAGTAGTCTTGATACCTCTTTTCTGCTGAGGAAAGCGGGTATCCTATATGTGTTATGTTCTCCATTTTATGTGGTAAATATTAACCTAGTATGAATTGGTGAGGAGAAAGGCTTCTCTCAAATAATTCTCAAAAAATCAACATACTCTGGTTAAATGCCCTAGAAGAATTTTGAATTTTGACCTTAAGATTGACTACGCTCAGCACCTATTTTTGGCATTGTAAAGCTGTAAAAAATCATCAGGAAATGATGTACCAGATGAGTGTCATGGATTTGTTATTTTTCTGGGTTAGAAACTGCTGACATGGGTTATTCATTGCATGTGGTTTAATAATTTTTTTATCTGAAAATCCTTACTATGTTGGAATTCTAATCTCCTTGCAACATATTAGAAATGAGACTGTTGTTACTCTTCTTAAATATTGTAAGTCTTCTGTACTATCCAAATTTCAATTATTATGTGACAGTCATGCTGCTAAAGAATGTGATCTTCCCAGAATTTTGTAAGTGAAGAATGTATTCATCTTACTGTGCTATTGAGTAGGAAACTTCCACGGAGAAATCAAGCCCTACAGTAGAATTGATGTAGTGTAAGACAAACTACACTTATTGATTTCATCTTTCTCTATTTCTGTTACTCTTCTTCTGTTAATGCAAATATCATCTTGTTTATTATTTTAGAAAAGATTTATATCAGTCGTGTCTCATGAGAATGTGGACTGTGGTTAGGACTAAAACATGAAAAGCTTCATGTGTATTGAAGGCAGGGTAGAAACCAGTAAGCTTTCATGTCAAATGTAGTTTTTCACAGACCAGCTGAAATAACTGAAGACCCTTCCCCTGGAACCGTAATTCATTTGTGCAAATTGCATCTTCAAACTCAAACATTCGAAACTGAGACATGGTTAAAAAAATTCAAAGCAACTTTCATTCCCTTTGTGGGTGTATGCTTTAATTTGGTTTGGGTTTTTCATGCATCAGTCTGTTGTGCAATGTGTATTCAGTAAAGAGTGTTTTATAAACATAAAATATGCACATTTCTTTATAACAGGTGATTTCCCAAAACCTGCCAATACTTCTACTATAAGTCTTACATTTAATAAGTTTTCTATTACCCATTGTGTTTTGCCTTTTAATGTATAATACAGATTCAGATTCTCAAATTTGTAGAATATGAATAAATTTTTGTAAAAACAAATTGGCTGGATATGTGCAAATTCTCCAAAACAAGAACATGAATCATATATGTGTTCTGTTACAGAGCACATTCTTCCCGAGCTCATCTGTACTGCTTGCCCATACTTTGTCATCTTTTTTTGAAAATATCGCTGATAATGCAGACTCCTTTCGCCTGAGGGTACTAACCAGTTGCCTTTAAGAATTTCTGAATAAAATATCTTGGACTTCTTCTAAAGACCCAAAGCCACTAATTGTGTTCATCTGAGGAAGATCTCTATGGAAGGACATGGAAGGCAAAGGTGTAGGATGACAGGGAAGAGGCAGAATCTTATAGTGCTACAGTTTTCTCAATTGCTGCATATAAACCAGAGTGGTACAGTATGTATGGAGAGATAATATTTCATATTAGACTAACTGTGATGAACTTTCGTTTCACTTGTTTTATCAAAGGGCATTATTTCTCCATGCTAACCTTACCCTGCTTTTAATCACCTTTACTAATAACAACATGAAGTAATTTGATTCTTGTTTAGCCAGACCAGACATTCCCAACTGAACTGGATCTTCAGATTTACACTAACAAAAACCAAAAGGGCACACATTAAAATCATGTTGATAGGGTTGATGCATTGTATGCCTTCTTAAATTTTTGTGCACAATGCTTGTATAGCTAGCATTAGTACAGTTTGACTACTGCATATGTGTAAAATGAGAAAATTTCCACCCAGGCTCCCTCTTTCTTACAGTGCTTCCAACCCTATGTACCAGCCTACTCACTTAGCCACGTTTACCTCACTATTTCTCTTCTCAGTTATAAATAACAGGCAAACACTGCTAATATCTTGGGAATTTGCAGGATATACAGCATACCTTAGAGGGACAGGATCATGAGTCATATGAGAGTGCCAGTTACATTATGGGTATCTTCAAGCAATACTTCCACTGCAATGCAGTTCATACGAGTGAAAATATGAAACTAGGTGCTTCTAAATAGTGACTGATAGGCTGCAGAAGAGGAAAGGACCAAGGTTGAATGATTAATGATGCTGAAGGGCCTTTTATCCACATGTCAGGTGTGCCACTGCTTAAGTTATGCCCCGTTCCATAATGTCAACTTTGATTCCCGCAAGAGAGAGAGGCTACTGTAAATCAGTAAATGATGCTCAAGCATGCACCACAAACCTGCAAATATGATACAAGAAAAATTTGCTCTTATAAAGAACTCTCCAATGTACTAAATTGCTAATGCAGACGCACCCTTAGATACTGATCTTCACAATGGTGAAATGAATCTTTGCAAAGAGGAATGCTTACATTATATAGAATAGAACAATATAAAAATTAAAAAATAATTATAAATAATTGCAAAGTCTCTTGACCATTAGTTAATCAGGCACAAAAAGAATATTGCATGTATTCTTGCTTATCCTTCATAATCCTAGTTGCCCATTGCTTTTTGAAACAATAGAAAATATCATCAGAACCTTGTAGTATCTCTAATAGAAGTTAGATAGATATTTGTTGATAATTAAGTTGTTTAATTTCCAGTTTGTTATGGTGCATGGCAAGTGTGATTTAATAAGTACAGAAAGTTATAAAGATGACTCAATGTTCTGATATAATAAGAATAGCATATTTAGCATTGTGTTTTAAGTATTATCTTCAAGAAAAGAAGTAATTAAGATGAGATTAATTATATACAAGACAAACATAATTTCTAATCCACTAGGCCTTTCCTTGGGCTTTTGTTTAGATAGTGCATAAAGCCACCCCATCCTGACACCAAATGTGCAGCTTCTTGTGATGTGTTGTGCAGTGTGTATTATGCAATCTGTGTGACTGAATCCCTGAAAGGGATGTGTTAAACTCCAAAAGGCAGATCTCTGTTTCATGTTAAATTTTCATTTTACACAAGAAATGTATAGCAAAGTAATTGTATCTTTTCTGTTAGAAGAGTTGGTTTAGGGAGGGTTTGGTCTGGGGTCTTTTTGTTTGGGTGGGTTTTTATTTTTTTTTAATACATCTTTTTATTCTCAGGAAAAGAAATTAAAGAAAGAGCAGCTTGAGAAGAACCAAAAGAAGTTGCAGGCTGTCTGTGGGAGTGAACCACCTTCTCCTTGGAGTCCACCTGGCAAAGTTACATATTGAAGGAATTACTGAGCAATCTGTTGCCTTCTATGAGAAAAGATGATCTGCAAAGTTCTGAGAAATGATAGCCATTATTTCAATAACAGCCGATTTCTTCTGAATCCATTATAAGTGTTGCATCCTTTCCTTTTCGGTTTGTTTTCTCTTTGGAGTTTAAATAGATCGCTTGTCTCTCTCCATTGCTTTAGAAAATGTACTAATTTTTGTAATTCCACATTTAACTGCGTTTTTCTAAATGTAGTGTTTCTTCATTCCTTTTTGGTAAAAGTGTATATTCAGTATAGATAAGGCTGTACTCTAGGATTTTTTTCACCCAAGAAGAAGAAGAATGGTAATTTTTACATTGGTCGACTGGGGAGTTAAGTCTCAAAGAAATGATTTGTGAAGGAGTGGGTGGTGATGGGCAAGGAGATGCTTGGTCTCTTATGGTGATAGAGGGCAAAGGCTAAGTGGTACAGTAGAGGGGTGTCATTTTCATATATGAAGAGACAATCTACAGAGAACATAATGCAATTCTTAAGTTAGTTTATGAAATGCAAAAATATCTTTAAAATTAAAACTTCAAGCAGAAGCAGGGTTTTGTGAGGCAAAACAAAGTCAGCTGTGTAGTGGTACAAAAGAACTAAAGTAGAATCCAAATAATGGAAAGTGACCCAGGACTAAGACTGTAGCTGATAGTTACATTTCAGGTCTTTGTACGCATTTGGTTTCCTGCTTCCTAAAGGAAACAGCAGTTTTAGAGGCATGCTTTACAGTTCACACAAAGTCATGCATAGAAACTGCAAGGGAAGAGCAGTGGTACTCTCACCAGGCAACCTTAGATGCTGAAAAATTGAAAGGCTTCTGTGGTTGTTCTTACATGATCAAATAAATCCTTCCGAAGTACATTTTCATCATTGCTAATGAGGTAGTTGCTGTAGTAAATTATAAAAATTTCTTCTGGGTTTTCTGTGGCTATTTGCCTTACTAGTTTGGAAGCAATGGCACGTCTATGTATCTTTAGAGATCCTCAAATCTCTTGCCTTCTGTCTAAATTCAAGCTGTTATATATATTTGTATTTTCTTACTTGAATTTTAATACACACTGCACATCAGATTTACTCCTCAAGTGTGTATTCTTAAAAACAAAATCAAAATCAACATCACCAACCAAGTAAAAACCCCCTAGTCTTTAAATTATAGATATATTTTCTCAAATAAGAATCTTGCTCCTCTTTAGACTGACAGCCTCCTTGGAAAATCAAAGGAGCATTTGAAAAGCAGACTTGCTTTTTTCACTTGAGTCGTGTGCTGTTCATAAATCACTGAGACACTCATTAATTCTGTTTTTCATGTACCATGGGGGCATATCCTCAGAAAGAAAAAAAACACAAGACTGGGAACCAGCAGAATTTCTTTAGTTTCCTGATGTTTCTTGCTTGTTTTTTCAAGTGTTTTTTTGTTTAGTGAGTGCTACTGAGGATTTAGAGGCATTTGTTTTAGTTATAGCTATCTCTATTGCCAGAATGCTGTACAAGTGAAATTTATCACTGTTATGTATGTATAAGTGAAATCAAAGGGTTATCTGTTCTATTTCATTGTTTAATATGGTCCTGTTCCATATTAGTAGCATGGACTCCAGTTCTGTGAATTCCTAATTCAGACCTTTTGCAAAGTTTATGACAGGCAGAAGCAGGTGCCAGAAAGCAAAAACTTAAAATACATTTCTTAGAATTCATAAGTGAGGGTACCGTTATCATTATTAATCTGACTTCAAGTGTAGAGGAAGGCTTGTAGGATATACAGTGTTTCTGTGGCATATGATCTGTTGATAGAGTCAAGAATTATTTGCTAATCTTGAGAATAACGATAAGGTTTCATCAGTGTTTTTGCTGGATTTCTGTACAGCCAAATATCTCACAGAGCAGATTTGATCTAGTGTGAGGAGCAGTTACAAATTTTATGTGGATTCTTTGAGATAATGAAGTATCTGTGTTGTAGAATAATGTCTGAGTATATTGCATGGTATTTTACACTGCATGTCTCAACTTACAATTGCCTTGCAGGAATTTTTTTCATGGTAAACCTGTTGTATATTGGGATTTTTTGAAGGTCTCTGCTTGTCCTGTTTCTTGCTTCTGGTTCTTCCTTGAAAGACAGTTGTACTGGACCTGGGTTTTATTCTTTGATTTGTTTATAGCCTTTTATCACTGGGCTGCTCACCCAGAAACATTGTGCTGGAAAAGTTTTTGTTCCAGAAAAGGGTTTACAGACAAGCAAGGGACTTCTATGACACCCGTCCTTTGATCATGTGCAGTCTGCAGGTAATGCATACTTGATGTCATTCAGTGGACCTTAATGACAACAGTGACATTTTTGCCCCTTCTATGAGACACAGGTCGTGCAAAGAGTCATCACCCAAATGCTGAAATTTCAGATAGGGCTGGTTCACGCCAGGCTCATTGTTTTTAATGTGGGTGGAGGAACACCTTGATCAAGAAGGGAAGGGAGCATGAGATAGGCTGTGGAGTGCCGGCTGGAGCTTTCAGAAGCATCCTGAGGCCTGCAGTCTGCTTTTGCAGAGCATCTGTAGTCTGTCTGTGTTCCCAGGCCATTGGTGCATTTTCTAGGCTGCATTCATAGTCATAGCATCATAGAATCACCAGGTTGGGAGAGACACACCAGATCATCAAGTCCAACCATTCCCACCAATCTCTAGTCGTACCCATGCTGAGCTTCCATCTTTGCAGCATTGCAGTACAGAAGCTCACAGATAGGGGATCCAGGATATTAGTTTTTTTCAGAGAGATCCAGCAAATTCAGATTGTGACCTGGCTTAAGACAGGCTCTAACACAGATAACTGCAGACAAGTGAATGCAGAGCTTACATAAACGCTGGGTCTGGTTCTGACCGTTCCCTCATGGCAAGTCAGGCATTTCTTCCAGCAGTAGTGGTATCACAATGACAGTATTAGCTTCCAAAGCAAAAGCAGAATCCACTGCCCACAGAAACTTTCAGGAAGTTGAGAGGAGCAACTATTCAAGAGGTTGAGTAAAATTGCACATATCAGGAGGAGAGAAGTAGCAGAATTAGAGTACAGATATAGTGCAACAGAGCTGCCAATGAAAAATAAATGCACCAAAGTTTTATGGAGAAAAATAATGGAACTAAGTCAAGCATTTAGACTGGAGCAGTGATGTACATCATCTGTCTTCTAGGCTTCCAGCACTTGGAGCCTTGAATTCAGGTTTCATGTGTCAAGAAATTATAGCTGTAATATCATGGGAAAATTAAATATGTAGCAGACAGCAGAGTTTGCTGCACAGCTGTCATGATCAGATCAGGAGAGTCTGAGGCAAAGGGTGTAGCCTGTGTGAAACAAACGATCCAGATCATTATTTTTGCAGTGCCCAGCCAGAGCAAGTAAGGCAAGTCATTGTACAGACAAGCTTAGAGTTAAGGGATGCAAATTAAAAGGACGACAGAAGTAGTGGCAGAGCTAGAAAAGGGTTTGTCATGTGCTTGTACCTGAAGTGGGTGCTGCATTCTTTATGTCAGATGATTGGATAGAAAATTTTTGACAGAAGATTGAAGTGAGAAGATCTTGGTGACATTTTCAGGGGAGTGATAATATATAAACTCAAAACTTTTCAAGGATAAAGAGATGCTGAAGATCCACAGACACGGAAAAACAGTTGCTACAATGGTGTGTTTAACTTTTATTGTAAAATTTTGGGAGCTTTGTCCAATTTTATATTGTAAAAGCTTGGATATGTAACAGCATGAGGGAAATGTAGAAAAAATAGAGTGGAGAAATATGAACATTATGTACGTTAATTTTTAAAATGTTTGTCTTTCTGTGAATTCTGTTTATTTATTGGTGACAGAGGAGAAGTATTTTGGTATTTAATAAAGTATATTTTAGTATAACGTTTTCAATATTTTCATCCAATCCCAGGATACAGATTTTTATTTAAAGCTTTAATGCATGAATATGAACTAGATGTTGTCCCTAAGCACAAGCTATTCATTCATCGTTGTTAATATGTCACACAGAACTGTATCCCACTGGAATCAGAGCTTCTGGCACTACAGTTCTTCAGCTCTCTGACACTCAGGTTTGCTTGCTGCCCCACCAATGCAAATGAACATGGAGGCTTCCAAGTAATGACCTGGAAGATGATCACTCTCTCTTATATTTTCCCACAGTATTCTATTCAAGCATTAGATTGTTGCACTAAAGGGCAGGTTGATGACCCAATTAAACAAACTTTAATAAATTATGTGCTACATACAGACCTGCCAAAAACTGAAGCCCTGGTCCACCAAGTGCTGTTTAACCACAATGTAGGCACATGACAAAATGCCTCACCCATCTTTCTCATGAACTATCTCCTTCTGCAGAGGGTAATACATATAAATAAACCAAATGAGACAATAGGATTACATTAAGGATAAATAATTTTCTGTCCCAATTCTGTCGTTCTGGATAAGAAAGATTGTGTGCTGTTCTCTACTATATCTTTTTTCATATTTACAAAATATAAAGCCATAATAACACCTTACCTGACGTGTATATCATGGACTGCTACATTTCTCATGGTTCATTTTGTGTTAAACTGAGTCACTAGAGTCTCACCAATAGGGATGAACTAGTTTGGGTTGTGAATGCTAATGGTAGTGTTGGCTGCAAGTCAAGAGCTGTATCTTTCTTGCACTGGGGAACCCAAAATGGAGCACGTTGCTCCAGGTGCACTATCACACCCAGATACAGTTTCACACGTGCCAAATAAAATGGAACAATCCCTTCCATCAACCTACTGAACACACTTTTGCTAATACAGCCTGCAATGCCCTTGTCATTCTTTGCTCTAAGAGCCTATGGCTGACTTAAGTTCTGCTTCTTATCCTCTGGTACCCCTAGGTCCTTTCCCACAAAGTTGATTTCTATTCTTTTTCTGCTCAGCCCGTACTGTCACATAGGGTTATTTCACCCTAGATGCAGAATTTACTTTGCCTTTGTTGGACTACGTAGTTCCCATTAGTCCACTTCTCCAGCTTCCTCAGAATCACCCTGCTTGATTCCATGGACTTAGCTGTGTCCACTTAGCTGAAGTGCTTCCTGGAGGACTGACCTCATCATTAAAAAAAAAAATGCATATGGGTAAAATGGCATCAAGTGACTCAGCCTTTTCCATGCCCTATGTCACTAACTTACCCACCCTCTACAGCAACAGGACCATGTTTTTCTGTCACTGTCAATATAAACACAGAAGCCCCTCTTGTTGCCCTACAAATCCCATATGAGTTTTACCACCTGCTGAGCTTTGGCTTTACTAAATCATTTCATGCACACTCAAGTAATGTCTTGATATTCCTCCTGGGTGGTAAGTACTCTGCATCACCCATGTGCTTGCTAAGTGTCTGAACTGAAGCAGGAGAGCCCTGTTCATGCAGACCACACTTGCTTGGCTACCCACATGTTAGAATGGGCTGTTGTGCTCTGATGAGGATGTTCTTGAAGGCTAACCAACTCTCCCGAGTTCCTTTGCTCTCCAGGGCAGTCTCCTATGACATCCTGCTAAACAGATACCTGAACAAGCTGCCACCTTCTCTCCTGAAGGCCATGGTTGTGGTTCTACTATTTATCTTGCTTGCTTCTTACAGGACTGAGAGCTTCAAAACCTCAGCATCATGGTAGCCAAGTGGATATCAGCTTTTACAACTGAGATTAGTTAATCCCTGTAGCCATGTGACAACAAAGCTCAAGTTCCAAGCACCTCTCAGGCTGACACCATTTCCACCCTCAGATTTCTACTGAACCGTTGGTTTTTAAAGAACAGTTTCTAAAATTTTAATAACATTTACTGGTTAGATTTCGCCCTAATGAATAATAAAACAATTGCAAAACTCTTACCCCATTCTTTCAGCCTGGACCATGAAGAAGTCTGCTTATATTAGCAGATTGCATTCAGGCAGTTGAACTGTGTTTTCAGCATAGCACATCTAGAACAAAAGTGCTAATAAAAACTGGTGGTATTGCAAGAGATTTTTCTTTTTTGTTTCATAGTATTTAATTTATGAATAATCTTTTTCTGTGATGCTTTTATTTCTGGGATTCAGACTAGAGCTGTTGAAAGTTTTTTTCATCAATTTTTCATTTAAAGAAGCGAGAACTCCCATTATAGGTTAATAATTTTTTCACTAATAGAAATATAGAAAGAATATATATTCATTTTTGTGATTATAATCTGAGATGTCCTTAATACTAACAGATGATAGGAAAGCAACATTGTTTTCAAGCACCATTAGCTCTCAACTAGTGAAGTAGGATGTTATACCTTTTAACTGTTTCAGTGCATGAATGTAGCTTAGGTATTAATTGGAATACTCCGGTTCACTTACATTTTCCTTTGCACCTTTTAACATGATGTAATACACTGGGGACTCATTGCCATATGTTGCTTTCTAACAAAATAATTATGGAAAAACAACAACAGAAAGAAAACAAGTTGCCCTCAATCTATTTCATTTGAACTATCTGCAGAATCAAGGTGAACAAATGACATCTGGGGAAAAAACCTTTCTTCATCACTCTTAATTCTTATAGACTTCTTAGTGCTTTTAATATTGAAGAATAATGAGGATGTGCAGAGGTAATTTAGCACCTTATCTAACAAGCTAGTCATGCAGCTCTGCAGGTGGACAAGATAACTGCATACTGAAGGGCTTCTGGGGGCCTTGACTTTGCAAGGTCTGCTCCCTGCCACAGGCAGGATGCTATCCATTCTCCCCTCGCCAAAATAGAAATATCTTTTCACTGACAGTTGTAGGCAAAATACAAGCAGCAGCTAACTCAGCCAATAACTAACCACTGCAGGTAACTTTTTAAACTGCTCAGATTTGACTTTTTGCCTGAGTAGACCCTTGCTGACCCTTATTTATTGTTTATATTGTCTACCACTGAGGGGAAATGTTATACTTGATTGAAATGAGAGTGGGAGAGATTTATACTACAAAAGCTTGGGAAGTAAAATGAAGACATTCAGGCTTTTATTTAAACATTTTTGGCTGACACAGTGAAAGAGAGGATACCAGTGAGAAAATAAAAGCAATCAGTACTGTCGTTATTAGTTTATCATTTGTAGGTACATTAGTGGTTATGAACATAGTGCTGAATAAGGCACAAGCAAAACTGAAAGCCACGGAAGTCTCCCCATCCCTGAAAACATGTAATAGAGGTTTAGTCAAAAGCATGAGGAGAATGAAGATGATCATAGGAGGGCAGTAGCAGTTCAGAACAGCAGCTGTGATACAATTCTATCAGCAGCTCCTGGCAGTTTGATTTCACAGTACACCAACTACCGTCCTTGCTTGCTATCTTGCCTTCAGCAGATAAAGCCAATGTGCTCATTTTCCCCTTGACTCTTCTACTGACTATGTTGTCAAGCAGTGTCTGGTTTCCTTTCTTGTAAAGTAGCAAATATCCTGTCCTGCTTAGGATACCAAGTAATTCTGTCCATTCTTGCTGTTATACGGCACCTCCAAAACAGATCAGTATACTCAAGGAGTGAATCTGCCATCAGTGTTGCTGTACAGTTTGAAGTATTATTATAGCATTAAACCAGCGTCAGCTTGATACTTATTTTCCCTTAAACAGATGGTAGTGCATCAAACTGTTATATTTCACTGCAGCAAAAATGACATTCAGCCTAAAGTTGTTATTCCTCATGTGAATCAATAAAACCTAGGAACACTGCATTAGAGAAATGCTCTTTGCAAACAGCTATGCATTTGTAACATATCCAAAGCAAGGGCACAAGATAATAACCCCTAATTTTCAAAGACAAACAGGTTTTTGGCTTAGCGAGCATCACTAGAAAGAGAGGTTATGTAAAAATAATATCAGAGGTGGAAACAACAGGATTAATAGATCAAGGATCAATGTAGCAAGTGCACATTAAGTGTTTCATAAAGCCTGTCATCTGATTTAGAAGCTTTACACTATTTTATTAATGATTCACCTTTACTTTTTCTCACACAGATATTTCTTTTAAATAATCATGTGTAGTGGTTAAAACAGAGTGATTTTTATCTGTATATGAAAACCTTGCTGTCAGTCTATGAGCTACATGCAGAAGTAAAATTATAAAATAAGCATGGATGCAAAACATAAATTTTAAAAAAACCAAATATAACTGGGAATGCTGTACTACTTAAAATTACTGCCATAACAGAGGAAAATTAAGTCTGCCAGTTGGCAGCTTAGACTCAGAGCCTCTACATCAGATGCCACTAAACTTAGCTTCCAGCTACCATTTTCTGCACACCTTTGGCATCACGTTTGTACAAAGGTGTCCCAAGGGGCCATGCCATGGAGCTGCAATGACATCATGAGCTCATGCACTCTCTCTCCACTGGTGGTGTTAAACAGAGCAAGAAAGAGACCAGCCAGTGGGGTTTTGTACAGGCTCCATTCTTCATTTTAGGATGAATGTCTCCTTTCTGATCTGCCAAAGTTTGGGAAAATGCTTCTGAATAAGCTTGTGCCAGAACAGGATTTACTGTAGGCAGGATGTATTATAGTCATGGCTGGCGAGGCTCTGTTTTCATCAATTTAAGCATCCATTCCTTTAAAAAATGGATAGTCTACTGCCACAGTAAAATACTCCATGGGAAATGAGTAAGACTTACTCATGTTCAGCAAAAACAAGACAGCCAAGAATTAGCACACACATCTTCAGTGCTCTTGTATGAGGCTTAGATGGCCTTTAAATGCTATTAAGAGTAAGGATAGTTGTTATGGCCACACTTAAAATCTTAGGAGCTCAAAGGCAGATCCATCCTGCCTTACACATCTTGAAATCTAGCTCTGTAAAACAAAACAAGCTACTTAGATGTTAAAAATCTGAGCTTCCCAGAGATTTCACTTGTGTTCATGTCCAGCCACGCTTGGAATAAATTAGGTCACTACCTGTTCATGGATGGTGTAACACATCTGATGCACAAGGTAATAATTGAAGAGATTCTCCCACTATCCCATGGGAACAGGTTAGAGTTTTTATTCCCCCAGAGGTCAGAAAACATGACTTTTTAATTCCCAGACCTGCATTGTCTCCTGCAGGTGTCATTGGGTTTTTTTTTTTCACAAAGTTTTAACTGTGCAAAGATCATCATAAAGCCTTCAGGTTCTTCCAGGTTACTGACACATTTACTGTGTCATTCCCTGTATCCATCACACATAGTCTTTGGTTGTTGAGAAGAATGGGAACTTGTCATTCAGATATTTATACTGTGAGATGTGGAAGAGCTACATAGAGGCAAAGTTCAACAGCCACCCCTGTGTGAAAGATGCTTTAAGATCCAAATTCTGGATTATGGCCCATTTCTAGGAGAAAATTCAGTGCCTGAACATTAGTGCTTAATGTGAGGCTAAGCCAAGGTGTCACCAACAGGATCATGTTCTGATAAGGCTCATACGATCAATTCAGGGGAATTTCCATGAAAAATGAGCACTGGAGACAAACCGTAAATGTGGCAAGTAGAGAAAACACAAAACCGTTAATGAGGCTGACTAGACAGAGATACTGAGACTTGAGGGGAAAGTCAAGAAGTGGAAGGTACCTGAAGATAACCAGAAGAAACTCTTGAAGAATATGACTGTGTGTTTGAGTAAAGTATGTATTAAAATGTTTTTGGGAAGCTGGCAACCATCTACAGACCAAGAGTTGTAGGCTGCATTTCCCCTCCACCTAAAGATATGAAAACATACTACCTTTTAAAGGTGGTGATTTGTGAAAACCACAAACACAATCCTCTACTGCACTCATTGCAGCATGGATATTAGGGTACCTCCTCTAACCAGCACTTGACCTGCCTTCAGAGCTGTGCACCCATCCTGAGCAAAAGTTCTAGCAAAATAAAAGTTACATTTTCACATTTTCTATAGAGGTTAAGTTCCAGATGAAGCAGAAACTTTTGCAGTTTGGGTTGCTGGATCCCCTGCTGTTGCCATGCCACCAGCCTTGCTCCTGCCTGCCTGCTGCCCCCCCATCACCCTGCTCACATCCATCCCTAGCACTTTCCTCTCTCCATTAGGCTACCAGCCTTTTGCCCCAGACACAAAATCACTGCACAGACTCACAAACTGCAAACTCTCTGCCTGCCAGGTAGCTGTAAAAGCATTCATTATACATTTATAACTACCCCCTGCTGCCTCACCAAGGCCATAGCTCACAGCTGCCAGTGCAGCGGGGCCTCAGGGACAAGGATGGAGCCAACGAGATGGCAGCAGGGAGAGGCAGCTCAGAGCCTGACAGAGACTGCTACAAGCAGAGAGGCTTTCTGCTGATAAGCATTGCTTTTGTTAAGTTACTTTTTTTCCTGATTTTCAACAGGAATGTTCAAGCATTTGTTGTGGCTGCTGACCCCAACAAAACCAGGGTTTTTTGTCTGGCTGCAAACTTGAATGCAGTTGAAAAAAAAACCCAAACCAAACCAACACACTATGTTATACTTCATTTCATTTCTGATGTGTTATTCAGGCTTTCAATTCCTCCTGGGAGCAAAACCCCTTGTAAATATGATTATGGTAAATATTTCACTTGTATTGCATCTGGTCCATTACACAAAACCATGCGTGACCAGAGACCCAGGCTGACAGGGCATTTGGGGTCGGCAACTTTCCCAGGCGACTGCTTGAACAGGACTAAGTGCTACTGGCGGCTGATGCTCAATCGACAAGGAACAAAGCACTTTGGGCAGCTCAGTAAACCCAAATCTTGCATTCAATTATGGATGGGGAATGTCTGTTTTGACTGAGACTCTGAAAATAGCTTAGTTTACTTCTTCTAGGAGGGAAAGCTTTGAAAATCTGTATTTCTGAATTAATTTTATTTTTTGTCTTTGTAGAACAACCTGGAATAAATCCTGCTGCCCTCCCTTGACTGTCCAAAGGATTTTCAGCTGAGCTTCACTTTGCCAGCTAATGAGGGAAGTTGCATTAAACGGCAGTAGCGAGGATAGGCCACAGAAGGTCCATTACCACCACCTCTCTGGAGAGCAGGCAGTGATACCACTCAGCTGTGCCTGTACTTGGGGTGCGGAGAATCACTTTTTGCCCTGAAGTTCTCCTTGTGCCAGTGTGGTCCCACACAGAACCCTTGCTCACTCATGTTCAGTACTTGGGCTTGAGAACTGTAATGTGCAAAGTAGTTAGTAGCAATGTTTTACTACTGGAGTGTTGATACGGGTGGACCTTGGAAACCTAAAGTGCCTTGAGCATGGCTGCACATTTATATTTGTTAACAACTCTATGTAGGGCAGCAGGAACTGCTTATTTTAATTCATTCATGCTTTATATTGATTCATTGGAAAAATAGATATTTCTGTATTCTTATGTCAAAGAAACTTGATGAAAACATTAGGGAAACCAGAGATTAGTCTGTGTTACTATACTGAAAATATTCTAGTTATATGCCAAAAAATTTGACTCTTGTGTCTAACAAAGTTGTGATATATTTAATCATCTTTTGTATTAACATGGCCTGTATAGTCTATTTGCCAAAATGCCAGCAATCACAAAGCTGTTTGAAACTGCTTCTCTGAGGCAGAGAGAGGTGGATGGGAGGAAAATGACAACAAAAGGCATCACCCAAGCCTATATGTGATTTACAGTGCAGCACTTGGAAAGTCTAAATCTGAATTCAGTGTAAGGCTGAGAAGTCCTGATGATAGCATCAGCATCACCCTGGTGAATCCATCTGACCAAGCTTATAGGTTCTCTGCCAGCTGCCTGGTTTCTGTGGGTCACTTTCATTCTGGCAACAGCACAAATTGAGAGATGGGTGAGGTTATGCAGACATGCTTTATAGGGTCACTTGCATTCAGCAGTAGCTGGAGGATGCAAATGAGGGACAAGAACCTCGGGGGTAGGATGTTCCTAGAAAGTATATTCAGGTGATGGGGAATAGCTGGGGCAGCTCCCTGAGCAGTATCCCTGCTGTGGAGCTAAGGAAGAACAGGAGATTTTCAGGGGTATATCCAGGAACAGTCTTATTTTGAGTTTCACTTTTCACGTTGGGAGTATTGTGGTGTGGATACTGATTACTCCTGACCTGATTTTTCCTGGACTACCTTTTTCTGGATTTTCCTTACTGGCCTGGGGTACAGGCATGTTGCCTGATGCAAGTGGTACAGGAGTCCCAGGAACAAAAAGAAATCTAGGTAGTTGATGTCCATCCAGGAAACATAGATGATGCCAGTGCTGCACACAGGGAATAAGAAATAGAGGCTGAGGGTCTATTGAGGAGTGATAGGCAGCATCAATGAAAAGGATGGAGTGGAAACTGCAAGTCCTTTATCTTATATCCCATTTATATTCTTTCCTATTAGACATTTCCATGAGCTTTAAGGCTGTATATTTGGCCAATGCAATTAGCATCAGCCTTGTATTACTGCATGCATTTCCCTGATGGGAAATGTATGTTTGTGTATCATTGCAGAAAGTCAATGAGGCTAGGATTTCTGTGGTGTTACCTCTGAATACACATGATGATGATGATGATGATGATGATGATGATGATGATGTCAGTGCACTTCCCACGTAATTCCTATATTTCAAAAGGAAGCATGGGAAGGCTGCAAACAATCCTTGGTGAAAATCTGGGAAGAGTTAAGAAAGGAATATGATGAAGTAAATTTTGCACTGGGCCTTGCCAGAGGGAGTACCTGCCATAAAAATACACAAATTAAAAAGAAAAATAAATGTAGCAACAAAGTAAGCTTTAATTAAATGAAAGCATGGGAAAAGTAAGAGAAAAGCTGGATTCTGGTACCTAAACAAAAGCATGAAGACAAGATTAAGATAAAAATGTTGTTATAATTAATAAGGTGGGTGGGAGAAAATGGATTAAAAACTACTAAGAAATGATTAGTTGGAGCTATTCATTCATAAACAAAAAGCCTCAGGGAAAACTTGGCTTACCTATGCTTGCTGGAGAAGATACAGGCAGTGGTTCTGAATGCTCATGCTCACATCCCAAAAATAGTATTATTGTAAGTTTATTTCTGCTAATCATATGATGTTCCATAATCTATTATATTTTTGCGAGACATGATACAGCAGCTGTGACGGTATCAGAGTCATGATTTAATTGTGGTGTTTAAATGTTCTCAAAAGTGTGGTTCTTCAACCGTAACAGCAAGTTCAGAGCAACTGTAGTGAAATAGTCTTGAGGAAAATGCCGTTCAAACTGCTAAAAGCATGCTTTAAAATTCAAGCTAGTACTTGGCACTATTAAATTACAGCACAGCACCCTGGAAACTGGCACTGCCACTTGAAAGTAGGATTCGCACTTTCTGAAGTGTTACTTCATAGAAAGCTTTAAAAGCAGAAAGGTTAGAAAATATTCACAGCCAGAGGAAGTTTTGTGCATCTGTATAAAATATTTGGGAAAACATGGCTCAGGAGACAGTGTTCTCTTTTTGAAATGATTCTTTTACTCTTGTGGGTAACTTACAAAGTAGGAGTATCCTGTGAGGAAACTCTCACGAACTTTGCTGTAGATGTGTCCTCGGTCTCCATTCCGTAATTCACCTAGCTGCTGAGAGCTGAGTTCAAGCCACATTGGTGAAAAGGACTGAGCAGAGCCCTGTAGCATCTAGCATCTCTAGTAGTTTCACCTTTGTCCTTCAGCTCTTCAAAGCAACCTGGAAACTGCACGCTAATCTTTAAACTTTAGCTACATCAACCGTAACTGCATGGGCAGATTTCTCTTTGCAGTTCATGTATATGGTGTTGCCACATAAAGATGCTCTGATGCAGGAGCAACAGTAGACAAAATGCCTTGGAGTGTTTGGGATGCAAGCTGAGAACCCACACTTTTCCATGTACTCCTCTCCTGTCTGCTCCACATATTATTGGAGTTCTTCAGTGGTAAAAAGTGAGCAGGTCAGGTTTCAGGTAGAAATCAGAAAGGTTCTGCATCTTAGGGCATCCCTTTCTAACATGACAGGTACCAGTTTAGGCAATGATTTTCATTTAGGGTAGATGAAAGAAATTATCTGCCAGTCTCTGCCAGTATCTTCAAGTTAGCCAAATTCATGTCATTCTCAACTTTGTCATAATCTTTACTGCCTCCAGCTGAACACAGTTACACACTGGCCACTGTTCCTGATGCTTAGCATAAGATATCAGATACTTATTTGAATGTGGTCGCACAAGAACTTCTTAATGCTTGCATTATCTGTATTAAAGCAGCAAGAAAACAAATTAATACAAATACCAGTTCTCTGTGTAGTACAGATGGATATGTAATGTTATTTTCCAAAGGCACAAAGGTAGGCTTCTGACACCTTCTGACTTGCTATGCTTGTTTTTCTGTTGAAATTAAAGATACCAGTACTGTGCTAAACACTAAAAGAAATTTGAATCTGGGTCAACTGGAGGCAGTGAATATGTAAGTGCACAGGAGAGTCTGGGGTGCCTGGCTTGTCTGTGTTCCTTTGTTCCAGTTAACTTCTGGAAAGATGCCTAAAGAGAGCACAAAGGCTAAGGAGACGGCTATTTTTTAAAAGCTATTCCAGGGAAATATGGACATCAGAAAGAAATGTCAAGCAACTAGGTTCCAACATGTGCTCTATTATTTTAAATAAAATACAGATTAGTCATTGCAACACAGTTCTGAGTGTTTGATTATAACACTCTAGTAAAGGAAAACAAATATAAATAGTACTTTTAAAACAAATATAAAGTACCTGAACATGTGCATTTACAAAACCACATTCCTAGCACATGTAAAAGTGCCGGCAAATGGATGCTTTTGTTAGCTTCACAGATCTGTTAGTCAGATCAGATTGTATGAGATGTTCAATATTGTTTAACTACCATACTTTCATTCTTAGTTGTAGTCTTTAAAGTAATTTTTAAGTTTAAAGTAACTTTAAAGTACTTTATTCCACTTAGTGTCAAATGAAATTCAAAACACACGTCTGTAGCCTTTTCTAGCTAAAATACTCTAGTTTCCCTCTGGATGAATAGGAGAAAAATATGTAGCTAGAATAGGAAAAGACCTGAAGAATCTAGCAATGTGGACCACAATCATGGTCTTACTCCAAGTATCCAGGTGTTTTACTCATTTGTGTGATCATTCCTACAAGAAAATCCTACCAGAACACTCACATTACAAAACTGTAAGAGGGATAACTCTGCCCAGTTTTCTGACAGAGAAGATATTGTGCCAAATTTTCTGATAGAGAAGATCTGCCAAAGTATTTCTTTACATTGCAATCAAATAATTTAATTCCTAGTTCAGTTTAATGGTTAAATAATCCAGAACAGGAATTTTGTCCTCTTTTCCTCAAATCTCTTTTTGTGTGTCTGACTGTCTGGAAGTTATTTATAAACCAGCAGGTCTGTGTTTGGGAGTTTGAGAATAACTTGCCTTCTGTCAGCTAATGAAGAGCAAAAGTTCTTTCCTTCTGGCTAATGCTCTGTTTGTTTCTGATCAGTCAAATAAAACAAGATTAAAGGGAGAGGATTACAGCCATTAGTGTAGTATCTGTTCTTATCAGTTTAATATCTAATTAGAAACCTGGCTGGAAAACTGCCAGGAGGAGAGGGACCTGGGGGTGTTGGTCGACAGCCGACTGAACATGAGCCAGCAGTGTGCCCAGGTGACCAAGAAGGCCAATGGCATCCTGGCTTGTATCAGAAATGGTGTGACCAGCAGGTCTAGGGAGGTGATTCTCCCTCTGTACTCAGCACTGGGGAGGCCGCTCCTTGAATCCTGTGCTCTGTTCTGGGCCCCTCACTGCAAGAAGGATGTTGAGGGTCTGGAACAAGTCCAGAGAAGAGTGACGAAACTGGTGAAGGGGCTGGAGAACAGGCCCTATGAGGAGCATCTGAGAGAGCTGGAGTTATTTAGCCTGGAGAAGAGGAGGCTGAGAGGAGACCTCATTACTCTCTACAAGTTCCTGAAAGGAGGTTGTAGAGAGGAGGGAGCTGGCCTCTTCTCCCAAGTACCAGGGGACAGGACAAGAGGGAATGGCCTCAAACTCCACCAGGGGAGATTTAGGCTGGAGATTAGGAGGAAGTTTTTCTCACAGAGGGTCATTGGGCATTGGAATAGGCTGCCCAGGGAGGTGGTTGATTCACCTTCCCTGGAGGTGTTTAAGGCACGGGTGGATGAGGTCCTGAGGGACTTGGTTTAGTGTTTGATAGGAATGGTTGGACTAGAAGATCCGATGGGTCCCTTCCAACCTGGTTATTCTATGATTCTATGATTCTGTTCTAACTAGCTGTTCAAACTGTACTAGTAGAAATAGTAAAGGATCTGAATCTAGGAGAGGGAATGAGAATATGAAAAAGATGAGAAAACTCTTTCTACTGGGCAACTTGAAATTTACTGCCCTTGAAAATTGTATCTACATTATTAGGGTTGTTTGAAAGAGAGAAAAATAAATCAAAATCAGAGATACTGGAGTATAGCTGGTTAAGTATGTTTCATTCAAATGGAAATGCCCATTTTACTGCAAAGCTGTCTTTATATAGGCCATTTAAAGCTACTAAGTATCTTCAGACCACTTGGTGGTGATTGTGATCTTGAGCTTAATGCAAGGAATATTTCTTAATTTTTGTGCCCTGTCATTTCTTAATAACCAATGTCTGAAGCTGAGAGACTCTTGAATCTTGTTTTAAATCTGCAGGGAATTGGGCTCTTTACATTTATCTGTGGACTAGAGCTCATAGCTCTTCAGTGCAGGTTATTTGATATCCTAGCACCTGCAGGTATGCAGTCAGCAGGACTGATTAGCACTGACAAGCAATCCATAGACCAGACTGCATCTCAAAACGTTCACAGAATTCACATATAGGTCACACAGCACAGACTTGTGGAAGCTATGCAAGCTGCACTCACAATTGCCAATGGTGTTGTTCACTATCAACTCCCTGCATAAATTTCTGGAGGTGCTGCCCCTTCAGCCATGAGCCATGCAAAATATTTCAGCAGAGATGATATGTTGCAAATAGTTTATATTCTGGTTCATAGCCAAGAAATATTAGTTGTATATGCAGTTCTCTGTTCAGAGTCAGATATATCTGCAGATAGGGATAGAGTCATACCTTGTGTCACTGCTCATTCTTCAAGACTTTATCATGATTTATGTCTTGCAGAATGACAATAAGTTCAAGGAAGAACCACAACGGCTTCTGTCCTGGTTTTAGTACTCTTGTTTCATTTTTATTCCTCTTCATTGTCTCTCTTTCCAATACTTTTTTACTGCAAGGAGTTTGTATTCTTTTTTCAGTTATCATCAATGACAGATACCAGAAATTACAAGTATCTGAATAGTTAATGCTTACATTCATGTTTTTGTTAGGATTCAGAATAATTTTTCTAACCGAGCAAGGAAAATTTCAACCCCAAGTAATTTTTTAAGCTATGTGTAGGAAAACAAAGGTATAATGAATTATAGCTGATCTATATATGGAATTTTGTCTTTAGGAAGACTTGTATTTGCACTAGTGGATGTTAAGCAGGTCATAAATGTTTCCTGGGGAGGTTGGGAAGATTTGAAATGTATTCCAAACCAAGGAGTCTTTGTCTGTATTAGTTTTTCAGGACACCACATCTATGAGGCTGGCTGCTGAGCAGGCTGTAGACACTTTTATTGCATCTTCTAGTTACAAAAGAGCACCACAATAAATGAATCATGAACTTAAAATCAATGCCCACTAGCTATATGAAGAAAGCCTTTGGGCAAAACTTGCCCTCTGTTAAGCTGTAGTAGAGTCTAATTTCTTTCTGCAGACAGGGCTGGAACATGGGACAGCCATGGGATTTACCTCCTCTCTCCTGTTCCTTCTCCTTCAGGCATTATCCAACCCTTCTGTAACAGGGTGGAAGCTTCAGATTTTTCCCAGGGCTTTACAGAGTTGTGGTGGGGAAGTGGGAGGAGGAGATTATGGAGAGGTAGGATCCTGAGAGTTCTCCTGTGGCCATGGTGCTGCCCCTTATCTGCTTTTGCTAAAGTGATTTGAATCCTCATGTTGCTGCATCCCATTTAATGTGACATGTTGTTTGGAATTTAGATGGCTCCCCAATGTACCCTGTGAGAATCTACCTTGCCATCATGTATGATGCACTTGGAAGACGAATGGCAAGAATGTTTGCCTCACATTTCTCATTCATATGGAAAGATCTTTACTCTTGTAAATAGAATAAGTATAAATTTCCTACAGGAAAATGCAGAAAATTGAATTTTCCTTATGGTCAAGGAAATAGTGTGATACTTACGAGAGTTCGAAATTTAATGGAGCTTGACCTTTTCTCTCACGTTCTGGGACAATGGAGAACTTTTGTATATTGCAATAAAAATATTTATACAAAAGCAGTCAAAATCTGAGTGGCTGGATAAATAAAAATATATTCATATTCACAGTCCTAGGATGTTTGCATAAAATTATGTTCAATACAAGATTCAATATGAAAGAATATGCTAGTTAAGGAGTTGTTTAAATGGGAATTTATTCTTTTGGTGGAAAAATAAAGCTTTTTATCAGAAAAATAATGAAATCTGATGCAAGTCTGAAAATTACGGTGCACTATTTTGTACACAAAAATGACAGAGGAGCAGTTTCTAAGCCTTTAATTAATGATTCCTTCTGACCTTCTGAAATACTTCTCTTCTGAATAAACACTTGAAACTATTGGTCATTTATGAGAATTAGGATGCATTCACAAGTAATTAAATGACTTCTGCAATCTGATTCGCCATGGATTTGACCTGTGTGTGGGAGTAAGTAAACGGCACAGTGCACAGATAATGAGACTAAGTCTTTATTACAAATTCTGTTGAAGTTTTGAAACAGTCTGCATTCAACCAGATACTCAAGGGTTTTAAATGAATTGCAGACAGAAGCCAGGTCTTACCCTAGTACATGACCTAACGACTAAGCTTCAACAATTTTCTGTTAAATTGTCTTAAACTTTCTTTCTAGGTAATAATTCTTTTCATTTCTTTGGGTAGTTAAATGCCATGCTAATGGCAGGCAGCTCCAGGACCTCAGAGACCTGAGTGGGCAAAAAAAGGCAGATGGTTTTCAATTTGGATTACTCTCTTAAAGTAATGCCTCCAGAGAAAAATATAATCTGTGCATATGGGACATTGAGCTCAAATCTAGCAGCTGCAACTCCAGAAGGTGATGCTGAAGTTGCTAGTTCTCTGAAACCATAAGTAGGGATGTATCTCTGGCAGCACCAATACAACAGTGCTGGGTTTGGGGAGCGAGATGGGAGTAGTCTGAATACTAGCCAGGCTTTCTCTAATGGGTTCTCATACTGCTACTGTGTTTACTTACTGTTACACAAGCAGACACAACCTTCCAGTACTCTGTGGATATGTTAGAAAGGGTGCAAAATTTCTGTTTCCTATAATCTGTAGATTTTCTTTTCTGTAGATGACAATTTGCTCAACATCACGCCCATATCATAGAATCATAGAATAACCAGGATGGAAGAGACCCACTGGATCATCAAGTGCCATTCCTATCAAACACTAAACCATGCCCTATGTATGTGTGTATATATATATTTATATATATATATGTAAGAATTGCTGGACAAGACACCTGCTCACCATCAGGTACTGTGTGTGGACATAGGCATCTACAATAGGTTTCAAACCCCACAATATAATTATGAACCTAGACAACAGATACTGTAGTGACTACTTTCTAGATGCCTAGATCCCGTCTGGCTATATTTCATCATTTTGGCAACATTCAGTGATATATGAGGAGTATCATTTTCCTCACTCTCCTATCTTGCAGAAAGGTTTCCAGGTTCTCAATGGGATGTTTATTGCAATAACTGGATTGTTTTATCACTGTGTACTGAGACTGAACTTTTTCCATCCTGATAAATTATCTTCTATACTAATTGTTGGACATGGGTTACTTAATTCTGTGCCCACAGGAAACTTACTGTTGTGTTTGTCTCTGGAACATAGACAGGAATTAACAGGAAGAGTGTTTTCACATCCCTACTACTGTGTCTTTTCTGGCATGAAATAAACAATTATTCTGTCATATGCCAAGTTTGGCATGTTTCACAGGCACAAATCTGAGAAGACTGAAATATTCTTTAGAAGATAACAGTCAAATTATTTTAAGTTTTAAATAGGAATTTGTAAAAGTTGCATTTATTCCCAGGAAATTAGGACTGAAATATGTATATCATTTAAAACCATTTTTAAGTATCTTGCTGTTTATTTTACCATGAACCATGATATGAGTGTTCCACATCCAGCCTTTAGTAACAGAGTAAAACACATACTGATACTGCATATTAAAACTATCTATAATGAATGTGTGTCCAGATTATAGATATATCTTTCATCTGATAGAAAACACTTTTAGAAACTTATCTGAATCTTCTGATATGTATATGTGACCACCCAACCCTCTAGTTGCTGCCTCTCACAGAAAGAGAGCAGAGTGCACAGTAAGACTGGGTGAGGCAAAAATATAACACAGGAGAAAAAAGAAGCGAAGCAGAGGAGAACTCCTTCTCATATCTCGGCTCTGGAGTCTTTACAGATAGCAACTGCCAAGTTTCTTCTGGAGCGTACAGGAGTAAACACCAAGTATCTGTCAAGAGGCAAGGTGGGTACAGGCAAGCGACACCTTTTTCATAGCCCATATGTAGCACATAATCCTCCATTCTGACCTCGTTAGCAGCTTCTTTGCTACAACTTCCAACTACATCTGATAAGTGTTTCCTTTTTGAGATATATTTGAGTGGTATTTCAGGAATCCTAGTAGAACAATACATTTCCTATGTTTACTGGAGGGTATACAGGTATCAGTGTTCCTGTCTATGCTTCACATCACTTCCAGGAGATGCCTGTTCTCATTTATCCAGATACATACAGAGATGATGGTGAACACTAGGTGAAGACTAGGTAAAAATTTTAGGCAAAATTCCCATCCTGGATAGAGCTTTATCTAAGGAAGAACTTGTATTAGATATCTGTATTAGATATTTTTTTTTGTCCACCTCCTGGCCAGGATTTTCACAATTTAACTAGCCTTAATTTTAACTCTCCTTCCTGAAACAGTGACTGAATAAAATGGCTTTAGGAAATGCAACACTATATTGCATAAGTAATCAGAATCTTTTCCTTTCAAGACAGAAAACTGAGCTTGCTCATGCCTTGACACTTAATTGCTTATAAATAAGTAATTACCTTAATGTAAGGAAAAAATTCTCCTCCAGCTGGTTGAGTTGGCACTCAACCATCAAGCCATTGTTTGTTTACACCAATTCTTTATAGTTGTCTGACACCTTTATTTCATTTAAGCACAAATTCAGCACCACATTTCCTGAATGCAGAAGGCTAATGCAGAGAAGGCATCGCTAGTTGTTGGCAACAACAGTCTGTGAATATAAGCATATGTTCTGTGACAAGAGTGCAGTTGGACTGTCTGGTTGCTCAAATCAACTTTAGAGGATAATCCTAAAATATTTAAACAAGACCTAGGAACCTTCATGGTAGATTGAGTCCAAGGTCCTATAATCTGTTTGCAACAGTGGTTAATAACTGATGTATCAGAGAAAGATGTAAGGGGATAGGTTATACTGGAGAAACTGGAATGTAATGTACCCTGCAAATTATTCATTTGCCTTATCATAGCAGTTAAGACTTACTGAGGACTAAAGAGTGATCTGAAAAAAAGTTTGCAGATACTGGGGAGAATATTTAGGATTGATTAAAACACAAGTAGAAAGCTGATAGATGTAGCCTTTTCACCTTTTAGAAAAGCTAATCAGAGCTGTTCAGAAAACTAAAAATTGCATTTTTGTGGTGTGTCCTGTTTCTCTTAATATCCTCAGAGTTGTGCTTTGTGTTGCTGTAATATCCAACATCTGTAGCAAATTGGATGCTTAAGTTTTATTACCACTTTTTGAGTTTTAACATGTGAACTGTTTCTATCCCTTGAAAAGTTATTTTGGTGGTATCATATCACACAGCTGTGTAATCATAGGAGGTATAAAATTAAATAGAATATATTTCCTAACTCCTCGACAGAGTTTTTAAAGCTTTGGATGGAGCAGATAACATAATGTTGTCTTTTGATGTATGAAATAGCATTTAAAATTCCAATTTTACATTCATTGCTAGAGATATACAGTGACTGTTGCTCCGTCAAACAGGGCTTCAGCATGACTGTCAGATATTCAGAACAGTCCAGATTCATCATTCAGTGCTCAACCACAGTCAGGAAAATATGGCAGATTTGATGTATGCTTCTGCCTCATTCCTCTGTTACACAAGGTAGTAATAAAAATGCAAATTGCATGGCAAGATCTGTGCAATCCATCCATGAGATTGAACTTCGTGCAAAGTAAGACGTGGTGGTTTTGAGACCAGTTGCTTCAAGGCAGAGTAACAACAAGATGCTTGTAGTAAATATTAAAGGGAAGTTGTTTTCTTTTGTGCAGACTTCGGAAGACTGCAGTGCATTCTGTAATTTGGAGTTGATATTTCAAAAATCTTGCTATAGAAATATCAAAGTTAGAGTGAGTGAGAGCTGATGTTTGTTATCGGTAAAGCTCCTCTGTGATAGGATCTTCTGTTGCAGCATCTCTCAGTTAAACTCCTATGTCTGTCTTCTGCAAATAAAATACAGGTAAATCAGTCATTGACAACATTAATAAATATTAATATGGTGAATGTGACCACTAGGAAAACAATAGTAAAGTCTGCCTAAGGGGACTTTTAGAGCATAATTACCTGCATACTTATTGCTTTCTTACCACAGAAATTTATCCGACTCAGAGAGAAGTGAAATACAGAATTGATTTTTTCTTCAGATCTGCTCCTTCATCTACTTAATCACATCTTAATTGTCACAATACCTAGTTCTTTAAGTCAGAGAAGCTATCTGTTATCTCTCATGAAAGGAAATTAAATGTAACAGGTTCTACCCTCAAGACCAGGGCTAACGTTCATCAGACCAACTTGTTTGTAGCTGAGCTTTGCCTGAGATTGTTGGTGCTTCACAGTGTTTACTAGCTTGATGCCTTCCCTTATGTGTCCCACGAGCTTCTCCCCTCAGCTCCATTTTGGAGCACACAAACCTGCCCCATGATTGTTATCACTTCCAGTGTGTATCTGTTATGACTAAGCTAATGAGGCCTGGCTGACTTGGTCTGGAGCCAGATTCTGTACTCTTGACTTAGTGGCCAGTGACCAGTGCCAGTGTGGTAGGACTTACTTGCATTTGGTGGTGTGTCTCTTGCGCTGTTCAGTGAGTATGAATGGCTGCACTAGGTGAAATTTCCATCATCCCTCCCTGTCCATCCCTCTCCTCCTTGTGAATCAGCCACTGGGGGAAAATAATGAAGGCAAAAAGAATGGGAAATTCTCTTACTGACTTTCAAACTGCTTTTGGAAAAAAATATTAGCAGAATCATGCCAGTGAAAGCATTTCTAGTGCTTCCATCTCACTAGTTTAGAGATTTCCTCTTTACACTCACTTTTAACTCTTGTGATGCCTCATGCTTCCATTGGTTCTATCTTCTAGTACAAGAAAATCAGCAGTCTTCCCTTTAGAATAAGTATTTACAAAGTAATGGCTGCCTTATTTATACCTCTAGCTAACCATACTGTCAAATTAATACATTCCCAAATTTTTCAAGTTAAAAAAAGACTGCATGCATCAGGCAGGTCTACATGCAGGAAATGTATAAGAGAGTTAAGAGGGACACTATACTGAAATGCAGTCTTTCATTCTTGGCTATAAAGAAATACAATTAAGATATTAATGAATGTACATGTACATTTATTCCTGTATGTAATAACTCTATTTAGCTTGACCATTCTTCACAGCTCTCTCAAAGGGGAATGTATGCTGCTAACAATTACCTAACTCTTTAATTTGAATGATTCTAACAGTCAGAGCTGACAATGTGTCTCAAAAACACAAATCAAAACAAAAAAGAACCCCACAAAATCTTGTAGGCACTGAAGGTGCTGCAACAAAAGGAGAACAACATGGGGTTGAAGAATAAGTCTTATGAGGAGCAACTGAGGGAACTGAGACTGAGGGGACACCTTATCATCATCCACGACTTCCTGAAAGGATGTTGTAGTGAAGTGGATGTGGGCCTCTTCTCCCAAGTGATGGATGATAGGACAAGAAGGAATGGCCTCATGTTGTGCCAGAGCAGGTTCATATTAGACATTAGGAATAATTTCTCCTCTGAAAGGGTTATCAAGCACTGGTACAGACTGTCCAGTGAGGTGGCTGAGCCCTGGAGGTGTTTAAAAGATGGGTTGATGAAGTGCTCTGGGATATGATTTAGTAATGGACAGGTACAGTTGGACTCAATGATCTCAAAGGTCTTTTCCAACCAAGCAATTCTATGATTCAATATATCTACTAGATCAGTTTCTATGTAATGAATAACGTGTCTAATATAATGTACACACCATTCTGAAAAAAGAAAAAGTTGCAGATTTTGTTAACCAAAGACAGCAAGACATTGCATTAATAGTCAGAAAAAGATAAAAGGGGAAAGGGAAAGGTTGGGTTAAAGATGACTTACACCAGATATTACCATTTTCATTGGACATGGTGAAAACAAAGCATGATTATATAGGCAAATTACTTCTGCCATCAAAACTGCTGGTAGTGATCTTGGAGTCTAGAAACCTGGGGTTTTTTTTAAAAAAAACCCCTTTCCCTAGACTTTGAGCGTATCTTGGAAAAGAGAGAAAAAGAACAGCCAAAGAATTATACAGTAGTCCTTGCAACTTAGGTCCTGGAAAAATACCAGAATATACTCAAACAAGCAATTTGCAGGCACCCAGAATGTGATAAGGAGTTGAGTAACAAGCAGCATGGATGTAACAAGTAATGTCAAGCTGATCTAATTTTCTCTCTGACAGGGTGAAGAAGGGAGAAGCAGTAGGAGTCAAATAATTTGACTTCTACAGATTTCTATGCTCCCTCACCATGTCTAACAACCAGGAAAATATGCAGTAGGTGAGACTATTAGGAAATGGAGTATTAGTAAGAAAATTCTTCTCTAGACTAGAAAACCAGTGCTTTAACATCAAACTAAAAGGATATATAAACATGATTCTTCAAAGACCTTTGATGGAGTCTAGTATTATTCACTATTTTCATCAGTGGTTTGGATGGAGGAATAATGTTTTAACTATGCTCATGATAATAATTTAAAAGGTTCTAAGCATGTTGGAAGACAAAATCGGGTTCTCAGACCCTTGGGAATGTATCTATTTATTCACTTGAGATGTATGCCAACTTTACAGCTATAGCAGAACAAGAATGCTTGGACAGCAGAATTACAGGAAAGATTTAAGCACCATAGAGGATTGCAAGCTAAATATGACTCAACGGTGTCATGCTGCTGAAGTGAGACACGGCAGTAGTAGATGCATCATCAGAGTCTTGAAATAGGAGTCCCCTACTCTGTTCAGCACCAAATTCTGCAGATCAGCAGGGATGTACATCAAATGTCAGGGTCTGGACTGGTGAGGCCAGTGAGAGATCAGAAAACAGGTTAGAGGACAGGTTGGAGGTGGAATACAGTTATTTCAAATCTAATGATGAGAAAACTGAGGAGATTTAAATCTAAGTCTTCAATTACATCAAAGGGTTTGATATACAGAGTTAAATTCCCTAAGTGCTGCAGGTAGGACAATGCAGTTAAACAATAGCAAGCAGACTTAGGTAAGTCACTAGAAAAAAATCAGAAAAGGGAGTTTAGCACTGACTGGGTACTGATGAGATTATAACATTTCCATCAAGGGGTTTAGTATAAAAACAGATCTAAGAAATACTAAGAATAACAGTTTTCCATCTCTGGCAGGATGACAGACTAGCTGATATTGTGATGTTCATTTCTGCTCCTACATTTTCCTTCTTCTGTGGTAAAATATGTAAGAATGTTATCTAATTATGTGGATAACTTGTGTGCTAGCTGTACTAATTTATTCCCTTGAAAAATGGAAACAAACTTGAAGCACATTGAAAAGCTGGAGCTAAATGTAGGTAAAATGTTGTAAGAGCTAAGTACAAAAAGGAAGCTAGTGACAGAAATACAAAGCAGTTCAGCACCTTACTGCAGGCAATGTCTGCTTGAAGGCTTAGATTCCAACTGTTATGCATGAATGACTTTGAATACTTAAGCAAACATTTTTTTTCTCCAAAATACGCACTTTTGTATCAATATTCAAATACTTTGCTTAAGGTGATTTGTGTTGCTCAGTCCTCACTAATACTAAATCTGTATGCTCTACTTTTGTAGAAAAACTAGGTCATTCTGAAAAACTGAAGAAATCCCTTTAGGTTACTAAATACCTTCTCATCAAGCGATGCCATGTTTCTGCATCTTCTCCTTTGCCCAAAGTTGATTGTGATGAAATAACAACTTACTTTTTTAGTAATAAACACTTAGTTTTTCAAAAACATAGCAAAGTGCTGTTTTGGATGTGGAGGATAAAGTAGTTGATGACTTACTAACATTATCTGTATCTAATACTAGGCCTTGGATTTTGGGAACACTGAAAAAAAAAAAATTTAAAGGAGTGCAAAGAAGACCTGAGTTAGACAGTCCGAAATGTAGGAAGATTTTTACTGAGTGAAAAATGGCATCAGTAATATAGATATACAGTCATACAGTCAAATGATATAGTATATATTCACTTAGTAACTGACTGGTATGGAAAATAGTTAATAAAGTAAGTTGATAAGTAGAATATTATCTCTGAATCTGAACTACATCAATAAATGTCACAAACTACTAAAATGCCTCTTTCCCTTAACTTAATGTGGGGAAGAGAAAGAAACCTATGCTTGCTCAGATTTATTTGACTAAACATTAAGCTCTTGTTCACATGTAGATAATTTCAGTATCTAGCAGTGATTCAAACATTTTTTAAAAATGTCAAAGATGGAAAAATTTACCATAGGTTGTTTTCAGGAAACGTAATTTAATTACAAAATCAAAATGCATAGACAGTTGAACTACTGGCGGTGTAACAGGTCTGCCATTGTTTAGATTACTGTGGAATGACTGTGTTGTCTCCTAGAGCTACTACTGATTTGTAAGTGGCTTAGTGGATTGAGTCAGAGTTGGAAGGTGTATTGATGTTCTTTGAAAATTAATAGTAGAAGAGTATCTATAAAAAAACTCGTAGATATCTGATACCACTACTGCATTGTCACATGCCTCCTCTCAGTATTGCCACTATTAGTAAAAGACACAATTACAACAAATATTAGAATCTCTAAAACTTTTGAAAGGATTTTTGCTAGTTTTTCCCTACTCTATTCTACCATGCTTAGTAACAGCAATGAGTAGTTTCAAAATCTAAGTTTTTTTTCTAGTGGTAATCAAGATTTATATGCTATTATTTTTTTTAACAGCTATGTTTTTCATAAGTCTGCTTTGGGAAATGTCTTGGTGATTATAAGGCAACTGAGTCAGTGTTCCATCATAATCATATTATTTTTCCATGCTTCATTTCTAAGGTCATGTGCGATAAAGTATTATATCTGGAGAATTTTCTTCCTTTAAAAGTAGTGATTCACAATTTTTATTCTTCCTCCTACAGTCAGGATTTACATTTGAGAAGAGCAGCCAAGGTCATCTGCTGTTTGGAACTACAGTAGAAGTCATTAGTCATTAATGACTTAGCAATAACACATATTCAAAAAAATTTAAGACATTAACTAGGTAATACCCAGGATTAATGACACAGGAAAGTCTACTGTGCTTTTTCTCTCTTGGGACAATGTAATGCTCAGTTTTGCAGGTGCGGACATAAGTAGGTGCATGAATGTAACAGTGGCAGAGCAGTAAGATATGTGTTCTGAAACTGATATAAGAAAGCAATGTAACTCTTTTGACTGAGCACATTTTGATAAAAAATATAGTTACATTAGAGGAATCACATATAACTAATTTAATTTCATTTTTCTTAAAAATAAAAAACCAAGCTGATGGCTGAGAGATTCCAAACTGCAGACGCTTATGGATCTTATTCTTCATGAGTTCACAGTCCAGAAATACTTGTAATTTTCATTAGATTTTAGTTAAAACCTCAAGAACTGCTTGTGCTTGCTCCTTAGTTTTAGAGATAATGACTTTAACATTGCATTTTCCCTTGCGTGGTTCTAAGTCTTTTTATTAAGATGGAAAGGATTCAAACACTTTATTTCAGATAAATCTGCCCAAACCATTGACTGTCAGAGATGACAGTCAATGAGATTTCTATGAGATGAGCTAGTGTGGGTTGCTTGTGGTTTGAAACAACTGTTACTTGACCTTCTTGACTTCCACAGGTAGTGGAAAACTTTCCTTGTATATTGCCAAGAAATGAAGTGGCATAATACAAATTTCAAGGGAAATCAATATGATATTGGACCAAGGTTTTACTTGAATTATTTGTGAACTTAATTCAGGCTGAAAAGTGTGGGCTTCACTAATAAAAACCTTTTTAAACACTGGGGCTAAATAGAATAAATCTAAGTGTCTGGCAAGATGACAGGTATGAGTAGACCAATGGAGCCCCAGGTGTCAGAGCGTATTGCTTTGTGACACCTGTATGCATAGGATTGGAGTTGGAAATGGAGACAGTGGAAGCATATGGAGGGGTTTCTGTCTACATGAGGGGAGAAGGACAACTTCTGAAAAGCCACTGGTCTGACTAGTCACATCAAAAAAACTCCCGAAGCAAGAGGAATGTGTTCTAGCCAGAACTCTGCACAATGGTGTCTGTGGTAAGTTATTCTGGAGGCATTTGTGTGGTGAAGCGAAGTTGTGCTTTTTTTCTCAAGGTTTTATTTTGAGTTCAATTTTCCTGTTATTGACAGCTGATTGGTTGCACATGCTTGTCCAAATACCTATACAGGCAAGCTTTTGGCTTCAGGAGTATAGTTCAGCCGTACCTTCAACATGGAGGAAGAGTGCCTAATGGAAACCTAGTGAGTAACAACTGTAATGCTGTAACTTCACATATGTAGTAATTTGCATCAATTCTCCTACTTCAGCATTCAGGACTAGAGCATGAGCAAGTTACTATGCGCACAGGCTACTCGATAGCGTGTTCTTAAATGTAGCGAGAGGCAGTTAAAAAGAAAGCAGGGGTTATATAAACAGCCTAAGCTGGGTTAGCTGAGGCTTTATCATAATGTTTGTATATCTGTACAAGCACACCTTCTTCAGCATGAAGCTGACTGTACAGAAACTCTTGTCTACTGCAGGGAGTAAACAAGCTGAAAAAGGAAACTTTTTCTCTAGTCACTTTCCCTTTTGGGCATCTTGGATTTCATTTGTAACAACAGCAGATAAAGCTCTTACAGGCAGTAATATATATTCCTTTAAATAATGCAAAACCTAAGTCGATCTATTAACATCAGCCCAGGCTGGATCAAACTTTCTTGGCACTGTGTTTCTTATGTATTTCATTCCCATTATCAGGTCAATTGTTTAGCAATTATAATATTTCAGAAGCATCTAATCTTTGCTTATTTTTTTTTAGTTTTCTAGTAGATAAGAGAGCAGAGGATTGTGTAGAAATGATAGAGATGACAAAGGATGTTCTTGATCTTCACTCAGATGATGTTTGCTTTTAATCTTTGCCAAAAAATGTCTTCTATTGAGACTGAAGTCAGACACTGTAGCAATGCTGAGACAGACCTTTCAGCTCAGTGCACTACGGGTGCGCAATTGAACTACTTTGTACACTTACATCTGCCTAGATAGACACTCACATTGCACAATGATAGGCCCAATGTTACTGTTGGAGCTTTGTTAGTGCAATCTGCTTTGTACTTTGAGGCAGAGATTGGTGTGATGGTGTTAGGTATAACCTTGTAACTAGAATGCCAAAATATTTATGGTGAGCTAACCCATTAGCGGCTATTTGAGAATGCACTTGCTAAAGTTCAGTAATCTTATGTAATGCATGATGTTTTATAACACATTTATTGAAGCAGTGGATATCTGGTAACTGCTGGTAACCCATGTGAGGGTGATCTGTGAAAGGCTGCTGTGTAAATTAGCGTTAATGGCTAATTGCTGCCTCTATCTAGTTTGATGGGAATGTAAAATGCAACTGAATAAATTGTCTTTTCCTGGCATAGCTCTGAAGAGAGGACCAAGGCCCTGGTCTAGACTGGGATCTTTGGGTACTTGTACAATAATAATTATTATCTTAAAATTACCCACACTCTTGGTGTGCGACTTGATACAGTGGGGAAAAAAAATGTGTAGGAGATGTATGTAATATTTTCCTTAAATGTCTATTTCCACTTCAGAAATCCTGAAGTTGTCATAGTTGTTATGAAAACTAGTGCATGTACACCCATCCTCATCTTTTGATGAATATGAACTTCTACTAAGTGTTAACCACTGCCTCTGATACCTTGTTCTGCCCAAGGCTACCAACTGGCTGAAACATAAATTACATACTGTAAATCATAATGAATTTTACTTCACCCTTTAGCAAGGTGAGTCGAAGAAATAAATCTGAAAACATTAAAGTCAAAGAAGGGGAAGTCACTGAAGTGATTCTGGAACGTAAAAATGAAATACAGTGTTTCATTTACTCATAGAGACTTAATAGTACTAACAGACTCACTTGAGTTGTCTACAGACCTCAATGTCTGTCACAGTCACAATGTGTGCTGTGGCAGAAATATGCTATAAATACCTTGAAAGAAAACGTGAAGGTAAAGGTCATGCTATGTAACAAACACCTACAATCTAAATCATTGCAGCTCAATTTCAGTTAGAGCCACAGTTTTCACACTACTTGCTCTCATGTCCATTTCCATTCTTAAAACATGGAGGAAACTAAGTTTCCAGGGAAAGAAAAAGCCATTCCTGCATTTCACCACTTCAAAATATGCATGTGGTGTATGATGGCACATTTGAAAGGAACACAGGTAGGAGTTTGAAATAATCCATGCCCTACTGGGTATTACAAGTCCCTCCCACATGCATCAGTGCAGAAGGGGTGAGGCTACTGACAAACGCACTCCATATATCATTGGCACATTGCAGCTGGTGAATGCAAGTCTCTAGTGAAAAAAGGGATCAGGGAGGTGAGAATATGCCATTATGCGCCCTGAGCACTTAGATATTCTGCACACCGGTGATCATTTTTCATACATGCAGATATTCTTCTGTAACTGGGAAAGAAAGATTTGCTTCTGCTCAGCAAGCATTGAAGATATAAGCAACTCAATGCTTAAAGTCAGCCAGACTGCAATTATCTTTAAACAGGGTTTAGTTGTAACTGCATATTTAGACAAAGAGCCTTTTTTTTTTTTTTGGTGGTGAAAAGACATTCTGATGAGAAGAGGTTGTTCCAATATGTTGCCTCTGGTTGATATTTTGTTGTATTAAGTAATTCTCATCTTCTGGATGAATTTTCATATATTTCTGGGCCTGGCTTAAAAAAAAAACCACCACAAAAACCTGGCTTGTTCTCTTCTATGTTTTTCTAGGAAAAATGTAGCTTAGAAAATTACAGAGCTTGTGATGATGAGGAGGTATATAGGACACTGAAGTCAGATGAAAATTAAATGCTTCTGATGTCTAAGGCATAACGTGAAATTGAATATTTGCATTCCTCTATGGCACTTCAGAAATGTGCAACTTTTACTGAATAATACTTAGTGAATCTAGTAAATCCATGTTTTTTCAGAGCATGGAAATACTTTAGTTCTCTCGCCATAATAGCTAACCTAATGCTAGAAAATATACCTGACAGTAATAATTATACTCTTCTAAAATAGTTGAGGAGTTCCTAATACTGATCTTCATCTAAATTCCTTAGAATGAGGAAGATAGAAGTTACAATAACTTTATAACTAATGAAAATAATTTGATTTCTCACATTTAAATATCCTACCTGTTTGTGGCATTTCAAGGGACATAAGCACAATACTGTGCAAGTGGAAATTTAATTGTCTCTTTCAGGATTCCTAATTCAATGTAAAAACCTAACAGTACATACTTATTTTTAAGAACCTGCTCTTTGCTCACAAACTTTTGAGCTGAAGATGAGAATAGCCTGTGGAATTTCAAACATCTTCCCATTCCAATAAAGACTCTGTTTAATATTCTCTATTGTGTTATAATACTTGGTCATTCTGTTCTGAACTATTTTCCAGCAAGGGAGTGAATGTCAATTAACTTCATTTTGTGTAGCAGATCGCTAAGTAATGTTATAAACTTCCATCATGTAGAGACATAAAGTTTTGGAAGCATTCCTTCCTAACTTCTGACTATACCTCAGGAAATGAAAGAATCTTTCTGGACTGTTTAAAGTGAGTTGCTGCTAGTTTTGCTGCTGGCATTTATAATATGAAACTTTAAACAACAGTTCCATATTTACTTAAAGCTGTTACTCCAAGGAGTATTCTGCATTTCATGTAGTCATCTTCCATTTTTCTGTAACCTTAATTAAAATCCAGTTTCACGGTATTTTTTGTATTTCAAACTGCTCCAGCAGCAGCTCAAGAGCAAAAAGGGAATACAGGAAAAACAACCAATTGTCTTGTACTTATTTATACTCTGTTAATATCTCTCAACACTTACTACATATTTTTTTTTTTTTTATTCCTTGTGCAATTTCTTCACACAAATTAGAGTATGTCCTTTAAAGTGCCTGATCCTGTTCATCAATCATGGGCTCAGAATATAAGAGGTACTCCTTTTCAAACAAATGGAAATCTACACTTAGAAAATTATCCATTTTCTTATTAAAAGCAGGTGTTATGGTCTGTACTACCTGTAAACTGGAAGAATACAAAAAAATGCAAATACGAAGAGCTATGTGGAAGGGAAAATTCAGTGAGGCTGAAATTTTAGTTTAGATGAAGTCATATAACCAATGAATCTGACAAGAATTAAGTATGTGTAGAAGTGCAGTCATTTGTGCAGCAGGTAAGGATGAAAAGGGAACCATATAGGTCACATACCTCCAATGTGAGATGGTAGCACAGACTGTCTGAAGGGGAGAGAAACTTGGAAAGACTGTCCAAGCAAGTAAGCAAGTCGTTTCATGACTCATTTATCCTCTGTAATAGTTCTCAATAGGTCAGGTGAAACTGTATTAACCAAAAAAAATTGCCCTGTGCTAGCTATCAATTCTCAGTAAATACACAGTATTGATCATTATAGCTTAAAATCTGGCTCTTTCTCATCAAGAATTAATGTTTAATCATTACTCTCGGAGATAAGATCTCTGTTCTCAATAAGTTCTCAAGTTATTTGGAAACCATAATTCTGCTCTAGTATTTTGTTTTTAGCTGGAGTAGGAGGCACCTTCAGAATTCCTTTTGGTTTTTTCTTTGCATTTCTCAATCAGCACTTGTTTTGGAATGTCAAATGACTCAACCTTCTTACTATTGCTATGGTACTCGAGCCCAAAATAATATGGGTTTTTATAGGATGTCTATCACACTGTGCTTTTAGTAATGTCAAATTCCTTCTTGTTACTTTTGGTTTTCTATGCTGAAGACAGTGGAGAGAACGGTGCAGTCTGTTATAGATGTGACAAGCTATTCACTTATCCACGCAAGTGGACACAAATAAGACATTGCACAGCACAACCATTATCTCCCCTCATAGAAGGGAAAGGTTCAAGTTTCCTCTTTGTCACAAGCTTAGTGCATAATTAACTGAACATAGGATTTTTCTGTGCTTTCTTGTCTCCATAGACATATGTGTATTCATCAAAGAAATTCTGGGATGAGTTTGTGTGGTCCGGTCTATATCCTGTCAAAGCGGATAACCGAACTGTTTTTTCTGGACTTAATATTTGAGTCAGACTTAAAAACTAGAGCATTCCTAGTAAGGACTGAAATAGTGATGCTCTTTTGCATATTTTCCAGATGAGACATTTTTTTCAGCTTCTCTAATTTTGATAGTTTATCAGATTGTGATTGACTGCTTGAAGAGATTATAGGCTTTGAACATGAAACTAAATAGCAGTTGTAAGTCATATTCTTTCTAGTAAAGTATTTTCTTCCTCTTCTGTGTGCTGTTGCGTGTCTTCTCTTTTACCTGTTCTGAATCAGTATAAGTAAACACACCTAGATGAATGTGTTGGTATTAAAACTGTAGTTTCAGCAGTCTCCCAGGAAGATCTTATGGAAAGAGATCATTGCTCTAGATATAGTATGACAAAGAGGCTTGTTTCCTTTGGCAGATCTTAACAAAAAGTGATTGTTGATCACTGTTATGAGATCCCTGAAAAGGTTTTTAGCTCATGGTATGCAAGTGATCAAAAGGTTTGAGGTGGTAGCTCCACTTGATGCTTCATCACTTTTACAGTCTACTTCACAATCTGGTAAATTTTAGGCTGATTTTACCTCGTTATCAGTAATAAATGTCAGTAAAGCGTAGTCTGCACTTATGTACAATAGTTTTGCTGGTTCAAAAGTAAAAAAGAAAGTAAGAAAGTAAGAAAGTTGCAGCTACCCAAGTGATATTGGAAGTTAGTACAATTGCTACAAGTTTAAATACAGACAATAAGAAATCATACTACCCAAATAAGGAAATGGTTTACACTTACAAAGAAACTCGCTATTAAAGATTTCGTGGTGTTAGCTTCTACATGCATATGAAAAATACTTATTACCATAATTCTAATCTGTTTAAAAATCAAAATAACAAATGCTGTTGCATGGGAATATTTAGTCTCATTGTTTAGAAGTGTTGCTGTATAGAACGTAGACATTGAAGAAAAGTATTGCAAATATGAGATACTTCTAGTTTGTGCTCATCTATGTTGCTTCAGGCAATCTTTGTCACTGGCAGCTAAACTATCTAGAATGCCTGAAAAGACATATATTAGGGGAAGGCAGGGGAGAAGTAGTCTGTAAAGCCTTTTGCTCACTGTACAACATCTGCTATGCAATCCTCTTGACAGACACTATGATGATACTAATAACCTAGTCTGGCATCTGACGATAAGAAGAGAGAGTTCTATTTCATACGCTGTAGCAATAATTACTGTTAAAATAACCTTTCCAAAAGTGCATGCTCCTCAGCTGATGTTTATTCTTCTCACATCACTGCATATGTCACTGGAAGTTGATACATGATCAAGATGGCCAAGGCACCTGAATACAAATAGCAGCATTGCAATATGCTCCTTTTTGTGCCCCTGCTACCATAAGCAGCTAAATTGTTCTATTGCCTAAAGAATCCTGGACATGATCTGCATTTTTCATAGATATTCAGCACCTGTCCTTAATGACCTGCTGTGCCTAGAATACAAGACTGACTTAGAGGAGGAGGTATAGGTACATTTTTTCTCAGAGATTGAGAGGCCCACCTACGGAATTGTTGGTTTTTTTTTTTTTATTCTGGAAACAACTGTAAGGTCAAGCTGTCTTTAAGAAAGAGCAATCTCAGATGCTGTAGTTTACAATGATGCTCAGATACTGCTGTATGCTAATGTCTTCCTTGGACTCACATCAGTCTCAGTTGTAATGCTGAACATGGCCTAGTTGCTGTGTCTAAAACCAGTGCAGTTTCAAAAGTCTGATCTAAGTGAGATAGCTGCAGGATTTGGACACTAGACACTTCCTGAGTGAAGCAAGCACATTTTTACTATATTAAACTGAATGCAAGCTCTGGCTGAGCAAGTGCTGCATTCTGTTGATAATGTTCTTAATTTCCTCCTTTCACTCCATTTCTTCTACTTCTTTTTCTATCAAATATAATTCTACTATTTTTCATGTTTTAAGACACATTTGATCATTTTAATAATTAAATTATTTTCTAATATAATATCAGAGCAGGTACAGTTACTCATTTACAAAGCAGATTACAGCTTGCATTGGTGACATAAATTTACTACCTTTGTGTCACAGGATCCCAAAATGCTGCCTTACTGCAACCCTCAATATTTTCCCACATTATATTATAGTAAAAAAGATACGCATGTTGCTTTCTTAAAAGAAAAAGAAAAGGCCAGTGGTAACTGATTCTTTCTTTAGTCATCTTTTATGACAAAGCATCCTGGGTAGCTGGAAAAGCTGCTAAAGATTTGAATTACTGATTGAGGGTCATGTAAGGTCTCTTAATGGAAACAGATCTGATGTACCTTTAACTTGGATGTCAGGACTCAGGTCTGAAATCCTGGGGAATTAATGAACTGTTGTCAGGAGGATTGAGAGGTGAGTGGGACTTGACAGCAGCAACCTTTGGGGCACTATTTTACACCTGCTGCTAATCATTCATACCCACAGAACAGAATCTGGAACAAGACTAAGCAGGCAAATAAAAGACATGATTCATTGACCCGTTTCCATAGCCTTATTGAAGTGAAACTATAAAGTCATCTAGTTATTAATTGCTGTAAATTAACAAGTAGGAAAACTGCTTATAATTGTACTTTGAGATAGAGATGAAAGCATAAGAGCAGATCTTTAACCTTTGAGGGGATTCTTAACTTCTGTTGCTGCATTAACTTACCAATTAATCTCTTGTTCAATTTCCTGTTTCAGTGGAGTCCAGGAAGACAACTGGCAATTTAGCAGCACTGCTAAGTGTTGGTGATTTAGAACATATGACTGCAAAGCTAATAACTGCACAGACTTCTATCAAACAAGTATTACATATATACCCATACAAAACAAATATAGTCTTAGACTCTTCAGGAATTGTCAGACATGGTACGAGTTCTGTAATTCAGGACTGTTGATTTTTCAGTGTGAAGATAAGCAGTTGGAGATAAAAAAAACTTGGGAGAGTAACTTCAGAAGACATTAAAATCACACATAAATTACAATGCCAGCAGACTTGGGAGTTATTTCTGCTCACCAAAGACAAATTTATTTAATTGTATGAAGGCAGAGTTTAAGCTATGCGTTTCCCTCAAGAGCTGGAGACCTCTTCATTTGGGATAAGGCTTTAATGGTATATGTACACTGCAAAGAAATTATAAGGTATCAGTAGCATGTTGATTCACCTTCTATTGATGCAAGTGTTATACTTTGAGAGGAAACAAAACATACATGGACTTTCTTTCATCTGTAACTATCTGTAACTGACTGATATTGCTTGACACTGATCAAGAATGTCATGAGCACAAGTCCTTCTCTGCTATTTTTAAATTGCTGTCCTGAGCTTGTGTTGTCAAATGCATGAAGCAAACATAAAAATTCCCCTAGCACTTTTGCATTTTCTGCAGCAGTCATCTTAATGGTGTCTTTTGAAGGCACATTTTGATGAGGTCCCTGTAAGTTGCCAAAAAGCACTATATATGGACAGTATTGTTGCACTCTGCTTGCTCCATTTCATCTCTATTGTCTTCTGTTATAAATCTAAGAGAGAAAGGAATGTAATGACCTTATTGCCTAACACCTTCATCTTGTTCAATTTGTCCGTGGTAGTGTTATTTGAGTCATCTGTTTGCATGCCTCTTGTCGCAAATAACTAACTGAGCAGCACTATCGCTTGTTATTGCTCTCTATCACTACCTGAAAGGAGGCTGTAGAGAGGAGGGTGCTGGCCTCTTCTCCCAAGTGACAAGGGACAGGACAAGAGGGAATGGCCTCCAGCTCCGCCAGAGGAGGTTCAGACTGACATCAGAAAAAAAAAATTCATGGAAAAGGTCATTGGGCACTGGAACAGGTTGCCCAGGGAGGTGGTTGAGTCACCTTCCCTGAAGGTATTTAAAAGACAGGTGGATGAGGTGCTGAGGGGCATGGTTTAGTGATTGATGGGAATGGTTTTCCAACCTGGTGATTCTGTGATTCTGTATAGCCATCTTGTGCAAACAGCCGACCAGCAGTTCTCCAGAAAATGGCTTATACTCTAAGGAAAAGCTGAGGAAGAAACATTCATGGCTGAAACAAAGAAATCAATATTTGTCACTACAGCTTGTATAGCCCCAGACACTGTCCCTTTATGCTACAGGGCACTAATCCAAGCATTCATTTTACTGGTGGCTGTGGCATCCAGCAAGATGAGCTTGGATAAATTGGATGCCATTTACCACTGCCTCCCACTCACCTCAAGGGTCAGCTCTCTTTTCTTGCAGGCAGTCCCTGTCAGCTGCCCTTGGCTGGTGGTAACCAATATCGTGCTGCTGCTGCTGACAGCCAGTGGAAGCTCCTGCCATTATGCCCTGTTCTGGTATCTCTTCTCCACCTGGAGCCTGCACACATGATGAGCATGCTGTTACTGCTGATGCTTGTTACTGCTTATCACCTCCCTAACATTTCCAGTGGGATTCCCATCTTTCAGTTACATGTGCAGATCCTTCTGAAGTGGCTTTGTAGTTTAGAGATACCCAAGGGGTTTGCTTTGATCCCTCATCTAACTTCTGCCAAAACAAGACAAACTCATGTGGAATGCAGTTGGTTTAATGCTTAAAAAATTTACGCACAAGGCCAAAACTGTCTCCACAGGGTTGTAAGGACAGGCTACCTCACAGAACACATTCTTCTTTCTGCCTCATTCTGACACTTTCTACCTTGTTTTGATCACACCCTTCACTTATTCTGTTATTTCTCACATATGCTCTATTTTCACTGGTTTTGATTAAAATTGTCTTCCTTCACGCACCTTCTTTATTTCCCTAAAGGTTTTTCTTTCCTATGTTCTCCGTCTGCTCAGTCATCATTGAATACTGATCTCTGCTGTGTATGTTGAAGGATGAATTTTGTGGCATTAGGTGTTAGCATAACATGTTCATAGATGAAATTTACAAACTTTTTTTTTTTCATCATAGACAGGATGTTATTCTTACCTTTCACTCCAACAACTGCATACTCTACTGCACTGTGAATTTTTCCAAAGCTAATTAGACGGTGGATTGGAAAAGCCTTCATAAACTTTTGTGGGGAATTATTTAATAACTCATTCTTGATTTGAGACAGTAAGACACTGAAGTTAGTTTTCCAAAGATGTAGTAAACATGCTGTAACACCAGAGTATCTTTTGTACTGAGAGATAGGATTTAAGATGCACTGTAGCATCGTTTTGAGTTAGATTTTTTTTTTTCTGAGGGGAAAAAGCCCAGTTCACTCCTAGATCCTGGTGCTAGCCAGACTGGGAACTCTAAGGCCAAGTGGAAGTGCCAAGTGCTCTGAGTACCCATTTCAATCAGACACTGAGTTCCTGTCAAAGCTGCTTTGATAATGTTGTCTGTTCAGCCTGCCTGAACTGAAGAAATTAGCCCAAAGGACATCCCATTTCCCTGAAGACTGCAACATTTCAAAAAGAGTTTCTAAACTCTTTGATCAAGTTTCACTAATTACTACAACAGTACTGTAGAAAGCATGGCACTTAGGTAATTCTGAGTGAGTCTAATTTACAGCTATTCCCCCTCATCCTATCACTACATGCCCTTCTAAAAAGTCCCTCCACAGTTTTCTTATCTGGACCCTTCAGGAACTGGAAGGTCTCTGTAAGTTCTTCCCAGAGCCTCCTCTTCTTCAAGGTGAACAACCCCAAATCTCAGCCTGCACTCATAGCAGAGGTGCTGCAGCCCTCTCGTCATCTTTGTGGCCCCCTTCTAAACCCATTCCAAGAGTTCCATATCAGTCTTATGTTGAGAATTCCAGAACTGGACACGATACTCCAGGCAGGGTCTCACAAGAGCAGAGTAGAGGGCTAGAATCACCTCCCTCAACCTGCTGGCCACAATTCTTTTGATGCAGCCCAGGATACAGTTGACCTTCTGTGCTGCGAGTGTACATTGCCAGTCATGTCAAGCTTCTCATCAATCAGCACCCCCAAGTTTGTCTCCACAGGGCTGCTCTCAATCACATAACCCCCCATCCTATATTGAAAAAAAAACTGGATTGTCCTGACCCAGACATAGGATCTTGCACTCGGCCTTGTTGAACCTCATGTGGTTCACAGAGGCCCACTTCTCCAGCCTGTCCAGGTCCCTCTGGACGACATCTGCTGATTCTTTGGAGATAGCTTTTGGGTTCCTTCTGTCCAGGAATCTTCAATTATACCTAAACACAATTCCTCACCATATGCCTCTAAATGAACTGTAGTGGGAAGAGTAATTGCAATTGATATCAAGGACTAAAGTTGTTTGACTGAAACTTTTGAGCTACTGTATTTTAACTGTGTAGCATTTGTTTCAAAATGAATTACATTTTTGTTCAGGATATATATGCAATAAACGCAGTAAAACAGATAAATATCTGCCTTGAAAAGTAGGAAGGGTTTGGTTTTCATTTGACTCTGAGCAAATGCCTTTTTCAGCAATTTGGAGTTCACAGTTTTGCCTGATAAGATAAAACTCTCAAAACCAGGTTTTTTTAAGCTTTTAAAAATCAAATCATGCCTTAGCATTTCTGGAACAATCAACAAACTGTCTATACAACACTGCTGTAGCAGCTTCCTGCAGTTTCTGAAACTTCTGCAATTTTTGGCTAGGCTTTGAGCTTTTATTTCTTTTTTTTTTTTTATTTCAGATATTACCTGTGGCACTTGTCTTGCATGTTTGAATACAGACATGTATATGGAATTGGCTTTGGGAGTTTTTATTTACAGATATTTTCTAAACTATGTTCAGGTGCTTTTCTAGGTCATAGAATGTGAAAAGCAAACATTTGGAAGACATCAGGAGCACAGAACATGTTCTTTTCCAAATTCTTTAATACATCACTCTGTTAATATTTTTGGAAAATTGCATTATGTCTGCACTTCAGGATCCAGCTGTTCCAGGACTCTTTATTAAGGTCTCCAAATAAGAAGCTATTACTTAGTACTGCCAAGAGCACTGCAAAAAGTGATCTGTTTTGATCCTTCAGCACCACTGTGCTACACAGCAGCTTTTAATGTGTGTTAATCTATTTATCTAGACCATATTCCCTGCTACAAGAAAAATTAACGGCAAGGTTTTTATTTGACTGTTTCTATGTTACAAAGTTGGAATAGGAATTAAAAGACATTACAGGAGCCTGTAGAACAAAGACGCTGCTGGAATCAGTACCTCACACCGTAAGCACAACAAAGTCTACATGATTCTGAGCCTTTCCTTAAGTCTTCCCTAAATTGAGGACACCCAATACCTGGTTGATTTGTATCCCCTCTGGAGAACAGAGGAAGAGAAGGCCCTTATTACTGGCATGCAATTAAAAAATTATTCTTTAGCTTCAAATTCAAGTGCTTCGAATATACAGTAAATGTGTCCCTAAGATCCATTTACAATATTTACTCTATAACTTTTGTATACCTTTCAGCTGTTTCTGTTTTGAACCATGCTGAGATAGCACCTGGACCTTCCATGGAATAATGGCCTTCATCTGTGTGATTTACTATGGCATGCTTATAGTAAGCATAGTGCTAGTTACACTTTATCTTTTAAATCAGAAATAATTCAAAACAGACAGGTTAAGTAAGGTTTCTGTATTATTTCCAAGTTCATGAAACAGCTTTTGGCAAGACTCACTTCAGATGAGCCTATTTTTCATGATAAAAGCAAGACAATAAAGTAACTGGACTAAATACATGACTGTTTCTTGTCAATAACTAAAATGAAAGGATAGAGAACATCCGTGACCACAGAAGAACTCAGATAATAGAAAATTGAACAAATTTTACTTTGGAAAACTTGTATTGTGTCACAAGAGATGTTTCTTACTCCACTAGTTGCCCTTTCTGTACTCATTCTATAATGCAAAATGTATTCAATATTACTTTTCTATAGACAATATGTTTTCTATTCTGCTGAATGCTAGAATATTTCATCCTGTAAACAGCAACATTTTGCATTGTACCACAAAGACTGTAATTTTAAAACTATCAATAGAGAAGTACACTGGTTGTAAAATATTTCACAAGTGCTTGAACTGAAGTTTTAACCTTAAATCCAAAAAAAAGCCTACTTAGTAAAACAAGATTAAAGTAGAGGTGACTATTAAAATGTAATTTAGTACAATTTGTTAAATCAGCTTTGAAAAGGATGCTTGAATGGTAACCTGATCCCTGGAAAGAACAGATGACAGCTAGTGTTTGAATGCCTTCTGGGCATCATAAATATTATGACAGGATTTTAAAAATACACTTTTAATTTGAGGATACAATATTGTACTGATCTAATAATCACTTTTGTTAAAAATATTCATTAATTGCTAGCATTTTGTGTCATAGAGTTAGTAGCAGATTCCAAGACACCAGCTGCAAATGTGAAGTGAAAGGCTGGATTTTATAGCTTTTCTGTGTCCCAGTATGTTATGTGTTGCCTTATTCGTAGAGTAATGCTGTTGTCATTCACTTGGCACCTCCTGCTTTATTTGGTGTTTCAGTGGCACTCTCATTTATAATGTTTTCTTCCTCTAACCTCAGTTTTGATGGTAGAAAATATGAGCAGATTAAAGTTCCTTCTGTGCTATGTCCTCCCCCACCAACCCACCTTGTGGCATTTCATAGCACTGGCATAGCGCATTTCAGTTGTAGAAAATCACATGCCTGGCTCAAAGGCCAAACAACTTTTAAAATGACTAATTTCCTTTTTTTTTCTATTGAGGCCATTTTTTAAACTCTCAGGGAAAATATTAAATGACCTTCTATTTTTAAAGGAAAGAGAGTTTCTGACATATTGTATACTAGCAAGACCTGTTTTTCTAGGGGGAAAAAAAAAAGCATGACTAATGCTTGTGGTAAAACCTTGGGGAGACCAACCTTGATTTTGACCTCTGTAAAACATGAGACTCCAGAGGACATAATTACTTGGTCTTTGTTGGAACTGCTCGTGCTGAGGCTGTGTTGGAAAATTGCAGTGAGGTCCTAAGTCTTAAGTCTAATTTTTAATTTAGATATACAAGCCCAGGTCCCTTAAGTTTCTCCCGCACAGCCATTGCGCATGGGAAAACTTCATTCTTTTTAACTTAGCTAGTGCTCTTTAGGTTTAGTCTCAAAAACCTGAAATTATTTTGGAGAAAAGCTAGTTAATGTCTTACAATATTATGTGTATCCACCAGTTACTTTTATTTGAAAGGGCAGGAGAGGGAGAACACTGACCACAGTGGTTAAAACTTCTTCTCCATTTAAGTCAGGTAGCTGATAAAAAACCAAACAATGTTCTGGTTATGAGCAAGAATTTGAAAAGACTGGATACCAGTAGTGGTACACTTGCTTTCTGTTTCAGCTTTAGTGGAAGGGAAGGAAAAAGTTGTGCAGTTTCTGAGGGAGTCAGTATTTCATAATTCAGGGCCAGACTTCAAATCCTCATGGTAAAATTGGCAGTTTTCAGATCCACAGTTCTGATGAGCTGAAATCCCTTCCACTACCTCTTCACAGTTTTGTCAGAGTTTATTAATTTAGGCTTACTTCAATGAGTGACTCAACATCTAAAATGCATGGGAAATTATTTTTTCTAGTAAACACTGGCCTTTTCTTAAGTTACCCAGAAGGGTAACTTCATCCATTCTAGCACCTGTAATGAGCAGCTGAAGGGAATATCCATTGGCACCAAGCATTGCAGCAGACACAGATCCCCAATGAAGTAAAATGCTGAAGCCCTAAGCCTGTGGGTCATGGGGAGGATAAAGGTTAATACCTCAGTGTGGACTTCGGGTGGACACATTCTCCACCTTACTTGCATCTCCATTCAGACTACTAACCCAAATCATGCTGAAATTTGTTTTAGCTGCCTAACTGCTCATTTAGACAATGAGCATTTGTACAAAAAGGAAAATTTATTGAAGATTGTTTCCTACTCACTTAAACTGTAGCTGTTCTGCAGAATATTTTTCTTCATTTTAACATACAGATAGTTGCACTATTCCATTCCCATCACTGAAAAACAAAGCCAAGTTAAACAAAAAAAAAATCACGGACTTAATGATTTTAAATTCTATCAAGTGAAGTATATCAATTAAACTGGTGCAAGGAACATGTTGAATTATTTTAGATAAAGTTAATAAGTTAAGTTATTGAAATTAAGCTACTTTATCTTGTACTTCATTGGTAGCATAAAATAATGGACTGATCTGGAAGAAAGTTGTTATCCACCTAATGATTTTCGAGTAAAATTTACCTTCAAAAAAAAAAGCTAGTCTGTTTCTCAAACACAGCTTCCCAATTCCACCTACTGCTGCTTCTACTGCAACAAATGACATATTCCTTAAAAGAGAGGATATTTGAGTTAGGTGTGACAGGTTTTATTTCAATATGGAGACAGATTTTTTTTATATATATATATATGTATATACTCTGCAAGAATAATGGAATACAGTGTACTATCTGCTCATTTCTACTCTTTCCATTTTCATCACCAGTAGAGAGTGAATCTTTAAATTTTTGTCAGTAATCTAACTGAATTTCTTGTATATTTAAATATTTTTCCTAAGTCTTGGGAACAGAACCCACAGACAGAACTGAGCAGTAAGCAAATCCGCATGCAGAAGAGAACAAAAAGAAGTGTAACATTTGTTACTGGTTTAATACCTGACAAATCTCTCCATAAACAATGGCTGAGGATCCATATACATTCATATAAATGAAAGAGCTTCTTTAAATTGAGCTGAGCCTTGTAAACCTATTTTCTGGAGACTCTATATAATGCAGTTGCATCCTTTACTTCTGTGACTCAATACCATTTTTGTTTAATTGTTTATTCAACAAATAACAATCTTCTTATGAACATTGTTTGAGGATTTAAGCTTAAAATAGAAGAATGAATATTGTTATATTATTCTCCTAGTGTTATACTCACTGAATTTCCCTAAGATCTGCAAAATATTTTTTTCTGTAACTCCTCTGTGTGCTTCTGTGCAGAGAGCAAAATGTATTTGTCACCAAGAGTCAAATTTTGGAATAATATCTTCCTTTCACTATACTCCAAACCAGCCACTTAATTATATTCAGCCATGGATTCCTCATGCAGTCTTTCTGGTAGTTTCTGGTCAAACCATATATCTGTCTTATTCCAGAGGTCTGCTACTGGACTAATATGTCCCAGAGAAGTTCAGTAGGTAATTTTTATTTTTATTTCCTGAACAGATCCAGATTCTCTCAGGCACTGCTGCTCTTGCAGTACAGTTAACACCTGCCTTTCTGATAGACCGGTGTAGCACTTCAAGAAGAGCCCTACTGGTAGCATGGCCAGAGTTGCCTGCTTCTGAGGACTTGAGTAATCAAGGACAGAGACATTTCTTTTCTTTCCCTTAATCTATAAAAAGCCATTACCAGACTGCACAAACACAGTAACTTTCATGACAGCCAAGTTCTTAGTTCCCATTCAATTTACAGTGTACCATCTCTGAGGACAAGCTGTTCCCTGCATTTCTCATTTGGTCTTCACAAAAGGCCCAAGTCGGGGGTTTTTGGTTTGTTTTTTTTTTTTTTGTTTTTTGTTTTTTGGTTTTTTTGTTTTTTTTTTTTAACAAATAACATTTGATGCAGTCAAGAGAAAATTAGGTATTTCCATTATTTTTTAAAAATTGACCTAGTTTTCTCATTTGCAGTCAGAGATGAAATCCTAGTAAAACTGCGTGAATGAACATCCAAGAGATTTGGATAACAAAGAGCTAGAAAATCTTCTGCAAGAAATATAAGTAGCTGAAAAAAAGAGAGAGAAGCTACCTGTGAGGACTCTCTCTCTGTAGCTCTCATTCAAAAGGCTAAGGGTTGTAGACAGCCAATACCCACTAGAGAGAAACTGCAGTAGCAAAGGGAGAGAAGTCTCCACTGAAGAAAGGGAATAATGTGTCTATAATTCGTATTAGTGTTATATGCACCTGTAAATCTGAGATACTTATATAAAGCTCTGAATCTTTCTAGGGTTATTAATTATGATTTAACAAATTATGAATCATCAAACAAACAACCAGAGGTGCCAAAAGCTACCTTCTAAGCACAGTAATAAAGGTTATGGAAACACATAAAATGACAAACATTTAGAGCTAAAGTTTGAATAATCTGCGTGTTTATGGCTAGTAAACCACCCCCTTATCTAATGTACTTCTAATTTGTATCATTTTCATGTGTTTTATTGAAAAGTACTTGAGATAATTGTACTGTAGCTTTATAATTGAAGAAAAGTAGTAATTGGAGACCATGATATAGGTAACAATAAAGTTGAACAAGCAAAAAAAAATACATTGTTGTGTAATCTGAGATTTTTTTTTTAGTCTTAAAAAATATCATCTCATCAGAACTAGCAGTTAGTATTTCTCTTTGTATAACACTATTCTATACGGTGGGGCCAAGGCATTCTAAAAAAAATGGCTGTCATGTAGACAGAAAATTCTGTAGCTGAAGAAATAATCTATAATGAAGAACTTGTTCTGCAAATGAATCATTTTCTCATTATGGAGTATGTTAATCAAGATTCTTACTAATTTAATCATGTTTTAATTATATTAGATTTGGTGAGGGAGGGGTTCTATTTTTTAACTGTACAGGTTCACCAATGACAGATTCTTCCATTCAATAGCTCATCATTTAAAAAACTTAGATTAATTGTCACTGCATAGATCAGTTCTGTAAATGCAAACTCACTGGCTCCAAATATTCACCTTGGGAGAAAGTCAAAATTAGCTTTGAAAGTACTTGCATATAAACTATGCAATTTTTTTTAATTAACACAAGCACAATTAAAATGTAATTATTTGCATATTAGCTGAAAGTTAACAGTATTAAAGCTACTAGTTGAATTTTAATGCAAACACATAGTCACATGACTTTGTTATTCATCCTCCTCTGAAAAATACTTTTAGTCAACATTACATCTTTATGTTGCTATAAGTCAGGCTGATCTCAGACTTGTACAAGCTTTTGAATGTTTTATAAGATTTGCTGGTACATCTAAAAGTCACCAGTAAAGCTCCAGGGCATATGCTGAAAAGCTTGAAACCTTCCTGGGGGGCAAATTATTATGTGCAACATTTTTCTGCCCCAGGCTGCCAACAAGATAGGGAAAAATGACCAATATGGAATAAAAATGCCAGTTCCGGCATCACCCTAGATGGATCCCCTTTGCCTGACAGATCTGAAGTATGGGACTAGGGACAGGCACAGGCCAAACCTGGAGCTGCCTGGAGCCCCTGCCATATTGAATCAGGGCTTGAGATACTAGGGCAAGAGAAGTGTAAGCAGTGAGGATTCTGTAACTGGTTATGGAAAGAGAAAGGAAAACATATGACTAGCAGTGATCTCTGATTAATTACTTAGGTCCTCCCCAAAATCAGTCCTTCAGCACCACTTTGCAAGAGGTTTTATGAGTGTAGAGGCTCACATCAGCCCCCGCTGGAGCCTAAATGTAGGTCAAAGTCCCAGATGTCTCTCTTCTCTTCTTCAAGTACATGCCTATAGCCTAATGTAGAAATGTCTTTTTGCTTTGCTTTATGCTGTACCATGCTCTCCTTTTCTCCCTGAGTACTCTGGATAATATATAATTAACTCCATGCCACGAGATGCAAAATGGTAATAATGCAACACAGTGGTTAAAAATCACACCATAGACTTAAAAGACAGATAATCAGCTACCGGCATCAAACTGCCCTGAACTGTAGTTTAAATTTAGCCTAAATGTCAGAAAAGACTGATTCTTTAAAGACAGTGGATAAGCTACAGATTTACCATCTGTCTCAGTGCGAGTATTACCCTGGAGCAAGTCAGGAAACACGCTGTAATTGGAGCCGCTGTTCTTTCATTGATTACTTTCTCTGACTTCTAAGTATGTATGGCAGAGAGGAAGAGAAGGAGAACAAGTCCACTATGTTGTTTTTGTGTAAAAACTAGGGGTGGATCAGTCTACACTGTCTGCACTCTTCACAAGTCAGTTAGACCCTGATCCTCACAGTCTGACAGCCCTGATCCAGGGGACCTCAGCAACAGTGACTTCTTCTCTTCACTTCTCAAAGAGATGCATATTAGAAATTTTATTCATAGAGACAATGGAAACAGATTGTTGCTACTCCAAGGCTGGTATATGCCTGAGGTTAGAACTCCAGGCCATTTATCACTGTCTTGGCATCAGCTTACTCCCTTACAACATAACTCTTTGTAACCTCATCAAAAAAAAACAACAAGGGGGTTCCAGTGAGAGACACTTTTCTTTCTTTCTCATCTGCCTTGACACCACAGGATATATCTGATCTACCTTTGTCTTAGGTACCTTTCATCCCTTGAACCATTCAGGGCTGTGCCACAGGATAATTTCACATAAGTAAAGGAAAGAAAGAACTTCTTGTTTATGTCCACATTGCCTGGCTGGCTGACTGACTGCTGGCAGCCTATGTCTCCCCAGGCCACCTGCTGGCAACCTGACATACATCAGCCTCATTGTTGTCATGAGTCGCCTTTGTTAGAAAAACCAAAAAAGAACATTTGAAGGCTCGTTATCATGCTCACAGCTGGATCTGGGAATCAGACAAGAAGTTACCTGGGGCTGATGTGGCAGCCTTTGACATGGCCTCACTTCTTAGGAGAGCTCACATCCCAGACAGCAACAGAAGAAGGAAACAACAGTATTGCTGTGGTTCTGTATCCTTGACTTCTCTTTAGATGAGTGCTCTCAATCTGACCCAACATAGGAATAAACTGCTCACCCTGAAATCCATGCTGCAGCCGAATACCACAGACTATTCTCACCCTGGCCTGTGCCTTCACTGGGAGATGATCTTTAGGAAAATACAAGATTGGGACCAGAAAACTGAAGCAATAATGTAGCAATCACTACACAGAATAATAATTACTAATAACATGTTTGTATTCAATAATATGGGCAGCATGCCAAAAGTATGCTTTTTATTAGTTGATGTAAATAATTACTATCCTTCTTAATAATATTGTTTAGATTTTCTCTTCCTATTAGTAACATAGAACATATGAGTTTTCTTAACTAGCTAGATAGGTTTTCTCTTCTAAAGTTAATTTCCTATTTTTCCTATTTTCTCTTCTTAAAAGGAGTCAAAACTTTCCTGAAATCTGATAGTTCTCTTGTCCCAGTCTAGAGCAGACAGTTGTGTTTGTATCCTTGCCAGTTAGTGATTTCTGATGCTGACAAGTGTGTGAGAGTGATAGATCAAATGAATTCTAATTTCTGAACTGAGCTGGCATTTGAACACAGCTAATTTAAAATGTTCTTTCTGTGTTTAGTCTGATCAAATCATTTAACTGCAAGACTCTTTCCCTCAGTACTGTCTTTACAGCTCAAATGGTTGGATACACAGCAGTGAGACTTAACTGAGTACTCGTTATGACAAACAGATGTAAGGAACTTGGAAGTTCATGTACATGTGATTCCCCACATTAATTGCTCATTCTGTTTTACAATAGCTTTGTAGGACCATGGGGCTGCTTATCTCACCTTTTGCTGATGGACAGCTACTCCCCAGCTGGCCACCCAAGGTGCTCAGGGCCATCACTTGGGGAAAGGTAATGAAGAGTACAAGCTCTATCCATCTCGGGAGACAGTTCTCCATTTGATTCTATTCTTTTCTTGCTTTACATGACTCAGAAGCCCTACAATGCTTTTGAATCAGCCTAGCATAAACACTTTTTTTTAAAACATTCATTTGTTTTTGCCTCCACAGCCTTCCTTTCCAAAGCTGTTCTCATTTCTCTCAATTCCTGTCTTTACTATTTCATCATGAATTTACTTCCAGGCCTCTTTCCAAGGTATCCAAAAGTATCCACATCAGAAAATGTCTCTTTTACTTTTGGGTTTTCCCTTATAAAGCATGTGGTCCTAATACAATTTGACCTAGTTCTGTGTCTGCCTAGAAAATGTGTGTCTACCATAGCCAGCTCTCCTCATCCATTTTCTTTACTCTAATCTGATTCTCAAAGGAAAGTGGAAAGTCTTCTCATGACTTTTCAAAGCAAAACCAGGCTTTCCACATTGTAGATATTTTTCCTATAGTTTAGGCTATATTGAAATAAGGTTATGAGATTACCATTACATATTATTGGAACACTTAAAAAACAAAATGCCATGGAGAACTAGTTACAAAGAAAGGAGTCATTTTACACCCTTTCAAAAATTTTGCAATTTCTTTTTGGGAACTTGGAAAGCTTCCAGACATCTTTGTCAAGAAACATTTTTCAATTTCCTTGGAAGTATTCTTTGGACAATGCCACTTCCTGCTCAGTCACAGCCGGGTGCTGCCAGTCTGGCTATTTGCATTGTTATCTCCCCTGGTGCCTAGGGAACCAGAGACAGTAGTGTGCTCCTGCTGCAGCCACTTGCAACCCATGCCCGTGGCTTTACTCCTTCTACAACTACAGTCAGAGCTCTGTACATAGAATCTATATCTCAATTGATTTAGAGTTTTCGCCCTCAACACCACCTTGGGAAACGTTAGCAACTTCTAAGATGGCACTTTGAAACTGTCTTGTCTTATATATATTAAAACAGTAATCTTGTAGAATAATTATACTAAGTGTGAACTACTGCTATGTTGTTTCTAAAGTTGCACCATTTAAATGAGTGCTCCTCCAAACAGAACCATATTGTTTATTACATTGGAGAAGTGGTGCCAGTATGTGACAGGTCATGAATAAATATTTATCTTAGCAGCAAAGTCCCTAAGCTGCATACACTTTCTTTTTTTTTCTCTCTTGCCATGACACCTTAGCATATTTTAGCTTTCGTCAAGTTCTGCAGAGAATGTATCATAGAATCATAGAATCATAGAATAACCAGGTTGGAAGGGACCCACCTTTGACCATGTTAAACCTCATGCCATTGGACACTGCCCAGCAGTCCAGCCTGTTTAGGTCCCTTTGCAATCAAATTTCTGTTTCCACTGCATCAGACTTCAGAGTTTGTTATGAGTACAGTATGGTGCTGGTATCATTCCTGAGCAGCATCATGTACCAAATATGTAGCAGTCTATGAGGAAATGGACTATCTTGGCATAATGAATCCATAGTTTCAAGTGATAATCATTTGGGATTCATTACAACGTTTTTCAGATCATCTAACTTGCTCAATATCTCGAATCTATTAATTTTTCCTTATCAGTAGTAAAATAATTAATTATTTTCTACCCGAAAACTTGAAAAATTGAAGTCCCACTCATATTGGATCAAGTTTATGTACATATTGAACAACTGTATGATAAAGTTTATTGGAAGAGACCATGATCATATGATGTGACAGTACTGTTTCATGAGTCTTTTAAAAAGTTTTTTCTTCATTGTCTTTGTTTGCTATCACTGAGCGGTCACTTGAGTTAAAAATTCTGAGAACAGAAAGTCCATGGGCAGTCCTACTGCTTACTGTATAATTTGAATTGATTTTTTGTTTTGTGCCATTGGATGCTGCAGCTGCGTTTTCAGTTTTATACAGAAGATTTTTCTGCTAGGCATTTTAAGGAGAAGAAAAAAGAATCTCTAATGCATTCCACATACTTTTTTTTTTTCCTCCTTACAAGCAGGACTGCAGGTAGGTAGGGAGCCCTGTGAAACTTCCAAGTTTCAGTAACAGTGTCAGTATCTTTATCACAAGTAACAGATCTTCCAGACACCAGGCAGACAATTCAGAAATTCAGTAGGAGCCAGAACAACCTTATACTGATTAAAGTGTCACAACACTTCAGTGAATGTTCGGGAACAGGCAGCTGTCTCCCTTCACACTGTTGCTGCACTTTAGCCCTTTCTTGCTCAGAATATATGTGGGACTGGAAGCCTTCAGACCATTTTCCTAGCCTGGTTCAATATGTGCTAATCAAAGCAGGACTGGAGGGTCTGGGGTACTAAGTGAAATTTTTTCCAGTGTGCTTTTAAAACATCTTGTCTGTGCTTTGCTCTTTAACCACAATGAATTTTAAAATCCCAAGTCATCTCTTAAAGAGCTAGTATATGGGACAGGTGCTATGTACAGGAGGAGTGATGGAGGATCCTACTGAAATATAAGGAAAAAGATTACTCATCCGTAATATACCTTGTGCTCCTTGTATATACGTTTTTAAAAGAAAAAAAAGATTTCTTAAAATAGAGAGTCAGCTTTAGAAAAATTGATGACTGAAGCTGTAAAAGCATTAGTTTCTCATTAAATGCCAGTTACTGATAACACTTGACTGACCTATATACCTCTCAAACAAGAAAAAGGTATTTCTAGAATGCCTGGGGAAATTAGCCATGGCTAAATATTCTTTAGATTTCAGAAATGATGTTAATCATTTTATGCTTTCAAGTTTCATAGTGTGCTTTGAGTTAGAGCTGAGCAAGGCAGCTGTTACTTATGCTGCTGGCCTCACACAGTGCAGTATGGTTATTGCCTGAATGAGAGCATTTGGTGCACATGAAAAGGGAATAAAGCACAAACAGATTTTAAATACTGAAAGAGCCCATGCCATAGTATAGACTTAGCATAAAGGACGGATCTTAATCAGTATTGCTTTTTTTGCTGCCGCTGTGCACCAGATTCCCTCTTGTTCTTCATATGGTGACTTCAGAAGTGACAGGCAGATACAAGACTTTTCTGCTCACCAGTTGCCAGCCTGTTTGGCACCCTCACTCCTAGTTGCCATGCCCCCACGCTGGCCAGGAGTACCCTCTGCTCTCCTTCTCAGACCACAAACTCAGCACTAGGCAAGAGGAGATGCAGGCTGATGATGCACTGAATTATTTTCCATTACTTTCTATGGTATTTCTCTGGTGATTTGTGTATGGGAGTATAGCACCTGCAAGAACTAGGCAGAAGGGGATTTTAACACTCCACAAATGAAAGATGAACTTTTCCTGTATTGCAAAGAAACCTTAGGTAAGCTCTGGCTGTGCACTTAACGTTATTGTTTAGAATTCTTCCATAAGCTCTGCTAAGGGATTGTATGCATCTGTCTGTATAATTCAAGAGCTAAAATAGTCAGGTTTATGTGGTGTGATATAGTTCAAAATATTTTGCAACAACCACCAGTGACTTGGGTCAGATAGCTACTTGAAAAGACAAGTCTTTTTCCTTGTTATAAAAAGGTGATAGTTCAGAACAATCTGACATTCATAAAATCATAGAATCACCAGGTTGGAAAAGACTTCTTGGATCATCGAGTCCAACCATTTCTATCTGCCACTAAACCATGTCCCTGAGCACCCTGTCTATCTGTCTTTTAAACACCGCCAGGGATGGTGACACAACCACCTCCCTGGGCAGCCTGTTCCAGTGCCCAATGACCCTTTCTGTGAAAAATTTCTTCCTGATGTCCAGTCCAAACCTCCTCTAGCAGAGCTTGAGGCCATTCCCTCTTGTCCTGTCCCCACCTCCCCAGGGAGGTGGTTGATTCACCTTCCCTGGAGGTGTTTAAGGCATGGGTGGATGAGGTCTTGAGGGACTTGGTTTAGTGTTAGATAGGAATGGTTGGACTAGAAGATCCGATGGGTCCCTTCCAACCCGGTTGTTCTGTGATTCTGTGATTCTGTCACTTGGGAGAAGAGGCCAGCTCCCTCCTCTCCACAACCTCCCCTCAGGTAGTTATAGAGAGCAATGAGGTCTCCTCTCAGACTCCTCTTCTCTAGGCTAAACAACCCCAGCTCTCTCAGCTGTTCCTCATAAGGCCTGTTCTCCAGCCCCTTCAACAGCTTTGTTGCTCTTCTCTGGACTTGCTCCAGAGCCTCAACATCCTTCTTGTGGTGAGGGTCCCAGAACTGGACACAGGATTCAAGGAGCGGTCTCACCAGTGCCGCGTACAGGAGCAGAATATCCTTCCTGGACTTGCTGGTCACTGGTGGTTTCTGATACAAGCCAGGATGTCATTGGCCTTCTTGGCCACCTGGGCACAGTGCTGGCTCATGTTCAGTCAGCTGTCAACCAACACCCCCAGGTCCCTCTCCTCCTGGCAGCTTTCTAGACAGGCTTCTCCCAGTCTGTAGCTCTGCATAGGGTTGTTGCGCCCTAGGTGCAGGACCCGGCATTTGGCCTTGTTAAACCTCATCCCATTGGACTGTGCCCAGCGGTCCAGCCTGTTTAGATCCCTTTACAGAGCCTTCTTACCCTCCAGTAGATCCACGCTTCCACCCAGCTTAGTGTTGTCTGCAAACTTCCTAAGGGTGCACTCGATGCCTTCATCCAGATCATTGATAGACATTGAACAGGGCTAAATCCAGCAATGAGCCCTGAGGAACCCCACTTGTAACTGGCCTCCAGCTGGATTTAACACCATTTCTCACCACTTTCTGGGCCCAGCCATCCAACCAGTTCTCCAACAAAGAATGTGCGCAACTGTCCAGGCCAGTGGCAGCCAGTTTCCTAAGCAGAATGCTGCGATAATTCAGACCAGACATACAAGTGAATAAACCTTATCCTGCTTCAACCACTTACTTCAAACCTTCCATCTGACTCCTAAAGGCAGACCTCCTAGGTCTGAGAAGATCCTAAGCCCGCACTTCTGCATGCAAAAGTCCTACTGAAGGACACTAAGAAACCTGGGTTTTGAGAAACAGCATATAATGTTTCACTTTTTTTTTCTCTCAGGATCCCCGTTTACTTTGCCCCTTTCCTAGACTTGTAAGCTGCAGTCCTCATTCACCCCACATCAGCACCCATCCCAATGCAGCTGCACACCTCCATCTGCCAGTCCTGCAAGACACAAGGATCTCAGTGCTTCCCGGGATCCAGAACCTCCTTGATCTACTGCATCTTCTGGTCTGGAGAGAAGGGATGGAGTAAGGCTGGGTTGCCAGATGATGGATGAGACTTTCTGCTTCTCTCATCCCCAAGGTTAAAGCTGTGGCAGTCACACCTACTTCTGCTGGGAAGGCACAGCTCTGGTGCAGTTGCTGCTGCCCCCACTCTTTGCCTCTTGTCTTAGCTGCAATATCCAGATAACATGAGAGTTTCATGAGAAGGAGACAGGGATTGCATAGGCAAAGAGCTGCCTGACAGCCACTGAATCTAAAGGGCCATTAATGTCAACAGAAATCAATGGGAGTCACTCTAAACATAGAGTAAGCCTAAGGATGGCAATACAAAACCTGTCAATCCTAAATGATTTTTCTCTGTATGATACTTATGCTTGATGGGTCACATATAATTAACAATGCCTAGAGGTCTTCTGTAATTTTATTTTCTGTGCAGAAATGCCCAACTCAAGGGTATTTCTGGTGTTCCTAACCACCATTTTTTGCTCCATGCTAAAACCTTTCTGATCAAGCAAGTTCATTTCTGCCTGTGGGAAGTTTTAACATGGTTCAAAGAACTCATTGTGGCCTAGACTTAGAAAGCTATTCGGACACTTATAGATTCACTGATACATTTTGAAATACCTCCAGATCAAAAAGGTCAAACCCACCAAGGAACCTAGATGCTACTTGCAAATTAAGGTGTGTACTTCCAAAATTAAATGGTTATTAGAAATTTCAGAAATTCTGAGTAACTTCTTCATCACTTTCAAAGTGCTTAATTTCTCCTGGGTTGCTCTATGACAGCCTCTTGGTGTCTCTTGATGTCTGGTATTCACAAAACTTTGGGTATGCCAAGGAGATCCAGATGCATTCACTAACTAGATATCCAAAATATCTGTTAGACTAGCCATTCTCAGATGGCACATTATTCAGACAGAAGAGGAGAGATGCTTACCTTCCGCAACAGTACACTTCTGAGGTAACCTAGTCTCTTTGGCAAGCAGAAGATAACTGTTCAGTCCTTTCCCCTGCAGAACTGGAACAGATGTTGAAGCTGCATTCCTTTTCACTCAAGTGAACACATAATGCATTCCAAGCTGCAATTCTTTTGGGCTCCACAGTGTGGCTAGGAAAGCAGTCATCCTGGGAGGGTCTCCCATTTAGAACTTGGCCCTCACTGCAATTTCATTCTCATTTTTGGCTGATTTAGTGCCTCCTGGGATTTTCTTCTGTGAACACAGTGTGTTTTCTACAAGTCACTGCACTCTATGCAACTCAGATTTTGCAGTGCGTACTACTGATATTTTCAAATGCTCTCCAGGTTTTCCTCCAAATGCTCAGTTTTATCACTTTGGCTACCTGTAATCCCAACTGGAAAGATTACCAGGCTGACTTCTGCTAGGTCCACTACACCTGGGTGTGCCTAGTTTTCTTTCCTCAATTACCAGAGTTATTTGACTGTGCTGACTCTGCGACATTGGAAGCCACTCGCTTCTTCCTCCCACCCCATTCTGAAGAGTGAGACATGCAGCATGGTGGGCACCCACAACCCTCAATACCCTGCAAGGGTGTGTTTTAGGGTTTTGTCCTCAGTAGCTGTGGGATTTCACTGTCACCCATGGGAACTGATAAGCATTTCACCCGCTGCAGCTGTGTCTAGCAGGGATGACAAGTGAAGATGTCCTGCCACCTATGCTTGTAGCCCAACCAGTTAATAATGTAAGTTAAAATTGATGCACCAGCCCATGAACACTTCACGTAATGTGCCAGACATTCAAATGTCTCTGCTGTACGACCAATAACCTCTGGCAGAAAGAAGGGACAGACGGTTGGGGATGATAACCTTTCAAAAATGCTCTAACATGCATTTGGAAAGCCTATAAATCTAAATCTCTAAATACAAATTTTCTACCACGAAGAATAGCTGCAAGTGCATAACAGAACTTTTCCTGTATTGCCAGCTGCCAAAAGCAGGCAGATCACTCATCTTTTATAGAGAGACAATCAAACCTTTAGACCTGTGGCTCAATGCAATATGCTTAAAAAGTAACTGATAGTGGTCACTATTAGGTCTACTGAATATGATGATAATTTATGGATCACAATTTTCTCCACACTGTTCAGCGTCAGGTGCCATAGTCTGGGCACATATTTCCTTGAAGTCAAACAACTTTTAGTTCTCTCTTCTCTCATCTTTACTCTTTCAGGTTGGAACAATTGCTCTGTAATCTTGTGAATGGCATTTTCTTACTCTGGGTTAAGGCAGAGACCTGATTTCTGTCTCAATGAGGAACCCTGCTAGGGAAACATTTCCAATAAAGAATGCAATAATCAAGGGTTGGAGCTATCTAACTGCATTTTAACCTTGCAAAAATCTGAGTTTTTCAATAAACTAGAAACATTTTGTTCTCTGCATATGATGCATATATAGGTGCACCTATATTTATAAAAATACACCATGAGGCCATGAAATTTTGTCACTTAATGTAGTTTAACATCTCTGTAGTTTAACAGCAGTGATCAGTGACTCCTTAAGCTGTTGTCCCTACTGTTCCAGCCCTGAAATAAAAGGGTGAGCATAGTGTTAAGTGGTACAGTTTAAGAAATAGAAGCAAGCATAACCCCACATAGGTGAATTACTACATTAAGTAACCATATGCAATTATTACCGTGTATTTAAATCTATTATTCCTTAATATTAATGGTATTAATTTTCAGACTTATTCACCCTGTAAATCAATGCAGAGATCTCAAAAAGAACTTAAGTATCCTTTGGGATAAGGCTCAAAGAAGCTCTTCTTTAATATGCTCCACACGATCTGCTGTAATATCAGAAGTCTAACTTCAGGGCCAGCTCAATAAATCAGAAATACCAGTCTTTTAAGTTTTCTTTACAGTTATGAAATGTTAAAAAGGTATAGATTCGAACAGTAAGATGAAAAAAACCACACCACTTTTAAAAAGAATAATAAAGTAAAGTAAAGATACTGCTATTCAAGCAGTAGATCTCTTATTTTCTAGCTATAGCATACCAAGTGCACACAGAACAAATATACAGTACAATAATGAATTCCTTAAATTATATGTTTAGGAAGTTTGGGTTCATGTATGCTGTTTGCATCCTATTTTATTTCTTATTAATTCTAGTGTCAGATAAATGTCCCTTCCAAGTTCTTTTGAAATTACTAAATTTTGGGCAGATTTTACCACATATTTGTACATTTTTTTTAAGAGACTACTTGCCTTTTCTGGTATCTAAAGCCTTTGTGGTAGAAGACCTGTCAAAAGAATTTTATGCCAAATAAAGTTAAACCAGTAGGAGCTCACCCTGAACACAGGCTACTAGACAGGCAAATACAATGTTATGCTGGTAGCTACAAGCATCAGTCTGAGCCTCTTGCAAATGTCAACGTTCACAGATATTTCTTGCAGAGGGATGAGGTGCAAGTCTGGGGCAGGTCTGTTAGTGTAAATGCAGGGAATCTCTACTATCAACATTTATCTCAGTGTATGTCTCCTTTAGTAGATGTCATAATTCCTAAAACAAACTTATATAAATACTACTATCTTCAGTGCAAAACATTACAATTGGGAGGACGATGTTCATAAGGGAAGACTTGTAGAACAGGACGTAAGGTGTTATCCCTAAAGCATAACTTACATGTGCTCAGTGGACAAGAATAAAGTAGACTTCACCTCCACTGGGAGCCTGAGGAGCAGTCGGGAGTCTGCCTTCAAAGGAGGACTTGCACACTGCATGGCAGTTTGCAGAACATTTACTTCACAGATGATGATAATGGCACACTGAAAGAAAAAGAATCTGGGATATGGCCCAACTGAATTTTTAATGCATCTCAAACCCGCAGACAGAAAAAACCCTGTCCAGAAGTGCAGTAGCTGACTGGCAGTTCTCAAGGCGTATTGTTCCAAAGAAGAAAACTGTGCTTCTTGAAAGTCCTAATAGTCCTGACCCAGCACAGACAAACTTCAACAACCTATATCACATGAGTCTGGTTTGTCTGGGTTTGTCTGGCCTCCACTGAGGTGCAGTTTTCACAGTCTAAGTATATGCTCCATATTTTAATGTGAAAGATATACTCTTCCATAATTTGGGAAGATCGTTTTAAATTGTGTCATTTTCTATAAGTGAAGTATTTACAGATGGCTTGCAAATATGCTCACTGAGGTATTTCAGATCTGTCTACTGCATGGTAATAAATATGCTGTAGCTGCTGCATAAACTATTAGAAAAAAATGCTTTCTTCTGAAGTCAGAAAAATTAAAATCAGAGTAGCTACTAAATGATGAATGAAATGATCAATGAAAGATCATTAAGAGAGATTTTTGTGCAACATAATCATTATAAGCAGAATTTTCAGAAGTTTCTAATTTAGGAGAAAAAAAAATTGTTCTAGGTTTCAAGCTAGTGGATAAAATCTCAACACTGGTATGAATTCTGTCCACATAATTGAGTGTAATTTGCAAAGCAAATAACTTCTTTTTAAGTCTTGCTCAGACTGCAAACAGAAAGGTGTTAAATCAGGACAGTACCTGAAAACAGAAGATTAAGGTAATTCTTAGTCAGGACAGCATTTTCCTGCATTTTAGGTAGCATGCCTAAAAGTGCTATTTTCTTCAACTTGATTAAAGATATGATGCACAATATTGCCAATTCCATCTTCAAAATTCATGGAACTGGAAAAACATCAGACTTGTTTAAAAGTTGTAAGATTATTTTTTGCATACTTTTTTTTTTATTCTTTAGGCTACTTTCCTGAAGCAGCTTCAAATCTTTCCATGACATCAGAAGGGCCCAAAATGTGCTAAAAAAATGAATATTCCTCTGCAATTTCTTGCTGTTAGCATTTGGGGCTTGAAAAGAAAGCATTAATAGTTGTGATACTTGCAATAACATTATAAGAGCTGGCAAAGCTGGCTCTACATCTGTCTAAATTTCAACTTTTTATATTTCAACTTTTTCCCCTCAGTCTAGAAGAAAAAAAAGACACAACCATTTAATGTATGTAACCTGTTTATCTCACAGGGTTTGCTTCTGACTTCTCTCAACAATCACAGCTGGCTTAGCTAATGTTCCTTTATGGCAGAACTCTTCATTTCCCTCCCTACATCCAGGAAAAAAACACCTCTTTTTTAGATGCAACTTTCTTTTTCCAAGATTCATAGAGTACTGTACCTTTTGAAGGAAGTAGATCAGCTATAAAGAAGTATATTATGTTACAGCTCATGCTAAAAACTGTGCTGTTTTAAAAAAATCCTGTGTGTTTCTTCAGTCATTTAAAGTTAAAGCAAGAATGGCAAAAGATGAGAACACAAAAAGAAATCAAAGGAACAATGAGCATGACTGTACAATGGATATGTATTGACAGACAAAAAACTGGGGCTCAGGGCTCACTCAGAGAGAAGGGAGAATCAAGCTTCAAATTGACTTAAAGGATAAATTTGCTTTACTGATCTTTCAAGCTGGAATTGCCACTATGGACAGAATCAAGATTAAATAGAGAACAGAGAGATGTAAGAAACTCATTGATGCCTTCTATGACCAACCAAGTCTGTGAGTTGTTGCTGCCAAAGAACCAACCACCTCCCTTGGATGGTGTCATCAAGAATGTAAATGCATATGCTTTTGACAGCTTCCTAATGCATTATGCCAGTGCTGCTGGGGGTATAAAAGCTGGAGAAAGTTCAGGAAGTTTGAGGGGGAGATATTCATCACTTGAATTCAGTAAGCTAACTGAGCTCTCAGCAATGTTGGTTTGAGGGATGTAGCTACTCCTGAGGATATAGTCACTCATACCAAAGGGTATGAAGGTAAGTGAGCCTTTAAAGATGGTTTAAATACTGAATGCTATTGAATTTTACCCTAGGGAATACCAAAAAAAGGGTATTTGTCAGTTCTGATCCCAAGAGCATTTGTGAGCAAAAACTGAGTGATAAACATTTTGGCCTGTATAGCACTAAAAGTGCCACTGTTTTGCCTCTCAGTTTGCTCCTGGACAGCTTAATCTATTCTCCCTCATGTTTCATGGCAATGCATGATTTATTTGGGCTGATGAGAGAGGAAGATTCACAATTATATTTCTGGAACATCTAGTGCAGAAAAAAACACTGAAAACAGAATGGAGGAGCTAAGTTGTGTATCCCAGCAGCCTTTACTCAGTCCCTCTTGAAACTGAAAATAGGTAGAGAGAACAGCTGCAAGTTCCTTGAGATGAATTCAGTGTGAGATGTAGAGAGTGCTGTAAGAGTGGGGTAAGCTCTATAGTCTAGTTTTAGAGAATACTGACCTTCAAATTTTGATTCCTTACTTTGTGCTGGGTACTGAGCCCTCCATGTTAGTAGCAGAAAATGCCATACATGATCAGAATGGGATAATGTCAGCAACGCATTATAAGAACCTGTGAAACAAGAAAACAAAAAAGTTTCTGTCTTGGAGGACTGTACCTCAACAATCTTCAGCTCACCAGTTTCCAGATTTCAGCACTTATACATCCTAATATACCCTCTTAGATACCAAATAAATTTCAGTGTTTTAAATAAGCAGTGGCTTTTGGAGTACCTTTAAAGAGAAAAAAAGTCCTATCCTTAACTACAGTGAAGCTTTTTTTTCCTGCTGTGTAGCTTCAATAGACAAGCTAAGTTAAGGTTGATGCATGCAACAGCATATTGAATTTAAAATCAGTGAAAGAATAACTGATTTTGGTTCTTGTATTGCTGTTATATATAGGGACACAGATTGTAAATTATATGCAAAGCAAATTGCTATCCAGTAATTCAAAGACCAACTAAGAAATCTGTGAGATTTCCACCTCTCCTTGATCAGCTTTTTGCTCTCCTACTCTTGGTGTAAGGTGAGGTTGGGAAAGAATAGACACCCCACTTCAGCCTTTTGCTCAGATATTCCACGTTTCCAGGGAATGTGATTTAACATTCCTCTTTCCACATTGTGACACAGCTAACGAATATCAAAGCCACAACATGATAGTTGTCTTGAGATATTTTGATACTTGATGAATATAAATAAGTAGCCATAAGCATACCTTTGAACAGTTAACAATGGGTAAAACAACTATTTTGTCTGTATTTCCTGCAATGTAAAGTCACCTTCTGTTGAGGGGTGGTGGAGAGTTCCTCAGCATTTTCTGCCTTTTCTCTGAGCTGGGAGAAGGAACAATGAGAAACAGTGAAAACTGAAGAAGTGCTTTGGACAATGAGAGACAAACAAAAAGGTTAGGTAAGGAGAAGCTGCAGCATTTGAATCTTATGTCCTCAAAGTGAGAGAGAATCTTTGCCAAAAGGTATGATTTCCACCTGAACTGTGCCCTTGCAAGGGGGAGCAGCTGCAAAATGCTCCATGGGGAGGGAATGTGGCATGCCACAGGCTCTACCTGCTTTGTGCCTGGCTCCCTGCCACTCAGCATCAGGCACCACAGAGCCACTAAGCACCACATAGACAAACTCTGCTTTGGGTCGTGTACAGCAAGTGGGATTGACAGATCCTGCTCCTCTGGGTGTTTGATATAATGAGGTGTTATAAGCCACGGAAAGGACTTCCTCGGAGGATGAGGCAGTTACACAGCCTCCAGTGCTTCTGGTCCTTCTTTAATTACCGAGGCCCAATTTCCAGTATCTTTATTGGAGCAACTCCTCCATACTGAGGAACAATTATTTACTCACCATGCAAAGTCAGAAAGAAAACCTTGGAACAAAATTCGGCTGCATAAATTGGACTCTGATACTGAAATTTTCATGACTGTAGTAGAACAAAGCACTAAAATTACATTCATTTAAAGTAAAATTTGTTTTGTACCTGCCTAATTTTAACTCAGTCTCTTTGCTGAGCATAGTTCTTATTTGACTGGATTTACATCACTTTTAAGTTCTATAGATTTACACAAAAGATCCATATCTATTTAATGGTGTTTGTTCACCTCCTTTCATTTTTGCAAACACCCATATTTTCCCTAACTTCACTGAAAAATGTGACATGATCCAAACAATAACAAAAAAATCCTGCCATTAATGATTACTACACAGTTATTTCAGTTGAGAAATATGTTGCGCCATTTCCTGCCTACTGAGATGCAATCAAAATTAAATGGGTGGAAATAACTGAAGTGGCAGCTTTAAGCTCTAGCAAAGGAGCACCAGGGTCTTATTTTCATGACAACTCAGAAAATGGCCTTCTGGGTCAAACTAATCTTTCATTTCATCTCCAACAGTGGCAATATGATATGCTGTTCAGGGACAATTGATGATCCTCCCTACCTGCAGTCCATCCTGTCCCTACTCCTCCAGCACCCGCCCCTGCATGGAGGACACCCGTGAGGACATTCCTATCTCTTCCTTTCAATACCTGTTTATGGACCTGCTGTCCTGGAATTTGCCTGGTTTTGCCTTTTTCAACTTGCTGGTAACGTTGGTCTCCACAGCCCTCTAACAGCAGATTCCAGAAGGCACAGCAGGTTGTAAGCTGCAGAAATTTAAAAAAAGAGACTTTCTTTATTGGTTTTAAACTGCTGTCCAACTGGATTCAGTGAGTGCTATAGGGCACTGCAGAACTTGGTAAATAACAATTCTGTACCTACTTTACTCGCTGCCTTTATAATTTTATAAAATTTGACCATATCCCACTCAACCTGTGAGGAGATAAGGTCATGATGCCTTTTCTGATTCCCTGTAACAGAAAACTCTCCCACCTTTCAATCATCCTGGTTCTCTGCATTTTCTCTAACTTCCCTATGCCTTTCTTAAAATACAGAAATAGGATTGTACAATGTTCAAGATGTGGATGCACCAAGGTTTTATATTTTCTAGTTTGTCCTTACCAGCCTTTCTGAGAACACCCAAAATTTTGTTAGCAGTTATGGCTGCTGTTGCATTTTGAGTTGATGAGTTCAGAGTCCCCTAGGGTCACTTTCCTAAGCTTTATTTGCCAGTTATCAGTAAAGCACTTGTGAGAACAGCTTAGATTACTCTAATTTTGAGCATGGTAAAGCACTTTTGTCTTCAAGCTCGTTGTTTTTTCTCTGCAAAGGAATATTTGATGCTCAGGATTCTTTCAAAACTTAGCATGTTTTCACTGCAATAAAGGTAAAGAGTAGACACATAAGGTTGTATTTAAGCAAGGTGATCTCAAGATTTCTACAATGAACAGGCTCCAGGTTGGTAGCTCCTGGAGGCAGCCCACACCAACCAGCTTTGTTATTTAGAATTCTTGTTCTGCCCTGTTCAAACCCTGTACCAATTTTACCTCTGTTTTCAGTGGGAACAGAATAAAAACTTTCACTCCCACGTTCTTCTTGGATGCTGAGGTTTGTTTAGTAGCTATTTAGTAGCTTCAAGAAACAAGCTGTAGGCCTCATACCTCCAGCATAAGGTACTTGAATGATTCCAAAAGAGTAAGTTTGCAAGGGAGAGTCAAGCTTTTTTACACTGCTGCTTTTTCTGTAATTTTAGAGTATATGACCAGAAGCTGGTCTGAAAATATGGCACAGAAGTTCTGAAGAGCAGCTCCCACTTATTCTTGAACTTGTGCATAGGTCTGGCAGATTCGTGCTTATTTTTGACCTAGGAATACTTTTTTTTATTTTTCTGCACATTTCATAGTTTGACTTGTATTTATAAGATCTGAGGGAATAAAGCAAGCTATTGAAGTAAATCAGTTCTGGGGAAATGCAGTCTTTTGATATATAGAACTGACTGGGGGTCTTTTAGACACGGGGATGTTTGTTCTGCTCAGTTGCTCACTGGTCAGAAATAATACTTACCTGAGAAACCATAAAGTGCAAACCTCTGCCAGAGTACAAATAATTTAAAACTGTGAGGTTAGAGGTGACTGAGAAGACAGATACACAGCTCCTGTTAGGTTTAAGAGAAACCTAATTTTCTTCAGAAACCTGTTTAGTAGGGTAGGATGTAATGTTCATGCTGATATTTATCTACACGTAACTGAGATAAAATGTTCTGGACTTTTTGGAGGAAAAATAAAGTTATTTTGTTCAATGTCTCTGTCCTTTGTCTCTGACAAGGCAAATCAATTAAACAATTGACTTTTTTATAGATATGATTTCTTTAAAATGTTATAAAGTGATAGAAAATCTAACAAAAATAACCCAAGAATTTATCTTAATTCCTGTTAATGGTATTCACTACTTTCCCACTAAGTAGGCCAGATATATTTCCATTATAAAGAATAGGACCATAATCGTAAGCACATGCAAAACTACACGGCAATTCATCTTTGCTGTGGAGAGAAATAAGGCAGTAAAGAAGAAATATACCAAATTCTGCTCTAAAGTTTTGTAGTGAGGCAAAGGTAAAGCCAATGAAAAAAAGGATGTCTCTTCTTATTACACAAAGACATTAAAACCATTTTCTTCTTATCTGACGCTGAACAAAATTTGCTATTAGATGAGAGGAGAGTGCACCTCATATCCCGAGGAAGAGAAACCAATGGCAGAAGCAGGTATATGTGGAAGCTTGCAGATAAGATGATGCTGGGAAGAAGGTTATAGGAAGGAAAATAAGTGAATGAAAGAAATAGATTTACATATTCTGACTGTTGGGAATCAATGCTAGAGAAAAGCTAAAATCACAGGGAAGTTTTTGGAATAAAGGGGGAGGGTAAATTGGTGAAAGCCACAAACTGGATTTTTTACTTAATAGGAAAAACAGGATAGGACAGGATGTGTGGATATGTACAGAAGCAGAATGGTCTCTATCCACTTGACAAAACTCTGCTGCAGAAATGTAGAGAAACATATTTTTCTCGAATCTCCTCATTGGAGACTGTTGACAGGAATGTGTGATATTTATGTAATGTAATGGCAGGTCCATCTAAACCTGCCATCGCTTGCACTGTTAACTAAAGAATTAGGGAGCTGTGCAAAAGTGTAAGATAGCCAAAATGACAAAAACTTATATGGAGGTCAGTGTTGGTTTACAGATGAAAATAACCCCTTTTCCCCCCTTGTTTGACAATTATGGTCTTGACATACAGATATTTTATTCTGGAACACAGTAAATGATATTTCAGAGAAAGAGAGTCCGTATCAGGAACTTTTATGGCAGGGGAGCACCACCTCCCAGTCTTTGTGTACAAGGAGAATATCACACATGGATTCTGTAAGGACAAATTTGATACAATCTGCAAAGTATTAAGGCCAAATCCTGTATAATTTGTGTACCTGAAATCAATGGACACTATAGCTATTTAAATGTCTCTGAGGACTTGGGGAATGACTACTCATATAATGGATTCCAGTCCAAATACTGATGGTGAAAAAAATCACTCACACATCACCATGATACCAGGAGTTACAGGTGGAATTCCTTTCACTGAAGTTCAGGCACCCACTGAACTAGTCACTGAGGATCCCACTATAGTCAGAGAAGATCTCAAGGATGGTTGATGGTGTGTAGGGTGCAATTCATCTGATAAAATATAAATAGCTGTTTTAGGGAGTAATGACTCAAGTTTTAATCTCCACCAGTACAGAGTAAGCAGCTCTCTCCTCAGTATAAAGTAAAACTAGGACAACTAGCTCAGATGCAAACACCTCCACTACAGACAGCCACACACAGCCTCTTGAGATGCTTTTCTATTTCTATGGGGGATCATATTTTTCTTATCATTCCCCAGGACACAGAGATGATCATTCAGCAACTTACAGGGCAGGGAGGTGACATTGAAGAGCAGCTGAATGTTCCCAGATCCAGCCTGTGAAAGCAGCACTGCAGGAAGGAAGATCTTCTTTCCAAAGGAAGGTTGTGGGAGTCGGACACACTGGGTGAACAGATTAGATCTTCAGCGAATGACTGCAGAATTTCACTGGAGCACGAAGGAGGCTTTCAGCTGATCTAGAAATTTAGGAGCTGACACATGCCTTTGTGCCAAAGCTGGGCTGCATGGATAAGCTGTGTGCACAGATGGTGCTCTGGCTGCTGATCTTGTAGCTGTGTGCAGTCACAGGAGAGTTAGTCTTCCAAACATGCCAACCCCCTACTCACTTTTTTCCCAAGCCTCTTCCCATCCCTTCTCCTCCATCCTAAAATATCCCTAGCAATTAAAATGCCATCAATCTCTGCAAAATGTGGGTGTGAATAACAGGCAATTAACAAAGGAAAGAGAAGAGATCATTTAGAAAACTGTCAGTTCTATTTTGAGTGGGAGGTAAGACTCTATAAAAGTATCAGAGCATGTTTTTAACCTTGTGACAAGCTTAACTTGTTCACAAACAGTGCCATCAGTCAAAAAATGCGACAGTAAAATTTTGCTCAACTAGTAGATGTGCACCTGTAATGGAAAATATCCTGTTGGTTTTATCAGCAAGGAAGAAGACAGAGCTGTTGGAACTTTTCAGCATTTCTGGATGTTAATGTACGAGTCATATGATTACAGTTAGAGAAGAGGACTGTACAGGTTTGCTGCATTTAGCCTAGAACAGATGTCCTTCAGAAATTCCAAAACTGTGACAGAGTGCATGGAAGAAACAGCAAGAACTTCATTTTTTAAATGACTTCAAGTGATAATAGGCATGGAAAGTGTTCCTTTTGCATTTCTCCAGCAATCAAAGTAATTTCTCAAGACCAAAAAATGCTTACAAGTGAAATCCATTAATTTAATGCCATGTATTATTATGAAATAGCATTATTGCATAAAATGTCACATAGAATGACTCTGGATGAAGCCAGTTTAGAACACCTTGCATATTCTGTGTAAATGTGAAAAAAAATGAACTGAAATAATGTACTGAAAACTTAGGGGGATTAATTCACTTTCAACAATATTTGGGAAAAATACTCACTTGGCTTTTAGTGATTTTATCACTGTCCTATGAACTGCAAGTCAAACCTCCCATTTCTTTATGTCAGATGACAGTTTCATAGATTACTAGAAACTGTTTAATTGCACCTTATATTTCTGCTCACAAAGAGTGTGATGTGTTTTGCATGGCTTTACGTGTCAGACAGCATTATCAGAAGGTCTACTTTCATTCATGGAAGTCATTATTCAACAAAATAATTTAAATTGTGACATGTTACTCTATTCATATTGATTTATCTGAGCATCTTTTCAGGACCTAAATGCTAGCTAAACCAACAATTATTCACATCTTAATGTAGGCTGACTGAGCAAGAGTCAAAAGATAATACATCTCCTCAAGCTTAAGAGTAAGCTAAGTAAGTTCCTTTCTCATGGAAAGACTTTTCAAATTGTAACCAAAAAAAATTGGATATTTTTTAAAAATAAGATCAGTGAAAGATGCTTCTGAGTAATGTACACGCAGATGTATGCACTCTCTATAAGAAGAAGAGAATATATGTAAACTTTATGATCAATTTTCCATATTCTAAGATATGTAACTTGGCCAGGGAGGAACAAAGTAAAACTTTTCCTCTTTCCAGCTCAGTTCTGTTCATCCCAAAGATAATTCATTCAACACTTCCACAGGTTTCATCACTAAGACAAAAACTGATCTTGAATCACCTGAGTTTTATGAACTTTTCAAAATTGATACAGGAATAATTTTTAGGCAAAGCAAAGTGTGAGTGGCATTGTCGCTTGTAACAGCTGAAGATTTCCAGAATTAGAAATAACTGATGTAGAAATGCACAACAAACAGATATAGTTGACTCAGTTTCAGAAACCATTTAGAGATATACTGATTTTCCAACTACCGGAAACTGAGGACTGAACAATGTATGATATTCAAACTCTAAGCTATCTGTGAGAATCTATTTTCTATGATGAATGCTCTAAAAATGAACAGAGTACGCTTGCTTCAGGAACATCTAAAAACTCTTTAGAAATGTCAATGACTGGTTGTATACAAAACTTTCAATACCTTAGTAAAATGTTACCTTCCACATCATATTTTGGAGTTCACAGAAATCTCTGTGTTAAAGAAAAAAAGGGGGATTTTATGACTTTGAACAAAAAGCTAAAATGTAAGCAACAAAAAATACAGTAAAATTGTATATTCCTTATATTTTAAACGAAATTACATGTTTGATTAGCCTCTTTGAATTCCAGTTGACAGAAAGTAGATCTTAGTAAAGGTCAAGTGGCTTTGGTCAAGGTCTAATAATGAAAAGGCCAGACAAAACCCTGAGAAGGAATGACAATTGCTATATTCTCTGCAGACAAAGGAGAGAATATTGGTAAAGAGAATGAATGAGATGGCAAAATATGTACTGAGCCTATAAAGAAATATGAAGAATGTACTCATTGCATAAGCACTGCTAATTTGGGACACTGAATGAAGCAGTAGACTTTAAGGAAAAATAATGTCACTAGTTGCTTAAAGGCTATATCAGAGTTATGTAAACATAAACAGCTGTGTTGGTGTTGAATGGGCAATTTTAAATGTGTGTTTTCTTGGATGAGCTACTTGACTTCACAGTTTTTGATATAAGTGTACAGCAATCCATTACATGCTTTGAGAAGAAAATGTTTGAAACAGTTCTCAGCTCTGCAGCCTTGTCTTAAGTGGAAATGGTGCTGAACCCAGTCACAGTCTGTGAGTAAACAGAGAATTGAACTGAGCCCTTGATGACATTAATTTTTCAACTAGACACACTAAACTGATTGTTTAACCAGTACAGGCTCTGAAGTACCACTGCTAGCAACTTAAAGTTGGTACTTATTTGTATCTATTAATTTCTAATGTTACCCTCTGGTGCATATTTATCCCCTTAGCCACCTGAGGGAGACTGATTACGCTTGTTTATGCATACAGCTATTTCTTGTTACTGCATTTGAAAAAGAAAGATAGGTAGGATTGAACCTCTGAGACTGAATTTAAACCAAAAGGGAATAAGAACAAATAACAATTTATAAATGTACTCCAAAGTGTTCACAGGTCTGTATAAGTAGAAACTTCTAGCTATTTAAACATTTCTGTGGTTTTGTGTTTTTTCCTTTTAAGCAAGAAAAATCTTTGTGCTATATATTTTTACACTATATGATCTCTGTGTTGGCACCATATAAAACACTCAAGACATATTCTCTCTTAAGATTACACCTTCAAGTACTACTGTTTTTCTTTACATTTTATTTTTACAGGACGGTCCATGTTATGTAGAACGCTGCATTCCCTAAAACCTGACTCACTCCAGGAAAATGTGCATGATTAAGGACTGGCAGAGCTTGGCTCAAGTGAGTGGCATGCAGCACAGCACTGCTTTTAAAGGTCAGTGCTCAAGGGGCAGTGATTTCTTTTAAATTCACTCCTTATAGTAAATGAAATAAGAACATTGTCTGGGGACAGGGGATGGTAGAGCTGCTGTCTCTTCTGTCTTGCTGATATTCATCAAGCCTTATTTGCCACTCAGACAAATCTTATGTTGAACAATTTATGGACAAAGACTGGCATCTCTTTCCTTATTCTGTGATTGAAACAAAACTCATTACTGCTTCAAGTCTGGGCACTACATGCAGGACGTTCTTTTGATCCTAAGAACTGGTAAACTTCTGAGCACTGGGCAGAAATGCTTATTATTCCTTCTGAAAAACCCTACATTGGATGGAATTTGACAAGGTAATTTTCTAACAGTAGAAAGAGTTAAACAGTATATATATATAATTTTTTTTACACCCTGACATACCTCCATAAGTGTAATTTCCAGCATGAACAACATATATGCAACAGATTTTTTTTTCAAGCTGTTAAGCTAGACTATCTGTATTTCGTCTTAGTACATATACTCACTCACTGCAAAAGCTCATTTATAGGCTTGCCTTAAATAGGAAGATGGGATTTAAAGTTCGTATATCTCATTTATTTAGAGCAAGCCAACTTACAAAGCCTGATTTACAGTCTATATAAAGACATAGCATGAGTGTAGCCAAGGGGTTGAGAAATTACTACTCCCATCTGTTCCCCAGTTGTGAGATCACATCTGGAGTAATGGGTCCATTTTGGGACTCCCAGTGCTAGAAGAGACTGGAGTGATTCCAACTAAGGGTCACCAAGATGATCAGGGCTGGACCAGATAACTTTCAAAGCAAGGCTGAGGGAAATCAGTTTGTTTAGCCTTTAAAAAACCCAGGCTAAACAGAAATCTAACTCATGTTCACAGCTACTAGGAGAAACAGAGGGCTAGGATGAGTGATTTGGTACAAGCTGGAACATGGTGAAACTGACTTTGTATAAGAAAATTCTGTCTTACTATGAGGGCTGCCAAACCTTAGGATGGGCAGCCCAGTGAGAACAGAATCTGTCACTTCGGAAATACTCAAAACTCTCCTGGAGACCTGCATCTAGACCTGCTTTGAGTGTGAGGCTGGATAGCCTCTTGAAGTCCCATTCAATATACATAGTTCTGTGGTTTGATGACTCCTGGTTTGTCATGGTTTATGGGATGGAAATTTAAATACACACAAAGTAAAGTATTCACAGTTGCAGCAGCACATTTCATAATGGTGAGCCCATTTGCTACTTGACTCTTTCAGCCCTTGATGTTAGTGTTTTCGTGGCTTTTCATTCAAGGTGCTCTTTACGGGGTCCTTCACTACCACTCCTTTGTGAGAAATAGAAACTGCTATTGTTTATTGGAAATGCATTCCCATGAATCATTTAAGTTGTGCCTGTAACAGGAAATAACACCTTCTCTCCCTTTCACGCATTTACTGACTTTCTCAAATTTGGTGTTTGCAAGTGAAAGTGAGGAATAGTCCTTTCCTTAGGTATGGGATCCCGAGCTGAACAGATTGAAACGATTTGTATAATAACATTTCAATACACTCTCCAAGATTAGGAGCAGCAAAATATATGTTAAGCCACAGAGAGTGTGCAGAATAAAGCCCAACAGCAACAGCCTTGAGATTAGTGAAAATCCACTGTTGGCTATATGTAAGAGAAGGAAAGGGAAGTACTGCAGGTTTTTGCAGCCATACAAGTGTTCTAATTATTAAAACTTATGGTATGCATTCATGTCTGCTAGTAGACCAAAATATAAATAATACAATTAAATTGACTTGGGAAATGAAATAAACAGGGGTAAGAGAATTGAAACTCTTGACTCTTTATTTAGCCATCAAAGAAATCTATTTTGCAACAAGCTAGGAGCATTCCATTAACAGTCTCAGAAGTGCTGAAGGACTAAAAGCAAGGCCCTTCATGAGAGATAACCTGAATTAGTAAAGATCTAAAGGGGGTTCTCAAGACATCTTTTGAATTTCAATAACAACTGTAAATCGCTGAATTTGCCCCTTGATACTCCATTTACATTCTGTTCTCTGATAAGAGTGTGATGCTGAGCTTTCCCCAGAGCAAAGAGTATTACCTTTGACAACACAAGAGCTCTTGTTCAGTCAGTCTCCTTTGGAAGAAAAGGAGGGCAGAAGAGGGAAGATAATGCTGATAATCCTTGAAATTCCCTGAAATAGTAATACAAATCTTCCTAGGTGACAGAAAGTAAAGGAGCATTCCTGTTCTGGATAGCAGCTTCTGCAAGGTTTTGGAAGAGAATTGTCCAAACATCAGTGCTGTAGTAACAGAATCTCCTCGTTCCTGTTCTTGGGAGAAACAACAAGGGTTGAAGCACTGTTTGCTGAACAGGGCCCTCCAACTATGCATTGAGCAGATGCTCCCTTGAACCTCAGAAGTTACACCTACAACAGAGGAGGTTGTAGAGAGGAGGGTGCTGGCCTCTTTTCCCAAGTGACAGATGATAGGACAAGGGGGAATGGCATCAAGCAACACCAGGGGAGGTTCAGACCAGACATCAGGAAAACAAATTCCAAGGAAAGGGTCATCAGGCATTGGAACAGGCTGCCCAGGGAGGTGGTGGAGTCACCATCCCTGGAGATAAAGATGGGTAGACGAGCTGCTCAAGGACATGGTTTAGTGGCAGATAGGAATGGTTGGGGTCAATGATCTAAGAGGTCTTTTCCAACCTACAGATTCTATGATTCTATAACCAGACACACAGCAAAATACTAAGCAGAACCTATTGATGGTTTTAATGAAGCCAGACCCTACCAGAAGGGCAGCAGTGCTGGCTGGAGCTAGTACCCCGTTAAGCTGTCTGGCAGGAGAGCTGTTTTTGAAAGGTTACCGAATACAGAACTAAATAAATACGGCACCCGTGGTCTTTATCTTTGCAGCTTTGTAAATAAATAAGAACTTTGTTATTTCGGTCTTGACAGAATATGTAAATGAGGCAAATGTCTTGACAGAATACGTAAAGGACTCGCCCTTACACCTGTCTTAGCAATAGCCACATTTCTTAGGCGGAGCAACCCTCCCGCACAAGTCGCGGTGCTCGCAGCGAGGATTTCACTCGTCGTTCGAAGCGCAAGCATCCCGGTTCGGCGATTGGGAAAACTAGGAAACGGGCTCGGGACCCGCCACAGCCCCCTCCCTCCCAGCCCGCGGCGCCGCGCAGCCTCGCCCCGCGCCTCCTGCCCCGCGCCCGCCCCGCCCCGCGCCCACCCGCAGCGACAAACTTGGGACGGGGCGCGCCGGGCGGTGCGGCTGTCGGAGGGAGGAGAGCGGTGAGTGCCGGGGAGGGGCAGCGGGCGGGGGGAGCCGAGCCGAGCTATGCCGAGCCGAGCCGCGCAAAGCCGAGTTGTGCCGTGCCGAGCTGTGCAGAGCCCAGCCGAGCCGAGCCCAGCCGAGCCGAGTCGAGCTGTGCCGAGCCGAGCCCGGCCCAGCCGAGCAGAGCCGTGCGGAGCCGAGCCGAGCGCTGCCGGAGCCCACAGCAGCCGCTCCTGTGCGCGGCGAGGGGGGCTCCGCTCTCCGCCCTGCCCTGCGAGCCAGGCTCCCGCGGCAATTGCCGGCGTTGGGGCAGAAGCCTCGCTCGGGGCGAGGTGTGGGGTGAACGTGGGGCCAGGGGCCCCGGGGAGCGCGGCAGGCGGGTGTGTGCCTGGAGCGCTGCTCCTTCGCCCCCAACAGCGCCCGCGCTGCGGTCCCGGTGGATGCGGTGCTGGCTGATGTCACGTATTTTGCTTAGTTGCTCTCGGACCGATGTAAAACCTCTGGGGGCCTTCCCCTGCCGAAAGTTAGGTGGGATCCGATGCCCGACCCTGCGGATCTGACTGCCGGGGAAGGAAAAAATAGGGTCCCCCCACCCCTCGGTGCCGTGCAGTGTGAAAATAAGTGCTATCAGCTGGAGAGCGCAGACCAAAAAGGAGATGAAAGTATCCTGTAAAACACCACCTGAGGTATCAAATGCCACCTCAGATTTCCCCCCATCCTCTGAAGGCTTCAGCTCCTTTGTACGCTTATCTGTCCCACCAACAATGTCAATCTTGTCCGATTTACTTCGCGCTTACTGATGCGCCAGCACATCTTTGCTTGAACCTCTGGTCCTCTGTCCTCCCTCTCTCGGCTTTGTCTTATCGACAGGACCAAAACGCCTTTCATCAGCCCAAAGAGGGCAGGAAGAAATAAAGTAAAAGTGGCAGAAAAAAAGAGGGTTTCACTTAAAAAGGGGGATTGGAAGTAGGAATCAACAGAAAGTCAGGGACTACAGAAACAGGTGAAAATATTTTGGGGAAGAAGAGGTTGCTACATTCTTTGGCTGAGCTGCATCCTCCTGCCTAGTTTTACAGCAAAGAAGGGGGAAAAAATCTGAAATTTGCCTTACCTCTCACCTTTTTACTACGATGTCTAAGCATGACATGCTCTTACTTTGCGCTAAAAAAAAAATATGAGATTTTGGAGCACCTGACGGTCCTGGATCTCTACTCAAATGATACATGCAAGCATAATTCTCGGTTGTAGGTACATGGGTTGAAGTAAAAAGCTCAGTAGAGTTCTGAACTTCTGAACAGCCTTGTATGTGCAAACTGTGGTGGATCTCTTACAATTTTAGCCTGGTGGACTAAAGGTGTATTAATGAGGAATCCTTGCCTGATACCCGTGCTTAGACTAGTAGTTGATAACCAATTATATTACTGAAATCTGCAGGGGTAACTTGTGTGAACAGCTGGCACATCTCGGGTATCTTGCAGCGTTTCTCACCTCAGGCTTACGCTATTAATTGTACAGTAAATGTAGACTAAACAATATAGCATAATTCTGACCAGTTTAGTTGGGGGGGAAGTACCTTTCAGTTCAGGCAGTTGATCTATTGCTTTTGCAAAAAAAGCTTGCACTGAGAAATTCTTTGGGACACTGTGGGATGCAGTCACAAAGGGCTCAGTTGCCTGCTGGTAGAGAGCAGTCCTTTCTCAGGAAGTCACACCTATGGATGTCACTGACAGGTTGTCAGTGGGGACAAAGGTAGGGATGAAAACCTACAGTGGAGTGGGTATGACTAAAATAAAACAAAATAAAACTTAAAAATGCTTCATGAAACTGAAGCTATTAATAACTTGACTTTCTCTTTAGGCAGATCTGAATTTAAGGTGATTAACTATGTGTAACACCTAATGGCAACAAAGTGACATTCCTTCTCTACCCTTGCTTACCTTAGGTAATGTATGAATGGGGAAGTAGAGTTTGTGGCTTAGCTTTGGCTTTCTCCTTAGTGTCAAGCAGTAATTCTTCCTCAGTGAGCCCACTGTTAGCTGCAATTTGTTTGTATTTGTGCAGGTCAAGCCAAACTATCCCCAGGTGTATGATACTCCCTTAGCATGACACCCATCATCTGGGAAGTATGCATGGGACGTGAACTTTTACACAGGCAAAGAAATGTGATTTTGATGCCAGTGGTGAAATTCTTACTGACATCAGCAGGGGAATGATTTGCTCTTCTCTATGACTGCCGTCAGAAATGAATCCCTGATTGGCAGACTCCAAGGAGCTGTGTTTTCTCAAATATTACACAGAAAGGAAATATTATTTATATTTGAGTTTTAATTGTTTCTCTAGTTAATTTCAGCATGAATAAGTTGCACAGTTGTTTCACGTAAATGCTTTTACTTCAGTTCTGTTAGCATAGTATTTTTGCTTGCCTTGTGGCACAAGGAAGTTTCTTAAATGAAGACCTGAGGAATTAGTTCTGTAGTATCAAGGAGGGGCATAAACCTATATGAATTTAGCAACTACTGAAAGGAAACACTTTCCATTAAGGAAAAACTGGAAGATTATTATTCTAATAACAGTCTGGATAGTGCCGTTCCATGTAGAATTCCCATAGGTATTAATGCAAGTTTTGTGCTAAATCAGCAGTAGTTTTAGGTGTTGGATTGTAAAAAAAGATATGCTGCCCAGCAGGATCTTAATCCTTCTGCTTTTACTTAGGCAAACTTTGTCTTTGAAATATTTTTGAAATCTGTCCCAATTTTCAGCAGGAGTCATGCCTGAATAATATTACAGGATCGGGCTTCAAATGTAAGGGCAACAGGATTTAAATATATTAAGACAGATCTTTTCTTAATCCTGCGATGTAGAACGTGGGTTAGAGGAGGAAAGAGCAATAGCTTTAACCATTACTTCTTGTCTCAGGTACTGCAGACTGATTTTTCCACATGTTCTTGTCCTGTTTTGTTTTTAGGGACAGCTCTGTTGCTTAGACCAGGCTGCTGCAAGGATGGGGCCCCTGGAAACAGGAGGTGAAGAAAACCAGACAGATGAAATGAAAATGGAGCTCTTCACCAAGCTGTACTTGCCAAGATACACCACACCACTCAATGAATTGGCTCTGGATCCTAAACCAGAACTGAAGGACAGCACAACACTGGTTGAAGTGCAGATAATCCTCATCTTTGCTTACTGCTCCATCATCCTGCTGGGAGTGATCGGAAATTCCCTTGTGATCCATGTGATTATTAAGTTCAAAAGCATGCGTACAGTGACTAACTTCTTCATTGCCAACCTGGCCGTGGCTGACCTGCTGGTGAATACGTTGTGTCTGCCCTTCACCTTGGTTTACACACTGTTGGGTGAATGGAAACTGGGCCCGGTTTTGTGCCACCTGGTGCCTTACGCCCAGGCTCTTGCTGTGCATGTGTCTACTGTTACTTTGACTGTGATTGCTTTGGATCGGCATCGCTGCATCGTCTACCACTTGGAAAGTAAAATCTCTAAGCGCATCAGCTTCCTGATTATAGGAGTTGCCTGGACAGTCAGTGCCTTGTTGGCGAGTCCTCTGGCCATTTTCCGTGAGTACTCGCTGATTGAGATCATACCTGACTTCAAGATTGTGGTCTGCTCTGAGAAGTGGCCAGGGGAAGGGCAGCTCAACTATGGCACCATCTACAGCATCTCCATGCTCCTGATCCAGTATGTGCTGCCTCTGGCAGTCATCTCCTATGCCTACACTCGTATATGGACCAAGCTCAAGAACCACGTTAGTCCTGGTGCAGGGAATGACCACTATCATCAGCGGCGGCAGAAGACCACGAAGATGCTAGTGAGTGTGGTTGTGGTGTTCGCTGTCAGCTGGCTGCCATTTCACACCTTCCAGCTAGTCAGTGACATTGACAGTCAGGTGTTGGACTTGAAAGAGTACAAACTGATCTACACTGTGTTTCATGTCATTGCCATGTGCTCAACGTTTGCTAACCCCCTTCTCTATGGCTGGATGAATAGCAACTACAGGATGGCCTTCCTCACAGCCTTCCAGTGTGAACAGCGTCTGGACTCCATTCACCCTGAAGCATCAGCAGCTTTCAAAGCCAGGAAGAAACTAGAAGCAAAGAGGATTCAATTCCCCGGAGACTCTTTCACACAACCTACCAATGTCTAAGATATCTCACTTTAAAGAAGAAAAGAATGTGTTGTGGACAAAAGGATAAATCCATTTTGGCACATGCATTTTTAATGCACAGTTTTATTCATAAATGGTAAATGAAAAGTACCAGTAAAGTCAAAGCAGGTGGTATGATTAGAGGAGAGTTGGTGGCATCAAGAGTATGTAACCATTCAATTGGAAGGAAATAAAAGGGAAATAGACTGTTCAAGGCTGTTTCTAACAGGGTAAGATGGGTAAGTCCCATCCCATCACTTTTTGACAAATCTAAATGAGAGTTTTCTGGTTTTGCTATAGGCAGGCAAAAGGCTAATTTGTAACACAGGAATGTTGATGGTGGGAGCAGGTAATTTTTATATTGGATAGGGAGATCAGGGAAAGGAAAAGTATGCCAGGAATCTTGGGGAAAATGGGCTGTACTGGTTAAAGCTCAAACTTTTCAGACAGCTTGTCTCTCACAGGCATCTTTTGTGAAGATAAGGGAATTAAGAAGAGAAACATGTTACTATTTTTTGGCTTTTACTGAATTACTTAAAACCAGAGCATTTGAAATTTATTAGGTGAACAAAGGGAAAGAGAAAAGAGAAAAAAAAACCCCACCCAAACAACAGATTCCGTGTGAAGAAAGGTCATGTTTCTATATAAAATTAAATGTGGGTTTTGGTCAATCAAATGGAGCAAAAGAATCATTCCTTAAGAATTAGTTGTGGTTTTGCTGGTGAGAAAATCACAGGCCTGTAACAGTATCCGTCATTCCCTGCAGAACCCTACCATTCATTCTGTGCTGAGAACAACTCACAGATGTAGTGCTTTCAAGTGGCATTTGAGGGCAGGGATGCAGGCTCAGGTCTTCTGTAAGCACTTCATAAACCGCCAATATTTTAATTTTCAGGACTTGCTTAAATGTCTAATGTGTTATTAACTCCACAGTCTTTGAATTGTTGCTCCTTTCTTCCTGGGTAATAAAAGAGCAGATAATTTTGATCCTCTGGAAAGGCTGCTATATGGTAATGTGCTTTTCCTTATTGTAGTTTTATGTCACACATTCATCTCGTCTTGGAGCCTTTTCCATCTTGTAAAAATAAGTATATCTGAATGACTGTAACCTAATAACAGTATGCTAGGTTTATGTGATAACTTATCAGTTATTCTGCATGCTGTAGTTAATAGTTAAATTCCCTTTTTGCTCAGGTATAAAATTTTAATCTGTTTACTCTGTTGTACACAGCAATGTTCAACTCTTGTGTCTTTGTTTAGCCTCTTTGAACTCATTAAAGAGACAAAGAAAATTTCAATCCATACTTATTCCAAGCTGCCCTGTTGCTTATCTAGAATAAAAATAAGTGTGATAGTTTCACTTGGAGTCTCTTTCCACAACTACATTTCAGCTGCCTCGGGGTTTTTTTCTCTCTGTTTTTGATTGTTTCTAAGTTAATTGTATTTTCTTACAAATTAAAACCCAACAAAACTCCAGTACTGAAGTCTTAGCAGTGTAATGAATGATATCAGATCTTTATCAAATGGAGAAATTCTTGTTAGTGTATGCAGTATGTGGTACCATGCCTTAAATACCCATGAAATCATTTAGACTTGGATTTTCATGAACAGAAAAGAGAGGTCTAAAAAATTAAGTAGTGTTTACTTAAGCAGGAGAAGTATCCATCATTCTTAAACCGTTTTTTAAAAAATAGATTAATTTTCAACCATGTTGAGAATATGATATTGTCCACAAGTTATTTTTGGCTGAGCATTACTAATATAAAAAATGTAAGCTCAAAACTGTTAAGGGTGAGGAAGGATTACACAAGTGTGCAATTATTATGGACATCAATCATATGTATCAGTTACAGTTGACTCTGAGCCCTTAATCAAAAGTAGCATTGCCACAAATAGTATCCTTTATTTAAAAAGCAAATGGTTTAAAAGTTCTTTTTCAACTATTTTAAGCCTGTTAGAGTGTGGTTAATAGACAGTTTTGAAGTAACCATGACAGTGTATGCTGAAACCACAATTGCCAGGCTAATTCTCCAAAATTTAAATCTAATTTATGTCATCCTATATAAAAGTGATTAATTACAAATTATTTTTAAGTTTATGTTATAGTTTCTTTATTTTATGGTTTCTTTATTTTACTGCCTCCTGAGCTTTCATTGCAGCCATCATGCTGAGCCAAAGTTGTCACACTGAGTTGTTACATTGCTCTCTTCTCTGCCATGGGTGGTACCTGGGTCAGTGCCTGCTCTAGGGACGTCTGCATAGTGTCCTACTGCAGGTTGTGGATTTTCCCACAGGTACTTGAAGATGGGGTGTGAAAGAGCCAACAGGCACAGCCTATCACATAGCGTAGTTGCTTCATGGGACTTGGCTCCTGCACAAACACAGCTGTGCACTTTAGTACCCCTTCCTGTTGTAGGAAAAGTAGGCATTTTTGCACTCAGAGCAATGAGGTAACAATGTCCTTCAGAGTAGCCCCAATTCCCAACTGTCAGAAGGATATGGGAACTCAGGGTTTGTCCCCATTTCCCCCTAAAGTGAACTTGTAAGCACACTCTTAACCACTGAACTGAGAAGCCTGCAGAGGACCCTCTGCTTTGCCTGAAAAAGGAACTGAAATTCAAGTCTCTCCATTCACCTGATAGGGCTTTAATCAGTTGGGTTTTTTAAAAAATAAAAGCATTATATTCTATTTCTGTTGAACAGGTACAAGTTTTATACAAAAACAAAGAACAGCAGCAGCCATCATCATTGCAGAATTCGCAAATAGATGATAGAACACCCAAAATGAAGTGAAATTGTTGATTCAGGGCAAGAATTTGAACCAGTGCACCTCAGTTCCCAAGAGAGCAACCTAGCCAGCACACTGCAGGCTTTCCTGAGACAGCACTTTATGTCTACTTAGAACTGTTCTATTGTACACAAAATAATTAAACAAAGAATAACCATGATTTTATGGGCAGGTAATTATGATCTTTGCATGTCACTCAGCTTCCAGGCCAAGGATATCAAAACAGATATAGGTAGAGTTTAAGTTAGCCTCTCCTTCATTTTTCATGAGCACTTCTACTATAAAGATACTGCAATACAGGCAGGAGCAGAGCAAGGAGAGTTGTACCATCATAATCTCTTGGTGGCCTTGCTTTGCACTCTCATTTGGGATTGGCCTATAAAAGGGAGACCTCTCCACCACATCAGATCTAGGATCTTAACTGGTTACCACTTAGTTCTGGTCCTCCCTAGAAGAATTCATTTTGATGCCTTGCAGATTTTACTGGAAGAAATATACGTGTCTCTAGGCTTAGGCAGCAGCAGACTACTGAACAGCATGTAATTAGGTATGTACAGCCACACCTGTTCTTTCTAGCAGCAGTGGCTTGTGACAAGCCAGCTCAAGCCTGGGGGCAGAAGAGCTACACTCACACTTGCTTGAGGCTTTCACATTTTTTCCTCTGCCACAGTGCTTCTGGACAATTGTTAAAAGTGACATTGCTTCTTCAGAACTGCATCTGTTGAACTACAAGTAGCGAAGTAATCCTGAGTAAGCTTGTCATTGTCTTATAGGGAGCCAGTGGAAGTGGGGTTTTGGCATATCGGGACGGTGCTAAACCTTTTCACCAAGCCCTACGAGTAAACAGTTCTTCACTGAGAATTGCCATCTCCATGGGGAGAAGCAGACTATGACTGACTGGAAAGAATATCATTGTGAATCTGAGACAAACATAGATTTGAGGACATAAGCAATTCAAATAAAGGAACTAAGCCTAGACAATAAATGGGTTTGTTGTCCATATCTATTTATATATAAATTGTATAGCAGACCTGTGCAAAATCTTTTTGGTAGTGTGAAGTTTGCTGGAAGTCATTATCTGTTGCCCCACAGTTGGTATGACTATGTCTTTTATAAAATGTGTAGTGGACATAGAATCATAGAATAACCAGGATGACCCACCGGATCATCGAGTCCAACTATTCCTATCAAACACTAAACCATGTCCCTCAGGACCTCACCTACCCGTGCCTTAAACACCTCCAGGGAAGGTGAATCACCTACCTCCCTGGGCAGCCTATTCCAATGCCCAATGACCCTTTCTGTGAAAAACTTCCTCCTAATCTCCAGCCTAAATCTCCACTGGCAGAGCTTGAGGCCATTCCCTCTTGTCCTGCCCCCTGTCACTTGGGAGAAGAGGCCATCACGCTCCTCTCCACAACCTCCTTTCAGGTAGTTATAGAGAACAGTGAGGTCTCCCCTTAGCCTCCTCTTCTCCAGGCTAAACAACCCCAGCTCTCTCAGCCCTTCTTCAGAGGGCCTGTTCTCCAGCCCCTTCACCAGCTTTGTTGCTCTTCTCTGGACTCATTCCAGAGCCTCAACATCCTTCTTGTGGTGAGGGGCCCAGAACTGAACACAGGATTCAAGGAGCGGTCTCACCAGTGCCACGTACAGAGGGAGAATAACCTCCCTGCACCTGCTGGTCACACCGTTTCTGATACAAGCCAAGATATCATTGGCCTTCTTGGCCACCTGGGCACAGTGCTGGCTCATGTTCAGTCAGCTGTCAACCAACACCCCCAGGTCCCTCTCCTCCAGGCAGCTTTCTAGACAGACATCTCCCAGTCTGTAGCTCTGCATAGGGTTGTTGTGCCCCAAGTGCAGGACCTGGTATTTGGCCTTGTTAAACCTCATGCCATTGGACTCAGCCCAGTGGTCCAGCCTGTTCAGATCCCTTTGTAGAGCCTCCCTACCCTCCAGCAGATCAACACTTCAACCCAGTTTAGTGTTGTCTGCAAACTTGCTAAGGGTGCACTTGATGCCTTCATCCAGGTCATTGATAGACACTGAACAGGGCTGGACCCAGCACTGAGCCCTGGGGAACCCCACTTGTTACTGGCCTCCAGCTGGAGTAAATTCCATTTCCCACCACTCTCTGGGCCCAGCCAGCCAACCAATTTTCCACCCAGGAGAGTGTGCGCATGTCCTGGCCAGAAGCTGACAGTTTCCATAGCAGAATGTTGTGAGAAACTCTGTCAAAGGCTCTGCTAAAGTCCAGGGAGACCACATCCACAGCCTTTCCCTTGTCCCGCAGCCGAGTCACTTTGTCATAGAAGGCGATCAGGTTAGTTTGGCAAGACCTGCCTTTTGTGAACCCATGTTGACTGGGCCTGATCAGCTGCTTCTCTTACATGTACTTCATGATAGCACTCAAGATCACCTGTTCCGTGACAAAAATGCATTGCTAAAATATTAATAACTCCAGTTAGATAACGCTAAGTGTGTTTCCATTGAATGGAAAATATTATCTGAATTTTGTCTGTCAGTCCACAAAATAACCACTGAATTCACAGATTAGTATAATTCATTTCCTAGCTATATAGTCCCTAAAATCCCTCAGGGATTTTTCTTATATTAATCCAGATAATGACCCTATGGGATGAATTTTGTCCTTGGATCCCAGAGTTATTTACTTGGTACCATCATTATAAATGCCACTACACAATTAGGGAGCTACTTTGTGCCAAATTACAGGTTCTTTGCCATAAGAAGTGAGGAGATGTATGTAAATCTATGCAAAGCTACTGTTGCTGAAGAGACTTTTTTAATACTACAGTGTAGTTTTATGCAATCAATAGTAATTTTCATATCTCATCTTCTTTATTTTAAATATTAAATTGGATGCTACTTTAAAAGAAAATTAATACAAGGGCAGTGAGGAAATCTGATGCTGCCAAAACTGGAGAAGTATGAAAGTCAGAGAATGAGTGGCAACTTCAGGAAGCAAGGAAGAGAGAGCAAGAATGAGGCTAGTCAGGATGACGTTGATTTATAGACTTTTCTTCTTCCCTTGGTCTGAGTGGTGAGAGAAACGTGTTAAAATCAAACTAGCACAAATGAAGACACAGATCAATTGTATGTATAAAGGACAGTGTTGCCCAGGGAAACTGAGGAACTTTGGGGAGAAATTCCTGTGATCATTTGAGCCTTAAATTTCACATCATGTTCTCAAGCAAGTAAACCTGTGTCTGTACATTATTTCACCTAAATGCAATATAGGTGAACAGTTCTGTACTGATAATTTCTGTACCAATAATCCATCAGAAGCAATCAATATATTATTAATTCTAGCAAGTACATGGGATGAATAATGCATACATACTCCTCACGAACTCATTTCAGATGGGATATATGAAAAATTAGTGCTTGTGCTAAAATCTTTCCCCTATCAGACTTCACTCAATTCCTCTGGAAGGAAGAGAGCTTCAAGCTATAAAATTTAAAGGCTGTGGAATTACATATCTGATGATGGAGCCACAATTTAGCTTGAAAAAATTACTATATTTCTTTCTTTGATGATACTGTGCAAGAGAAACAGGCTGTGGTTTGCCTCTTGGACCTGAAGCTGAATTTGAATATCTGGAGCTTATATGAAACAGAATTTTATTTATATGCTTCACAACTCCTGTTTCTACTAACCCTGCTTTATAGGATATTTTCAACAGCAGAATCAATGCTTACACATCTATGGGGCCAAGATATTTCTATCCTTTCAAGGCTACACAGAAGAATAAGAGTCTAGGGCAATTCTCCTATTTACTGGCATCCTTCGAAATCAGAGCTCTTTGTACTCAATTGGATTTTAAAGTGTGTTGGAAGTAGAATGAAATTTTAATTGATTTAAGGTAACCATGTTGCTCAGAATGAGCCCATCCTTGTCGAGCATGACCGCCGTTACCTAGTCATTCTAAATTGAACCAAACCTGAAGATAGGAGCTGAGGCAGGGACATTTTAACCCCAGTGGACTGTGGGATTACTCCCAGCAGCTGGACTGGGGAAACGTGAATGAGTTTTTCAGCACTTTGACTGTCCATTTATGCCACTGTGAAGACAATGCGCATTTCATTTGGCTGTGTTTCATCCTGCTTCCACTCCAATGCAGATGGCTGCATAGAGTGTAAGTGTGCAAGTGCCATAAGTCTACTGCCTTTCAAATTCAGCATAGTCCAATTTTCAGAGCTCAAAGACACCTAAACAATGTCTACACACATCCTTGTACTGAGGATGTGGAAACTGTGTGCCAACGTAGGGAGAGCTAAGATAGCTGTAGGTCAGTTAGGCTGGGCTGGTGACAATAGGCATGGCAGAGTTCCCCTCAGGTTGGCTTGTCCTGTGTGCTTTAGCCCTAGATTAAGGCTTAGTCTGGTACCTTCCACTGTCTGTAGTACTGACGGGCCCTGAGGCACTAAAAGCTCAGGGTCACCTCACAGCATTTCGTGGAGCAATTTCTGGTAGACTTTGTCACTCAGGCAATGTATTTCTTCCCCACACCTCCATCAGACACATGACTCATACCAGAACAGAACTGGCAGGGAGATCCACAGGGAAGAATATTTTACATGTAAGAAGTGATAATGTTCTTGTACTGACAAAAATACTGGCTGACAGGTGGTTGTGCCAAAATATAAATACTTTAAGACAGAGCTGGATGGAGTCATGGTGGGATGGGAGTGTGCAGGAGCACAACCCTGTCGCCACAGCATGAAGTAGATGCTCAGACAAATAAAAGGATTACTGAGTGTTATCTGGTCCATGCTCACAGCCTGTAAGTAAATAGGTGTGGTGTGGTTTGCTGTGCAGGATGGCTGAAGCTGAAGGCTTTCACACTGTCTATAGAAACAGGCTGAGCCGCACTCCGATTATAATTAGTTTGCTAAATAAAACTAATATAGAAAGTGAAGGTGAGCAGTATGCTGCTGATAGTTCATACCAATTAATAAGCTTTTTTTTTGGCACTCATTTGGACTCTGTCTACTAGCACTCTCCCAGACAGAGCTTATACACATATGCAACAGACTGTTCCTAGTAGTTTGTGTGGCCAGACTGATATGGTTCTTATCCTCTGGCATTGTCCTATCATGGACAGTGATAAGACCTTAAACATACCCTCAGGGCCACCTCTCAAGATGTACAGCACACACCCGCTAGTTCATACTATGAATACTCTTCCCTGGTGGACTGCAGTATGGCTCTCTTGGCTCCAGCCTCTGAATATATGTCTGAGGGATAGAGGGACACCACGTAAAGGTGCAGAGGAGACCTAAGGCTAAATACCACCTGATCTGTAGGAGAGTTACTACTGATATATATATTACCTGATCACAGGGCTAGAAGGAAAGTACACTGCCCAGTTTTATCGAGCTATAGCCTCTGTATCTGAAATTCCTTGCATGAAGAAGGAGATTCTCTATCCTTCTACATAGTGTAAGCTACTATGTAGGCAGCAAGGAGTTTCCTAGGTACTGTACTCAAACCTCAACCTAACTTAGTTTCTAGTTGAACAAATAGCACAACTAATATTAGGATGCTATGGGTCTCTGAAAACAAAAATGTGAAAACCCAAATTATTTCTGTCTTGTTTTCTGTATGGTCAGCAAGTTTATGATCTCCATTGTTGATATCCTACATGAGCCATCATAAACCAGAAGAATAATTGCAAGGACCTGCAGAACTAGAAATGAAGAAAGGGTTAAACTATAACAAAGGCAGTCTTAATGTGCGCAGCAGGTTTGCTTTGTTCAGAGCTGAAAATCCATAGTCAACTCAGTTAACTAGAATTGAAGGTAGAATAAGAACTCATTACATTCAGGATCCTCATTTCTATTTGCTTGCTTTTGTCTAACGGGAAAGCCAAAGGGCTGCTGTCCAATTCTGTGTATAATTGATTACCAGGCCATAAACTGAAATGAAAAATAGTGCCCTTCATAATTGCTACTTAAAAGCCTAAACTTGAAACACACCCTAAAAGAATGCTTGCAGGTTTATCAATCCCATTCATCATCTTTTTCCTTTTAGTATTTGTGCCTATGTTATGAATGCTGATTTTAAACAACAGAAGAACCAGTCTTTCTGACTCTTAAGTTAGCTGGAAACCCCAGTGGTGTGCTGGCTTGTTCTTGATAAACTACTATCTAGTATCTCTCATAATGTCTTATCTTAGCTTGAGCTGTAAGATCAGGCAGTAACTTTCTCTAACATTCCTTCATATTTATTTGCTTAGCTATTCCTGACAAACACTTAAAACACTTCATAATTTTATATGCATATGTTGCATATGTATGATGCAGTTCACTGCTGGCTTCTTGGATTTTCCTATTGAAGAATATAGCTGTTCCAATCCATTTAAAAAGTGTAATCCCATTCCTCATTTTTATTGCTTATTTTACTGTCTCTCTGAGATGTAACATAGGCAATGCCAGAAATTTTCTATCTCTCTGTGAGATTATATATATGGGATGTATTGCACTAGCTTGGTATTTGTATAACTTGTTACTGTAAAAAAGATTGGAGCCTTTGGCTGAATAATACTTAAATCTTGAATTCTATATAAAACTCCTATGCATACAATTTCAACAACTACTTCAAATCACTATGCAAAACCCAGTAATTGAGCACAAATAAAGCAGAAAGAGCTGCATTGGATGCTGGATGGGACAAGAGGGAACAATGAGGAATTCCACACCACTCATGCCTCTTGACAGTTGTGTAACTCAAAAGATACTGAGTTTTGGCTCAAGCAGGTGATTTACTTAAATATTTTGTGCTGTTACACAGAAAGTTGCCTGTTCCTTCTGGTGCAGATGGGTACTCATTGTGGGGTCTCTGCTCCTGAAAGGGTAGATTCCCGAGGAACAAAGTACACGGACCATTGGATGTGTTACTGGCATCACTATAGTGTCCTTGATATGCTTGCTCCTTTCACCTTTCATTGCCAATCTCCCCACCCAGTTTGCTACAAAAGAGATTTTCATCTTGGGATCTACAAAATACAGTTCTTCATGGACTGTTTTACAGCCTTATGTCTTTGCAAATCCAAAACATCTGACATTTAAACAGCAGGGAAGAGCCAACAGTGTGAACAGAACTACAACTCCATCACAGCAGGGCTTCATGTTTAAGTCAAATGACATGCTGACTCATCAAAGAAAAATAGGTAAAATGGGGAAGGTCAGAGCACTGATACCTCTTTCTTTTTACTTATGTTGATACCTTCAGGTTAGAAACAGCATTCACGTTTTTTCTACTGAAGCTCCACGTATCTAGTATCACAGTTGCCGTGGCAAAAAGCAGATTAAAGAGTTAAATATTAAGAACTATATTTTCCAACACAAATGGACTGACCTGCACTTTTAATCTTTGTACCTATAGATGTGGGATTCTTGGTGATGATGTCTGTATCTGAACTTCTGCAAGATGATGTGCTTACTGCTGAACTTTGATAGATGGCTACCAGATTCTGTTTACGAAAATGAGATAAAAACTAGAGGAAGGCAAATTTAAGTGAAAGTTGACTTTCAACTTAGGCATCCAAATCCCTCTTACTCATCTGAAAATCTCCCCATAAGCTATTTCATACCCTTACATGTGCATGCATTTAGCTCACATAGCCTGCTTTCATCACTTGCATGGACGGATCAGCAGCATCTAACTGAAATTTCATGGGACATGTCCCACTACTCTGACTGAATGTGGCTACATAGTAGGCCTTCATTTTACCAGGATATTTTGCAGTCCTAAGGAAACATATTCTCTCAGGCACAGGCTGGAATGCTCTTGGGACAGAAAGCCAGAGATGCTCAATTGTCCTTAGTGAACTCTGATTCATCCATGAGGACACAGGAATTACAGGGAATCAAAGGGGCAGGGCCCTTTGAGAGGCCAGTCTGTCAGCAAGTCTCCCTAAGGCTAATATCTAGCAAAATCAATGGTAAGCATGCCGGCTGTGTAGTATGCCACAATTCTTTCCTTATAGGGGTGCTTATGCCTTAGGGTGTCACTGATGAGTGGCTTTTAGTAGTGTTATTTGGAAATAGTGGGTGTTATTTTCTGGAACTCCACTGGTATTTCAGAGACTATGCATCTATCTGTAGCACCTGTTAAGAAACTCACCACAATTCTCCTGAAAACCATGACAGGCAGGAAGGTTCTTCATGTGACCAGGCTTTTCCCTCTGCCTCATTTCCTGTGGTGCTTCACTGATTATTCCTGGGTACTTCTCTCCTGGCTGTCAATATGTCAGGCTTTAGGGTTCAAAAATTACTTGGGAGACTTGAGGTTGTAGACAAGACAGCTCTTACCATTCCTTCCCACCTCCTCCCCTAGAAAGATGCTGCTGTCTCTCATTTCCCATGTATCCAACATTTTGTATCCATATTTGATAACATGGATACAAAACAGGTAACTGATTTCTTCACAGCACCATGAAATTGCTTTTGAAATTAAAAAAAAAAAAAACCAAGCCTAACACAGGCAACATTTGAAATAGAAGTGCATTAACTCATTTTTATAATGTCTGAAAGTCATATACAGCCACAGGGTTTGATCCACTCAGAGGCTGCTGAGAACCTCTGGCTGCTGCAGATTTTTGTTTCTCACTAGACACCTTTCAGGAGGAAAGAGCTTGAAAGCCTGCCCTGAGCACAAACAACCTCATTTCATTATCTAGCCTTAAAGAAGTACAAATCCTACAGAAGAAGAATTCGTTATTAGAGTTCAACAATTCTTTAATTTTAACAACTTTTACTAAAATACACAGCTTAATTGGTTTTACAGCAGCTCACTTTAAAAATATGGTCCTAAGTAGTGTTTCTAGTGTATTTTTATAATCTGACTGCAGGACTGGTAAAAGAGAGATGGAGGTGTTCCCATTTCTTATAATCTTGGAAACACTTGATATAGAACTTGCTAGATCTGAACACTGTGGCACCTAGCAACTCAGAAGTACTTCAATTCTAATGTTTTTTGGCAGGTGTTTTGTTCAGATGAACAGCATACCGCTTGAGGTCATGATTGGTTTGTAAATCCATGCTGAAGATCTCTACTGAACTCTAAAATTACACCAGACCAAAATATTCATTTGCTTGGAAAAAGCTAAAGATAAGACTGATGTCTTATTACCTTATCTTACCCTCACTTATTGTGTTATGTTGTATTATTTAATACAAAATTATTATTAGCCTAAGACAGAGACTTGGCTATCATTTTTTTTTGAAAGGGTCTTCCTTTGAGTGGAACTTATAGAAAAAGGCAAGGAAGAGTCAGAAGTTGGCAAATATACCTGAAATGACAGAGCAAACCACTGAGAAAGAAGAAGAGTTTCTCATGCAGAAATTGATATTATGTGCGCTCTTGTTGGCACAAAATGTAGCTAAACACCCCCATTCTGTGTTTTCTGAAGCAGAGCACAAGCAAATAGAACTATAAGCTGCTGACCAGAGTCTCAGGTCCTCTAAATTAAATCAGTGTTGCCCCATTGCATGTGGTGGCAACAAACCAGTTTGTATCACATTGTGGCACTAGCCTGAATAACTCTCCTCTACACGTGCTCAGTTTCAGGTAGAAGCAATAAAAAGAAGTCCACTGTATTATTGTTATGATAAACTTTCTCACACACCCTAATTTACCCATTTTGGAGCTTCGTTAGGATGGATTATTGGTAAAGACAACCTGTGTCCTCATATCTGACATCCATCCTGAAGCAGGAGGGAGAACAAAGGGAAAGTGGACTCTGCAACCCACAGCAGCCACTGCCACGATCACATCAGGTGCTAGCAGTAATGGGCACATGGGAAGAAAAGCTGATGAGTAACTGGTGGTTTTGGGCTCTGGGTGAAATATCAAGTTTAGGAGGAATGGAGATGTCTGGTACCAGAATTACAAGAAGATAAGGTGTTATTCTTAGCTTGTCCTGATAATCACAAGATTTGAAGAGATTACAGAAAAAAAAATTCACTGTTACTTAAACCTGACACAGTTCCCTGTTTCTCCTCACTGCAAGATGAAACAATTTCAAATTTTGCAACTAGTGGACAATCCAAATGTAGCTTGAAGCTGCTCATCAGCAGCAGTTGCCTTGGCAAGAGTTTCAGCAATCTAGCTGATGGCTGGCAATTCATCTGTTCTTGTTCCCATAGAAACAGGGACGAAAGAGTCAAATTTAGGTAAAGCTATTATTTCTTTCTTCTCTTTCCTCACCCCCCCTCCTTTTATCTGAAAGAAAAAGAAAGAACAACAGCAAAGACTTTCATGAAGTGCTGCTTGTTTTCTGTGACCCAAGGCTCTTTTTCATTGGAACAGGCAGAAAGTAAGCAGCCAGCCAGCAACAGAATCATAAGATCCAGTGGAAACTAGAAGAGTTACAGCTCGAGTGGGATAGAGATATTGAGATATTTTTTCAGTAAAGCATAAAGAAAATGAGTCAACAGTACTAAGAGATAAGTAGGAGTTTACCAAATGAAATGGTAAACAAAAAGCATGAAAAAAACCTGTAGCTGTGACTCTCTCTTCTTTGTAATTTAACAGTGTTGGTTTTCCCTAGTGAGTAAGGAGCAGAATATAGTTTGAGTTTGTTACATTGTACCATGTACAGACATGATCAAAACATTTGCTGAAATCAAGATCTTCCTTTTGTTATAATAATTTTCTGAAAAGTTCCATCCTTATTGCTTTGTGAATGCTTTTGGTCACACATATTTTGGGCAATATGTTGCTCTCACTTTTTTCTGCTGACAGTATTCTGTTTCTTTCACAGTGCAAAGGACCAGAAATTGGCCCAATCAGTATGTTTTGTGGCACACATTGCTGTAGAAAGAAGACAACTTTACTTAGCATTTAAATGTGACAGGAAGGAGGAGAAAAAATGCAGCATCTTTGCCAGAATGGAGTCCCTCTTACCTCAAAATTGGTGGATTTTGAACCTACCAGCATTGATCTTCCAGACAGACATATCGCATATGACAAACAGTGCTCCTTCTGGACTCAGATTAATGGTGCAGGTAATATTTCCACAATGTGTGCATTTCCTGGCTAGCAGCTTCTTTCTCCATCAAGCCTGAAAGTGAAAACTTGTTGGTTCCTTTATTGGGATGTTACACTAGGAGGCAGACATCTGGTTAAAGGCAGTCTCCAGACAGATTTATTAAAAAGCTGGAAAAGTAACCACCCCCAACTTGCTATAAAAGAAAAACACCATTCTGGGAGCAGTTTAGGCTTTGTAACATAATTTCCTGACAATTTTTTAAAGAGTTTTGGTGATGATTTAGAACCTTATGTATTCAGACAATAACTTTTGCACTGTTCAAGCTTCAGCTTGTTCAAGTTTCAACTGTGTTCACAAGAAGGGTGTTGAGGCTCTGGAGCAAGTCCAGAGAAGAGCAACAAAGCTGGTGAAGGGGCTGGAGAACAGGCCTTATGAGGAATGGCTGAGAGAGCTGGAATTGTTTACCCTGGAGAAGAGGAGGCTGAGGGGAGACCTCATTGCTCTCTACAACTACCTGAAAGGAAGTTGTGGAGAAGAAGGTGCTGGCCCAAGTGACATGGTACAAGATGAGAGGGAATGGCCTCAAGCTCCACCAGGGGAGGTTTAGGCTGGATATTAGGAAAATATTTTTTTTTAAATTGTTCAATACCAAAAGGCCAGAAAGGATGAATAAATTACATAAAAGGGGGAGAACAGTGGCAGAGCAAGTGTGACACCCCTCCCACCAAAACTCTCTGTTTTCCAGAAAGCTACAACCATTGGATATAGGTAATATTGATTTGGGGCCTAGGGAAATACTTACAGATAACCATTGTTTAGCAGCCCCGGATGAAAACAAAGAAAGAACTAACACTGCAGGATACGTAGATATATTTTAACAAAACAACTGACACTTGAAGGATAGCGGAATAGAAACTGCTTATACCTACAGAATACACTAGGATGACAGTTGTTTAGCTAAAACAACATATCTCTATAAGCCTTATGTAGGAAGGGGGCCCATTGTTAAAAGACTTCTGATAAGCAGGACAAGTCATCTGGACCTGTGATAAGAGCGGCCTGAGAGCACGGATAGAGAAGGAAAATAACTGCCCCTATTCCTGGAAAAAACCAAGAAGAGGTTTCTTCTTAAACTCATTAATATGTATAAGCATTTTTGGAATATGTAACAGTTCACTGTATAAAGCTAAGAGGAGTTGCCATGATGGGTACGCACGTTGTTTTGGAGAAACGATTCTCCCGTGCGTCTCAGCGCTGAATAAACATACCTACTTTATAACTTTATAAGTTATGGAGTCTTGATTCCGCGTGTCAATATCTCTATATTAAATAAATACTTGAATGCCACAAAACTGTTAGATTTCAGTTCCACAAACTTGTCCAGGCAAACTTGTCTTGCTTTTTAAAATTCTTCAAACATTTAAAACTCTACCCAAGTGTTTCAAGGCTGTACTATGTGTTGAATGAAGTGCTCCTTTGGTTTCTTCTAATATGAATTGTTTTCGGTTTTATTTGTTGTCTCCTTTAACGTAGTTCAGGAGCTTCACCACAAAATCTGAAATGTCATCACTTTGTGCTTACTGGTAAAATAATCTACCAACCAATTCCTCAGGTAAAGCTGTACTGTAAAAGAAGTAGGGAGAGGCTGATTTGCATGAAGCCCATGCTACTCACACCAAGGGACAGAGGGAGTAAAGGGTTAGGGGAAAAGGCTGACTACAGCTTGCTTCTCCACAGTAACTCCCTAGTCTTTTGCAGAGCTTTGGGTTGGCTTTCACAACAGTGAACCAGGTTGGGCCACTACTGCACATCTGGCACTGCTCAAAAGCTGGTACCTAACTTCGTCAGCCCTCGTCTTCCATATATTTATTTACCACTCTGGCAGAGACTGAACAGAGGGTGTAGATTTTTATCTTAAGTATTGTGCTACCTGCTCTACAAAATATGCAAAGAAAATTTTTGGTGGCAAATATATCAGTCCACCCTTTCTTGTGGTACCCAGAAACTGTATTTAGTCAGGAGATCAATGTTATATACCTATAGCATAACATTATAATGGCTTAATGATGATCATCTTTTCAAATACATTTCCTTAGTTCCTCTCCCTATCATATTTATTGTATTCCCATTCACTGCTAAGTATTTAAAGATTTATTGGGATACCACATAGGCAAAAATGCGGCTACTCCAATAAATAGATTTTACAGGTAGACATGCAAATTATGCACAATTTACCTAAACTTCAGCAAATCATATAACTGGAGTACAGGTATGGTAGGGTAGAAAATTTTTAGGTGGGATAGGAAGGGTAGGAGGGGAAGCAGGGTAGCCCTCTTTGTAAGGGAGGATATGGACACCATTGAGATGGATTGTGGCAATGAGGAGGTTGAGTACCTGTGGGTTAAAATCAGAGTAGCCCATAAGAAGCTAGATTTTGTGATGGGAGTCTGTTATAGGCCACCCAGCCAAGGAGAAGCAGCTGGTGAGCTCTTCTATAAACAGCTGGGATTAAGCTCTAGATCGATGCTTCTTGTTCTTGTGGGAGACTTCAGTCTTTCTGATATCTGCTGGGAGTACAACAGAACAGAAAGGAAAGAGTCCAGGAGGTTCCTGGAGTGCATGGAAGACAACTTCCTTGCACAGCTGGTGAATGAACGAATAAGGGAAGGTGCCCTCCTGGACTTGCTGTTTGTCAACAGAGAAGGCCTTGTTGGGGATGTGGCAGTAGTAGGACTACACGATGACGAGATGATAGGGTTTTCTGTACTAGGTGAAGTGAAGAGGGTGGTTAGCAGGACAGTAGAATTACATTTCCAGAGAGCAGACTTTGAACTCTTCAGAAGGCTGATTGGCAAAGTCTCCTGGGAGACAGTACTTGAGGGCAAGGGAGCCCATGAGGGCTGGAAGCTATTCAAAAAGGAAATCCTAGAAGCTGAGGAGAAAGCCATCCCCGTGTTCTGGAAACAAGGTCAGCAGGGGAAAAGAACAGCTTGGTTGAACAGAGAGATCTTGAGTGATATCAAGAGGAATGTTTATGGGCTCTGGAAAAAGGGACAGGCTTCTTGGGTGGACTACAGGAGGGAAATGAGATTGTGTAGAGAAAAAATCAGAAGGGCTAAGGTTCAACTAGAAATCAGGTTAGCAAAGTCGGTGAAAGATAACAAAAAGTCTTTCTATAAATATATAAATAACAAAAGGAGAATTAGGGAGACGATACAGTCCCTACTGGACACAGAGGGAACAACAGTGACAGGGGATGAAGAGAAGGCTGAGGTACTTAATGCCTTCTTTGCCTCAGTCTTTAATTGTAGAGAAAGTTGTTCCCTCTGTGTACAAACCCAGGAGCTAGAGGAACAAAATGAGGCTCCCATGGTACAAGAGGAGGTGGTCAGAGCCTTGCTTCCCCAACTAGACGCTCACAAGTTTATAGGGCCAGATGGGATTCACTCAAGGGTATTGAAGGAGCTGGTGGATGCGCTGGCCAAACCCCTTTCCATCATCTTCCAACAGTCCTGGAAGACTGGGGAGGTTCCACTGGACTGGAGGCTGGCTGATCTTGTGCCCATCTACAAGAAGGGTCACAGGGAGGATCCAGGGAACTACAGGCCTGTCAGTCTGACCTCAGTGCCAGGGAAGGTCATGAAACAGGTGATCTTGAGCACATGCAAGAGAACCGGGTGATCAGGTCCAGTCAACATGGGTTCACAAAAGGCAGGTCTTGCCAAACTTACCTGATCACCTTCTATGACAAAGTGACTCGGCTGCTGGACAAGGGAAAGGCTGTGGATGTGGTCTCCCTGGACTTCAGCAAAGCCTTTGACACAGTTTCTCACAACATTCTGCTACGGAAACTGTCAGCCTCTGGCCAGGACAGGCGCACACTCTCCTGGGTGGAAAACTGTTTGGCTGGCCGGGCCCAGAGAGTGGTGGTAAATGGAGTTAAATCCAGTTGGAGGCCAGTTCCAAATGGTGTTCCCCAGGGCTCAGTGCTAGGTTCAGCCCTGTTCAATGTCTTTATCAATGACCTGGATGAAGGCATCGAGTGCACCCTTAGCAAGTTTGCAGATGACACTAAGCTGGGTTGAAGTGTTGATCTGCTGGAGGGTAGGGAGGCTCTGCAAAGGGATCTGAACAGGTTGGATGGCTGGGCTGAGTCCAATGGGATGAGGTTTAACACGGCCAAATGCCAGGTCCTGCACTTGGGGCACAACAACCCTGTGCAGTGCTACAGACTGGGAGAAGACTGTCTAGAAAACTGGCAGGAGGAGAGGGACCTGGGGGTGTTGGTTGACAGCTGACTGAACATGAGCCAGCAGTGTGCCTAGGTGGCCAAGAAGGCCAATGGCATCCTGGTTTGTATCAGAAACGGTGTGACCAGCAGATCCAGGGAGGTTATTCTCCCTCTGTACATGGCACTGGTGAGACTGCTCCTTGAATCCAGTGTCCAGTTCTGGGTCCTTCACCACAAGAAGGATGTTGAGGCTCTGGAACGAGTCCAGAGAAGAGTAACAAAGCTGGTGAAGGGGCTGGAGAACAAGTCTTATGAGGAGCGGCTGAGAGAGCTGCGGTTTAGCTGGGAGAAGAGGAGACTGAGGAGAGACCTTATTGCTCTCTACAACTACCTGAAAGGATGTTGTAGAGAGAAGGGTGCTGGCCTCTTCTCTCAACTGACAGCGGATAGGACAAGGGGGAATGGCCTCAAGTTCCACCAGGGGAGGTTTAGGGTGGACATTACGAAAAAAATTTCACAGAAAGGGTCATTGGGCACTGGAACAGGCTACCCAGGGAGGTGGTTGATTCACCTTCCCTGGAGGTGTCTGTTTAGGTCATGGATGGTCGAGGTGCTGAGTGGCATGGTTTAGTTTTAAACAGGAATAGTTGGACTTGATCCGGTGGGTCTCTTCCAACCTGGTTATTCTATGATTTTATGATTCTATGAATCTTATTTAAACTAGAGATTGAACTGTCTCCATCAGTAAATGATTATTTGGGTGAAGACAAAACAGCTACTGTAAAATCAATATTTAGTCATTAACCAAGGATACAGGTAGTTTTTATCTTTTTTCACATGAAATTACACAGTAATACATTCAGTAGTTTGCTACTTGGCTTTTCTTCAGCAAATAATTTCTTATAAAATCAAGCAGTAGGCCAGATATCAGGGAAAGGCAGGCATTAAGTATCTTATTGTTCGAGACACAAGAATCTAACAGGAAAATATTGCTGCTTCCAAGTCTTTCTTCTGCTGCCTGTTGATGTTACTGTTGCTGTGAATATGGTGCTATTGAAAGGTGCTGGAGTGGCATCAACAGATGGCTGAAAGCAGAACTTGTATTCTGCACACCCAAGGCCAGGAAGAGCAGTGGCAGTACAGCACATGCCAGTCAGCCAGATCCTATCTGAGCACAGGAGGAGAAATATTTGCTGGCCCTGCTAGGATTTCACAGCTCCCTGAAACTTTGCCTTCATTCCACTCAGAGCTTTCAAACTTCATTGACCTACAATTATTGTCATTCTTTTCCCCCAGGAAGCTGAAATCTCTGCTGACCTCTTCTATTTCCACACTCATACATCTGAAGCCATTAACGATCGCTTGGATGTTGAGGCGCTGGTGCATGTCCAGAGAAAAACAACAAAACTGGTGAAGGGGCTGGAGAACAAGTCTTATGAGGAGCAACTGAGAGAGCTGGGGTTTAGCTGGGAGAAGAGGAGGCTGAGGGGAGACCTATTGCTCTCTATAACAACCTGAAAGGATGTTGTAGAGAGGAGGGTGCTGGCCTCTTCTCTCAATTGACAGGGGACAGGACAAGGGGGAATTGCCTCAAGCTCTGCCAGGGGAATTCAGATTAGATATCAAGAAAAAAATTTCACAGAAAGGGTCATTGGCCACTGGAACAGGCCACGCAGGGAGGTGGTTGAATCCAGGTGATCCCTGGAGTTGTTTAGAAGACAGATAGACATGGTGCTCAGGGATATGGCTTAGTAGCAAATAGGAATAGTTCGACTCGATGATCCAAAAGGTCTTTTCCAAGCTGGTGATTCTATGATTCTATGACTCTGTCTCTTCAAACTGATTTCTCCTCTCCATCTTAGCACTTCCGCTCCATGCCTAGCCCTGCATTTCTCATGTAGAACCTCCCCAGCCTTTTCTTACCACCCCGGCAGCCTTTTCTGCCCAGAAACCCTGGGATAGTCAATCTTATTTACACGCTCAGTGGGCTCCACTGGCCGCTCCAACCTTGCTCCCAGTGGAGAGTGCTTTTTCACCCAGTACAACCCTTTGAAGTCAGCAGGATGCCTCCTATGCGTAAGTGCTCACGAAGGAGATCAAGGAGTATATAAACAAATCCAGAGTATTCTGCCCCAGCACTTCTCTTTTCCTCACCCTCCCAGAGCCCAGACCATCGACAAACTTCTATGGGTCTGCACCTCAGAGATATCTATAGCTGGCAAAGATGGTTATTCCAGTATCTAACTCTTACCCTTCTTTGTCACTGTTCTTGTACAAAGAAGAAACCTATAATAATGACATTCTGTAAAGTTTACATATGGCAAGTGTTTCTTCTGTACCTTGCCTTTGTGACACTATCTTCTTTCTGCTATCAGGCTTCAGAGTTAAAAAGTAGTGTCTTACTCGGTGACCAGCAAGAATGGGGTTAACCATATTCTTGTAATAAGTAAAAGTTCTTTCAAATTAACCATCCTATTTTGATGAAAATCCTGATTAACAAAGTGCTCATGTATATTTTAGATATGAATATATTCCATTTTTAATACCTATCTCTTTCTAGTAGATGTAAGTTTTGTTTCAAATAATTTCAGCTTTCTGAGACAGTGGAAAAAGTTACTGATTAGAAAGGTCATTTGGCAGGGTTTTTGATATACCATGATACCTGAGTAAAAATAGCTACATGGCACAACATGTGTAAATTACACTGATACATACATAACATGAGAATAGGTCAAAGGAAACTGAAATTTATAGAAAAAAAAATAGAGAAAGCATAGAAATAAAGCAGAAAATAGAACTTTATTGCAGCTTTCTATTGTAATATCCTCCTTAGAAATGCATAAATTGATTCCATTTATAAACTTAAATCCACTGCTCCAGATAAGAAAGACCAACAATGTAAAACTCATGGTATTTGTGACAGGCCTTTTTTTGAAAGAAAGTAAACAGCCATCATTTCTCATAAAGCTTCTGCTGCCAATGTAACATCTCCATGATAGGCTCATGCTAGAACTTCAGACTGCACAATATATATGTCACAGAAGCTTAAGTGTCTCTTAACATAAAGTGATTATTACACATCTTCGTTTTGTTGGTCTCTAAGCTATTCACATTCAGGCTTTGAAGTGACTGCTTTTATTCCAGCCCTACCATCCTTTTTTGCTCCTCTGAAGTTGCATAGAAGTTGTTCAGGAAATTAGCATCAGCCTCTCTGTGACTGATACGTAAATCAAGAACAAGGGGGAAAATTGTAACAAGCCTTTAGGGAGACAGAGGTGTACTTCATGGCACATGCTTGATGCTCAAGCTGCTCTCTATTTCTAAGGCTATCAATTAGGAAGGAATGAGTAACTGAAGTTATTAGCATTGGAACCGCTCACTTCAGGACAGTCATTTCAGCTCTTATTTAGCATGATTGTTACAGAAACTTGTTAGTGGCACAACAAATCTCTCCTGCTCTCAGCCCATTTCTATCAAACTAGAGAGAATTCTACCAGTATGAACTGACTCTCTTGTCAAAGAGGACTCTTGCAAAGATTGAAATGCTTGATGTCTTTAAATATTAGCGAAATATTTCCTAAAGTTGTCCTCAGCTCTGTATGTAGGCAAGCATAACTAAAACTTCTAATGTAAGAAGAGTTTTACTTTTTATTTATGCTCACCTACAATCAGTTCTCCCAGATGCTGAGATTAATTTGCTCTGCTTAGTTAAGAGAGTAACAATGGCATAAGTTTTGTTGGAGAAATAATGAAGTGAAAAATAAAAATCAACACCAATTACACTAATGAACAGTTATATAAAATCCATTCATTAAAAAGCAGGAAATGAAAGGATTAAAACTGCAGGAATTTTAAACATGGGAAAGGTAATACAATGGATACCTAGATCTGTTATTAGCTCATAAACAATGCCCTCCTTGAGAGGAAAATCAGAGAAACACAATTGTCCTGCCAAAATTGTTCCTAGAACAGAACCACAATTGACTTGGGGCTTCATAAAATAGGTTTCATTAGTACTTTCAATCTTCTTTCTTCTTCTGCTAGAAGTTACAAAAAAAAAAAAAAAAAAAAAAAAAAGAGGGCTGAGAGGTCACCCATCCAGCCACTAATGTAAGAAAATGCCACCTGCTCTATACACATTACCAAAAGTAAAGAGAAGAAGGTTAAGGGGTAGTTCAAGCAAGCACTAAGCAGGAAAAAAAGAAAAGTGTAAAATATTTTTATTTGAATCATTTAAAGAAATCAAGCTTTATCACTGCAGTCACAGATTGATATATAGTTATTTGAAATCAGTAAGATAGCTTTTTTAAAAGAATGAAAAACAAGGAGGCAATGTGAAAATTGAAAATGTCTTCATTTCCAGGTGCCTGTTTTATTTTTATCCCACTTTTCTTTTTTCCTTCTTTGACAGAAAGAATGAAAAAAAACCAAAACCAAACAAACCCAAAACCGAAAAAAAAGGTATTAAGGGCCAGACTGAAATTCAAGCTAAAAAAATTTAAAGCCTGAACTTATTAAGATGAATTTCTTGACTACTAATCACAAAATATCTCTACCTATCTCTAAATTAATTCACCTTAATAACAACCAAGTACTGTGCAAATAGCTTACTAGTTTACTGCAACAACAGCAACTTAATTGAAAGCAGTGAAATGCATAAAACTGAAACTGAATATTTGTTCGACTACATTTCCTATTTTACAATATAGTTACTTACTATTGGAGGGCAACAGACTTTCCTACGATCTCAGATTCACTACTTCTTCCTCACTTTTTTAATCAATAGCTTTAAACAAATCCCAACAAACTTTCAAATCATAATTATTGAATTCATTAAAGGTATCCAAAAGTAAAAATATGACAACAGTAGCTTTGTGTTGAGATTCATTTTCTTACCAGCTTTGAAGTCTCCTCCAGCCTGAAGCCCTGAGTCCTATTATGCTAGGACATTGAAAAGCAAATGATCTTGACATTTTATTTTAATAGCCTGACTTTGGTTTGGCCAAACATGAAACACTGAACTTGCAGGGTATGAACTTTCTCCACCAGTGTATGTTTTGAGAATACTGGGCTGAAGAGTGAAAGAGAAGAGAAAAAACTGTTGACTCAATACCAGACTAATGGGCACTTACTGAATGAATCACATGCTTTCTAAGATGGAAGGAGGGAAGTAAAATCTTGCACCTTTCTATATTATGATATTTGTAAACATATAAGTTATTCACAGCATAATCTAGGCCTCTTTCTTGTTCAGACAATAAGCTCTAAAGATTCGTATCTGCAGGATGTTCATGCTTAGAGTAGCTATGTAAGAGAAGAAAATACATTTAGCTTAACAAAAGAACATACCGTACATACAATTTTAGTAAAATCCTGGATATACCTGCTTACCAACTCCTTATAGCTCAGAAATCATTTTAATGTGTTTCTTCTTAGGGGTTCAAATAGAAATAATCCAGAAGACAGAGACAATGATGATCCAATGAGTAAGAAGTTGTGCTTCCAAGACAGACTGTAGGAACTAATGTCTTTTTCTCTAAAAAAAAAAAAAAAATTGAGTAATTGTCAAGATGGTTCCTCCAGTACTTCAGTTTATTGTAATATGGGTTGCTAGATACTGAGAGGTGGTATGTGCTTCATAGACATATAAGAGCCTCCTTCCTACTCCTCTCATAGTGGCCACTGTCAAAGACAAGATATTTGACTAGATGGATGCAGCTAGGAAAAGACAAAGCCTTGTGTTCTTATGACAGACAGAATAGAACTTGCCCTTGCACACTGTGCTTTTGTTTTCATAATCTTACAATTTCTTGGGAAGCATTTCAGAGAAACTGGTTACTGAAAGAGAGAATGATATAGCAGGAAGGCCGAGACAACTGAGAGAGGATTCTAATCAGCACTGCTGCTTGTAAGAGGGAAAAAGCAAGATTGCAGACCAAAGGGTTGTGTTTTCAGTCTGTATACCTGAGATATAGAGTCAAATACAGGCTATTGACCACAGTTTTAAAAGACCTCTCTTGCTAGAGGGCTAAATCATTAATTTTTCTGCCAGATAATTGAGCTAGATTTTTGAAATATTTTCTATAGAATTTTTTTTTTTGAAACATAACAAAGGATCACATTTGGTAAGGTCCACATTAATTTTACAATCAAACATGGTCTAAATAAATTTTAATTAATCAAATAGAGAATATTTCTTTTTTTGTACAATAATACATATGTGGAAGGAGTATGTCTAAGAGTTTAGCGTTTTGCAAAATCTCTGGAATTCTTCCTAGAAGTATGGATTTCCACCAAAGCAAAAGTAAGTTTGAAATAGTTTGCTCTGTACTTTTAGAATAGATTTTTTCAATTGAAATGTAATACTATATGCTAGGAAATTACTGGAGAAAAACATTTGCCTGTGCACAGACCAACACAGAAAAATCTAGTGTAGAAGAGGAAATACAAATTATCAACTTTATAAAAATACAGACTGCACCCCTTACACTAGATGAAGGTAATTATATGAAATCCTGCTTTGACACTGCACTAGCAAGTGGAGTCAGGTAGTCTTCAAACAATGCATTTCTTCAGTAAGGGAGTACAGTAGTGCAGTATTCTTAGAGTGGAGGCAATGGTTCAGTTTTGTGATTTCAGTGTGCTGCTCTGTGGGAAATATAAAAACTGTGCTTCAAAAGTATGAGATAAAGTAAAAGCCAGAGAATTATACCCCCTTAGCCAAGCTGCCAAAAATATTTATGGGACTGAAAATCTCAAGAGCATAAAACAATTCATACTATGTTAATGCTTTTACTGGGAAATTTCCATTCGTAAATATATAAGATAGACTAACCATATCCATCCATCTGTTTAGTGGCTGTAGCCCCAGAAGCTGCTACGTGTCAATTATTAATACCCCTAGGACAGAAAATCTTTTTTTTCTGAAGAGTTAGCGTTCTGGGTTTGCCTTCCCCCACCTCCTTCCCCTTTTTTATTGAAAATAATATTTTTTTCTTACAGATTTCTTACAGATATTGACAGATACACCTCCTTCCTTTTTCATCCAGCTCTTCTATCAGCCACTGTTGCCTTTTTCTAATAGGAAGATCAGGACGCATGAAATAAATCTTTTACAACTTATTCAAGTTCTTTTGTGACTCTTACTTCAGTGCCATTCTTGCAGTGATGGCTGTTCCACTGATAGTCATCAAAGTATTTGAACAGCCAACACTGTTTCCAGTGTTGATCAGGTAGTGATCTTTCTGGTTTCTGGCACAACAACTGACAGGAATGCAGGAAAGCTATTTATAAAATAAAAATAAGAAGTGTTTGATTTAGATACAGTGATAGCAACAAGACAGTGACCATAGCTGCTGGTACTGTTCCTTATAAGCTAACCAAGCAACTGATGTATAACATCAAAGAGAAATTAACTTCAGTGCGAGAGGGTTATTTTGTGATACTAGTCACATCATTTATTTTAGCTGGAATCAAGAAAGGTCACTTAGTTTTTTGTAGTTGCATAATACTTCTTTTTACAAGTTGATTTCTGTCAGGATTGTCTTTGTTGCTAGTGATGCTGTAATAGCATGGGAGAATAAGCATCAAAGAAAATCTGTGCAATAAACACAGGTGCTAAATCAACTTACTGATCAGAACTGTCATAGAGTAAAAGCTAATTTAATTGGGTAAAATGGTGGGATGGAACATCAACTGTAACAGTGTTGGAAGCCAGATTAACTAAGATAGACTTAACAACCCTTATCCTTTGTCACCCAGAGTCGTTGAGATTGGTCACTCAGATATGGCCACATTTTAACGACTCTGAGATGACCTAACTGCATTCCTCGTGGATATACAAGAAATTTCCTAGAATAAATTACAGCTGTCATTTTGAGGAAATAGTATGAATTTTAAAACAATCCTGTATACAAATTTTCCGTGAAATCACTGCTCAGCAGAAGCACTCTGAGGACAAATCCAGAGTCTCCTCCAGCACTGAATAAAATGTACCTTCCTTAATGGTTAAATTAAACTAAAATTTCTAAAAATTTCTTTGTTTCACACACCAGTCACTTAACATGACTAATCATGAGCAACTAACTTTTGCAAATGAACAAATAAACAGACAAAAAAAAAAGCTCCATAAAATACAGTTACAAAATACTTCAAGTTATTTCAGAAAAATGAGGAAAACGTTGATAGCAAGAATATAAATTCTTGGTTTAGTCTAACTATCCAGTCTTTTCCAAATGACAGAGAGACGGTGTCAGGTACATAGCCTGTACAAGAGGTTTGCATATGCAATATATTAGTGGTTTACTCTATTACAATACTATTTTCTGCTAGTGCCTAGAAAGCCAGCTGAATCAGAAGCCCATTATGCTGGGCAAAGCCATGAAAATACACATACAGCAAGAATAGGTTTCCATCCCAGAAACACCACGCTCTCACTAGACATTTGCTTGTCAGGTCAATGAAAAAACTGAGACCAGGGCTCAGGAGCACCCACACTAGGTTCCTGTGCTCACCCTGGCTGCAGCCAAGGCTTCTTTCCTGCCATATTCCTCAAACCCTGGGCTGTAGATCTGAGCAGGAAGTTCAAATCAACATAGAGCTTCAGGGCATCAATTTGCAGAGAAACTAGTGGTGTTGCCTAGAGGTAGCTGGGTGAAGGTGATTAAAATAAGCATCTTTCCAGATTTGCACTGCAGCTCATTCCAGAACCTCATCAAGGCCCTCTGAGTTGTCAGTTGTAAAAGCACAAGTTGAAGTTCATGTCAAGTGCTTTAGACATTATAAACATGGTCAAAATCCTTCATAAATATCTGGGAGAATTTCCATTTGCTTTGGTAAGTTTGTTTAAGATTTTATTTTTTTAAAAAAATGCTTTATTAGAGAAATTTTCACAATGTTATCTTTTTGTTTGTTTGTTTATTTTTTTTTAGGTATTTCAGTTTTGTTTTTACATCAAGACAGCTAGTGTCTTTCTCTGTCTTCTGAGAAGACTGAAAGCGACTTAGAGACTAAAAACATAACAGGAAGTAAAAAGGAACAGATTTTACTCTTGAAGAGAGCTGGTTTATATCCTGCAGAAAGAGTGTCTGGGGGAACAGCAAAAACAGAATGCAAACTTAAATGATAAATTCCTTTCTCTAAAGCCATAAGCATACAAAACCTATATTCAGGCTGGACCTACATGAATATCTACACATCTGGGAAACAGAATTATAGATGCTTGGCATTCAGCAATTATCTTCTGCAAACATTTCCATGCTGTTTCATTTGCCCTAAGTATCTACTCTAAAACATAGATACAGAAAATGCTTGCAGAATCCTGAACACACAGAACAGCTAATGAACCAGTGAAGGTTTAAGTCACTTACGTTATGCTAAATGGTTTGTAAATTCTTAATGTACAATATGCATCATTAAAGAAATACATAAATGACAATCTTTTGCTGTTTTCTTAATGGAACATTTTGTTTAAATAGATAGAATAAGTACATTTCATGGACAAATTTCTGTCAGTAGCATGTGGTATTTTTAATGTCACCATAGTATGCTTTTGTCCTTTCCAAGTAGAGAAAGACAGATCTCAGATTTCTACTAAAGCAAGAGAAAATTAGACATATGGCTTGGCTTATTATAATTTATAATTGTTCCAAAGTTATCTCAATATTAACAAATTCTTTTTTAAAGGAAACTATGAATTTACAGGACTGAAATTCAGACAAATATAATGTGTTATGTATTAATAATTGTGATACATAGTGTATATGTGTAAATGGTATAATTTTTTTTTCACAAAAACTTATGCATCTACTGGTTTTTCATTTCTTTCAGGCTCAAAAACCACAGAACCTCTGAATAAAATCCATCTAAAAATAATAGGCTTCACCTGCTTCCATGTCAAAATGTAAATGCACGGCAATTTCAAAGCACAATCACAAATCAGTTTCTCACTTTTTTTTCCCATTGAGAAATTGGCCAAGAGTTTAGAATCTTTTCAGATACGATCTACAGATAAGCTTGGAAAAGAAAATCAAAAACTGATAGATTTCATCAAATTTTATGCTGATAACATTTACACATGTGGTGGCAATATAGCTTGGATCCGAGAGCTTCATGGATTGAAAGAACCAACGACTTATAACCCTGCTCCTTCTTCCCTCTCTGAAGGTAAGGAAAGTTATTTGGGTGTTTGCTCTGCATTTCGATGAGCACCTGGTGTAAAACAGGGATCCAAATCCTGTTTCAGACTTCTCCTAAATGTAGAATTTTTGTGTGTAGGGGTGCAGTTGTCCTTTCAAATGTTTTGATGTATAAGCTAAGCAGCCTCTTGAATGTAAATGCCCAGGAATACATGATATACTCCTTGCTCATGCTGAAAGCATCTCACTTCTTCATAGTTCATAGATTCTGCAGGCTCCCAGCACTAATGAAGTAAATCAAGATAATAACAATACTTGTATACCTGTTCAAATATTTTTTATACTTCTTACAATTTATATGTTTATTAAAAGACAATTTTAGTAAATACCTGATACAGTTTATTACTTATCACTTCACAGTAAGCTTGCAGTTCTCAGTCTGAAGGTTTTACTTAGCAGAAAACATTAGGAATTATTTTATGCCATCTGGAGCTAGCAGGTAGTATGTGTCTGAAAAAAATGGATATTTGCAGTTTTTTGACACTGAAAAGCTTTCTTCATCCTTTATCAAGCTTTTTTTTTTCCAAGAACCTGCTCTGCTTACTTGACAGAGAGCTGCAGGATGATGCCTTTGTGAAACAACATTTTAGTCCAAAGTAACTTTATTTTCTGTCTCTCTTGTGCTGTAGCTGACAGCAATTCAAAGAGGTATTTGATAGGGCCTCTCTGATGCTGCATGCATCACCTCACTCATTTTTGACCTCTTTGAGTTGCTTTTGTTCGATTTCTACAAATTAAATAAGAAAAAATATCTCTTCTCCTGCTAGGAACAAGTCTTTTATTTGCCATTGTGAAGTCATAATAACAATTTTGCAGAGACAGAGTAATAATAAAAAACATTGCGAAATTTGGACATTGCATAGCAGGTTCTGTCTCCAGATGGTGAAACTAAGCTGCCTGTAAACGCTTTCTGATATTGCTGGGGGAAGGGATGTGGTGAAGAAAAGGAGGAGCTGTGGGTAGGAACTGGAGTTTAAATACTTGCTTACTATTAGCTTCATAGTGGGAATTATTCATTCCCAGGTCCATCATTCATGACAGGATATAAAGCTGTGAAGCATTGAACTTTAGACAGAATTAGCTTTTTCACAAAGTATCTCTTACTGTGGTGGTTGAAGGATGCTATCTTATGCTACAGAACAGATCAAAGTGCAGCAAGGTAAAGCAGGCCAGGAGTTGTCTCTAGAGGACATGGACACAGCCAAGTTTCTACTTCTAAAAAGTTAAAGTGTATAGTTAAAATCTGACTTAGTCACCAATGAGGGAAAATATTATTTTGTTTTCCTTTGTGGCCTTTTAAGTCTATGGAATAAATTTTGAGGTCATATTTTGAGATCAGAAAAACTGCAAATACTCTACATTGCTCTGACCACATACTGGTTAAAGAACTTTGTTTCCATGTGAGCTGATGTCATTCTAGACAATAGCATAACTTTTCTGTGACACTGCTTTCTAATACTGATGTCTTTCAACAAGCTCAAACTTGCTGTGGGTAAGTATTAGTTAATGACAGCAGATTAATTATTGTCTTCTAATATGTAAGTGTCCAAGAAGCAGGCAAAAGCCAAAGAAAAACATCCCTTCTCTGGACCCCACCTGAAATCAAGTTTCTCCTCTTATCAGAGTACCTCAATGCTCCTCAACTGCTGCTACTGAGTAAGATAGTCCCAAAATCATTTTCAGTTAGTCATTTCTCCAAAGCAATCATTATTTTGGTAGGAGCTGGATTGGTTTGATTAGTCACTGTGACAGACCAGCATTCTTGCTTGGTGTAAAGAATGCTGGGGAAAATACTGACACCGAGTTATTGCCTTGATCCCCATGGAAGTGATGTTTCTACTCCTGCAGCATGCCCATTGAAGAAGCAAGCAGGAATTTCAGAGCAGGAATAGCCTCAAACCTGCTTCTAAATTTCAGTAGAAAACATGTTCAGCATGAATTTGTGCCTGTGAATCATTTATTATGACCACTGATGTACCACTTCATATTTACTGCTAAAGAGAGATTCCCCCAAGGCAAAGTAATGATGCAGCAAGAAGGGATTTTTTTTTTTTTTAAATCCTCTTTTATTAGTAGATTCTCCATAAGTGTGAGGCCAGTAGTGTGCTTACTCTCACAGTGTTGCATTTCAACCAGCCTTTGGCATGAATGACAGCTCAACACTCCTTTTTCTGCTGTTGTGGCTGCACTTCATTTTATCTGTGGGAAACATTATCAGGTACCTGAGCTGACTCTCAATCCTCTGCAAGTTACACACATTAAATCCAGTGTCTGAGATTTCACCAAAATTCTCAAACCTGGTAAGCCTTAAGAGTATTTCTGTTCACCATCTCAGAATGTCAATGTCATGTGAACATAGATAATGACAAATAAACTCTCTAATTTAAGAGGAATGTTCTTGGGAGTCCTGCTTAGATGCTGCTTTCACATTTTTGATACTTTGTATGCGTAAAGCAGTGAGAGGAATAACAATTCTGGTACTGAGTCAGTACAGTTTTATCAAGCTTGTCAAAAGCTCCTTGTTCAAACTTCTTTTAAAAGAAACTTCCTAGACTGCAGTGCTTCTTCCCCTCTCTGCATCTGCCTTCAGCATGATATGCTCTGTGACACTGTGGCTCTTCCTTGCCAGCACCATTTCAAGGAAGGTCATGGGCTAGAGGGTTTAATGTGCAAGTGGATGGAGAATCACATTTTCACAGTGAATGAGTGAATGTAGATATCTGGGCTCCCACTACCACCTCTGGTTTTGATGTAGGATGTGTTTCACAAGAGGTTCCAGCAGAAAATGTTCCCAGTAGAAAGCAAGCAACTAGCACCAAAATCTGGTCACAGCACTGACAACACTCCAGCATCAGCATGTCTGTACTAGCACACCTGACTATGCTGCGCTGAGTTAGGCTGCCCCATTTCAGATGCAGCAGCCCATGTGATTTATTCTCATAGCAGGTGCTCATACTACAAAAAAATGCTCTGAGAAAAAAGCTACTTCAGCATAATTCCGTTATCTTTCAGCAGAAGATTGAGGTTTTGGAAATATTTCTCCTTAGAGTGAGGAACAAGTTCAGACGTTGTTTGAGGGGAACAGCATGGGAGCAAGGGCATAGCCCCAAGACATTCTCATGGTGGGTAGATTTTCCACTTCCGCGCTAGGACTGTCAGATTCACAACATGCAAAGACCAACTGAAAGGAAAATACTCTGCTGGTATGAGGCAGACTGGCAGCACCTCACTTCTCTCTGTTACTCTCCAGATCTTCCAACAGCAGAAGACTAGTCTGAAGAGCCCTCCAGATCACACGCTCATAGAAATGGTACTGATTTTCCTATGAGGGCAAAGCTTAGACAGTATTTGCAGATTGCCTCCACTGAACTACTCTATTATTTCTGGTTTTAGAAGTTTTAATTGCTCTGTAATAGTGTCACGGAAAGGTGTCCTCTCCTATTTCTCCTGTTTCTCTGCCATGCTTTTAACTGATGCCAAAACACTAAGCCTAACAAATGATATTCATGTCAAACTGTGGAGAAAGAGGAGAACAGTACAGCCTTGTGGGACAAGGTAAATACTGGGGAAATGCAGGGAATGAAAGCTGTTAAATTAAGTGTATCTCTGCCTTGGAAGTAAGCAATTGAGGAGACTGGGAAAGTCAGGAAAGGGAAACTTTACTTAAATATAATAAAGCAGCAAAATAAAGCAGGATAGAATATTCTGTTTGGGTATCTAGATTATAGGGGGGAAAAAAACCAAACAAAAGATGCTAGCAATAGAAACAAATACTATAAGGGCTACAATGAGAAGTGAATGAGAAGTGCATTTGCTTGAAATATAAGGGAAAAAAGTAATGATACCAATTTAATACTGAATTAAGGGAGACAGCAAAACTCCAGTATCTTTTAAAACAAGTTACTGATAACAAGAATGAGAACTCTAAACGAGGCCTTTCACAGACCAGTGCACTGAACTGCAGGAATTAATACTTATGGGGAGTCTTAAGCCTTGTTTCTTATTTACTGGTGTTTATTTTCAGATGCCATAGCAGCATAGCCTTCTTACAACCCACTTCATAGGCTGCAGTTCACTTGGATGATTACAATCTGGCTACTTAAATATGTTATGTTCTTTGCTTCTCTGTGGGTATTTTGTCTCATGAATGTACCTGAGGCTAGGTCTGTTCAGGATTCCTTCCTTGATTTACTTTCCTGGGCCCACTAGCTATCTCTGTGGGCATTTCTGATGTTCAGCTAACTTATTCACAGTCAGCTAATACACAGTGTAGTCCTGTTTCATTCATTATGAGATGTTGCACCAGGGATATATGTTTAGAGGTGACTACTATGTGCATGGTCTAAGGGCTGGGTTCTCTTAGGAAAACATCAGTGCTATAGATTTAATAGTCATTACCAAGGAGCTATCTCTTTTCCATACAATATGCTGCCAAAAAAAAAAAAAAAAAATAAATAAAGGAAATACTGTAATCTTCATAATATGTGACTTTTGTGTACATGCAGGACTCTTATAATACAAACGTTACAGATGCTGTTGACAAACTGGTGCTTTTGTTATGACATATTAAAGGAGCTCTGGAAGAAATTATCTGTGTACGATAACACTGATGGTCTACATCACAGCATTGACCCTTCAGAAACTACAGATAGCATGAAAATGTGAGCAATCTACTGACATATTTGATCTTGAAGTTTCTGTGTTCCTACTGGGAAAAATAAATTGTGCTTTTCTTTCCAATTCTAGTGCTTCATCTTAGACCAGAGATAGGAAATGCAGCAACCAGTCATATCATGGAATCATAGAATAACCAGGATAGAAGAGACCCATCGGATCACTGAATCCAACCATTCCTATCAAACACTAAACCATGCCACTCAGCACTTTGTCCACCCGTGCCCTAAACATACACCTCCAGGGAAGGTGAATCAACCACCTCCCTGGGCAGCCTGTTCCAATGCCCAATGACCCTTTCTATGAAAAACTTCCTCCTGATCTCTAGCCTAAATCTCCCCTGGCAGAGCTTGAGGCCATTCCCTCTTGTCCTGTCCCCTGGCACTTGGGAGAAGAGGCCAGCACCTTGCTCTCTACAACCTCCCTTCAGGTAGTTGCAGAGAGCAATGAGGTCTCCTCTCAGCCTCCTCTTCTCCAGACTAAACAACCCCAGCTCTCTCAGCTGTTCCTTGAAAGGCCTGTTCTCCAGCCCCTTCACCAGCTTTGTTGCTCTTCTCTGGACTGGCTCCAGAGCCTCAACATCCTTCTTGTGGTTAGGGGCCCAGAAATGAACACAAGATTCAAGGAGCGGTCTCACCAGTACCACGTACAGAGGGAGAATAACCTCCCTGGACCTGCTAGTCACACTGTTTCTGATACAAGCCAGGATGCCATTGGCCTTCTTGGCCACCTGGGCATGCTGATGGCTCGTGTCCAGTCGCTGACAACCAACACCCCCAGGTGTCTCTCCTCCTGGCAGCTTTCTAGACAGACTTCTAGTCTGTAGCACTGCACAGGGTTGTTGTGCCCCAAGTGCAGGACCTGGCATTTGGCCGTGTTAAACCTCATCCCATTGGACTCAGCCCAGCCTGTTCAGATCCTTTTGCAGCGCCTCCCTACCCTCCAGCAGATCAATGCTTCCACTCAGCTTAGTGTTGTCTGCAAACTTGCTAAGGGTACACTCAATGCCTTCATCCAGGTCATTGATAAAGACATTGAACAGGGCTGAACCTAGCACTGAGCCCTGGGGAACACCACTTGGAACTGGCCTCCAACTGGATTTAACACCATTTACCACCACTCTCTGGGCCCGGCCATCCAACCAGTTTTCCACCCAGGAGAGTGTGCACCTGTCCAGGCCAGAGGCTGACAGTTTCCATAGCAGAATGCTGTGAGAAACTGTGTCAAAGGCTTTATTGAAGTCCAGGAAGACCACATCCACAGCTGTTCCCTCGTCCACAGCTGAGTCACTTTGTCATAGAAGGTGATCAGGTTAGTTTGGCAAGACCTGCCTTTTGTGAACCCATGTTGACTGGACCTGATCACCCGGTTCTCTTGCATGTGCTTCATGATAGCACTCAAGATCACCTGTTCCATGACCTTCCCTGGCACTAAGGTCAGACTGACAGGTCTGTAGTTCCCTGGATCCTCCCTGTGACCCTTCCTGTAGATGGGCACAAGATCAGCCAGCCTCCAGTCCAGTGGAACTTCCCCAGTCTTCCAGGACAGTTGGAAGATGATGGAAAGGGGTTTGGCCAGCACATCCTCCAGCTCCTTCAATACCCTTGGGTGAATTCCATCTGGCCCTATTGACTCGTAGGTGTCTAGTTGGGCAAGCAAGGCTCTGACCACCTTTTCTTGGACTATGCTCATATGCCCCATACAAAATAATAAAATGTGTATTCTTTTTGGTTTATTTTGTGGCACCTGTGCCATACTAAACTCATTTTACATATTCAGCAATGTCATTGGAAATTTTTTCAATGCTATACAGCAGCAAATATTGGGACAACATTAACTCATAATATATCTGTAATGGGGAATAGATATGCACCCTGCTATTGTTTCTTATCTCTCCTTCATCTTCAAGATGGTATGAAGTTCTCTACTGAGCCTCTGCCATGCCTATTCGCCATCATGTCCTCTGTTTGCTTTTTACTGTGCAGCCAAATTGACTCAATTATTATGTCATACAATTTTGGGGTAAGTAGAAAGCAGGCAATTTACAACATGAGGAAATATAATAAATGCTTCTGCTCCAGCTTCTGTGTTGGAGGAATAGAATTACTTCTGAGATGCAAAGGTAGTTTTTACAAGAACAGGGGCATTTGTCTAACACCCTAGTGAAAGTCTTTTCTATTTAAGTCCTCTCTTTTAGGATCTGAACAGTTTATTTGGCTTGCTGAATGCTAGAGTAAATTTGCCCGTAACTGTCCCTGAACAACTATCTTACAATGTTGGAAGATACCCTATATGTGACCAATGAAAAATATTTTGAATCCTTTTAAATATGAAATTTAAGACTAAATAATTCTAAAGTTATTACAAAGAATTGCAAGTCTTGTGAAGAACTCTGTACTTTCCATGCTTCAGAAAAACTGTGTTTCCATGGCATTCACATACTCATTTTGCTGATTGTTTTGTACTGTCCAGAATACTGTAACACAATTAGAAATTATCAGATCTCAGTTCAGTTGCTGAATCATAAAGGTATAGGAAACAACTGGTTTTAGAAGAAACATAGTGGTGAACAACTGAAACAAATGGAAAGATATAAGATATGATCATGTGCTCCAACAAACCAAAACAAATTGTGTGACATTTTTGTCTAAGATATATGAATAGATATCAAGAAAATATTGTTTCAGGTTAACACAAAATATATTGTTTCACTTAATAGAAAACAATTTGCTTCATTCTGAACAGACTGTGTTACTTTGGGTTCCATTTTTTTCTATTTTAAGATAGACTCATTTCAAAATAACACATGAAATTTCAAAAGTAAGAACAACTGTTTCAATAAATTCAAAACAGAAAGCCCAAAGACTTCTTAAAATAATTACTTCTCTGTGCCCAGAAATTATTTTTTCCACTAAGTTTCCTAATTAGTGAAAAGTATTGTCCAGATCTTCCATACCTTTCATTTTTAGTGGATTTATTTTTTAGTTAAAATGTGCACTCTGACAAGTAGAACAATTCAGTAAATATTCTTTATAACATACGAGACATCATAGAAATTTCCTTGCTGCCATACAGTTCTCATGTTTCCACCAGCTGTGGTTTTGCAACTCCTTATCACACGATAAATCACTACTAAGTTTGCAGAAGTATCCTCAGCGTAGGCAGTGCACAGTTTAAACAAGGGATTCAGAAGTTTTGACATGCATGTAAGCACAAAACGGGTGCTTAAACATAACTATAGCTTACTTAGCATATTCCAGTCATCACCATAGCTGTTCTGACAGTGCAACTGAAGTCATTTGCTATTTGGATGTCTGTGAAATCAATCAGAATGCTTCCCTTGACTTTGAGACTCATGTTTCTACTTCATATACTTATAGCATGGCAGGGATTTCACCTGCCACAATTTCACCTCAAATGTCAGACATTTCATCTACAATGGAAAAATAGGGTCCCCTGACAGTAAATGATGATATTGCACTGGGAACAGTGACAGAACTCTCCACTTGTAAATCTAGGCAGAAAGAGTACTAATGGATCAGAAACATGAAAAGTCAAAAATCTTTATTCAAATACAAACCTGTCATTCCAATAATTACTCTTGAATTTTTGTATTTGCTTTGCATGTAAGTTTTTCTCTTGGCTTTGGTAAACATAATGCCGTACTAGTGTTCCTACAATGACATATGCATGTGCATATAGTTGAAGTAATCTCACCAAATAAATGCTCAAAACAGCCTTCAATACAACTTCATGACTCATTCATGAGGCATGCTGTTTGCAAATGAGACCACAAACAACACACACCAAAGGAACTTGCTTCTGAATCATTTCTACTGGTGGCTAATAACTTATACACAAAGCTGCATATAAACATATGTGGTGTTTAAGGTGCGGGTGGATGAGGTACTGAGGGGTATGGTTTAGAGATTGGTGGGAATGGTTGGACTCGATGATCCAGTGGGTCTCTTCCAACCTGGTGATTCTATGATTCTATGAATTGAGTTTGTACCAAAATATTTGTAGATGACTCAGGCAATGAGTAATATCAAAACACTTACTCCAAGCTTCACATTTTGCTCCTGTGGGCTCCCAGAGATCTATTCACAACAGTTTTACTCTAAGGATCCTTTTCTTCAGAATCAAACAGTAACTCTGATTTTCTGTGGGGAAGATATTCTTTTAGTTTCCATCCTTCTTCCAAATTTTCATCCAAATGATTTATAGAACAGTTACACAGTGCTTGGGTTGATTTTATGTATAGAACATATATATTTTTGTGTCTATCTGTCAAATATAGGGTTATAATATAGTACCAAAAAAAAGACAAAGATTTGCTGTCAACTGCTTTGCTGTAAATCGAGACATTTCTATTACGGTGACAACTGAGAATTTCTTGTTACAATAACTTTTCAGAAAGTCATCTTTCTTTAAGCTCATGCCTGTAGCTGCAGCATTTCAAAGCCACTTGCAAAGCCAGGCAGCATTCATTTTTCATCTACATAAAAAATAAGCCTCATAAGAATATGAAATACTAGGAATGTACTTAAAAGAACTAATTAATTCTTACACATGCACTTCTTCAAAACTCCTCTTCTGTATAAGCGACTTCTCAGATTCCAATTCAAGGTTGCAAATAATGGTGAGTGTTGATAACCTGAATTCTTCAGAAACAGCAGCAAATTAAAGGTAAATAATTCAATTTTATGCAATGTATTTTTTCTGTTTTACCAAAAATAATTTTGAAATAGTTATTTCATGTGCAAAATTATTTAGAAGGTACATCTCCATGTCTGCTTACATGTATTATATATATGATAATATTCAGATAGCTTATTGCTGGAAGAGTTACATTTCCCTTCCTGTAACTATTTCGTCAGTAATCACTATTACTGTCTGTTATTGAAACATATTGTAAAGATACAAAAGTAAGGTATTTCTCCTTGGAGGGGAGAGGTCTAATTCAAACAGATGTTAACATTGCGCTGTGTAACTCCCATGTCCCACTTCCCTTGGAACAGACTTGTGTAAGTTACCCATCTCCCTGCATGGCATTGGAGGAAATCTAGGCTCTTAGGAATTGGAGTTAGGGAAGCCGGAGAAATTCATCTGGGCCTCAGGAGTAACAGGTCCAGGAGTATAAGGATGGAGAAGCATCTGATGAGGATTCTTAATCATAAGCTTTGGTTTGAGAAGACATCAACTGTATTTATTAAGTAAATTAAAGACACTGATAAAGACATCCTTTTTGGAGATGGAAGGCCTTCTTTCAGCCCTCGCTTTGATTAAGTTAGCCTCAAGTCTAAGGTCCTCCTTGTGCCCACAGGGCCATTCACTTTTGCACTTTTGGGACAGTGAGAGTAAGTGCTCTCAGTTGCTATTGTTGGAATTGTTTATTTTGTGCAAATAATTGGAGTTTCTTTTAGTTAGAGTCTTGAACATGACTCTGTGGTCTACAGAATCCAGCTCTTCCTATCAGACTCTTTCTATTTTTAAATCTGACTTAAGTTGATCACATGGAAAGTTAACCATCTCCAGCAGAAATGAATGTGATTAGCATAACAGTTCCTGGTGACTGCAGAATTTTGCTTGGCCACTCAAATATATACTTCTGTTCTGTCTGGTTTTCAAAGCATAAACACAGTGACTTCTGCTAAAGAGAAACTGTCAGTATGGAATTATACCCCCAGCCCTTGCCATCCAAGAAATTTAATGATTAGGAGACAGGTTGGAATAAAGAATAACAATGAAAAAGTTGATTTAAAATATTGTGTTACTATTGTGTTACTATTTATCATTTTTCAACATTCGTAAACATTTTCAACATTTACAAAAAATATTTGCTTTCTACTCCCCTTATTTTCCTTTGGTAATTCTTTGTAGATGAATGGTCAGTACAGTTTATAATTATAGTTATTTGTACTTCCAACAAAACTAAAACTATGTCATACATAAAATGTCCTCACCTGTGCTTATAAACTAGGTGACCTGGGGTCATTTTGAAGTTCTATCAGGTGACAAAGTCATCCTAGAAGGTAATATTTATTCATGTTTAGAAACAGAAAAGGGAGGATGCCTGTGCAGCATCACACAAATTCATTTATATTGAGGGAACTCACTTCACTCCGACCTTTTTGAAAGACAATTTCCTCTGTTAACACAGGAACTGCTTTACAGCTGCAGATCAGCTTTCAACAAGTTTTATCTTCCATGAGAGCTTCCAAAAGTAACAACTCAGCAGAACAAATCAAGATTTGTTGCCAGAAAACTTAACTCAGCACAGTTGCTTGTTTCAGTTCATCAGCTGATTTTCTGCTTAAATCCAGATGTATATTTTAACAGAAGTTTAGCTAAGGCAGCGTGACAGAAGCAAAGGACAAATGGTCATTTTTTGACAATTAAATCAACAGGAGAAAATATTCAGAATATAAATATTCAGAACATAGATAGTATAGTATGAATAGCATTTTAAAATAACAGGCAATGAATTTTGATATCAACACTGGGCTACCTTTAGAAAATGAGAGTATGTCAGAGCTGCACACAGCTGCCCTAGCAACAAAATGAATGCCAATTCCTGTCAGCCACTGAACACATTTTCATGCACAGAGTGGGTTGGCTACTCAGGGAAATGAAGAATAAACAGGAATGTTATTGAAAGGAAAATAATATTTTCTTTTTCTGATCCTACTGTTATTAAATGAAGAATAAAAAGTATATATAGCCAAAATTAGTAGTCTAAAGCAGGAAAATTAACAGGTGCTCAGTTTCTTCCTATGCTTTTTCTTCCTTGGTAAAGTATTACAACTGCAACCCTTGCAGCGCTATCTTCCAGGATATTAATTAAAAATATTTAAAGAAACATATCACATACCACACCTGGGATACTGCATCTGGCTCTGGAGCCCTCTGCACAGAAAAGACATAGACCTATTGGATTGGGTCCAGAGGAGGGCCACTAAAATGGTCAGAGGAGTGGAACACCTCTCCTGTGAAGAAAGGCAATGTGAGTTGGGGTTGTTCAACCTGAAGGAGAGAAGGCTCCAGGGGAGACTTTATTGTGGTCTTTCAATACTGAAAGAGGGCTTATAAGAACAATTGGGACAAACTTTATAGCAGGGCCTCAGCAACAGGACAAAAGGTAATGGTTTTAAATTAAAAGAGAGCAGATTCAGACTAGCTAAAAGGAAAAATTTTTTTATGATGAAGGTGGTGAAACACTGGAACAAGTTGCCCATAGAGACAGTAGATGTCTCATCCCTGGGAACATTCAAGACCATGTTGGACAGGGGTCTGAGCAACCTGACCTAGCTGAAGATGTTCCTGTCCAAGGCAGGGGGTTGGACTAAATGAGTTCTAAAGATCCTTTCCAACCCAAACTATTCTACAATATCTAATGAAGTAGAATACTTCTGCAAGACAATGCCATGCTGATCGTCTGTACTGGAGAAGCTAATGCTTTCACTGTTTTGCATAAAATCTGCCTTTTTTCTTAAAATTCTTCAGATGTCTATGATTTTGTCAATCTACAGTTGCTTCAAATATTAAATACTAAATACAATAACTCTTAAAAACGTGTCTTTCACATCCAAACCAGACAGGTGGAACTACAGTCATTACTCTCTGATAGGTTTTTCTATCAATCAGAAACTCCAGAACCAAAGAAAAAAAAAATCAGAACAAAAAAAAATCAGAACAGCAACAAAAAAAATCAGAACAAAGGTTCTTTGGAACACATAAATGGTTGAATATAGAAAAATCCATTAAAATAGGTCAGTGGAATTAAATCTTTTTAAAAGACTTTTACAAGCATGGGTAAAAAACCATCAAAATCTAAAACTCATGAGAGACGTTGTCCTTTAAAAACTATGCAAGAAATTTCAAACAAAGTGGCATGAATCAGCCCATTTTACCTTATCCCCTCAAATGAAATACATTTTCTTTAATTTTTTCCTTTTTCTAGGTTGTATGAAATAAGATCAGGTAAAAGTCAATATCCTGAGAATCTCAATGCTGGAAAAATGCTTCTGCGGCTCTGGGTTCTAGATACCACAAGACTTGGTCAAAAAGTCTTTTCATTCACTGGGAGTAGATTATTGTATTGTACTAAAGAGATGAAAATACACTGGTTGTAGAAAAGTAGCAAATTTTATTCAAGTATTTTAGTTAATGCAGTGAGGGAATCATGGGTTTCAGGATGCTTTGCACAAGATCCCTTGGAACTGCAGATACTTGTTTGTGTATAATCGTAGCTACATTTCATTGCATAAGCCAGATGTAGTGTTCCTCATTCATCATATATTAACAATGGTAAAATCTCCACTTGGAGTCCACTGCAAATCCACTGCTGAGACAAATAAATACCATTATTGCAGCAAGCTCCAGAAACCCAAGTTGAACTGATTCTTGCTGCTGTTTCTGCAAGATGTCACAAGTATTTACTTAACAGGTTTCTTGGGTCCCACCTGACTAGACAGCTATCTGATACTCATGATGCTGGGGAGCAGAGGGAGGAATACAGTTGTATATACTAACGTTATATGAATTTAACCATGAAAATGGACTACCGTAAATTACAAGGCAAGAGAAAAGACAGCAAATCCTTGCCCTAACTCCAGCAAAAATGCAGAGTACATAGTGACTGAAGGAGTTACAAGAATCCTGTTCATGCACTTGCAAGTCACTAGTGGAGAAGGGTAGGGCTTGGCTCAGTACTTGAGCTACCTGTAAAATGTTCTGTTTTAGCTCAGAATTCAGACTGTGTTAGCTTTAAAGGATAAATGTAATTTCAGTTTTAAAGATGCCTCTTGTAACTCATAACCTGGCTCTTTCCTGTATGCTAAGTCAAAGAAGTTCTTTTTTTAAAACAAGAAATATATAGTAGATGGTGGCTCCATGAGCAATTACATTATTGAATAATTTTGTTAAGGGCCAAACCCAGGAACATTAGCCCTGCAACAAGTAAGGATTGGATACATCTAATTCATCAACTCAAAAACAATCAAGGAAATTATGTTAGCAATTAAAAATTAATGGAGTCTACATATAAAATTAAAAGGGAAAATTAATGAGTAGGGACTGGACCTTTGGGTGATTTTTTTCAAAAAAATAAGAATAAATTAGAATAAAGGCTTCCAAACACAGATTTTCAGTCATATTATGTAGATAAATTATCACTTGATCCTGTTACACACCTCTAATTTTAATATCCTCAGTTATCTTGGAAAGCATATTGATTGCTGACAGAGGATAATGCTTGTGAATCCACAGACACAGTTACTATCTCTGCCTTAGTCATTGATTTGCTAGCTGGCCACAGGCATAGTAACCTTATCTTCCCCTGTCTGGGTTTTATCAGTTGTCTTGTAAGAATAATAAAATACTTGGAAGATGCAAATAAAGTGTTCTTGCATGCATTATGTCACTTATTATAAGTAGCCCATCTATCAAAAACTACAGAGCATTTAAATGTAAGAGAAATTCTATCCTTTCACTGGCTCCCATGGAGGAAGAAGGAACCTCAACAGGAACTCTCTGGATTTTGAATGTTTTTCTAAGCCTAGTCCAGCAGACCTCCAGAAACACTGCTTCAGCCACCTTGCTTAGCCTTAAGTTTATGGATGCAAGCACAATGGTGCTTGTGTTCCTCAGGTGTCTGCTGCATGCATGGAGTGGTTCCTCTCACAGCTGATACTACAGGGAGTTCCAGCCCACAAGGAAGGAACTTTTATGTCTATTAGCTTTCACAAGGTGCAGATATATTCCCAACAGGTACAAGTTTCTTACAACAGGTTTTCCCAGCACCCCCAACTCAGAGTGAAAGGGTGTAAATATCTTTGCAGCGAAATATTGTGTGGACATACCTGAGTTAGAATCACCTCAGCCTTAATGTTTAATGTTAGGTCCAAACTACTGTAGCTGTAACCCCACTGTCTTTACCCTCAACCCTGAGTTTAAGTTTGATTTGTAGATAGCCAGTTGTAGGGACACATGGGTCAATCATGCTCGTAGCTTGAGACCTCCAGAAATTTGGTTCCAGACACATTCTTCTATGCAACTATCATCAAGCAGCAACTGAGTTAAGGGTATCAGTAGCTGGAAGTATAGGGAATATTGCCAGCTTCTGTGAAATTGTCCAGAGAGAGAGGATGTCAGCTGGAGCTGCTCATGTGAGTAGAGGAGATATGCAAATGTACTCAGAGATTTTAAGTCCACGTGGAGGAAGGCTCTCATGTCTGCCTGGCTGAACATATCTCCAGGGTTGCAGACTTTCAGCTCCATCTGCTCTGGAAAGCATCTCTCCAGCAACCTAATTAGCCTTACCCTGATAGATGATAAACGTGAAAGCACACAAGTTTTGCTTTGCTGTTTTCCAGGGCAGAAAGCTATGTTGTTCTTGTATTTTCTTCTGCCCCTTATATGTGAAAAGAGAATGGAAAATCTAGGAGGTGAGGGTGATTTAATGCCCTGACCTGACCAAAGCAGCTTTTAGAAAGTAGTAGGTATGCACAGGACCTGTGTTAGACTGATATGTGGGCAGGGAGCTACAACTATCTTAACCACTGGTAGTGGATGTGTGGGCATGAGGGAAGTGCTCCTGCTTGGACATAGATCAAAAAATCCTCTCCTCAATGAATTTAGGATACTCTGTGACACTGGACACCTTTCTTCATGTTGTGATTGGGCAAAAATTTCACTCAAAAACTATAAGATGGACTGAGGAACACTGTTGGTCTTAAATGATGGCTTCATGCTGTGGTGGGGGGCATCTGTATGCTGTCCCTTTTCATTCTTGTGGTTCGTGATTCTGCTGGAGACATGCTACCTTGGTGTAAGGTGTCAAGCCCAAAAAGCTGAATGTTGTGACAAGTCTTCTTCTCTCACACTGCTGTCTCACCCACAACACGCAGTCCTCAAAACGGAAGGGGTTTTCAGGAGACCCTGCTGTGATGCAGATGGGAAAGAATTCAATCACTTGCAGTAGGACTGGATGTGGTTTTAGATACAAGAGGTATAGCAAATACAGGTACCTGAGAGAGGTATGTTCTGAAACTGCTGTAAGTTTACAACATCAAATGTTTTTTTCTGTGATTTATTCAGAAATGTAAAAAACTCAAGGCCTAATCAGAATTAGTTAGTACCCATTCTCTCTTGATGGATACTGAAGTCAAAGCAAGGAGTCCAGCAAAAATGAGCTTTCAGATCACATTCCCCCTCTCTGAAGTCCATTCCAGGGGTGGAAAGGGAGCGACCTCTTCCCTGTTAATAATTTTATTAGTTTTCTTTTTGGGCAGAATGAAGTATCATCTCACAGGTGAACCAGGAACAGTTAGTAGCACCCAGAACACACAGGGAGCAAGGCCTTTCTACTGTGGAAAATTTAGGGCAAAAAACAGATTTTCCTATAACTGTTTCATGAATAGGTTTGATGTTCTAATAGATAACATTAAAGCAGAAAGAGCTGCTTGTTTGTTTGTATGCCTGCTGACTAAATAGTTTTAGGTAAAAGTCATTATGGGGAATGAGAAGAAGGAAGTTCTATGCCTTGGCTGCAGGATTATTCTTTCAGCAAGACTTGAATTAAACTTTTACTTCTGTGCACCCACTATTTCATTAATTTGAAAGTTGCGAACAATCATATAATGGCAAGAATTTAAAGAATTCTCCTATTTCAGATGACCAAAAGTGGAGGTGTTCAAGGCCAGGCTGGATGAGGCTTTAGGTAACCTGATCTAGTGGAAGGTGTCCCTGACAGTGGCATGGTAGTTAGAAATAGGTGATGTTTAAGGTCTCTTCCAACTCAAAATCATTCTATGATTCTATGAACTTGGTTCATAACTGTACATGAATTTGTATGATAAATCTAGGATGTAATGTAAACTTATGGAAATGTAAGCCATTTTGGATTGATGTAGAAACCTCAGTGCTTTAAAGTTATAACGTGATGGAATAGCTCCTACAAAGGAAAACAAACAATAGTGTACTTTGATGTCATTACCTTTCCAACCATTTTCACCTGAACCTAGGCCTTTCTGCTTTGTTGGATTCAAGTCACAAGAAATGTGCACCATATTCTTAGCTTTCTTAAATGTATGTTGCCCCTGATAGCATGGCTTTCCAGTGAGAAAACTCAGTTAATTTCAGTGCCACTTTCTTCTGAATCCTGAAAGTTTATTGTTAGTAACTTATTGTATATAACTGGTGTTAATTGTATGAGTTTTAATCAGGCACTTCTAATTCACTACTGGGCATCATTTGGTTGGTGTATTGGAAATAAGCTGTGCATGTGAACTGAAGTATATTCCTTGCTTGTGTTGGTAACAAAATCAAATTAAACAAAATTAAGAAAAATAAATCAGATATCATGTGAGAAAGGAAACGTAAAAGTTTGTTTTGGAAAACCTACCAGGTTGATAAGGGTATGGAAGAAGAAAATGTCCTTTCTGGATTGGAATATATGCAATCACAAGAAAGCATCTCTGAACGCATTCTATTTATCCATGCTATTGTTGGTAAACATAATACAATGAGCTCTGGCAGGGTGGAGCTGGTAAAGTCAGTAAGACTGGTAATGACTCTGTTAAGTTATGTTAATGAAGATGGGGGGCAGGAGTCTGCAAGCTAGCAACAAAGTTATGTGGATTGGGCGGCTGCCAAAACAGGCTGGTTGCTAGGGCAGAAGTGACCAATCAATGTTTACCTCATGTTTGTCCTGATTGGTCTATATAAACAGCGAGTTAACCCATAATAAACACCTTCATCTGAAATCTTATTGATTTGTCGTGAGGTTCACTTGCCCACGCTGCGATATGTTATCTCATCCAACCGAATGAGAATTCAATTTCTCTGATCAAACCCATGCTGGCTTGCAAAACAGAAGAAGTGTAGAAGTAATTTTTAGATAGCTGTACTTGAGACCAAGACCTTTGTGCTCCAGTACGATTCTGAATGAGCTCCCAAAAGAAACATCACCAACAAAGAGGGGTATCTAAACAGTCTCTATGACTCTTGTATGCACTGTGGTCTGGTTACACAGACCTGGTAGCAAATGGTGCTGTGACCCTGTAAAATCTGTTGTTGCTATGTCAAGTTTCTGGTAAGTTCCATTGGATTTCCATAGATTTTGGAGTGACCTGTTATCACTTGTCCCATTTTCACCTTTCTCTCTTTGCTGACAAGATCTAGCCTGCTTAGTCATGCTTCAAATGGAGCCACTGCCTGATGTGCCAGTTCACTTGTGCTATGGTTTTCTTTGCATAGAGGAAGAATGATTTCACTGAGATGTATGTTTTCTGCATATGATTTCTCTACACTTTAGTCAAGAATAATTCCCATTGAAGGTAATAGGAAATGGAGAGATTAATCCTGCAGATCTATACCTATATTTATCATTTCCACCCTAATTTCCATCCTTCAATCATATTTTAGGTATTGGGTGGATTTGTGATGCATCCTCCTAGAAACCAGCTCTGCATCCTTAAAATGTGAAATATTGTTTTGTTGGGTTTTTTTTAATTATTTTTCCCAGTCATTGTTCTGCCAGAATAATGACAGTTAACCATAAAGCATGTTGAATTTTTTGGAGTTATTGTACAATGAAATGTCAGCATATGTAGTTTCAAAATGCTATGTGTGGGATTAAACACACAATTACATTATCTCTGATAGATTTCACAATCAAAACCTCTCACAGAAATCTGAAAATGTGTAAGAAATTCTAAAGAGTTTAATACAAGAATCTAGTAGATGACCAGAAACAGTAATACCTCTAATGTTTAAATTAGAAAAGTGCTTTGCCTAATTGATAGTGATTTTTCTGACACCTAAGTGATGGGCTAAACCTAGATATTCAGTGTCATTTTAGATTCTCTTGAGGGTTTAAGACATCTGCAAGGAGTTGGCAGATATGACATACAACATATGGGAGATCTATGCCCTTCTGCTGTGGCAGGTGAATGCCAGTACTATAAACATATAAAGTGGCATTGGATACCTACTTGGAAAGCTCTGTCCTGTCCCTTAAATCCTGTATTTTTCCATCAGTCACTTTTCTATTAACTGTGATTCAGAGGTGTTAAAACACAGAGTAATTAGCTGACAATTATCAGTTGTCCTTGAAAGGTAGGAGACATCTCAGCTACATTGTCTGTGGAAGTCTGACAGACACCTGATTTAATTCAGCCTTTGAAAAATGACACCAAATATTATCAACAAAGCTGAAAGGATATTTGGCTGGCTATAATTAGGGTGTGAAGTCTAGTCTACTGGGTATGCATGTTATGAGTAGGAGACTAATAGATCTTTCTGAGGAGGAGAGTGAATATATGTGATTGCTTGCTTCAGTGGACAGTGTACAGTCTAGACATGAAGGCTGATATGTCACAGGGGTATTTTGATAAGACAATCGCAAAGTTAGGCTGTGCCAACAGAACTGCTTTGATGATTTTAATCTAGAAGTTACATAAATGGTTATTTAGCCAACTGAGATGTAGTTGGGGAACACAGATATCAAAATGTTTGCAAAGAAAATGAAGAGGATAAAGCAACATACTTGAGCAATAATTCTTTGGCGTGACTTTCCCTGGATAATATCTTTAGCAGCTATTCATAAGAAATGAACAACCATCTGGTTAACATTTTTGCTTGTTAGTGTTCCTTTTACTATATTGATCATTAATTTTATGCCCTATTAGTTTGGCTTTCTTTCTATACCAGCTGTACAAACCTACAGCTATTGCTTTCAGGTAGATGTCCAGATATGAAGAAGGAATAGCTGCAGAATTTGTCTCTATACCCAACTATTTCCCATTCAAAAGGAACTTCAATTTGGTAAAATAGAACACTAATTTAAAAATTGGTCACTTCTCAGATACAAGAGGGGGCTCATTATCTAGCTTGCAATATCTTTCTTTTGGCAATATTTTTTAGTTGTGATTCAAGTAAATTTATTGTTATAATATTTAGATAACTGTTAGATCATTTAATAAAATTCTGACCTGGAAGTTGTGAAGTCAGTGAAGTCTCCCGCATTACTCCATTGTGCAGTATGTCACACTATGATTTACCTAGCATCTAGCAGGAATATTGTCTATTGTCTGATCTGTAGGGTATGGCAGGGTTCTGAACACAGTGATGGGTAGGAATATATCTGCTTCCTTTTATTTATGAGCTGACTCCCATCTCTTACCAGAGCTTAAACTTGTCCATGTAATACGTTCTTCAGTAACTGTTTCTCAAGGGCATATAGACACTTCATGATAACTGTAAACACCACTAGAATTAAGAGAGTTTTAAAGATAAATTGCTAGGTGGCATCATTTTCATCATGATAAACCTGTTAAGCTACTATAATTAAGCATAATGACTCTAACTAAGAAAATATCTCTGAGATTCTTAACTTCTTCCAGGATTCTCAGTCTTTTTCAAGGAGAAAGTTCTTCTGTATGCTCAATCTGTAGATTCTCTGAGTGTTTCAGACTGAAAGAGAATAATTTTTGTGTGTTACTTTTCTGAGCTGTTTATTAGAATTCAAGCCAGTGCAAGCCTTCCTCTGTAGCAATTTTATTTATTCTTGAAGCTCACATTCTCCTGCCGCAATTTGAAAAGGAAGCATGAAGATTGCTGGAGTTATCACATCCCTTTCACTGAAATAGTTGCTATCAGAATAAGTTGTAACTCTTTGTATCACTTTATCTATAGTGGTAATGATATTAGCTACAGCCATGTAGGTCACAAGTCAGTACCTTGTGTGATTTCTCAAGAGCCACTAGATGGTAATGATACTAAGAATAAGGGAGTTACTGAAGCAAGTAAGTAACTTCGAAATCATCACAACTCTGTTGGGGATAGGGACAATTTTGTAAGCTCTGCAGGTCACGACTTGATTTTCCAAGTACCAACTAGACTGAGTCTGCCATTACTAAACACAGAATCTGATAGTGTGACAGAACAATTGATAACTTCCAGCCTAAGTAGCAGAATAATTACATTTCAGGGATGTTCAGATCTTATATAAAAAGATCAGAAGTCTCCTATACATATTGAAATTGCTACTGTAGACATACTTGAAAAAAGCACTAACTTCATTCTTCATGACAGAGTCATCTATGGTATGAAAAACAGATTAGGCGCAATAGTAAAAAATGATGGTTGAGTTCATGGGTAATACTGGTCACCACATTCCTAACTTAAACATTTTCAAAATCATTCATTTTTTCCATATCCTTACTTTTGAATGTGCTTAACAGTGATCAGGTTTCAGTATGTGCCATTATTTAACATTTCCCAAATATTCTAAATATCTAGACAGTATGGCTCCTTACAAGGCATTTTATAAACAAGTGGAGTATCAATGATGCTAAAGACTGCTAACAAGTTCTCTTCTGTCACTAAGGGCTAATTCCTCAAAGTTCATTGTGCGTGTTTCATGTAATGCTCCTCTAGACCTTGACTGTTCCTAGAATATTAAGTGTGTTGTCACCTATTTCATGGACAATAATTCAAGTATTTAAACTAGAGATAAGCAAATACTTTTTGTGTGTTTTAACAGTTATCAGATATTCAGTAATTGGCTTTCATATCTTTCTTCAGCCTTACTTGAAGGGAACTTTAGTTACACCACAGGAAGGCTCAGGTCTCTTTCCGTTAAAACATTTGTTTGTAGCACAGACTCTATCCAAGTTGCTTTCATTTAACTCCAGAAATATGTGGGCAAAGACCAGCTTTTCAGCTTTTATAAAAACCAGTTAGAACCCAAACTTTAAGCTTTTCTAATTCTGTGTAACAGTTATTTTGTCTCTGCTATTTAAAGAGGAGGAAATTAATCTTAACTGTTAACTAAAGGATGAGCAGTAATGGAACATATTCCAGAAGTTTTAATAGTTCATTCACAGTTAATGGCAGAGAAAGTAAAGAAGAGAGAAATGCATCTGTCAAAATGTGATATTGAATGAATACATTATTGCTATAATATTAAAAGTATAGATTATTATCAAACATGCTATCCAAGTTAAGTATCTCATAACTCTACTGTAGCTGAGATGGTAACCATTCTAGTCACAGCAAGAGTTTCACCAGTAAGCATTTGTGGACGTATTTCAGGACAGAGAAACTGATAATAAATGATACTACTATACTCCGCCACAGGTTATGTCTCACCTGAAGGGCTGGGAATACCATTACTGTGTTCAGGTGCTTATTTTGGCTGCATAATGACTCTGCATTGATTCAAAGACTGCTTCATTTTCAGATAGGCTGAGAAGGACCGCCAAGGTCTGGTTTTGGAGAGCTGCAGGAGCAGGACTCTAGCAAATGCTGACAGTTTACTTGTACCCATAGATCTTCATTGGACCACTTTATTCAACCACCTTTAGCTTACGCAGAAAGATGCTACACATAGGACATACACAGCTTAAACACTCACAGTAATTATTTATTGGCAATGCTTAGCTATTAGTCTAAGCATTAGTATGCTCAACACCTCCAATAGGACTCTAAGGGGTTTTCTGTTGGCCAGGCTCCACTTCTCCCTGAAACAAATCCTTAACGTTTCTGAATTGCATCTTCTACCAATTCTGCTTTCTCTGCTTTAATATTTCTGTTCTAGTGTATTTTCTCTTGAATTCTTGAGCTACTTGTGATCATGTTCTTCCTGCCAATGCTGCTTGTTCAAAATTTTACCTTTATTTTATCTTTGCAGAGAGTCTTATATCTCTCTCGCATGCTAACAATTTCCTTAGAAGTCTCAACCAAGGTTATGCAGATGAGTTTCATTGGAGCAAGACAGGTGGGTCCCTAGAGCATAGCTGAACATTTATCAGGGTGAGTAATACGGAGGGGGTTGCATAGAGTAGGTTACATCCTACAGGAGAGATGCAATCCCTGAAGCACATCAGATCTTTAGCTTAATTTTCACAAAAGTTGGAAATTCACTTGTGGAACAGAGAATTGCATCACCAGATCTTTGTTCTCTCTCTCAACCAAAGGACCTTGATAGTAATAAGCATGGGAGGTGAAATACAAGACACCTCTGTTTCTGTAAGCACAATGTGTACATTTCTAACCTTGAATTATGATGCATTCAGAGAAATTTTACTTGATTTTTAAAATATCAAAAATACTTTCTTTACTTCAGAATACTTTCTTTTCTGTTGCATATTTAAATAACCTCTGTTTCTTTCATATATTTTGCTGTAGCTAGTGAAGATTGTTTTCTGAAAAGCAAACAGTTATTATAATATCTATGCCTCACAGAACAAAAGAAGGAAAGTGCAAATTTAGGGTTGAGGGGGGGACTTAAAAGAAATTTTAACACTATTCTCTTCTGTGTTACTTAGTGGTAATGCACTATTCATGAGTTCTCAGGCTTGATCAGTTCCTGCATTTTTAAAGTACCTGGTAGATTACCGAATAGATTACGTATGAAGATATCTGGAATATTGAGATCTTTCTGATGGTTTATGAAAACTGAAGTTTCTATCTACACAGAAGATGTAATAAGAAATGCAAGTCACTGTGTTTCTTAGCAAAATATGTGCCATATTTGCATGCTTCTAAATGTACAGTGGAAACAGACATCCTGCAGGTAAATCTTATAGAAATAGAAATTTATTTACCTGGAAGATTGTTCTCCCTGATGCCTCATAGCCTGCTCCCCTGTGCAGGCCTGCCTTTCCCTTCCCTGCCTATCAATAGCTCTGAAATTGTGAGTTATCCAAACACACATTCCACTGCAGTGTTTACTTTCTCTTTAACTGTCTTTCAAGACTTGTGTTTATACCTAAGAAAATGCTATGTGTATTTTGTTGACAGAACTTGAACTTGCAGGATACTGGTTGGTAGAAGAGAGAAATCAGGACTCTCACTGGGTTTTTTTAACTTTTTAAAAAATGGAAATATAAAAAACCTCTGTTATGTCCTGAAGTCTGAAAGAGAAACATCTTATGTAGTGCTGTGCCCAATTCAAACATTCCAGCAGTAATATCCTCTTCTTTCAGTGTTAGTTGATGAAACATATCTCAGAACAAATTTTTAATTCACAAGTTTTGCTTGATTTGCTTACTGCAAATCATGCAGCACTGAAGAGACACCAGAAAGGGCCGAGATAGGCAGATAGCTTTTTTTTCTCCTTTTCTAAGCTGCAGAGAATGCTACTAGTTTTCTAAAAATCCTACTGGGACCATGGTATTGTCCTGTGCTCCCTAGATGAAATCACCTTCTTTCACCTACTCTTTCTCAAGGAAATAGTCTTCTAGTGTCCAATAAGAACATGATTTTTTTTCACATAACCTTCTCTCTGCCCTTATAACAATCATCCTGCAGTCGAGAAAACCCCAACACTGAAACACATCTCCCATAAAACAGATAAACGTCTGAGAAACTTCATTGCATGTGAGGCAACTGTTTGTCAGCAACACAAATGTTCACAGAAAACTCTCTCTAATTCTGTGTAAGAACAACAAAACTGTTTTCAGTAGACTCATCAAGAATTAGGTCGTGTCTCTTGTCTTTACCAGAAGCATAAAAGGAAACAGTTACTAATACAGGGAAATTTTCATAACAAATGATCTAGCTTTCAATATTCCTAGTAAACAAAGAAAAAAAAGAAATGCAGACAGTCACCCTAGGAACATTTTTGTAAATATTTGACAATACTTTAGATCTGATAATATAAAATTTCTGTCTCCTGTTGAGAGCTTAAGTATCTGGAATCCAGGGAGGGGATGAAATGAGCATTTTACTGAATGGCTTGGATATAGCACTGAGCTTCACTGATCTAAGTAATATAACAGGCTGAGAGAGTTGGGCTTGTTTAGCCTGGAGAAGAGAAAGGTCCTGAGAAACCTTATAGCAGCCTTCCAGTACTTAAAGGGGGCCTACAAAAAAGATGAGGAGGGACTCTTTGTCAGAGACTTCAGGGATAAAATGAGGGTTAATGGTTTCAGCTAAAAGAAGGGAGATTTAGATTAGATATTAGGAAGAAATTTTTTAATGTGAGGGTGGTGAGGCCCTGAGGCTGCCCAAAGAAGTTGTAGCTATCCCATCCCTGGAGGTGTTCAAGGCCAGGTTGGATGGGGTTTTGAACAACCTGATCAAGTGGAAACTGTCTCTGCCTACAGCAGGGGTTTGAGACTAGATGATCTTTAAGGTCACTTCCAACCCAAACCATTCTATGGTTCTATGTACATGTTTATAAAGATACATTTTTGTGTTCTAATAACTGCTGGGGTGTTTTCACAATGATTTTTCAAAATCAAAGAGATTATTTTTATACCCATATTTTAAAAAGGCCAGAAGAATTGTCCAGAAGGCTAAGGGGCACTCAAACTCTCTTCTACTAAGAGAACATCTAGAATCCATGTCCAGTGGTAGGTCCCAGAAGCATGTCGAGAAACTGGAGCATGGCCAGCAGAGTGCTGTGAGAGGCCTTAGACCATCTCACCAGAGAAAAGGGGTTGAGGCACCTGGCCTCTTTTCATTTGGAGACAAGAAGACCAATGTAAGAGAAGAAGTAGAGTGCTGTCCCTAGTTGCTTGGGGGAGCGTTACAATGAAAATTGATCCAAATTTGCTATGAAAGGGATCCTTGTATTGGCAAATGCCATAAAAATCAGCAGTGCCCATAAGTTGCAATTTGAGTGGTGCGGATTGGATTATAGAAACATCTTTATTGCAGCACTGGAACAGGCTGCCAATGTGGCTGTAAATTCTGTCCTTAGAGGTTTTCAGACATGGCTAGTAGAAGCCACAGTTCATCTTATCTAATCTGGGACTAGTTCTGTTTCAGGCAGGAAGATGAACTTTATGACCCTCAGAAGGTCCTTCCAACTGATGTCTGTGTGAGGATTAAAACCATAAGAAAGGGCAATCTGTATCTGGTATGCTCCCAAGTTTTGCACATGATGTGTGATATGATTCATGATGTGGATAGAAATTCTGCTTCAAGCACTCTGTAACCACATCAGAAGATGGTGTTTGCCCCAGACAGAGTGAGGAAGTGTGCAAAGACCAAAAGACCAGAATACTTTCAGCTTTTTCTCTAGGGATCCTACTTTAAAACACGATTTTCTTTAAATGGATATCCTGCCTATTTGGCATCATATATTAAATCACCAGCTTGGATTTATAGTGCAAGAAGGAAGGAAGCTCTGAAAGGTTTCTACTCTGTGATTGTGAGGACTGACCTCTAAGGGACAGAGCTCAATATAACTTGGCCTTTCCCTTTCTGATTGATGACTTTCCTACGGTTAGAGAAATCTATACTCGTTAGCAAGACTGTCGTGACTGCTTGCAACAACCGGCTGCTGTGTTTGCTGAACTGTGCCTTTTTTTTAATTCAAAAAGGCTATTTTCTTAATAAGAAATTGACAGCATAATAAATTAACTGCAGCATTTCTCTTTCTAACTGCTCTGGGATCTCAATATGTTTCAAATCGGGCTCCCTTAGCTGTATTTTCCGTCTCACTTAAAGGTCCACCTTTAGCACAGACGAAGCCTAAGCAGAAAGTATCAAAAAACATAGTTATGAGTTATTTCCAGCACAATAATCAAGACTTGACAAGCTATTAAAAACTTACTAAAATAAGATGACTGTGGTAAAAGCCATCTAACAGTACCACATGATCCATTTGCAAGTACAGCCTTGAAAGAAGAGTAAAAAACCAGAAAATTACAAATGAAAATATTTGACATATGGATGTATATGAAAGTCTTATTTCAGACATTCTTAGTCACAGCAAAAACACGGGAATGCAGCCTAGCTCTACTTCTCTGTGCTTGAGTGTGAAAAAGTCCTCAGAGCTATTTTCTTTCCATTTTGAGGAGAGAAACAAATTATTCATAGCATTGACAGCATTCTGAAATAAAATTATATTCTAAAATATATTTTTACAATGGAGTAAGTAATTTCAGAAGTGTACTTAATAAGTATAAAACCATGCCATTTTCAGACAAATTAATTTCTCTCCTCTGCCCAGGTGATAATGGCATCTATCTTTGTCATCTTCAGTTCACTCCTCCAGCTTCATCACAAATTCAGAAATACACCTTCTCATACTTCCTACCCCTGGTGACCTGTTCTAACTCCTGAGTGTCTTTTTGTTGTTGTTTTCAGTATCGTCCCAGTAGCCAACCTCCTTATGTATTCTTTTAAACAAGGATTTTTGCTAAATTCATAATTTTCCACTTCTTTTGTCTTAATGTTGTAGAGTAGTTTCTAACTGGTTTATCTAGATTGTGCGTTATTATGTATATAAGAAATAAAAAACTGGAGTCTATGCATTGTTGGTAATTTTGCAATCAATAACATGTGTGTTTTGCCTCAGCTACCAATTTTATCTTTCATAATTTACATTCTGCCTCCGAAAAAATGCTCAGCCAGTAGCTTTAATCCTGGTTTTGTTGTTTGCTCTTTAATATACTTCACATCACGAGCAGCACCTCTGAGGTTTTTCATTTCTCTTCCTGGTTCCTGGCCACAATCAGAAACTATGCACCAGTTTGAACTTGATGCAGACAAGGACAGAAATTTATTCCTCTTCTTAGAAACTCTTTTCTGTTTTTAAGTATATATATGGGAGCAGCAGTATATCCTAACATCCATACAGATAGGAGGGTATAATACACAGAAGGATATCCTGTTGTACATGTATCTGCAGACCCATATGTCATTCTGTCACACAAACTAGTGTCCCACCCCCGATGACTTTTGGGAAGTACCAGATGCTGTAGGTAAGACCTCTCTAATATCCCTTGGTAAATGATGTAGGACAGCAGAGTCCAGCTGGCAGGCACCAGGTTGAATTTTGGCTGTTGGCTAGCTCTGTCTACAGTCAGTATATGGAATAGATGACAGGTGCACTGCACCAGGAAAACCCTTGATGACTGTAAAACCAACTAATTTTGGGGGTCTGAAGCCATGTGGACTGTCCTTTGCAAAAACCTTGTTGCTGCTGTTGAAGCACTGACTGTCCAAAAGCTTATTATCCCTGTTAAATGCATAGCCTTCTGTAGATATGAACAACAATACAGAAAAGCTTTACACAGCTTCTTGAAGACAAGATCAGATTTAGGCTGACCTAGACGCCAGTAAAGATTAAAGTAATCTCTGCGTTGGTCCAGATAACTTAGTGTTTATTCTTCATTCTGACAATTTCATGGGGAATAAGGTGGGGTGAGAATTTTTGTTTTCTATTTTGCCCTAGAGCCAGAAGAGGTCATCTTGCCTGCAACAGGGAATTTGCAGCTTTGGTTCAAAGTATGTGGTGCACTTCTTGTCACATTTGCTTATTTTTCCAGCAGGTGTCCTCAGGATGGGACTCGGTTCTTACTGTAAAGCTCCCACTGTATTGTAGCAGTGGGGCCAATCTGATCTCCATCAAGATGAATGAGACCTTCAGGTGTGTAGGGGCAACTAAGTATAGAACAAGGAAACACCACCATGCAAAGGGTAAACAGGTGAAATAACAGTTCAAGGAAAAGTAGTAAAGGCAAACTATTCTATTTTCTTCTGCCTCATTTTTTGGAAGAGTTTGAGATCTCAAAGGCTTATAATTCTCTTTTTTTTTTCCAGTGTGGGTGGATCTATTTCCACTTCATTTTGTATGTTGCCTTTAATCACAAATGCTATTCAGCTGCGCACAGAGCTTAAACTCTGTATGAATCCCTCAGATATACCAGAACAGCTTGTTTGTTTAAAGTGAAATCCCTGAGAACACTATGAAGTGGAAATCTCCGCAGAACGAGGTCTTTGCTCTGGATTTCATGTAGTGCTGGGGAAAATATCCCTAGCTCTGACCAGCAAACAGCAAATATGGAGCAAAAATGTCCTGGGTCTTGTCTTTTAAACCCTAGCAGCTCATGTTGACTAGAAAGACACCTAGTACTGCACTCCAGGAGGAGTGTAGAGCTGAAAAACTACGGTGGTTCTGTTCCCTCTGGGCCTCTCTGTGTTCTCAGGGCAAGCCATGCACATTTTGGGGAAAAAAATCCCGTTAAGACCTTGCCTTTGTTCATGTGCACTGAGTTGGAGCAATGAGGCATCTGGAACTCCTGCTGCTGGCAAGGATAGTGAGGAGGGATGATCGGTTATACTCTGACAGCCCCTGGAATACTTATTACCTGGATCATAGCCTATGCTGGATAGTACCAGAGCTCTACAATCTGGAATGTATTGGAATTGTGCAGCTGGTAAACAATAACAGAATTACTGAACAGAAATTGTGGCCAGAATGCAAAAACATTGCTGTAAGCAGTGACTATCATCTCCCCTCAAGCTGGGACAACTCTCAGAGCAGATTTCTGAAGATTCAAAGATTGTCCACTAAGAAAAGTCAAAGAAGGAGTAAGATTTCACAAGTATTCAAAGATCATCCACTAATGCTAAAAAAGGATAAAGGCAAAGTCAGACTTCTTGAGAGTCAACAATAATCTGTTGATGAATGTCGATGCATTAGATGTAATTCACTAAACTCAAGAAGAGTAGCATTTTTGCCATAGGTTATCCTCTGTGTATCTGTATATTTATGTATCTTTGCGTGTGTGTATGTATATGATTTAATCTAGGAAGTTCTGCAGTAATACTTGTGTGAACCTTGCCATTCTCAAATCTTTAATTAAGTCACTGTCTCAATTGTAGTAGATTCTTTTGAATCACTTTATAAACCGGCACTTTTACAGCATCATATTAAATCCACTTTTGCTGTTGTCTCCCATCTGTGAAAAATTGCTGTAGCTGGCAGAAGAGCAAGTTGTGTCATCAATTACTTACAACAGTACAGTACTCATCCAAATCCTGCCTTCCCAGAAGAATGGGCCTGTAATCATTGGTATGACTAAGATGATGTGGAGAAGCAACTAAAGGCTGCAAGGTGTTCAACTAAGGATGGGAAAGATAAAGGTATAATTTGTAAAATGTTAGGAACATGCCTAGAAGCCACTTGTCAGGATTGGAAAAAGTGTAACAGAGAGAGACAAAATCTGAGAGAGGAAATAGAAGGCAGGAAGGCAGCTGAGTTATTACTGTCTCTGCAAATTGAACAGCTGTAGAAGCAGTTATAGAAAAAAAGGGGAAAACAAAAAAGTTGAAAAGACTGAGATAATGTGGCCCTTGCATTCCCCTAACCCCAGGCAAATTAGGAAATTAATCGTGTTCACAGAGGATTGGATTGGTGATATTTGGGGTGAGTCTGATGACCATGATGAGACAAATGGTGACCCCTTAATGCAACCAAATCGTGAGCCTTCTGGATAGCTGTATGTGGTCCTTCAGTTCAAATGCCAATGCTAACCCTGATAGAAATTGAGAGGCTACAGTGCATGTACTCCTTGCAGCCCCTGCACTTCCTTATTCAAAGGTTACTATGTCCTGCAGCATTTCATTTCTGCTAGGGCATAAACTGGAATTTCTGTATTAACTGCAGAGTTGGGAATATAGCACACTATTTCCAGAACTGTTTCTCCATACAATTCACTGGTTTGGCCAGTTTGAAAACAGACTGAGAGATAGCATCTAACAATTGACTGTCACCATTTAAATGCCAACACAACCTCAGTTATGGCTGCAGTACTGAATTTCACTGGACACCCTGAGTAAAATAGAACAGTTGCAGATACCCTAATCTAGGAAAGAGTTACCACAGTTAATGAGTCCTTCAGTACTTACACTTTATGTAAGAACATTACCAGAAAATTTATCCCCTTATTCACCTTTCTTGTCTGGTAAGCTGTTTTCCAGCTTTTCTAACATCAAGGATCCAAAATTCTGTAGAGTTTGTTTAACTTATATAATATCCTTGCATCTTACTGGGTTTTTGTCTGTGAACATCCTTCAGTTGTTTTTTAGAAGAATTAATTATATTATTTTCCAACCAGTCAAAGTACTGAAGCCTAAGACTTGTGCTTCTAAAGTCACAGAAGTATATAGGAGCTGATCCATAAAGTAATACTTGCATTTCTCCCTCTTAGCTCTTCCTGTTTTCTGTTGCTGTCAGGTTTTCCAAATCAATTTTGAAAAGAAGATAAGACGTGACCTATTAAAAGATAGTATTTAATATCTCTCACTGTAGTTTTCATAGTCTTTCAAGGAGAAGAAAAATAATAACTAGTTTCCTTTGCTTGGGGCCAGCTATCATTTATTTGCCTGGAATTTATGATAGAAAGACAATAAAGACCTAATTTTGTGCCTGTGTCAGTGAATTGGAAATTTGACAGTAGCATCAACTGCAAGGAGAGAAAGTAAGAATGCAAACTTATAAAAATTAGTAGCTGTCTCACATCCAGATCTTCTCTTTGAGTATCTTAGTCTGTGTGAGATCTTAATATCAGTGTCATAAAGGCAACATGAGCTCGAAAGTATAAGTTAAATTAGACAAGATCAAACTAGACCAGGGCAGATTCTGTAAACAAGGAGAGATTAGTTTAGGAGCACTGGACTATGTTAAGTAGATAACTGAAAAAAGCCACTTCTGAGTAATTTGTGGGCTATTTCACAGTATTTAAGAAATCAACAAAAATATATCCTTCATTCTGAGTTGCTAAGGAGCTACAGCCATGACAAAGACTCCTGAGATCCTCGAACATGCAAGAGTAGGTATTTTCAGTAAGTGGAAACCATTACAGAATCATAGAATCACTAGGTTGGGAAAGACCCACAGGATCATCGAGTCTAACCATTCCTATGAATCACTAAGCCCCTCAGCACCTCATCCACCCGTCTTTTAAACACTTCTAGGGAAGGCAACTGAGGCTGACAGTTTCCTACGCAGAATGCTACAAAAAACTGTGTCAAAGGCTCTACTGAAGTCAAAAAAAATGCCTTTGACACAGTTTCTCATTGAAGACACAGTAGAAAGCTCTAGTGAAACCTTATCTGAAATATAGGTACTACACTTGTCATTCAAAAAATGAATTCATTCTGGAATAAATGCAGAGAAAAATAAGTATGGAGAGGAGGGAAATCCTGAGTCTTGTGTATTAGAAGCTGGACTGGTCTATTGCTCACTGCAGTAGGAATAATAAAAATCAAGCAGCAGAATAAGGAAGCAAGATCTTTTAAGAAATACATATATATATTATAATGAAAACCTTCTGGAAGTAGGGCTCAGGATATGGCTTCTCTTTAACTTGGGTTAAAGAGAAGATGTTCAGCACCTTGAAGAGTTAGACATACCATCATAAGATGAGCCATAGTTAGATTATTTTCCTAACTTTTTTTGGTTAGAATTTCACAGGTATATTTGGTGTACATTTTCATCAGTCATAATCTTAGCTAAAACAATGTTATTTTTTATTAACGTACAATATTTGAACTTTCCCCTGCAGTTAGTTCCCCTTGTTCAACAAATTTAATACTTCTTTCTTATGAATTAACATTAGAGAACAAAGTTGGCAGAGATTAGTTCATTAAAGATGTTATACTAGCCATGAATGCCTGTATTTTTATCAACTTTATTTTGAATTAGGGTTAATGCACTAAGATCACTGCTGCATGTGTCCTCTGAAATCTAAAAAAATCCTTGGGAACTGGCACTTTCACAACTTCTGATATTTGCGCTAATGTACTTTGCATTAGTTTGCTACATCTCAAGATCTTAATTCACAGACATGAAAAGAATCAAACTGATTTTCCTCCCATCCTTCCTTCCCTTCCTCCCTCCCTTCCTCTTTCTTTCTTCTTTCCTTCTTTGCTACTTTTAAGCCCATTTGAATCACAGTGTAAAATTGTGGACCAGCAGAAAATTTTTGGCTGTGGAATATAAGGCATATGGACAATTGCACCAGAAATTAGACAACTAGTTGTTAATATAGAAGCCAGGTTTACATATGTTTACATAGAGGACTGAGAGACTATGTATCCACTATTTAAAGTCTCCGGGGTGATGCTGAAATGGCTGACTTCTCAGCAGCTGAATATCAGATCTCAACAAAGCCTTTAAGCTTTAAGATTTTACCTGAAATAAATTAGGCACCTAAATAAACATTAAGACTATAGATGTTGCATTGAATTTGGGCCATGGTGTACTTTTTCCTCTATCCGCAGTGTTGCTGAGGTTGGGAGGGTAGAAGGTTCTCACTGAGATCTTTTCCAGTACCATCAAATGCTTGAAGAAATATTGAAAACTACTGTGCAGTAGAAAATACAGAGAATCAGTTCTCATTAGTCTCTGTTTGAGGACAAAATAGGAGAAAGACAGATAGGGGAAGATGAAAGAGAAAAATAACAAACTCGGGACTGGTGCCTCTGCCGGTTCAATGCAACAGAAACATGGAAAGATGCCTGCAATACTTGTAATCAAGCTAAATACCAAATATCATAGGAAAAGCTATTTGTTATTCTACCTATAAAAAGAGCTGCTTCTTTTATTTAGGTGCATGTAATGACAGTAATAACAATAATTTTACACATATTATGGCAAGGACAGTTTCTGTACCATCCCCCCCATCATTTTGTTCACATCTTATCTATTGCCACCAAAGAAATTAACAACAACCCAATCCTATAGTTCCAGCTACTGTTGAGACTAAACAGAAGACACGTCTGTCAGGAGTTCCTTTACCCTTCTGCAAGGAGCAGAGGCAGTAAAGCTGAGCACCCCCAGACAACACTTCTGATAGAGCAAGAGAGGAACGGGCTTCTAGGATGCAGGACCAAGATTAATCTAATATCTCTGGTAGGCACTGGGTAACCACAACTCCTGCACATGAAACTGACATTTTTTGCTTATTTTAAGGAATAATCAGTGCCTGCAGGGACCTAGCTCCAACTTTGTAACTTCTGTGTTAAAGATCTCACAGTTTTCAGAGAGTATAACTTCTGTTCCATTAATAATATGGATATTTGTCACACTGATGTAGCAGACAAGTGTGTGTTCTTTTTGCCTGAGTCAGGTAAAGATTTATCTTAGACTTATGAGAAAGCCGCAGTGTAAAGATACATCCTAAATCTATTCTTCAGCTTTATCTTGAGTCAGCATATGGCAGTGTATTTTAGATTGATTAATCAGAATTCCTCAGGCATTTTGTCCTGTCTAATACCAAAATCATTAATCTTATGTCTGTAAGTTACTCTGTGTACCGGGTTTGCCGAGTGAGGTTTCAGCAGCAGAGGGGTTGCAGGGGTGGTTTCTGTGAGAAGCTACTAGAAGCCTCCACTGTGTTTGATAGAGTCTATGTCAGCCTGCTACAAGATGGACCCATGGCTGACAAAGGCCAAGCCCATTAGCAATAGTGCTAATGCCTGTTTGATAATGTATGTAAGAAAGAAAATAAACCGTCTGTGTAAGAACAGCCAGGACAGAGGAGTAAAAATATGCAAGAAAACAAGTCTACAGACACCAAGGTCAGGGAAAAAGGACAGGGAGGAGATGCTGCAGCTGATGGAGCAGAGATTCCCCTGCAATGTGATAAACAACATGGTGAGATAGGCTGTCCCCCTGCAGCTCATGGAGGTTAATGGTGGAGCAGTATCCACCTTCAACCCATGAAGGACCCTACACTGAAGCAGATGGATGGCCAAAGGAGTCTGTGACCCCTTTGGAAGTCTGTGCTGCTGCAGTGTCCTGGCAGGATCTGTGGACCTATGGAGAGAGTTGCCCATGCTGGAGCAGGTTTGCTGGCAGGACTTGTGACCCCATGGTGGGCCCACACTGGAACAATATGCTCCTGAAACTCTGTTGAAGGGACCCATGCTGGAGCACTTCATGAACCTTCATGAAGGACCCATGATGGAGAAGTTTGTGGAGAGCTGTCTCCCATGGGGGAGCACCCACAATGGTGCAGGGGAAAAGTGTGAGGAGTCCTCCCTCTGAGGAGGAAGGAGTTCATGCAATGAACTGACTGCAACACTCATTCACCATGCCCCTGTGCTACACAGAGGGAGGAGGCAGAGATGATCAGGAGTAAAGTAAAGCCTGGGAAGAAGGGTGGTGAGGGGAGAAGGTGTTTTTAAGATTTCCTTTTATTTCTCATTATCCTAGTCCAATTTGGTTATAAATAAAACTGATTTCCCCAAGCTGAGTCTGTTTCACCTATGACAGTAATTGCTGATTTATCCCTGTCCTTATCGACCCATGAGCCTTCAGTTGTAATTCCTCTCCCCTGTCCAGATGAGGAGAAGGAGAGAGAGAGTGGCTTTGGTGGGCATCTGGCATCCAGCCAGGGTCAACCCACCACATCTGCAGATCTTTTGCACTAGGCACACATTAGCTCTATGACTGCCTTTCTGGGCATACATTCATCTTGTCTGATCTAAGTTTCTTGATGAGCTTTTCCAGTGTAAGGAATTTCATACACAATTATTGTAACTTTTTTGTAGGAAAATATGAAGTATTTATACTAAAATACAAATCATTCTAAAGACTATGATCATAGTTACACTGTGAAAAGCAATATAGAGTTTCATCTTTCTACCAAGAAATCAGGTGTTTCAATAGTTTGCTTAATTAGAAGTAAGTTACTGAGTTAGTAAGTAATAGATTAATTTGCACACATATTCCCCCTGTCAAACTGGTATATGCATAGCTATATACATTTTCATTGAATCATAGAATCACCAGGTTGGAAAAGACCCATCGCATCATCGAGTCCAAACATTCCTATCAAACACTAAACCATGCCCCTCAACACCTCGTCCACCTGTGCCTTAAACACCTCCAGGGAAGGTGACTCAACCACCTCCCTAGGCAGCCTGTTTTCACATACCTATATAAAACATGCACCTACATAAGGATGCAGGTATGTAAAATTTGTAGAATATGGACACATTATTTGACATTTTATGCTGAACAGAAGCAAGCTTTCTACCTTGGGAATGTCTTAAAATTTGTAATCCATAAGCATGACATTGATCAACCAGTCTGGAAATATTTCACCTTTATTTTCCCACAGAATCCTTGAGCATTCTCCAGCATCCTCCAGCAGTGTCAGGTATGAAAATCAAACTTGTGGTTCACTACTAAGCTGTGCACATTGAAGCTCTTCCCCAGGCTCAGGGTTTTTAATCATAGAGTGCTGCTCTTTGGAAAGGGAGAGGGTAACAGCACACATATGCTCATAATTTTCATATTAAGTTGCTGATGCCCTGGATTTATTGATTTCAGGCTGATTTCTAAGGCAAGAAGCTGAATGGAGTAATTCTATAACCTTTCCCTAGCTAAAATCCATCCAGACACAGAATAAAAATATCAAGAGTTGCTGAGATCAGCCCTACGTGTTAAATTGTGTTCTATAAACTCATGCAACTTCCTGCTTGCAGAAAGTCTACTATAATGATGATGGGCAGGATGAGATCATAAATGGTTCTGGCATCATTTTGAAAAGGAGGAAGAGAAACCTTTTATGAATCACAAGGAATGACACAGTCATAATCCTTTATATATCAGCTAGAGATGTGGCTGAGGAATAGTGTTTCCTGTACAGAGGGCTGGCAGGATACTTGATGGAATACAACTACTGAGTAAAAGGGTACAGCAATTTTTATAACTCCCTCTGATTCAAGACATTATAAGAGGAATATCTGTCAAGCCATTTCTATGAAATACCATGGCACTATGCCACAAATAGTTTACAAATACATTTCAGAGGCACAGGGAGTCTCCTAGAAGTCAATAGTTTCCATGATATTCAGTTCATCTGAAATTCTGGGAAGAGTTTTCTATGGCGCTTTGTAGAAAGGTAAGATCAGAAAACAAGTATGACTATTGCATAGATTATACTTGTGTACATTCACACATCCAAGTACTTTCCTTTATTTACTCAAACATGCTCAATTTTAGAAATTAACAACATGGATTTTCTTTAAAAAGACTGGCATTCTTTCTTCAGTAAGCTTGCTAAATTAAAGCCAGCTTGCTTACAAGGCAATTATCTCTACCAAAAGACATTAGATTTAAAAATAATTGAGTGACACACTCCTGGATTAATGTGGAAATGCAATGGGAGCTTATAATCTTTGCTCAAACGTAAGGCGAAAATGAAAGGAGAGTTGTTCATGTTCATCCCTCAAAGTATATCTGCAGCAACTGAAAACCAAAACATCACTATGTTCTAGAACACTTTGTATCATGTAGTTACCATCTATTATTTGCCAAATAGATTTGCAATTTAACTATCATATATTGATCCCAAAGAAATAGCTACATGGAAAAAAGCCACATCTTTTCAGGGATCTCTTCAATGAACTTCAATGAAACGATTGTTTAGTCCTTTGGTGAAATTAATCTTGCAAACAAACAATTCAAGCATAGATTTTTTTTTTTTTTTGAATACCAAGTAACCAGTTAAAATAGATTAGTTTCAAAAAGATCTGTTTTGCTAAATGCAATTGCATGAAGAAGTTAAAAAATCAGGAAGAAAGTCATCAGAACAAAGGAACTATGCCTGTAAAATACGTTAAGTGTGTCAATGTATAGTTTATGACATGCTCTTACAATGAAGGCAATGCGAGTTTAACTACATTTCTTACTGCAGTTCTTACATTCCTACAAGAAATTTAGAATTCTAATTATTCTATTAAGTAAACCGTTTTCAAATAGTCTGACAGAAGAGTTAAATTCTTATTTTTATTATACTGTAATCAGCCTAATGATATTTCCTTTCCACATCATTAAGCAGTAATTTATGGTACAGTGCAAATAAATCAGATTAATTCTAAGAATATAAAAATAATTTACCTGTTTTGGATAGGATACACATTCCTGTGTCCTGAAAGCAGTGAAGTGAGTTTTTGTCTGGTCTCTTAAACATAATTTTTAATTTAATTTCAGTTCCTGCCTCCATGTATTTTCCTCATATACCTCCTCTAGAGTTATACAGACAACAAAGATTGCTGAAAGCTCACCTTAATGAATGAGAGATAATGGCATGTGCTATCATGAAAACTAGATGAAAACAGATGCTCACAGACTATGAAATGGAAACCCAAAATGTCGCTGTCACATAATGGGACACAATATGCGGAGACTGAAAACTATAAGAGGGACCGGGCTAATTGCAGCACATGCAGGTCTAGCTGGCTGACCTATTTCAAAAACACAGGTTACACATAAAAAAATGTTACTTAAGGAATAATGTTAAAAGGGAAATGTCAATATACTTAGGGTAAAAAAATGCAAAGAGGAATCTAAAAAAACCCTGCAGTCACTACAACTTATCTTTTCATGTTTAGTCAGGGACATTTTTCAAGGGTAGAAGTAAAGTCTGGAAACATCTCAGCCATGTAAGGAGAGAACAATGAAGCTGCTTGCAAGCAAGAAAACCATAATATTCAGTAAATGCAGCTCATTTTGTCTTCACATGAGTGTGTGTTGCCCCCTTTCCTCCCTATGGGATGCCTCCCCTTCAGTATGCTCTTTTGGTTAGCACAGTGAATCAGCAATCAAGACATATCTGCTGGGGCAAGAAGTTATACTCTTTTTGAGAGGTGCAGTTGGCTACTCATGGAAATTCTCTTCACTGCAGAATACCTGGAACTGGATGGGACTTGCAGAGATTATCTTGTCCAGCTCCCCTTTTGGTGTTGTACTTTTAATACTCACGAAACAGACTACATTATATAGAGTCATAGAATCATAGAATAACCAAGTTAGAAGAGACCCACCAGATCACTGAGTCCAACCATTCCTAAACCATGCACCTTAGCACATCATCCACCCGTGCCCTAAACACACACCTCCAGGGAAGGTGAATCAACCACCTCCCTGGGCAGCCTGTTCCAATGCCCAATGACCCTTTCTGTGAAAAACTTCCTCCTAATGTCCAGCCTAAATCTCCCCTGGCGGAGCTTGAGGCCATTCCGTCTTGTCCTGTCCCCTGTCACTTGGGAGAAGAGGCCAGCACCCTCCTCTCTACAATCTCCCTTCAGGTAGTTGTAGAGAGTAATGAGGTCTCCTCTCAGCCTCCTCTTCTCCAGGCTAAACAACCCCAGGTCTCTCAGCCGTTCCTCGTAAGACTTGTTCTCCAGCCCCTTCACCAGCTTTGTTGCTCTTCTCTGGACTTGCTCCAGAGCCTCAACATCCTTCTTGTGGTGAGGGGCCCAGAACTGAACACAGTATTCAAGGAGCAGTCTCACCAGGGCTGAGTACAGATGGAGAATAACCTCCCTGGACCTGCTGGTCACGCCATTTCTGATACAAACCAAGATGCCATTGGCCTTCTTGGCCACCTAGGCACACTGCTGGCTCACGTTCAGTTGGCTGTCGACCAATACCCCCAGGTCCCTCTCCTCCTGGCAGCTTTCTAGACAGACTTCTCCCAGTTTGTAGCTCTGCATAGGGTTGTTGTGCCCCAAGTGCAGGACCCAGCGTTTGGCCTTGTTAAACCTCATGCCATTGGACTCAGCTCAACAGTCTAGCCTGTTCAGATCCCTTTGCAGAGTCTCCCTACCCTCCAGCAGATCAACACTTCCACACAGCTTAGTGTCATCTGCAAACTTGCTAAGTGTGCACTCAATGCCTTCATCCAGGTCATTGATGAAGACATTGAACAGGACTGGACCTAGCACTGAGCCCTGGGGAACACCACTTGTCACTGGCCTCCAGCTGGACTTAACACCATTTACCACCACTCTCTGGACCCGGCCAGCCAAACAGTTTTCTACTCAGGAGAGCGTGCACCTGTCCAGGCCAGAGGCTGACAGTTTCCGCAGCAGAATGCTGTGAGAAACTCTGTCAAAAGCTTTGCTGAAGTCCAGGGAGACCACATCCACAGCCTTTCCCTTGTCCAGCAGCCGAGTCACTTTGTCATAAAAGGCGATCAGGTTGGTTTGGCAGGACCTGTCTTTTGTGAACCCATGTTGAATGGGTCTGATCACCCCGTTCTCTTGCAAGTGCTTCATGATAGCACTCAAGATCACCTGTTCCATGACTTTCCCTGGCACTGGGGTCAGACTGACTGGCCTGTAGTTCCCTGGATCCTCCCTGTGACCCTTCTTGTAGATGGGCACAACATCAGCCAGCCTCCAGTCCAGTGGAACTTCTCCAGTCTTCCAGGACTGTTGGAAGATGATGGAAAGGGGTTTGGCCAGCACATCCACCAGCTCCTTCAGTACCCTTGGGTGAATCCCATCTAGCCCTATAAACTTGTGGGTGCCTAGATGGGCAAGCAAGGCTCTGACCACCTCCTCTTGTACCATGGGAGCCTCATTTTGCTCCTCTAGTTCCTGGGTTTGTACACAGAGGGAACAACTTTCTCTACAATTAAAGACTGAGGGAGAGAAGGCATTAAGTACCTCAACCTTTTCCTCAATCCCTGTCACTGTTGTTCCTTCTGCATACTATAGGGACTGTATGGTCTCCCTAGTTCTCCTTTTATTATTTATATATTTATAGAAAGAATTTTTGTTATCTTTCACAGACTTTGCCAACCTGATTTCTAGTTGAGCCTTAGTGCTTCCGATTTTTTCGCTACACAATCTCACTTCCCTCCTGTAGTCCACCCCTCACTTCCCTCCTGTAGTCCACAAGAGGCCTGCCCCCTCTTCCAGAGCCCAAAAACATTCCTCTTCTTCTTGATATCACTCAAGATCTCTCTGTTTTCCAGAACGTGGGGATGGCTTTTTCCTGAGCTGCTAGTATTTCCTTTTTGAAGAGCTCCCAGCCTTCATAGGCTCCCTTGCCCTCAAGTACTGTCTTCCATGAGACTTTGCCAACCAGCCTTCTGAACAGTTCTAAGTCTGCCCTCTGGAAATGTAATTCTACTGTCCTGCTAACCACCCTCTTCGCTTTGCCTAGAACAGAAAACCCTATCATCTCGTGATCACTTAGTCCTAGGTGTCCTTCTACTTCCACATCCCCCACAAGGCCCTCTCCATTCACAAACAGCAGGTCCAGGAGGGCACCTTCCCTTGTTGGTTCACTCACCAGCTGTGCAAAGAAGTTGTCTTCCATGCACTCCAGGAACCTCCTAGACTGCTTCCTTTCTGTTCTATTGTACTTCCAGCAGATATCAGGGAAATTGAAGTCTCCCACAAGAACAAGAGGCATTGATCTAGAGCTTAATCCCAGCTGTTTATAGAAGAGCTCACCAGCTGCTTCTCCTTGGCTGAGTGGCCTGTAACAGACTCCCATCACAAAACCTATCTTCTTGTGGGCTCCTCTGATTTTAACCCACAGGCACTCAATCTTCTCGTTGCCACAATCCATCTCAACAGTGTCAAGGTCTTCCCTTATAAAGAGGGCTACTCCACCCCCTCTCCTACCCTTCCTATCCTGCCTGAAGAGTTTGTACCCTATCATATCTGTACTCCAGTTCTAGTATCTGTTAATAATTTAATTGCCTTTTATAAAATATTTATAAATCAAATCCTAGTACAAAGTGCAGCCAAAAATCCAGCCTTTTCCTGCTGGAAACCCAGTTCTAAGTACATGGACCCAGAGGTACATACAGAGAGCACTGGAGAGTTAGACTCAAGCCAAGGGCAAGTCAAAGACCCTTCAACCAATCTAAACATGCTAGAACCTTTAGATCTCAGCAGGGTGAAAGCCTGCAACAGAGCACATCCACTGTGCAGTCTAACTAACCCACAGAGAAAAATTAATATTTTACTAGTGACTTTTACTGAATATTATGCTTAACTGATTTTATTCTACAGAAATACATTAGAATCCTGCTTCATGCACACAGTTTTTTTTTTTTTTTTAAAGGCAGTTTCTAGATTCCTAGATTTCCTATTTTTGTGCCCCTAATCCATTAGTTCGGTTAAATTTGGCTGATTTTGTCAGAATGATTTAAAGCAATACCAAAGATTTATTAATTGATCTAATTTCATTTTACATCACTAAAGAGCTCATCTGTAACACAGTCTGGTTTTGAATCTGCTGCACCTGGACTGTAGAGGAGCAGGCTTATTTGATTATGGATGGCTCTGAAGACTGCAGTTTCCTTGAGTTACATATTTCATGCCTCCTATGTCCTATGGCATCTCCCCAGGGATGGTTTGCCAGAACACTGCTTCCCTAAAGGAAGCACTGCAGCTGGATATTCATACCTCCTTCTGTTGCTGGAATAATGGTTTCTCTTTGTTTCAAATATGATGTTTTCTTCATTCTGATTACTATTGAAGAGTACTTTAGGTGTTTACTGACCCTTTTAATAGGCAAGAATTTAACCTTTTAGGAAGAAAGGAAGGCTGGCATTTGTTCAAAAGTGAGCATGTACTGGTATGTTAATAAAATAAGACCCCACCACCCTCAGCTTCTACCCCTGTTTAACCATTATTCCACACAGGGAGTGCTGGGGTAGGATTAACTTCAAAAAGTATGCAGCAAGAGAAAAAATTCACAGTAGGTGTATCTCCTATTTTTATTGCTTTATACAGCTATATCTGAAAACCCTGTCTCTTAGTGCTTTCATTTTTGCAAAGGAAATAAATCCCATTTGAATTCATCTTCTATAGTTTCCATTGAATGGGAAAAGAATAACACACTTGTTTTTCAATCTCACCAAACATTCAGTTCACTCAAATGACTCATCACAAATACCTCCTCCACTCAGATTCCATAGTTCCATGGCATTCTTCATTGACCTTATTACTTGGTTATCTCTTACACAACATGTCATGGAGACAGAAATGTCCTCCAGGATTTGGTCTAATACCTGCAGTGGTTACTCATAGATAGCCAATATAAAGTGAGAGTCTTTGTGTCATAATGGCGATTACACCAGAATATCACAAGTTCTTGAGAGATCTTCATTACTCTTCTATTTAAAGTTGTTGAAATCAATTACAAGAAATAGAACGATAATGAACGTTTTTCCCTCTGTCTATACCTTTTCCCTGATGTCAATTATTCTGTAGGAAGGGGAGATCGGTTAGAGGAAAACAGAGAAACTTCAGTAGGATAAGCCAAACACCTGCACTTGGAGATACTGTCAGTATTAGTAGTAGTACAGATCTGTGTAGTGATAATGTCCCAAAACTAATCTAGAATATGAACTACTGTGTTAATAACCTCATAATGCACAGTAGAGACAGGTCATGCCTCAGAGCTTAAACACACATATATCTTAGAAGATATATACAATGAGAATATTATTAGATGAGGTGGGAAGAAAGATAAGAGTTGAACAAGCCTAATATCTTCGCTCAATATAACAAAAAATGTGAAGGATACTGTATCTTTCTTTCAGGAATATTAATGCTTTTGGCATGGAAATTCTTTGGAAAGAGGAGAAGGGTTTGAAAAATCTGGAATAACAGTATTATTTTTTTCTTAACTGAGTTGTCTGTGTTCTATTTACTTGAGAAAGAGCTTTGCATTTGACGTATGGTAATAGAAGGGGCATGTTAAGTCACAAGTTTGAAACAAACAGCTACTATTTGCAACGATGTATTTTGCTTTTTCTTACATGCCTTAAGTGCTAAGTACAGAAGTTTGTAGAAAACCTAGAGCAAGTGGGACTACGTTTATACTTTCAACAAGCAATAGAGGCTAATTTCAGCCCCTGTTTCAGTTTCAATTGAGCTAAATTTATAACTCAGTACGAATCATTCTCCCTATATGTTTCTGTTCAGCACCTTTTAAAGGTGGATTATTGCAATTCCTGTCGAAGTAGGGGATGTAAGGGAGACTTCTACTATTTCACATCTTCCAAACTCAGTTGCCAGTTTCTAATTGGTCTACAGTAAACACTGGATAGGTCACTTACAGACACACTAAAGGGATTATTTAGACTGATGTAGCAATTGGTTGATAATTTCCATTACATCATCAGTTCATCTTGATTTAATTTAACTTGACATTGCTGAAGAGAAAAGGTGTCATCATTAAAACTCACATTGTAACTCTTTTGCATATCTACTAAGGAAATACTATGGAAGCTACTCCGCTTTGCGTAGAATATTTAAATATTCTCCAAATAAGAACTTGGACTTAGGCCTTCATGTTCAATATGTTAAACATTGGATCAGTCATTCCGCTGCTCTCCTGCCAAATAAAGGTTTATAAACTGAAACACAGGGACACAGTATTAGCAAAAGAAACTGAACCCCAATTAAGAATACCCAGTAGGTCAAAAGCTAGGCAAGAAAGTAACTTCTTGACTTCTAAGATGCAAGAAACTGCACTGACTTTGCCTCTGTGCAGAGGTCTGTATCCCAGTAATTACACATATAACCACCTCAGCACTGTGAGCACGTGGCTTATTATACCGCTCTCCAAAGTCAAAATTTTAGGTGGTAACTGATTTAGATTACTGATGATTTAATTATCTACATAAATGCTTATTGTTAATGTCATCTATTAGAAATTTTCTATTCTATTAGAAATTAGTCTTTTTGTGAATTGTCTCTTGTGTCAGTTCTTTAACATCTGCCAGTTGGTTCCTGAGTCTGTTATTGGTTTGCTTTTTGATCTTGAGTTAATGATTCACTTTTTCATCCAGCAGAATAGATATGATGCTATTTTTCAGATTCATCAGTTTCTTAAGGCTAAAGTACCTCCATGCCCTAAGATGGTGTTTGTAAGCCACACACCCTTAGGGTTCTCATAAACCTATGAGAGATGTTTTATGAGAGATGTTTTGAGCATACGAAATATAACTTCAATTTCAATATACACAGAATTAATTTTTTAATATCTTCAGAGAGCAAACTTTTTACATCCATTCTCTTTTCTGCACTATTTTAATGGCAAAAATATAGAATGTACCAAGCACCATACCAAAATAATTTGTCTTAAAAAAAAATAGAAACACATTGCTTTGGGGGAAATGTTCATTAAGATTGTTTCTATTGTACCTCTTTCTGCAGGTACCTCCTACATGATTTGGTATTTTGCAGTTAAGTGAAGTTCTTTAATGCAATAACTTTCTTTTTTCTCTCCTCCTGACAATCAAATCATATTACAAAAGCTTTTCTACACTCAGCCAGACAACTTGCTGTAAAGTACTCACTTTTCTCTTAAAAAATAGACATGACACACAACTCACCACTCTGCACAGTCTGTCATCAAATCATCTGTGTGGCATAATCTCCACCCTGCTATGTCAGAAAGGTAGCATGTATTCAGCTGTCTATCACTTCTTTATGCTCATTAAACCTCTGATGAAGTCAGTGAGCCAAAATAGAACGTGAAAAAAATAGATGATAATTTGAAAACTTTATGAAAGGGTACTCAGATATGCAGTAATTTAAAGAAAAACGTAGTATATAAGTATGAAAGGAAGAACAGGTATCACAGAAGGGCGTGCTATTTTTAGCTTTGATTTCTATTAAAATAGGAATCTGCATTTTTGGTTCTATGTTAATGACAGTAATTTCTCTGCAGCTTAATGGCCACTTCACTCTTAGCTTTATGCAGATGAATGAAATTGAAACAGCCATAACATTGTTATTCTAGTAATTAATTTAAGATGTACAGGTAACAACTCTACCTGTCTTATCAGTGGGAGTAAGATATGACAATACCATCTTGCTTTTGTACATTAAATTACACACATATATGTGCTGTGGATAGTCAATGTATGGATACTTTGAACAAGAAGTGAACACGGCATGTTCTCCTGAACAGGACCTGCTAAAAGTCAACAGCTGTAATTTTAAGCCACTGTTAAAAAGGAGCCATTACACTTCAACTCCCTACAATTATGGTTAGGATGCAGAAGATTAAATTAAAAGAGTCATCTGTTATCCTTCCTTCATAAAGAGATCTGGCTAGCTGAGAGGAGACATAGTTGTTACATTTTGACTTAAATATGCTTTTGCCACAAAAAAAACCCCCAAATTACACAGAAATTAATATCTATCAAAATACACATGCAGATAACCACTTGTGGTTCAAATATAACTTACAGATTTTAAAGATGACACCTACATTCATCTTAATACTGGAAGTGAACCTGACTTATGGAAACCATGAACAGTTAAACCTAAGTACAGTCTTTGTTAGTAAGTAGTGCTGAAAAACAAGACCAGATTTCTGTGTTGCAGAGCAGTGTGCGAGAAGTCAAAGTGCTCGAGAATTTGTCCCAAAACCACATTGGTGTCCTAAACTAAAGTGCTTGAGGAGAAATTCTCTTTATACCCTATGCATAAAGGACCTCAGTAGTCCTCATCCATAAGGGTTAGAGGGGACAATTAGAGTATTAGAGAAAGGGGGGGGAAAAGAGTTTGCCTTTGTTGCTTGCCCTACTGACTGCCTTCAGGCAAGAGAAAAACTGTTTTGAAGATGGATGGATGACTGTTGCCCTGATTTTTTTGTGCAGTCAGCTTCATTACAGCATGTTTTTCATTTCTTCATTTGCTGGTATACAGATTTGACTAGGAAATGTGAGCATTTATCACCTGAAAAAGTGTGATGATATGCATGGGCAAATGCATAATACAGATGCAGTGTCCTCTCACACCACTATATTATGTTTGTCTGGTCACGCATGCAATGACTTCACTGAAAAACGTGTAAAGTTTGGTGGTCAAACTGTCACAACCAGAGCAGGTAGGAAAAGAAAAGGGTAATAGGTGGTTTGAGCTAGAAGACAAATGCAGATTACATAAAAGGAGAAAGTAAGAGTGTGGAGGATGTGCCAGAATCATGGAATAACCAGATTGGAAAAGACCCACCAGATGATCAAGTGCAATCATTCCTATCAGACACTAAACCATGTCCCTCAGTGCCTTGTCCACCCATCCCTTAAATACCACCTCAACCACCTCCCTGGGCAGCCTGTTCAAGTACCCAATGACCCTTTCCGTGAAAATATTTTTCCTAATGTCCAACATCCATGGTTGCGTGCATGACACCTATCAAGGAGTAGATACGACGGTCCCTGTTCAAGCAAGAAGACTTGCTTGCCACTAAGAATATATAACAGAATTACTGGGAGGGGGGGGAGGTGGTGCTGGGGTTTTTTTGTTATTGTTGTTTCTTTCCTCCAGCCACAGTGCAGTAGATACCATGTGGAAATATATGCAGCTATATTCCTTCTCAGAACTTTCTGTACTCACTGGCAATTAGTTCAACTCTAATTGCAGTAGAAACCATGCTAAGCATTGTAATGTACTCTGTTACTGATTTTCAGACCAAAATGCAGTAACTTTTCATAGAAAAAGGCAAATAAATCTTTATTTATCTAACACTGAAATATTCAGCCATTAAGAAAAGTACCTTCCTCCAGCAATGGCTTTATTTTTGTGATGAATGTTTTGTCATTGGATTTCTTCCACATCAGTCATGATTTGTTGCTCTGCAGAAATAATACTCTGTAGATATTACAGCAGCCAAAATATCTAATTATTTAATGTATATTATATTTTTTGTGCAGCAGGAAGAAAACAAAAGAACCTCTTTTTATGCTGTTAACTGTATGCAGACAGGAAGAGGCAGTAGATTGTGAGGAAGATACCACAAATCAAAATAAAGGAATGTGTCTAGTATTCCTGTTCCTCTGTTAGGAAAGCAATAATTGCATAATCTGATATGCTATCTGTATAAATAATCACTCTTGTAGGATTGAGAGGAATATCGTTAATTGCTTTAGATTGCCACTCCTTTCAACTTTGTATTGCAACCATCTAATGCAAACAGACAAACTGTTAGAGTTGCGGACCTAGAAGATCCACAAATAGCCTCAAGCCAGGAAGACTACGTAGCATGTGTGTCTACTGAGTACTTCTCAAGGTGAGGATTCCTCCACCTTCTCAGGCTGCGTACTCCAACACTTTTCTGTATTTACTAGTGGAAACTGCTTAATGTGTAAGCCAAGTTTTCCCCATTGCAATTTAAGCCAAACATTTTTTGTCCTGCCCTTAGCAAACATGAAAAATGGGTTATTCTCTTCTTAATTACTTCAGCTGCTCATATACTTAAGATTGTTCTCACATCCTTTCCTCTATTTTCACTTCCATTCAGTCACTAAGTCTCTAAGTCTCTGATCAGCTTCACACAGAGATCTTACTTAGACATTGTACAACCAGCCTGCAATTTTCTTGAAATTTGGACACTCAGCAATGGATATTGTTTCTCAGGAGGAGAACAGCATGTGCCAAATAGAGTAGGATTCTTTCACATGTTACCCCAGCTATACCTCAACCTGCAGCATTTGCCTTGCTCACTGTAACATGATATTTGTCACCCGCAGTTTACCCAGGAGCCAGAATAACCTTCAGGTCTTTTCTCTAGAAAAAATCCATTTAGTCAAACTACTGAATGAAATACCCTTTCACAGGAAAACTTCAAGTACTGGCAAACCTAAAATTACCTCTGTTTGGACCTAAAATTTTGCACCTGGAATTTTGTATGCATAGCACATATGTTTTTCTATTGTCTTTTCAATGACAGTATTTCTGAACAAACACTTACGCTTGATATTTTGCTTTTACAGACTTAGAACGTGTGAAGGCTTTTTCAAAAGCCTGAATTTCCACACTGAAAATCTTACACAGCAAATGCAAAGCCACTATCCTGGGCCTGATGCATAAGGAGCAAAGCTGATAGATGAGAACTGGCATGAAGGTAGAGAAAAGGGGGGAAAAAAAAAAGCAGGCAATTAAAAACGGTAAAACAGGTTCAGTTTAAATGAAGTTCTAACTAAAATGAAACAAAAATTAAACATGCTGAAAGCTCAGAAAATGATCATGTGCAATCCTTCCGTTTGTGACTCCTCAGTCAACAGTTTTCTCTTTCACTCCTGTTGGAATGAAACACTGAAAACAAACTGCATATAAATTGAATAAGAAACAGTTTGTGCCTTCTTGCTAGAGAATTTTATAGCATGAAGATTCATGAGGTTATAGATCTCCAAATGTCTAGCCAGTATAATGGTAAGGGACAAATACATTACTCCATTGCACATGAGGACATTTCTGCACGGTATATCTCATTGGTATATGCTTTTTCCCCTGTTCTAAGTCACTCCCAGTTAAAGTCAAGATACAATTAATAAAAATGAGACAATGTTTCCCTACATTTATGGCTACATTTATGGGAAGAAAACTTGAGTAGCTGGTAGAAACAATTCCTGAGCAATAAAATAAATGATTGCATTTCAGGGAAAAAAAATGTGCTTAATTTTTTTCTTGTACTTGTAAAAAAGATAACTGAGCTATTTATTTCAGTGGTGAAAGCAGCACAGGGAATTAAGTGAATAATTCTAAAACAACTCTATAAATACACCATCTCTGTAAAAAAAAAAAAATTATTACCCTGTAAAAATTCCTCATGGATGGCCCCTTCTACTAAAAAATCTCCACCAGCCTTAGCAACATGCCCTCTTATGGGACTTAGAAAGGAGCATATAGCACTCTAATTTAGTTTAGGTATTGCCAAAAGTTGGCACACTAAAGCTGAAAGTTGAAAAATATTTTCAAGGATACGCTCTGCAGAGCCAGAGTCATACAAGTCCCCAGCAGCTTTAGGTAATACAAGACACTAAAATCTAAATATCCAGAAGAGATATTGCTCAGGATAGGTTTTCTGGACTTAATGGGGCAGTTGAACTACAGGAGCAAGCTGGCAGTCTGCTGTCCATAAGCCTTGACTGTCAGGCATTTATCTGCTCCAGCTCTGCTCTGTGCCAGCTCTGCTCTCCAAGTTTGTTTGTGCCAGTGAGTGGGTGTTGCAAGCTACTGTCCCTATAATCTACAGACACCCCCAAGCACCCAAAGACATGTGGCTATCATGCGTGAATGTACATAGCATGTGCTTATATCTGTCTCTGTGGTCAAAATAAAGGTGATGGCAAAACTGTCAAGGGTAAGTGATCTTCCATCTCCAAAGTCAGTGTAACACGTACATTATGTGAATCCAGAATCTTACAATTGCTAAGACCGGGCAGTAAGAAAGTACTGTAGTGTCTTAATCAGTTTACCTTCATCCCAATTACATCAATAAGTGTTTTAGCATGGCTTTTAATAATCGAAGCTTCCACTGAAGGTAATCATGGAGCATGAATTCTAAGAACAATGTTTTCTCTGTGCTTTGATAATTGAGAGGAGATAGCAAAGCTATAAGATGTCTTCATAATCCACTAAAATAAAAAAAAAAGAAAAGAGAAAAAAAGAAAAGAGGAAAAAGGAAAAGAGAAAGAAGAAAAGAGGAAAAAAGAAAAGAGAAAAAAGAAAAGAGAAAAGGAAAAAAAGAGAAAAAAGAAAACAGAAAAAAAAAAAGGAAAAGAGAAAAAAGGAAAAAAAAGGAAAAAGCAAAAAAGCTTCCTGGACAAGAAAGAAACATTAAATCATTAAAGACCTGTGTCATGAGATTTTACATATTGTCAGACTGTAGTAGCTCTGGGCATAGGAGACCACATTGTGCACTCTATTTTTGTTTAAATGTAGGTTTTCTTTCTCATCTCCATCTGGTTCTTCTTTAAATTCCATAATAATAATAGTAGTAATAATAATTCTTATTTCATGATGAGAAAGAAGATGAGTAGCCTGCCCATTTGGGATATAGATATGAATAAGCAGCAATAAAGGAAATTCTATAAAACATTTCCTGATGTTAATATACCCACTCAAGCTCTAATGAAAATTATCAATATTTCATACTGAATTCTTATCAGTTGCCTCAAGGACTCCACTATTATGACCTGCTTAACACCCACCAGTGCAAATACAAGTCTTTCTAAAGACAAAATTCCATATATAGATCAGCTATATAATTCATTATACCTTTGTTTTCCTACACATAGCTTAAAAATGACTTGGGGTTGAAATTTTCCTTGCTCAGTTAGAAAAATTATTCTGAAGCCTAACAAAAACATGAATGTAATCATTAACTATTTCCATAAGAGGATTTTCACACTGTTCTTCATTCAGCTTTTCACTTTTGGAACAGAAGCACAGCTATATCATTCTTTTCCTTTATCTTTCTATTTAATTTTTTAATTTGTCTAGATGTCAACAAAGCAATTAGCAATAGTTACGCTACTAGCATGCTGGTGGCAATCAGGATGGCTGATCTGATAATATTTCTTTCTCTTATCATTCTTCCTATTTTTCCTTCTCCATCTGCCTAGATACATTATGCATTATCTGCTGATGTAGACATCAGGTGTAAGATGCTGGCAACACACCCCCCTTTTCTTCAGATATAGTTCTATGCCTAGCACAAACAAGTCTCTAGTCTTCACCTGATTTCTTTTCCTACCCAAATATAAATTACTGTGTTTGGAGAATCCATAAGAATGTGACCGATATTGATTTAAAAAGCATTCCTTTGCATCAGCAAAGAAATTAGCAGATCTCCTTTTGGATTAGTTATATTATTTCTTAGGACCCTCATAAAAGGTGCTGATAAGGCAGAAAAGAAGGTAAACCCATCAATATTTAATCCACCCAACATCACTGTAAGGAAGAATTGTCACCGTACCAAATATTTCTGTGTTACAGAAATTTAATTATGACTTGCCTGTTTCATGGAAACAGTAACCTAGATACAGAACCACCAAACTGATAAACATAACCCAATATTTGGCATGTTATGAACAACCGTATTTCAGAGGAAATTATTTGAATTCATTTATATAGATCATACGCTTGAAACTAAATTATAGCCACAAATTTTGGCTCTGCAGAGTTCTCTGAACTGTAATAGCAAGGTCTGAGATAAGGGCTGGGGTTTTTAGCATTCCAGAAAACAGAGCAAAACTTCCCTTTCTTCTTAAAATGTCAATCCTACCACTGTACATTTCACCCTATAGTAACAGATTTAATTATAAGTCTCATTTTAGTATGGAAAATGTGAAAAGGAAAAGTGCTCCATAATTAAAGGAATTGCCATGGGTTGGGAGTAAATGATAAACAGTTTTGTTTGGTTATTTTATTCATGTGCAAGAAAAAGAACAGATTAGGATAGACTTGGGAATGCCTTCATATTCTATATAAAATTAAAATGCGACTGCTTCACATTTTTTTATTTCAACCACTTCAGGTATTTTTTGATTAAGAGCATCAAAGTCCAGTTTCCATAAGTGAATAGAGGTAACTCTAACTGCATAGCTTTCTTTTTTCCAGCATCCTTCTGAGGAAAGCATCGTCAAGACTATTTGGTCAATAAGTGAATAACAAATTCAGCTCTCTGTGTCTCAGCACAGAAAAACACATGATGTGAAAATATAAAAAACAGTACTAAATTTTCAAAACAAATATAACTGTAACAGTTTTCCACCTGCAGATGCTGTAGATTAACATTTGAATGCTGTGCTGGAGTATTTAAAACCTAACAAGCAAAGCAATAGAAGCCAAATCTAGACTTTAAACTCTTGTTTTTATCGAACATCAAATTTACTCTCATGCAGCATTAGAGCACCATAGGAAAAAGGGGCTACACTATAGAAACATAAACTAGCAAAGAAAGTCAGTGCTCTGCCTAAAGTTTGTGATGGTATCGCCATAGAACTTACCATGTATTTCAGTCTGACACAATCTTGTTTTAATTTCTAAATGCTTGTGGGTTTCTGCATACCTCTGTACAAATGAAAACCATTTAATTCTTAAATATCGTATGACATTTAAATTATTTAAAAATTAAGAACTTGCTGGATCCATTTCTCAAATTCAGCTGAGCTAGAGTCAACACTGAGCTTGAAAGGAAACAGAAAAGTTGCTTTTGTCATCTTCACATTCTTCCCTTTGTTATGTCTCTGGCAGTTGCAGAAGAGTCTTTGGGAGCTTGTTCATTTCAAGGTGTTTCAGATTTCATCTATACCATCTTTGTTTGTCTCCAGCAATTATACAGTTATCAGGCTGACTAAAATTAATTCAAAGGAAGACTTCATTCCACTCTATTAAGGAGTTTTCAGCATATCTGATACAAGTTGTGTAGTGATAAAAGCTGTACAATCAAGCAATTTATTATTCTATTTCCTTGTGTAAAAGATGCATGAAGTTTTGTTCCCAAGAGAAAGGGATGGATCTCTAGTCACTCTGACATTAAAAGTATTAGACATTTAGATGTGAAAATGGATACTTAATTAGGATTACCACTTGAACTTACAAAAGTCATTCTATTCAAATAGTTGATATCCAGTCTAATACATGTGATAGTTTTTTATCGTGTGATCAAGCACAAAATAATATTATTATTAACATTGATTTTTTTGCCTTTTTTGTTTTATTACCTCCCTGAAAATATAATATACCCTGTTTAGCTTTAGTATTAAATTGTTCACAGTCACTTGTCATCTTCCTTCATGTTTTCATTTTTTTTCACTTGATAGGGCTTAAGACTGCCAGACTTACACTTGGAAGAGAGTGGTGAGTGAACCCTGGAAGTTTGTAGAGGCGGTTACCCAACACCATCAGACACGGGGGCTGTGGTTGCAAGGTAGAAATCTGTTCATTCCAGAAGACCACAACATCATAATATAGGCTATAAATCAATCCTTGTGCTGAGAGCTACCCACCAGAATTAACTTTAGAGAATCTTCCATTTTACTGTTTAACTATTTTGATGCTGCATTTTAGAAGTTCTTGTGAATCCTTGTCCCAGCACCTTACCTGAGAGGAACCTAAAAAAAGGTAGTTAGAAAGAAAATTAAGTAGAAGGAACTGATCAGATTCCTGCCAAGAGCATACAAGTACTTCTTCTACTCCACAACATGTTGCATTGCTTTTACATACAGCAAAATACAATTATTTCATACTACATTATTCATATCTTGGGTAAGCCAGAGAATCCAAGCAGAATGAAGCTAGTTCTTCCCACATCTGGTAAAAAACAATAACAGAAGCTAAAGGGATGCTTTATTCCCAGTAAATCATTGGTTTTACACAAAGAAAATTGACTGCTTTCACTTGTGTGCAAATAATGAAACTAAAACCAAGTGGTCAGCATTGGTTAAAGCTAATTCCCAGACAACACTGTACTTCAAGATAACTATATTTTTACTTTACTAGGAATGCACATTCTTTTCAGAAGAACAAGAGGTATAACACTGCCAACAAGATTTCTGTGAAGCTTTGAATTTTCTTCCCATTCCACAGAGAAGTATGCAAACAGATGAATGAAAGGGAAAGGTTATACAAATACTGAATCAGCCATAAAGAATAAATTACTTTTTTTAAAAAAAAGATTCATCAGTATGACATGATACTAATGTGATATCTAATCAAGTCTGTTCCACCAATAGAACTAAGGATCAGCACATTATCTCCTTCAGGATGAACATCTTCTCAGTGCTTTCAGTTTAAAGAATTCACTCCATTTGTAAAATCCAGGATAAACCAACTTTTCTGAGTAATAACTGAATGGAAAGAAATCACGTATGGCAGATAAAAAATATTTAACTGAAGATATGCACATTTTTCAGATATTTAATTTAGGTTCTTAAGAACTGCTTTGTGTTTGCCCTTGTTGATTCATTTATAACCCCTAGCTGCCTTTGCCTAGCCTAAGAATGCCCAAACCTGACAATTAAACTGAGTAACATTATGAAAAGTAACAGATGGGAAAAGGAGTGGTTTAAATGCAAAGCTAAATCCTACTGTTGGAAATTAAACACAAAGCTAGGAACAAAAAGCAACTAATTCAAAGGACTAAGTTCGGCAACTGAATGGCAAGAAACTCATAAGTATCCTTCTGTACAACATTAAAAATAAGACCATCTGTTTTACTATAGTTATTACAGAAGTCCAAGTTTAATGAAAGTCATTCTTTTTATGCATGAGGCCATCATCCTAATCAACAAAGGAACAGCACTACGAATGCGGGATCCAGCCCAAAGATTTTGTGCAGTCTGAAATCTTGCAGGCTTTTCACACCTTTAGAGTTTAATTGTTAATGAGTACTCTGGTTGTTGTTTTTCATCCAGCTTCTGTTTGTACTCATACTTTCATATAGCAGGTTTTGTGTCAAATTTCCAATCCTGAAACAAATATAGACAAAATGGAGATACACAGAAGATATCGACATTTTTTTCTTAATGAAAATTTGCTTAAAAGTTAATTTGTTGTTAAGGATATGTTACAGGAGACTTCTAGCTTCTCATGTAATCTTTTTGTTTATCTCTACTCCACTTTCCTGATATGGTGCTTTTCCCTCCACGCAGACTACACTAGAAAGGATGGTGAATGGCTGAGCTGCAGTTACTGAGGACAAATCCAGAAGTTTACCTGTAAAGAGGAATTCCCTCCTACATGATGTGCCTTGTTGCACCTGCTCTGGGGAAAGGAAGCAGAAATCCTGAGACAGTAAGTCATGACTACAGATTCCTAATTCAGGTCCTCGAGACTTATAACCTGACCACTGCATTTGCTTGGCCCAGGTGTCCAGCTTTTCTCTCTGGAGGCACGGATGGAACATGCCTTGGACTGGTGTGTGGTTGAAACATTCACATTAAGCCATGATCCCAAAAGCACTTCCAGAAAACACAGTGCAGGTTTTAAGTTGATAGTGTCTCTTCCAATTGTCTCTTGGCTTTTCTAGCAAACACCTGAAAGAAACACATATGCAACTGACAGTTCCAACCACCGATCTCTCCCAGAGCATTGAGCAGACATCTTGGAATGAAAGAATCCAGTTTAGTGAAATGTAGAAGTATAAAAATGGACTAACACAAAAGTCATTATTCCCAAATGGTTTGTGGGTGCTTTACATATTTCTGTCCTTATTTTGATATATAAAAAACACAAGATCATAAATCAAAATTGGAAATTAAGTGGAAAGCATGACTGCAACTGGATAAGTAGGGGAATATGAACTCAACAAACAGTATGGAGGAAAGAAAGGGCAAACCGGCAATTAAGAGTGAGTCTAATTCATCACAGGCACATGTGGAATTTTCTGCTGTTCTCACACTTAATTAGAACTCTTGTGAGCAAAAAATCAAATCTTAAAATTTCTTAAATCAGTTCTTCAGAAGACAGGAAGATCAATCTAAAAACATCTTTAAATGTTTTAACATTTAATTTAACATTTAATTTTAATGTGCAATTTAGTAGCTCAAAAAAGATTTCTGTTGTTAACTTTCTTGTCTGAACAAAGATGTGATGTAGTTTGTACCTACTAGCCAGCTTTAAAGAGTGCTTGATTTTGGAATATCCTTTTTTAACCTATTTTCCTAAACCAAACTAAATACCTTTTCAGCTGTCTCAAAGATCTCAAGTCCCCCTTCAAATCCCTTCATTGGCTTTCTTTCATCTACTGCATTAGATTTAATCTCTGCAGACTAAATCCTGCTTCCTACCCACACCTCCAAGTGCTCTCTTCAATGAGGATGAGAAACCTTTAAGCCTAATTGAATGGTCTAATCCTTTCAACAGAGCATTTACTACCGATGTATCAACCCAACTTGTGTCATTCTCTCACCTTGCATGCACTGACCATATTCCTCTCTCTCTTTCCAGTTTATTGTTTCTCCAACAGATGCTCTCTCCATCACATCTGTCCAAAAAAAGTGCTAATCTAATAAATCAGAACCAGATTAGGGTTTTATTAGAATCACCATTGGTTTTATATGGTTACACATTCCTTACATGTCAACTTTTTAGACTGTAAAGAATCTAAACCTCTTTGTCAGCGAAGCCCCTAAGATCCATGGGCCAGATAGCAACAGTTGGCTGTATTTCTCACACCATGAGATAGCTTTGGGTGCTGCTGAGTCACTCATCCATCTAATGTCCCAATTCTTCTCAGCATCAGCCGTGACTTCTTGGTCTTGCCCAGGTGCGCAGTCAATTTGCATTGAAGGATTATCTGCAAATGAATCCTTCATATTCTCTATGGCAGAAACTTTCTTAATCATAGAATCACAGAATCATAGAACAACCAGGTTGGAAGAGACCCACTGGATCATCGAGTCCTTATTTTTGCTAAGTTTTGACAAAGTAAAATAATTTTTCTATTCTCTAAAATATTTTTGGTAAATAATAGAGCTTCAGCATCCATTAATATATGTATTAGTACTTTATACTAGAGACTTAGGAGTTTATTTCCCTTCTCCTGCATGAGCTTATAATCATAGAATCATAGAGCAACCAGGTTGGAAGAGACCCACTGGATCATCGAGTCCAACCATTCCTATCAAACACTAAATCATGTCCCTCAGCACCTTGTCCATCCATGCCTTAAACACCTCCTGTGAAGGTGAATCAACCACCTCCCTGGGCAGCCTGTTCCAGTGCCCAATGACCCTTTCTGTGAAAAATATTTTCCTACTGTCTAGCCTAAATCTCCCCTGGTGGAGCTTGAGGCCATTTCCTCTTGTCCTGTCACCATGTCCTCTTGACATGGGAAAAAGATCCTGGATCTCACTAAAAGCAGTCATTGCATTCTAAGGTGTCATGAAGTTATCTTACCTGCCCAAGATCAGTCAGATCTAAAGAATACTGAGTTCCCTGTTAGGGAGCTCCCTGATTTATAACACTAGGAGTGTGGGTGGAATCTCACTCTCCAAATAAGATCTTTCTGGGCATTGATCCCAAGAGTTGAAGCTGCGGAGCAAGCCTATTTGTGCAATGAATTAGTCTACCAACGCTCTTCCAGTAAAGGTTGGTTCCACAAGGGCAAATGTTATCAGCACCATACCTTGCCTTGAGGCTGGTATTTCATTCCTGGAGGTAACATACTGTCTACCTAAATGTTTTAGCAGATAGACAGCGTGCCAATCTACCTTAGATTTCAAAGAAATTTGACTGTGCCTGCTGACAGCTTCACAGTTAATTTCAGAAATTGTGTGCCTGTTGGTGATTTATTCTTGCTTATGACTGAATACCTTATTGCTTCACTTGAAAGAGTTCCTAGATTGTTAATAATTTCCTATACTATCAGAAATAACACTTTTTTGTCTTCTGTCTTCAGGTCTCAGCTTATAGTGAATGTGTTTCTTGATTGCATCTTTTGTTTGTTCGTCTTTGTGAGACTCCTCAGATGAGACTAGTTTCGCTGTGAGGTGAGTCACTGTTCTCATTTTTATTACCAAAGAATTGACTTTTCTGAATAATATGATCATTTCTTGTTATGCAGCATTTTCCATTTAAGAATAGCTAAAATCTACATAAAAGCATCACAGTTCTTGGTGTTATTTTTGTTCTCCTCATACTCATTGTGTGACTAGTAACACTTTTAGAGAGGAACATCTTCCACAGCTACAAACTCTTTGCTTACACTGGCTGAGATTCCTCTGCCTTTCCTTGTCAGGGCACTGTGGAGTGTGGTGTAGCAACATGCAGTGCATTACTTCTGAGCAGCTTTCCAGAAGACCTTTGCCCTTTCAGCCATTTCCATGTTTCCCTCTGAAGCCACATCCCATATCCCATATCCCTCTGGGTGCTGCTGCAGGGACTCCCAGAAGTTTCTCCCTTCCTGTAGACCTTGTTAAACCTAGCTCCTTTTGTTTGTGGTCTCCACGAAATATTCACTGTAAGTGTGTTTCTGCATTACCCATGACATTACCCACTGCATCAGGTTAAGTCAAATTTCTGTAACAAACAAACTGGAATGTAGTTTAGATTCTGGACAGCATTGAAATGGCAGGGGGAAACCAAACAAACAAAAAAAAACATGTAAGAAGATGTATAGGTACATGCTGTAGCTGTGCAGGTGGCAGGTGAAGATAGTGGAGTAATAAATAGCTGATGGCTTGGGTAAGGAAGTCCATTTTTACTTCTTGAATGAAAGTGTTTGCAACTGAATAAGGTCTGTTCTTGAAAGTATTTCCATGTCCAGCAGAATACAAGGAAAAAGTACCTTTCTGTTTTATTGCCCACATAAACCTTCTAAAATGAATTTTTCAAAATACCATACTTCTAAAGGAGAATAGGATGTAACAGCATTAAAAAGTCATCTTCTGTGACACAGAGAGAATGTAATGCAAAAGTATTTACTAATGGCAGTGTATTTTTTAAAAAACACCCAAGCATAGTGCATATATCTGCATAAATACCACCACTCTTTTCTAACAAATAATTTTCTTTGCTGTTCAGAGTGTCTTTTAGGAATTCTTCAAAACTGTCAGAGATAAACAGCTAGTTCTGCTGGCAAGTACCTGCATATATGCATGCAATACAAACTGTGAAAACAGCTAATACACATGACATCCACTTCTCATTTTTGACAAGTACCCAGACTGGCAAACTCCATAAAGGTCTAGGAGACAGACAATATTTGAGATTATCTTGTTTCTGTGTATACACAGATTTTCCCATCTGGTCCAAATAGATTTCCTACAAATCTCACTTTAAGAACATTTCTGTTAAAGAATTATATGCTAAACATCCCTTGTCAATCTCACAGGTATGAAGCAGCAAACCCAGTCTGGCACAGTGAATCATGATACTTAACACCTGAAGAGAGATGTAGAATGCAGAATCACATTTACAGGAGTAGAACTGCTGCACTTTCCCCTTCATGCTTCTGCAACTACACCAAGTGCAGAATGATATAAGGTGAAGTCCTCACTAGCCAAAGCAGCGTATGCTCAGTCTAGCATGAAAACCACCACCCTTATCATTACAGAACCTGTTTAATGTGAAAAAAAAAAGAAAAATATCAGTAAGGCCAGTTTTAACAGAGAAAGAACAACTAATTCTATGGAAGTTCAAGGCTGAATAGTGCTGATTATAACGTTTGTCTCAACAAAAGCAATGTCTCCCTGGATCTGTTCAACATCCTTCTTATCTGCTACTTCAAATCTCTTGTTATTTACCTTCAAATATTACCATTTCTTTTCAGGCAAATAGAAATTAACTTCAGACCTGTTCTTGCAGTCAGTAAAAACATTTAAAAATATTTGCCAGTCTCAAAAAATGAAGGCCATCTTTATTCTGGAGGCTTACAAAGGAACCATTTTTGCTCATCTGTTTTTACAGTATTGTTAGCTAAGATGGTTTAACCAGAATTTTCCCCTTCTGTGAACCTGTGTCCTCTATTCTTTTGTGCTTCATAGGGTCTGAGTGGATGTGAAGTGAACGACTCACTTAAAAATGAAACAGGCTTTATAAAGATATTGGCCCATGCTTGAAATTTAGCCTCAAGGGTTTTTTCACTCTGAATTTTCTGGAACTTTGGTATCCATGAAAAAAAAATCTGTTCTCCTTCTAATCTAACAAGAATTATTCATAATTGGCTGGAGAGCTACAGAGTGGAGCCTGGGCATTTTTGGACCTCTATCCAGGACAAGAACTGAGGAGAAGGGATCTGTCTCTGGCATTTCCTGGCAGAAGATGACAACCATCTCCCTGCATCACCACCAGTTTGAGATTCTCTGGAACAACCGATCTGTACTGTCCCCTAGTCTGTTGGTGCACTATCTCACATGCATTGTCATTTGGGCACCAGATGCTAAGCCAGTTTGGCCCCTGTTGTCTGCAAGCTGTAACACACAACTTTAGGAGGTTAATTTTATATTCTCCAAGAGTCACACACCATTTCAGACCTGTGGACTAGCACCTTTGACTTACACAAGTACATAAGGGAATGCTGAAACCTAACTGCAAGTGCAAAATACCCATATTCCACAGTGAAGTTGCCAGGATAATTCAAAGGATCTGCTTCTTTAAATCCTTTCCTGTCTTACTATTCTCCATATCCTATCATGAGTAGCAGTAATATCCTCAATTCAATTGCTGCATGAGGGGTGGCCTTGTTAGCAAATTATTTTTGTGACAAAATGTGAGATAATCATAAAGGCTTAATTCAGACTTTCCTTAACTTCATTAGGTACTGAATCTAGCCAAGTCTTCAATGGGTTGTAGAGGCAGACCCTCTTTACATGCTTGCACCTCCAGCAGAAGCCTGGAACGACCTTCTTAATACAACCAATTCTATATATCACAGCAGTGACTTAAACACAGAAAACTACATTCCAGTTTGTTTGTTACAGAAATTTGACTTAACCTGGATGTACCAGGAGATACTTTCACAACACAAATTAGTGACTCTTGTACAAAGCACCTGTAGGGACTTTCAGTTGTTGTTGGATGTTGTTTAGGTTCAGGCAGTGACATTCATTAAATGTTCTGAAGGTTTTAAAAGGACCAACAATTTTTCTGTTGCTCTCAGAAGATTAATTACCAGCTACCTGTTAGAGTGCATGCACTCATGTGTCATACTGGCAGCAGCATACAAGAGAAGCCTTCCTCAAGAAGCTGAATGATCACTTTCCCAGACTGTAGCATGCAAAATGGAAGTAAATTGTGTCTACAGCATACATGTCCTCTGACATACCAAACACCTTCAAACCAAATCATTTTCCTTGCTTTCATTTCCTATGTCAAGCTGCCACTTCAGAAAAGGTGGATGGTTATTAAGGCAGAAACCTATTCAACACCACTCCACTCTGAAAACCCTGTAGTGGTATCACTGCAGCACCAGCTCTGTGGCGGCATTGTGGCTACTATAACAGATAATCTCTGTTTTATTGCTTTGCTGAAGTTTCCAGGACTGGCTGGCATGCAGGTAGAATGTGTGCCTGGAGGCACTCAGACAAGTGTGGATGTTCACCCCAAAGGCAAGGTTGGCGCAAGGGGCTGCAGAGACTCTTATTTCTCTTTACAGGTTTAGCGCCTGGCTTCTTGGTCTAACATGGAAGAGAAGTGCTGCAGGGGCAGTAAAATGGCTTCTGTATAAATCTTTTTAGCTGACACAGTATCATTAATATCTAGAACAAGCATATACCATTTTCAAAGAAAAAATGAGAGAAAACTCAATGTGAAGGAGTGAATGACACAACCACAAAGGCGAAAAAAAAACCCCAAACAAGTGGTAAACTTTTACCAAGAAATTTTGTATCAATCTGCACATCTGGATCCGAGTGCTGAAAAGAAAGATGTGTGAATGAGAGGTCAAGTTTTTTGTTATGACTTATGACCTGCCTATTTCTTAAAAAAAAATAAATTAGAAAGTCTTAGAAAATACTGTATTTAGTTTGCAAAGTGTCCTTATTTTGTGTAACTGGGATATTCTTATTCCATTATCAATGACTTGTCAACTTGTACATACTCATTTTCTACCATATAATACTACTATTTCTTTTCAGTTTCATGCTTTCTTATTGCTCACCATTTTCTGCCCAGAAGTAAATATTTGTTTTCTGTCCATCTCTTTCCTTTGGACTTATATATAAGAAAAAAATCTATGGGCAAAATACAGGCAATGGATTATAATGTATTTTATATGCAAAATGGAAAAACAACCTAAGTAACACACTTTAAAATCTTAATTTTTTAACCAAGAAATTGCTCTTCATAAAAAATTCCAAAATACAGACTCAGAAGTGATTTGTGTCATAAACACTTCTTCCTAAAAGCATGACATTTCGGCTCACCTGTGGTTCAAAAGGAAGGTGTTCTGAGGATGTTCTGCTCAACCCCCAATATCCTCTGTTTGACTGAGATTGGCCTTGTCGTCAAGGCTTTGTCATCCTGTGTCTTAGCAAAGGGAGAACTCTGGATTTCAAAAGAAATACTACAGACATCACTATGAAGTAATAATTTTTGTTGGAGCAAAAGGTTGAAGATATCTGGATTCAACAGAGACTGCTGATCATATACAATATCTACATTTGATACTTTTAGTCAGACAAAGAGTTTCTGCTAGTGAACTTGTACTGGAAATTGTTAATTGCCATGCTACCTCTCTTGTGTCCTCTTTTATTTTATCCCACATAGAAATTTTGCAGGGAGTAGGCTTTGCTTTGAACTAACCACAGACATTTGTGTGATGTGTATGTGTTATCTGTTATTTCTGTTCACAAGAGGAGACCTCGTTGCTCTCTATAACTACCCTAAAGAAGGTTATAGAGAGGAGGGAGCTGGCCTCTTCTCCCAAGTCACAGGGGACAGGACAAGAGGGAATGGCCTCAAGCTCCACCAGGGGAGATTTAGGCTAGATAATAGGGAAAAAAAAATCACAGAAAGGGTCATTGGGCACTGAAACAGGCTGCCCAGGGAGGTGGTTGATTCAGCTTCATAGGAGGTGTTTAAGGCATGGGTGGACAAGGTGCTGAGGGGCATGGTTTAGTGTTTGATAGGAATGGTTGGACTCAATGATCCAGTGGGTCTCTTCCAACCTGATTGTTCTATGAATCTATGATTCTAAGATCGTGCAGGAGAAGGGAAATAAACTCCTAAGTCTCTAGTATAAAGTACTAATACATATATTAATGGATGCTGAAGCTCTATTATTTACCAAAAATATTTTAGAGAATAGAAAAATTATTTTACTTTATCAAAACTTAGCAAAAATAAGAGGAAAAGTAAAATTAAACAATCCACTAAATAGGTTTTTTATTGTCCTGATTCTTTTGTAGTGTTACTAGCTTCACATATTTCTAAAAGCCTGTGGTTGCCATAAATACTTCATAGGTACTGATAATTTCCCTCAGACTTACACAGTAATCATAATATCTTTTAATTTCTTTGAACACTTTTAACTGAATACTAGTAATTCTTGCATAATGATTTTTATTGACAAATAATTTGTCTACGTAAGAAGCAACAACATGTATTAGTAAATAACAAAACTACTCAGCAGCTAATTAGAATACTGTATTTAACTAATGATTTAAGTGACTTCTTCACTGCTTCTCTAGTGTTTGCATCTAGAATCTTGGCCCTTTATCTTCTTCGTTGTAATATTTCTTGAGAAATTACTAAATCACATATACATGTATATATATGCATGTATTTCTACTTGTAACAGTTAAGTGACTAAAATTGCCACAATTAATAGACAGTCTGCAGTGACAGCCCACACCACAGATAGAAACATGTTACGTATCATAAAAACAATCACCTGAAAAAAACTTACAGCAATCAAAGGACAGATTACCCATAGACCAAATTAGCCCCCTGGTAATGACCAGTCCAGACAAATCAGTGGTATTAGCTACCCCAACACCAACCTGGGAGAAGTTAGGCAAGCCAAAGAAAAGTTACTGCATTTCTGACAGTAGGATAGCGGTATTAACAATACGTCACTCCCTCCAAAGGAGTCACTGGAATTGGATCTCTGTGGTCCATGCAGAGCCAGCAGTAGCATCCCCATGCAAGTATGGACTTGACAAGAACTTTCTGAACAAGTTTGCAGGAGGAAAGCATACAAACAGAAAAATGAGCACCAAAGAGGGCAAAAGAGTGTTTCAAGACTTTTTGTCCTAGAACAAAATCTACTCCTTTGAAACTTCTCATAAATATTGACAGCTTACTACCACAAGGAAAAAAAAAACAACCAAAACCCCATAAACAGCCAACAAAACACTGGTCTTCCAAGAAGTTTAATTATAGCAACTTTTGATAAATGTCACAAAGAGCAGCATTTACAGAACTTATTGTTGCTAGTTTCTTTCATATTTTACATAAAGAATAAGCCCACTAACATGAACCTCAGCTGGAACCTGTTGCTGAATTCAGTCTTCACAGTCAAAAATATGCGAAGTCAGCTGTGACTAGAGGAAAACAAAATGCTTACTATATCCTTGTGTTTTCCCTGGTGGAGAAACTCTTTTCAGAATCCATTGAAAGGCAATTTCTGGCCAGTGTCTTTTACTGACAACCAGTATATTTCTTCATTGCTGGAAGATTCCACATGAAAAATAACAGAAGGTCTAATAGCAGAGTCTTCAATATGTAGCCTGTTTCTTTTTGGATGCTTATAAATATAGTACAGGTTTTTTGAAAGGAATTGTCAGGGCCCTTGGATGCCTGTGGTGTTATGGGACCATGCTCTGCCATGGCAGCACTGTCTGCCACTGCCTGGCTTGCCATGTAGCTGCCCTCATTTCCCAGCTCACTTTCCACTGGGGTGCAACCTGGCTCTGGCTGCTTCTCAACAGAATTGAATATGTGGCGATTTTAAAATATCCCTTTAAAAAATCCTAAGTATCTTCCCTAGCTGAGAGTGTTACCTGATAAACACACTATTTCTTGGCCATTGGTTTAGGGCCAGACAGTACATTCTATGGTCAGCATGTGAAAAAAAGCAAGGATTTTTTTCTTTTTTTTTTCCCTGCTCTGCTTTGCTCTGTAAACAGAGCAATTACTGTCGTGCACCAGAGAAGTCTTTCCAGATGTGAAAAATCCCACCAGAGGAATTTCAAGGAATAAACTGCCTCTGGAGTATTCTGTTAGAAAGTTACTCACTTCTCACTGCACTGCCAAGGCAGATAATTGACCCTTCAGGAAAAAGCCATACAGTACTAAACTCCAGATGTGGCAGCTAGGAGGACATGGCAGCTTTTGTGACATTCACATGCTATTGAATAACTGAATCACAGGAATCTCACCTGTCACTATCTTTGCTGGAAACATAACAGTAGACCCAGCCATACCTTTCTCAAAGAGGTACAAACATAAGAGGGGAAAAAAAAGGCATCATGCTAGCAAGTGAAAACTATTCCATAGAAGTTTCCAAGAAACCCGTTAAATACTCAAGTTGTGTTAGGTTTCTGCCAGTGGCTATTTACATCCAGATGAAATAGAAGTGCCAATTCTAGAGTATCAGGATTGTGTGATTTACAAAATGTTTTTTGGGATGCTCTCTTCTTATGTTCTATATCAACTCATTGCCTACTTCCTGGTCAAAGAGCAGTGCTCAGAGTAATGTTTGATGTTCTTTTTTGAAGGCTTCCTACAAAGAGTAACAACTCCTAATTAGGAGGTTTTCAGTTGTTTGCTTTTTTAGCCCAAAGCCACTGTCAGAATATCTTGGCACTGCTCTCTTTAACAGTCAGAGACAGTGTGATATTTTTTCATGCATACATAGATATATTCACTAATATGGATATATCATCCAAATCTGTGATGCCTGTAGCTTCAGCATAGATTGCAAAGTCTTATGGTAATATGAGATACATGTAATCTGTCACTCAACCTGTAGCTGCACTTGGCTCCTTAGTCTACCTGTCAGTGGCACCCCTAGGAATTTCAAACCACTCAGCAAAGTATAACAGGTTCAAAATCCCAGCTGGTTGGAACCATGTTTAATCTGTCCTCTCCAGTTGTGCAATTCACACACACCTACTGACTTTCCTTCCATCAAAATGTCCTGGCATGAAAGCTAGATACAGTGCAGGAACAAACGGACAAGGAAAATATGCTGACCAAAGGGCAATTTTTCTCCAAGTTTTCCATGTCCTGCATTATATCCCATGCTATTTAGTAAAGGACAGCACTAGAGGCAATGGCAAGCAGAGAGGAAAGGCAGGGGAGGTCAATGATGTAACTAAAACTGATGGGGTTAAGAGTCCTAGCTCCCACCTTCCTTTTCTGGCTCCAAGCACAGCCTCAAAATCTCTGAGGCAGCAGGAAAAATGAAGTCCTACAGTAATTTGTAGAGGACATGCAATTAATTCATTAAGGTTATTTCACTAAATAATCCTTTTACTCCATCACAATAGTGCCTTTCCCTGACCTCAGTTGAGGAGGACTGTAAATTCCACAGGAAGACAGGCTGAAAATCACCCCTGAGAGTTACTTGATGGCTGTTTTTCTGCACAGAAGCTCTGTTGGAGTACTGTACCCTTGGAATAAAGGGCATGCACAGCTACTACCCTTTTAACCTTTCAGGGAGGCTATGGAGAATGAAGGGCTGCCAGTAGGACGTTCAAACACTTTTCTGCATCCCAGGGATATGCAGAATACCATCTATTACTGATTTTTGTTGTTCTATTTTTTGGGGGTTGTATTTTTTCCCAAACTAAATTGCAGATTATTTTTAACTCCTTTATTTTGAGACGGTAGTACGATCAAAGTTTACCTAACTTCCCCATCTAGTGCCTGAATCCACAGCATTTGCTAACAACAAAGTCCTAGGGAAACCCTAGAGGGTAAAGACCTTTAACAAAGAAAATATTGCAACAATATTATTACAAGAAATCTATATTGTCTTGCACAACAATCTTGCATTTCAAATTTACTCTTGAGTTCATTAGCATAACTCCACAGTTACTCCACTAGCTTTGTTGAAATACTTGTTCTTGAGGCAGTATCAGTTTTGGAGAATTAAAATAATTGAATGCCATGTCCAGTGCAAATATAATTTCAGCTTTTGCAAGGAAATTTGAAAGGTTTAGAGGAAATGTTTCAAGAAGTGACCATGTTCTTGTGAAGAGGTTGATGATAAAGGCTTCCTTCACAACACAGGTACCAAAGACATGATTATATTTGTGTTGGTAATCCTGTTTCACAGAAATATTGAAAGAATCATGGAAAAAACTCTCTGAGGAAGTTAATTTGTAGATATTATCATTATAAATATAGGTACAGCTGTCCCTTCTAAGATACCGCATACAAAATCTCCTTCTGATTGGCATCTAAACCTGAACTTCCTCCAGCAGCATTGATAGTTTTCTGTGTGGTTTTTTGAATATTCAGTTTAGCTCATAAGAATTTTCAAAGTAAGATGTATCAAATCAGCTACATGAGAATTACTTTACCATAGTTTCCTACCATCCTTTCCCCTGCTGAAACACTGAAGTAGCTACACTTTAGAAGAAAGAAAAAGATTACAAAATCCAGCAGAAAGAACATGCAAGCAGGAGACAAATTGCCCTCAGATACAGGAGTCCAACTGTGATTGGCATAAAATCTTAGAGTTTAGTATATTTACTGAAATTGTATATTTATTTAAAATTTATATTTCTTTTAACCTTAGAGTTGTTTCATTTTAGGGGTTTGGGTTTTTAGGGTTTGTTTGTTTGGGGATTTTTTTTTAGACCTTAAAGATCATCTAGTTCCAAACCCTAGGGGCATCTTCCACTAGCTTAGGTTGCTCAAAGCCTCATCCAGTCTGGTCTTGAACACCTCCAGGGCACCCACAATTTCTCTAGGTAACCTGTTCTAGGGTCTCACCACCTTTACAGTAAAAAAATTTCTTCCTAATATCTAATCTAAATCTCCCTTCTTTCAGGTTAAACCCGTTACCCCTCATTCTATCCCTGTGCTACCTGATAAAGAGCCCCTCCCCACCTTTCCTGTAGACACCCTTTAAGCTCTGGAGGGCTGCTATAACGTCTCCCTGGATCCTTCTCTTCTCTGGGATAAACTGGCCCAGTTCTCTCAGCCTGTCTGCATATAGGAAGTGCTCCAGCCCTCTGATCATCTTCATGGTCCTATTTTGGACCTACTCCATCAGCTCCATGCTGAAGACTCCAGAATTGACACAATATTCCAGGAGAGATCTCATGAGAGCACAGTACAGGATCCCCCCTCTCGACCCGCTGGTCACACTTGTTTTGAGGCATCCCAGGATATGGTTGGCTTTCTGGGATGCAAGTACACATTGCCAGTTCATGTTGAACTTTTCATCCACTAGCAAACCTGGGTCCTTCTCTACAGGGCTGCTATTCTCTACCCAGCTTGTAATTGTGCTTGGGATTTGTTTCTTTGTTTATTTCATAGAATCATAGAATCATAGAATCATAGAATAACCAGGTTGGAAGAGACCCACCGGATAATCAAGTCCTACTCTTCCTATCAAACACTAAAGCATGTCCCTCAGCACCTCATCCACCCATCCCTTAAACCCCTCCAGGAAGGTGAATCAACCACCCCCCTGTTCAGCCTGTTCCAGTGCCCAACAATTATTAATTATTGTTTCAAACACCCACTGAAGAATTAGACAACAAAATCTTCTCCATAAATGTCCTAGTCCTTAGGGCAGTATTCCTCTTCACTCTTTAAATTCCATGATAACTTCCCTCCAAAGCAATAGAGTAATTATGTCAGAAGAATCTCCAACATCTACTAAATGTTTACACTGACTGACAGACAATAATCACAGCTTCTCTTCTATAAATAACCTGCAGTAAGTGTCTTCAAAAAATTGGCTGCCAAAGCAGCAGTTTGCTCTTGCCTTGAAGAATTATAGTTCTTCTGACATTAATACCCCTGCTGCTGCAGGTCAGTATCTGAAAAAGAAGGCACTTGCAAGGTCACCTGCCACATACCTGTGTACTTGACCAGTGTTTGACCAGTGGATATCTCCCACAGTTTAGCTACAGAGTCTTTTCCACTTGACAGGATATACTTTGAATTTTTGGAAAAAATAGCAGAGCAGACTTCACCTCCGTCATGTGCCTTCTCAAAAGTCGTGATACAGCGGTTTGAAACACCATCCCAGAGTTTGATGCATCCATCCTTGCTTCCCGTCAGGTACATTTTTGCTCTTGTGTTGTAATTGACAGAGCATATAGCATCAGTGTGCTGATCTTGAGGATTGCAGGACACAAAACACTGGAAAGTGTTGATATCGTACAGTCGTAAAGTAGGGTGCTGAGTACCAACAAGTATGAAATCTCTAGAAGGGTGAAAAGAAATTGAGCACAACATCTCTACTTCCTGTATATATTTGAAGGCCCTTTTGGCAGAAGGTTTGGAATAATCAAACAATTTAAGTGTGTAGTCCCTGGAACCAGATGCTAGGATCTGTTCTGTTGGGTGAAAAGCTAAACACGTAACTTCATCCACATAATCAGAGAGAGTCCGAATAATGGGGTGATTTTCCATGTTTTGCTGTGCTGTCTCATTCATGACGACCTCAATAGGCATAGCACTTTTTGTTTAACCCTTTTTTTTTATTTAGTATATGTGTTTATTTAGTTCAAGGCACAATACCTTAGTCTTTCTGAGCTGAAACAAAAACTACTCCACATGTCAGTCCATTACATTAGAGGTCAGTCCCAATGTATCCTTCAGTCTGTCATTAAATATTTCATACCACCCTTTATGATTCCAGTTTCCATATTTCTTCCCCATCTTGCTTTACAGATTTGTATAAATTAGACAATATTTTTTTCCAAACATTTTTATGTTAAAATGTTTAATAGATAAAAAAATATAAAAAAATATTTTCATGCACTTATTATGGTCTTATGACAAATTAGTGTGAAGGATCCCAAAATTGCATTTTAATACATAGATTTTGCACCTAAAACATTCCCGCTGAACTTGTGAAAACTAGTTCAATTTCGGCACTAATGCTGATTTTTCATAAAGATATAATTTAAAATTTAGATTTTGAAAATTCAATTTTTTGTCTGCTATGTTAAAGGAAATGATGATGCTTCCTATCCCAGAGAAACCAAAATACAGTTTGTGTATTATTTAAATCAACAGCATATTACATAACTAATGGTGCATGGGCCAAATGGACTCCACATGCAAATCAATGTGATTTCAAAAATGAAGACCTTTATTAATTCTCCCACACTTCCTTATATAGTGCTAGCAGGCCAGAACCTCAGGCAAATACTGATTGGTCACTTTGTCCTTGTAACATGCCTATATTTGGCAATCAGCCATCCCACACAAGGTATCGCCTGTCTCACATAATATTGTTTCTAGCTTAAAAACTCCTGCCCCAATCCCCAAGTTAGTTCATTAACATAACAGTGTCATTTAAAGCCTTTGTGACCTGACTGACACGCCCTGCCAGAATACTTAACGAGACAATTCCCAACACATAACTAGTAGAAATCATATTATGTTGCAGTTTGGGAAGAAAGCAGGAAATACTGAAACCTCAGGGAAAACACATATAGTAGAATGTATTATAATTAGTCCTATTACTTTTTTACCAAAAGATTATATTTTATATCTATACACTTATTAAAATTTTTCTAAGTGATGGCAACAGTCAAAGAATTTCTAATTGTATTCAACAGACACCAATAAAGATGTTTGGCTGTTGAACAATGTTTTATACTGGGCATTGCAGTACTGAGCAGAGTTTGTGATGGGTCTCAAGACAGGCCTCAGGAAATGAAGCACCTTTTGAAAATCCAGAATCCTGTCTTGAGGCACTATGTTCTCCAGCAATAGTCTGACAGATTTGTGATATCTCTTATAGATGTGTGACTAACTCACAGCAAGAGAATGGGAACCCTGTCATAAACAAAGAAGAGAAATATTTTTCTAAACTAGTTTTCAGTGAAGATGCACAACACTGTACCACTGGTATCTATTTATATATTCAGCACCACTCACTGCTTCTCCAGGAACTTCATTCCAACAGAGCGTAATTAAGAGAAATGAACCTTGCAGGCCATTTGCCGATATTTCTCAGATATTGCCCACTAGTGATTGTACCAAGGTGCCTTGGCTCTTCCTCAGATGGGTTCTCCTGAAGGGAAGCTTTTACACCTGCTTGGCAGACTGCAGCTGCTAACACATGTTCTGGAAGGTCTTTCAAACACAGTGCAGAGCTACCAAAACCCCTGTAGGAGCCAGCAGAGGTGTGGTGGTCCTGGACACATCTTGGAAACACTTCTCTGTCTGCTTCCCTGAGCAGAGCTGTGGAGTGCTGTGAGAGTTCGCAACTGAGCTGGCAAATAGCTTACACTCACACAAGTTTTTCGGACTTAATTACTTTCCAAACTTTACACTGATAAATTTCTTGAATTTTTATTTATCCTAGTAGATTAAGACCTAGTCCTAAGCAAATGTTTCCTTCTAGAATAGATTCTGGGATCTTTTTTATACTCATGGTATAAAAAAATGGTAGGCATACTCTGCACAGCAAAAGACCCTTATTTTTTAGCTTGTTCAAAGACTACAGGTCCATATACCAAGTCTTCATTTGACCTGGATGGTATTGCTTTGCAGACTTTTATTTGCCTGGAAACACAGCTGCTGGCATATTTTTACCAGCTTCACTTTTCTTCCTATATTTGCACCTGACTTTCATAGGCTTTTCCTTGAACTAAAATAACTGTACTGAAAGCAAAGGTAACCCATGTAACTGACATAATTGCTATTTTTAGTTGTACTATGAGGAAATACACACTGTCTGTGTTGTCAATATTGAAAATATCTTTACTGGAATGAAATCAAAGGCAAACACATTAATGGCATTTTCAGTATAGCAGAACTAAACACCAATATTTACAAGACTAGTTTAGGCCTTCAGACAGTGATGCATTGTCATCTTTTTTTTATTTTTTCAGACATATAGTTTAAGAAAAACCTGCGCTAGCTGTAATAAATGCCCAATAATGAGTGTCCCATTAGAACTTCTTGAAAAGCTGTTGTACAGAATAATCAGAGTGCCTTTATCTATTTAAAGAAAATAAAATTCCCCCTATGTGAGCAGAAGTTTTGGGCAGTGGGAGAGTGTTAGTCAGCATTAGGATTTCCAAAGGAGTTACACAAAGCAGCAATCCCTGCTGAGTAACTCCCCAGCTTTACCATGAACTTAGACCAAAATCCACAGCTAATATTACCATTTCCCAACTCATAGGTCTGGGCAGCAGTACTATAATATATTATTTTGAGCTAATTCTGCTACAGTATTTCACAAAGATAGGTTATAACCTGCCCTTGTTCGGCAGTTTATTTTAACATACCAATTTAAATTTTTGGCACTGACATCAAATATTTCCACAGAAAAGATGTTCCTCTTTTCCACAGGGCTGTTACAATGCAGGTTGTTTTTCAGACCAATGTTGACTCTAAGCATCCATGTTTGACATTAGAAAATGACCCTGCACAGTGTCTATCCAGAAATGTCTTATGAATAGGAACGCAGATCTCTTCTCATAAGGGCTGTGATCTGCAGCATATCCCTCTGTTTCAGTTAGTCTTTTTGTACAATAAGGTGCTGTTGGATGGAAGTCACACTTCACAAGCTTAGAAAAGTAAAAATAGTAAGTAACATACTGGAATAACACAATTCACTAGGAAAATGCACAATGCAAGGAATTTGTTTCTCCATGTTTAGATGTCTCTCTCCTCCTTAGAGCCTTATCCCAAGGACTGAATGGCAGTGGTACTTCAGGTAAACCCAGCTGGAGTAAGGGAGGGAAGGTCAAGACTTCTGATATGAATTGCCCAGGATTCAGGTTCTGTGTCCAGCAATATTTTTGGTGCAGTATATGTTATTCCTATTGCATCAGCTCAGGACATCAGGAAAGCAAAAAAATTTGAAATGAGAAGTCATGTCAAACTTACCATTATAAAATGTTGGGAGGAAAGAGCCAACTACTCTGCTTTCTCCATTTAGCCAGGAACTAACCTGCCATTTGGGAGTTTAAAATCAATTAATTATTGTTCCAATCATTTTTTCTCTTCCATTCTTTGTATTAATTTTAAGAAAGTTGGAGTCAGATTTTTAAATTGGTATTTGTTGGTGAGATGCTTGGTTTCTAGACCTATTGCTTTTCAGACAGGTGTCTTAGAGGTCTACACATGGTGGTAAAGAAGAGCACAGTGAAACTCCCAGGCAGTCAAGTGCAGTGTTTTTCCTGGGGAGATGGTTGCTTTCATGAAAGAGCAGATCACTCTACCATTGCTTTCCTCAGATTTCTAGTCTTAGTGAAAGCCTCAAACTACAGCCGCAGAAGAAGACATTGAGAGATATTACAGGAGAGAGTGGACTGTTTCAGCTTTAGCTCCCTCAGCAAGATGGTTTGGAGGATTTTTACTGAACTTGCTACAACTGGGAGCTCACAGAGAGTACTCTCTGTGGAAGGAGAATATTTAAGTGTCTTTTCTTGACCCTGTATATGCACAGGATTCAGAAGAGCTGGTAGGATTGAATGCTTACTCTTCCTTTTCCTGCAACAACAACAGTTTTTGCCATCTGTACGTGAGTTGCTTTCACTTCATACATTCAGTATTGTCATTAAATGCGGTACCAGAAAGACAAGTGAAATGTTAGCTTTTACAAATGAGCATTTTCCCAATCACTGTGCTATGAAACAGTTACTTACATCAACTGGAAAAAAAGAACAGCAAAAATGTAAGTTCAGAATTTCAGGTGAACTTAAAATCAAAAGAGCAGATAAGCTAAATACAGATAATACAACTATACTACAAATGCATCATCAGGTTCTGTTGAACCAATATTTCAGTGGGACAAAAGGCACACAACACTGTGCTATATAGCCCCGGAAGCAACCTAAATCTGTTTCAGACTCAGTTTACATTCCTGATGACCCTCATGAGAGTTTGCCTGAGCAATTAGTGCAGGACCTCATTGAGTGGGCAACTGCCTTGGAGGCCCTGCAACAGTGCAAGCCTGTTAGCCCACCTTGAAAATCTGCTGTCATTTGAAACAGCTGAGTGGAGAAGCCAACAGATGATAGCAGCACAGAAATGGGATTGCACTGTGAATGGGACCACTGAGCTTTGACTTGCATTTGTGGTGTGACAGAACTGGCTTGGAGTGAGTCATTACCCTAAGTCTTAAGGCCTTGAAATAACCGTGCAAAATCATTGGGTAGTTAGTAAAACTGCTGGCAGAAATAATGCTGTCAAAACCTTTGAACACATTCATCTGTTTTTCTCACTAGTCTTCCTGTTTTGAAAAGGTTTAAGACAAACAAAGGATAATATTCTTTTGTTTACTGAGCGATCCTATGTATTGAAGCTGCAACTCAATTATCTGTGAAGCTTTTCAAAAATCTTCTGCGCTACAGCAAAATTCAGAGTGGATTAGCTTCCAGCTGAGAAAATAATAGGTGGAAGTTTTGTTCTTATACATATGGGAGAACAAATACATGGTTATTTCTACATAAAATTGTAAGCAATTTCTTTTCTCTGTCTAAATAATTGCTGATAACTTGATGTAGGGGAAGGAGCTAATGATTTTGCAGCTCAGCCCTGTATGCCTAATCTTTCGGCCTTGTTCATTTATCTAGCCTTATTAATTCAACCCTGAACATCTTCTGTTTGCTGAGAACATAGGCCAGAAGAAAAGAGAAGTAACTACAGTGAGCACTTGCATTTGAAATGCCATTTCTAGGTTCCTGCAATATTTGCAGCACCATAACATTTGAAAGAAAAGCAAAGGCTTGGAGATAAATTGCATGGTCAGTTTCAGTCTTTTTAAATTATGCAGATCAAAACCCTATGTGTAGCCACTGTGGATTACATTGGAAAGTGGCAAAACTTGCTATTACCTTCCCAAGAAGTTTAATGTCTGTAACAGTTTCACAGGTTTGTGACTCAGGCTAATTGTGCTTAAAATGACATTTACACACCTAGTCTTTCTGCTGCTTTAGCCCAGCAGCCCTCTTGAACAGAGGTCTTCTAGGAACTTCATGGTAGCCTTAAGGGTATGCATCATGACAGGTTTGGAGCACCAAAGAAGTTTTCCCTCCATAAAGGTCCTACAGGACAAATTACCCATTGCTAACAGTTGGAGTTTGGAGAAGATCAGAACTCAGGCAGGGACCTAGCAGGTCCAACAGCTTACAGATGGGCAAGGGGATGAGCAGGACCCTGCACTAAGCTTTGTTCCTTGAGGAAAAAGAAGTCTCAGAAGCATGTTTTTGTTGGTACACTTGATGGATATATGATGGATTTGTGATGTGGAAAGCTGTCAAGTAAGGCAACAATATTTCCTTTTTTTTTTAAGTTGTTTTTGACAATCCTTGTAGTATGTTAATACACTTTAAGTATCCTTACTTCTTGTGATGACTGGGCTTTACTACTGTTCTAATTCATATCTGTATTGCTTACCAGCAAGTAAATTCTCACTACTGTGGCCAGAGAAGGCCATTTTAAGTGATATTCTGGTTTATAATATGGTCAAACTGATGGCTGAATTCTAGTTGTAGAGCTCTTGTTGATGAAGGTGATGCATAGAAAAACAGAACTTATTTGTAGCTGAGTTGTTTGAGCACAAGGTACGTGTAGCTTACTTGATCAGTCAACTGAGAAATATGAATGTAGCTGAAAAAGATTAAATGACCATACCCTGCTTTTTTCTCTCACAGTTGTACATTTTAAGCTGTTTTCCCAGGCTCTTATGCTTCCACCTGAAAGACTAGTAGTGCAGGAGGTAGCTATGTGGAGAAATACATCTGAAAGGTAGTCCTGGAATAACCCCATCTGCTAATTTGTAGGGATTCTTTCAGTAGGTGCAGAGAGCTCTCCTGCTGCAAAGGAGAGAAGAAGATATAATTGTCCATTCTATTTTTTTCTTCTAACTTTGAGAAACATTGTGGGAAAATAATGCACCTGTGCAAGAGACGGGAGGAAAAAAGAAGAGAGTGAAACAATCCATATATTTAGAATCTGAGATGAGGAAATGAATTATGTTACCCAACACCCTGGTTGATACTAACACAGTGGTAGCTGATTAGAAGAGGAAACATTTATGTTAATGATCTTATTTTGTAATTCAATTTTCTTTCAACTTCTACCATCTGTTTTAAAATACATGTTTCTGTTACGACCCTAATAAGTACATGTGGTTTAATGCTGCATGCTACTCGCCAGCAGCTCTCACTGATTCAAATGCAAATTGCATTTTGTCTGAACCTAGTCCACTAGATCTGCTCCCTGTTTGAATTACAGTTTCTGAGAAATGCTGGAGAGGGAAATGTTTATGGAAAGATATGCTCACATGTTTCTTCTGTTTTATTTGGAAATGATCCGCCAAAATGTAGCTGAACTTTGTAATGCTTGGAATTGTGTTTTGGCCCAAAGGGATCCATTTGTAGCAGACAAATTTCTGGCTTCCTTCATGAGCTGTTGGATGGCAGTTTTCAAATTTAAAGGTGGCACTGTTAGGGTATTTCCTTCAGTTATCAGTGAAGTTTTTCTGGCTTTAATGAAATACAAGTCTTCCAAAATGAGAAGTTAATTTGTCAGTGGAGTGTGAAGTATCTTCCCAAGCAAGGAAGAAAGTCAGCAGTTTTGAACAATTTAATGAAGCTCTTATCAAAGAGGTGATGGTGAATTCTTTGCGTTCAAGATTTGCATCAAGTTGTTAATATCTAAAACCACCAAAGGCCATGGTACAAAACTTATCTGACAGTGGAAGTTTTCAGCAACATCATACCCTTTCCATTAAACCTGAGTGTTTAACATTGCATGTAAGACTTTTCTGCTTCTCAGTAAAAGAGCTTGTGTAAATGTGTGCATGTGTAAAGCATTTATTTATGTGACTGTTCAAAATGATGGCATGGAATAGGCAGAGAAAAGGAGCAAATGTGGGGTCCTCAGCTCAGCAATAAAACAGACTTTTATTTTGTAGCCATGTGGATCACCACTGCTGTCCTCCTAGAGCCAACAAAAAGCAAAAAACGCAGTCAAATGTTGAATTTGGCTGGGGATTAGTATGACTCACATCTGCTAAAATTGGTTAAGCTTAATTTGTAACTCGTTGCTCAGTAAAAACAAAGAAAATCCTAAGAGACCAATCAGACACCAGGGATGGTGTTGCTTTTGTTTTCTCTAAGAAAATTTGAAAGTTATTACCCCTTACTGGTATTTCTGATAATGTCACAAGATGAAGCACAGATGAACAAGTTGCAATATTTTGTCTCTGTCCCTGGCCCCTTGCCTTGACCTCACTATGGCTGAGAAACGTGGAGAATGTACAAGCCATAAATAGAAACTAGTGCTACAGGTTAGACACCTGGTAGAATTTTTTTTTTGTTTTATAACAAATGCTGGCCAGTATAAAATTAGTAGGTTATGTTAATCTTGCCATTCGAGCTTTGTCTTAGTGCCAGAGATATTATAATCATCATTAATTTAACTGAATTTAACAAACTTTAACAAATACATGTTTTTAATATTAATGTTAATTGTTTACATGTGCAACCTTTCTTTGAAGATGGCTGTTGAGATGATTTTTTTTTCATCTGAAATGACAACTGCACTAGCCAGGAGACTTAAAGCACTTTTCGCACTACCAAAAAAATAGACACATCTTCCCCAAATGGGGATTCTTTTTCTAAAAAGAGTGATGCTTGACTCAGTTTTAACTTATTTGATTTCATAGATGGACATTAATACTAAATAGATTAAGAATCCCTCTGGATTTGCATTTTTATATGTTTTTAGTACCAAAAAAATTCATCATGGCTGAGTTCATTTTTAGTGTAGTAATAAAAATTAATCAGAAATTACTGTCCTTCACTCTGAATGTTATAAATCATATACAAATTCTACGTGTTAAAAAAGAGTTATTTGCAAAGAGGATTAGACAAGATCTTTTAATCCTCATTCCATTTCATCTGTTTTATTAATAAACTATAAATACGCACTCTAATTATGTCACGCTTGCCATGGGCCTGATCCTGAGAGATGCTGAGTATCTGGGCCCACACAGACAGCCATCAAGATCCTGCTCTACTGCCATCCCTGCTTTCTCAGCAGACTGCTTTAACCAGAGCTGTTTTGTCCTCTCTTGTTCTAGCACTTGTTATGTGTGATCTGCTTATTCCAAGTAGGCTATCAACATATTGCAATTCTTAGATGTCCATGCTTGACAGTATGGTGTAGCTGCAGTAAGTTTCATGATTCTTAGATATCCATACTTGACAATGATAGTGCAGCTGTAGCAGGTTTCACAAGGCATCAGGCCTGCAGAGGGATGCCTGTACTTAAAATTTCTGCATTGTGTATTCCACTGGGTCTTACATGTTTGCAAGTAATAGTGTGACTTGGGAGGCACTATGTTATACAAAGTAAGGCAAAAAAATTGCAGGTGTTTATGTCTTGCTGTGGTTTATGCCAGTGGTCACAGGGGAGGAGAAAGAATGCTCACAAGTACAAGAGAATAATGCGATTTTAACACCAGTATTGAGTGAGACGTGCAATGTGGCTAGAGCTGAAAGTCATCCATTTGAGGTGTCATCACCCCCACCATTTGACACTATGCAATGCTGCTGAAATTGATAAGAGTTCTGCTTTTGCATTTGACATGGTCATGATTACTGCTAATAATGTTGCTGTGAGGTGAGAGACATTAGAAATGGATGCAGGTGAGGAAATAGAGGAAAGGGACAATATACTGGCAGAACCTAGCATAAATAGGATGCTGATAGTGTAAAATTGCTACTGCTGCCTCTCCTATACATTGATGCAGTTAATAGGAGTACAGAAACAAGCTGAACAGCATATTTCAGGTAATTCCATCAGAGCAGTTTTCCTTTTACTGCTTTTTTAAAATCCTACAATGCAGCACTACACCAATAAATGAGATTAATAGCAGGTCTCCTGGAAAAAAGTTGCCTCAGCAATTATTTAGGACAGCTCGACAGTTTTCCTGGTGCCCACCAAGAACAGGCTTTGAGCCAGGTTTGACTTCTTTGGTAACAGCACTATACTTCAGACCCTGGGAGTTTATGACTGTACAAAGATGGGTCACATCCAATCACAGAGTGGGATAGTTTGAGGAAATCATAGAGAAAGAGAATGGCTGGAAGCTGTTTGCACAGAATAAAAATTCACTTGATGTACTGTTATCCCCAGTCTGCTCTTGAGCTGTCACCAACTAAGTGGGAGGCATTGCTTGAGATGAGATGGACAGTGTTGCTTGAGAAATTTTAGTGGTGACTGACTGCATTTTCTTGGGAACAAACTGGAGGTAGTCATAGGCTTGGTAAGTCTGAAGAAGTGCCCTTGCTGATCGAGGCAACTTGAGCAAGGTAGGACAGGGATCTTCTCTGTGTATATGTGCCAGCTTCCACATCTGAGAGAAGCTCTGCTCAGACAAGTCAAATAGTGATGATCTTGGGAATGTGTGAGGAAAACTAAATAAATGAAAAGTACCTAGCAAGCAAGTCCTATGTTCATCAAACCATGCTAATTTAAACTTCTTTTCTTTTTTAACTGAAATAAAACACTGAAACTCACAGTAAATCTCAAAAGCATGCACTTAATGCAATGTTACCAAACTCTCAACACAGACCTGTCAAATAGTACTGAAATAATATACGTGTCATAAACTATAAAAAATAAAACTAATATATTTTTGTAAAAAATTTATAATTTGTCTTCTGATATTTCAGATGCCAGAGTTCCTCTGAGCCATAGTTATAAGTTTTTCTTTGTAACAAACTAGTGTCAGTAGGAAAATATGACTTAATTGGTTAGACTTACTTTTTCTTCTTCCTCTCCAGCAAACAGAGCTTAAAGCAAACCCCATAATAAAGAAAAATCAACAAATTGGTGAAAGCTGGTGGTGTTGGGGTCTGAATCAGTGGTGAATGCATTAGAAAATACAAAGATTAGTTCGTTCTTTTAGTAAAGTAAGGAGAGGGGCAAGATTACTGCCTGTGAACTTCACTGAGTAAACAGCTATGTAACTCAGAGAGTGGTGTCAGGGAAAACACAGCAGTAAAATTTGTCATGAATAAACAAACCTTAGTGGCAAAATATCAGGAAGTCCTAACTCAGAATAGCAAAGCTCTGGAACAAAGCCCTGCCATAGTAATGGGAGCAATGCTGATTGTCTTCTTAGGAGGGAGGTGACTTGGTTCACGGAGGGAATGGAGTTGTATGCTCTGCTTCCTCCATGAACATCTTAAGACTATTCCTGGTCTTCTAAAACAGAGAAATTTATATTGTGGCAGCTTCCCAGTGGTGCTTCTTTGAAAAGAGCAAAGCATTTCTAAATCAAGTCTGAAATGTTTTAACTGTCTCATTTTAATTCCACAGTAAGAGAGTGTGAAATTTTCTTTGAGACCAATAATGATCTATCCAGTAATTGACTATGTATCAAATAAAAGACCTAGCATTGTATTGAGTCTTTTGTCAGTGTCTCCCAGATCATGCCGAGATGCTAGCCAGACATGATTTGAAGAGGTGTAAAAAGGAACAAAGAAAAGTAATTTGAGCTTGTTTCATTCTAGCTTGTGGCTTTGTTGTTGTTCTGTGTCTAAAACATTAAATGCTTCACAGTCCTCGGGTTTTTTTTTTTTTCTTTTCTTGTCACCTCAAACAAATTTTCTTTGAAATAACTTGTAAGGGAATAAACCGGTTTTGAACTATGCTTTCTGAGTAAAGACTTGTACAATGGTTTCCTACAAATTATAGTGTAGTTAAATGTAATTAATATTTTGATGTAACTCAAAAGTGACCTTTCCCAGTCTCCAACAGCAAACTTGCTCTGACAAATGTACTGCTCTGAAAAGTTGTAAAGTCAGGTCCAGGTTGTGACAAAAGCTGATGTGTGTACTGGGCATATTAAAATGAAAAATACAAGCCGATTTCTCCCCCACCCACAGTTCTCTCTGAACTATCACAAATTATTACCAAAAATGGTGCAGGTCTTCAGACTTTCAGTGTTGAGGTGCATTGCTTGCTGACATGTCAGCCTCACTGCAAGGACACCCTTGCACTTTTCTGCATTGTGTCTTTTGCTGGAAGCTGGTTTCTTCCATAGATGCTAACACTACCACTTTACCCTTGTGCACCCCCTGAGAATTTAGAGAGGAATGCAATTCATAACATTTTGTATACATTAGGCAGAGCACACAGATATGATTTTACATGCTGTCTTGATTTTAAAGATTGTAAGGCTCACTTTAATTTAAACCAGATTAAGGTTAAAGCAGACAGAAATATTCAATGTGTGGATTCAAACAGAGATTATGGAGTATTTTGAAGACAGGACAGAAAGGAAAGGAAACTGCATGCCATCAAGAAATTACTCAACTGAATCTTTAAAGGATTCTCTTCCCACATCTAAGTGAGAAGCAGAGCTATCTGACACAGACAGAAGGGTTTTCCAGTATGCTGAATGTCCTCTGTCCTCAGGCAGCAACCATGGGAGGGACTCACATATGGGAATGAGGGGAGGCCTAATAGTTTCCCATCCTTTTGGTTCATGTCTCCATGGAAGAAAGGGGTGCAAGCACATCCTTCATACACAGGCTTTCCTGCTTTCATAAATATTAAATTTCCTGAGTTAATTACCTTCTGGAAATGCAGGTGACATTGGGCATTTCCAACAATTACCATCTACTATATGGGCAACTAGCAGATTTTGGTTTGCTTACCCCATGTTCTTTCTAGTTTCATGGCCTCATTCAAGTTAGAGGTCTTCTGAGAGACCTCAGGAGGTCTCTGTTTCAGCCCTTGCTCTAGTGAGACCAGTGTCTAAGCCAGATCAGGAACTAGAGATTTTGTCCAGGGGAGTTCTGAGCATCTGCAAGGACAAAGATTTTACATCCTTTCCAGGCATTCTTTTGCAATACTTAACCATCTTCAGGATGTGGGCAAAAATTAATTGGGATTTCCTTTTCTCCTACCTATGCCCATTGCATCTATATTATCACAATGTGCTTCCAAGAAGGATCTGACTGTCTTCTGTACATCTCTTCCCACCCTCTTGGTAGCAGCAGCCAGCCTGCACATTTGCAGGCTGAGAATGCCCAGGTCCCTCTCTGGCTCCTCATGCATCATGTTCTCCGTTTCTCAGCCATCACACAAGTTCTCCACTGAGCTCTCTCTCCTGTGCTGTGGGGAACACAGATGGACCCTGGTTCATGTGTGGCTTTGAGTGACGGGTAGCAGGAGAAAAATACTTTCATTGATCTGTTGGCTAATTTTTACATGTAGCTACCCCTCACTGACCCAAGAATGTACTTGCTAACCTACTTGCCTTCCTGCACTCTTCTGCATAACTGACTGCCAGCAAATCCTGCGCTGCATGTACAGCAAGCATGCTGCAGCTACCCAGCAGGACAGAGTTTATCTTCCAGTGTAGTATGTAATCCTTTTACTGAACCACATTTTCATCCATCACATACACATCACTGTGTAGATAAGATTAACATCTTAGGATGATACTTGATTGTAAAGAGGTACTCTGGAGTGACACTGTGTGATATGGGATGACTGAGCTCCTCCATCGTCCTGCTGGCATGCTATTGTAAATAATATGCATTTGACATACTATTCTTGTATACAGTGATTTGTAAAGGTTCCCTCAGTAGATCAAAAAGTGGTGACTTAATCCTTTTCCTATTGTAGCAATCATTTGACAAGTTATTGCTGAAGCTGAGTTCTATTAACAGGTTTTCTACGATTTAAGTCTGAATTCATGGTGAGCAATGATACAAATGATACCTGTACAACCATGAATTATTTTTAAATACTCTCCAGTAAGTCTCTCTTGATATTTTGCTTTGGTTATTTTTTTTTCCATTGAGTAAGGAGGGGGGAAAGTTTAAAACAGTTTCCCTTCCCATTTTGGAGGCGGGGGGGAAGCCCCCGACCAATAAAAAGCGTATTGCTAGTCCAGCGCCTCTTCAAAAAAATATTGTGTGATAAAATTTCAGCATAGAAATATCAGCTCACTGATGTCAGCAGGGTTTTTGCCAGGATTTTTGTTGCTGAGCTTCCTTCACACCCTTTCTCTGCTGGGGAGATGACTGAATCAGTCAGAAATGAAAGAGCATTGCCTGTGGGAAATTCAGTTTGTTTTAATTTGGTGAAATTCTTCCCTGAGCTGGGCAAGGGAAAAGGGAAAGGGGGAGGGAAGGCAGAACAAACAAGGCCAATTCAAGCCATGCCAGGTCAAGCAAAGCCACACCAGGCAGGGCTAAAACAAGCCAGACCAGGCCAACCAGAGCCAAGCCAAGTCAAAACAGGTCAAGCAAAGCCAAGCTAGGCCAGGTCAAAAAAGGCCAAGCCAGGACAAGCCAAGTTAAGGCAAACAAGAACAGGCCAAGCCAGGCCAACCTAAGCCAAGCCAGGGCAAGCCCCATGTTCCCATCCCTCCTCCCTTGGGAGCTGCTTCCTTCTCCCTGCCCAGCACAAGCTGGCACTCTGAGCTCACTGTTCTCATATGTGCCTTGGTTTTACCATCACAATTTACTGCTGTATTATAGCTCCTCTTTCCAGACCAATTAAGCCAGATAATTAAAATGACCTATTTCTCAGATTAATCTCTTGGCCTTAGTAGTGGAATTATGACTTCTTTTATTCACCTTTTAAAAACTCATTTTCTGCACTCACTGTTTGAAACTCCAGTTCCAAATAACAGCAGTGTAACAAAGAAAGCCAAGCTGCTCCTCCCAGAGTGAAGCCAGGGGAGTTACTCAAAACATAGTGAGAAGTGGTAGGATCTGGCCACCTTAGTGCCTTGAAAGTCATTCTTAATTTCTTTCAGAACTGGAAGTAAGCCAAATAATTGCATTTATAATAGGTTTTGATAGTGCTGGCACTGTCCCGTCCCTCGTCTTTCTCCTTTAAACTTGTCTTCAACAGCAGCAAAAAAAAAAAAATTCTTCAAGATGAACTTTGCTTCTTTCCACTTTGCCTCTTCTCTGCCCTGCCTGGATATTTCAAGATAAGAAAATATAGGCATGTCTGAGCTTTCAAAACTAGCTGTTATTTTAAATGCTTGATACTGAGTTTAGTCTGTGGAGGTGTTATATTGATAGCAGGCTCTGGTCTACCACAGATAAAAAAGCCAAGGCAGACTCGGGACTGATCTTGTTGCCTGTCTGTGATTTGCATTCACTTGTGAAAACTAGTGAAGAAGTTACAGTACAGAGGCTTTGTTCAGTGAAAATCTATTCTGAAATGTTATTGCAGTGACTGTCTTTGATTACAATAGTGTGAATAAATGCTTGAGGGGGGGAAGGAATATTAAATGAGAAGCTCATATTCACAGCAGAATCTGGTTCTTGAAAGCCTCATTGTCAGGTATTGTAAAGCTGGAGATAGAAGTAACCATCGCTATAAAAATTAGAATATCTTCTATTTCATAAAGCCGCAAGTTAATAATCAGAGCCTTCATTGTCTTAGTAATTTAAGCTAACATTAGTTGTCTTCTCATCATAGGTTGATATTAATAGTTACTGTAACATATTGCTCTCAGTCTGGTGTGGTACCTTGCGTTAACAAGGACTCATTGTGATACTACATGTGATTGCTGCTAATAGGGCTATTACTGCGCTTACCTGCCTTCAAAGCCTAACTTGAACTACTGACTTTATTCTTCTGATTTCCATCATGATTTAGTCTGATAGGGATAGTAGAGTCATATCAGAAATTCAGTTTAATGATAACAATGATTTAAAAGCAGTGTTAGTTGAAAAGTAGAAGATGGGGTTTTCCCTTCCTTACACTCACGTTCTTCCCAGACAAGGTGTAACTCGTCTTTCCAACACAAGTTAGCATGTGATATGAAGCTTCTAGTGCCAGAAGAAAACAAAACCAGGACTAGAAATTTCTAGAAGAACCACATGCAGAAATCACAAGCAGGCTTCCTCTTTCCCCTTCCCCTTGTTGTAATTAAGTACAACACAGCAGAAAGAAAGCAGTCTAGGAGGTTCCTGGAGTGCGTGGAAGATAACTTCCTTGCACAGCTGGTCAACGAACCTACGAGGGAAGGTGCCCTCCTGGACTTGCTGTTTGTCAACAGAGAGGGGCTTGTGGGGGATGTGATAGTAGGGGGTCGCCTAGGTCTTAGTGATCATGAGATGATAGGGTTTTCTGTCCTAGGTGAAGCGAAGAGGGTGCTAAGCAGGACGGTTGCACTAAATTTTCAGAGGGCAGACTTTGAACTGTTCAGAAGGCTGGTTGGCAAAGTCTCCTGGGAGACAGCACTTGAGGGCAAGGGAGCCCACGAGGGCTGGGAGTTCCTCAAAAAGGAGATCCTGGCAGCTCAGGAGAAAGCCATCCCTGTGTTCTGGAAAAAGGGCCGGCAGGGGCAAAAAACAGCTTGGTTAAGTAGGGAAATCTTGAGTCAAATTAGAAAAAAAAGGAAGATTTATAGGCTCTGGAAGGGGGGACAGGCCTCTTGGGGGGACTTCAGGAAGGAAGCGAGGCTATGTAGGGAAAAAATCAGAGGGGCTAAGGCCGAGCTAGAGGTCAGATTAGCTAAGTCAGCAAAAGACAATAAAAAAATCTTTTCATAAGTATATTAACAGTAAAAGGAGGACTAGGGAGACCATACAGTCCCTTTTGGACTCAGAGGGAACAGCAGTGACAGGGGACGAGGAGAAGGCTGAGGTACTTAATGCCTTCTTTGCCTCAGTCTTTAATTGTAAAGAAAGCTGTTCCCTCTGTGTAGATACCCGGGAAACAGAGGAGCAATATGAGGCTCCCATAGTCCAAGAGGAGGTGGTCAGAGCCCTGCTTGGCCAGTTGGACACCCACAAGTCCATGGGGCCAGATGGGATACATCCTAGGGTTTTGAGGGAGCTGGCGGATGTATTGGCCAAACCCCTTTCCATCATCTTCCAGCAGTCCTGGAAGACTGGGGAGGTACCTCTGGACTGGAGATTGGCTGATGTGTAGTTCCCATTTACAAGAAGGGTAGCAGGGAGGATCCCGGGAACTACAGGCCAGTCAGTCTGACCTCAGTGCCAGGGAAAGTCATGGAACAGGTGATCTTGAGTGCTATCATGAAGCACTTACAAGAGAACCGGGTGATCAGGCCCAGTCAACATGGGTTTACCAGAGGCAGGTCCTGCCAAACCAACCTGATCGCCTTCTATGACAAAGTCACTCGGTTGCTGGATGAAGGAAAGGCTGTGGATGTGGTCTTTCTGGACTTCAGTAAAGCCTTTGACACGGTTTCTCACAGCATTCTGCTGCGGAAACTGTCAGCCTCTGGCCTGGACAGACACACACTCTCCTGGGTAGGAAACTGGCTGGATGGCCGGGCCCAGAGAGTGGTGGTAAATGGTGTTAAGTCCAGCTGGAGGCCAGTGACAAGTGGTGTCCCCCAGGGCTCAGTGCTAGGTCCAGTCCTGTTCAATGTCTTCATCAATGACCTGGATGAGGGCATTGAGGGTACCCTTAGCAAGTTTGCAGATGACACAAAGCAGTGTGCAAGTGTCGATCTGCTGGAGGGTAGGGAGGCTTTGCAAAGGGACCTGGACAGGCTGGACCACTGGCCAGTGTCCAATGGCATGAGGTTTAACACGGCCAAATGCCGGGTCCTGCACTTGGGGCACAACAACCCTAAGCAAAGCTACAGACTAGGAGAAGCCTGGCTGGAAAACTGCCAGGAGGAGAGGGACCTGGGGGTGTTGGTCGACAGCCGACTGAACATGAGCCAGCAGTGTGCCCAGGTGGCCAAGGAGGCCAATGGTATCCTGGCTTGTATCAGAAACGGTGTGACCAGCAGGTCCAGGGAGGTGATTCTCCCTCTGTACTCAGCACTGGTAAGACCGCTCCTTGAATCTTGTGTCCAGTTCTGGGCCCCTCACCACAAGAAGGATGTTGAGGCTCTGGAGCAAGTCCAGAGAAGAGCGACGAGGCTGGTGAAGGGGCTGGAAAACAGACCCTATGAGGAGCAGCTGAGAGAGCTGGGGTTGTTCAGCCTGGAGAAGAGGAGGCTGAGAGGAGACCTCATTACTCTCTACAAGTACCTGAAAGGTGGTTGTGGAGAGGAGGGAGCTGGCCTCTTCTCCCAAGTGACAGGGGACAGGACGAGAGGGAATGGCCTCAAGCTCCACCAGGGTATGTTTAGGCTGGAGATTAGGAGGAGGTTTTTCACGCAGAGGGTCATTGGGCATTGGAACAGGCTGCCCAGGGAGGTGGTTGATTCCCCTTCCCTGGAGGTGTTTAAGACACGGGTGGATGAGGTATTGAGGGACTTGGTTTAGTGTTAGATAGGAATGGTTGGACTAGAAGATCCGATGGGTCCCTTCCAACCTGGTTGTTCTGTGATTCTGTGATTCTGTAATTAAGTTGCTTAAGAGGTTAAGATTTTGTTCAGGTAGGATTTAATTAAGAAATGGCTTTAACATTTAAATGGAATGTTTAGGAAATCAGTGTGTTCATTTTGCCTTTCAAAATCTTTATATGTATCTACTGCAAAATAAACTTCTCAGTGCTTTTAAAAAAAAGTCTGCTTCACCAATAACACTAACATTCTGTGAATTAAATAGTTGTTGATTTATCTCTTGATCCCTTATTAAAGGAGTGCTTAGCCAAATATTCATATTTAGCTTTCATAATCTTTCTTCAAATATTTGTCCCTTAAGAACCACAGTCCCTTTGATGCTCTTCTCAGAGCTCCATATGAATGTCTGTTTTGTATTATTTTTCCCCAGAAGTAACAGTTTTCATATTTACAAGCCAAAAAAAAGTCATGTTAGTGTCTGTTCTGGAACTGTGCATTATTTTTTGTTGTTGTTGTTGTTGTTGTTAATGACTGGAATTTTTCCAGGCTGAGGGTGCTTTGTAACTCTAATAATGCATTTATTTGGCTATGCAGGTCAGGATTTAAGACACATACATTGGCAAACACATGTACGAAATATTTATTTCTGCTTTGGGCTGGTGTTTGCTTACTTGTTTACAGCCCTTTTGGTTCTCCACCCCTAACCACCTCAGCAGAACAATTACAGAGGCTGCTTTACCTGAGGGCTGCTAAGGGCTTTGTAGTCTCTCTATTATCTCCTTCAGCAGAGGATATGGGACTATCGCAGCTCCTCGGCACCCTACCTTTCCTGCAGTCAGACATTTGAAACCTCTCTCTTCCCTTGGTTGAACTCAGTGCATCAAGGACTGTTTCTAACCAGGCAGCCTAACCTAATGCCTTTGAGTGTTAGGGAACACCAGATAAGTTCAAAAAGATTGAAAACTATAGGAACAAAATTTACAATACAAAAACTAAGTTTTCATTTCTTTCTTTTACAGATTCTGTTAAGATGGATGGTCCTTTATGAAAATGGTTCTCTGGAGAAGGGATTCCCAAGGTGCTGCAAGAGATTTTTGATGAGAGCAGCTAACATGGTTATTGTGGAAATCAGTGTGCATCCTGGGTTAGAGAATGCAGCTTGGGAGCATTAGCAGTACAGCCTGCATCTTTCTGCATCCCTAGGCCAAAATCCATTCCAGAAAGCTGTTCTTCACTTTGAGGATTTGTATCTCGTATACCTCTGTCACCTGGAGATCAATTAAACTATGAACTTCGTATGCTTCCTCTGTGCTTTGCTTCCAACTTCCTCTTGCAATCCTCTTGTTAACATTCAGTAGAGATTTGGGCTCCCATCCCACTCTCTGTATCTCGCAGAACTGAGCAGATAATGAACACTGAAAGTTTGCCAGGTGCTTAGTGAATTGTGTTTGCATGCTTGAACTGGTTCTATAAAGACACTGTACTACCACAGTATTTGTTTATTATATTAACATAAAATATATGCAATAGGAACATTTCCCACTGAGTAGGTATCTTCTTGCTAAAGAACTGGAGATGCAGTGGATCATCGAACTCTCCCTTTCTAAAGGATCATCTGTAAAAGATTACTCATCTTGAAAAGAACAGAGATTATATCCAATACTTACAGTAAGTTTGTAATGCTTTCTAAAAGCCCTCTGTTGCAGGCTCTGTCAAGAATATGAGACAGTGACAACCACTGACAGACACAGGGGAGCTGCAAGTAATGCTGAATCCATACTCAAAGTGATATTATGGTACCTGACTTCAAAAGCATTCTTAAAGATTGACAGTCTGTTTAGAAACAGTCCAGAAACATTTCCAGGAGAGGTAATGCATCTGAGTGTTATCTAGACTGACTAAGATTGTTTGAGTAGGATATTCTTTCTTATAGCCAAACATTTGCTTATCCTAGCATTATGAATCCTAATAACCCAAAAAGGTTTTTTTAAAGTTTTGAAAGTTATCCATGTAATGCAATTAAAAATGCCTACCAGTACTTAGATCTTTATCCCTACTTTTCTCATTTCCTCTGCAGCTCTCTCCAATGCAACACCAATTAAATTGCCTTTTTTAAAAAATAAATGTTAAGCTTCCAAGTGCAGGAGTAAATTTCATTTAAAGCAGATTTTTTTTCCCAAAAATCCTTAATAAACTTTCAAACAGGACACCGATATGAGGGTTGAGGTATGCTGGTCCTCCTCTACAGGCTGGATCAATGGGTCACAGGCTGGACTGATGGGTCAATTAATAGACTATAGGCCAATCGTGTAAGATTCAACAAGGCGAAGTACCAGGTCCTGCACTTGAGTCACAACAACCTCATGTAACACTACAGACCAGGGGAACAGGTGGAAAGCTGCCCAGCAGAAAAGGACCTGGGGATGATGGTGGGTAGCCAGCTGAACATGAGCCAGCAGTATGTCCAGCTGATAAGAAGCCTAGGAATAGGGAAGTGATCATCCCCCTGTACTTGATGCTGGTACCTCGAATACTGTATTCACTTTTGGGCCCCTCACTACAAGAAGGACATTGAGTTGCTGGAGTGTGTCCAGAGGAGGAGAACAAAGCTGATGAAGGGTCTGGAGCACAAGACTTATGAGGGAACTGGGATTGTTTAGCCTGGAGATGGGGAGTCTTAGGGGAGACATATTTCTCTACATCTCCTTGAAAAGAGGTTATATCAAGATGTGTGCTGGTCTCTTCTCCCAAATAACAAGTGATAGAACAAGAGGAAAATGGCCTCAGGTTACACTGAGGAAATTTAAATTGGATATTACAAAAAATGTATTTACTGAAAGAGTGGTCAAGCAAGTTACTCAGAGAAGTGGAGTCTCCATCCCAAGATGTGTTCAGAAAGCATACAGACATGGCACTTTAGGACATGGTTTAGTAGGCACAGTGGTGTTGTGTTGATGGTTGGACTTAATGATCTTAGAAGCCTTTTCCAACCTCAATGGAACCTATGATCCTTTTCCAACCTCTATGATCCTACATTTTTTCCTTCATTAGGTGCTTCTCTTACCTCTGCTGGCTCCTGTTTGATAAAGAGTGCACTAGGATGTGAGCACATAAAATAGGCATCTCTCTTCTCTGGATGGGAAAAGAGAAAAAAAAAAGGCTTTTAAATTACTGCTAGCTAGTACCAAGGCTGTTAAAGCCCTGAGGGAGTGTCTGATCAAGTTGTCCACTGTACTGAAAGCTAACATTACCCAGAATTTTCTAACACCTTGGAATTCCAACATGTATTCACTTCTCCCTGAAGCAGAAAAGCTGCAAAACTAGTAGAGAGCAAAGAAGGGATGTGGAAGGCTTAGCATCAAGATAAGAGCCCTCAAAAATATGCAAAGTGATTTTTAGGGGTGTTTTTGTTATGTTATTTTTAGTTTTCTTCCCCTAATACATTATTCTCCCTACGCTACTAGGCTGCTGAAAATTTAAGGGATAGCTTAGAAAAAGTCAAGTTACACCTAAACATGAGAGCAGCCTCTTTCCATTATGAAATGCTGGTATATCATGTAATTAAAATGGATTTAACAAGTGCAAATCCAGTATGAAATGGAAAAAAAATGCTTTTCTGACAAATAATTCTAGAGTAGGAGAGCAAAAGTTCAGCAGACACACTTCTACAGCAGGATTCTGGCACTAGCCTTTCATCATCCCCTAAAGTAGCTACACCTGCTTGCTTTTACTGTGATTTGAAGTCTGCGGGAGGAAAACAGGAAGCTAAGCTTCTAAAAGACCATAGTTTTAATCCATTAGCTAGTTTCATACAGCAGAGTTTGAGAGTTCACTAAATTTCTGGCTTAACTAGTATAATATGCACTATACATCCCTCATCCCTTGCATTAGAAGACACTAAGTAAGCACTAGCAAAATCACTCATGAAAATTATTTTTCTATTTTAGGATCAAAATATTTCACATGGTGTTAGGTTTTTAAATACACATTTTTGTCCAAACAATCCCCAAAAGACTTTCTCTGACAGACATAATATCCTTTTGTGAATACTTCCATTTACATGTGCCCTGTTCTCCTTGTCCTGAACTCTCTAGTGAGTGCACCTAGCTCCATCTCATCTTAGAAACTCCAGACCTCCAAATTAAGCAGCAGTTCAGCTCTGGAGGACACAGAAATTGGAAGCCACCTTCCTCCTCCAAGTCAGATAAACCAAAATCAGGGGAGTGAGCTGTGCTTTAGCATTCCTCGCCAGTTCAACTCATGACTTCTGGTTCACCAGAGCTATATACATTTGGTCTCCATGTGCTCCATAGCTTACTGGATTCTTCCTGTTTTTTTAATCACAGCAGCATTAAGTAGTTACTGAAATTAGACAGATTTCAGATAAGGCTGTGAAAGAGAAGTGGGAAAATATAGCTGATACATGTTAATAGAGAGAAGCTATTACCAGTACGTAGAGCTGGTAGGTAGCTTTGAAAACTTCCTGAGCTCAAAGCAAGAGGACGTATCAAGTGCTTAGGAAAAACCCTTTCTATTTGGGAGAAATCAAGTATTTCTGAAAAAAAGTGTTGTGTCTGTTTAAAGTTAGGAAAGCTTGATCCAACTTCTGTTGCAAGAATTGGTACCTCGTACACTTTGATGCCTTCCTAGAAGATGTGCTTTCCTCAGCCGTACCCGGACTTGCTCCAGAGGCATGTAATGATGTGATGTCTTCAGACTGTTGGACAAACTGGGTGATATGGTTGTTTCCTCTGGTCTTAACCTGCCACTTTCCTAGCTTAAGTCCTTGCCTGGGATGAATGGATAAAATCAATATGATTGCATAGTAGCTGAAAATTCTATGTTTTTTTAAAGGAAAAACATATAGTGAAGGTTTCATCAAAATACATGCCTTGGTGTTAAAGATAGAATCATAGAATCATCAGGTTGGAAGAGACCCACCAGATCATCGAGTCCAACCATTCCTACCAAACATTAAACCATGCCCCTTAGCACCTCATCCACACATGCCCTAAACACACACCTCCAGAAAAGGTGAATCAACCACCTCCCTGGGCAGCCTGTTCCAATGCCCAATGACCCTTTCTGTGAAAAATCTCCTCCTGATGTCCAGCCTAAATCTCCCTTGGCAGAGCTTGAGGTCATTCCCTCTTGTCCCGTCCCCTGTCACTTGGGAGAAGAGGCCAGCACCCTCCTCTCTACAACCTCCTTACATAGTTGTAGAGAGCAATGAGGTCTCCTCTCAGCCTCCTCTTCTCTAGGATAAACTCCAGCTCTCTCAGCCATTCCTCGAAAGCCCTGTTCTCCAGCCCCTTCTGGACTTGCTCCAGAGCCTCAACATCCTTCTTGTGGTGAGGGGCCCAGAACTGAACACAGGATTTGAGGTGCGGTCTCATCAGTGCTGAGTACAGAGGGAGAATAACCTCCCTGGACCTGCTGGTCACACCGTTTCTGATACAAGCCAGGATGCCATTGGCCTTCTTGGCCACCTGGCCACACTGATGGTAGTTGACTGTCGACCGACACCTTCAGGTCCCTCTCCTCCTGGCAGCTTTCTAGACAGACTTCTCCTAGTCTGTAGCTCTGCACAGGGTTATTGTGCCCCAAGTGCAGGACCCGGCATTTGGCCATATTAAACCTCATACTATTGGACTCTGCCCAGCGGTCCAGCCTGTTCAGATCCCTTTGCAGAGCTTCCCTACTCTCCAGCAGATCAACACTTCCACCCAGTTTAGTGTCATCTGCAAACTTGCTAAGGGTGCACTCAATGCCTTCATCCAGGTCATTGATGAAGACATTGAACAGGGCTGGACCCAGCACAGAGCCCTGAGGAACCCAGTTGTAACTAGCCTCCAGATAGTCCAGGTATTTTTTTTTTTCATGAATGCTGCTGTAGAGTGGGGGGATTTGTTGGGGTTTGTTTGCCTTTTTTTTCTTTTCTCCCATCTTTTTCTACTTAAAAGAAGCAACAAACATTTAATCACTGTTTCTAAGATTGTAGTTTTCACCCCCCTTAGAAAGCTACTGCTACAAACGGGCTGACATGCATCTTCTCCATTTCCCTGTGTAAAATTAATGTTTTAAGAACAAAACATCTCTTTGGAATCTACAAAGAAATTGGGCTTTCACCTTAGTTGTCTAAAGTAAGAGAGAACTCAAATCGGACACTTAGAACTTGTTGTGTGGTCCTCAAAATCTGTAGTCCTGCAGGAACCTTGAGCTGATTTTTTTGCATGCACCCAGTCCTTCCTTTACAATTAAAGTTTGTAAGGAATCTGAACAACTCCTCCTCAGCCAGAACCCTTAATTCCTGAAAAATTGTGACAGCTTCCAGCTCTGTGCCTAATTAGGCCTTCCCAACAGATGTTATTCTACTTAACCTTCCTGAAACTGTTTACCCCACGCTGAAGATGCATACACTAAAGTATGTACCTACAAACTATATAGTGAACACTGCCACTCTTTTTGTAAAAGCTGGGGAAGGGTCCCAGGGCTCAAAGGCTTCTTCCTCATCAGTCTGAATCCAACCTACTACTCTGTCAAGAGTAGTAGAGTGTTTTGTCAAGTTTTACCTGTGAAAAGGTATTGGGAAGTCAGAAGAAAAATTCTTCATCTCCATTGCTGTTCAATCTGTAGAGCAAAGCAAGGGAGACATCAGGATTTGGGACAGAGGAGCCCTGCTGCTGCAAGTCATTTGGCAAAGGTAGGGAAGGTCCCACATGCCACTTCAGGAATGCATACACACCTAAGGACAGCCCAGGATCCAATTATGTCCTCTCCTTAAACACAAGAGGCAGAAATCAGTTTTGGCAGAAAGAAGTACAGAGGTGAGATGGAAGCACATAGACAGGGTTAAATAGGAACCTCCAGCCCAGAGGTGCGCTCCTAAATTATAAAGGGATAAGGTTTAAGATGGCTCTTTTATAAAAATCAAAGAGAAAAATAAGTTTCCTTTGCTCAGAGAGCTACTATATATCACAGAATCACAGAACAACCAGGTTGGAAGGGACCCATCGGATCTTCTAGTCCAACCATTCCTATCTAACACTAAACCAAGTCCCTCAATACCTCATCCACCCGTCCCTTAAACACCTCCAGTGGATGTTTAAACAAACACCTCCAGGGTGGATGTTTAAGTGAACCTCCAGTTCACTTTAAATGTTTTAACTTCTTAAAAACTAACTCAGTGAATGTCATTCTAGACCTTTGCTTTGCTTACATACAGAGACATTTCCAGCTTGAACAAAGACTTGACTCAATATTTGTTTTTCATACACTGGTGAATACTTCCCTCTGCAGGAAACTGTGAGTCAATAGCAGTCATAGCCCTCTGGCAACACAGACAAAATGCTCAAGGCTCAAAGTAGAGACTCATAAATTTACTGAAATGGTACCTGTGCCCTAGTGGAATGGTCATGTTTTACATTAAATTTTCCATTTTTTTATTTTCCATTTTCCATTTTTACATTAAATTTTCCATTTTTTTTCCAATGTTATACATTAAATTTTCCATCAAGGTATTTCCATTTACTTTTACAGACTCCCCTCCCTCCACCACTTATTTTGACAGTAAATAAACAATCTGCCACTTTCCATGCCTAATATTCTAACACTGGTTCTTACTAATACTACTCTCCTTGGATTGCCAAAGGAGCGAGTGTCATCTTCCATGTGAGTCATACCCTGCCATGGCTTTCTAAAAGAACTTGACTTCCTACCTAAACTGTACCAAACAGACCAGACTCTGTGAGAAACAGTCTGGCTTTGTAGATGCTTTTGGTTCCTGCACTGTTTAATTTCAATTTCCAATTGTGTCAATTATTTTGTGACAATTACAAACTCCTGCAGCTCAGTGCTTTCCGTTCCCCATCTAAAAATGGCAATATTATGCCTTCTTTCTGAAGTAGCATAAGTTTTAAAATGCAGAGTACAATCACTAGTTTTTGATCTACAAGCCAGAAATGTACTCAGTGGTTATCACCCTGGATTATTCACCTCTTTGAAGTTTAAAAGTTTATCTGGTAGCTTAGTTACATTTTGAGAATATAGTGATATTTTAAGTACCCGGTATCACTGGAAAAATCTTGCTTTTATGGTCTTCTTTTGCAGATAGTTTATTATCCTTAAGCTCCTTGAAATTTCACCTATTTTCAAGCAATATGGAAGACTATCTTTCAATTTCCATGAGCAGGTGTTTGCATTCTAGAGTCCTAAAAATTCCACATGGCTTGAAAATGGTTGCATTGTTTAATTGTTCAATGGTTATTTACACTTTTTCAGAAAGAAAATCTTTCCAAGAGAAGGACCAGCCTGACAAAAATTAAGCCCTTCTGCAGTAAGGCTAAACCTACTTGAGTTGGATGGAAGACCATTATAAGCAAAAATTAAGCAATTACTGAGGTGTACTTAGATAATTCTTTTCAATTAATGCTTCTCCACAGCAATTTTGCAGTGGCAGTACCTTTGGAAAAGGCCTGCCCTCATCCTGGTCCAAAATGCCTAGTGCCATTCCTGATACACAGTGCCATCTTGCTGGCTTCACCACTGTCTTCACAAGGCAACACAGGCTCTGCCTCTTGAGGAGGTTAAGGGTCTATTTTGTTAATGATGCAGACTCTTCAGCTGACTAGTTCAGCCAGAGAAAACTTTGAACAACAATTTCAAGTCATGGTGGCTCCTAACAGTCTTATTTTTTGGGAGCTGCTTTTACCTCAAGTGTGTGTTAACCTACTAATTCCCATTTGACTTTCACTTTAATACTGTTTTCTATTTAGAAGAATCATAGAATGGGTAAGAGTGGAAGGGACCTTAAAGATCATCTAGTTCCAACTACACTGTAGGAGAGATCAGGTCACTCAAAACCTCATCCAACCTGGCCTTAAATACCTCCAGGCATGGGGCATCCACTCATAATTTCTCAGGGCAACCTGTTCCAGGGTCTCACCATCCTCACATGAAAAAAAATTTACCTAATATCTAAATTTCCCCTCTCTTTCAGCTTAAAACCATTACTCTTCATCCTATCATTACACTCCCTGATAAAGAGCCTGTGCCCCTCTTTCCTGTAGGCCCCCTTTAAGTACTGGAAGGCTGCTATAAGGTCTCCCAGAGCCTTCTCTTCTCTTCTCTAGGCTAAACAAGCCCCATTTTCTCAGCCTGTCCTCATATGAGAATTGCTCCAGCACTTCCAGCACGAACATCTTTGTGGCCCTCCTCTGAACTTGCTCTATCAGCTCCATGTCCTTCCTGTGCTAAGAACTCCAGCACTGACACAGTATTCCAGGTGAGGTCTCTCGAGAGTAGAGATGAAGAATGCCCTCCCTCAACCTGCTGGTCACACTTCTTTTAATATATCCCAGGATACAGCCGGCTTTCTGGGCTGCAAGCACACATTGCTGGCTCATCCACTAGCACACCCATGTCCTTCTCTTCAGGGCTGCTCTCAAGCCATTCTTCACCCAGCCTGTGTTTGTGCTCAGGATTACACTGACCTAGGTGCAGGACCTTGCCCTTGGCCTTGTTGAATTTCATGAGCTTCACACAGGCTCAACTCTAAAGCCTGCCCAGGTCCCTATGGATGGCATTCCTTCCCTCCAGCATGCTGACCACACCACACAGCTTGGTGTCATTGCCAAACTTGCTGAGGGTGCTCTCAATTCCACTGTCCACGTCCTCAACAAAGATGTTAAACAACACTGGTCTCAACATCAACCCCTGCAGAACATCACTCATTACTAGTCTCCACCTGGACACTGAGCTGTTGACCACAACTCTCTGAGTGCAGCCATTCACAGCCAACTCCTTATCCACCAAGTGATCATAGAATCATAGAATAACCAGGTTGGAAGAGACCCATTGGATCATTGAGTCCAACCATTCCTAAACCAAGGAATCAACCAACACTAAACTGTCAATGAGTCCAACCAACACTAAACCAAGTCCCTCAGGACCTCATCCACCAGTGCCTCAACAAGGGAGAGTCACCTCCCTGGACCTGCTGGTCACACCATTTCTGATACAAGCCACGATGCCATTGGCCTTCTTGGCCACCTAGGCACACTGCTGGCTCATGTTCAGTCAGCTGTCGACCAACACCCCCAGGTCCCTCTCCTTCTGCCAGCTTTCTAGACAGACTTCTCCCAGTCTGTATCTCTGCATAGGGGTGTTGTGCCCCAAGTGCAGGACCCAGCATTTGGCTGTGTTAAATCTCATTCCATTTGACACTGCCCAGTGGTCCAGCCTGTTCAGATCCCTTTGCAGAGTCTCCCTACCCTCCAGCAGATCAACACTTCCACCCAGCTTTGTGTCATCTGCAAACTTGCTAAGGGTAACCTCAATGCCCTCATCCAGGTCATTGATAAAGACACTGAACAGGGCTGGACCCAGCACTGAGCCCTGGGGAACACCACTTGGAACTGGCCTCCAGCTGGATTTAATACCATTTACCACCACTCTCTGGGCCCGGCCATCCAGCCAGTTTCCTACCCAGGAGAGTGTGCGCCTGCCCAGGCCAGAGGCTGACAGTTTCCATAGCAGAATGCTGTGAAAAACTGTGTCAAAGGCTTTACTGAAGTCCAGAAAGATGACATCCACAGCCTTTCCCTCATCCAGCAGCCGAGTGACTTTGTCATAGAAGGCGATCAGGTTAGTTTGGCAAGACCTGCCTTTTGTGAACCTGGGTTGGCTGGGCCTGATCAGCAGGTTCTCTTGCAAGTGCTTCATGATCCATCCATCAAATCCATGTCTGTCCAATTTGGAGAGAAGAATGTCACATAGAACAGTATTGAATGCTTTGCACAAGCCCAGGTAGGTGATGTCAATTAGTTTTCCCTTATCTACCAGCACTGTAGTCCCATTGTAGAAGGCCACCAGATTCATCAGGTACAGTTTGCCCTTAGTGAAGCTAGTTATGCCATCACCAATCACCTCATTTTCTGTGTGCTTCAGCAGAGTCTCCAGGAGTGTCTGTTCCATGATCTTGCCAGGCATGGAGGTGAGACTGACCAGACTGCAGTTTCCAGGGTCTTCCTTGTTTCCATTTTTAAAAATGAGAATTATGTTTCCCCTTTTGCTGCCAGTGGGAACTCACTGGACTGGCACAAGTTCTCTTATATTACAAACAGTAGATAAGCAATTTCATCTCCCAGTTCCCTCCGGACCCACAAATGCATCTCATCAGGTCTCATGGACTTGTGCACCCTAAGGTTCCTTACACTGTCTCACATCTGATCCCCTCTGACAGTGGGCAGTTCTTTATTTTCCCAGTTCCTGCTTTTGCCTTCTAAGCCTTAGGAGGTATAGCCAGAGCACTTGCCAGTACAGACTGAAGCAAAAAAAGTCATTAAGTATCTCAGCCTTCTCCATATCTGGAGTAATCAGGTCTCCCATTTCCTTCTGGAGAGGGCCCACACTCTCCCTACTCTTCCTTTTATCACTCACATACATATATAAGCTTTTTTTAATTGTCCTTAACATTGTTGGCCAGCTTTAGCTTTCCTAACCTGATACCTTGCTGCTCAGACAGTTTCTCTGCATTCTTCCCAGGCTGCCTACCCTTGTTTCCGCCCTCTGTAGGCTTCCTTTTTGCATTTAAGTTTGTCCAGGAGTTCTTTATTCATCCATGCAGGCTTCCTGGTGGTTCAGCCTCACTTTGTTTTTGTTGGGATGCATCAATCCTTAGCCTGGAGGAGGTGATCCTTGAATATTAACCAGCTTTCTTGGGCCCCTCTTCTCTCCAGGGCTTTATGCCATGGTACCCTACAAAGCTGATCCCTGAAGAGGTCAAAGTCTACTCTCCTGAAATCTAGGGTAGTAAGATTGCTGCACCCCCTCCTTGCTGCCCTAAGGATCTTGAACTCCACCCTATCATGGTGACTGCAGCCAAGGCTTACCTTGAGCTTCATATTCCCCACGAGTCCTTCCTTGTTGGTGAGAACAAGGTCCAGCATAGCTCCTCAACTCATTCGCTCCTCTGTCACTTGGAAAAGGAAGTTATCATCAATGAATTTCAGGAACTTCCCAGACTGCTCATGCCCTGCTCTGTTGTCTCTCCAAGAGATACTGCATTAGTTGAAGTACCCCATGAGGACCAGGGCTTGCAAATGTGAGGCTATCTATAGAGTGCCTCATCCGCTCACTCCACCTGGTTGGGTGGCCTGTAGCAGACCCACAGTTTGATGTCACCTGTTCCTGCCTTCCCTTTAATCCTGACCCATAGGCTCTCAGTCAGCTCCTCGCCCATGCCCAGGTAGAGCCTCACACGCTCCAGCTGGTCACTGACACAGAGGGCAATACTCCCTTCTTTGTCTCCCATGCCTGTCCTTCCTCAGAAGCATCTATCACTCCATCACAACACTCCAGTCATAGGAACCCTTCCACCACATCTCGATGGAACAGCAAGAAAATAGCCCTGCAGGAGTCCACAAATCTCTTAACTCCCCATTATTTCACGATACATGCATTTGCATAGGCACTTAAATTGGACCCCCAATAAAGCTCTCTTAATGGCTGGAGATCCTTGGTGTTTCTCTGCAGTGCTCTCCTGTTGACCTGTGTTCCACTGCCATCTGGGCTAGCACTGCCATCAAACTGGCAGGAGTGGGAGGGATTGAGGTTCCCCTTCCCCAGCAACTTTAGTTTAATGCCCCCTTCACAAGCTTGGCAAGCCTATGACCAAGGATGTTCCTCCTTCTCCAACAGATGGACCCCATCAGCCCCCAACATCAGGTTTCTCAAATCAAGTCTCATGATCTAAGAAACCAAACACCTGGCTGCGGCATCAGTCCTGCAACCATTTGTTGATTTGCCAGACTCAACTTGACCCTTTCAAACTGCTTCCCTTTGACCAAAAGGAATGATGAAAAAAATCTACCTGAGCTCCAGCATCCCCTACCATCACCCACAGGGCTCTGTAATCCTTCACAATAGATCTCAGACTCGTCCTGGCTGTATCAGTGGAGCCCACACGAACAACAGCAGCAAATAGTAGTCAGGGGGTTGTACAAGGCTGGGTAGCCCCTTGGTGATACCCCTGATATGAGCCCCTGGACAGTGGGTCAAGTCAGCAAATAGATGCCTCTATACCTCTCAGAAGTGATTCAACCACTACGAAGAGTGGTTGGTTTAGGGCAAGTTTTTAATACAGTGAGCTTGGCCTAAAAGAACAAAACTTTGTTTCACTAAGTCAGTGACCTCTGCTTTCAGAGGGACTTGCAGTTTCTACACCAATTATAGAACAGGATGGTATACAGATTCACTTTTATCAGTTATGCAACAGTGCTGTGAAAAATAAGCAACCCTGTGTTCTTCCTTTGTCATAAAATTTTTAGTAAACTTGTTTTTTTTCAAAGGTTAATAATCTCCAGAGAGACTTTCATAAACATGAAAAATACGCTTGCAAGTTTGCACATTGATTAGGTGGTTTTGTGTTCTAAATAAACTTCAAAAACCCTGAATTACAGCTACTGCATGCTACTGCTGCTTCAGCTGCTTATTCATAGAATCACAGAATCATAAAACAACCAGGTTGGAAGAGACCCATCGGATCATCAAGTCCAACCACTCCCATCAAACACTAAACCATGTCCCACAGGACCTCATCTACCCGTGCCTTAAACACCTCCAGGGAAGGTGAATCAACCACCACCCTGGGCAGCCTATTCCAATGCCCAATGACCCTCTGTGTGAAAAACTTCCTCCTAATCTCTAGCCGAAATCTCCCCTGGCGGAGCTTGAGGCCATTCCCTCTTGTCCTGCTCCCTGACACATTTTGCCACACTAACCCCAAAAACCAGTAGTAACTAGGCTCGAAATGATTCTATGATTCTAATCACCAAGGGAAGAAAAAGAAGAATTCAGTTATTAGGCCAGGACCTGACAGTCATTTATATCCCAATGATGAAAAAAATATGCTAAGTGATGCATGGCAAATACTTTGAATTTACAGGTAGCTCTAACAGATTATTCAGGAAGTACTGATATCCACTTACCAAGTCACAAATTGTTTTCCTCTCTGCAAATGTTACAAATGGAACAGACGCCCTTATGTAGAAAGCGACCGGTTGACGGCCCTACAACATTTCCTGACAACTCAGGAAAACCAGGAAGAGCAGTACTAACATGGAAAGAAAATGGACAACGTGCAAATAAAGTGCAGTTTATATAGTAGAAGGATCAACACTAAGAGAGGAATTATATACAGTGCTAAAGCTTCTGAACTGCCTCATAGTCCCTTTAATTTAGGTACAGATTCACAAAATGTAGCCAGAGTAGAGCAGCATATAGAAAGAGGATGGTTAAAACAGATAAACAATGAGGGATTGCTTTTAAAGGTTTCGAGTCACAGCTAGAAGAGCAGAACTTTCCACGATGCACATTTGGAGTAACACATCACTTTCAGGATTTAGAGTTGAAGGGAACAGAAAAGCAGACAGACTGGCAGCAGGGCCAGTCCAAGGCCCACTACCAACATTATTCAATAAGTACTAATGTCACATACCCTTATCATCAGTCTGCCAAGGCACTACGTAGGCAACTTAGAATTTCATTAGATTTAGCCCAGAACATAATAACATATGCCCAGATTATCAACAAATAACACCATTACAGCCTAGAAGAGCCAACCCCGAGTCCTTGAGTAAAACTTGATTGTCATGAGTATTTGCGAATTTCACTGAGTATTTGGGCTTTTAGGATGATTGTGCTCAGTGCTAAATGTCCGGTGTTAAAATATTCCCCCTCCCCAAGTACCAACCCCTGAAATCTGCAAAATGAAGACTGAATTTTATCTGAGGGCTGCACGGCTTACATCCACCCAGTGCTCATTACACCCAAATGTTTGATCATGAGTTTGTACAGTCATGTTTGTTGGAAATAACTGCCAAGGTACTTGCTCATGTTAATAATGGTGGGAGCTGCTACTTTGTAGCAAAACTTTTTGCACAAGAGGGCTTCAAAGATGGAACACAGTTAGAAGTCTGAACAAGAGACATTACACACCTGAAAAATACAATCCTATGGCTTTCTACAGTACTAACCAGTGTCTCCTTTCACTGGGGAAGTCACCTCTTTTACACGTATTGATTTTAAAGCTACACAATCTTTGTGCAACTTGTCACACAGCTCCCAATTCTCCCCGGGTTTCATTTGCCCAGATTTCCGTTGGAAATACTACAGAACAGTGCTTTCTCAATGCACACAAAAGTCTACCATATTCTCAAGGAGTCGTTCAAGATGCCCATGTAAAAAAACTTGCAGTACAGAGATCGAGTCTTTATCAAGACACATGAAAAATAAAAATAAAGCTCATTTCAGTAGTCTGTAGACTAGACTTCTCCAGCTGCCAGGCCTAAATACTTATAAAACTGATCCCCTGTATCTTACCAGCATTAAATGATATTATTCCATTTCAAACACCATTTTTTTCTTGGCCTCATGTTTAAACATGAAGTTTCCTCTTTTTTCCTCCCAAAAGAGTTTCTTAAGAAATTGTAACCGTTTACTATCTTTCAAATGTGATAAACGCTACTAAGCAAATCACCTTTTTAAATTTTTTTTTTTTCAAGGTTACACTAAACCATTTAATTACCTTTCCTTTGGTTCAGCAAAGCAGTTGCACTGGAGCCTCTGGTCAAGGCTTGCTTGTAGAGAAAGCAAAGTGAATCCTGCAAGGTAAGTCTGTGATGGTATAACACATAAAAAATAATACTTACACACACTGAATACTAACAGCTTAAATTTAATATAAATGTTAATTCAAGTACAGAATCCAAACACATGATTTCAACATTAGAAATTACAACACTTAAAACAACTACTAAGTAGGTAATATCAAATGCAAATAAAATTAAACTGTTCTAATTGTACCTAAATTATCAAAAAAAACCCCCATTTAATGTACCAATGAAACATGTTTAACTAAAATATCTACGGACTCCAACAGTTGACTGCTTTTAAGAAAATTATTCAAATTGAAATTTTCCTATTGCATAGGTTTTTGTCTACATAATATTCTTTTTGACAAGCGCTTTTCAGACAATGACTCACAATACCTGCAATAGGTCGGGCCCTCAGACTCTCAATATATGCCACTTGGCCCATTCCTTGACCAGGAACGGGAACTGTATACCAATTTCAAAATGAAGGATGAGCTAGTGTAATAGTTTCAGATTTAAAAAGAGAGGGGGCAGAAAGCCTTCATTTTTTTTGTCATTCATTAAGTGAAGCACTCTATTGAGAAATGTTAAAGTCGCAATAATAATAAAGATGGCTCACTCAAAACTACATACACACAATTTCAAAGCCTGAAAACTATTTTCAGTTTAACGCTAAACAATATTTTTTAAGACGAACATGGCTTGATTAGAAAGCGAGCAAGCTGTGTCAGCATGGCTACCACAGGCAAGTAGAAGTGCTGTTTTACGAAGGGTAGCCTGGCTGAGATTAAGGCCTCTGTGAACACAGAAATACACATATTCCAGCACAGAGGTGCTAACAACAGGAAATGCATCTTAGGAGCTGTAAATAAAAGTATGAGTAACTTGTATGTGCCAAGATTATTTTTTTTGCCAATTATCTGAGATATTAAACTGCAATGTTACAACTACAGCAACATAACTCTCATAGCCTGACATAAAACCATTTATAATACCACACCTCCATTGATGTGATGCTACCTAATAAAACCTCTGTTTCTGGTATATGTTCTTCCTATAAAACTTCGCATAAAGTTTCAGAAACAAATCTGAGTGTGGTATTTTCATATTATGTATGTTTATGTATGAAAAGGCAGGGGTGCCAGGGTAGTGTAGTTGGCGGGGGGGGGGTAAAAGTTTGCTTAAGATTTATTATTTAGAGCAGAAGCTACAAAAATTCTATATGAAACTCAAAATACAAGAGTAGGAATTATTCCAACACTAAAAATAAGCTATTGTCATATTAACTTTAACAGGTTATAAAAATCTTTTAAACAAATTACATTTTCAAAACTAATTTCATCAAGATAACCAAAGTAATTTAACATTCTATTTCACTAATATTTAAAGTAAAATGCTGCATATGTGCTTTGAGGAATTGTTCACCAATAAACATGTAATGTGAATTTTCAATAATTATCTATCGGCATGGTGTTCTTTTTTCTTTCTTGGCAAGATCCAGAGCAATAAAAATTCCGAACTTCTCTTCTCCTGGGCAATTCAAGCTGAAAAGGGTGTACAGTTGGCTGCAGAAAAAGAGGGGCACAGGGAGAAGAGAAAGACTTGATTTCAGCATGCGTACTGCATTACCTATTCCAAGATGGACTAACTATTAAGGAACATAAGATAATGGTGTAAAGAAAGCATTCAGAGTCATGTTTACAACGCTGTTTTCTTCCTCTGCACCCCCAATACTAATTCAAATCACTATGAAATAATTTAGGCAATAGTTCACAAAATATCAAAAAGAACCTAGCAAAAAAAGAGAAATTAAAAATGAGATCTCACTTTTCTGAAAAGTCTGCTTCTTTTTTTTTCTGATTCTTTTTCTGAAAAGCCTTAAAATTTTTTTAAAACATTTTTTAGGATGGAATATAAGTATCTTCTCAGACTACATACTTTACAACAATGACCTTTTGTTTCACCTCCAGTGAACCAAAATATTAATGAACAACCTTAGTGTGCATATGACATCACCGTTCTGAGTTGTAATTTGTTACATATGTCATGTATTATAGCAGCAGTCTTTCGTATTGCATATTTAACACTTTATATGGGGACGTACTATCAACTGAGTACCAGGTCCTGCCAAACACACACTGCATAAACAAAACTCAACTTTATTGTGGTTATCAATGGACTAGAAAAGGGCACTAACATCACTTCTGTTTTTAAGTGACTGACTGTACTGAAGTCATTAAAGTTATTCCATGGATAAACAAAGTCCAGAATCGTTGCATCTTTCTTACTTATTTTTTCCCACATTCTTCTGCAGAGGCCTAGATTTTCAAATTTTATGTTTACTGTCCATAAGCAGCAGCAACAGGAAAATAACTGAATATTCAGGACAAATCCAAAGTGACTCAGATTAGAAGCTTCTAGCTGTAAAGTTAACACTGGGCATGAATTTAATCCTATTTTCAGACTGCCTTATGAGCTTTTTTAAAAAGTTTTTTAAAAAAAGATGGTAATCCTCACTTTGAAAAAAGAAAGAGGCCTCAGAACTGACAGACATCCACACTTAAATTCATCCACAAGAGTATATTTGAAAAAAAGACAATGTTTACCCTTGCAGCATAAAATGTAGAAAGTTAAAAATAACCCTCTTTGTAAATTAGAGAAGATACTAGTCTCTTTTACATGGAAATGACTACTTAAAGAAACAGATCAAGCCATCAGTGTAGTTAACAATTCCACTTCTGGGCATAAATGTAAACCTAAACTGGAAATGAAAATAGTTTAGAAATGACTGAAAAATGATTCAGAGTAATTTTAGAAGTAAAAGATATAACATCCCTTTGTGCTGTGCAATCCATGTGTATATCAAACTGGATGATCCATCAGCAAGCCTACAGCAGCACAGCTACATTTCTTTGGGGGAAAAAAAACAACAAACAAACAACAACCTGGGTAAAGTATGTCTACAAGCTTTCTCAGAGGTGTGTACATGGAAGTAATTTTGAGAGCACCTCTAATAAACAGCCTAAGCATTTAAGCTAAGACGGTGTCTTTGAGGGGCAAAATTCTGCACCAAACACAATCCTGGGAGGTTCACTCACCTCTATTACCCCACTATGGTGCCTTCAGGGTCAGCAAAGTTACATATGCTTTCTCAGGGGCTGTTATGAAAACCATTATGTATAAGACACCTGATAAATATGTAAGACTTCTAAATTCATACTGTTAAGGAACATTTTATACTACGTTCTGAGACTGTTTAGTAACCACTAAAAAAAACTCACTTACTTGTATTTGCTAAACAACACCAGCAACTTCAGCTTTTTTTTTTTAAAAAAATACACCTTAGATTTTGTACCACGCTTTGCTTGTTCCAACAGCAGTACAGTTAATTTTGATACTGCAAACCAAGGTAGTGCTTAAGTAAAGAAAATTCCTACAATGAAACAGCAAAATAAAAATATCTCACTGTTACTGTGATGCCTTGAAGTTTAGTGTCCAAAATGTAGGACAGCAGTCTACTAAGAAGTTTGTTCTAGACCCAGATGCAGAGTATAGACTCCTGAATTAGTTTATAAAAGTTTTATCCTTGACTTGTAAACTGCTAAACTGCATGTATGCAGCATTTAAGAAGCTTAAAGAAGTGAATTCATGGTAGTAAGACAATGTTTGCTCCACCAGTTTCAGTACAGTTTACTATATGCATTCTATGTGGTAAACTGGAATTAAACCATTATTTATGTGCTATATTTAGTTATTAAACTATCCTCAATTCAGATATTTATCAGTGCATTTTTAATTATTTCTTTTCTCTTAAATGCTCTCATTTACCTGAGAATTAATGCCTTACAATTTTGTCCCAGTGAGACACCTCATGGAATTGCATTTATGAGTGAACAAAGAATACCCTAATGTGGAATACATGTCTAAAACCTGGCAGATGCCAAAACTGAGGAAACATTAGTAAAACTTCTTCCCTTCTTCTCTACCACCCTTAAGTCAAACTCAAGAGGGAGAGAACTCCCCAGGACTCAGCCTTTGCTACGGAAAGTGTTGTCTTAAGGACCTGAAAGAGGTTCTGAGATCATCTGCTACTGCCTTAAACCACTGGAATTTCAATAACAGTTAGGTGAAAATGATCAAAAATCATGCAAAAAAACCCCAAGCCAAAACACCCAAATCATTAGCATCTGAACCCTAGAAAAGCAGAACATTCTTCTGAGAATCACAGAATCATAGAACCCTTTTCCAGGGTTCAGATGCTTAGTCTTACTCTTAAAAAGGAGACAGAAGTTCTACAATTTAGAGCACCTCCGTGTAACTTCAAGTTCTTATCTGTCTATACTACAGTCAGCTGGATGAACCAGCTTGATTCCTAAAGCTACAAAGCTACATTACTGATGCAAAGGACCTTAATAACAAATAACACTTGTTTTGGGAATGACTCTGCACTAACACTGCCTCTGGAGCAGAGAAGGAATGCAGAGTTTGTGTTAATTAGTACAACTATACAGTCTACAGATTGGAGCCACTTCACATCTAGTCAACTCCAGATGAGGCAAGAGTAGAAAGTCTTACATATTTTTCTAACAGGGCACCACAGTTAACAGCCAAGCACCAGCTTCCGAACAACACTAAGATGCTCTGTAAATTCTAAAGACATAGGTTTATTTGTGTTTAAATGATATTCAGATTAATGGAAAAGTTATTAATTTCTCCTATGAGGCATTCAGATTTTTACTACTCTGTTCCATCCCACCACATCATTCACCTTCTGGAACTTTAACATGTGGCTCTGCTCCACTTCTTACATATGGACATCCAGACATGTTATTTCCATATATTTAAACAAGCCTTAGGTTCTTTCACTTTTGATCTGTTCATGATTTATTTAGTAACATTAAAATACAGCTTGTTCATCTTTCAGTGAAATCCTAGTTTTCCGTATTTTATCCCAGCATCGTTCTCAAAATATTCAAGTGACACCAAGTGGTCAATTGTTGTACTGCTCTCTATTCAGGACTACAATATGTAGCAACAACCAAGAATTATGTTAGTAAAAGTAAATACAGAAATAAATATCATGGAAAAAGCCAACATAGTGCTTTGGCATTATTAATCATAACAGGCCAGTTTTAAAATTATATCAAAGCAGTCCTTTCTCATTCACTCGCCTCAGTCTGCTTTAAAAAGAAAAAACTCACTTGTACACATTATCAAAAACTAAGTGGCAAAATCATGAGGTTCACCTAAGAGAAGTTACTTGCCAGATGGTATTATTCCCTGTATCATCTTTGTACACTGATGTTTACAGTAAGTTGCTTCCACAAAGAATTACCCTGAGACTTTTCTCAAAATCACTGCTCTTTATTAAAAAAAAAAAAAAAAAAAAATTAAACCCACCACTCACAATACATGCATCCATGCAGCAGCATTCAGCATGCCAAGCCATGTAACAGGCATCCTGTCACATGTAGCAACTCTTCTTTAGCTTCAGATGCTTCTTTCAACATAGTGTAAATTTTAAGCTGGAACAAGCAACTAGGGAAAAGAGATTCTATTTCTAGACTCATTAGGGCTATGTTTCAGTATCACAACAATGCCAGCCTCAAAAACAGGGGTTTCATCAGCATGAGAGAGGTATATCTTTCAAGAGTCAGCCAAGTATGTTTGCTTTGAAATAGGGCTCTGCATGCTCTGTGTGAGGCCAAATTCTCGGAAACAAGAATGCACAGAGGCCACCAAAAGAGAAGTTTTCGAAAGATAAAAAAGGCAGCAATAGGCTATTAGCTTGACAGCTTTTAAAAAAACATATCTGGGATTTGGGAATTCTGATAAGTAAGAATTCACATTAATTGTGATCACATGGCACACTGGAATGCTAAAAAGCTTTAAAATACTGTAAATATAAATTCACCATAAAATGCTTTCCCTATAGCACTTGTAAAGATAATTGTAGAAATAAAAATCTTAACACACACTTTCCTCACTTTTAAAAAACTTGTTTGCATTCTGGATTTGAACACAGGTGTGAATAATCATTCTTAGTCTAATTTGGCGATTCTTTCCCAAAAGAAGTACAGGAGAGAACATATTATCTTTAGATGACACTATCTGTAAGCCATAAAATGGGCAGGTATGAATGGTCAAACACAGAACCTGAAGCTGTCTTCATTATTCTTTAAAGGAGGAGAGCCTCACACCTCTATTTTGAGTTTAGCATCCATTTTATCTTTTGTGCTCAGGGTAACACAGGTTTATAAAGATATGGCCCTAATTTTCATAGCTAGAAAAAACCAGAAACACTCAACCAGTAAAATGTCCTCCCCACCCCTACAGCATGCAGAAAACCAGACACAGATACTTACCTGCTTTATTGTAAAAAATAAATAAATCTCATCACTTTGACCATCTGAATGTAGAGATGACCTACTAATACAAGTCAGACATGTCACTGCTAAAGTGGAAACAATGTACAAGGCTTTGTCTTTTGGAGATTCATAGGCTTGCAAAACAAAATCAAGGAGAACCAAGTTGCCAAGCAAGAAGAAAAACATTTCAGCCATGCATGACAAGGCATGACAGTCAAGTCTGAAATGTCTGCTACAAGTTGCATCCAAAGGAAAAGTTCCAGCACAGCCTAAGTATCAAGATACTTCCAGAACAAGTGCTAAGTGAGTAGTTGTAGGAAGAGAAGGATGGCAAGACTATCTTAATATTTTGTATCAGCGGTAGCTTTTCCAATCCACCATAACTAGAACTGATGAGGGGTTAAAAAAAAAAAGCAGGTAAGGAAGGTGAGATGAGAATATAGGAGAACAGAAAAATAGCTCAAATATTTCTCAGGAACAGAAGCAGTAATTTGCAACGCAGGACTCCACTTAACCTTTCAATTACAATTTCTGTTATCATTTCCCTCAAAATTTAATTCCACTAGGCCAAAATTATCAAGTAAAAGCATTTTAATAAATATTTCTCATTTCTCCTACTTCCACTCTAAAAGCAGAATCAAGCTTTAAATCTTGTGAATGCAGCCCTGGGCCCTGTATGTGTGCACAGCTAATCACAAAAGGATTATTAACTCTATCGCATGATCTCATTGTGCTTCTGTCCAAAGTTGCAATACACAGGATCACCAAGTCTGATGCCTCAGACAAACTGGCACACACACAGTAGGCACTGTCCACAGAAATGTGACTCCTTTCAAACCCTTAAGTTCATGGCTTAAGAAGGCCAGTATTCTAAAGCAGAATGTGAAAAAAACACAGCAGACTATTAAAACTATTCTTACTTATGAGAGCACATTTTACCATAGCTTTTCATAATATAAAACCTTCCCTTTTCTAGCAGTTACATTCTTATTTCAAGAAACTTAATATAAATAAATGAAAACACTAGACTTAGAAAGCAATTAAGAATAACTGTATCTCTATTTCCTCCCATTTTGTTTTAAAAGAAAACCACTGATGACAGCTCTCTTCACCATAAGATAATTAATGTAGAGCCATGTAATGATACTCTGCTATAGCCTTAAGAATGCCTATTGGGAGGAATTTAAAAAGCTTCCTAAAACTATTTATTCATCTATGTATGGATCTACTACTTCGGTTTTCCCTATTGATAATAAAACATTAATTCAGGCTTTCAAATAAATTTTCAGCACCATAACTATCACACAGATGACCTCATACCTAAGCGACTAAACATATCATCTAGTTTGCCCTTATAAATCATTATGGTAAACAGACGAAAGCAAAAATGACAAAAAATGACCCTAGTGTTGCACAAAAAGATGTTTTACTCAGTGTTCTTTCAGGGCTGCCATCTGATGCTCCAGACTCAGCTGAGTATGCAAGGAAGAATTCTTCTGTAGACTAAATTACACTTTTATATAAAACACAAGTTGATATATATACACAAGAACCAATTCTAAAGTAACTTTTCTAGCTTCAGTTCTTAGGAATTGATTGAAAGCTTTCATCCTTACCTAGATGTAGAAGTGTGAACTGTGCTGCCAATTCCTTTGCATCTTCTACCGTGGTACAGAGTTTGTTTGGCATGAAGGAGCTCTGAGAGCCATCTACAATACTACGAATAATCACCTTGTACAGCAAGAGTATTTTCCCATCCTGACTTGCGGTTGAATACAAGTAGTATTCTGGTGGTGCCCAGTTATTTTTGTTGCAAAAATAATCCAGATGCATTGCTGCAGAACTGAAGTGACTGGAGTTTAAAGAATACATGCTAATTGGAGTAAGCTTTCTTCCTGGAAAAAATGGGTATATACTTCTTTCGAGTTCAGGAGGGTCTGGACTGTGCTGACCATTAAGATGAACTGGAAGACTTCCTGGTTTCCCTAAGGATTTTTGATGACCATCTTCTTTGTTAGGAAACCCTAAGAGATTTTCAGAACTGGGGATTATCTGACCATTAAAATGTTGCTTCCAAGTACTTTCTTTGCTAACTGGCTTTGCTAGTGTTACCTCAATAACAGCTCCCTCAATGCACTTTCCATTCATTACAGACATAGCAGCAACTGCATCTTCTCGGTGGAAAAAATGAACAAAAGCATAGTCTCTCAGCTTCTTTACACGTTCAACTACTCCTGGCTTGAATTTGTTGAATTCAGCTTTAATTGTGTCCTCTGTAGTAGATATCATTAAATTTCTTACATATAATACTTTAACGCTCTGCATTGTTTCTTCATCAACTTCTCTCTCTGGGTCTGCCCAGTCGACTTGAATAGTATGACCCCAGAGCTGTAATGTTCCTACAGCAAAGAAGCATTACATCAATAAGAAATATGCAAATGAAACCAAAATCATTCATATCAACTGCCTCTAGAAAAAGCAGAAATTATGCACACCATTTAATTATAAACACATTTACCTGGGATTAGGCGCCTTCTAGCCATCGCAGCTGCTCTGTGAGATTCATATTCTACAAAAGCAAAACCACGATTTTTGGTTTTGTCAGTAGCATTTGGATAAACAATGACATCCACCACTCCTTCTGTAACTTTTTTCATTTCATTCAGTATTTCTTCCTTCTTCTTTTCTTTTGGTATTGCTCCAATAAATAGTCTGCAGTTGTCCAAGCTTACGCAGACACCAATAAATTTTCCTGGACGAATTTCATAATTATTAAGAATCTTGATGGCTAGCTGGGCTTCCTCTTTAGCAGTGTACATCACAAAAGCATAGCCTCGATTCTCACCACTGAATGCCATCATCAGTCTGAACTCATAGATCTTCCCAGCCTTCTCAAAAACAGGAACTAATTCATCTTCATACACATCACGAGGAATCTTACCCACAAAAACTTCACAACCACGAGGCGGTGGAGGTCCTTTCCAACCTTAAAATAAATTGTCCAACAATAACTTCAATACAAATGCCAGATAAGATACACTTCCCCTGCCCCCAACAATTTGGAGATGAGAGTTATTTATTTATTTTACTCCAAATTTAAAACTAGCATATTCTCATCCATTTTTCTAATTGTTTCTGTTACGTTTAAAGAAAAAAAATGCTGTAAGCCCACAATTTGTATTTCTTTTAATTCCTTCTTGTTTTTCTTTCCCTGGAATCTGTATGACATCCTACTGAACCTAGTATTATTTAAAATACTGATATGCTTGCCTTGAGTCTATATTTCAATCAGAAAATAAAGAACTTAAGTAGTATTTTCTACTCTAATATTTAAAAGTTGCAAATGTTTCTCTGTGCTTCTTGTCCATATTTTAAGAAATTTCAATCAGGGTCCCCAGTGCAGTAATTTTTTTCTTCCTTGACATCATTCAAGAAGTCCAAACATGTTGCTTTCACCTTCTCAATTTATTCACTAAAATAGGACTCCCTAAGGAAGACAGGAAACTGAACCATCCCGTCTTCAACAGCTAAAAAGACTGAATACTTTTCCTCTATACAACAGACTGCATGGACTGGAGCTGGATGGTAGGAAAAGAAATTATACAGAACAAATTAAGTCCCTAGTTCACATCTGAAATCTATAAGAAGATCTACGCGTCTATCCTTAACACTCATACACCCTTTAATATTTCGGCCATTTACGTATGCTCAACAGATAATGTAAAAATGCTTACATACATTTAAAAATACAAAGTTATGGTCTGCATATATGGCAAACCTTTCTAGGTGATTTTTTAATTACCTTAAAACATTTTCCTTCATGGAAATATCAAAGAGCACATACCTTACTTATGAAAAAGAATTAACAGAATCAGAAATTTTTGCCATGTCACAGAATAAGTTTCCATCTATAAGCTGTACGCTAAGGACTACCCAGTACACATGGAAGCTACCAAGACATCAGAATTGACATGTACATAGAGCCACGCTGCCATGGCTTATCTAGAAAAAACCTACAGCTGTGTTCCACACAATATTCAACATCTTTATAAAGCTGAAAATGATAAACATTTATGACAACTTCAACTGAGGTCTGACACAACATGGCAAGTAATACAGCATGCAAACTTGTACTGTCACCACTCGCATCATGCCAGTCAGCTGCCCACATCAAAAAAGAATAAACCAACAGTATGCCATTTAGGACCTCCAAAGAGAAAAGCAACTGCACACCTTAATCAAGACAAAAGGAAGAAGACTACACTTGACTGTCTAAGGAAGCAATGAAATTAAACAAAAATGTTCACGAATAACTAGACAAATTTTTATCATCAGCCCGATAACTGATTAAACAGTGATTCTCAGTGAGTACCAGCCATCTACCACACAAAAAGCCTGTCTAAGTTTAAACCTGCATACCTACTGAGCATTTCATGGGAGAACTGGGAGTTCTGACTCCTGACTTAAAGAGAATCTGGTCCATGCTACATTTGCCAGTGAGTGACATGTATTTAACAGAGTGAACACGGAAACAGTTCATCAATCCTCAAGCAGTTATGAACTGACCAGAGAGTTTCCTTGACTGAATACTTGATTCATTACTGGATTCATTATGGGTTTCCTTTTTTTGAAGTAGTTCACATAACTAAAATGTCAATCAACATTGCAGTTATAATACCCTCACTGTTAGTAAGATCCATGCCACCTCAAATTTTCCCTCATGTAAGTCTAATGACTACCTGAAAGGAGATTGTGGAGAGCAGGGAGCTGGTCTCTTCTCCCAAGTGACAGGGAACAGGAGAAGAGGGAATGGCCTCAAGCTCCATCAGGAGAGGTTCAGGTTTGACATAACAAAAAAATTCTTCACAGAAAGGGTCATTAGGTCATGGAATGGTCTGCCCAGGGAGGTGGTTAAGGTGCGGATGGTTGAGGTGCTGAGGGGCATGGTTTAGAGATTGGTGGGAACGGTTGGACTTGATGATCCAGTGGGTCTCTTCCAATCTTGTGATTCTATGATTCTATGATTGTTGTTACACCCTACAGATATGTTCTCCATGACTGGTTTAAGCTAAACAAGAACTGTGCTGCTGCCAACTGAGTTGGGAAACAATATATTATTTGGGGTGCTAATTTTGAGCCAGATCAGCTTCTTGCTCTGGATACCTTTCAGTCAGATAATCAAAACCGCAAGAGGAAAACAGAACTGACAGTGGCACTATATCTTTTGGCAGCAACAAAACTTATGGAAACCACACTTTCAAAAGCAAAATTCATACTGAAACTCTTCAATTGCAAACAGTAACTGTAATTTCTTACAAGCCATCTCAAGCATTCAAGTCTCATTTGGCCTAGAACATAATGTCTAATAACTTATGGTAATTTCCAGCCTAAGCAAGTATGGAAATATATATGAAAATTTAAAAGAGAGGTGTGTAAGTATAATTGATGTCAATGAACAACTCATGAGAGATATACCATGTCAAACATAGTTATTTTCAGAAAGGATTAATGTGGTTAATTAATAAAAGTAACTTTGTTAAAGACATTTAATGCTGCCTAGTGTTCTAATTAAAAGTCATAATTATAATATAAAAATGTGTTAAATAATTTAAGAACAGGCTGAGCCCTCAGAAAGTAGTCAGTCATGCCCTGCAGCTCTTTTTGAAAGTGCACCACTTTCAAAATTATTTTGCAAAGCTCCATTTGACTGTATTATATAGGTTAGCAAAAGTATGTATGCGATTTCAGACCAGAAATACTTCCAAACAGAAATAATCTTTATGCAGCTATATCTTAAACTACATACAGCAACGAGCAATACAAGTTCATGCTTACAAATGTGACTTAAGGATACAGGATCACAGGCCGTGAGAATGAACTGAAACAGGGGCATGAAGAATTTTCTTTCTTTACAATTGTTTAAGTGGAAAATCTGACTCAAAAAGAACAGTTACTGTACGTCATGTGATACAACCAGGACTAATGGCAAAATTCCTGTATATTGTTGATGTAAAAAATGACACTGGAAAAATTATTCAAAGAAATGTTTCAGAAAGATTTAAGGTATTTGATTCATTTCATGAGAATAACAAGAAACGTCAAGATAAAGGTTAACCAACACACTGTAATTAGAGAATTAAATATTAGGTGTTTCATCAAGAATATCTGAAAAACTACTTCAGTCTAGGAATAAAGCCCAAATTCATCAGGAAATATGCTAACCATTTTAACAAGCTATGTGTAGGAGAAGATAATCCCACCTTTTAGCATTCTCAAAATCAAATCTAGATACTTTTCTGAAAATGAATCTTAGCCAAAAAAATTTAGACCCAATGCTATGATAACTGAGCAGAAAATCAGTAGGTAAGATAGACAGAAGTTCAGACTAAATTACCTAGAAACTGTTTATTTTCTTAGCATATCCTTAGCATAATTTTTAACTCTTGAATAAAGGAACGAAATGAAAGATAATAAAAAAACATACCTACTGAATTATTCCTCCTCTCTTCAAGTGCCTCCTCTCAAACCAGCAACAAATTCAATCATTTGAGTTTTATCCATTTATTTCACACACTTTCAGCCTTTGCAGCATGAAACAAACTCTCTAGTTTCTAGCATTCGCGTAAGCATGCATTAAAGTTGACTGATCTCATATTTTCAAACAGAAACACGGTTTATCAGTCCTACTTAAAATACCAAGTCATTTCAATCTATTTTTGAAAGCAAATTCAAAGTGCTGAAGAAAGACTTTTTGTTGTACTACCTGCGAGTGTTACTCCTGTAAACTGAATCTTCATCAGCAGTTTCAGACCAAGTATTTTAGCAGGGTGTAGGGCCATTTCAAAACATTTATTACTATCAGTTATTGCTAAATTACTTAATGACAGTATCAGGCATGGGTTTTAAATAGTATTTAATACACAAAAAAAAATTAAGTCTTCCAGTGCAGTAATATCAAAGTCTTTACTAAATCAAACAGCCACTGTTTCAAAACTGCAATGTGCATATTCCATATAATGTAGGGTTTAATCCTACGGGGGTTTTTTTGTTGACTTCAGTGGAAGTATAATTGGGCATATAGGAAAATATTTCAATGACGAAGTGTTTTCACTGCAGCAATAACTTTCCAGTTCAAGTGTGTAAGTCTCCCATTTGCACTGGAACAACGAACCTCAAGCAACCAAAAAGCAACTAAGATGATAATAGTTGTTTTTATAGCATCAATACAATATCTGTTATTCCCTGGGACTTTTACCAATTGGGTAGTGGGTTTTTTTATTTACACATGGATACATACTCAATGATTTCTGTTTTCCAGAGTATTAGTGCAAGATAAACTCCAGATCTCGTACTGTTAACTTTACTGTTAAAAACACATACACATAATGATAAATGCTCCAGAAATCCAGCATTTTATCAATCTTTCTTCTCAGAATGGGGGGGTATATTTTAGATATGGAGAATAGATTAGTCACCTCTGAAAACAAAATCAGTTAAGAGAACATAGGTTTGTAAAGAAAAAAGAAAAAAAAACAAACAAAAACCACAATACTATTACTAGGCACTGTTAAGATACAGGAGATGAGGTCACATAAATCTTTGGTCTGCTTCAGTATAGCTCTCTGTACAGAAAATAAACTCCACTTTCATAACCTCAAAAGAAATGCTTACCTGGTGGAGGACCACCAAATTTCCTTTGGCCATTTTCTTGAACTATGCTGTATCCAGTCTTCTCCATAAGGGCCAGTAAAGCAGTCTCATTCTCAGTACCACTTCGGAATTTGCCACATACATTTGCAGCAGCTTTATTTTCCTTGTGCATATCTGCAATAACTTCAACATAACATTGCAAATATTTCAATTCAAATAATTCTAAGTTGTTATATGTATACAGAAGCTACTAAACCAGAGAAAGACAATATGCTATACTCGCCTATTTATTGTGACTTGGTTTACCACAAGGCTTCAATCCTACTCCAATTCCAACTACTACCATCTATATATTTCCTTTCAAAACATTGTTCTATAGCTGTGACTACAAATGCTGGTATTACAAATGTTTTCTAAGTATGCTGCTCCTTCAAGCACAATAATGAATTCCCTCAGTTGTCTAGAGACCTATATGCTACTGAAAATGACAAGTCCCACTTTCTTATTACTACATTTTATAGAAATACTAATGATTTTAAAAATGTGTTTTAGTACAGAAATACTTTAAAATATATTAATTTCATGCCTAATTAATACAAATAATTCAAAGAATATAGGAACAAAAGTAATCTAATTAAAATATAATAAAACTGTCTGGCAAAAGTAAGGGTTTGTAGTAATCCCACTTCTGGGGTCCTTACTTTCATGCCTTTATCCATTTTCACCAGTTCAAAAATTAAAAAAGTTTATTGATATAGCTGTTATTCTACCCACTATTTCCCTGGCACACCAGGACCTCATAAAGCAGCTTTCAGTATTAGTCACTAAGGCAATGGGAAACAATCACACCAAGGGACTCATTTGGCAATTACCAACTTTACTAGTCAAGCACCTAAAAATATCAATTTTCAACTCCTTTTTAATATTGTCTCTTTTTCCTTCCCCAATACATATCTTCTTTTCCAGAGTTTTTTTCTGCCTCAAGGTCTGTGACACTTAGCCAAGCCATCTTCTTCAACACTTCAATCCTTTCTCAAACACTACGTCCAAGTGCTATGCCTTCTCATTGTCCAAGAAAAATGCTGCCCGAAAAATCATCACCAGAAAAATATGCTACAACTCCTGTTTGTTCTTCAATATCCCTCATACTTTCAGATTGCTTTGTCTTCAGGATCAGGCTTCAATAAGTAATGAAATAAATGTCTTTTTTCCAAGAAAAACACTGAAAAACAGCATCAACTTCACATGAATGTTTCTTGTCAACTTGCTATTTGCTGAACAATAAAGCTTCCTAGTTAAGGACTCAATTAATAAAAAATCTGGAAAGTAAAGAATAATGGAAACCAAACCAAGGAAAGTAAAGAGCACATAAGCATTCACATGTCTGTCTCTTCATTAGACTTCCACTACTCAGGAGTCCCAAAAAACCAATCATCTCAAGCACTACGCTAAACTCACAAATTGTTGCACTGAACTGAACACTGCCAAAGGAGAAGAAATAAATAGTTCAAAACCAGTTACCATTGCATCCTTTTTCAACATTCTGAAGCCATCTTTCCCTCTCCCACTTGTCACTTCTGGGGTCTTTGTACAAATTACACCGCAACTTTTAACTTGATTATCCAAATGAACACCAATCTACACAGATTATATATTTTATCTAGCAGCTGACTAACTCCCTACCACTAACAGAAACAAGAATTAGTAAAATAAAGCCACACATAGGAGTTAATATAGCAAATATAACCGCATTCATCTTCAAGTTTTCAGATGATTGCTGTTAACCGTAACACTAAGCAACCTTTTGCCTCCATGCACAAAACATTAACCATCTCTATGGCTGTCAGTTCTTTTATTATTGACTTACACAGTGCACTGAAACTAAGCCAGTATCTCAAATTAAAATTATTTTGCATAAATTGAAGTTTCTTAAAAGATTATGCATTAAATAAATGGAGTAATTAAGCCACATTTGTCCATGTTATGCAATATTACTGTCCAGAAGAGGACTCCCTCCACCAACAGTAATTTCAAAATCACATTGAATCTAAATAATAATGAAACTGTTCTTCAGCAAGTGAACCCTTTTCACAAAAGCCTTTGTATGGCATAACAGACTCTACACATCCCTCAATTAGAATGCTGATAGAATGAACACAACTTCATTTTTTTCTCCGTCCAAGAAAGAGACAATTTTGGCAGATAAGCAACCACTCTGAAGAAGTTATGTTCATACAACACCCACATTGGTCATTAAAAAAGCCAAACCCCATACAGCTCGTGGATTCATCAAAGTAAGATTCCAGAAAGGTAAAAAGGCAGAGCACTAAGAAAATCTCTACTAAACAGCAGCAGTAACAGTACAACTCCCATGAGCTCCAAATGGTGTCCCATCTCATTTCAGTAAGGAAACTACACTTAACGTGTTACAGACTACAAGCTACATAGATATTCCATAACCAGGAAATTTCTCTGGGGTTTCAGGCCTAACAACGTATGGGAACATACAAAAAGTCAGGCCAAGGGAGAATCATAAAATGGTTTGGGTTGGAAGGGACCTTAAAAGATCATTTAGTTCCAACCCCCCTGTCATGGGCAGACACACTTCCCAGCAGCCCAGGCTGCCCAAGGCCCTATCCAACCTGGCCTTGAACACCTCCAGGGATGGGGCAGCCACAGCTTCCCTGGGCAACCCTTGCCAGTGTCTCACCACCGTCATCATGAACAAATTCCTCCTTATGTCTAGCCTAAACCTTTCTCCTTTCATATTATTTTCCCCTCATATATTTAGTTTCCTCTAGTGAAAGCATCCATGACTTTTTCTACAGCATTATGTTATTAAGAGCTTGCTGTTCTTCCCTGGGGTTTTTTGTGGGTTTTGGTGGTTTGGTTTTTTTTTTTTGTTTTTTTTTTCTTTTCTGTTAACCAAGAGAAGGGATTACGGTCAATTGATTTTCCCTTTCTCGCCATGAGCTCAAACATCCTGTCCAGAAGCCCCATTATCTGTGAGAACACCAAGGGGACACCAGATCAGAGCTGAGCGCTCCCGAGGAGGCGAAGAGGTACGAGAGGAGCCCGGAGAAAAGGGCCCCGAGACGACGGAGAAGCCTCGGGGCGAAGAAGCAGCACCTGGTTCAGGGAAGAGAAAAAGCAGAGGAATGCTGCAGCGCCAGGAACGGTCCGCACTGCTGCCGCCGACCCACACTGTAGCCCTTTCTTCTTCCTCCTCCTCCTCTTCTTCCTCCTCCTCCTCCTCCTCCTCCTCTTCCTCCTCCCAGGCCGTTAAACTGCACGGGCCCAGCGCGCGCCTCGAAGCTGCGCGGGGGGCGGCGCTGCTGCTGCCCCTCCCCGAGGGGAGGGAGAGGGGATCCCATCTGCCTGTCTCTTCAGCCCTTCCGTGGATGGTGACTCCGCCACCTCCCACTGCCAGGGCCCAATAACCTGTTCAGTGAAGAAACTTTTCCTAATGTCCAACCTGAACCTCCCCTGGTGCATCTTGAAGCCATTACCTCTCATGTTTGCAGACGATACTAAGCTCAGTGGAAGCATTGATCTGCTGGAGGGCAGGAAGGCTCTGCAGAGGGATCTGAACAGGCTGGACCCATGGGTTGAGACCAATGGGGTGAGGTTTAGCACGGCCAAATGCCAGGTCTGCACTTGGGGCACAACAACCCTGTGCAGAGCTACAGACTGGGAGAAGTCTGTCTAGAAAGCTGCCTGGAGGAGAGGGACCTGGGGGTGTTGGTTGACAGCCAACTGAACATGAGCCAGCAGTGTGCCCAGGTGGCCAAGAAGGCCAAAGGCAGCTTGGCTTGTATCAGAAGTGGCGTGACCAGCAGGTCCAGGGAGGTTATTCTCCCTCTGTATTCAGCACTGGTGGGGCCGCTCCTTGAATCCTGTGTTCAGTTCTGGGCCCCTCACCACAAGAAGGATGTTGAGGCTCTGGAGTGAGTCCACAGAATAGCAACAAAGCTGGTGAAGGAGCTGGAGAATGAGTCTTATGAGGAATGACTGAGAGAGCTGGGGTTGTTTAGCCTTGAGGAGGCTGAGAGGATATCTCATTGCTCTCTACAACTCCCTGAAAGGAGATTGTGGAGAGCAGGGAGCTGGCCTCTTTTCCCAAGTGACAGGGGATAGGAGGAGAGGGAATGGCCTCAAGCTCCTCCAGGGGAGGTTCAGGCTTGATATAAGGAAAAAATTCTTCACAGAAGGGGTCATTAGATAATGGGACAGTCTGCCCAGGGAGGTGGTTGAGTCACTTTCCATGGAGGTGTTCAAAAGAGGGGTGGATGAGATGCTCAGGGATATGGTTTAGTGATTGATGAGAATGGTTGGACTCGATGATCTAGTGGATCCTTTGCAACCTAGTGATTCTATGATCCTGTCACAGACCAACACCCTCCTCTCTGCAACTCCCTTTCAGGTAATTGTAGAGAGCAATAAGGTCTCCCCTCAGCCTCCCCTTCTTCAGGCTCAACAACCCCAGTTCCCTCAGCCATTTCTCACACAACTTGATCTCCAACCCTTTCACCAGCTTTGTCACTCTTCTCTGGACATGCTTCAGGACCTGAATGTCTTTCTTGTAATGAGGTACCCAAAACTGAACACAGTAAACAAGGTGCAGCTTCACCAGTGCTGAGTGCAATGGCAGAATCACTTCCCTGGTCCTGCTGGCCGCTGTTTCTGATATCAGCTCTTAAAAGGTGTATCTGGGCCTTTAGGACATGCTCTAGTGTGCGCTTGAGCTTCGAGGATCATGTAGCGTCATTCAGGTCCATGTTGACCAGTAATACCTAAATGAAATATGTCTGTTTCTAATCCCTGTTTTTTTCAGTTAATATTTTAGTCTTTTGTATGAGAACCATGTTAGCTTACCAGCTACAGGCACATCTCAAGCCAGCTGGGCTGGAGGCTTTGCAGTTACATCACTGCTCCTGAACTCCTATCAGAATTCCTCAGGTGCAGCTGCAGCACGGCACATCGATGGACGCACATCAAGCACTCCAGGATGACTGAAGAGTATGGAATTTGTCTGCAAGTTCTTCAGTTTGTTGTTATCAAAATGTTATATGCCTCTTTTTTCTCATCTAGCAAATCAAAGTCTCTCAAAGCCAAAATACTTTCACTAAAAACAACTTCTTTCTTTTCCCAAGATTTAAATGTTCGACTCTACTTTTATTACTAAAAGGCAGATAATCCAGACATTTTAATTTAGGGACATGCAAATTCATCTTTATTACGAACATGTTCCACAGCTCTTAACATTCCAGTTTTAAGTATACACTGCCATGAAATTTTCACAAAATCAGCAATGTGCGCTTGCAGCCCAGAAAGCTAACTGTATCCTGGGCTGCATCAAAAGAAGTGTGGCCAGCAGGTTGAGCGAGGGGATTCTGCCACTCTACTTTGCTTCAGTAAGACTTCACCTGGAGTACTGTGTGCAGCTCTGGAGCCCTTGGCACAAAAAAAGACATGGAACTGTTAGAGCAGGTCCAGAGGAGGGCCACAGAAATGATCAGAGGATTGGAGTGCCTCCCCTATGAGGATAGACTGAGATAGCTGGGATAGTTCAATCTAGAGAAGAGAAGGCTCTGGGGAGACCTTCAGGCAGTCATCCAGTACTTTAAGGGAGCCTAGAGGAAAGCTGGGGAGGGACTTTTTATCAGGGAGTGCAGGTATAGGACAAGGGGTAACAGTTTTAAGCTGAAACACTATGAATTCAGATTAGATCAGTGGAAGGTATTTCTTACTGCTAGGGTGGTGAGGTACTGGAACAGGTTGCCCAGAGAAGCTGTGGGTGCCCCATCACTGTAAGTGTTCAGGATCAGGTTGGATGAGGCTATGAGCAGCGTCCTGGGAGGTGTCCCTGCCCATGGCATGGGGGTTGGAACTGGATGATCTTTAAGGTCCTTTCCAACCCAGACCATTCTATGATCATATCAGACATTTACCTACTCAAGTTTGATTGTTTTTCAAAGGGAAAGCTTGTTAATCCTTTTATTAATAATGGAATGGTATACTAATTGTGTATTTTAGGCATGATATGTCTCAATGTAAAAGTTCTGATTGGCCAATATACCAAAACTATTGCTTTCAAGATTAAATTTCACCAGCTTTGCAGTTCAGGTGTCTGCTTGTTTTTTGACCACATCTAAATCAGCCACAAAGCCTCTAAGAGGAATGCATTTGGCGTATTTTAAGTTAAATAAAGTTGGAGACATTTTGGCTGCAGCTCGGTGTCCCTGTTACCTTGGAGACTGCTAAGTCCCTGGCAGAAAACTCCATGTGTCTCAGTTGTTATTGCTGGTGGGAAGTACTGAAAGAATGCAGACAATCTCTTCTAAGTGAAAAAAAGGAAAAAAAAGACCAAAACTCCTCAGCATTTTCTTTGTATTTCATAAAAGTGATGTCCTATTGGATGGGTTACCATGTACAGCCATTTCTGGAGTACAAATCACTGCTGCTCTAGGGTAAAAAGGAGCTGAACAGCTGCTCAGATAGATAGAAGTGTTAACCCATTCCAGCGCTTAACAGCAAAATATCTCAAGGAAGACATAAACATTTGACATCACGTTTTCACTTTATGACATGACATGAATAAAAGAGAAAATCAAAATAACCAAAAAGTATGCAATGTCTATATTATTACCTCTTGTTAAACATCAAAGTCAGACACAGGAACTCGTTTGGTTTTCTCACTGACCTTGCCTCTAAAAGAAATTAATGATCCTTCTCTTCCTTTGTTCCCCACGTGTTAACTGGGTGTGGGAGTTCCCACTCCCCCTTGCCCACAGGTGCTAGCTTGTATTTTCTGACATTATAACTGTTCAGTATAGTTAGATTTTTTCTAAGAACAACTGTTTCTGACCTGTATTTGAATTAGTTTTTTCTGTGACAAAGTCTGAACCGAATATTTTTATTTCTTTTCTAATAAGACCATATGTACATGGGAAAATAATACTTTTCTTAAATCAGTAGTGAATAAATACTACCTTGTTTAATTTTTCCCACTATCTCTCACATAGTACTTAATTGTGTTCTGCATTCAGAAGACAAATATCACTTCTTCATCTGTAGCCGTGATTTGGATTAGTGTAGTAGAAGGAAGGGCAATTAACATTTTAATTTGCATCTCTGGGAGTGATAACTGTTCATAGCGAAGGCATAATTTCTAACAGCTGTAATTTTTTTCTCTCTGCCAATAAATATATAAACACCACTCATCCAAATGAATGCCATAATTTAATTTCTGTATTTGTAATGAAAATTTATTAAAGGATGGCAAAGAAGACTAGGACCAGAACAAAGTATGTTATTTATCACAATATTTAGCTTTTTTACTGTTTTATCAAATCAGTACCTCAGTACGTAACTGTTTAACTTCTAAGCCTGATAAATAGAAACTTAATTTAGGATTATTTTACAAGAGTTGTAGCATAATTTACAAAAAGCATTTAGCACAAATTCTGGTTATAAAATTATTTGAAATTGCAAATAATATGCAATTTGTCCTAAAGTGGTATATAGTTCCCATTAACATTCTGTTACTTTCCTCACAAATGCCGTTTTGAAACTGTCGCAGAATTAATGGATGAGGGATGAGGTCAGAGTCCTGCCAAGATTATGACAGTTTTTCCTCTGGCTAAATTTGAAAATGAAAAAAGTATTTTTCTTTTACATTTTATTTTGTAACTTGCTTTTCTTTTCCTTGTAAGTTATTTTAGGTAACTGTAACACAGAAACTCTGGATTTTTTTTAACTTCTGTTTCATCGGAATGCTAGCAAGTCCCAACATAAATATTCCTGGAGTGGGCCACTACTACAGTTGTAATGTACTTTAATAGAAGCATAAGCTTTTTTTTGTCAGTTTAAATTTTTCTGTGGCCTGGAGCTGGAAAGGAGGGTATGTAGTATTTCTGCACTCTGACAGGTTTGATATGTAGGTAGTGAAAATAGTTTTAAAGGAAGCAGACATCCTTTGAAGTTTAGACAAAGGTCTCTGTAGAAAACCTAGACATAATTTGATTGTAAATCTAATTACAGTAAGCTCTCTAGAGAGACTTCATTTCAGTCAATCAATCCATTTTATTTTGGGTTTAATTTTATCAAGCAGCTGCAATGCTGCTTTAGCTGAATCCTCCTAACAAGGCATTCTAGTGCCTCAAGGGTCATTTTTACTGAAAGGTGATGTTTGCTCTTGTTCAGTTTTCTACCTTAAAAGAGTTGGAGCCTTTTATTATTATAAAGTCTGATATTGTTGTAAGAAGCATTTGGGTAAACAGAGTATTAGTTATATAGAGAATTGCTTCCTTTTTATTTTTTTTTTTTTTGTAAACCACTGACGTACACATGCCACATGGCTTTAACATGCAGATATGCACTTACTATGCAAAAACAGGTCCTGAAACGTGTTCTGTCTTTGTTTATATGAGTAGGAATATCAAAAATTTCACTGATGTAAGTGGAATGAAATAAATTTTAAGCCAGTGCTGCCAAGGGCAGAGTGATTTAAAATGTGCGTAAGAAAGTATGTAAGATCTCTCACTTGTTTTGTCCCCCATTACCTCCAGAATTATTGCTTTCTGCTCCCTCTGTATCTCACACTAAAAACCTGGACCCTGTGTGACAAAGCCATACATTTAATCACTGAGCAAAAAAGGCTGCTTTCTGGCAGTAGAAAAAGCCTTTGCACAGCAAAGAAATAGATGGGAATTGCTAAAAATTGTAACAATGCAAAGGGTTGGTGGAAGAGGAGGTGAATGTCAAGGAATAGAAGGGAATTAAAAATGGGAAGGAGATGAGGGCTGAAGAAGACAGAGAATCCTGTCCTGCAGTCTGTTGATACTCCGCTATGACAGAATGCTTTCTTGTCTGCTTTTTAGGCAGATGTTTTAAAGAAATTCTGAAGTGGCCTCCACACATCTGTACAGCAACAACTTAAGGAGGAGTTCTAGCTTTGTTAGTGTCTCTGAAAGGGAATACTGCCCCAACAACCTGGAAACCAAACTTTTCTTTCCACAAGGATGTGAAGCACAATGAACTACAAAGCAGGCTTCCTTTTGTCACACCACTGGTGTCTCAGCCCTCACAGGAGGGCTCAGAGGGATCAGAGACAATCCCCTCTCAGTTACTGCTCAGTTTTTTATTTCTCTGCAAATATTGGCAGAAAATATTTGAATTATAGCTATATAATATATAGTTATAATATATTATATATAATATTACATATAATATTATAATATTATGAATTATAACTAATTCTAGAAATAAATTACATTGGGTGCAACAGTGAAGAACAAGAGTTAATTTTTACTTTTCCTAGATTTAAATATTTAAAATACCTTCATTGTAGTTTGAAAAGTGGAAAGAGTCCAGTCTTCCTTTAGGTTGTTCATACTTGGCTTTGAACTCTAGCTTTTTCTGAGAAACCTGAAAGGCACTGATTTATCAAGCACACATTGTTTAATTTATAAGCCCGCTACTGTGAGCTGCTAACTAGCAGCAGTCAGGAAACTCTGGACCGTCAATGCCAATTATAGTTAAACAACTCATGATTCTTCCATGTAATTCTCTTAATATTTTTCCTGAGGCTTTAAACATATAGTACTATATTTAGAGACAGAAATAAGAAATTCTGAAGCAATGTAACCTGTGTTTATATATATATATATATATATATATATTTGTATATTATAGATACATGGAATCCCATGTCTTGTCTTTGTGTTTCTTTATTTTTTTATAGAATTCATTAAGTACAGCTAACAATGATTTTTTAAATGCTTTTCCGTATCTAGCTATTTTCTGTCTTAAAAGCCTAGTGACACAACAAAAACTGCCACGAGAAACTAAAACAGGAACCACTATGTTATGGGTAACTTTAAACAAAATCAGCATTATGTAACTTAACTGTTTCATCTAGGTTTCTAATTAGATGTTACAACGGCAAAACAGGAATTTGGAATCAATGTTTCTAAACCTACTGAGCAGTTGTGTCAACTTAGTAAACATCTGATTTACTCATGTTTTATATGTGAGTTTCCTAGTTAATGGTTCCCAGTTTGCAGGAGGTCTGCAGAGTGTATTTTCCTGACTGTAAAAGAGCCACTAGGTGGAAGTATGTTATCTTAAAAGAAGGTTTATCAGCCCTGTCTTTATTTTGAAAAAGCTCAGCAACTCCCTTTTCCAGCATTCAGGAGATACTGCAACATCACCTGCACCATGTTGACTTGGTGGTCGATTTGGGATTTTTCGATGCTCGTGTCCACACTGGATGCTGGGGAGACACCACCTACCTTGCTACTGCTCCAGCCACAGGAGAACTCAAGCTGGACCAAAGCAAAGAAAAAAGGGTGCTAGAAATTACATCCTCTAGAAAGCGTATCTCATATCCATACAAAGAACACAGATACTCTGCATAAGCTAGCTTTATAGAAAGTCCCAAGGACCTAGGCTACAAAAGTTACAGCACACCTTATTGACATACCAGTTAATATATTTGTTTTAGAAACAAGCCTTGTTAATATATATCAAAAGCCAGGCATTTGCCAGAGATAAACTGCCAGATTAGATAAAGATATAGGAAGGGCATTTTGAGAAAGATTAAACCATAGCAAAACCAAATTTTTTTTTTTAGCAATATCCAGTACAAAAGTGATAGAGAAGTTTTCAAAGTAAGTCCATTATTTTCCACAGGAAATACACCTTCACAATAGTCCTAAATTGAGGGGGTCAATAAAAGCCATTTTGAGACTGATGAGTAAATTCAGAGTAACAAACCGACAAGGGTGTGTGTAATCAAGTCTGAAAAAACTCCAGGATAACATCATTGGACTGAGAGGTGTAATGTGTAATAAGTTTCTGAGGGCAGCCATGGTAGTAGAAGGATAGTGCCAAATAAAATACTGTAAGAAGAATTTCAGCACAAATTTATGGTACCTGCAAAATATCTGACCTCCACACCAGGAATATCTAAGAGTTGTAAGACTGTAAGTGGAAAAAATGAACACAAAATGATTATTCATTGTTCCGTCTAGTACAAGAAGGAGAGGGACAACTAATGTAACAATCCGGCAGCCAATTTAAAACAAAGTGCTTTTTCATATGTCATACTTAATCTTGCCATATAACCTTTTGGAGACCAGACAGATGAGCTAAAACAAATGGAGTAAGAAAAGTTCACGTAGGGTAAGAGTATTAAACATGATTAAACGAATGCAAGCTTTAAAAAAGGAAGTTTGTGAATTGTTGGTTGTGGAAATTTTTGAGAATGTATCAAGTCTCTATCTGTACCCATACCTTGTCCCTAAGTGCTCACTGTTGCTCATTGGTTGAGAATGATGTGGGGCTAAATTGACCTTTGGGTATTGCCAAGTTCATTCCTGTGTTCCTGTGATGCTCAAAACTTTGGCCCTCATCTATAAGCTCAAGGCTCTCAAAAGCCATTAAGTTGTTAACAGTGTCTGGCTGTCTTGTTGTAGCTCTGAATCAAGAGTCCAGTTTTCATAAAAATTAATGGGAATAGTTGTCTTCACAGTTAAAGATCTCAGAGGCCAGCTGAAAAGCACATTGCTTAGACCAGCAAAAAATCTAGGTAGAAACTGGTGGCAGTGCAGAAGCAAAAATCTGTAGGTAACTGTCTGAATAGATTTGAAAAACGACAAAAAAAAAAAATTAAAAATAAGCTGCACATTTTATGACCTATAGCATTCTTCAAATCATAATTCAGTGTAAAGTTCATAGTGATTGGGGGTTATTATGTCACAAATCCAGTATCTTTTCCATAAGAACAGACTGCTGTTGCAAGCACAAGTTTGTATTTAATTGCAAGATTGTGTACCATCTGTGAGAGAATGTTTAATGCAAAGGGTCCACAAACTAAAAAATGCAAAATAGAATGGATGAAAAATAATTTCTGTAACTGTTTTGTGTGGATATTTTCAGTTTGCTTGTAAAAAACTCTTAGCAAGTCATAAAACTCTCATAATTTTGAAACACTGCATTAGGTCTACTGTCTGTACAATTCTCAATGCTACTAGATTTACTGAAATTGCTCAAAGACATCAGAAATAGAAACACTCCATTCCTCACTGGAATTTCACTTCACTGGCCAAGCAGAATTACTGCTTTCTCCAGGCAAGTTTTGAAAAGGCATTCTTCCTAGTCTAAACCGTCTGTCAATACACAATCAAATTGTCATTCTAAAATAGTTACTTGAACAACAGAGTGGTTCTTTGTTACATACAGTGCGATCTAATCTTCTTGCTGTCAGAAATTGGGAGTAGTAACCAAATAAAAATAAAAAGCTGCCTTTACTATGCAATTATGAGTGCTAAATAGCAGATGTACCGGATGAAGAGATGTTAACTTTTGCTCCTGTTTGTCCAGGCCAGGTCCTAGTTTGCTAAACATTTGAATTTCTAGAGAACCTGAGTTTTGCACACATCCTGAGCTTCATGAAAGACTGAGGAGTGGCAACATGACTGGATACCACAGGCTATGTCTTTGTGTATACATTAGGCATTGCAGCCTTACACACTTGCTAATCTGAGGTGATTCTCAGCTCTGAATAAGGCCTCTAGGCTCCTCTTCCAAAGCTTGGGAAGAGTTAGGCGCTTTGGGAAGGAGTCCTCAGGAACTGGCAGAGCTGGAACCTGTGTAAAGTAACCTGGGAATAAAATGAGGCTTGGGATGGAATTTAAACAGACTGGGGCACATCTGGATGATTCAAAGCTTTTGCTTCAGGTGAGTTGGCATGACTGCAGAACAGGACAGGATCATGAGGTGCTATCTGATCAGGCTCCAGAAGCAACACAACTATGATAGTATGATGCTGAACCAAACAGCCTTCCTCTCATGGACTAAATACAGTTCTGTATTTCTCAAAGATACGCTGTCTCTGGAGGCAACCAAGTGATTGTTGGCTCCTGGCTACTTACACGGTGCACTGCCGCATCGCTTACACAGACTCTAAATAAATGTGGTTGGAACCAGGGGCTTCCCTTCTCCTGAGCATTCGCTTGGAGTTAAGTACAATCTTGCCTGCAAACAGAAATAGCAGAAGTTACTCTAATGTCTAACTCTGATCTTTCCACCAGGGGTGCAGGAGACTTCTCATTATCTTCACACCCACACTTACTTTTGATTTGAATTAATTACTTATCTTTTACCTACTGTATGGCAGTAGCAGACCCAGTCCTCCCTGTGTTTCCGTGCAGTACAAAATGGAAATACGCAGGTACTTTCTGCAAAATTGCAAGGGCCACAGGTGCAAATCTGAGTCAGGTCTAAGACTATGTAGAAGGAGAGCATAAGGTGGTTTGGCAGGTTTAGCAGAGCATAACCCTTAATTTGCATGTATTCTTAATTACATAAAATAGTATGCCTTCTTAGCCTCATAGAAAAATCTTGTTCCATAGACAGGGAAGTTGCTTTCTGGTAAGGAACCACATATTTTATTTAATTGGCATGTCCAATGCAAGAAACACACAAAGTTATGCAAATATTAACCAAGTCTTGCTGCTCTCCAGAAAAGAGATTATTATTGTCCCAGTGACAGAACTGGAAAGAATTATAAAAGAGAAACTGCAGGCAATAGTTGGAGAGGTACAGTACTTTAAATAAAATGACACTGCAGCAAAGAAGCAAACCTTTGGTCTGACCTGGCAGTGTCTCCCTTGTTTTTCACCTGAAAGTTTCCTGCATGGCTGCAGTTTGTGTTGTGACAAAGTCAGAATTGTCCCGATCTTAGCATTTCTGTTTTCTGGCTTTATCTATGGAACTGGTTCCCACTCAGAACCTCATTGGGGCCCATAGACCATGAGAGGTAACACCTCCTGTGAAGGAGGCAAATATGTCTAGCCCAAACAGAGCTTGTTCCAACAGAGTGGCCGGGGAGCCATCTTATTCTTCTAACTCAAAGCCAAAGGTATTGCCTGACTTGATTTTAAAAAACCCAGGCAATAGTCACTGTCCTCTCCATGAGATAAAATTAGAAATGGTAAAGGGTAACCACCTCATACCCTTATCCAAGGTTTGATGGGTCTACTGCAGGGCAGACTGAGAAGGTCTTAGGAACAGGTCTCCCAAAACTCCAGAAATGCTGTAACCATCACAATTTGCACTCATTACAGAATTGTATTGATGTCTCCATTCAAAGTGCTGCTCAATCAGGGTTTTGATTAACAAATGGGATTCACAGAATCACTGGGTGGGAAAAGACCCACTAGATCATCAAGTCCAACCATTCCTAACAATTACTAAACCATGCCCCTCAATACCTCATCCACCCATCTATTAAACATTTCCAGGGAAGGTGACTCAACCACTTCCCACAGGCCGTTGGGCAACCTGTTCCAGTGCCCAACAACCCTTTCCGTGAAAAATATTTTCCTGATGTCAAGCCTCAACCTCCCCTGGCAGAACTTCAGGCCCTTCCCTTTTGTCCTGTCAGATTGTCTACCTTAAAAGTCTGTCCAGGTTAATCAGCTAAATAAGGTCTCAGAATAGGTGTGTGCACTTGTACATGGTCACCCATGTTTGCATGGATGCTGTTTGCTTGATGCCAGTGGCAGCCCCTGGTAACTAAATGCTCTATTGGAATGTTACCTTGGGGCAAGGCAGACCAGGGAGCTTTAGAGGAGGTGAGCCTACACAGTAGCAGGGAGGGAGTTAGCTATACAGGCATGAGTCACGGTGTACAACCATACTATCAGAAGATGGACTCCAACCTATTTTATTTATTAGGTTAGATTACAGATTGTGGCATTAATGGCATGCCTCTCAATCTAAGGACATGCAAGTTACTGTGTTTAATCTTGGTCCTACCATGCAACCCTGTCTCAGGCCTCCTTAACTCCAGCTGGGGACGGGAAAACAGATAAATCACTGTACCCAGTGTACCCAGCTAAGCACCATCTGAGTCCTCAGAAGCACACACATCTGTGCTCAGTTCACTGGCAATTCCTTCTGCACACTTAACATTACTTAACATAATTTTACACACACAGCATTTTTGTCTCTAAATGGGAGAGACACGGATTTGATGGATGGATCACTTGGTGGGTAAGGAATTAGCTGCATAGTCACTCTCAAAGAATTCTGGTCAATACGTCAGTGTCCAAGTGGAGACCAGTGACAAGTGGCATTCCACAAGGGTTAGTATTGAGACCCATGTTGTTTAACATCTTTGTCAGAGATGTGGACAGCGGGATTGAAGGCACCCTCAACAAGTTTGGCAATGACACCAAGCTGTGTGGTGTGGTCAGCATGCTGGAGGGAAGGAATGCCATCCATAGGGACCTGGACAGGCTTTAGAGTTGAGCCTGCGTGAAACTCATGAAATTCAAGGCCAAGGGCAAGGTCCTGCACCTAGGTCAGTGTAATCCTGAGCACAAACACAGGCTGGGTGAAGAATGGCTTGAGAGCAGCCCTGAAGAGAGGGACATGGGTGTGCTAGTGGATGGGAAGCTCAACATGAGCCAGCAATGTGTGCTTGCAGCCTAGAAAGACAACTGTATCCTGGGATGCATCAAAAGAAGTGTGGCCAGCAGGTCGAGATAGGGGATTTCCCCCCTCTACTTTGCTCTCATGAGACCTCACCTGGGATACTGCATCAATTCTGGAGTCTTTAGCCCAGGAAGGACATGAACTGTTAGAGCAAGTTCAGAGGAGGGCCACAAAGATGATCAGGGGGCTGGAGCACCTCCCATACAAGGACACACTGAGAGAGTTGGGCTTGTTTAGCCTAGAGAAGGCTCTGAGGAAACCTCATAGTAACCTTCCAGTACTTAAAGGGGGCCAACAGGAAATCTGGGGAGGAACTTGTCAAGGAGTGCAGAGATAGGTTGAGGAGTAATGATTTTAAGATGAAAGAGGAGAGATTAAATTAGATACTAGGAAGGCTTTTTTTTTTTTTTTTTTACTGCAAGGGTGGTGAGGTGCTGGAACAGGTTGCCCAGAGAAGTCATGGATGCCCCATCCCTGGAGGTGGTCAAGGCCAGGCTGGATGAGGCTTTGAGTGACTTGATCCAGCAGAAGGTTTACCTGCCCACAACTGGGGGATTGGAATTAGATAATGTTTAATTATCTATGTTTAATATGCCTTGCCCTTGCAAGTATAATACCTCCTTTAGATGAAGCACCTAGTTTTAGGTATTGTGATGTAGCTTAGTGGGCTATGCAGCTGATTTCCTCCATATTGCAGTATCACAGAGCAGCCATTGACATTTTTTCCAATCCACAGTTACTCTATAGAGAAGAGGCAACTACTAAAGGAGGTCACAGGGCTAAATAAAGTTTCTTGATAAACTGGGAAAATGCTAAAAAGCTACAGAACATCCTACAGAAATTGTTTTCTACCCTACAAGACACAGAAACAATAAATATAAATCACCTGTTTTGTCACAGATAGAACTGTAGTACAGCAAGTAACGTGACTCTGATCTAAGATTTCTGAAGATCACCCTGCTTCCCCCCTTCTCCTCCAACCTCCGAGCACTCAGGACCTAAATGTTCCCTTGACTTCAGAAGGAAAGCTAAACTACAAAATACAGTACAGAATGAATTTTTTTAAAATTATGCCAAAAATAGCCCACAAGTATTTTTATTGATCTATTCCTACAGCAGAGGAGATTGTTTATTTTACCAGCACAGTGTTCTGAAAGATTTCTGCAAGGCTTACAGGAGACTACAAATGCGCTACAGCAAAAAGCCTCAAAACTACTAAGCTCTCACATTTTCATTTCCTATCAGTAAGCCCATTCATGACAATTAAGTGCTCAGAGAAATCAGGTCCTAAGCTATTACAAAGCATAAGGAGCGAATGGCTCCTAGAGTCACCAGACAACTTCCTTTTTTATTTTAGTGGACAAAGGAGATGCTAACTACTAGCTGCCTAACAGAGTCCTGTATCATTCAGTGGTGTGTGTTGCTTTATTTGATGTCAAAACATGCAATAAATGACAACACTGTATCATTTCTAGAGATCATAGTTCTAATGTTTCTTGCTGCAGCTTGCTTTCTAAAACCTGTCTGGATGATGTCAAGTCACACACGACTTTAATTCCCTCTTCCCCACCCCCTCAGACTTTAACAAGTATTGCTATGATTTTGTTTTCATTAAAAGCCTCAATGGTATTTATATGTAGCATTCTCCTTCAGCACAGGAGGACCCAAAGGTGAAATCAAGCAGCAGATGACTGTTCACCACAAAATGAGTAATCATTTATGTTCCAAGCTAAAATAAATGCAGACAGAAAGCTCACTGTTCTAATGTCTTCATTTAGCAACTTTTTTTCCTTTAAACACAGTAAAAATGTTTGTAAAAACATTTCGAGCCTTGTCAATGCTCATTTTATTTTTGTTTTCATTGGAAAGCCTGAAGTGAAACCTCTATCCTTTTAACATGATGTCTTCACTACACGCCTTTCCCAGTGGCACAGGGCTGATGGTTATACTCTTCCATTACATATTCTTGTTTAACCACACAACTTTTGAAACAAGTTCCACTGCTAAAATGAGCTGCAGCTGTAGATTTACACCCCCCATCACCATCACTTACACTTACTGATGAACAATTTCACTTTGCACACATTTGAAAACAGCTGAGCTCCTCCACGGTTTTCTGCGCATTTCTTATAATAAGATAATAATAGCTCCTTTATTTCAATGGTATCACAGCTGAGCTCAGGTCTGAAACGCAATGCTCCACCTAGGGCAAGTGCTTATTTTTACTGAAGTAATTACAGAAAAAAAGTTGACACTGACATTTACCAAAATATTTCAGAGCACAAACACCACCCACTGCTCTGAACTTAAGAATTCATGCCGGCTAGTTTTGTTTTGCCCCTCAGAGTATGACTGATTTGACTCATGCCAAATTTTAACAAAATTTCCAGATCTCTGCTAGAATTATAGTTGGTAGGAAAAACTCTTAACCTGCAGCTGAATTTCTGTTCCTATGCCCTTGTCTCTGATGAAAGGATACAGCAGGATATTCTAAACTATTTCATAAGCTTAAAACTTTACACTTAGAAGGAAAACTGTCTGCTAATACAACTCGAAGTCTGCAAGGAACTGCTTTCATTTCTTTCATAGACATCTATCAAAATCCCAGTTTAGTCCCCTAGCCTAATCTGGATCCTTCTTTGCTCAAGGGCTTTAGCAAAGCAGAAACATTGTTTCTTTGATAATGAAGCTAGAGTTGGAAGCTTCCTCTGCCTTCCAACAATCCCACTTACAATTTGGTTACTGGTCATGACCTCATTGTTTATTGTATAAGCACATCCTAAGAATTACTGGAATTCTTATAAATCCGAAGCAAATAAAGGAGGAAAGCCCACCTGTATCAGACACCATGTAACTGCATGTTAATGGGCTGTTCAGTACCCTACTGGGATATGTTAGAGAATTATACTCAATTATACTCAAGAGGCCGGTAGACATTTTTAAATTAACAAAATCTATTTATATAATAATTACAGTAATTACTACAGTTCATACCTTATGCACAGCAAGTGAAAAAAAACCACAGTGGAATTTGTGTAAATATTACTAATGCGTACACTATGAAAAAGCAATTCATGTTAATTAAAAAACACCATCATTTTAAAAGCTTACCAGAAACAGTTACACTGAGCATGGCAATCTTTGAAATCAGAACAGAAGTTGTTCACAAGGATCCAGCAGTAATTGATATCCAGCTACTTTGGAGCAAGGCTGCAGACTGAACGTGTACTGGAAGCTGGGTTGAGATCCCCCCTTGGCTGATGGCAGCAGTAGTCATGCTGCTGTTTCCTATAACCCTGGAATTTCACCCCAGTCTTTTCATCCTTCATTGGTTATAACACAGCAGAGCAGCCAGAAGAAGAAAGATTATTAGAGAGCAGCCAAATAGACTCACAGTTAAGAATCCAATCTTCAAGCAACTGTAAGGTTTTGGTGAAGGAGTAGGGGGTTTATAGCACACACAAAATAAAAATGGGGAGAAGTGGCCACTTCAGCAGCAGAGCTGATGACAGAACACTGAACAGCATTCATAGAAAGAAGTAAACCTGAGGTTTATTCCTTGGTAAAGACACCATCGTGTTTGCCTTTGACTAGAAAGGAAGGCAAGCAAGGCACGTGAACATGTAAGTGCATGTATCGCATGCAAGACATTCCAGGCGCTGAACAACTTCTCTGCACACATCAAGACATTGCTAAGGAAAAAAAAAAAAAAAACCAGCAAAGGATTTCAGCACTCCAACAATTAGCTAGATGAACTTGATTTCAAATCCAGCTTTACACATTCTTGATAAGCAGATAGGCCTCAACATTGAAGTCAAGACATTTTAAGCACCAACTGCTGGCTTGCAAGTGAATGCTTATTCAGAGTATAGAAAGACATGTCTTCTTTCACTGAGAGGCAGTGTCCAAAGTGACACCTGCTCCTATAATCACTGATGCATTATGGCACCCACACAGGCCCTGTTGCTGAGGGAAGGTAGGAGACAAATTGGTACCTGTCCTCCTCCTCCCTGCCACACGCCCTGAAATGTGGAAATTCCTGATGTTTGTTGTGTCACTGGTTGTCATAAAGCAAGCTTCTTTCTTCCTGTATCCCCTAAAGCCCTCTGCAGTCATTTATATTGGCCATACTAACCACCATTAGTAGCAACAAAATGCTGAGGAATCACTGTCTTTCCTTACCTCTAACCCAATCAAAAAGTTGTTCAATACAGTGAAACAGGTGTTTACAGAATTGATATGAAGGAGAGATTTGTAAGCATCTCCCAGAAGGGAAGTCAAAGAACAGTAGCCAATCCAGCCAAAAGTGCTACTGCAGCACCCAGCTGTTTTCTCTTATTTGCCATCAAAACAAGTCATTTTACTAATTTGTATTTCCACTAAAGAGTGTTCTAGGAGTGGAGATGGCAACTTATGAATACAAAGTGTGTCAAGGTAAGAGATAAGCAGTTTGTTTCTCAATACCCATGGCTATGTGGTACTCCAGCATCCATCTTTATTTATAGCTTCAGCACCCAGGTATGTAGCTAAGAAACCAAAGAACACAAAGAATACTGCCAGAATCACTTATAGCTAAAGGCAAGGAGCGGAACTGCATTGCAACTGTACTTTTTCATTATTTAAATGTGTCTTAAAACATATGAACTGAGATTTTCAGAAAATCTATTATTTGGCTTACACAGTAAGCTATGCCTTGTGCACTGTGTTCTAGACAAAAGTTGCATTTAAAAATGGCACACAAGGTTAGGAAACTTTACAGAAGGCCAATGAGTAATCTGTGCTTTCATAAATACAGTAGTGTACACCTTATATACAGACGGTGGCTACGATCCTCCTGGCGGGCTGCTAGCCAGCCATCCACAGAAAGAAGGGAATAAAGATAGTGGGGAGCGTGGTGGAGGGTGCCAAACCCAGGCAGACTATTGATGCTAATCCCACAAGTGCCGAAGCAAGAACGCTCCTCTGGTCCCGAATAATCATCTTCACAGTCTCACAGAACTGGAAAAAAATAAGAGAAAAAGACAAGAAGATGAGGGTTAAAGAGGAGAGCTTGACCCGGAGCCGAGCACAGGGCATGGGCTGAGCCCCGGGAGCGGCTCCCGTACCTTGTCGGTCTGGAAGCTGACGGGCGCTCCGTAGCGGCAGTAGGTGACGAAGTGCTCGCAGTTGTTCCAGAGGAGGCTGTAGGCGGTGGCTCCCACCAGCTTCTCCGCTCGGCGAGCCGCCTCCTCGCTGCCCAGCACCTGGTCCTGGAAGAGCCGGTCCATGTGGTTGACCAGGATGCTGCCGCCGTAGGCGAAATCCTCCACCGTGTCCACGCGGATGCTGGCGGTCCTGGTGATGACGCCCAGGATGAGCCGCTTGTTGGTCACCACCCGCTCGATCTGCCGCCGGTCGCCGGTGAGGACGGGCAGGATGTCGGGCATCAGGTGGGCGACGCGGTTCTCGCCCAGGTAGATGCCGAAGTGGACGAAGAGGGTGCGGGGCACCTCCAGCAGGTCCCCCCGCTTGAAGCAGCTCGTGTCGTAGTAAGCGGGAGCCGGCGGCGGCGAGGAGTCCCCGCCGGAGCCCCCGGGCAGGGCGCGGACGTGGACGAGGAGCAGAAGCTTTTCCAGCAGCAGCGACGCCGCCTGCGGCACCGGGTTCTTCATGGTGGGCGCAGGGGGAGCCCCGCGGCCGGGGCCGCTTTTCTAGGGCTGCCGGGCGGGGCGGGGCAGGCACCGGGACCGGCCCACAGGGCGAGCAGCCGCGGCCTTCATTGAGGAGGAGGAGGAGGAGGAGGAGGAGGAGGGGACGCGCGTTCGAAGTCCCGGGGCGCGCCCGGCGGCTCCGAGCGCCCGTGGGAACCGGGGTGGGGGGAGGCAAAACGGGCACCCCCCCGGCTATAAATGAACTGGGAAAGGCCAAGGAGAAAAGGCATCGCCGCGCGTTTTGTTTCGCGTGATGTCAATGGGTTAAATCCTGGCAACGGGAGCCCACAAAAGAGCAGACCCGTCGGGGGCAACAAAGCCGCCCCGGCTGAGGCTGAGGAGTTTGGGTCGCCGAGCAGTCCCGCCACCCTCGGGATGATGGATGGGACGGGCATTCATCTTACCTGGAAGATGACAGGGCCGGGGGAGCCCCCGCCGCCGCCTTTTGTTGGTGGCGCCCTGGAGGGAGCGAGCGGAAAGCGGCGCCGGAGGAGTTTGTCAGAGCATCTTCCCCCAAACCCAGGCTCTGAAGCCGAAAACTTGCCCCGTGTGTCTTCTTGCAGGTTGTGGATGCTAAGGCAAACAGAGACATGCCTGATGATGCCATGGACAAAAAAAACAAACAAACAAACAAAAAAATCCAAAAAAAACCAAACCAGGAAAAGTGCAAGTGCACAGGAAAGATGAGACTTAGCAATGAGCCAAAGCAACTTTTACACTATTCAGTGAAGAAGACATTTCAGGGGGGCAGGTTAGCTCATTCCTCACCGACAAGGGTGGAACTGGATGATCATTAAGGTCCCTTCCAACTCAGACTATTCCTGTTCTATGAGTCTACAATAAGAAACAATGGATGGTGTTGCCCACCTATTTTCTCCTGCTCAGAGCAGAGAGCAGCTTCCTAGGGAGCTGAAGGGTGTCCTCACCTTGCCTCACCTGCAGATGGAGGCCCACAGTAAACCCCTCATTTGGCCACTGATTACAGAATGATTTCTTACCGAAGCGATCAGGCATTTGGGATTTTCTCTGGAGAGTCTCAGCCAAATTTTTACGCAACAGAGGCTTAGCCCTCTCAAGCCCCATACTTCAAATCGCATCACTTACAAAAGAGAAAATACCTTATAGAGGCGGTTTATGATGCTGGTAGGAACTCTGTGGATTAGTCTAATTAAACAGTACCTTTTAAAATCCAGATGTTTAAACGTATTTGAAAGGCTTGAACCTTTCACTACTAGTAAATAAAAGAGGAAGCAGAGGAGGAACTTTTTTGCATTTTTAACTAGTGCATTAATTTTAAAGGGCAGAGGGAAATGAACAGATTAAAATCTTTTATCATGATAAACAGTCTTACCCGTTTTGTGATAGTCACAGCAGCTGGTCCAGAGCTGGAGTATTGTACCACATCCAGGAGGTTGTCAGAGATTTCACAGAAAGGTTCCCATCTCCCTCCTGTGAGGACAGGCACTAGTCCTGCCCTGTGCAGCCATCTCAAGAAGCCCCCTCTCTCCTTCCCCAAAGCTGTCAAGGGAGCGTCTGGATTGTTTTTGTTGAAAGAGATTTTAGAGATGTTTCAGTCCTACAGTTCAGATTTCTCTCCCCCCACCAGAAAGAAGGAAGAGGAAGTCAGCTTAACTCCCTGGCAGAAACAGGCATCTCCCAATGGGATCTTTTACTAGGAACATCCTTTGTTTGGTTTCTTAATGCCAGTTAGCTTTAATCCCCAAATCACCAGGATCCATTTCAAGTAAATCTGGAAAGGAAAGCAGGATGAAGCCAAAGAAGAGGAATAATCATGAGGAGGAGACTCAGAGTCTTACTGTGTGTGAATACAGTGCGAGGTGTGACATTTCTGCAGTACGATTTCCTCATACCTGGGCACTAACAAGTCATCCCCTCCCCCCAAATCCACTGGCTCACTCTCAGGCACTGAAACCCCAACAGAATAAGCACAAAGGCATTATACAGCAGACAGGGCTGGTAAGCTGCAGCGAGTGAAATCCACCCAGGTAATGCTTTGCTACTACCTTGCAACCTTGTGAGCACTGCCACGCGCAGAGCACTTAATAAAACATATGAAAGTTTTATTTCCAAATGAAACCATTCAGATCCTTGAATGCAGCCTGTAACCCAACATTTTATGCTTTCAACCCTTAAGGGCTGCTCTCCTATTACTTTCAGATTGCCATGATGCAACCCAAAACTTAGAAACTATGCTTAAAATTATTTTTCTTCTATTCTGAAGGGAGGTGAGGGGGGAATCCCCATATTTTAGTGGAAAAATGGCTTCATTGGAAACGGCTCAACTGAAAATATACTTTGTGCTTTAAACACTCCAGCACATACCTTATAATGGGTTACTTTTGTACCTCTGATACACAAATTGCAGTGTGAAAATCACTTTGAAATATTAAATACAGAACAGCAATCACTGAAAAAGTATTTGTTTGGACTGTTACCTGCTACAGAGTAGCATAATGATAAACCCCATGATTTATTTTCCAGAGTTAGGTGAGATTCAATAAGAAAGTTTCAAGAGGTAAGAGAATGCAGCCTCTGTTTTGTAGTCCATATGAGCCATAGCACAAAAACTTCCTGGGTAAGAGCTGTGAGACAGTTCTCATTACACTGCAATGTGTATATGAAATGGGACCTTATTTTATACTCTAGGCATTACTATTTCCATAGTAATTACTATTACCCTCACAGCTAGTGTAGTAGGGGAGAAGTGTGAAAGAAAGGCAAATGGAAGTGTAAGTTCTTGCCTAGATGAGGTACTACCCTGGTTTAACAAGCAGGTAAAATGCATTTTTTAACTGACGAGTTAAACCAATGCTGACTGCATACATGCTCACCTCCAAGTACAATTTACTTTTCACCAAACCTCAATTTACATTTCACCAAACCTTTCTCAATTATTCAATCTCTACCGCCGATGAAGAAATAACTGCAGCTTTAACAAGCTTTCGGGTCAGCTGGGATTGTTGAAACAAGTACATGTTCATGAATTCAAAACACGTTAAGGAGGTAAAGAAGGATAAAGTCTCTTTAGAAGCTGTAATATGTGAGAAAAGTATCTGAAAAGCAATGCCACTTGGTTTAAGGTGGTGTATTGAAAGAAATGATGGTCAGAAAAATGTGTTTCTAGAGGATGGTTTCACAGCATCCAAAAGCATAATTCCAGAGATAGAAAATAATGCCTTTGTATTCCCATATCCAAACCATTTGAACACTGCACCATTTTTTTCAGGAAATTAGTTACCATTGTAAAGCTGTAATGATCTGCACTCCAGAAAACCGTACTGTTTACTTTTTCAGGTTTTGTATTTAACAAAACAGTAGGGACACAACAGACAAAATCCGAAGAAGATGGGAACCACCAAGACAATGCACAACATTGCAGGCAAGTGAAAGAATCTTGAAACAAAGAACCTTTGAAGTAAGTACCATTCTTTTTCAGTAGAAGAAACAACAAGAATTACTAAAACTTATACTTCATAAATGTTCCTTTTTATTCAAAAAACATTACATACACATTTACAAAAGCAGTATATTGAATGTACTGCAAATATTTACTGTAGCCGTTTGACCCTTGTAGGTTAGCTACAGAGGTCTCTAACTTCTTTATTTCCTCTCAATAAATTCATCCTTTTTGCTAAACTAATAGGCTTCCAATTTATTAACGAGAGTGTTCTAATGAACCGTGACTGTAAATAAAATAAAACCAGCATGCTGTTCTCCTCTTGAAGTTATTAAGTTGGGTATTTTTCTGCAATGAAGTAATGACTCATTTTTTACAAATAGGCTGAATCATATGGTATGCAAAGATAGTACTTATTAGGACTTGCTAAAAGAATAATATGCTTAGATGAATAAAGTGGTCACTTATGATACCTTCAATTCAAATTTAAAAAAAAACCACACAAAAGGTGGGGAAAATTCATTGTATAGCCCTCATTAGCAAGCAAGAGCCTAGGACGTTAATAATAGTGGTAGCACAGATTGACATTTAGGAACAGACAGTTTTTGTGACAATTAAAATAAACTTATTTTCATCAATTTAACTGCTATTAGTAATGCTTCATTATATATATGAAAATACATAAACAAAAATATTTTCTGAATATAAAATACCTGAACATGTAGTATAACTTTTATATGGCTTCTGCAGAGGAAATACAGACAGAATTCCTGCCCTGATATTGTCCCAGGAAGCATGATATGGAATTTTAAGTCTCCGCCTCATTAGCTGAAGTAGTTCAGGATTATCCTAATTCGAACATGCCAGTCATATTGTGCAGGATGGGAGACTGGTAGCTGCTAACTGTGAGTCAGAAGAGCCATGGAGCACTCTGCATTCAACATGGTATTCCTTCACACCAGGAGACAGACCTTTCTGTGGAAAAGGCAATGCAAACAACAGTCAAATGAACTTAATCCAGACAAGACTCTGCTGCAGAAAATGAAGTCTTGACAGCCCTGAAATAAAATGAGGTATCCCTCCACCACCTGCTCCCCATTCTGCTGGCCAAGATTGCACCGTCACAAGAGAACGTGAGCAGGCGGCAGACTAGCTCACAGCACTCTCCTTTCCTTCTCAAATTTATTTCTGTGCCAATATCTGCAACTTACTACTATTTGCTGCTTTTAACTGATGGATTAATGAGTAAAAGATGTTGGAAACCATAATAATCAACTCTGTCATTAACTGGACAAAGTGCTGGAAGCTGGGTGGATCACCACCAAAGGTCAGCATTTACTACCAGTCACTCTATAACAGTAACAATTATTACTCTTCTTTATTGCCCCACAGGGAAAGCTGTTCCCCAGCTCCAGACAGTGCTAGCTTCATAGCGATGCACAGCAGGTTACCCCGCCTCCCTCTGCACAGGAGAAACACAGATGACAGAAGCTTAAGTCGATGGGTCAATTTAATTTTCAAATAAAGATTGTGAGAAGGAAGAGAGTTAGACTGAACAGGAGGCAATTTCCATCTCGGAACAAGGACTATCTTGTCTCATCATTACATGTTACGTTGCAATTTGATTAATTCATTTTTAAAGGAAATAAATTAATTCTTTACCTAATGTATTATCTGGACAGGAAACACTAGCAGTCACAGACAAAGCTATTAGTGTGGTATTACTCAAAGCATTTGTGAATCTGTGCCATTTAGTTGAGCCTCAGAGATAACTGTCACTAATTTCTACTCTTTGACTTTTTTAAAAAAAAATTCTTACTCAAGAAGCCAGTTCTTGTTTATAACATGTTTTTATACCACTAAGTGTTAGAAACATGTATTAAACACCTGTTACTCTATCAGTGATTTTAAATCAGGAACATTTCTGATCTGGAAATCCAGTAGCATCTGTCCAAGTGCTTTGCCCTGTAAGAAATGAAGAAAAAAAACCCAAACAAACTAGCATTTCACTCTACTATTTAAATATACTACCTCTGTAAATTAAGTTTTTAAAAAATGGTATAGTAAGAATATTTTTCCCTTTTCTCAGTGTAAGAACTTAGTAAGTTTTTAAAGTTTTATGAGTTTTATCTCCACATATACTTATATATATAAATTTGGGATGAGTTTTATTAAAACTTGGATTGTACATTATCCAAATTTCTACTTAACTTTTCAATTTATCTGGCTCTCTCACTCGTGAATCACTGTAATAAATAAAACTATATACAGTTGAGTTTTCAAGCATCTACACCTGAACAGATTGAATAGTTTCTTCATTTTATTTGGTAGCTAGTGCTAAAATATATTTATTTTAGCTTCAATACTGTATCCAAGTCATACATAGCATCATCTTATGTTGTGAACAGTATTCTTGACTACACTGAGATTATTTGTACACGCAAGTTTTTCTCAGCCTATGGTGGCAGAACTGTGCTTTGCCTTTTTGAGAAGCTAATTTTGCTCATGCACCTAAAACTGCTGGTATCACATCATAAAGAGCATAACTGATTTGAAGACTCTCTTAATAGTTTCTTGTACGCATCTCTTAAATCAACTTTCTTCTTACCTATCCTATTCTCAAGCCTTGAACCACTTAAGTAGATAATGTATATTAACAGGAAATTAAAACGAACTACAGTTGAAACCAAAACCTTACAGTTCCAGCCCAAAAGTTGGTTATAAAGAGTCTGTAGAATACATAGTTATAAAAGATAGCTAAATAAAATCAATGCTTTGATACATGCCTGTGGGTCACTTCTTAGGGATGCTATGCCACCACCACCAAGGGAATTCTTCAGAACAAAATTTAATCCATGGATTCCTGGCAACTCGTATCTGTAAAATAAAATCTACACATTGTTTCTCAGAAGATTTCGTAAGAAGCAGAACATCAAGCAGAACATAGTATGCAAAAAAATTTCATGCTTCTGATGGCATCACAGTGCTGAATCAAGCATAAAAGCTAACTAAAGATTAACTCAGTCTTCTCTGCCTTCCCCTTACTTGAAATCAGCAATTTTTAATAAGTTAAAAGTAGGCCCACAATGTAAACATTCTCCTCTTCAGAACTCTTTCATTTCTAATGAGATTTGTTTTCTGCTAGCTCCCCTGTACCTCCCTCAAGTGTTAAAGCCCATATGGAAAGCTCCATAGGCAAAAGGTTCAAGATCCAAAATGAAATCAGAGAACACGGTGGACAGAAGGAAGTATTTTTAACATTACCCAATTCTGATACTGAAAACTATGATCACTTAATTCCCAGAACTTGTTTTTGCTAACAAAGGCCACCACCTATTTGGGGAAGGCATCACAGTTATTTTTCAGTAATAAAGACAAGTCACTAGACCAAACTCTTACGATCAACTACAAATCATTTTATAAGAAATGAAGTGGAGCTACACTTCAGCGTTTGCTTGGAGCCAGGTACTTTCTTCAGATAAAATTCTACTTTATTTTTCCGTTCCATTGCCATTGTAAGCATTTTTCTATCCTCACTTTTGACTGGTGCAGTTCCAATTTGGAAGCTTTTGTGGAAGCTTGGCAAATGGCTCTATAGTTTCCTAACGAAGTTATTTCAAACACCATAAATAGGTCTATAGCATACTTCTGCTTGCCTCTCCTTGCAAAGTTTTTCAGTGTTTTATCATCTTCTTTGCGTTCCTGCTTTTCTTTGATTTTGCTTTCCTCCAATATTTTCTTTGTCTAAGGGCTTGCTAGCTTTCCTTTTTTCCGTAGTAAAGGATTTAATTGGAACATCAGCAAGACACAAGTAATAACAGAGAAAGATGATATCCAACTCTTGCTCTGTCTCCAGATGTTCGACCACTGCTGTTTAGATCACGCTTCCTCCACCACCACCTATTTTCCTTTAGACATCCACCTGATCTTCATTTGTTTAGAACATATTTTTCAAAGCTGTCCACCTAAATAGCTGAAATTTCTTGCAGTGCTTTTGTACTGCCAATTTTGTCACATGTACCTTGGGCATATGACCTAAACTTTTCCTAGAAGAAGTGGTCACCCTATCATTCTGCTGAGCAGCCTGGCAAACACTTTAGTTCTTCATATGCTTCTGCAAGCAGTAGTTGTGAGTGTCTCTGCCCACCTCCCAGGCAAAGTTTTCACTGTTTGTTCCTTCTACTCTTTCATCACCACATTCTAGTATCAACATTATTAGTTGATATTAAGAAGAAAACCAGTGTTAGCAGTCTGTTGACCTTCCTTCAAAACTAGATGCCAGGCAACAGTATCATGCTTAAAGGCAAATCCATTGGGAAGGCAGGAAAGTTCAGTAAATCAAACACTACTCTACTAGACAACAAGAACAAGAAGAATGAAGCATTTTCCACAATAAGTCATCTAAATTTACTGAATTAAATAGCATAGTCTACTACATAGCAGCATCAGAGGATCTCACAGAATTTTAAAGTAAAAGCACTCAATGCAAATTACCAATAACTGTATACCATAAGAGCTAGAGGTCTACCAAAACACCAGACTAAATTTTACTCTGAAAAAATGGCAAAGACTTCCAGGCAGTAAGCGACTTCACAACTGGCAGATTTCTCCATGAGAACTAGACTAATGGAATGTATTCCAGAAGCTAATATCTCAGCTCTCAAAATAAGTTTCATGAAAAATCAATCATTTAAACAAATCAGGAGAAAAACTGAAGAGTGTACAAAAGCAGAAACAAATGACAAAGAGTGGAAGAATTTCATTTCACTGTCTCAAGTGGTTCTGGCAGAGGGAGTATCTAATACAAGCAACAGATCTTAACTTGGAACACCACAGAATGGCACACTCACTTCAAGTATTTTGTGGAAATCTTTACAGTATTGAGACACTCCAGCTAAAACTAGGATTGAAAAATAATATACAAGGGTTAGCATTTTTAATATTTTAAGGCCTGTCTGAAGCATCTGAGCATCCAAAATATTTTTGTGCAAAAAATACATGCCCACAATAAAAGAAAAAGCGCTATAACCATCACAACCAGTCTCAAAGCAGCAACAATTTGTCAAGCAAAATGTTGGCATGTGCGTAACCAGCATAATTAAAAAAAAATTAAGTTTAATTATCTGAGATCTAAAGGAAAATATATGATCTAATTGTACAATTAAATCAAAAGTTTAAAGAGCTGCTTTTAAAAAGCACAGAAAACATATAAACCCTTCAAAGAATACTAAGTCTGGGACAGAAACCTATAAAACAAGGAAAATCCACTGTTCTAGCTAAATTCCTATGCTTATGCACAACGGGGTGCCTGATTAACTGCTTCCTTTAAAGTGCTGTCCATTCATAGTCAAAGAAGTCAGGTTTCCCTGTGAATATCTTGTTAAAATGCATGGAAGTAATAATGCACAAAATGGTTTAATGCATTTAAATTGAGAAAAAGATAGGATTCCTCCCATGAGAAGAAAGCAGGAACTAAGTCCATAGGCTAACAGAGGCGTTTGTGTATGAGCTATATTGTAGAGAAGTATTCTTCCCCTCATAACAAATATACATACAAAAAAAGCAATCTGAAGAATCAGAATCCACATTTCTTGTCCTTCAGCTCTTAGTAAAAATATCCCAATAGAAGAAATCATTTGCTACATTTTTATATTATTTGAGCATTGGAATGATCTCAAAGAACGTGACTGTATTTCAGAAGGTGAAGCCAACAGTCCTCACAAGAAAATTTTACTATCCTTATAGAACTGAACCACTAAATGAAGTTTCTTATTCCACAACTTAATAGTATCAGCTCTCAATTTATAAAGTTTTGTATACAAAACATCACAGAAATAGCCATATTGGCTCCATAGAGCTAAATGAAACAAAAAAACCTCTTCCACATGCAGTATGGTCTAGCTGCTCATCTTACTACAATATTGATGCTAATTTTAATGGTGGTATCAGTCACAGTTCAAGTGACTAACTTTTTTTTCAAAATTTTGAGCAAATTTATGTTTTAATACTACTCTATTCCTTACTCTTACTTGGATTAGCCTGACCTTTCCTGCTCAGTTTGTGCATCAACCTGGTGCCCAAGAGAAACTGCAATTAACTGTTAAGACTGTACTCTATGTGGTGGGAGAGAAAAATCACATAGGTTTGAAATTTTGGGGTATACAGGGGCAGGGTTTGAGACCATCTTTTGTTACGATGTTACCTGAAAATCTGGAAGTTTGAGTTTCCAGTGTTCTGTATCAAAAATAATCCCACCTTTTCACTCTTTGGTGTACCTATTTAATAGCTTTAATGAAGAAGAATGAAAGTTAACTGGCTGATAATCTCTGTTCAGTACTGAAGTAGAGCTATGGTCAGTATGTTTTTAATAGCAAAATTAATACATATAAACTAATATATAACCTCACATTTTAAATAAAGGAAATGAAGGAAAATGGAAGTGTAAGATAAGTCTTTTTTTAAAGCTAAAAGTAAACAAGTAATTTAAAAAGAAACAACGCAATCTGAAGCACATGAGCATAATCCTTATAAGCCTAAATATTTCCACAGAAGGATTTATTCTTTTTCCTCAGTAGTTTTTCAATTCACTCAGAGAGCTCCATTATCACATCATTAAAAGAAGCCAAACCCAGGAACAGATAATCTAATTAATCAGAGTAAATTGACTTCATCCAGGCTCAGCAAAGTTCAACTTTTATTTATGAACATAAATGCTTTATGAAGCATTAAGAAACCACAAGGAATCAACTTCTAGAACAATCATTAGGACATAGGATTTTTTTTTATTTCTTTCCTTCTCTGTTCTGTTTCAGAGGAAATGCAATTATATTTTGATAGCAGAATTTTAGATACACAGATTTATTAGCACTTTATGCAACAGTGGGAGAGATCAGCACTGAGCCGCTTATGAAGACAAAGAACAGCACTTAAAACTCAGACAGCAGTAGTTAAAATAACAAGTATGCTCAGAGCTTTGAGGTGCACCTTTCTGACTCAAGCTATTCAAACAAGCAAAACCACAACAGTTTATCCATAGTTTAAAAAGGGAAGCTATCTGTGTTTTTCACTTGAACACTCTGTCTTGATGCACATGGCTATAAAGTGTGTGAGTGGAATATTCAAAGGAAGACTTTCTCTAAAGTGAGTGAACCTCATAAAAATTAAAATGTTTTGCCGAGATAGCGATATGACGAGACGTGCTTTTGATACACAATCATGTAAGTTTGGGCTTCAGACTATACCAGCCGTGTGCATGTCTTTCAAGCAGTGTTCTAGGGATTTCAGACTCCCAATTCTGAGGCTTGGGAAGCTTCAGTTACTAAGACTCCTGCAGTCCAAATGGTTAAAACACACTTGAAAGATAAAGGACATTAGTTATTTCTATTTTGTAGAGACATTCTGTATTGGAACAAAACAAAGAAATAGCCCCAATGATAATATGCTAATTTGAAGAATTTAAATGTCTTCACTAAAACAGATACACTACTTTTGTCCAGCCTGAGGAGAGATATAAATTCATGTTCTATTTCAACTATCGCTCAAGTTGTTATCTAAAAAATTAAAGATACATAAAAAACATCAAAGACAATGCACACAGGTTTGTAAGATTTGTATTAACATACTTCAATGCAAGTTCTGAATACCATCATATGCCTACTGTACAAGTGTGAACTGAGCAGCAAGTTACTCACCTTGTAACTAGTTCTTCTTCAGGTTCTTCTCGCTCTAAAAGGTGTTGGAAGAAATCCTCCAAGGCTTGAGCAGTTAAAGTTTTCTTTAGGTATGGATAGTAGAGGGGATGCCGTGCTATCACACCTGTTAGGTATAAATGTTGTTAGCCGAAATAGGAGCTATTGAAGCCAATTTGCATTATATTTATCCTTTCCAAACAGATTTGAGATCCTCCTCTTAATTCAAACTGTACACACAGATACACTTTAATGAGCTTCTAAACAAAAAGTAATAGTATGACAGCTTTCCCTCTGTCAGTAGAAAGGCAATGTAGAGCGTGACATGAAAGCATGCTCCTGGACTAAGTGATTATTGGACTTTTTCTGGCTGCAAACAGTCCCTGGCACTGAAAGACACGTGAACAACTTCATCACAACAAACAATCCACACGCAGTTATCTTTCCCTAGATGACTTGTATGACTTGGACAAGTAATCACAAACAACCATAACAAGGCATTATCAGTGACTGAAGGTTAGGGTCCTTGCCCCACACCTTGCATGAGATCTTGACACGTGAGAAATCACAATTACATTTTTATTGCTGTAAATATGCTTTCATAAGCTTCAGGTAACTTCATGCCAAGGCTGACATTCCAAAGCAGGACAAGGAAAGTAGATTTGTGTCATAGGGATCTTTTTATCTGTAGAATTCAAAGCTAATTTAGAGGTCAAGTTTATTTTTGTTAATATTGTTCCTTAATAAAGCAATAGTGTCTTTATATCCCAGGAGGTCTCTTAAGTATGCCTCATTCATGATTTGGCAATGCTACATTGAAACAATGATCAACCAGGTGGAAAGGAAAACAATAATAATAATAAAAAAAAGAACCAACATTTCATCATTTTTCAAACCAAAAATCGGTTTCACAAACAAAGATGAAGAAACTGTATTTCTAAACATAAATGAAGAAAATTCATCAGTTTTAGCAGGATGGCAAATCAAATCCCAAACGCACCTTTAATTCATACTGAGCTTTGAACACCACATGCTCTCATCTTCCAACAAGTAAGAGAGCCAATTGTTGCAAGCAGAAGTAAGGAACAGAAGGGATTATTAAACAAAGCAAGAAGCAGAGAGTGCACACCAAAATACAGTATTTGGATCAACAATATAATGAAAACATTCTCTTACATGCAAGCACAACTTCAGTATTTGCTAGCGCTGTCAATGTTTCAGGCATATATATGTTACAAAATTCCATGTATGGAAATATTATACATAATCAGACAACTGAGAGATTATATTACATAACACACATACACAAAGGAGTAACAACTAAAGTGCAATAAAGACATTAAAAAGGCATTTCTTAACTTTGGGAAGCTTAACTTTGCAACCCTAAAGAAAGATCTTTCTTTTGTAGTACAGCATGCAAATATTTTTTCTTAGTATCTCAGATTTCAACAGCTGCTAAATAGAAAATAACAGATACTCAATTAGCAAAATCCTTGTTTTATATGAATTAGTTTTCATTTCAGAACCAAGACAATTAAAAAAATCAAGTGGTACAAGAGATTTTTAAAAAATTAAGAGCATTTGATACATAACTATTACTTACACAACTTCAGAAAGTAAGAAAAAGAAAAATACCTATGTTTGCAGAGTTGCCTTTGTCACCACTTCTAGTATAGGCAAGATCTTCTAAGCGGTAAGTATGTGGACCACTTGGCAGATCTATATAATATAAAAATTAATACATTTTAACGATAACTAGAAATAATAGTACATTCAGAAAAAGTAACTGCCATTTTAACTGAATATATTCTGCATTGTTTGTAGTACTCCTGAAAACACGTCCAAAGCTTTCTTCCCACAGGAACACCTAGGGAAGACATGAGGCTGGGGGCCGAAATTGGTCCCTTCTGCTTTGTCTCCCATATTCCTTTTACCTCTTCAGAGGTGAATGCTACACCAGGAATCCCCTCTTCCACCACCCTGGGTGAAAATTCGTCTTGGTCTTAGCAATGTAGTATCTCTGAAGGAGATACAGCAGTTACTTGTCATTTCTTGACTAGCTGGTAGCTTTGATTCCCTTATTCCCTTAATATGACTGCTTCCAGTACAGGTGGAAATACATGTAATTGCTACTGTCCTGATAATTATGTAACATCTGTTTATTCTGATAGTGTCTCTAGAAAACGGTCACAGTTTAAAACTGTTTTTCAAGACAACACATCTCTCACTTTTCTTTTGCTAAACAGCTTTAGCAAAACTGGGTAATAAAGAAATTATGACCAAGTCTTGCTGGTTCCAGCTTTCACTGTCCTTATCAGAAGGGGAGGTAGCAAGTCTATGGCAGTGGCAACCACACAGATCCCAGAAGTTAATTTGGAGTAAGGGGTGGAAGATAGTGTGGATGACAAAAAATGCCTCAACATGACATGTAATTAGTCTGCTTCATGCCGCGTTTGGTGAAACAGATCAGGCAACAACACCAAGAGTAGCTTTGCTGGAACATCTGAGTGGCAATAACAGGGAAAAGAGCAACAACCAAATGCAGACTCACTACAGCTTCTTCTACTGGCACAGCTGGATCACAAAGAAAGCATCTATCCATACCCTAAATAACAACACATCAGCATTTAAATGCTTTAACTAAGACCTAAAGTTTTATAACATTTATCAGGTCACTGTCACAAAACGAGCTAAAAGAGTGATTATAGTTTAGTCAGGCACAAAAGTTCTTCATTGGTAGTAGGGCAAGGCAGCACAAAATTTGAAATGGTGAAAGGAAAACTTGGTGGAAAATACCAAAGGCAGTATTTATTTGATTGGGAATATTATTTTTAACTAAACATCTCCATTGAAAGAACATCTGAAAAAGTTCTGCTAGACCTCAATGTTCATTTTGGACAAGACTATCACACTCAATACACCATAGTAATCATATTCTTTTTAGCAATTTCACTCAATACACAGTTTAAGGAAAAAAAAAATTGCAGTACCTCTTCATAGGCTTAAGTACAACAATGTTTAAACTGCATAAGCTGTAGAAGTCTTATCCTTGTCAGACATTTTACAGTCTTTGACAATCTCCCTTTAAAGAAAATCAGTTCAAGAGCGTTCTGGTGTTCTCATTTATTATTAACCTAATTGATTTATCTTTCATGATCTGTTTATCAGGAAATTGTTTTCATGTAATAAACACGTTAAACAAATCCAGAAAAGAATTCCCTTCAAAGCTCGGGCAAATGGTAAATTCAAATTCCACGCTCCCAGAACCACATCTAGCAGCATTTCTGAAATCCATTTTCGCATATTTCTCTTATCTATTCAAAGACAACTAACAGTCCCTCACACTTAAGATAACCATGAAACTTAAGAAAAATACTTCCCTCCTTAATAAATGCTGACAGAAAATGTTTTAGCAGAAGACACTCCTTTTACAGTCTAACCCATTTGTCCATTTCTCATCCACGCTGTTTATGTGTTAAGCCACAGAAGTAGGTAAGTATTTAGTCACATACAGAAAAGACTTCTATTTACAACTAAGGGTAAAAGTTTAGAGATCCTTCTCAAGGGAAACAACCAGAGGAGTTCTGCTGTCCCACGAAAGTGGGATTTTGCCTGAATAAAGCTTGGAGAATTCACTACTTAAATGCTGAGGTGAGGCACCTCAGAAAGTTTTCTCAAACATTAAGAAGGCAATGGGGAATCTAATAGCTTTTTGTTCATCCAATATTTAGCACTGCAGTCACCTTGGAAAAAAAAATACCAGGACCTTCATTCAACCCTTAATTAAATGGAACAATGACTTCTTATTCTTTAATTGGCCCAGTTTGATGGAGCAAATCCTGCACTGTCCTTCTGGGAACCCCAAGTATCACATAGACTCTGGTGTGATATTATAGGTGAAATATATACACAAGATGAGAAAGCATACTTAAGAGTTTAACTTTTTTCTGCACAATACAAATCATCACACTGAAGAGATGTCTGAATGGATAGGGAAAATTAACTCATGCATGGCATGCAGGCATTCAGTATCATTGATTTTCAAACACCAACAAACACACAGTCATACCAGTATTTCAAAATTTCTCTGCAAGATATAGAACATCCCCTACTAACACACAATTAGTTGCTACTCTATTCTACTACCAGTTTTGAGAAATACTACTTATCTATATCTGGAATCCATAATAAATCTTAACACATTTGTGCTTTCAGAGCATTAATTTTTTAAGTCTACACAGACATAAATACCTTAATTACTCTTCCAGCACTAGTATTACTTCTAGAAATATTTCTAGCAACTAATCTTTAGGTACAGTCACCTGACTTAGGATTGAAAACATCTATCCACAGCTTTAAGTTCATTCTCTCATTTCTCTGGTGAACAGGAATAATGTAATAGAAACTCTGGACAATAAGTGCACTCACTGCACGTTAAAAAATGCTGCATATAGTCCTGCCATTAAAAAGAACATAAAAATATTCAAATGTCTAGCACATTCAATAATCCATAACCTAGTACCTAGTTTGTATTAGCAGCTCTGAACACTTCCTTTTCATTGCAGGCATCCTGATGTGCTACACTCAGCTCACTGCTTTGCCCTTATCAAGTTTCTTCTTCCTTCAGAGAATTTAGTTACTCAAGTCTAACAGCAACGCAGGAATTACCATACTGCATTTTCTTTAAAAGTCAGCTGGTTCCAGGTTCATCCCATTCTTGTTCATTTTGTGAAGGCTGCCACATGGAATAGAGCCAAATTTTAGCTATCTAAATACTAAGCATTCTATAGGTCTGTTCTCCATTCTGAAGTAAGGTAAATTTCCACTGTCTTCAGCTGCATCTCAGATCTCATTTTTTTGAATAACAATTTACTTAAATACTTCTTATAGTCTCAAATACATCTTATACTGCGTGATACTAACCTCCTTCCTTCCAAGAATAGTAGCTTATGTGTTCTGCAACAGCTTCAAAAACATATAGTATGAAAAGGTAAAATACGTTTCATAGACAAAATCTAGCACATCATTTTCCAAGACAAAGACAGAAAACTACATGTTCATAAATGAAAAGATGAACATACCTTTCAATTCACTGTTGATCACAGGTGAATCAGAAGAAGCAACCTCATCTGACGTAAACGTGAGATCCTCCTCAAATGTCTCAACATGCTGCCCACTTAAAAACAGGTTGATCTGGAAAAAATTACCCATTTTCAAACTGTCAAATTAGAAATCCAGTGTAACGTGTGAATAAACAAAGCCTACTTCTAATTAAGTACTGATCTGGCATATTTTCAGAAAGTAAGAACTTTACGGATAAGGTTCTCTTCCCCCCTTTTAAGTCACATAAAAGCAATGAACCATTATACAGCTAAATGAAATCTTTGTGTAGGAGTTTAAAAAAACCACATAAAAATAAAACAAATGCTCTGTCTAGTTGGGTACCTTTTAAAGAAAGACAACTCTTCTTTCCATCTCCCTCTATGTACAGCAGCACTATATCAAATTTTGTGTCACAACTGTTGATAGCTGGATTCCAAAACTTGAAAGCTTCCAGCTTTTCCATGATAATTACCTTTTCTTCTTAGTGTCACTGTCCGTCTTAATGACAAACTTCTCTTTAGATTCTAAATTCATCTTCAAATACATTTTGTGAAAGCAATTTATAAAAATTATTTGATACTGAATGTTTTGGGTTTGAGATGAAAATACAAAAATAAAAAAAATGCCATGCTGTTCGCCTTGCATGTCAATCTCTACTCTGGCTGCCAAAGGAACCCGAAAAAATACATGACTCAAGTGTGCTATTTCATTAGCTGGCTGGGTTGTTCACCTGAGATGTGAGCAAATGTTTCTCTGATTAAACCATATAGTACAATCACAGAGAAAAATTAACTGCATCTACTTTATCAGCATTTGAAGACTCTCAGTATTGAAGACTCACACATAAAACCAGGTTATCACCAAGTTAGCTGCAGTAGTCATCAGTGCTCAGCTGAAAATTATACTTATCTGAGCCCTTTCTAAAGACTGTTCACAGAGACTAGGTAATGGAGGAAGACAAAAAAAATTCAGAAAAGCTATTTTTGCCTTCAGCAGTTTTGCTATAACTTTTATTTTTAGTGACAGTTTTAGGCTACTTTTTAAATGTGAAAAAGCATAAAAGGAAAATAACTACAGCTGTAAAACCACTGGTGATCTACAATAAAACTGGGACAATTGCATAAGACCAGTGGAAGCAGCAAATGGGATACTGAATCCAAACTGAAACCCAGAAAGGTGTTACCAAACACAAAACAAAAGAACCCAATGTTCAGGCAATGTTAACATATCTGAAAATCGCCTTACAGAATTATTTTGGTTTTAGGTCAAATGCTGAACTAGAGCAACTAGACTCTTTGTAACTGAAATTTCAGTCTAGGAAAGCAGTTAATTCATACCTTCCTTACTCTGTAATCTCTAGCTAGACCACTGCTGCTATTACATGGCTAAAACTTTGAATCAAGCACTTGAATCACTTCAATCATGCTTCTATTTAACCTTTGATTTTACTGCAGTACAACAGCAATAAGTCACACTGCATTTTTTTAACAGCATATCAGTATGTTTATCATATTAGCTATGGATTTTGATTTTCTATATTGAAAAGAGTAGATGAGACACTGCTTTCTTTCCCTGCTAAATAAGGATACTAATCTCAGTCTTTTACCAAGTCTGAAATAGAGTGCTAATTAATAAGTTGGCATTTAACTTGATGAACTTCCATAAAGATAATAATTTTGTATTAAACTTGGCAAAGGCAAGCCATTTGCATAAAGCAAAACGTAACTAACAGTAAGTACTTCAGTTTCTTTAAATGACAAGAAAGCAGGGAGGGGGTTCAATGTTTTTCCAGTATGCACAGATTATTAATTTAGTTTTAATAACTAAACAGCATCTCCTCTGTAGAAGTAATCTTAAAATTATTTCCCATGAATACAGAGTACTATTCAAAGAAAAATGTAACATTTGGCTAAGTACTGCAAGCACATTAAAAAATCAAAATGAAGCAGTCCTTTTTGGAAATGTTTGGAACACCTAAATGGATTAGTGATATTCATTTTGCAGAGGGTTTTTTTTAATCAACTGGGTTTTTGTTGGTTGGTCATTGTCCCTCCCTTCACTTGCTACCTGTGCTCCCAAGTCTCCCCTTCACCACCCTAAGCAGAAGCCTGTCACAATACCTTCATGAAATCATGACATGGATACAGTAGCCTCTGAGAAAGAAGGGCACCTATGCATTACAGAAGTACATGCATAACAGATAAGTAGGACTCTAGCTCAACATTTAATTTTACACTGTTATTTGTCATGTAGGACTGCTTAGTCATCTGAACCATAACTCCTCAGACTGAGACTATTGTTATGAATTGAATAGCAGTTCTTAAAGCGGGCCTAAAGGAAAGATAGGGGGGGACTTCTTATGAGAAAATGTACTGATAGGTTGAGGGGTAACTGTTTTAAGCTGAAAGAGGGTGAATTGACATTAGATATTAGGAAGAATTTTTTACTGCACAGGTGGTGAGGCACTGGAACAGGTTACCCAGAGAAGACATAGACACCCCATCCCTGGAGATGTTCAAGGCCAGGTGGCAGGAGGCTATCAGCAACATGATCCAGTGGAAGGTGTCCCTACCCACTGCAGGGGGTTTGGAACTAGATGATCTCCAAGGTCCCTTCTGACCCAAACTACTCTACTATTCTATGAATAGAGCCACAAAAATACATCTAATTCACAGGGTCCTCCACGATACTCATCACAGTAGTCTCACAGGCTTTCATAATTTTACCACTTTTGTAATGTAAAAGCAGAAATTTCTACTCCAATTTTTATAGGCAATTCTCTGGTAAGGTAAAACCTGTGTGAATCAGAAGAAATGCATTGACTTTAATACTTACCTTCAGTAGCATACTAAAAAAATAAAGTAGACGCCTCCCCCAAAAGTCAGAGCTGTGTCCAGGTTTGCAAGATTAAGGTTCAGCTTTCTCAACATCCAACTGCCTTCTCTTTAAAGAGCATACATTAACTTTCAAAAAAAGGGACACAGTTTTCACATTTTCATAAGCACTCTTTGCAAATACAGTAAAAAAAATTCAAACCTACAATTCATGGATCCTGAAAAGAGAAGTTCAATTTGATGCAAGATTTCAAAATTCACAGCAACTGAAATACAAGGTTGACAAGTTCAGTTGTTGTAAACCATTCTGTGTAAGTAACATTAGTGTCTTTGATTTTTTTTATTCAAAGTAACCAGAACACTTTGCAGTTTTAAGACTCAAAGTCACTGAAAAATGCCACAGTCAGCAGAAATTTTCAAATTACTTCAAAGAGAACAGAGCAAGCTTTAAGTAGTTTCTCTTACCTGAACATTGCTTTTGGGATAATAGAAGAAGAAAGGCTTCAAAACTGGAGACCTAGACACACAGAAAAAGCATAAATGCCTTTCATTACAAATTCATGAAAATACCAGATCATACATCTTTAGATTATTCATACACCCGACAAACATTTTGGATCCAGTGTTTCTTCTCCCATTTCCATCTGCAAGCCAGGCATATTGAAGTATTTGCTCAGGGACAAGGAAGTTTTTGATGCTCTCCTGAATAAGTATGGGAAGGTGTGCATATAAGGAAAGGTGTGCTATATATAGAAAAATACTGAATAAAACTAGGATTTTTTATTTAATGTGCTAAACTTTATTCTGTTTGGCCTGCTCATGTAAGTTCATGCTAACATTTTACAGGATGTTCTGGGACACTTGGCTTCACATTTCAAGGTGAAGAGGGATTGTACAGACATAAATCTGCTCTGCCTGTATTCCAAACTAACAGGTACAAGTTGAATCTGGTATAGAAATATGCATATATTGGCGCACACTTGAACTACTTCCCTGCCATAAAGTCACATTTAAAGTTCTCCCTACAGCCCAGTAAGCAAAGACATTGTTATGAGCTGATCAGAGAATTCTGTAACTCATATTCAATAAAGAATTTTACTATTTCCATATGTTGCAGCACTATTTTCTTGTTATCAGTTACTAAGCACAGCATGCAATGGAAAGGCATTATTTGCTTCAGTGGTTGCTGTTTCAGAGTGGGGAAGCTTGTGATGCAGAGTGCAAGGAACACCACCATCACACGCTACAAATTAATGATCAGAAGTTAACTTACACTCTGGGGCGCCCTCCAACAATTGCAGTGAGGCCAGGTGCTGGAAATGGAAATTAAATTAATAAAAGAACTGTTAACATCATCTTTAAAACACTAGAGCTCATATTCTGAATCATTCCTGTAACACAGACTTAATAAATCTAGGTATTCTAGGTAAATCTTATGTTATCATAAATTATTGAAACAGAACATCTTACACAACAGTTAACAAGGCTGCACATGTAAAAACATATTGTGACTTCTAACAACAAAAATAAGACATTTGTCTCAAAATGTACAAAGTATAAACTGATTTAGAAGAAGAACCTAAAGACTATTTTGTATATGAATGCCAGACAGGTAATATCTTTGACAGAAAAAAACCTTTGCTTTGACAGTTTTGTTGCTGTTATTTTATTTTCTTTTAAAGACAGCAGAAAACCAATTCTGATCTAACTACAGTTTGTTTTAATGCTCTCAGTATCAGGTTGCCAGGCTTTACTACCATTAAACCCATCTACACAGCTCAGTATTTCTGGAAGAAACAATTCGTTTCTGACATGGACAGCATGCATACACAACACATAGTATTGCAGGGGAAAGAAACCGAAGTGTATACATCAAAACAGTCTAAGAATTAAGCAAGGCTCTTAAGCTGACCCTTAGAAAGAAATCCTGTGGAAAGCTGCCCACAGGGTCGATTTACTCAAGTTAATCTTGGCTAAAATGAGCTTCCTCCAGGTGTGACTTCTGTTTGTAGTCCAAACAGACTAAAAGCCACATTATTGTGCTGTTGTGGTACTAAGCTCACAATGGTAACTTGTACTTCAGCAGACTCTTAGCTTGGATGCAGTGCCTTGCTAACGTGGACACACACCAGTGGCAGCATAGATGGTATAACACAGCACAGATTGGAGTCTTGCCATATTCACATTCATTGGAAGTGACTTCTCTGAAATAGTGGTTAACCAGGTATTTCAATGAAGTTTCTGAAAAGGGATGCTGTTATGTAGCCCTTACCTTGATGAGACTTCTCTGTAATCAGACACACACTTGGAAGCAACCTAACTAAAATTCAGTGCACATCTGAATATCTGATTCAGAGATGGTCAATACAGTAACTAAACCTGAAGTTACGGAAGAGGATCTTTTGTGCCTCAGGCTAGTCCATAATTACTCTGCCAGCTTGGCCAGTGTGCTACTACAGTACTTGTCAATAACTAATTCACAAGATAAACTTCACTGACTCCATTTTTAGCCAGAGGCTGAAAATCCAGACCAAACAACCTCAAAACACAGCAACCTTTAGAAGTTGCTACAGTTGAGATCGGTATGGTCTCTTCACCAAGAAAAAAAAACCACAAGTAATCACCTCTCTACCCATTAAGCTATGCTGCAAAAAATGTGGTACTATATAGAATCTGAAAGAATCCATTAGTGTCATACATTTTTAAATGAACCATTGAAGATTCAGCACTATGCATATTGCTCGTACAATCTTTTAAGCGGAAAACTGCCATTCAACATTAAAACCAGCTGCAATTATTTTACTGCATTATGTGCCTAGTTTGTTTATCTAGGTTTTTGGGGGAGGAGGGTGGATATGGTAAGGTCATGTGGAAAATATAGGTTCACAAAGTTATTTAATTTAAATTATCTGTGGATTGTCACATAGTTCACTTCCTGCTAGGCAGCTGAACTGCTCATTAAGGATTCCAGATTTTGCTGACATCAATTTCAACTTCCTGAAAACTCTCAAAGAAGGCTCTGGATTTGCCTACTCTCACACAATGGAACCAGCTCGTACAGCAAAACAGTTCTCTAAACACTGACAAGAAAACAACCCATCCAAGAGCAATCACTGCTCACAGCTCAATTCTACTGCTGCTTGCTATCGCTAGTGTTGCAAACTTCTCCACCTCAAGTAGCAGCAGAAGTTATTACAGCCACACCTGCACAGAAACCCAATCGCAGAGCAAAGCTACAAAAATACCCCAGTTGCAACATTATTAATTTCTATTTTATGATTATCCAATCTATTGTTTATGCTATCATAAGCAACATGGGAGCGCTTGCAAGTATAATTTAATTTTATCTATATCTAATTCCTAATTAGGCTTCAGGCAGAGAAAGTGAAATAAATCTTAAATTTATAATTCCACTGATTTCATTAACTCCCAAATATATGGCACGATTGGAGAAATGTCAGGAATTAAGTCCACTAAATTCACTTATTTCTCTAAGAACTGGTATAGGACCATTCCTTTGGATTCTCCACTAAAAGGTTTAAATTGACACTGAGTCTTCAAAATAGAAATGTAATTATTTAGCAGGTGCTTCTCTTTCATTAATATGCACAATTCTTCACAGTCTTAGCCTGCCTTTTCATTTTATGAGCCTTCCCTCTAGCCTACTTTCAATCTTAACCATTTTCAGCCCAGTTACCTTAGGAAAAAGTGTCATCCTCTGTGTGTACATGTATGTATAGTTATATTTGTCAGTTTTTTTCCTTTGTTCTCATGATCCTTCCAGCACACCTTCAAGACCCCAGATTTTACATCCAGTGGCAAATTTCACCCAAATATGGAGGATGAAGAGGAATCTCAAAGCATCAAAGCTTGCTAGCACTTCACAGCCATTTCCCCTGCAATGATTTGGCAGCAGTGTGGTCTCAGATGTGTATGTATGTAATACAAAGTGAAGACCACTCAAGATGCATTCCTTGATACAGCAGTTCGGCTATTTCTGATCCTCCATGTGTATTTTCTCTCTTCAGCTGCCTCTCAACATTTTTTTATTTTCTCACCCTACAACATTCTCCTGAGGATAGACTTGCAAATACCAATACGTTTAAAGTTCATACATGATATGCTGGAAAAGACAGCAAGTTTCTGATAAATTTCGTGAAGACTGGTGGCAGGCAAATTACAGAATATTGGGAAAACAAATGTTGCTCTCAGTGCTATCACAGCTGCCCCTTCCTTAGCCTTTGTCACTCATTCTCCTCCCCTGCACCAGCTCTGGTGTTCACACAAGCATTTCACTGAAAACCAGCTCTGACAAAAAGAATGCTTAAAATCAGCTCAAACAAGCACCTATTTCAATATGTAGAACCATCATGTTCTAATACATTATAATCTATGCCATAGGTATGACACCCAGTAAAATACCCCATGGCAGAAAAAGCTCTAGCTGGAACCTGCAATCAGCCTATGAAATGCAAATTCCCAGCAAAATAAGCTTAGTTCCTTCCAGCACTTGTAATTCCCCATTGGATTTTCTAATGGTGGGAAAGCCTTTTGTTTTGCCACCTTAGAAGTTCCTCTATCCTATTCAAATCCTACTTTAAAGACCACACCCAGTTTTGGCTAATTACTTCTTATTCTTCAATCTACTTCTGTTTAAAAAAAATTTCTGTACGTCTGTATATTCTTCAACAGAATATATGAAAGATGCTAACCTTGCATATAACATTTTATAAAAATGCTTAGCAGAAATTTAAAAAGCTTTAAGTATTTTAAATTCAACTAGAGACTTCTTTCTTTGAAACTTCATGAGTTCCAAAATACAATGTCTCGCTCACCAGTTTAGAGTTTTTGACCACACATGGTTTGTCCCTTGTATTTCCAGTGACTGAATTAGATGAACCAAAATGTTATTAATCTATTCACTGTATATTCTAAGGAATTATATATTTGATAGAGTCATATACAAAGAATAGCCAAAGAAGTCTACCTCTTAAGTATTGCTTTTTTTATGTGATTGAACTAGAAAAATCTGAAATCTAAGATTTTATACTCAAAATGTCTTATAATGTAGTTGCGTAAAAGTTCAAAATACATAAAATTGTGGTTTACAGGGGTCAATTATACACTCTTAATTATTCTATATCCTCTGAACACAGCATATAGCTTAATTTCTGCAATATTATTATTCTCGAAAAAACTGCAGACTGCAGTAAACTGTTAGAATGAGGGCATTTCTGGAAGTATCTTCCAACATGCTTAGATCAGTCATAATATTTACACATACTCAAGGGCTTTAAAATCTCAAGTTATATTAACCAGCTGTCATCTTAGTGTCAAACTGCGGTCATTTTAAAATGTGAAATAAGGGTCACAACATGATTTCAGCTATTAGTAAAACACTGCTTAGCTACTGAACCCCTATTAAAACTATAAATGCCAGTTTCCCACGTTTCATTCAGAATAAAATATCCACATGAAAGAAGACTAAATTAATACACTGCATCAACACAAACTATTTAAATGCTAACCATACATTCAACTGCACTGTACGTAAAAGACATCTTCAGTGAGTAGTACAATCCAGGTCTGTCATTGCTAGCTTTTATGAAGTGAGGGTGAATGTCTATAGATTGGGCAAAGCAGAACTGCTGCAGAACTGACTGATTTTTTTTAATAGCTTTTGTTTCCTTAAGCCCAACAGAAGTACACTATCCAAATCAAAAATAATTTAGTTAAGGTAGTTTGAACAATTAATACCATACTCAATAGAAGTTTACAGCATAAACCTTGCATTCCAAATAGAAAATAAACAACAAATCACTCTCTAATGTATGGCATGTCTGCACAGAGTAGCTTCAAATTCTTCTCTGGGATTAAGAACCTCATCTGGAATTTTAATAATACTTCTGAAAATTTCCATGCCCCACTGGTCTTCAACAAAAGCAATGGGAATTAAAATCATTAAAAAGATAGAATCATAGAATAGAATGGTTTGGGTTGGAAGAGACCTTAGAGAGCATCCAGTTCTGACCCACTGCCATAGGCAGGGACACTTCCCACTAGATCAGGCTGCACAAGGCCCCATCCATGAAGGGTACCTCCAGGGATGGGGCATTCACAACTTCCCTGGGCAAACTGTGCCACTGCCTCATCACTGTCATCGTGAAGAATTTCTTCCTAAGGTCTAGTCTAAATCTACCCACTACCAATTTAAAGTCATTCCCCTTGACCTATTACTACATACTACTGAAAAAAGTCCTTTCTCAGCTTTCTTGAAGGCCCCCTTCAGCTTCTGAAAGGTTGCTACAAGGTCTCTCCAGCCCTCTGATCATCTTCTTGTCCAGGTCCCCATGGATGACATCCTCTCCTTCTGGTGTGGTAAATGCACCACTCAGCTTGGTGTCATCTGCAAACTTAGAATCATAGAATCATAGAACAACCAGGTTGGAAGGGACCCATTGGATCTTCTAGTCCAACCATTCCTATCAAAACTTGCTGAGGATGCTTTTGATTTCGCTGTCAATATCATTGATGAAGACACTAAACAGCACTGGTCCCATTACAGGCCCTTAAGGGACACTACTTACAAAATATGTTAGGAAATAGCTATGACAGCTTCAGTCTTTTATTCCTGATTCTGGAATCTTTTTCAAAGATGCCACCTTCCCAAGGTTCTCTCCTGCACATCTAACTCCTTGTCTGTATTGCAGAGTACAAAAATACTCATGCTTCAGCCCATTCCAACATATAGACAGCATTCCTTTATCTTTTCTTTCTAACACAGAGGATAAGATTGCATAAGAAAGAGGGATTTTTAATCAGTACAGTATCTTGAGGTGGTTGCCTTTCTATGGATTTTCAGAAGTATGAACTGCCATAATCGGGATGATGGTGGGGAATCAGCACTCTGAAATTGATCAGAAATTATACAGTGCTTTTACGATGCCTCTTTTACTATCTCTTACATATACAAATACACAAAAACCATATTAAAATGTTCTAAAATAATCAACACTGATCAAACTGACTACAAATTTGCTAGAAGTACTGAACAGAACACCTCTGACTCTCAAGACATAACAACTTAAGTTTTAAGTCTGTGCTGTGAATCATTAGGAAGATCATTCCTCAACAAAACTGTAATATGCTTTTTAAGCACAGGAAGAGCAAGAATTTATTTCATCTTACTATGGTTTCCTAAAAAGTCTAAAAAACTGTAACTGAAAACTCCCTCGAAAAGTTTATCAGGCAAACAGCTCAAAAATTTTTGACTCAACTGGTTCAAATTTAGCCAAAGTGAAAGCAAACAAAACTAGGCTTTTAGTACTGGCAGGTTTTTGCTTTCTCAAGGGTCACTCTCAAAATGTCCAAAAGGTAACAGAGTGAAATGTTTCAGTTCAGGTGGCATCACCCTACAAGTCAACAACAACTCCTTTCACCTTGCTGCTGGTTATGCAGGATTTACAGTTTGATCCTGGTTTTCCTCATTTGTTTTCATGACAAGCATATACAAAATAAGAAAGAAGGGTTATTTGCAACCATTCTCATAATCACTTCCTCTCCTCGTGGAGGAAAGCTAACTTAGGAGAGCTGGGGGGTAGGAGGTATGACCAAGCTGGCAATCCTTGAAAGGCAGGACTTTTTCACTTAAAGGTGCCTCTGTTTTCATCACAAGAGCCATACATCCTTAAAACCTCACTTGGTGTGCATCTCCACAAGTGCCACCGTTTTGGCAGAACAAAGCTACATAAGGTTACATCACACACAGACCTATGTGGAATGTGCAAAACCACGTCCAATAGGCATGCTCCATTCAGTTAGAGACAGCAGCCACAGCTATTTTTGTTCAACACCCAGCAAGAAAAAGTAGTGCAGTACTGTACCAAAAGGAATTTTGGGTACTCAGTGGCCAGAACACTTACTCTGGGTACAGCAGGTTCAAGTTCTGGGTTCTTCTCTGCCTGTGGACACTCCACCCCACCCACAAGATTGATTGAACTCCCGTGGGGCATGGTCTGCTTCTCACTGAAGCTGTTAAACTCTGAGGAATAGCAACCATTTGCAAAAATGGTCCAGTGAAATAAAGGGGAAGGAAAAAAACAAGGGAGAAGGGAGTGGGAAATGAACATCAGGTGCTGTTATTAGCAAATTCACCTAGGACAACAAAAGTAATCTTGAATCTGGCTTCTGTTCCCAAGATCACTAATACGTCCACCCAACAAAAGTTTTAATTTAACTGTCATCAGTTTTAAGAAAATTAAGCAGTGGGTATTCTTTGTTCTGCTCCTCACCGCAAGTTCTAGCAGCCTACACCACTGTCAGAAACTAAGCACCATTAAGCTAATTTGGTTATTAGCACACCACTAATTATTGTTTAGCAGTATTGCACTTTTTTTTTTTTTTTTTTGCTACGTCTCACTGAATAAAACAAGAAAAAGGCTACTCATAATGTATGTAAAGTATTCCTTAAAAGTATTCCACATCACAAAGCAGTCTACTAAGTATTTAGATCCCAAATCTGACCCTTCTCTGCATACAGAGATTATCTGTGCAAGTACTATAGAAATCTACTACACAAAAGCAACTGAAAGAATCATAGAATCATAGAACAACCAGGTTGGAAGAAACCCACCGGATCATTGAGTCCAACCATTCCTATCAAACACTAAACCATGCCCCTCAGCACCTCGGCCACCCGTGCCTTAAACACCTCCAGGGAAGGTGAATCTACCACCCCTCTGGGTAGCCTATTCCAGTGCCCAATGACCCTTTCTGTGAAAAAGTTTTTCCTACTGTCTATCCTAAATCTCCCCGGGCAGAGCTTGAGGCCATTCCCTCTTGTCCTGTCCCCTGTCACTTGGGAGAAGAGGTCAGCACACTCCTCTCTATAACCTCCTTTCAGGCAGTTATAGAGAGCAATGAGGTCTCTTCTCAGCCTCCTCTTCTCCAGCTCTCTCTTTCATAAGAGGTAACTGTATGAACCAGTCTCAAAGTATCCTCAACAAATTAAAAAATTATTATTTATGGGGTTGTTCAAGCACTCAGAAACATATCCATAAACAGCTCTGATATCCTCTGGCTTTAGCAATTTATATCATAGAGGTCAAAAGCCTTGTTGTAGCCCTGTACCTGGCAAGCAAGTGCTACTTATCACTCCAGATGATTCCAGAAACAGGCTCTTTCCCATTGCTCCTCATTAGCAGAGGTTCTATGAATTGAAACAGATTTTTCTTTTTAGAGAGAAAAAAATGCTACAGGATGTTCTAAAAAGCTTAAGCATTTCCTTTAGCAAAAAAAAAAAAAAAAAAAAAAAAAAAAAAACCAAAGAACCAGCACTCCCCGACCCCATAGTCTATGCAAACTGACTAACCCGATTCTACACAGGAATGCATTTGTTTTATCATGAGAACCCCTGATAACATGAACTGAAAGCTTGCCAGCCACCTTAAGACACAGATGTTCTTGTATTGCAGTAATTCAATTGTAATACTCCATCCAATTTACAAAGTGGAAATGCATTAGTTTTTTCATTCTATGAAGAATGCTGGTGAAAAGGAAAAAATGAAGCCTTAATAAACTTTGCACTTCTGGACTCCAAACAAGTTTTACATATGCAGCAGTTGCTTTACAAAAGAAGAGGCACAGATCAAGAATTTGGAGAAATAAATATATTTCTGTTATCTTTGGATCTTACAAATAATTGTAAGTAATTGTTTTTAAAATCCACTCAGCTTTTCTTAGTTCAAAAAGATATTTGCTAGGGTATTACCTATGCATATATAAAGAGTAAGTCTAGATCTTTACTTTCACGTATTGTACATAGTCTACTTAAATAATGAAAAAGAAAAAACTACTTCAATTATGAACTCTTAATTACTTAAAGACATAGTAATTTGGTTCAATTGCGAAAATACCACTTTACCTTCATTAGAAAAAATAAGCTTGAGAAATAATTTACATCTGAATGCTGGCCTACTAACTGGTCTTCAGAATAACAAAATCTTTTAAAAATCATCTCAACATATATTCCTAATTAGTTTTATAAGATCATATTCTGTATCATAGACATAAAAGGATGACCTTGCACTGACCTTGTCTCTAACCCCACCACCCGGCCTTAACAGTATCTCTGCTATCACTGTAAAAGACTACCACATAGAATGTAAACACTTCTATACAATTTTGAATCCACTGAAAAGAAAACATTTATTAGTTCCTTAACCCTGAGGCAACACCAACCTGCTCCTCCATTAATCAGGATTTGGGATTTGCTATGGAAGTTGAGAGATTCAGGTTAAGCTCATGTAATTTAATTTTGAAGATCTACATAAATCCTGAATACATTCTTCCATAGGATACGTAGAAACCATCCTAAAATATCTGAGATGTAGTCCTCAAAATAAGCTGCCCAGACTTTAAATGGGTAATAAAAGTGGAAAGAATGTGAGCAGCAAATCACAATATATGGATGTGCTGCTTATAAGTGAGATTGATACAGTGGGGACACTCGCATGACCTGGCAGGGGAACAGGCAAAAAAATCCTAGTTCAATATAATGAAACAGTAAGTCCTCCTAGAAAGTAAGGAGAATCCAATGACATTTACAAAGAACAAATGTGTAGGGGCTTTTTGAACAAACATTTGGTAAACAACAGAAGCATAGATCATTTCACACTAGGTGACTACTATGCAAACTCTTAAAAAACAAAGACAACATAATTAAACTCAGTATTCTGACCTTACCTCACAAGGCAATTAAAAAATCTTGCAAGAGTTGAATTATACCACAAATTCATAGAAAATCAAATGTTAAAGACAGATTCATTTGAGACTGAATTAATAATGGAGGATTATAATTTAAACTGGGGACTTAATATGCACTGTGATAAAGAATTAGATACAGGTCATTAGCATTCTCAGTTGCAGTATCATATTAAAAAGTTTTGAATTTTACCTGAAAGTTGTAATTACCCACACAAGCAGCTACACATTAAACAGAGCAGAAGCACAGTAATATCTATAGAAAAGCCTTTGCTGTAACATCAGATAACTAAGTACTGAAGAGAACCTTCAAAACCCTCAAACTATATAGTTCTTAATAAAATGCAATGTTAAAGCCAGACACTATGATAATTTTTTTGACAGTTGAGTAACATTCTTAATGTTCATTGCCATTAAGACCTAACAGCAATACTGAAATTTAATAATATGGTAAAACAGAATAAGACACTGTTGTACATCAGTGTAACTATGCGTAGGAAAACAAAGATGAAAAAGGAATAGGAAAAAAGGCAGTAGGGGCAGTAAAAGGAATGGAAGTATAAAGAGTCTCGAAGAACAAAAATGTGGACTTGTAGAGCTTTAATTTTATCATTCTGCTAATGTCTGCAGGTCCCATTTCTACACCAAACAAATACCCTTAAAAAAATATGATTTCACTATAGAATCACAGAAAGGTTTGGGTTGAAAGGGACCTTAATGATCACCTAGTTCCACCCTCCTGCCACAGACAGAGGCATCTCCCGTATGCAAGTAAGAAGTATATGAAAGTAAGTGTGTCCCCAGGGCCTGACACGTTTTAAACAGAACCCAAAGGTGCTGTAGGTTGGATGGAAGCTGGGGAGGTGCTGGAGCCTGCCTTATTGACTCCCTCACTTCAGCCAGCCAGGCATGCCAGGACCACAGGCAACTCAGTATGTAAAGCACAACAAAACTCATCACAACTACGTCTTGGGTACAGGGAATGCTCAAGGAAGAAAAAAAAAAAACAACACCCCCCCCACAAAAAAGTAAGCTTAAAATTCTTAGAAGAAGGTGTGAATACTTACCCATGCCAGTTCCAGCTGATGCAACCTCTCTGGAGAAGATTTCTACAGCTTCTTTTTGTTTATGGTGTACTGCAAGCCAAATAACAGCTTCCCGAGGACCCTGTTTCGAAAAGGTCAGAATTAGATTAGCCTTCAGGAACAGCTTTAGTTAAATTTACCAAACTGAAATCTAATGGAAATGTTTAGCACTAACTGCTACAAACTACAACTGTCAGTCACTTCTCATCCAGCATCACCATAATTTTCTGTTTCCATCACCTTTCTTAGATATCTAACTACCACAAAATCAACTATTGGGTATTTCAGACTGCTAGGACACTGTGCTTCTCCAGCATTCTCAAAGAATCAAATATTGTAACTAATAATACTTAAAAAGAAACTTCACTCTTACTGGAACTCCCAAACTTTCCTTCTTAATTTTAATTGCACTGAGAATACTTTGGAGTCAAATTAGAGATTTATTTATCTAAGCATCAAGTAATAAGTAGATCTGCTCACAGAAGAGAATTCAAACCTAATCCTTGGGAGTTAAATGGGAGAACAGAACTTGTAAAAGCCACCACATCTGCAGAGAAGAGAGCAGACACTCCTTCCTCTAACGGTAAACCCAACAAGTACTACACATCCTACTCTACAGCAAACTAATACACTAATAAGTACTTTGTCCTTGAGTCTGTAGTTCTCTAAAACTCTTTCTACTGCTGAAAACTACTCTGTTGCTGTAATCAAGACATTGGCAAAAGCCTCAGAGTGAACATTAGGTCTCACTGAGGGCAAAGACTATTTATTCAAAAAATTGCATCCATTGGTAAGAATCACCTTTGGTCTACCTTTGAATCTAAAAATGTTAACCCTGCTCAAAATACATATCTGCCCCTAAGTGTCCCTTAATTGTCCTGAACTACAAGCACAATCATTTCAATCATAGCTATGAAATTGAACAACAGATGGTCTCAAAATATACTGGTCAGGAGGTTCTCAAACAGCTCCGCTCTAACTGTGGCACTCTGCAGCAAGATACTTGTCTCTGGTAATCAGCTTTTTTGTGAGCACCAAAAAACGTTTCCAAAGGTTCTCTGGTAACTTTATATTAATTTCTTTGCTTTCCTAAATCAACGTAAAATTCAAAGAAGAGATTTGACTATGTTTGTGTCCTTTTTGATGTCAACAGGAAATGATGTATTTCATGAAAACATGAAAAGCAGCAAAGTTTGTGGGGTTTTTAATTTTTTCATTCGACAGAGCTCAGACGACTTCATAATTCTCTAACTGCCCTGCCTAAAGAATTCCTGTCATTTTGTCAGCTGTTCTATTACAAGGATAGAAGAGTAAGGGAAAATTGAACATATAGCTTCTTAGGATACTGAAAAGACATTTTCCTGAAAGAAAGGAACAACTGGACTTTGGAAGATCTAAGCCCATCTGAATCTATGCTAGATGTTTGATATTCTAGGAAATGAGTATACATGACTAAATAATCCATTTTTAGCTTATTCAAACATATTTTATTACATATAATTCCTGAAGCATTTAATAGCTTCCCAATTACGCATAAAATCGCAAAGAATACTATTTTAAAATAACAGGTTTCCTCCCAGTGTAACAATTTTAACAGATTTTAGCAAAAAGTCTGTTTTTCTACAAATACAGAGACCAGTGACACCTCTGGAAGCATCAGAGATTAAATACACAGCAGACAGAAAGGATAGAGATGCTGCTAGAATTCAACAGCCCCAACTTCAAAATGTAGGGATTGACATTTGGAACAGATGAGACATACGGCTTTTTTTGGTCAGATTAAAGAATGGAGCTATGACTCCTTAAAGGAGCCTTTGCCAGTCAGGCTTAAGAAACAGCTCATCTTATCATCCTACTCAGCAAAGTTGATTTAACACTGAAAAGACAGTGGAAATTCTCCTCGTGCTAGCAGAATCTTACCTCTAATACACAAAACAGGAGAGAAAAGATAAGCATCTTGAAGTCGTTACATGCAGGCAGTTGTCAGGTGAACTGAATTAAAGTTGTGATCAAAGAAAACCACATCTCGTCCTTACTGCTGTATGCTTTGATTTTTACTTTCTACTCAAAAATGAATGTGTTCCTGATTTCAAGAACTAGAAGTCATGTCAAAATCAATTCTAACATGACTCAACGCAATTTACAAACTTACACAGCTGGCAATGGCTAGAGTATTATGCCTAACCAACTATAAATTTACTCATTAGAGGTCTAGTGACCTCTCAAGTTGATTTTGGGAATTTAAGTAACCGGCAATGTAGGAATGTGGATGTACTTCCTAGTAACAGCTGCTGAAATGGTGCTTATTATAAATGTTGTAATACACTGCACCAAGCATTCTGGCTACTATCATGCAGGAAATCATGCAAACTTGATTTACATTTTTATTAGTTTATCATCTTGATACCCATGTAGGCAAATCCTAAAATAAAAGGTTAGCAGAGGTAAGGTAGGAAAGGTTATATTTTTCCATCAGATCACGTATCATCAAAATGATAGAAATTTCTTTCTATGAATACAGAAACAGATGTCCTGATCAAGATAACATAAATAAGAAAACAATCAACTTTTCAATTAAAAAGTTTCACTAGATTGTTATAAACTTGTTGTTACAAATAAAATATGCAGCCATATACCTGGATAGATTTTTTTTTTGAATCAGTGTTCCAAAGCTACCAAGAGATTCATTAAGTAACCACAAGTAATAGTAGGGAATATTCTTGCAGAAAAAATACTTATGTATTCACATCTGATTCCTGGTTCTATGTCTTCAATATTTCATTTAAATTCTAGATTTACTTCCTTACCCACAGATGCAAGACGTAATGGTCTATGAAAACAGTAAGCTGAATCCCATTAAATAGGTGAATCCTATATTAAAGCTGGACATATACACTATTTTAAAGTAATTTATCTTAAAGTATCATAATTAAAACAAAAGATCAGCAAAACAACATTATACTTAATCAAGTCTTAATGACATGGTGTAAATTGGTTACCAAAGGGTTAGTAAAAAACTAGCAGACATAGCACATATAGTGCTATTAGCAAACTAATACTAGTACAGCACTAGTGTTATCTAGTACTATTAGTAGATTCCTTTCACATGAGACACATCTAATATTTCTAAACCATGAACTCACTGATCCTATCACACTATCATAACTCCTTCACCCCCAACAGAAACAACAGAGCAGGAGATATTAAAACCCATTAGGGTTACTCAGTGCTGATTCAGCAAGCTATCAGAGTGGCAGGCAACAACCATGTAAACTCACAGAAAAGACTGAGAAGTGAAAGGAGGCAAGTATTTCTTAATTTCTCAAGGATACTTGGTGTTGTCAGGAATAGTCAACACTCCACAGAGTAGCTCAGACACAGTATACAGGCATACATAAGCCTGGGATACACAGTGATTCCACAGTTGCAAAAGCAAACCCTTATACCCAGCTCAACCGACCTGTGTGAGAATTGCTTCAGCCAAACCAGACATACACACTGAGGTCTAAATCTTATTCAACTTATCCTGTCTTGGTATTCATACACGTATTTACTTCCTCTCTTTAAATTTAGATAGCAGATTCTTCAAAGCAGGAACTGTTTCCTTGTGTGTTAATATACTGCCTAATACAATATGGCTCCATTTTGAGCAGTGTTACGTGCAACCCAAATTACCACACGTCTAACTTTGTACAGAAAGATGTGGTAGGAAAGGGCGTTTCAGAGACTACATTACTCCTACCATTACTCCCAACAGAGAGATGTTTTTCTTAGGAATCTATGATTTTGTATTTTAAATGGAAAAGCAAACCACACTCTCCATCCCTATTTCTCAAGCTACCATGGCTGGTTTCCAGATGAAAACTCCTCTGGTTAGTTTCTTTCAGACCGCTGGAAGAACTGGGTGAAGGGGAAGGAAAATGCAGCAGTTTCCCATATTTCAGCCTTAATTCTCATATCCTATTTAAGACATGTATGGGGAGAACATATGATGGAGATCACACTCGATTTATTTTTAATATAAGATCTGGGAGTTGAGGCTGGAAATAGGGAAGATATTAGAAATACTCAATTTCATTTGGAAAATTTATTTAATTTACCCTAAGTGAGGCAAACTGAAAAAAAAGGAAAAAGAAACTGCTTATTCAATTCATTATTCACTCTATACACTGACACAGAAAATTTCCTATGTAACAAGTTGTAAGTGGGGTTCCCCAGGGCTCAGTGCTGGGTCCAGCCCTGTTCAATGTCTTTATCAATGACCTGGATGAAGGCATTGAGTGCACCCTTAGCAAGTTTGTAGATAACACTAAGCTGAGTGGAAGTGTCGATCTGCTGGAGGGCAGGGAGACTCTGCAAAGGGATCTATACAGGCTGGACTGCTGGGCAGAGTCCAATGGTATGAGGTTTAACACGGCCAAATGCCGGGTCCTGCACTTGGGGCACAACAACCCTATGCAGAGATATACAGACTAGGAGAACTCTGTCTAGAAAGCTGCCAGGAGGAGAGGGACCTGAGGATGTTGGTCGACAGCCAACTGAACATGAGCCAGCAGTGTGCGCAGGTGGCCAAGAAGGCCAATGGCATCCTGGCTTGTATCAGAAATGGTGTGACCAGCAGGTCCAGGGAGGTTATTCTCCCTCTGTACTTTGCACTGGTGAGGCCACTCCTTCAATATTGTGTTCAGTTCTGGGCCTGTGTTCTGTTAATACCAACACAAACAACATCTGGAACATCTGTTCTTATGTTTCAAATGTAATACACTTAACATTGCAGCATTTATGGTCCTAAAAAGAAAAAGACCACATCATGAAGCTAGTCCAGCAGGAAGCAACTCCTGCTGCTGGGCAGAATGAAATTGAAGCTCAAGCACTAAAAATAAGAGCTCCAGTTGTAACTTGCCTATTTTCTAAGAACACTTAGAGTAAGAAGTTTGCTGCCTTTTTCCAAATCATGTTCTTGTTTCCTACACATGCAAATTGTCAGCTATTTTAACTGTTGGCACTCCTAAGATCAAACTCATAGCCAAGTTACCAAGTGTATCGTAAGTGTTTCTCAAGGCTGCCACTGACAAAGAAGAATTAGATGCTACTGTTTTGGAACAAACTAAACTGTCTAAATATTTAAAGTGCATGTAAGTGAGCAGAAGATTTATAGTCTTTTGCTCTTAAAGAAGGACTTCTGTATTACAGATTAGGAAAACAGAACATGGTTATCACAGCTGCAGTGGCTACAGCCATAATGCATATTCTTACATATTTATTAAGTCACAAAACGTGACACAGAATTATATAGTTGAAGCTTGTTTCACTAATAATACTCACAGATACTTTTAAAGTTGCACAGGCAACAATAATTCTGCCATTTCCTGACTCTACAATCTTTATAGTGTGGTATTTTAGAGTTACACTAAAGCAATTTAACTCTACATCATAAGAGCTTTTATAAGAAGCTTTTTAGGAGAACAACATTAGAACAGACTACAACAATATTTTTGTAAGATTTCATATCAGTGCTACTGGAAGACTCAAAACTGCGAAGACCTTGTCAGTGTTAATTTTGTATACTAAGTAGTGACAGTGAATTCTTTACAAGATGATGGGGTGAAATTCCGACGATGATAGCGACTTCCTTTAAAGTTGCAGAAAAAGATAACAATATGGAGATTACAAGAGGTCAGCAAAAGTTTAAGAACACTCCACTGAATACTTACACCATCTATACTCCTTCTAGCATGAGGTCCATATGTATCTTCAGACCCCAAAACCTGTATGTTAACTGCACTGTAATCTTCATACCCAAGCTGACTGAAAATAAGTCGAGTCCTGCAACAGATAATTTTATTAGTAAACTGCCTCAAAATTATTATCTGAAGTACCCCTGTGTGGTCCACAGGAGTTAGATCCATCATGTAAACTGGACTATGAATACTTTACACTAAACAAACATATCTGAATACTACAAATCAAGCTATTTCTAACAGGGAAGTTATGCCTCTGAATTTATCCCTAGGTTTACAAACTGAGCTGCTGTTTATTCAAATCACTTGAAAGATGACAAAGACAAATAAAAGGATTTCAACTCTTTACTTTTCTTTAAAATAAATGACAGCTTGAAAGGTAGTTACAGTATATGTAATCTTCCTGGTTTTCATGCCAGTAATTCATTTTTTAATTCTATTTCTGCTATAAGACATTATAAAGTATGAATAACTACATTAAACTACCTCATTATGTCATGGGAACCAATGAAGAAAAATCAAATGGCAGAAGGAAATTTTATTCAAGTCTTAAAGGTATTTATTTGAGATTAATGAGCATACGACTCAAATGCCAAAAAGTACATATCACTTTTAAAAAGAATATTTCTTCATTACTTGTTCCTTTCCAATCTGACACTGAAATTCCTCAAACTCTTTCTATAAGGATATTTCCACCAAAAGAACATTGTGTCAAGACTGCCAAGTTTGTCCAATTATGATTAATAATGAGGGTGAACATTACCTTCTTTTTATACACCATGAAAACACACATTGGCTTAAGAGACCCAGGAATTAACAGAGTTGTGAAAAATACTGAATTCGGATTAAATACTGTTTGCAACAACTCTTTAAGAAATAAAAAGCCCAACTCTCAAGTATTAAAATTGAAAATAACTGCTATAGATTAAAAGAAAAAAATCAGAGAAGTCAACTGTTAAATGTAGTCCAACTTGTTAACATGTTCCAGATTGAAAAAATAAGTTGAATTCTGAAGCACCTAAACTGGTTTTCCAATAATCTTGTTCTGGCACACCTCTAGCTGTATAAAAGATTTTGTCAGTTGAAACATTGGAAACATGCTAGTATGAGAAAAATGTTCTGCATCAGTGGAACATTTTGAAGACACTGTTAATATATCATTATTGTTGTAAATATTAACACGGTACCTGCAAAACAAGGCAGTGTAGAAGACTTAAATACCAAATGCTGTTTTCTAATTTTTGTAAAGAGATGAAGGTGGTCCATGTACCACAAACAAAACCATCTTTATTCTGATGACTATATAAAGCTAGATACTTGATTTATGGTACCTAAATTTGCAAACTGTGTCAGTAATAAGCTATTTTAAGTTATTTATCTACAAACATTACAGTTAGGGGTACTAGAGTTCAAAATACATTCTGTGGGCAATTTTTAGCACTTTCACATGTATTGGTAATGCAACAGAGAACTATCAAAAATGAAAAGATACCAAACACTATTCCAAAGAGACTTTTTCCACACACACAGACAGTCGAATCTCTCCTGCTTTCAAAAATGAATAAACAAATAAAGGAGAGGCATGCAGTAAAGAAGTGAGGGAAGTCACATTACAAGCTGCCAAAACTGCATAATGTCTTAGGCTACCAACTAATTTGACCCGTACAATTGAAGCACCTCAAAATCTGTGTAGCTTATTCTGTACTTGCTGCCATTAGACTACTAAGTGGAATCTAATCTAGACTGGATTGGAAGCTGACTAGCTGAAAAATCATGTCCTTACAACACTCTCTTCAACAGGATTTGGCAGAAAGACTGAGCTCGAATCTTCCCAAGGAGCTGTAGCTGCTATTAGGGCATTCTCTAACAGTGATCAGAATAGCTTAACTCTTACTGTTTATCTGGGCTGACATGCACAAATCTTTTGAATGTGCTGAATAAACGATTCCACATATTAAGCTGTTCAGGACCATGTTTGAGATAGAGAATATATTAATAGGCAATACTGTATATTGTGATTTTTAATGCACAGAAAAAGCCACAGCTGCTCCAGGCATGCCTCATGGGCTAGAGGCCACTTATCAAGCCAGTAAATCAGTCTTAGGCAATCTTCCATCACTCCTCTACTAAGGATTACTTGGGATAGATAGCATAGCAAGCAGGCCAAATTAATTTTCAAGTGGTCACATAGGCAACTGCACCACAAATTGTTTCAGTGAGACAAAGACTGATGCAACTTGGTCGGAAAAGACGTCACAGAACAAACATAAAAGGGAAAATAAAATACACTATTCTATTATCAAAATAATCACCTAGTTTCCAAAAAGATTGCTTTTAGTGGACTTCCAAGTCCCTGACTCTTTATGAGCTCCTGAAGGGCTTCTTCGTTTTCTCAGTAGTTCTTGGACATGTACACTTCTAGAATTCACACTACTCTGAAGAAAAGGATTCCATAGCTTAATTACACATCCAGTATCAGCCTAAGAATTACATATCCCACCTAGTGTGTCTCTTGATGGAAGTCACACAGCTCCTCCTTCATCACAGTGCAGTACACTGGCACACAAACAATATGATAAAAGTCCACAATAAATCCTGTATTTCTGACACGTCTCTGTCTTAGTGTACTTGCTGCACAGGTCTTTAATAGGATGGGGGAAAATTTTATATAAAACACAGCATAGATACAGATCTTGTAACTAGAAAGACTGGGGTTATTGGAGTAAATGCTCACAATTAAGTGAGGATACAGAATTATATTTAAGAGGAATACCCCCCTCACCCAAATATACTGGCATGACAATACAATTAAAGTTTTATCAGGCTGTCCTAGAACTGTAAAGTTGTTCTAGCAAACAAAACAATTAGTCACATTTTACAAGGCACCAAGAAAAAAAAATTAAACACAAACTTGGTAAACTTCCTACACTTCACAGCTCTAAGGTTTTGATAAAAATGTTCTGTGAAAATGAGCGAAAAGTAATTTCACATGGCTTTCTCTCTGGCACCTGAGAATTTTAACCAGAATCACTGCTTTTCCCTTATTGACTTGGGTTTCTCTCTGGTATCCAACCATCTATTTTCAACAATATTTGAGAGCCTTCTCTCTGTCAAACGTAGCTGAAATACAGTTACATGTTGAGAAAAGGTTTCCACACCAGGCTACTTCAGTCCTGAAAAGCCCTCCCAATTATAATCTTTCTAGAATTCTTAAGAGGTTTATATGGTTGTCATCAGGTGTCACAGCTGTTTTTGTCTCTGAAAAGAAAAACAAAAAAAAATCCAAAAGCTTTTCCAAGACTCAATAACTAACCTTTGCAAAATACTTTCTGCAGTGCGTTTTCCTTTTTGTGCTGCCTTTGGACCTCCCACTGGACAGACAGCAGTAGCTCTGAAGCCATCGAGGTAAGTGGCATTTACCTAACAATAAAGGCATTATGAAATTACATGGTATTCAGAACAGGTATTCTATAAATTGTTTTTGACAATCATTATCCACAGAACTAGAAGCATCACAAAAATTTACTCCATTATCTAAAATTGAAAATTCTATTGCAGGAAGATTCAAATTTACAAACCTGAAGGCCTGAATAATTTCTCATTGTCATCCTTAATTTCTCATGTACTTTCTATTTTGGTACATACAACACATTATGAGCTGTTGAAAAGCTCAATAATCTATCACAGCAAAATAGATTAGACATAAATTTTCCAGAAGCATTACTGTATATGTGGAAAATTAAACAAAAATGTTTTTAGCTTCTTGTAATGCCCATTCAGTCACTTCCTAGCTAAGCTGAACACACAAGGTTCATTTCCTAAAAATTACTTCTAAAACAGATGGGCTAAGCATTTGTCCATTTATTACTGACAGCCAATTGAACAATTCTAAAAAAACCAGAAATATTTCACAGGAAATCTAACTTGTATAATTTAGAATGTCATTACGTTGTTAAATATAGAAAACAAATTAAAAAAATTCTGAAACAATGCATTTCAAAAGTCTCACTTAACACATAATAACAAACAAGAAATAAATTAAAACTTATTTTCATTTTACTGCAATGTAAAAAAACGAACTGTCAACTCTTTCATTTATTCCTTTTCATGGTTCTTATCCCTTTTCATGGTTCATCAACTGAAAACCTTAAGTCTCAGTTATTTCCTTTATATATTTGAAGTACAACAATGTAAAGTCAAGAACAAAAACTTTAGGAGAATGAGACTGCTGAACAGAATGGTTGCTGAAAGTTGCTGAGAAGCAGCAAAACATTCCATTCAAAGCCCACACTTAGACCAAGGATGAAAAAATACTTCCTGTTTCATACATTCAGTAACTTTTACTTTTGCCTGTATCAAACGTGACTATTTGCTAAAGGAAAAATAAGAGTATTAACATAGCTATAATTTGATTGATGGAATATGATGTTTTACACATAAGTATACTCTACATTCTAGGTCATTTTTAGGAATTATTTCTGAAGTGACACACTGACATTAAGAAATGTGCTTATAATTTATGTTTTAAGACTTTTCTGTTGTTGTTCCAGACATGACAAAAACATATTTTCATAATAAAAAGACAGTTATTCTCAGGTAGAAGTAACAGACACAAACCACATAGAAAAAAGAAATTTCTGGTTCTAGCATTGTGCAACCAAAACACTTGAACTAATAATTAAAATCCCAGGGAAACGCAAAAAGCTGACAACCCAATATTGCACTGAAATTAGAGGCTGCCTAACAATAGGGGGGATGGGAAAGCTTCATTATGTAAGGTGAAAGTTTAGAAAAAATCATGTTCAGATTACAGTCCCACAATACTTTTAAAATATCAAACATCTTTTTTCATAAAGCTGATATAAATTTGATTACTAGAAAGCTGACACAGTGAAACACTAAACAAGGGCATGAGAAAAGTGACCTGTGGTATACTACTCATTACTAAAAATGCTATGTCAGCACACTTCAATCACGGAACCTTTAGAGAGGTCTTCCAGTCTGAATTAGTAACTCACCAAACCCAAGCCTGCTTTAATGATAATACTATTTATCACTGAAATACTGTGTGTTTTTAAAAAATGAAACACCACCTTACATAAAACTGGCTTTAGAAGTGTTAGATATACTTTAAAAATGCATTAAAATATTTCAAAGAAAAATTATGTTCAGACATACATTATATTATTTAAACAGAGGTATCAGTTCAATTCCCTGCATAGGTTAACTCACTTTTGATATGTCTGTGCTGAGCATTTCATTTCTGATCTCAACTTTGCTTCTGTTTTGCCACTAGTTTAAACAAGAAAAAGATCCAGTCCTACCGCTGCTTCACCAGAACCTTAGCATCCATTCAGGAAATGGAGAGCACTAGAAGACTATATTAACAAACACAAACCACCACAATTTTACTAGAAGTGCTGGTTTATTTCAACAGAATATTTCAGGAGACTATCAGTCTCATTCTTAGTTGCTCTCTTAACAGATGTAGCTATTCATTGCTTACCTTTTGAAAATTACCTCACAGGTAAATTTCACAATGAAATAAAACAAAATTAACACACCAGTATAAAAATCAACACATATAAAACTGTTAATGGGCTCAGATGTTTTAAAAATTATTACAATAAAAGAATCATCCCAACCTTCTCTGGAGTTTTGTGGACAAGTCTGTTATACAAATTAATATTTTTTTATGTAGGTTTGGGTTTTTTTTCTTTTCTTCCTCTTTCTTTTACTCTCAGGGCAGGGAGGATAAGGATTCTAAAGCTGTAACAGCTTTTGGTAGAAAATATTTAGTATTTTCTCCAAAACAAAAAGTTTTGTAAATCAAAAATACCTTACATGCCTCAGAAAGAAACAATACCTTATAAAACGCTGAAGGAGGTGATCCTTTTGCTCCTTGAACTTTCACTGCCCCACCATCAAAACCTATAGAAGTAAAAAATCAATATTTAAGCTTCTTCAATACAATTTCAGAGACACTCTTTTGTGATATATATAATCAAATGCACTTAATTGAAAAGCAAATCATTGATAGCTGCACTGCCACAGAAGAGAGTACCTTTCACAAACAGCCCTTTTTGCCTTAGAAACACAAACAACAAATCGGTGACTAAATTTATTACTTCAATGAGCCTTTTAACAGAATTTAAAAAAATACTTAATATAAAAAGTAGTCTTAGGACCTTAGACCCAATAGTTATTTTCCACCTAGCAGCCAGCTACTGCATACACACACAGTGTGCCGTGTTGGCTGGAGTTGATTGCAGCCCTTCACTTGATAAAGAAACAAAACAAGGAAGATGAGAAATCAGTGAGAGCTGATTTGCTGGTAGGTTAGTAAGTGAAGGGATAACTTAGCTTTAGGTTTCTTATCAATAACAGAAACATACTAGTCCAAATGTATGTTCCAGTGCAACTACCACATTAGGTATTACGACTATTAATGTCAAAAAGAAACTGGAGAAAATTACTGCCATGGCATCAGGTTCAAGCTCAAACGGGAAATAATAACTACGTGCAACTCCTTGAAAGTTAGCAGTGCATGACCAGCACCTCATGTCATCAGTCAGAATTATACTGTAGCTCACTTGTACCTAACCTGTGCTTGCAAATATTTAAGAAGCAGTTCAAAACTTGACACAAATAGTCTGAAAAGACTAAATCAGAACATATCTGAAAAAGTGAATGTGACCAGCAGAAATTCTACAGGTCACTGAAAAAACATCATCACTCTCTCTGCAAAATTGACATAAGGTTATTTTAACTCTCTCAATGCAGAATAACATCCCTACAGTCAGGGTAAAGATCTGGAAGCATTTCATGTTCCAGATGAACGAGTAATACAAAGTAAAAACTCCACAAAACAAAATGCATAGCATCCATTGACAAAAATAAAACAGAAGCACCTCTTAGTCCAAATGTTGCAAGTAATCCAGCACAACAATAAAACTGGCAATGTAAACAGCAAAAATAGATAGCTTGCCTGTTTTTACTGGTGTACGTGTCAAAGCACTTAGAACTAAAAATATTTAAGAAATCTGCCCATTTTCCATCTGCTATATTTCTAAAAGGGCCAACTGAAAGTTCATGTGAAAGTTCATTTTAAGTTCAAACATGTCACATTGGGTCATTTGTAAGCTAAAAGTTCATAGGAAGGTTAGGGTTTCTTTTCTTTTTTGGAAAAAAAAACCCACAAAAAACCTAGTGGCTAAAAGTAGCAATCTGGCCTTTTCAGACTGCCATTTGGTTATGCTACATGAGTAGAAGGTTCACTGTACAATGTTATGATACTTTCGTTATTGAAGCAAAATATTTTCAATGTTACAGTGCTTTGAGTTTTATCACAGAAGTCTTTAATTGAAGATTTCAGTTGTTCTAAGTTTTATAGAGACATTCAGCATACAGTCACAGATAAGTTCCATCAGAATGAGAAAGGATATATAATACAGATGCAGTAAAAAATAAACATCAAATGACTGTTGCCTAACATCTTTTTCAATCTGCCTTATCCAATGTACAAATACATTAAGTCTGGGTTTTCTTGTTTGTTTTGCTTTTAAAGCTAAATTCAGAACATACGTTATACCATCTTTATAGTTTACTGGCTGTTCAGAGTTTTAAGGATAGCAAATGGACTTTTTAGAACACAGTAGTAGTTTGAAAAAAATAAAAAAATCACTGAAATCATAGTGAAGTTGTCTCAATGCAGCTCTCAAAGAATATATAGTTTAAAGACATAAAGACATATAAGAGGACTAACCTGGAATTTCAGTGATGGAAACTTCAGAAAAGTCACATGTGACATCTGGCAAAAGATAGCGCTGAGGATTGCCCAATTCATACACCAACTGTTCAGCTACAGTGCCAAAAGAGATTAGTCCCCCCGTGTCAGGTGGTTTGGAAAGAATAAAGTCTCCGTCAGAGGAACATTCTACAATGGGAAAGCCTATGTTGTGCCTAGAATATGAAAAACATTTAGAAAAACCTATAAATATGAAGGGAAATAGAAAAGAAAAATGAGTAACAACATACTAGAATTTTATGGTAATGACTAAGTAAATAAAACTGATTAAGAGTTCTAACTTATACGATAGTTTCTGTAGAAACATACACAAGAAAAGGTAGTGAAAAAAATTTCTTTACTACAATAACAAGGCAATGCATTTTATTGCCTGACAAAGGGGTGCAGATACAACAACAGATACCAACAATGAACAGAGAGAAGTGGAGAAGGGAGTGGTGAAGAACACTAAGAGACACAGAGCAAAAAGAAGCCAAAGGAATTAAAAGTCTGTGATTACACAGAATCAAAGCTATGACTGCTAATTCTAGCCTAGTTTGGCAACAGCAGCACACACAGCATGAAGGCAAAGACATATAAATGCACCCTGCACTCTGGATTTGTAAAAAGGCAGTCAAAGCAGGAAGAACAGACTGTGCTGGAAGGGATGAGATAAAGGTAAATAGGAGACAGGAATAATCATACCTATTAATGTTAAATTCACATGTTAACAAGAAATTACACACAGAAAAGTTATAATTAGAAAACAGAAAGATTCGTGAAAGTTAAGATTGTCAGCCCAGAACAAAAATAAAAGACTGAATGAAGAGAAAATTAGGACGCATATCAAAAAGAAGAGCAATAGAACAGAAAATTATAGTCATGTTTGTAAATTGAAAATAGTCCTCCTCACACTTTTACAAGAACAATATACAGGAAGTGGGCAAGTAATTCGTAGTAAGAGAAATACGCTGGGCATTACAGTAGCACAGCAGAATTTTCAGGGTTATATGGATAAGATCCAGATATCTACTTTCCTGGCTGAAAGGCTTATATTTTATTTACAGAGAACTTAAGCAAAAGTGATGACTTAAAAAGAAATTTTAAAAAATATTAGAAGTACCTGAAAATTAATATAGAGCTTTAATATTCTTCTAAAAAGGTTACCTGGCTCACTCCCTTTTCACAGGAAGTTGGAAATTTTTGCAAGTGAAATGTCCCAGAGACACAAAGAGAACACAAAATGAAGAGTTTAGGAGAGAGTATAAAATGAGGAGTTAAGGAGAAAAAGCCCCTTGTGCAAAAGCAAAACTGACCTAAAAAGGTCCTAATAATGAAAGGTGGTGAACATCACCATTCTCATTGAAGTCAGCAACATTCAGATACTTTGTACATCCTTAAGATCAGTCCATACCCAAAGTTAATTATTTTCGGGTGCTAGTGGGAACAATGTTCTGAACATACAACCAAACTGGTTATCAGCAAAGGTTAGATGAACATAATTTCTACAACATAAATCCAAAAAGTTTTGAAGGAAGTAAGCAAAGAAACCAGTGAACTCTTAAGTGACATTTGTAAAAGTTCATGGGAGTTTGAACAGATTCCTTATCATTGGGAAGCTTCAAACATAACCCTGTTATTTAAAAAAAGGATTAAGAGACAAGCTCTGGTACCAGAGATCAGCAACTTTAATACTGACAGCATAAAAACTTGGAAAGCAGGGTAGCTGGAGGACACCTAGGAAGCCCACAACAAATTGGTTAAGATTATAATTCATTAGACTAGTCTTTAAAATTACTTAAACTACTCAATAAATAAAGAGAAATAAAAAAAGCCACCCTGGTGAATTGAATGTAATCAACTATTTTTCATAGAAGTTACTCTCAACTTTAAAAGGAAGAAGAGAGAAAAGACAATTGCAAGAAGTATGTAGCATTCAATATTTTAAAGTGAGACTCAGGAAAAAACTTCTCAGTTCTTGGTCTTGAACACTATTGTTGGGTAACAGGCATCTAGTGTATGTAATCAATCCATTTGATTACAGATACAGGAAAGCATCATGATTCACCCAGTGTGACATGGCAGTATCAGTGACTAAATATGATTAGATCTAATAAACTTTTACACTCCTGGTGTCATGCTTGTGTGCTTTAACGCTACAGTTGATGTGTCTTAGCTATCTGCAGTAGCACTAGGTGCCTTGCTAGCAGGCTTAACACAGCTTATTTGAATCACCTACCCAAAAGTAAAATCACTTCCACCATGACAGATTTCCCAGTGCAGTCCATCCCACCACAGTGACAAACACTGTCCTTACTGCACCCTGCTGGAATCTAAGTCATCAGCATATGCAACTCTTAAAAAATTCCTGTACCCACTCCCCAGCCATCTTTGTTTTGAAGGATGAAGAGGTGAACTGCAGACACTAAACCTCCTACTCTGAACCACTGAGTCTACTAACATCAATTAAACTATAGTTTACTCAAACTCCACCCTCAAAAGACCCAAACCATTAAAACCAAAAAACCAACAACATAGTGAGACAAAGAGAAAAATTGAACCCCCTAAAATGGTTAAAAATCTGGCAAGCACTTAACTCACTAAAAGCAGAGCAAACATGGAAGACAGCAGATAAACAAAATCCACTATTATTCAGGTCCTTTAGTAAGCAAGACAACAGACAGATTGTAATTTTCTTGTTGTTTTCGTAAAATCATAGAATCACCAGCTTGGAAAAGACCCACGGGATCAACAAATCCAACCATTCCTATCAAACACTAAATAGTGCCCCTCAGCACCTCGGCCACCTGCACCTTAAACACCTTCAGGGAAGGTGAAGCAACCACCTCCCTGGGCAGCCTGTTCCAGTGCCCAATGACCCTTTCTGTGAAAAACTTCCTCCCTAATGTTCAGCCTAAATCTCCCCTGGTGGAGCTTGAGGCCATTCCCTCTCATCCTGTCCCCTGTCACCTGGGAGAAGAGGCCAGCTCCCTCCTTTCCACAACTTCCTTTCAGGTAGTTGTAAAGAGCAATGAGGTCTACCCTCAGCCTCCTCTTCTCCAGACTAAACAACCCCAGCTCTCTCAGCCATCACAGTCAGAGGATCTTTATGGTGGCATTTTCTATGCTGCCAGAATCACTGGAAGGAGACCACACAGGGACAAATTTACTTCCTGGACGAACTTCTAAATGGCCTCCAAGGTTGAGTCATATTTGTTATATTAAATTTGTTATATTAGCACTTGCAGTGAAGGGTTAGCCCAGAGTCATGAGCAGACAGACTTACAGTCTGAGTACAGGTTGTTGTCACTGATCCGGGTAAGATAACCACTTTGTTTGCAACTTGCCTAAGAAAACAAATTACGGACAGTTTTCAGATATTAGTAGTTGTCCCTCTTGCCTTTCTGTTCCTAAGTTGGAACTGACAGCCTCAGAATACAGGGATCTTGTGTACCAGCTTGCATTTTTATTTGTGTGGCACTTAATGATAAATTACAGCTTACCTCCGTGCTCCAACAGCAGAGTGAAAAGTTGTCTTTTGACATGTTTTCGTGGTCTTTGTTGAGCCCAGTATGTGCCAAAGTTTAATAATCGGCAAGAAGTTTCTGCAAGTTCCTCAAAGAAATAATAAAGTTATAGCTCATTCTACGTCATGCACTACTCTCACCCCTCAGAAGCTTCAGAATCTATGTAATATGACTCCTTTTTCTCTTTAAAATCTTCTGCATTGAGGATTTATTAAATTTGCAGCTATAAGTGATAACGGAACTAGTGTAAACAAAGACCACCTTTGGCAACATAAGTCTTTTTCTTTCAGTTTCAGCTCTCAGAAACGTTACAGTTTAGGAGTGTGTGGTAACATGAACCCTCTGAGGAGGGATCTTCTCTCTTCCTCTGTTCTGGCACAATGCACTATTTAACCTCTGTGGAGCTTCTTTGGCCGAGTATCATACATCTTTTGCATTACAAAAAAAAGGAGTAAAAATCCATGATCAGTACTGGGTCCTGCTTGGACCAGAAAGACACTATCTGAGATGAAACAGATATTTCTTCCCTCATAAGGAGCTAGACAGCTCAAGTATCTCATTCTGGCCACTACAGGTTGACAAAAGATGGGACAGTTTGTGTAGTACATTTACTGACAAGGGAAGATGCTTTAAGAAAGAAGACAAAAAAGCCACAGCAATACATGTGACATAGAAGTCTGTGGTATGATATCATATCTCTACAGCTAATTCAGTTCCTTGGGATGCAACAGAACAAATGCCATGCTGAGAAGAGCTCTAAACCAAGGTTCTCAACTCCTGGAGTGTGTATTTTAATTGCAATGCTGTTACACAAAAGCAGAAACTGCTACAACCGTTAAACAGTGTTTTTACAACTAATTCAAAACTGCTAACATGTAAGGCAAGAGCTTACATGTAATGTCTATGCATCTCTTTACACATAGGTACCAAAATGTTTTCAAACTTCTCCTCCAATTCCAATTTAAGAAAAATTTATTGATTGTATCACTTATCTCCTCCGACTAGGACATTTCAGAGTATGCATGGTATGCACTCTTAATGCCTAGACAATTACAGACCAATCAGACAGGCTGCATGGAATAACTGGTGCTACAGAGAGAATGGAATTCCACATTGCTTAATTAGGGACTTGAACACAATCCAGTATGCGAGTTCCAATCAGCAATCTGGATCCAGCCCTTAAGAGACTACAACTACTGACTTACCCTTTTGGTCATCCCAGGCCAGAGGATTATGCAGACTCAACCTTGTACACTCTTGTCTTAGGGCAAAATGTCAGTGTTTATCATCTCCTCAAAATGATTACTCTACTGATCAGCATTAGCTTATTCTCTCCTGCATTTCAAAACAAAACAAAACAATGTACTAATCACCCACTGGCACTAAATAATGACAAGAGACACAATGTCTGGGGTTAACACAGCACTGCACGTTATCTGTATCGTTTTGGCATCACACTTCATTTAGACACATCATATGAATTCTCTATTGAGTGCTGTGCATTAGATATTGAGGAGGGAGTAGTGATGTATTATCACTTCTTCTGACAATCTGCTGACATGTTTTTCTACACAAAAACCAGAAAAGGAATAAAGTGACTTTTTTGATAACATTTACTTAAAATCAGTCATTTCAGACTGCTCATTAGTCTTCCTTAAACTGTGAACTAATGGTTTCTTACATTCTCTCTGCTAAACATCCAAGAACCCACACAAACAGCATCCCTCTCACTGACAATATAAAAGCCATTTATACCTTCTACCTCTCTGCCTGTTTTCACAAAAACTGGACAAAACTTTACAGCTTCAAGAGTCCTGTGTTTCAGTCAAATACATTACAGAGATACACCCAGTACAATTAAAGAAATCTCAGTGTCTTAAGTCAGTAGAAAGAAATTAACTAAGTCAAGCTTTTATCAACTAAAGTTGTTACAGAGTCACAAGTTGGTACATACGCTTTACTTAGTAAAGTAAGTTTTTAATGTAAAACAAGACAACAAAGAAGAACAAATACCTTAGTTTTTAAGAGCTAAATATTCAATTGCGACAATACACCCACATGAACATTCCTGAGATTTAAAGCGGCCTTTTGCAGCAGAATTGAGATCCCAGAAGTGGTCTACATCAACCATTTCAAGAATTTTTTTAAAAAATACCCAACCAACTAAAAACTATGTTGGATTAATGAAATGCCTCAATACTCAAAAATAAGATAATAAACACAATGTGAGCTCTGACTCTGACTTGCCTGGCTTTACTTAGTTTAATTTAAAGTGTTCTTGTTTACATAGTTAATTATTTTTGTTTATGCATAAGCTACAGTCAGATATGGTTTATAAGCCTAAGAACTGATAAATTCTTCTTTTTTTTTGTTTACAAGTTAGAAAATTCATAGCTAACCGTTCCTCTTAACACTACATTTACACATTTTTCAGCAGCCAAAGACAGAAGAGCAACATCGGCTACAGTTATTGGGGAGGAAAAAGAACCCTAAAGCCAGTCAAGAAATGACCTGAGATCAGAAAGAGAACCCTAAAGCCAGTCAAGAAATGACCTGAAAGCAACCCTCTGCAACAAGACGGGAGGAAAAGAGAGATGTTGCCCTGTGTTTACTCACCAGAGAGCAGCGTTAAAAGCAGTGAAAAGTTTTCTTGAGCTCTAGCATGACAGTCCAGTAAATGTTTGCAAAGCTGGATGGTAAGTGGTCTTGGCTGCATGAACACACTCATGACAGTGACGATTTTGTACATGAAAGGAACCTTAACGACACACACAGAGATTCTTCCTCCCACATTTATGGACTTTGTTGGGCTGATTTGGATTTCACATTATGCATCAAAGACTTTGACTTATTGAGATCTAAATTACACATGCTTACTTTCAAAAGATTGCTGGAGACACAGCTTTTCCTAAACATGGAAGAAATCACTAATAAGCTACAGTCAAGTGGCAAACTCTGCCACGGCTCTGTTGACCTACTGGCAATAAGCAATGTTGGTGGCAGCAGGTACTGCATGTTTTGGTCCCTATTGAAACTATGAATTATCATATTATCATTGTGTGTTACAACACAATGCATTATCTGCATACATTGAAAACTGATTCACACTATCTCAATAACAAAAATACCACCCCACCAAGTTTCTTTAACTTAAGGAGTCAACAAATTAAGTAAATGCATTTTTCTGCATCCCAAAAGTTTTCATAGTATTTCTCCTTCATGTATTTGGGCCTTAGCATAGTAAACAACTAGTTATCGTCAGGCAGGGTGGGAGAAGAGAAGAAAATGGGAAGCAGCAAAGCCCTCTAACAAACTTCCTCCCCTCCCTCACTGTCTGCCTCTCCAAATATGATATTAAAGGTCACAAGTTATTTTGCTTTTGACTACTTTCAGGATTTTAGCATACAGGATGACTCATAACGTGTTTTATTTCAAGAATTTCATTAACTAAATGCCTGATTTTTTTTGAATTTGCAAACAAAAACACTAGTTTCAAAGCACCATAATTAATTTTTTTGTAGATTCAACATGAAGGTAAATAAATTACTGCTATTCTAGCACTGATACAATCATGTATGGTTCAGAAGTATGCATTCATGGCATACATACATACATACATATATATATATATATGATTGGTGGGGTCAAGGTAACAGAGCGGTACTGAGTGCTAACCTTTTATATCCTTTAGTAGCAATTCAAGTCAGTACTAGTCAGCTCTAAGCCACAAAACTACTATAATTGTGGACACAGTTATATGATTTTTACATATACAGACACATGAGTATTTGCTATATATATACAATGTACCTATACTTGTCTGTAAAATTAGCTACTCCCATTACAGTAGTTCAGAGCTTCTTATACTGAAGCTTCCTTGAGACAGACTGCCATTTCTCACAGAAAAAAAATCCTTAAAAAAAAAGAACTACCAAGGATTTTAATAAGAAAACTAGCATTCACCTTTTTTTCTTTCAATCATTTATAAAGCAAGGTCTTTTAGCGTCAGAGTTTCAGGAGATTATAAGAAGTTTCACGACACAGCATAACAAAATCATTAGGAGATAAATCAGAATAGGAATAAGATTAGCAGTTACAAATTTCCAAACTGAACGGAGTGTGTCATTACTATAAATCCTCTGATTTGATCCGCCATTGAACAAAACAGTGAAGAGTGAATGCAGTTTCTTCAAGGTTAGTAGCCTTCTAATGGGCAAACAGAAGTACCTAACCATGTTTCTTTCAATGCCACACATGCCTTCACTTGTAAACACCAGTGTTGAGGAACCCGGAAAAGTACAATACATGTTTCGGGAACATGCTGTGAATCAGCAACAGCCACTACAGGTAGAAGAAAAAAGCTTGGCAGCCCTTAGGTAACTACCTCAGGCGCACTGCTCTTCAGCTTGCAGGGCACAGTGTTCTGCTGGTTTGCCCACCTCGGCTACAGGCTGCTCCCAGTGGCCTCCTTCCCACCGTCAGCTTGGGGGCAGGAACACACCTGATGAAAGCCATCCTTCTCCTCCATCTTTGCCACCAGTCTTCAGCCCTTTCTTCCATCACATAAAGGAAGTACTGCTTTTCTCATGACATGGCACAGCACAAGATACCTCCCTCTCATTCCAAGGAAAACAGGAATAAACTGCAAGCATTGCTCATCCTAGACAAAACACATTCCCTACATTTAAACAACTCTTAAAAAAAAATTGGTCAAAAGCAGGCTACATCAGTGCTTCCTTGTGGTACTTCTCTGCAGGCAAAAGGAACTCCATAGGTGGAAGTCTAATTCAGTAGGGCTGAACACAAGATCACAGAATGGCTTAGGTTGGAAGAGACCTTAAAAGATCACCCAGTTCTGACCCTCGTGCACATCCTGCACACCTTGCACACTGAATCATAAGAATGGTTTGTGTTGGAAAAGACCATAAAAATCATACACTTCCACATACATACAAGATCCACATATACATTTTTGAAAGGACTGACAGCTCAGCGCATTCGTGGAGATCAGCTCATACAGTAGGAGAGGACTTTGGCATACATTCATCCTTATCAAAGTAAATTACATAAAATGTGTGAGCGAAATGTCAGACACTCTGATCTAACTAAAGACTGATGAAATAATATCCAAAATACGCATATTGTCTTTTCCATTACAATCATACATGCAAACCAATAACAAAACTTTCAAAAAATCAGATGATAAAAAAGAGGAAGGGAAAAAAGTCAACAGTTTTTTTTTTTTTCCAAATAATCTACTTCTTAAGTTAACGAAGAAGGAAAAAAGAAGTTACCAGGAAGGGAAATTGCAAAAGGGAGAATAAGGCTGTGGAAGAGTAACATTAAGGTGGAAAAACATCAAGCAGCCCATATTGCATTCCCCAAAAGAATAAAGTACAGTTTTCAGGACAGAGACATAGCAGGAAACCTCATCTTGAGTCCACTACAAACATACACGTTGATGTCATGGTCACCTACCAGTCTGGTACTGCATGCCAGTCAGTGAATATTCCACCTGTACATTGAGCACCGCATTCAATGAGATGACCTGCAAGGCTAGAGAAGTGGCATTCAATTAAATAAGTATTCTGTAAAATCAAGTTCCACAGATAAAACTTTAAAACACCATAATACAACGGAAATAAAGCTAAATAAAAGAAGATGATTTTTTTTTCTCCATAGGCATCCAACATATTTATAAACTACACACTAAACATAAAGGAACATTCTTAAATATGAATATAGTAAGAGCTGAAAGAAGTAACTTTTACAGAAATAGTCAAAAGAATTTCCTGAAAAAAAATTAACACCTAAAAGATTATCTGACAACAAAACACAAGTTTCATTGCTTGTTTCAAGAAGTCTCAATCCAAATTCAGTACCTTAGCAGTCTGTATTTTGTGTAATTAAATATGAAAAAAAAATCTAGAGTTAGAAGATCTCCCTTCCAATGTGAAGGACAGAATGTATTACGATGATGTACTATGATTTTTAAAATCTTTGATTGAGGTAGTCTGTAAACACTCAGAACTAAGGGGAAAATCTTCATCTCTCCATCCTCCAAAATTCAGTGGAGCCACAGTTGCTATCCACATTTATTCTCAAGCCACACAAGGACCAAGCATACCACTATTAGGTGTTCTGGGATGACCTAAGTAGTCACTTACTTTTATGGACTTCAACGCAGTCAGATGATTCAAGAAGTTAAATTAGACAATAGAATTTTCACCTATACTTTCTGCAACACATTCCTAACCTCAGGACTTATAACTAGGGTTTTCAAACAGAGTACCGACACTGAGCTTCCACAAAGCCATTCAAGGATGCTAACTTCTGACTGAATCTCCTTCTGTGCACCTTTGAGGATAAGACATGTAACATCTCAAATATCAACAGTGATGGCCAAATAGGAAAAGCTGGAAATCATTGGTCTGTACTTTAAAGATTTCACTCTTGACACAAAACAGACAAGAAGAGAAAGTTAAGCTGTTAAATGTTGGGTGGAAAACTGGTTGGATGGCTGGGCCCAGAGAGTGGTGGTAAATGGTGTTAACTCCAGCTGGAAGCCAGTCACAAGCGGGTTCCCCAGGGCTCTGTGCTGGCTCCAGCCCTGTTCAATGTCTTCATCAATGACCTGGATGAAGGTATTGAGCGCACACTCAGCAAGTTTGCAGATGACACTAAACTGCATGGAAGTGTCAATCTGCTGGAGGTCAGGGAGGCTCTGCAAAGGGATCTGAACAGGATGGACTGCTGGGCTGAGGCCAATGGTATGAGGTTTAACAAGGTAAAATGCCAGGTCCTGCACTTGGGGCAAAACAATCCTATGCAGAGCTACAGACTAGAAGTCTGTCTAGAAAGCTGCCTGGAGGAGAGGGACCTGGGGGTGTTGGTTGACAGTTGACTGAACATGAGCCAGCAGTGTGCCAAATGGCATCCTGGCTTGTATCAGAAATGGTGTGACCAGCAGGTCCAGGGAGGTGATTCTCCATCTGTACTCAGCCCTGGTGAGACCACACCTCAAATCTTGTGTTCAGTTCTGGGCCCCTCACCACAAGAAGGATGTTGAGGCTCTGGAGCAAGTCCAGAGAAGAGCAACAAAGCTGGTGAAGGGGCTGGAGAACAGGCCTTATGAGGAATGGTCGAGAGAGCTGGGGTTGTTTAGCCTGGAGAAGAGGAGGCTGAGAAGAGACCTCATTGCTCTCTACAACAACCTGAAAGGAGGTTGTAGGAAGGAGGGAGCTGGGCTCTCCTCCCAAGTGACAGGGGACAGGACAAGAGGGAATGGCCTCCACCAGAGGAGATTTAGGCTAGAGATTAGGAGGAAGTTTTTCACAGAAAGGGTCATTGGGCTGCCCAGGAAGGTGGTTGATTCACCTTCCCTGGAGGTGTTTAAGGCACGGGTAGACAAGGTGCTGAGGGGCATGGTTTAGTGTTTGATAGGAATGGTTGGACTCAATGATCCAGTGGGTCTCTTCCAACCTGTTTATTCTATGATTCTAACTAACATCATTCACTCCTTTTCTCATCTTGTTGTTTTAAGTTGGTTTCAGAATGAAGTTTCTATAGTGTCAGTTTCAAATGAGAGAATATTAAAAAGAACCCCAAACCTAACAAAATTATTCAGTTAAATTAATTCAGCAACATGCAAAATTACTAAGTGTTTAAAAAGTTATGTTCTCCTGATATTATATGATATGAATATAAATTTACCCATTTCTTCTTATATCATTTACCTTCCCGCAGCTAGCAAGTCAAATTCATCCCTATTCCAGCCGAACTAGAAGGAAAAAAAATATATTCCATATATGAAAGTTTCATACAGTACAGAAAACCGCACACAGTAAGTTCACAGCTCTGAGTTACAATGCATCAGCTAGATAAATTTCTGCAGTTAAATAGACATATAAAGAACAACAATCAACAAGTGCTGTACATGGATTCAAGTTGCTATACAGTAAATTAATAGAAGACCTCCGATGTCTTTCAGTTTTCTTCTTATTAACACACCTAAATAAATATAAATTCTCAAAGCCACACACTTTTCCAAAATAACTGGAGGTACAATATTTATATTATTCAAAATTTGCATAACGCAGAGGTTTAAAAACTAGCACTATTTTGTGTTATCTAAACAAACCATTATGTTGTCAACTCTGGAAAATTATCAGTTCCTGGAGTACTACCAGTCATCCTTAAAAACTGTCAGTATGGTTTCTGTTTAACTAGAAATTATCTTTCCCAAGTTCAAGTGAGGAATATAGTAATTTTTTCTTATTTAGAACTTAGTGGAAAGCTCCCTAAAACCTTCCAATAATTTAGATAAGGCCTCTGTGGAGTAAATAATACACATTGACAGACATTCTGAGACTGTAAACAGCTACCAATAATGTAACAAGTGATAATGGCAATCATAAATGGGAAAGTTTAATTCCAGATTAGGCAATGTTTGACATGCATGACGTCAGAAGAACACAAAGTTTTAGAAAGGATGTTTGTAACTAGACACTAACACATACCCTCATATTTCTTTTTTTAAATATGTAGCGAAAGAAAGCTTCCATATTTCACAGTTTGTGATTGTTCACAAAAAATGTATAACCTTTTCAAAAAACTTCAGAAAACCATATATCCTGCTTGTAACTCGTTGAGTTTCAACATAATATTTCTAAAATTCCTTGAATTTCAATTACTTAAAATAAAACTGCTTGCCCACTGAAAGAGAACAGCCTTGTGCCCTGCCCCTCTCAGCTCAGGTCCCAGCAAAAGCCAAAGTGAGCCTACCAACACCACCTTGTGGTAAAGAAAATATCCCCGCTATAAATTTGAGAGAAGTAAAAGCTGGCAAGTTTTCACACATGTAAGTTAAAAAAAAAAATAAGGTGCTCGTTATTTTTAATTTACATCTACATTTTCATCAGGTGGGGAAGGTAGACAACGACAGCTGAATATATGCTGATATGTTCATTATCATACAGAAATTAACTTGTACTTACAGAATGAATGAGCGGTCCTAATACAATCGCACTGTCAACGCATCTACCTGTCACAACAATATCGGCTCCAAGATCAAGAGCCCTACTTATTGGTCTTGCGCTAAAGATGATAAACACATAACAGTAAGTACTTCGGATTTTTTTAAAGCATAATTTTAAAAAAATCTGTTCCCTGCAACACATAGGACCAAAAAAATCTTTAAAATCCTATAGGAAATCAACTTTAACAACCAACCCACCATTTTTATATACAACAAGAATACTTCAAAAAGCAATCATCATCAGGTCAATTTCAGGTCAATTTTCCTAAGTGTTTTTAGAACCTGCAGTATCAGCCAACTTGAAGAGCGCTGTGTAGTCATTATTTTCAAAGTAACTTGGGCAACAAATTTTCCAAATTGGTCAGGTTAATAGTCCATTCAAAATTAGTCAGGCATGAAAAATATTCATCCATACGAACAACTTGAGTTTATACATTTTAGTGAGCAAGATTTGACCAGAGTGTGGGGCTCTAGGCTCCTTGAATACTGTGTTCAGTTCTGGGTCCCTCACCACAAGAAGGATGTTGAGGCTCTGGAGCGAGTCCAGAGAAGAGCAATGAAGCTGGTGAAGGGGCAGGAGAATAAGCCTTATGAGGAACGGCTGAGAGAGCTGGGGCTCTTAAGCCTGGAGAAGAGGAGGCTGAGAGGAGACCTTATTGCTCTCTACAACTACCTGAAAGGAGGTTGTGGAGAGGAGGGAGCTGGCCTCTTCTCTCAAGTGACAGGGGATGGGACAAGAGGGAATGGCCTCAAGCTCTGCCAAGGGAGATTTAGGCTGGACATTAGGAAGAAGTTTTTCACAGAAAGGGTCATTGGGCATTGGAATAGGCTGCCCAGGAAGGTGGTTGATTCACCTTCTCTGGAGGTGTTTAAGGTGGACAAGGTGCTGAGGAACATGGTTTAGTGTTTGATAGGAATGGTTGGACTCGATAATCCGATGGGTCTCTTCCAACCTGGTGATTCTATGACAGGCAGATTCTAAGAGATAGCAGATTGTGTGCACAACTTTAGAAATACACCAAACAGAAATACAGGAAGGATGATACATGTGCACTGGGGGATCGAAAATCAAAAACAGGATCATCAGGTAAAAGAGATGCTGGATTTGGAGAACACCTGACTCTTATCCCATTACTTAGTCCTTCTCCTTTGATAGGCATGATTGTCGTGAATTCATCTGAAGAAGGTGATGGTGACAATTAAAAATGCAACTGCTCACCAACAGGTAGTTAAAACACCTGCATTTAGAAATTCATGGGATAATCTAATAAATGGTAAGTATATTAGTACCATAAAGGAGGTAAGGGAGACATTTCAAAACAGTAGTCTATCCTGAAAAGCCAGTTTCCAAAATTTCTGCTATACAAAGTCTGACAGACAAATCAGAACAACGTAATTGAACCTCCTACAGGACTCAAAGCACATCCCAGTACTTCAATTCCTCTGTTGTGTTTCTCTACTGACAACATCCTAAACAACTGCTCCATACAGCAACAGTATTTTCCACATACGAAAGAGGATTTTTGTTGTAATCAAACTAAAACTATTTTCACTTGACTTAAAGCCAGAGGATTCACAGGAGATGTCATGGTAAGGAGTCACAGCTGAAAAGTTTCCAAATTAAAAGTTTGCTTACAAGTTACAATTATTTTTTTCCTGATTGCCTGAATAATGCAAAGGTGAATCTCTCACACCAGGTGGCTCCACTTGCGAAACAGAACTATTTAATGTGATCAACATGTTAAAATTATTTTTCCATAATAAAAATTTGTTAAAGTAACTCACCCAAGATACGCATTCATACTATGAATGCCCTCTGGTAATTGTTTGCCACTCTCCCAATCAGTAATACCAGCTCCTTTTATGTTTTCTTTCTGTTAGAAATCAAACAAAACAACAAATCTATGAGTATTCTGCAGTATCTACTGCAAGCCTTTTATTAGGATCAGACAATAGATCCACTTTGACTCCAAACAAAGTATAATCATTAAAATTAGCAACAAAACAAATCAGTCAAACAGCTAAAAGTCCAAGACACACTTTTTACCATAGTTTTCCAGTAAACAGAAAAAGAACTCAGTCTTTAAAGAATGCTAGTCCACTCACACATGATTAACAACAAACTGACATATTCCCTAGGCTTTAAAATTGTTTTTTATTGTTGTAGGACTGAATAAATCAAACGTGGCAAACAGAAATGCGCCTGCCATAATGGCAAGGGTGCTGTGGACAGAAATAAAGGCTAATTCTGGGGCTCCAGGGGACTCTTACAACGCATTGTGTTTCCAGAGAGGCAAGTACAGGGATGGGTGGTTTTCATCATGCATTGAGAAACCATTTGGTCCCAGGGCAAGCAATTGCATAGACGTTCTGTCTAATGCTAGTTACACAAGGGATCTATAGTGTGGGAAAAAAACTTGCAGTCTGAACTAATTTTGTATTGTACCAAAAGCCTCCAAACCCGAAGTATTTCCTAGTGTAATTTGCAACATTTGGTATCAACAGTACAAACTGCCTATAGACAGTAAAAGCTGTTATTCCTGTAAATTAAGTACTGACAATAGCATAGAAAATAATCCATTTCAGATTAGAACATCCATGCCAAGCTCAAATAATGACAATTTCACTGTTACATCAGTACTGATATTCTGGATGACTGATGCTAAAGTAACCTCAGCAGGGCAGAAGTTTCATGAAAGAGTCCAAGCACTGCACATAATTTGCCAATAAAGAACCTTACTTGACCATCTTTCACCTTCAACAGCATGCAAGGAGTAACAGAGCCTACATAGATAAATAATTTTCTAAGTTACAGGCAGATATTTAAACATAGCACAAACCTATCTCCTCTTAACCACTATCAACATATAAAGTATTTTGGCATTATCTTTTCAGGTATGGCCAACATTTTTTGCAAATTAGACTTCATACATAAAGCTTCATCAAATAGGTAAAAAAAAAAAAAAAGCCATATACTTCTACCTGGATTTCAAGTGGGTTCTTCAGCATTACCTTACTGACCATAAACTAATTACTTAAAAACAGAAAAGCAGCTACTTGTCAACAAAATAACAACAGGAAATGCCTGTAGATGACTAAAAACAGCCAGAAGGGAAGAATGTTTGAACACAAAGTAACTACATTATACTTAAATTTAAGAGTTTTAACATTCATAGAATCATAGAACAACCAGGTTAGAAGAGACCGATCGGATCTTCTAGTCCAACCATTCCTATCAAATACTAAACCAAGTCCTTCAAGACCTCATCTACCTGTGCCTTAAACACCTGCAGGGAAGGTGAATCACCCAACTCCCTGGGCAGCCTATTCCAATGCCCAATGACCCTCTGCGTGAAAAACTTCCTCCTAATCTCCAGCCTAAATCTCCCCGGGTGGAGCTTGAGGCCATTCCCTCTTGTCCTGTCCCCTGTCACTTGGGAGAAGAGGCCAGCTCCCTCCTCTCTACAACCTCCCTTCACGTAGTTGTAGAGAGTAATGAGGTCTCCTCTCAGCCTCCTCTTCTCGAGGCTTCACGATTATTTAGTTTAGACAGAAACAATAAATAACAGTACATACTTGGTTCATTGGAAGTGCTAAGCAGACCCTATATGAGATTCACAGTTTTTTTCAAGAAGATAAACAGTGGATCCACAGTCTTACAAAACCCATGCCTACCACACACCAAACACCAAGATTTGCCAAGAATTGTTTTCATGCATAAAGACATAAAAAAAATGAAGCAACACTTTTAGATGGATTCAATAGCAGGTTACTACATAAAGTTACACAAAGTTCCCACAGGACAGTAAATGCAACCTTCATGCACAATCTAGTACACCACTAAGACTTATGACAAAGTAAAATACCTCACTCATAAGATCATCCCCAGTAACAACAGCTACTTTCAAATCAACGTCTGCTTTCTTTGCCACCTCCTCAAGGGCAGCTGCACAAGCAAGTGGATTAATTCCACCAGCATTACTGATGACACGAACACCTAAACAAAAAAGACAAAAGACAAATTAAGTTCAGCAGCAACAACCACTTGTATTTTAAAAACTTAAAGCATGCTAAAACAAAAGCAAGATATCATCTTTGCAAGGTGGCAGATACCCAATCAAGTAAAGTACTAAAATCACATTAAAAAGGACTTCATTTGAGCTCTGAATTCAAAACTGTTTACTGAAAAAAAAATTGTTATAGATATCTCTTATCGTTCCTTTATGTATGGAAGGAGAAAGTGACCAAAAAGACATACATGATGAGGCAGTCGGACAGTTTCAAAACTCCTACACAGGAACAGTATTTGACATCAGTCATTCAAGCATCCATGTTCTCAAAACAAATACATTCCAGTAAGAATATGCATCTATCTCTATAAATTCCAGACTGTCTTAGCAAGGTATTGGGTACTCAGAAGTAACATCCTTTCTCCTCTCAAGCTAAGAAAGCTGTAAAGCTAAACTAATGTAAATAGGAGAAAAAAAAAAGTAGTTGACTATAAAATAAGTGATACTTTAGAAGCACACAGAAATGCTGAAAAAGTTTAGATTGCACTGAAAACTTCTAGATCTCACATTTCAGTAAAAATCTGTAAGGCTATTTTCCATTTACAAATTAAAGCTACAATAAGAAATACATGGAGGTATACATATGTATGAGGTCTGACGCAAAATAAACCCCGAGACTAACCCTATGGCTCAGGAACCAAGAGTGGGAGAGAGCAGACAGACATGGTTATAGAAGATGTTCTAACCTGTCACAGTGCGACAAGGCTCAACTGACAGCTTCGCTTAGTACGAGTGGACGCACATTCAAATACAGAGGTTTTTTACTGTCAGTCAGTGTACAAGAGTGAACAGCGAGTTAACACCAAGTTTCCTTTTAAACTGAATAAATGTGAAGGAAAATTTTCAGCTATTGACTGAGGCTTACGGTGAAGGGACCCCAAAGACTAAGTCAGTGCTCAAAAGGAACCCATTTTTTGTCTACAGAAGACATGAAAGCAAAATCAATGGAGATCCTCAACAGCCTTTTTAGAAACTGATCTGTGGAATTGCTTTAAGTATTCATAGTATCATATGCAGCTGCATGGTGGCTCAGAACACAATTATTCAAAAGTGATTGTAGTTGATTTTCCTAACTTGTTAAATAAAAAGAGTTACAGGCACAGTCTCATTTTTTTTGTCAGACCTCATATTTGTAATTATAACAAATGTATCAAACCCAACATAAATGTCACTATCACACCTGCACTTAACATCTATTACAATGGGATTGTTGCTGATGTTTAAAACATTACTCCTACAGGACAGCAAAGTGCTGGGGTAAAAAGCTGCTGTTTATAGTTACACAAATCACACAAAACTCACCTAGCAAGTGAAATTAATTAACATATGAACTCACACAAAGGGTAACATACCTTTCCTGTGTATGTCTTTTATATAGGGAGCCATGGCAGTGGAGACAAATTCAGGAGTGTATCCTAAAGCCTGAAAGAATTAAAAGCTGTTACCATTTGTTATGGTTAAGTCAACCCAATCCCTTAACAGAAAAAACAGGGAAGAACCACCAGCTCTTAATAACATAAAGCTATAGAAAAGGTCATGAATGCTTTTATTAGATGAAACTAAATTGTCTCCAGGGAAGTTGTGGATGTTCCATCACTGGAGGTGTCCAAGGCCAGGTTGGATGGCGCCTTGGGCACCCTAATCTAGTGGGAGGTGTCCCTGACTATCGCAGTGGGTGTTGGAACTAGATGATCTTTAAGGTCCCTTCCAACCTAAACTAGTCTATGACTCTATATGAAGGAGAAAGAATATATGTCAGGGGGAAGATGTAGACTAGGCATTACGAAGAAATCCTTCACAACGATGGTGGTGAGGCACTGGCACAGGTTGCCCAGGGAAGTTGTGGTTGCCCCTTCCCTTTAAGTGCTCAAGGCCAGGTTGGATGGGGCCTCAGGCAGCCTGATCTAGTGGGAGGCATCCCTGCCCATGAAATTAGATGATCATTAAGGTCCCTCCCAACCCAAACCATTCTATGATTTTTTTTCATAGAGTTGGTAATGTGCACTTGCAGCCCAGAAGGCTAACTGTATCCTGGGATGCATCAAAATAAGCATGGCCAGCAGGTCGAGGGAGGTTATTTCATGCCCCTCTAAACCAGTCTCGTGAGACCCCACCTGGAGTATCACATCCAGTTCTGGGATCCTGAATATAAGGAGGATATAGAGCTGTAGGAATGGGTCCAGAGCTGTAGGAATGGGTCCAGAGGAGGACTACAAGGATGATGAGAGGGCTGGAGCACCTCCCATACGATGACAGGCTGAGATCCTTTGGGTCGGCCAGCCTGGAGAAAAGAGGGCTCTGAGGAGACCTTACTGTGACCTTCCAGTACCTGAAGGGGGCTACAAGAAAGCCAGGGAGAGACTGTTTACAAAAGCTTCTAGCGATAGGACGAGAGGGAATGGATATGAACTGAGGAGGGGCAGATTCAGACTAGACATTAGAAAGAAATTTTTCAAGTAGCAAGTAAAATCATAGCATAGTTTGGGCTGGAAGGGACCTCTAAGATGAGCAGAGGAATCCAATCGTCTCTACCGGGCCGAACACTCTTTAAGCCGCCCCCGAAGCCGCTGCGGGGCACAGGGAAGACGTCGCAGCCGCTACTTACGGGAGACCGGGCTCTAGCGGCGGTCAGCAGCGACACGGTGATCTCGGAGAGGTAGTCGAAGACGAGGAAATCCAGCTTCCCCCCGTAGAGCAGCTGCGGCACTGGCGGCGAGGGGAGAGCCTCCCTCAGCTCCGCGGCCCGACCCGGCCCGGACGCCGCTCCAGCCCCACCCGCTCCCCGGGGACAGACCTCGGCCACCCCCGACACCCACCTCACCCCCTCGGGAACCCCCCGGCTCCTCCCACCTCCCCCGGGACCTCGGGACCCTCCCCGCCCACCTGCGGCCGCCGTGTCCCCCCAGAAGCCCGAGGCGCAGCCCAGGCGCACGGCGGCGCGCGCGGGGGGTTCGCAGGCGGCGGCGCCGCTGACCCGACGGCGGCTCCAGCGGGGCGCGCGCACCGCCCCCCCGCCCCGCGACACCAGCGGCAGCAGCGCCACGAAGCTCATGGTGGCAGGAGGGACCGGGAGACGCCTCGCCCCCCTTCTCCTCGCTCCCAGTCCCCGGTTTGCGGCCCCGGCCCCGGCCCGGCCCGCGGTGGGACGGGCGGCTGAGGAAGTCGCGGAAGGCGCGTGGGAGGGGCTGGAGAAAAGGGGGAGTGGAGGAAGTGTGCACGCCCCGAGTGTGCTGGGGAAGTCGGAGAGTTATCGCCTAGTTGGGAAAGATCTCCTGCAAAGAAAGGGACAAGGCAAAGCCTGAGAGGCTAATGGAATGGATCCAAACATAAATTAATCTATTTTGAATTGAATAGGTTGTAAAATCACAGAATCACTAGGCTGGAAAAGACCCACAGGATTATTTGAGTCCAGCCGTTCCTATCTGCCACTAAACCATGCCCCTCAGCACTTCATCCACCCGTCTTTAAATACTTCCAGGCATGGTGACTCAACCACGAACCAGGGCAGCCTCTGCCACTGCCCAATTTTTTTCCTGATATCCAGTCTGAACCTCACCTGGCACAGCTTGAGACCATTCCTTCTTGTTCTGTCCCCTGTTTCTTGGGAGAAGAGGCCAGCTCCCTTCTCTCTACAACCTCCCCTCAGGTAGTTGTAGAGAGCAATGAGGTCTCCCCTCAACCTCCTCCAGGCTAAACAACCCCAGCTCTCTCAGCCGTTCCTCGTAAGACTTGTTCTCCAGCCCCTTCACCAGCTTCAGCCCCTTCACCAGCTTTGTCACTCTTCTCTGGACTCGCCCAGAGCCTCAACATCCTTCTTGTTGTGAGGGGCCCAGAACTAAACACAGTATTCGAGGTGCAGTCTCACCAGGGCTGAGTACAGATGGAGAATAACCTCCCTGGACCTGCTGATCACACCGTTTCTGATACAAGCCAAGATGCCATTGGCCTTCTTGGCCACCTGGGCACCCTGCTGGCTCATGTTCAGTCAGCTGTCAACTAACACCCCCAGGTCCCTCTCCTCCTGACAGCTTTCTAGACAGACATCTCCCAGTCTGGAGCTCTGCACAGGGCTGTTGTGCCCCAAGTGCAGGACCCAGCATTTGGCCGTGTTAAACCTCATACCAGTAGATTCAGCCCAACGGTCCATCCTGTTTAGATCCCTTTGCAGAGCCTCCCTACCCTCCAGCAGATCAACACTTCCACACAGCTTAGTGTCGTCTGCAAACTTGCTAAGGTTGTTGGAGCAAGAATCTAAAACCAAGAAGTTTTAAATTTTATTATATACAGTAGTTTAAATTAGCTGTAAATCAAGAAAAGAAATGATTTAAATGTATGTAGTAGTTTCAGAGTCACAAGAAATTTTAAAACCTAGCACTGTAGAAAGTTACTTAAGAATGCTAACAAGGCCACGAGCACAAAGGCTTATACAAGCTCAGTTTCTTTTCCAATAGTAAATGATTGTTCTGTTGTAATACTTCTCTTGTTTCTCACTGGTAACTTTTCTTTAGTAGGCCTTGAGTTGTTACTTTACTGCAAGCTGGAATGCTTAAACAGCTGTTTCTGAAACGCTTAGGATGTGAGAATCTATTGTAAACTTCAAAGAACTGATAAAACTTGTAAATGAAGTCATTGAAATGTACATATGCATTGGGTAATGATGTAACCTGTTGAATATACATTAGATTGCGAAACTTCACGAGAATAAAATCTTGGTCAAGCGGAGACGGGGTGGGGGATCAGATTTGCGAAACTATTCCCTAATCCCTGGGCCCCCCCCCAATAAAGTACCAACATATAACCCTCACAAGAGTGTTATGTGTTTATTGTCACGCTGATGCTAACAGTTTTGGCGACCCAGATGGGACTCTCTCGGAGGTAAGCTGAGGCAAGTCTGTAATCGATCTTGCTCCAGCCAGCACCGAGGAATTCTTGGGGAGTTACATTGACTGCGGCTGCCTCCGCTACCCCCTGACGGACCAGAGGCATTGGTAAGACACGGTGCTTTATTCTTTTTTTTTTTTGTAACGGGTAATGGTACCATTTTCTGTAGTCTGTAGTCTGGTCTGGTCTGGTAAATGCCTGCCTGTTAGACGCCACAAGAAGTGACGCGAGGTTGGGCCATGGAGCTCCAAGGGTAAAACCTAGGCTGCTGTTCATAAGACGGGGCGAAAGCCCCGCTGATTCGGCAATCAGTGGTCTGGTTATCTCAAGATTCTGGTTGTATATATATGTATTATAGGTTGTGAATATTCTGGATTATATAAATGGAATTTCAAGTGTTGTATGTGCCTGGAACCGTAGTTTAGATATCCATAACATCGGATTGTGGATCCAATTTGACTGGTCATAACTAACACTGTGTGAGTTGGACTGGCCCTGAAATGAATGGCTGTGTGTTTAAGATGCAGCATCGCTGCAAAGTGAGTGAGGAGTTCTGATTGTTGTTTACTGTTAATTTGTTCTATGCTTCGTGAATTTTAATGTGTAATAAAGTGCTGGAGTTGGCAAGTTTAGATACTGGTGGGGAGAGAAGTGAGTACGCTGAGTTCAAGTAGCTGACCTGTGCCACCAAGGAGTTTCAAGTACTATGCAGGTAAAACTAGGCTTGCTCACTCTGAAAATATCCAGCAAAAGAAAAAAAAAAAAAAAAATGGAAACCCCCCCCCCCTAAAACCAGCCTTGCAGCTATGTGTGTATGGGTGCCCCCCCTTCTGCTTCTTTGTTGAGTCTGCGGGAGTTAAACATGTTATCTCTCTGTAAGGAGATATTGAGTTATGTACTATTCCATTCGTATAAGAATAATGAGCAAACCAGCTTTTATAGGGATTCCCAAACAGGCTTTGTTAAGAGAAGAAAAAAAAAAAACTTTCGACAAACGTTTGCCAATAAGGATCGGGCCCTGGCAAAAGCGGGGAGGAAAGGGGGGATAGAGAAATGTGTGTGTGAAGACTGCCTTGTAATTAATGTGTGAAGTAATAAAGAAATAATATGGGCATTGGTAAAGTAAAAAGACAATTTGAAAACGTGAAACAGTACAGGATTTTTTTCCTTGTGGAGTAACAGTAATCATGGAAATTGAAATTATGGCATTATAAGGCACTTTGAAGTAAAAGTACAGTTTCTATGTGTTTGAAGGGAACGAGTTAGTTTCCTTTTATTAACATAATTTGTTCCTTCCTTCAGTGTAATAAGATATTTGTACAGAATTGTATTTGTTTTGTTGTAAAAATGAAACGAATATTGTCCATATTGTATATAGCTTATTGTAAATAACAAATAATTAAGGTCTAAGTGGTCCTGAATGTAAGGTCCAGAACACAGAAAAATCCACAAGTGATTTGAGAAGCTGGCAGAGTGGCTGCAGTTTTAAAAAGCCAGCTAAGATATTTTAGATCATTAAGATCTTAAATCACATAAGAATCATTGTCCCACAGAGTGGGACAAACAGGTAAACCTGATAAAAGCCTTTTAATAATCAGTAGTGACTGGTGTATGAGCTCAATTATGAGAAAAGTAGCCATAACACCTTGTTGAAATTAATGTTGTTCTTGAAGTGTGAAAAATTGGGAAAAAAGGAGGTGAAACTAAGGAAAAGACAAACTAAAGAAACTAAAATTGGAGAACAAAAGAGCCCTCTGGGGTGTGTATTAACACATTGGAAGGATGTTGTTTGGAACTGTGAGCACTGAAAACAAAAAGACCCTTATTGTAATATTGTAAAAAGACCCTTATTGTAATCAGTGGTGGCTGCTTTACAAATTTGTTGATGGGGCAAAATGGTCACTTAATTAGACAATAAATTATAACACCATCTTACAATTAATATTAGTTTGGAGAGAGAAGGAAAGTCGGATGAAGTGTTTTACAGAGATATGTTTTAACCCTCTGTAACAATCTGGAGAGATAAAGAGCCTGTGGAACTGTACCCCCCCAACAGGAGCCTCTGGCACTCGCCCTTGAGCGAGAAAATAACAAGGAATCTGGAGGTAAACTGAGGCAATTGGTTTTGAGTGTGCAGCATTGGACAAAAGTGCACAAAGTTAAGCAAAACTTTCCAGGTACCAGAACAGGATCTAACTTATTTGTTTAAGCCTCCTCCTCAATCACAGGAACAAGGTGCCGACTCGGAAAAGACCCCCATTCCTCTGCATAGCCCTGTATCCTTCCACATCAGAAAAAGTCTGCTCTAATGGTCCTGCAGGCAGCTCTCCGGGAGGCAGCAGGACCTGATGGAGAGACAATGCTAATCAAGTTAAGCAAGGTCCTTCCGAGTCACCATCTGAATTCCTAGATTGACTAAGGACGCAATGTTCCACAGCACACCACTGGATCCTGGGTCAGAGGTAGTAATACAACAACTAGTTTCTTTGTTCTTGGGTCATTCAGCAGGGATATCAGGTGTACATTTCAAAAGCTGTGTTCCATAGGAGATAGGAACCTGCAAGTATTGTTGAATGAGGTGAAAAAGAAATAAAAAGAGAGAGGAGTAATCAAAAAGCACAGATAGTAGCCCACGTGAAAAAGGCTCAACAGGAGACAGTGAAAATAATTGAAAAATTTTTTTGGGATATTGGAAGAATGTGAATCAGAATATAACACCCAAATTTTTCCAATAAAGAAACCAAATGGGGAATATAGGATGGTACAAGATTTAAGGGCAATAAATAACATAACCAAAGATATACACCCAGTAGTTGCTAATCCATATACATTGTTAACCTCTGTGAAGGAAAAGTATAAATGGTTTACTGTGATTGATTTAAAAGATGCCTTCTTCTGTATTCCCCTTGACAAGACTAGTAGGAAACTCTTTGCCTTTGAATGGGAGAACCCACACAATGGGCGGAAAACCCAACTTACGTGGACCAGACTTCCACAAGGATTTAAAAACAGCCCGACACTCTTCGGAAACCAGCTGGCAAAGGAGCTGGAATCCTGAACAACGCAAGGAGGAATAAAGGTACCAAGGTCATAATATCTCCTGCTGCAGTATGTGGATGATATCCTTATTGCCACAGAGCAGGAATCACAGTGTTTACAGGTAACCATTGAAATATTAAATCAGCTAGGCCTGAATGGGTACAAAGTATCAAGGGAAAAGGCACAAATTGTATGCACAACTGTGCTATATCTGGGATGTAAAATAACCCAGGGACAAAGAAGGCTGGGAATGGATCAAATTAAAGCAATTTTTGCAATTCCAGAACCCCAAAACTTACATGAATTAAGGACATTTCTAGGGATGACAGGCTGGTGCAGGCTGTGGATATCAGACTATGGGTTAATAGCAAAACCTTTATATGAAGCACAAAAGTCATCATCCTTTGTTTGGGAAGGGCCTCAACGAAGAGCCTTTAAAGAATTAAAAGAAATTCTTACCAGAGCACCAGCGTTAGCATTACCAGACCTGACAAAAGACTTTCAATTGTTTGTGCATGAGCGACAGTGACTGGCCTTAGGAGTCCTAACACAGAAGCTGGGAAGTTGGAAGAGACCGGTGGGATACTTTTCCAAACAACTAGATCTGGTGAGTGCTGGCTGGCCATCGTGGCTGGCCATCGTGCTTGCGAGCAGTGGCAGCAACAGTGATCCTGATTCAAGAAACCAGAAAACTGACCTTGGGAAAACGGATTGAGGTATTTGTCCCTCACGTGGTACAGACTGTCTTAGAACAAAAAGGGGGACATTGGCTCTCCCCTAGCAGGTTAATAAAATATCAGGCTATCCTCACAGAGCAAGATGATGTAAGTCTAAATACAACTAATCTATTAAACCCAGCAGCTTTTTTTGGAGCAGCCAAAGAAGACTGGTCCCTGGAACACGACTGTGTGGAAGTCATTGAGCACACCTATGCAACAAGGACGGACCTGAAGGATGTTCCACTCGAGCAACCTGATCAAGAACTCTTCACTGACGGGAGCAGCTTCGTAGAGAATGGAACTCGATACACAAGATATGCGGTAGCTATTATGCATTGTAAAGCACATCAAGGAGGAGATTCCAAAGTGGCCGAAGGGAATACCTTAGCAGATCGAACTGCACGCCAGATTGCTAAGCAAGTATCAGCAGCAATGACACTAATACCAACAAAGGTAAGGCCTTTGCAAGATTACCTTACCCAGAAACCAAGATACTCAGAAGAGGATAAAAAGTTAGCAGGGTTAGTAAATGCCCAGCAAAACCAAGAAGGATGGTACATAACTGCAACTGGACAAATAATAGTGCCACCCATGATAATGAGAACCATTTTACAGACAGAACATCAGAAATGTCATTGGGGAGCAGAAGCTTTGGTAACTTATTTAAGACGAAAAATAATTTCAACACAGATGTTAACAATGGCAAAATCCATAAATTCGAAATGTGAACTTTGTTTGAAAAATAATCCAGTGGTCAGAAAGAGAGTAGAAATGAGGCATATTAAAGCGGGTATTGAACCAGGTGACTATTGGCAGATTGATTTCGTAGAGCTACCAAAAGCCCAGGGATACAAATATTTGCTAGTTGGAGTTGACACTTATTCTGGGTGGCCTGAGGGGGGGGCCCCCCCCAATAAAGCACCAACATATAACCCTCACAAGAGTGTTATGTGTTTATTGTCACGCTGAGGCTAACAAGGGTACACTCAATGCCTTCATCCAGGTCATTGATGAAGACATTGAACAGGGCTGGACCCAGTACTGAGCCCTGGGGAACCCCATTTGTAACTGGCCTCCAGCTGGATTTAACTCCATTTACCACCACTCTCTGGGCCCAGCCATCCAACCAGTTCTCAACCCAGGAGAGTGTGCATCTGTCCAGGCCAGAGGCTGACAGTTTCTGTTGCAGAATGCTGTGAGAAACTCTGTCAAAGGCAAAGACCAGGAAGACCATATCCACAGCCTTTCCCTCATCCAGCAGAAAGTCACTTTGTCATAGAAGGCGATCAGGTTAGTTTGGCAGGACCTGCCTTTTGTGAACCCATGTTGGCTGGGCCTGATCACCCGGTTCTCTTGTATGTGCTTCTTGATAGCGCTCAAGTTCCCCTGGTCCTCCTTGCGACCCTTCTTGTAGATGGGCACAAGATCAGCCAGCCTCCAGTCCAGTGGAACTTCTCCAGTCTTCCAGGACTGTTGGAAGATGATGGAAAGGGGTGTGACCAGCACATCCACCGGCTCCTTCAGTACCCTTGGGTGAATCCCATCTGGCCCTATAGACTTGTGGGTGTCCAGTTGGGCAAGCAAGGCTCTGACCACCTCCTCTTGTATCATGGGAGCCTCATATTATTCCTCTAGTTCTGGGGTTTGTACACAGAGGGAACAACTTTCTTTACAATTAAAGACTGAGGCAAAGAAGGTATTAAGTACCTCAGCCTTCTCCTCATCCCCTGTCACTGTTGTTCCCTCTGTGTCCAATAGGGACTGTATGGTCTCCCTAGTTCTCCTTTTGTTATTTATATATCTATAGAAAGATTTTTTTATTATCTTTTGTGGACTTTGCTAACCTGATTTTCTCCACAACAGCCTTACATGCTGATTTGATGCAGTAACCACTAGGTCTGCATTAACACGTACACTTTGATTCTAGGTGGTTTTGAATAATCTCTTGCAAATGAAACGTTAATAAAATAAGGGGTCTTTGCACGAGTGCTGAAAAATGACATTCAGTGTGACACTGACAATACTAAGTATATGATGACGAGAGGTGGTTTTACTGATGTAAAAAGTAGCCATGTTGAAAATATTTCAGTAAATACTCCATTATTTTATTAAATAAAGCATTCAATTAGACAAATTTCTAATTGCAGTTGTAAATGATGGAGTTGAGAGAACATAGAAAGTAATCGTTTGGTTCTTTACTCAGGAAGGTGCAATGTTTTCCTGTCGCAAAAAACAGCCAAAAAGCATATTCTAACCTTATCAGTGCTTGAAAAGTGATGAGTAATTACTATACGAAGTTGTTAAACTGGCAGACGCAAGAAGATCACAGAGAAAGAAACGTTGGTTCCCTACACACAGAGAAGACCTAACTTTTTATCATTAAATTATTAAATTACTTGATTATGTTGAAAGCTTGCAGGCTTTGAGTCCCTATAAACTTGTAAACATCCGAATAATCACAATGGAAAAAGAAAAAAAACAAGTGCTGTGTGTAAATAGCTCACTACAGATAGCTTTGTCCTAAATGTACCAATGTGTATTTATTGTAGCACCTTAAAGTAAACTTTGAAGCAAGAACCAGAAAGAGCACTGTCTGGTGCAAAATGCACAACTATCTGTACAGCCATAAAGTCAAATGCTTCTTAATTAAATTTAAAGCATCTTCTGTGTGTGTTTCAAAATGCAATGCATTGCAGTAAAATTGCAATATACTGCTACATGCCAGGAGAAATGGCTAATCCTCAGCAAACCTTGCAATGAGTTCAAATCCCTTCCCACCCTAACTATTCTATGATTGTATGATTGTATGATTCTATGATTGTATGATTCTATGACTTCAAAAGGCAAGGCTGCTCAAAGTGAACCAGAGGACAGTAGGTGGCTGTATTTCCCCACTGTCTGCACCCGCCTTGCATCCAAAACAATCCCCAACTCCAAAAATTGTTGTCAGCTGCCGCCAGCACCCTCTATGCTGTCTGCACTGTGCAGAGGCATAAATGGGTGTGCTTTGCTCCAGGTCAACAAATGTATTTAATATATATGAAGATATAAATATTCACACACACACGTGTACATGAGTGGAACAGTTCTGAAATATAGAAAGGTGCCATATTCTTTTAACTTCTTCCAAATATTTTCATAGCGAGGATTTTGACAGCAACTACCCATGGTTCTGTGAAGGACTGGATCTTGCTTTGTTAGAAACCATTTTAAGGCCCTTCTGGAGTCTTAAATACAGTTTTAGCAAATTTGCATGTGAATGTTTAAGGCTATGTGAGAGAATTAATATCCGCTGTGTGTAAAATACTAAGACACACCCATTACTTGATCCACCAAAAACATGAGGAAAGAATTTAGGATTGTTTCTGATATTTGCAGTGGTGCACTGAAGAAATGAAGGGATCAAAGCCAGTATTCTGTTGGATCCTCCAGCATATGTGTTTCTTACTCCATTTAGACTTGTGCATAAAAATGCTATTAAATAAGTTTGTTGAGACTCCAACAAAGTCATGGGTTTTTATCAATAAGAATAATTTATACACTCTCCGTATTCCCTCCATGTGATTCAGCAGATTATTTTCTTAACATAAAGACTGTGAGTTTTCATTGTCATTTTCATGATCCCATAATGAGCAGCAGTGATTAGCTCAGAGTCCATCATTTTATCTACAAGATTAGGATTGTTTTGATAAAAACAGAAGAAAGTTACCTTTTCTGGATAGTTTGCAATGTTTTGTGATGACCAAGTCTTAATTTTGAGATTTCGGCCTTTATGTGATTTAACAGATTTTGGAAATGGTTTATTACTCTTTGAGGACATCAGATGGCACTGTGTGGTTGTCAGAGAAGCTCAGAAGAAGCTATGTGAAGTTCATACAAGAAGAAGCCAATGAAAACCTTGACTGTACCTGTGACCTGTGTAGGGGAGGAGGGTTAACAGTAACAAGTGCCATAATTCTGTCAGAAGGTAGGAGTCCACATCCATTGACTCCATTGCTTAATGTACAACTTTTAAGACTGAAGCCAATTTTTAATTCCTCTCTTAAACTGTGAGAAAGAAAGGGAAGAAAAATCTTCTGGTTTGAATTTTTGCAATGGAGACAGAAAAAAAAAATGCAGAGTAAAAAAAAAAATACATAATATAGTTCTTTTCTTGCTTATGGTTCAAGCACAGGTCTGTCTGGGATTTACAGTTTCCCTTAGTGGTCTTAAATACTGAGATTTGTTTTATTATGCTAGTGCCATTAATGTTTCAAATGTGGGTCTGCGCTTCCATCCTTGTAAACAGATTTGTACAAGAGCAGGGAGTGCAGGTAATGTGTAAAGGAAATGTGAAATGCATTCTTCTACAGTCATCATTCCAAATTTTATTCAGAGCTAATCTTGGAAGTCAGGACAGAAAACATGGAGCACACTTTTCAACAGCAAATAGACTTTCCATTATTTTTCTACGATTTTCCTGACAGTTAAACTTCCTCTATTTGCTTAAAAAAATACAAGCAAAGTAGTTCACAAGCTTATAGTGTAGTGTGTAGTGAAATACGTTACATTTTTTGCTGTGTTTCCTTTATTGTCACTGTCAATAAATTTCTGTCCAAACCAACACTATCAGCAGATACCGAAAAATATTTTAGTTTATTGAGAAGGTTCTTTTTAGTTTATTGAGACTCTGTCCTCTCAACTAATTACAAAATATTCAGCAAATATTTGGATTTATTACTTATCTCATTCCCACAAATTAGTGCATCTCTTTGTTTAACAAAAGCAGTTCACTGCTCTTGCCCTCAAGGTAAAGCATACATTGCAATCTCTCTTTTGCAGACAGTCTGAAAACCAACCTTTTCTAAGTGAAATAACTGTTGAAAACAATCTCTGTAAATCAGTAAAAGGAGAAAATCTGCAATGTTGCATCTAATACCCTTATTACAGCTGAAACAAATCAAAGCTAACTAATAATGTTCAACTGATCCTAACACATGGTTTGGGGGGTTATAGCAAGTTCAGTAGATGAGTAGATGTTTATCATATTGAAGTATAACATTCTATGCTCTGGTGCTCAGAAAAATCTCAACTATGACAAAGCAATAATATATGTAATCTTCTGAACTATATTAATTTTATTTCCTGATACCACATTTCTGATGCTTTTAAGAGATATGTTCTCTTAATTCCTTAAGATTTGATGTTTAAATAAAATTTGAAATGTATCAAAGTAAGTAAGTAAACACTTAAAAAAACACCATAGGATTTTAAAACAGTAAGAAAATAGCTCATTCAAACTATCAAACATCTGGCTTATGGACATGAGGCATTTTTCAGAAGTACTTCATTGATGAAGTCCCTTGATTTTGGGCCTTTTTGATTGTTAAATACTTTTGAAAATTTGCTTGTAATAATATTTGAAATCAACATAAGATACATCAGGTGCATTAAAAATTGTTTATTTGCAGAAATCAAAGAATCTTTTACATTAGCATATTATGTAGGAAAAAAATTCTGATGTAAATGGCCACAGGAACATGAGTCACTAACCAAATGACTTTTAGCAATATACATCAGTGGAGTTTCCCTGCTTAGATTTTAAAAAAATTACATACATTCCAAAGCAAGTGAAAGTGGATTTTTTCTGTATCCATGGTGTGCAATCAGTAAAATATCCCATGAATTCCAAAATGGAAAGCCATAAATACATAAATTTCATACTTTTCCTCAGAAACCAAACAATTTCCAGCCTGTATTTGAACAGAAGTATAGTGAATGTCTGTACTGTTGTCATAAGTGACAGGAAAGGAAAGCCTCTCTCATGCAGAGTAACTGATTTTTGCTGACTCAGGAATTCTTCAGACATTTCAGGGAGTGTGAGGAAGAAATCTGTTGTGTAGAGTGGACTCTCCAATTTGAAAAACTGTTGCCATTTACCTTTTGCCCAAGTTGTGAATATTGAAAGAGAAAGAGAAAGAAAAGTTACAAAATTTCCTTTTTCATTTTCACTTTTCTGCTTCTGTATATAAAGCAGTGGGTTTTGTAGCACATAAACAGCATAACTTCAATATTAGACAGATTTTTAATGGTCTGTTTCTCATCCTAATAAATTACTCATTTCTTGACCCAGCAAAGGGGATTTTGCCCAGTAATCTGTATATCTTACTAGGAGTACCAGTGGGAGTAATGAATACTGATGATATATTGCAAAGCAAAGTAAGCAATTTTTTTTTTCAATATTTACTTTTGGAGGGGTTTCAACATTTGTTTTTAATATTTATTTTTACATAAGAAAACTAACTTCTAGAGCATCTGAAAAAATGTAAATTCAAGGGTTCAGTGAACACTTCAAGTTAAAACAATAATGAAATGCCACTGGAAATGCTAAAGTAGATCACTGTAGCAGATATGGAATGGTATAAACTGATTTTTCAAATTAGGTTCTTAAGGTATGTAAGTATGAGTCATAAATTTGAAAAACAATTGTTTATCCAAGATAGCCATAAAAACACACTGGTATCCAGGAACTAATTTACATGTAGAAGGATAGTACTTCTGATTTGTACTTCTGAGGGACTATTTACTATGAATAATGGGAAAGTGTTGGATACCCTCCCAGTGGCTGTTTCACAAAAATTATTAATCAAATTTGCATTGATAATTTTAAACAAATAATGGTTCTACTTTACTATCTACTAAAAAACAAATTACCAGAAAAAAAAGTAAACTGAATTTGAGAACTCTTCCTTCTTCACTGTGTGAATCATTCCTCACTTGTTACCAAATCAGCAAATAGACTTACGGGAATTAAAAAAAAAAAAACTGACCAGAAGATCAACAAATTCAAATTATGTTGGTCATGTTGCAGAGTCCAATTAGGTCTCTAGCACATTTGTTCTGTAAGTGGGTCAGCTATTTTGCAGCCAGGACCATCCAAGACAAAATGTTATGTGAGGTAGGAGAAATACTGCATAGCCATTCCACTGAGAATACATGGGATATTTTTCAGCTTACTGAAAAGCAGAAATAAGTTATTTCTAATTTATGTGAGATTAAAACATAAAAGTAAAGAAAGCAAATACATGAAAGGATTAATTATTTAAGGCTAAATCAAGACCATGTCATCAGTAAAGCAAACAAAAAAAAATATATATAAGGTCTAAATATTTACATCTTCTGCTAAGAAGTACAAGCAGTTGCAACCAGAAATACAGCTAGGCAACACTTAGAAATACAGTGTGCAGATATGAGTAATCATTAAAACAATGTTTAATACTGATTCCTTCATAAATGTAAATCTATACAGCGATAATTTTGTATAACACAAGCACCTCACCGAAATTTCCTAACCCATTTGTAGGCATAATGATCCTTTTGTTTAACTAACCAAACTAGCCAGCTAACTGGAACAATGAAGCTCTACTTATGCACTGAAATTTTTTCATTGCAGCCATTTTCATGCTTTAGGCATTTTATCTCAGAAATAACTAAGCTATCACTGCCAGCATTGATTTTTGTCATCTTTTCTGACTCCTGAAATTCTTTCCTAGGAACACAAGACAAATACTTCTGTATTCTGTTACCAAATAGTCATCTGAAAGAATTTCAAGCCTATGTGAACTGCTGGTAGAGATGAAAGGGAAGGGTATGTTCTTTACTCTGTTAGAGGATGAGGGATACCAGGGCTGTGTTACATGGTTCACCTGTCTTGTCATTATGTGCTCACCCACAATCCTGAGTGTACATCTTTGGCTGAAGCTGGGCTATACCAGCAACCTATTCATGCTGTATTATGTCTAAGGGAATACCAGTGGCATGCAGCCACTGAAATGGTATCTCCAGGATCCTTTGGAGGCCTGTGTTATGACCTGCTGCCAAAGAAGCAGCAAAGTAAGCTCAAGCAGTGTGTGAACAGCGATGTCAAGGAGATTCCCTGGCAGTTTCCTGAGTCTGTGTTAACGGCATTAATGGAGCGATGTAGAAAACACAAGAGCAGGTGGACTTTTGCCCTGTTCTATTTACTTTATTTTCACTCTTTAGGAAACAGAAATAACCATGAAAAAGGTGGAGCCATGTCCTATTTGTATCAGAAAGGACAACAGAAGCATGTTTTGCACGTGACACTTGAAGGTAATTAATGCCAGATTTGGAAGAGTAAACTTCTAGCATCGGTCATCCTTTGGAAAGGACTTTTGGCAGCCTAGTAGCTAACTCACTGGTAATCAATATGGTTACTGGAAAGCTGGCTTTCCCATAACTAGTGCTTCAGCTTCACATAAGTGTCCCACAGATTTGATTTTTATCATCATGAATACTAAGATTTCCTTCTGGCAATATGTGGCTCATTTCTGGTTGACTAGATGCGACCAGGTGAAAAAAGGATATGTAGATCAGGAATGCTCCATGCTTCAGGGCATAATAATTTCTAATGTTGTAATAACATAACATCTACCTACAGGGTGCTTTTGTCCATGGATTTTAAATACTTATTACGTGAAGCTCGAGCGTTGATCCTGCTGTATACAGGTGAAGTCATTTGCCTGAAATCACAAAACCAGCCCTGGTAACAACAGATCTAGCATTGAGCCCCAGTCCCATCATTCTTTTCATCATTTGGTCAAACATATATTGAAGTAAAAAAGTTCATTCAACATTGCCCCATCACAGGTACTGACAAAAAAGCAGGCTTTATCTGGAGAATCCAAGGCCTACAGATCAGGTGTAGGGCATGAGTAGAAAACTATTAATGCTGTTAATAGAGAGTAAGTAGAAGCGCATACATAAAATAATTTGGCTGGGATGAAGCCTGTAGCAGAAGAGGGGGCCTGTCACCAGTCTTGAGGTGTAATGAATAAGGCACATACTGACAACATTAGTTCCCCAGTAAAGATCTGACCAAAGTCATTCAAATAGATTTTTTGAGCTGAAGCGTAGAGAAGATTCGTGGTTTCATTGCCTGTGAAAAATATCATAGATATGCCACTGTCCAATTCGATTTCCTGCCTTTCTCTGCCTCAGTTTTGTCGTCTGTAGAATATAGAGAATGACGTTGAATCTCTTTGCAAAGCACATTGAGATCTGTGGTGAGAAGGTGCTATGTAACTGTAAATATTCTTAGCACTTACTTTTAACTTAACGGTATTTGTTACAGCTATTTTCTGTGGCTTTTACATGTACTATTTGATTGAAACTTCTACCAGCATCATCCCAAAGCCATATGTAAGTTTTCTATATTTGTGTTCCTAGAATTATCATTTCTATGTCTCATCTCGCCTTCCGACCTGCCCAGAAATCTCCTGGCTAGAGCAGAGATCAAGTGAACAGCTGGGAATCAGGTTCTTAAAATGGGAGGAGTAAAAGATGTGTGCAAATTCTGGGAATCCACCTCAAACCTCTACCCTACCTCTTCCCACCACCTCCCAGAGCCCGCCTCCAGCTTCAGCCCATAAACTGCTGCTACCCTGTGCTGAGTTAAACGTTTTCAGCTGCTGACTGCACAGAATAGTCTGAAGTGCCTGGTGGGACAGACATGATGGTGCTGAGGTTACAGAGCTGGACCCACCTGGGGTCTCTCCTCTCTCTGCTCTTTTCTACCAGCATGGCGGTAAGTGAAAAAGCAGTGTTAGAAAACACCTTGGTGTAGAAAATTCTGTCAGAGAAAATTCACTGAAAATAGTCTTCTTTCTTCTCTTCAGTACATTGCTACCAGAGAAAACTGCTGCATATTAGATGAAAGATTTGTAAGTATATGAACAGCTTTCTTTTATCTTGAGTCTAATTAAAACTTTACTATGCTGATTATTAACTACCACTATCACTGGTAGTGTCATATGATCTTCATTGTTATTTTCAATACTTATTGAATGCACTTGCACTGTGCTTAAACTGTTATCTATTAATAGAGGTATAAGTCTGGTAAAAAACTAGGGGAGGTTACACTGTTGACAAAAGCGTATATCCAAACAATGCTACAAGTAGCAGTATGCACAGTTTTCTTGCTATGTCTGTGCATGTATGCATAGTGTGAAGCTAAACTGCCTCTGTAAATTCAAATACTGCAGACAAAGAGGCAAATGCCTGCCCTTCTTTACCTACAATCGTTTGTATAAGTGGTGCCTGAAAGTTCCGCTACCCAAGTATTCCATTCTCCCTTTTTTTTCTCCTGAAAGATCGCTGATTATTATTCTTTCCTCTTTAGGGGAGCTACTGCCCAACAACGTGTGGCATTGCAGATTTCTTTAATAAATACCATCTCACCATGGATAATGAACTGCAGGACATGGAGAGAATTTTGCAGCAAATTGCTAACTCCACAGGAACAGTAGAACATTTAATTCAACACATCCAAAGTCTCTATCCTCCAGAGAAGCAGACACTACCAAGTGAGAATATAAAAATAACTACACAACTGACATGTAGTTTTCTTGGGTTTTAATTTGCCAGATTACAATTATTTTATACCTTCCTCTGTTTTACAGATTCAATCGATGATTTTACTAAAAAATCCAAGAAAATAATTGAAGAAATTATCAGATATGAAAACACTATTTTATCTCATGAAAATACAATACAGTAGGTATCTTCCACCTTTTATATTGGCTGACAATTCAAATAGTTTTCTTTCTGTTACAAATGCATTCATAATTAAAGAGGAATAATTTATCATTCAGGAGAACAAAGCAAAACTTTCCATAGAGTTACATTCACACATTAATTACTGGCCTGAGTTTCACTGCTTAGAATCAAGTCAAGGGTTTTTTTAAAATTAAGTGTGTGCTTTCCCATTTTTGATAGTTTTCTCAGCTATAAATATCAGTGCAAATAGAAGCACCTCATTTTTAAGGGGGTATATGTAATAGCATATTGCCTAGATGAGGCATGTGTGCAGGGAAATGTATACTACGTATTCAGAAACAACTGAAGCAACAAGCCATCTTTATGTTTTTCTGTCTAGGCAGTTGACAGATACATATATATTGAACAGCAACAGGATAGCACAGCTGAAACAGAAGATTGCCCAGCTTGAGTCACACTGTCAGGAGCCGTGCAGCGACACAGCTGAAATACAGGAGACAACTGGAAGAGGTGTGCAAAACGCTTCTCATATGGTGGAGGATTAATTCAGTTATAAATATTGCCAATTGGCATCACAACAATAAGTTATTTGTAATCTTATGGGCCATACATTTCTGCAAAGATATAAAAGGTTGTTATTTATGGAACCAATGCTTGGATCAATATAAGTGCTAACTGGATACTCTGCAAAGAGGACATTCAGATGCAATAGAAGTCTTGCTTAGTGCTATGGCCCTTTTGGCCAAAATATGATTATCTCAAAATGTATGCTAAAGGTAAGGGTCAGGAAGAGATTTCTACGGACATAAGACAAACAAAAGGTAATTCATTATCACATTTCCACTGAGTTACCTGAAGAAAATTAATTGTTCCATTAGCTCCAAAAATGCTATGTTTATTACTGTAGAAATTAATGCAGTGACTGTATTTTACAATTAAGGTGCTTAATCTATATGTGAGACTAAATTCCTCCTAATCTTACAGAAGTCCTGTGACCTTTAGCAGGATTTTATGGCAATGACATTAGAGGATGTCGATAAAATAGCTAACTTTGCAATGCTGACATTTAGATGAATTGTATTTCTTGCACTAAGAAAGTTACAATATCAAGTAAGTGTGAGGATAGATCTATAGCAAGCTTAAAAATGATCCTCTGAATATCTTTACTTCAGATTGTCAAGATATTGCAAATAAAGGTGCCAGAAAAAGTGGTCTTTACTTTATCAAGCCTCAAAAGGCCAAACAGTCATTCCTCGTCTACTGTGAGATTGACTCATATGGCAACGGCTGGACAGTGTTACAGAGGGTATGCCACTTATGTGTTATTACCATAAGCAAGGTTATTGCAGCAGCACTGTTTATATTTACCTGCATAAGATACATAACATTTTAATAGAGGTTTTGGGTTTGTTTGTTTGGTTTTTTCCCCCCTTTCAGAGATTAGATGGGAGTGAGGACTTCAAGAAAAATTGGATCCAGTATAAGGAAGGATTTGGACATCTGTCACCAGATGACACCACTGAGTTCTGGCTGGGCAATGAGAAGATTCATTTAATAACTACACAGTCCACTCTGCCATACACCTTAAGAATTGAACTGGAGGACTGGAGTGGGAAAAAAGGGTACTTGCTCATGATGCTTGTGAAAATGACAGCTTAAAACCTAATGCTCCCACTGATGTGTCCGTTTGCACAGTTCTGAAAAAATTGTAAGCCCCTAGATGTGCTAACATGCATGGAACACTGCATTGGCACCATGTCTGACTTGCAGCCAGGCACACATGCATGTCTGCAGGCCATGTGCTGGCAGCCCTAGTTTATTAGGCAAAAGAAATCTGTTCCCTTTTCAAGTTTCTTCCCATCTTAGGGACTAGATGACCGTTGTAGGTCCCTTCCAACAATCTATCCTATCCTATCCTATCCTATCCTATCCTATCCTATGTATTCCATCTTACAGGAGGGCTTACTCTCCTTGCTATTTCTTGAGATATCTGCTCCTTCCTCCCACCAAGAATTTCCTCATGAGTAAGCCTAAGCATTATGAACCTGTAAGATACATATGTGTGTGTTTATATAATGTAGAATGTTCATACATCACTGAAGACTAGTATTCAGAAATACATCTGATGCTGGAGCACAAAAGTTGGTTGAACATATGTCATTGAACTGAGACATACAACCATGCAAAACCAATACCTTTTCAAATGCTAGGATGCCATAAACGCCTTTTCTGCAGTGCTAACACCTATTTATTTTTCATTCATGCATATACAAGGAATGTAGTGTGCTCATATTCACCATATTCCTTTTTTTAACAGCACTGCTGACTATGCTGTATTCAAAGTTGGAAGTGAACAAGACAAGTATCGACTGACTTATGCCTACTTTATAAGTGGTGATGCAGGGGATGCCTTTGATGGCTTTGATTTTGGAGATGATCCAAGTGACAAATCCTTTACCTCTCACAATGGCATGCAGTTCAGTACCTATGATAATGACAATGATAAATACGATGGCAACTGTGCTGAGCAAGATGGATCTGGATGGTGGATGAATAGATGTCATGCTGGCCACCTTAATGGCAAATATTATATAGGTAAAGTATCTTCTAAGTACCTACAACCCAGGACACCACATTTCAGCGACAAATTGAATGGATCATTTTCGTTAACTATGTTTTGTCATCTGTTTTTTTTCAAAGTTGGTGCCATCCAGTCTTTGCAATAACTGCAAACACAAAGAGTAGGAACTTGTGTCTCCTCTCCAGCCCAAAGTGGGAATATTAGTCCTGAGAGAAGCAAACTAGGGGGAGAAGGGCAGTCAGTGAGCAGGGCCTGTTATCATGCCCAGGGTTGCCATGGAGGTGTTGGTACTAGAAATACACATGGACACATTCACTGCTTGAGAAAGTAACTAACTGTTTTGCTCCAACTGATATTTTTCAGATGGTGTGTACACATCAAAAGATGCTGGTCCATCTGGATATGACAATGGCATTATCTGGGCAACTTGGCGTGACCGGTGGTACTCCATGAAGAAAACTGTGATGAAAATCATCCCATTCAACAGACTATCAGTAGATGGACAGCAGCACAACTTAGGCAGCGCCAAACAGGTTTGACCACAAGGCTGAATAGATATTTTAAAAGACAACAGAATATAGTTATCTCAAATGCTGAGCATGGACAGTTGAACAGTTAAGCCCACTTCATTTTAGAAAAGTTGGTTTTGTTTACTATTTTGTCACAAATATTTGTACTTCGATTTTTGTATACCTTCTGTGTTACTATTAGTAGTCTAGTGATCAGAAATAATTCCTTGCCTTCGTGTTTTTTAGATGCTACATTTTCAATTTCCAACTAGTATAACTAGGAATGAACACTAACAACATGTCATCATTACCTGATATGCTTCTTTCTTAAGAAGAACATTAAAATGCTCTTTTTCTTTTCTGTTGTAGGTTGGAGACTCGTAAAGGAACATTTTCACAAAGACTGATTTGAACAGGGAAAAAAATCTTTTGCGTCTTAGGCACTGAACTTACTTAACATTACACAGTTCTGTTTGACTATAAAACATTGTTCACTGTAGAATGACCAAGCCTCTTTCCTGAGCGGTGCTTTTACCTCTGTACATGGTTATTTTTTTCTGTACAGATTCTCAATAAATTTTTGATTATTACAAAAAATCTGAACTTGTTATCTGTGCTCTACTGTTGGCCAAGCAACACAAAGTAAACTTTATGATAGTTGGCAGGTTACCGTGGTCAAACCTGTTCGATTCAGTCATTCCTGAATTTCATGCCAATAGTTTCTGCTACTTGGTTAGAGGCAAGTGTTACAGATATTTCCCCATAAAATGTGGCTTGTTTCCAAAAGATTTCATTGTGTTTTCTGATGAAATTGATTTGTGACATAGGCCAAAGTACACAGCAACTTGAAGCAGGCCTAGTTTACTGCTGAAGGCTTCTTAGCTAATCTTATCATGAAGTAATGAATACATTTTCAATCAGGTTGTGTTAGGAACACACTATGTGTTAGGAACATACTATCAACAACCAAGAACAGATATTTTACTCCAGAGAATACACATTAACAAGTTTATCAAATATTACACAGAACTAAAGTTTTGTTCACTATATAGCACATAGTATTATGCTATACAACTATTATTCCTGAATACTCCTTTTTGATTCTAAATAAATCGATCTTAAAGGCAGTTCATGATGCCTCAACACTTTCCCAATTTCAGTGTCCAGGTCTCTAGTGAGGCTACTGTTGAGCCTCTTTCCTGGGATCTCAGTCTCCATAACATAACAAGCTGCTGTCTCTGTCACTGTTTTCACTAAGGTTGTTTTGATGTAGTTCAAGTTTTACCCTTAAGCTAAAGTGTAAGAGGAAGGCAGGTTCCTTAGGAGCAGATGAGAAAAAGCCATCATTAGTATAGTGTCATCATGAGGTTAACAGCTCTCTGGGACAAAGGACAACCTCTCCACCACACTGAACCAGTATATTTGCAGAGCTCTGTTGCACCCATGCAACCAACAACTGTCAGTCTTGATATCCAGTTCCTTGCTATTCTCCTGAAAGTTTTCATGCAGTGAGGCTTCTCCTGTGGCCCCTTGTAACTGAAGCAGTATGCATAGAGAGGCCTATGGGAAGGATGTGATCTGAGAGCTGATAAGTTCAGTCTGATCTTGTTTCTGTAACAGCCACTTGAGTGCATCAGCCAAGTCCCTTCTGCTTTCTGTTTTCAGTTTATCGCATCTATGATATGACTTTACTGTTGACTTACAGTGTTATTATTTATATATTTGCAATATGGAATTAAATAATACTTCTTTCATCTCTTTCTCTTTGACTTCTATACCCACACTCCTCTAGGTCTGAACTGTTCAGCTTCGGGCTGCACTGATTTGGCTGATGACAATTTGCTGGACCTACACATCTCACTATTGTGAACTGGCACTTTATGAGTTGCTTACCAGGACTAAAACAGGCTTATTCTTCCAGATGATTTCTTGACTGGTGTCCTAAGGCCTCATGAATAATTTTGATCCTCTTTGTAGAAGACCTTCTGCTGAAGTGGTCAGGAATGTCAGAGCTATCAAATTCAAGAAGACTGACATTTCAAAGAAGCCCTGTTCCAGGGCTTATCAGGGCACCTGCAGGGTCTCAGCCTGCAGCGATATTCTCTGGGCCCTGAAAGAAGGTTCATGACCTTTGGAGATCCTTTGTACTGTTTCCAACCCTTTAACTATCAGAAAGGGACATACAAAGATCTCCTATTTCTTCTCTTAAAGAAAAAATAAAGCTCTCTATTATTTTTTACAAGTAAATACTTTGCAATATGACTCAATTCCCTTTTCATGTATCCTGAGAAGTCACATCTCTCTCTTCTAAATCAATCTTTATAGTAGATGACTCTGAGACCATAGACTATAGAGAAAGTAATCTGTACTTAGGCAAGTTTTTCCCCCTCTGAGTTTATAAAAGTTCATTAAAGGATTTGATGGCCGCAATGAGTTTACATTTCCTTTATACCTTGTGTTTGTAATCAGTCTTCAAAAGACCACTATAGCACAGAACAGAGGAATCAGGAACAGAAACACTTTCTCTTTTGGATGCCTCCTCTAATGGGGAATGAGAAAAAGTGGACAACAAAGAGATAGGGGTAGAACGAGGCAAATAAGATGGACAGACTGGGGGACTTGCTGGATCCCTCAGTGCCTGAGACACTGCATGGAGAAAATGTGGGACCAGATGTTGTCAAGAGTTCAGAAGAGTTAAGTAGTTTGAGGAGCACATGAAGAGAAAGTGGAACCGAGAGCTGAGGCTGAACAAGCAGGGAGTATAAGCCAAAGTATCCAGAAGAGGGACAGGAATGAGTAGGTAAAAGGAGGAGAAGGGACCTCTTTAAAACTATTAGTGGGGAATGGTGGTGGGACTTGAGACACAGTCAGTGCTGCTCAAAACAGAGCTGGCTCAGACCTGGGGCATCTAAACCTGAGCTAAATCCCAGGTTGCTGTAGCAACCTGCCAGGAGCAGGGCAGATGAAGTAGTAAACGGCACGTCTGTTCTTTGATCATGAATTAAAGTTAAATCCAAAGTTGATCTAACTTTTGGCCTTTAGCCTTTGAAACAAACACAGGGAGAAGTGACTGGTTGATTGCAACATGAAATCAAAGGTACAGGCTGAAGGTCAGGCCTAAAATCAACCTTCAGCTCAAAAGCCTGAGGATTTCCTCCTTCACCTTATTTTCACCCAGCAATCCCTTTTGCATGAAGAAGGAAACTCCTCTTACCGTACCGTATGTTTGTGATCAGTTATCAGCTTTTTCCAGTCCCTAAAACCTTGGTGACAGAGTTTTGCTTGGACAAGAGCTTAAGTTTTCTGCATTTGAAGGTCACCAGGGTGCTGCACTCTCTGCCAGAGTCAAAAGAGGTGGGCCACATACTATTGCCATGTCCAGTCTTACACTGGTATCCAGCATATGGGACATAGCAAATTGTTGCATCCTCTGTTAGCATGGTTGAAAAGGCAAAAATCCTTCAGCTTCATGTGCTCTGACTCATCTTGATTTTTAAAGCCTATTAAATTAGAAAAATAATATTCAAAGATTACTGAAGATCACAAAATCAAGGTCTTAAAACCTGGAGAAAGTCAGAACTAAGGTGACATGTTATATTGCATCTAAATTATGAAGGATGTGGTCATTGTTTCACAAATCGTAATGCATGTAGTAAGACCAGGTTATCTCTTACTTACAGTTGATACCCCGCAGGATTAGGTGCGATTCCTGCCCTCATCCCCCAGATCCTGTGGGACCAGAGGCAAAATACTCATCTGTCTCAGAGCTGGCTGCTGGTGTTCCTCCTGAGCTACAGCTGCTGTCAGCACTATCTGCACATAGGGTGTGCTCTGAAGGCTCAGAGCAATGGATCCTAAAGGTTAATAACTACTTTTTGACTTAACCTGCTTACCTCGCTTCTGCAGCTGTAAAAGCGGAAAAGTTATGCTCAGTGGATGCATGTTTGTAAAGTACTAGGGTAGCTGAGTGATAAGCACGGTAGGAAAATTCTTAAGGATTTGAACAGTCTGCAAAACATGATCATACAATGAAATGAGCATGCAGCTCTAGGTGGCTGCTTGCTTGCAGAACACCATCCATATTCACTGTGAGAAGGAAGGGGTCTGGTGGAAGAAATATCACACTTCATCCTGCAGTAAAGTGGGATCCATGAGTGTATACACAAGGACAGCACAGGAAGGCTGTACCTGCAGTTCTTGTGTTCCTCAGCACAGAGGTCCTGGGGCTGTGGTCTTTGAGCAGACTTTTGTGTCTATCATGAAGGTTAAGGCAGAGCTTGTTGATTTGAGTGGCAGATTCTCCAGGGACCCCAGCACATTCTGGAAGAAACCCATTTTACTTTGTTGCATAAGATAATTAATTCTAATCCTGAAAGATTACCTTTCATTTTGGTCTTTTCCTTCTTTAAGCGTTTTATCATCCTCTGAGCTTTTTATAATTCTTTCATAGAACTGCTGCAAGAGAGTGAAAAAAAACTGCGTAGAACTTTGAGTGGGGGAACATCACCTTTTGGCCCTGCTAATGTTAGCAGCTGAGCTTTTTGGTGTGTAAGTACACTTATTATCTGCCTTGAGTTCAAGAGCTGCCTTATGGACATTTATCAATCAAACAACACAGCCGTGGCTGACTGATCTTCAAACTGAGCACAGTTAGTTTGTGGTCTGTTTAGACATTGGTTGCTGAAGTTGATTGACTGTCTTGTTGCTGAAATCCAAAGATATTTGTTGCATTATAGTATTACTGGCACTGCATGGGATTCAACAAAAGACTTTACAAAGCATGTTGCAGGGAATAGAAATGAACAAGACATCTTGTTTTAGAATATGCACAGATAAAATAAGATTAAACTTTAAATATAATAGAAACTCTTTATCATGAAAAACAGATCCTGGTGGAGTAGGTGTTAACCAGAGTAGCACCATCTTATTCAGCTTTTCTGCTGCCTGAGGACATGACTCACTAATGATATTGGTGATGTTGGTAGAAGTTAAGGTAGGTTTAATGAGGGGTTTCCCAGATAAAAGAAGCATGGGATGCAAGGCCAGAAATGGGAGGAAACAAAGGGCCAATTCAATTGCAATGAACTTCACATGGGGAAGGTTCAAGCCTCCTGAAAGCAGAAAATAAGAGGAAAAGCAGAGACAAGAAGGACAAGACAAAGCCTGAGAGGCTACTGGAATGGATCCAAAAAATAAATTAATCTATTTTGAATTGAATATGTTGTAAAATTACAGAATCACTAGGCTGGAAAAGACCCACAGGATCACTGAGTCCAACCATTCCTATCAAACACTAAACCATGCCCCTCAGTACCTCGTCCAACCGTCTTTTAAACACTTCCAAGCATGGTGACTCAACCACCAACCTGGGCAGCCTCTGTTAGTGCCAAACGACCCTTTCTGTGAAAAATTTTTTCCTGATATCCAGTCTGAAACTCCCCTGGTGGAGCTTGAGACCATTCCCTCTTGTCCTGTCCCCTGTCGCTTGGGAGAAGAGCCCAGCTCCCTCCTCTCTACAACCTCCTTTCAGGTAGTTGTGGAGAGCAATGAGATATCCTCTCAGCCTCCTCTTCTCCAGGCTAAACAACCCCAGCTCTCTCAGCCATTCCTCAGAAGGCCTGTTCTCCAGAACGTTCACCAGCTTTGTCACTCGTCTCCGAATTTGCTTCAGAACCTCAACATCCTTCTTGTGGTGAGGGGCCCAGAACTGAACACAGGATTCAAGGTGCAGTCTCACCAGGGCTGAGTACAGATGGAGAATCACCTCCCTGGACCTGTTAGCCACGCCATTTCTGATACAAGCCAGGATGCCATTGGCCTTCTTGGCCACCTGGGCACACTGCTGGCTCATGTTCAGTCAGCTGTCAACCAACACCCCCAGGTCCTTGTCCTCCAGGCAGCTTTCTAGACAGACTTGTTGAACCTCATGCCATTGGTCTCAACCCAGCAGTCCAGCCTGTTCAGATCCCATTGCAGAGCCTCCCTACTCTCCAGCAGATCGACACTTCCACCCAGCTTAGTGTTGTCTGCAAACTTGCTAAGGGTAGTGCACTCAATGCCTTCATCCAGGTCATTGATAAAGACATTGAACAGGGCTGGACCCAGCACTGAGTCCTGGGGAACACCACTTGTCACTGGCCTCCAGCTGGAGTTAACTCCATTTCCCACCACTCTCTGGACCTGGCCATCCAACCAGTTTTCCTCCCAGGAGAGTGTGCGTCTGTCCAGGCCAGAGGCTGACAGTTTCCGTAGCAGAATGTTGTGAGAAACTGTGTCAAAACCTTTACTGAAGTCCAACAAGACAACATCCACAGCCTTTCCCTCGTCTTGTAGGCGGGTCACTTTGTCATAGAAGTGCCAGAGTCAAGCTTGAATATGCCCCTCTGAAGCAGAATATAAGATATTGTAGCCTTTCGATAGTGGAGAATTTTGTGAATGCCATGCGGTTTCAAAAAGCCATGAGAGAATTTTATTTTCTCAACCGATTAGGCCCACATTTGCTCAAGCAAGGGTTTTCTCACTGCAGTGGAAATTTATGAGATGGGCAGCATCTCAATTGTCTGACAGCCATGTACAGCTCTCCCGGGTAGGAATAAATCTTGTGATAGAGTTTGAAGCTGCAACATATTATCACCAATTGCAACACACAAACTACACCCTTTACATGCACATTTAAGGAGACATGACTCTTTAGGAAGATTTAATTATGCTTAACCACTTTTCTGGGACATTTTCAAGTACCATTCTACTGTGCTCTTCATAAGTATGTGTGCATTTCAAACAAATCCTACTTGATAAAAAATTATTATATACCATTTGTGTAAGAGACAGCATAATGGTAAACACATCATGGATTATACAAACACAAGTAAGGTCGAGCTGTAAAAACAGATGTAAATTGGCCTCTGTGCTGCTCTGGAATTCATTTTCATTCAAGACCACATATATAGTCACAGATAGATTGTATCAACTTCTTTTATGCTAGCACTTGTTTGGAAAGGCCAGTGAATTTCACAGCAGTGGAACACAGTCGAACAGAAAGGGCAAACCAATGACTCTATTTTCCAAATATCAAGCCTTTGATCATGCTAAATTCCCATCAAACAGAGTATGTGTCTTCCAGTAGATAAGTATTGCTGGATTGTGCTAGGTTTTGTATACATCTCAGTTGAACATCCAGTTACGAGAAACCAAGCTTTAGACAGTTGTGTTTTTTCCTGGAATAAATGGTGTTGTCCACATTTTGGTGTTTTACAAACTTATCTGGAGCAAATAACTTCAGAAACTTGTGTAAGAGGCATTAGGTAATTGCCAAAGGTGGGGGGGTTGAGGGGGGCGGTAGGAGAGCATTTGGAATGTTTTGTCTCCAAACAGAAGGAAGCATAATGATTAATCTCAGTTTTGCATTAAGGTTTAAATTGCACTAAAACGCCAGTGTTGTACATCCTTTCAGTTAGAGGTCTGCTGGCTATTCTCCTGAAGATGATATCAATGAGGAACCTGTATGTGTTGCTGTGCCTCAACTTAGCCTGGGTATGAGTTTGTTTACTTGATGTTTTTATATCTTTCTATTTTGAATAATGAACACTAATTTAATGTTCATTCATTAGACAGATACATTTTGACTGTCACCCAGCTTGTAAAATTCAATGCACATGCATATATACAAGCTGACTGTAATCACTTCACTGTTGGATTTCCATTAGCAGTCCTGGAGTATCCAGCTATCTATTTTTGCTTAATTCAGTTTTGCTGAATCTGCCTGGCTTCAGGAGCAGCTAAGCAGATATATTAACACAAATTCTCAGATTCACAGGTAATGCTACAAGTCCTAAACCTAACTGACTGGATGCTAGTGGCTCTGGCCAGCTAGAAATCTTTATCTTTGCACACAATACCTTAATTACAAAGTACGTATTAAAAAAACAATTAACATCAGGTTAAACTAGAGCTAAGTAAGAATAAATTTTCAGATAAGGAAAGTGATAGACTTGATTTTCAACTATGATAATATAACCTTACTCTTCGCTCATTTATGTCACAGCCAATACTCATATTAGGTTCTTTCAGTTTCTCTTTTTGAATGTTTTTTAAAGAACATGAATGTTTTAACAAAGGACAGAAATTATAGAGGAGTGATATGACAGAACAGAAGCATTTATATTGGAGCTGTCAACATTGAAAAGGCACGGATCACCCAAAAGTAATGCTTTTATTTGTTACTTTTAAAAGGCTCTTGGGCCAGAGCCTCAGGATTAATCAAACCAGTATAAATCTGCTGATTTTAATAATGATATTCAAGTTACCCAGGACTGAGGTTTTGGCACTGAAGGCTAGAATTAGGAAAACTTCCTCTGCCTCAGAATTAATCATTAGTCATAATAATAATTAAGCATTAATCTTTTCAAACATTAATTATGCGCTTGAAAAGAACTTAAGGTGTACAGAGTAATCCAGTCAGACCTAATTACATCTCAAGCCCTAAAACAGGGGTTTCTTTTATGAAGAAGAATTCTTTTCCAGTCCTTTATTGAGCAATAACACAGTAGGAATCCTCACACTGGCTTAGAATTAGCTTGTGAGTATGCACTTTTGCTCCTAAGGCTTGAAGAAAATCTTTGTATAATTTATTTCTTTTCTTTTCACTAGCACAGTGGAATCTATCCATCACTGGTATTGTTATTTTTATTAAAATGTTACTAGCTTTCTTGCTCTTTATGCCAGGCAAAAGAGTGCTACAAGCTTACAGTTAGCAAATGTGATTAAAATTCCAAATGCCAGTGAATAAATTCCATGCATATATATGTTTAAGCCAGTTTTCTGTAGATTGAAGGAGGTAGAACGCAAATAAAAATTCAGGAATATTACAGCTAATGGAATAGAACATAGGCTTTTGAAAGTTTTTGCTTTAATTTAACCATTTTCAATCTAATTTCAAGTTAATTTTATATTTACACATAGAACATAAAATTTCTGTGTAAAAATATTATCATAATATATTCTGAGCATCACCAGCTTGCTCTGTAACAGCATTGATTTTAAGAAATGAAAAGCTTTATTCCAATCAACAAACCAAAATCTATCTTACAAGAAAAGTCAGTATTAAAATCCTTATACTATTGGCTGTAATGTTTTCCAGGTGACTGCAATTCCATGTCAGCTATGCCACTGAATCTGTGAGGACGGCAGCATTACGTTTCTGTTCTCTTGGCAGGTGTTTAGTTAATCTCAGTTTTGCTTTTCCCCTTTTTCCTCCTGGCAGGCACAAGATGGAGAGACTAAATTTGAAAAGGAAGGGGCAGGAGTGCGTGGTCCCAGGATTGTGGAGCACATGTCCCAGTCCACATGCCATTATGAGAAGAATTGGCCCATCTGTGCAGATGACGACTGGGTGAGTGATGAGCTCCGGGGACAAAAGTGGGGCCTGTTAGAAGGGTGGTCACAGATACCAGATGGGCTGCAATGATGGGTGCCGTGCAGCTAGCACACAGTGAGTCCTTATGTCTGAGCAAGGACAGGTATCACTTCATGTTGGGGCAGACTGGAGAGATCTCCTGTGGAAAAGAAAGAAAGAAAAAAAAATGAGGATAAAGAAAGAGGGAGAAGTTTGCAGGGGTGCAGAATCAGAAGAGAAACTAAGCCTGGAAATAAAAAGCCCGAAATAAAGGAAGGCTATGCCTAGAAAAGAATAAGAAGGATTGATTTTCAGAATTTTGATAGTACCACCTTGGAAGTAGTGAAGAGAAATGCCCAAGAAAGATGTGTAACAAAGGAAAAAAACTTAGACTTCACAAGTTACTTTTTAGGAAGTCTGATGATAACCTGTGCAGTAAAATAATTAGATTGACTCTACATCTTTGTGTACAAGCTGTTAATTTGTCTCCTTCTTGCCTCTTGCATCTCAGCCTATCTCTACACTACATTTATCTGCTGAAATCTTGGAACAAACCTGTAAGAACACAAATCTTTTCTGTGGAAAAATTTTCTTAAATAAGTTGACCTCCAACATCTTTGCTCAAACTGGGAAACAGCGGAGAGAGGAAATTAAGGGTTTACTTGATCCTCCCTTTATGACAGGTTTCTGAGGTGGGGCTTCCCTGATTCCATCACACCAGTGTTCAAGGTGTAGGAGGTAAAGGATCAGCCCCCAGATGGCTTATTCTAAGTCACACAAGTCCTTGGCAAAGTTGCTGGATGAATAGTACAGGACAGCTGAAGGGAACTAGCAGAATCTTGCCATATTATTTTTGGCTGCCCAGGGAGGTGGTTGAGTCACCTTCCCTGGAGGTGTTTAAGACACGGGTGGATGAGGTATTGAGGGACTTGGTTTAGTGTTAGATAGGAATGGTTGGACTAGAAGATCCGATGGGTCCCTTCCAACCTGGTTGTTCTGTGATTCTGTGATTCAGCATTGGCCCAAAGTCTGCAACGGTGATGTTAAAAAAAGGTTTACTCATCCAGACAATTAAAAAAATTATTTCCCTCTTCCAATCTTAGGGTACAAAATGTCCATCAGGCTGCAGAATGCAAGGAATGATAGATGAAAAAGACAAGGATTTTAAACAGAGAATAGACAAAATCAAGAAGCTGCTTGCAGAAAATCAAAACAACTATAAAAAATCCAATCGGATCATTGTAGAAACCATAAATGAAATAAAACCAAACCTGGACAGTGCTCAGCGTAAGTATCTTGCAAGAAGTTTTATTATCCTTACTGAATTATTTTTGTGTGTGTGTGCGCATATGCAATATATAGTGAAAATACATGCTGTGCTGGCCTTACTATCAAAAGTCAGAGTAAATGTAGTAATAAAAGACTCTTAACTTCTAACTAGTAAAAACTAATGTAATTTTTACCTACTCAGTACTATGAGAAACATGTTCTTAATTACAAGTTTTTAAGGCATATTTAAAAATATGCTACTCTCTTAGAAAAGAAAATCATACTTGCATAGCTGACTGATGCTTTTCTGTTTCAGAGACTGATGAGACTTATGGCCACGTGTCAGGAGAATTAAGGCGAAGAATTGTGACATTAAAACAGAGAGTTCTCACTCAGGTTAACAGAATCAAAGCGCTGCAGAGCAGCATCCAGCAACAGGTGGTGGAGATGAAGCGTTTGGAGGTAGGTACCTACATAATTTCCATTCTTTCCAGAGCTTAGCTACAGGACAAGGGTCTATCCATTACACTGCACATGGTGAGAACTACTCCCTCTGGAAGAAAACACGATTCAGCTCTCACAGGATCTGACCTGCTGAGACAAATCCCCAAGTGAGTTGCTTTCTGTGCAGCTTAGTTTTCTTTTCCCGCTGTGTGGGAAGCAGCATGAGCTCAGGAGGACTCCTGGTCCCATCTGCTGCTTCTGCTCTCAGACAGGCAACAAGAATGTTTTTCCAGCTGAAAACTGGCTCCATACGAGGCATTTCTCCTCCTGTAAGGAGTTCCTGAGCAGCTAGGATGAGGAGAATGTGTCCTGTCCTTTGCTGGTGCTGCCACATCAGTGCTGGCGTTACAGCCTGTGTTCCCAGGTTGCAGGTGATTCTTCTGATGGTAATGCAAGGAAAAGTCCTGGCACAAACAGTGGTTATACCCAAAAGTCTACTTTGATCCCTGGATGAGAGATCTGACTTTTGGATCATTTGGGAAAGCAGTGGCACCCCCAGGATGGCAGGTCTCACAGTAGGGGCACAACAAGCTTTGGGACAAGTCCAGTGTCTCCCTCTCTCCTTAGAGGACATGTTACTGCCCCAGCCTCCATGCTCATGGGAGCATGCCCAGCTCTGCAGCACTGCCTCCAAACCCAGAGACACCACTATGTCCCAAGAATAAAAGGAGAAAAGATTGAGAACGTGCAACAACATACTTCTTCATGCAGCTCAAGTGCGCTGTGCTATTGCACCTGTCATATTTACAGTGGAAATAAAAACAGATATTATTTTAAAACTGAGCTTTGGAAAAGCTCAGCTGTAAGTGGGAAGTACCAAGGCAGCTCCCAACTTTATCCAGACCAATTAAAGAGAAAGTCAGGAAAGCTCCCTAACCAAATTATTTCTGTTTTTGTAGGTGGACATTGATATTAAGATACGAGCTTGCAAAGGAACCTGTGCTAGAAGTTTTGATTACAAGGTGGACAAAGAAAGCTATGACAACATCCAGAAGCAGCTTACCCAAGCAAACTCCATCAACATGCACCCAGAGCTTCAAAGTACCACCTTGAGCACACTGAAAATGAGACCACTTAAAGACTCAACTGTTCCTGAGCATTTTAAGCATAAGCCTCTGCCAGAAATGCAAGCTCTGAACATAATTAATAACATCAGGCAGATGGAAGCAGTATTAGAAAGATCAGAAACAGATACAACCCCCTCCCGAGGTGACAGCTTGTACAACACAGCAGAATCGAGGGGGGATGGACCTTCACGCAAATTCATTCCTCCTACTCATGGGAGAGAAACCCTTAGTATGGGAGACAAAACCTCCTCCACTGTCCGTAGATGCACTAAAACTACCACCAAAAAAATTGTCTCTGGCCCTGATGGCCCTAGAGAAGAAGTAGTTGAAAAAATGGTTTCCTCTGATGGCTCAGACTGCTCCTTTTTACAAGGAGGATTCCCTGACATAGAATCATTTTTTACCCCTGACTCTCCATCCACTGCTAATAGGCACTTAGCTGGATCTAGCAGCATTTCAACTACCAGCCATGTAACTGGCACAGGCAGTAGCCACTTAGGTACTGGACCAGCCAGTCATCCAGGGTCTCATGGCGGGAAAGGCAAATTTACAGACTTAGGAGAGGAGGAAGAAGATGACTTTTGGGGACTTCATCCGTCTGGATTACCATCTGGCAGTGCCTCTTCTAGTTTCAACAAGGGAGGCTCCACTTTTGAAACCAAATCACTAAAGACCCATGAAATAACTGAGAAGCTAGGTGAGGTACAACACGATCAAAGTGCAGAGGATACCCCAGACTTTCAGGCACGCAGCTTCAGACGGTCAAGATTGAACCAAAGGAGGCACAACACTGGGAAAGGTACACAGGCATCGCAGAAGTAGTTATTGAGGGAGTGGAGCCAATCTCCGTTCGTAACCAAACTGACACATTGGTTTTAGATACTGCAGTACAATGGTGTGATGATAAAATGCAAACACTGTGTCTGTTTGTTGCTGTCTCAGAAAAAAAAAGGAAAACATTTCATTAATACTTGAGTACTACATAGACAACTTAAAACTTTAAAAGTATGTAACATTTTCTTTTCTGATTTCTTTGTAATGTTGCCTGTCACTATACCTAGTGTAGTCCAAGACATGTTTAACAATTTTCCCCAGAGCTATTGGTATTTGGATTCCTCTGAACATTTTATTAAATTTTTCTGATAACTCCTGTCAAACCAGATCAACTTTTTTTTTTAGACTGTGATGATATCCTCCAGAAACACACTTCTGGTGCCAAAAGTGGCATTTTCAAAATCAAGCCAGCGGGATCCAATAAGGTTTTATCAGTTTATTGCGACCAAGAGACCACTTTGGGAGGATGGCTATTGATCCAACAGAGAATGGATGGATCAGTGAATTTTAACCGGACCTGGCAAGACTACAAGAGAGGTTTCGGCAACGTGGATGGCAAAGGGCGAGGAGAGTTATGGCTGGGCAATGAAAACATACACTTGTTGACTCAGAACAACACTCTCCTTCGAGTAGAGTTAGAGGACTGGGATGGAAATGCTGTGTATGCAGAGTATATCGTACGGGTTGGGTCTGAAGCTGAAGGGTATGCCCTTGCTGTGTCCTCCTACGAGGGAACTGCCGGGGATGCGCTGATCACTGGCTGGCTGGAGGAGGGCACTGAATACACTTCCCATGCTCACATGCAGTTCAGCACCTTTGACCGGGACCAGGACCACTGGGAGGAGAGCTGTGCGGAGATGTATGGGGGTGGTTGGTGGTACAACAGCTGCCAGGCAGCCAACCTCAATGGCATTTACTACCTGGGGGGACACTATGACCCTAGGTACAACATTCCTTATGAGATCGAAAATGGTGTTGTCTGGCTACCATTTAGAGCCTCTGACTATTCCCTCAAAATTGTGAGAATGAAAATCAGGCCCATAGAAACCCTGTAGAAAGACAGGCTTTTAATATACATGTTAAGACTATGTAGGAAAGATTTTTTTTTATATACACATGTGCATGATGTACCTTTACCCTGTGAATTTGAAGGCAACTGGACACATCTGTGGCTTAAAAAATAAACACTGATTAATTATTAGCAAAATAGTTCTTCCATTTTATTTATAACTGACAAACCTTTTCAAGGAAATATTGATTAAAAAACCCTTTCTATATAAACTTTGTCTACATCTTTGACTATGTCATAGTCTATGTCAACGTCTTTGGCAGTTTGGACCTTGACTGGAGATAAACATATTTATAATTTTAATTATTTGCTTTGTTTAAAAGAGTTAAAGAAGCAAAATAATTTAGAACTACATTTACCATGAACTCCTGCTTCAATTAAAGTCTAATCAAGTTTGACAGTTACACTTCTGGGCAGTCTCCTCTCCATTTCAAGGGGAGTGCAACAGCAGTGGAAGTCAGTTTTCGGGCAAAGTCACAGGTGGCTTGGATTCTCCCTTTTCCTACACATCTAACATGAAGTACACTTTGCTAAATGATACATGCATTTTAGGACTGCCTTTTAAGTTTCCCTTAGCTTTGATTTCGTAAATGTAGAAATAGACTTTCTATACCATTTACAAATTTTAGGTAGTTTAACATGCACACTGTAGCTTCAAAATAAGACAGTTAATGAAAACTCATTAAAATACAAGTGCCCAAACAGGCTGTTATTTTCTAGCAACCACTAAAAGGTCATGAGTGCAACCAGCACAAACAAGACAAGGAGAACCTGCGTGTATGTTTCCTTGGTTAAGAATGTTTCTCAGCACATATGTCAAGCAAGGATTCTTCTTCATATAAAAGGCTTAAATCAGAAATTTGCTGACAGTGAATAGTAAGGATCTTTTTTAGAAAAATCTGGCTGCATGGGAGAACAGTTACATCAGTTACACAAGGACATGGTCTCTTTACCTTTGTACCTTATGACATAAAATTACACAAGTATTTACTCTGTTTAATCTTTCCGTGCTTCTACTGAAAAACAAGTAGGAACAAACTTCTTTCCCTCCAATCTCACTGGCCAGCATGTTTCCTATCATTTAACATTATCATCAAATATTGGCAAAGCAGCTGACTTGGAATTTTTTTCAGTACTTCTCAAACACAGTCACTGTCTAACATTCTTGGAGAATTTGCTGAAGAGCAAAGACTTCTTTACAGGTATGTACAGAGAAGTGTCTGTGCTTTTAGAAGAAATGTTTCTGCTTCACACCTTGTGTTTTTGGCCTCAGTGGATAGTGGGGATGCTGAACACCTCTACTCAGGTAGTGCGACACTGCCATGATATTTCCTCCTGGGCCCCACAGGTTAAAGCAACACGAGAGGTTTCATGAGACATTAAACTATCAATACAAGACACAGGAACCACCTACCAGTGATGATCTGGGTCCCCTCCTTTGTAGAAGTCCCCTTGGTTGATAGTTGATCCTGCCTACCAGGGTTGGGAAGTCCTATCTCTCAGACAACTTCTGTTCCTGGCTGCAGAGGGGGCCTAGACCACTAGCTTCAATGAAATACCCAACCTCAGTCTACCCTATGACTGGAGTCACTAATTGCACTAGTCCCACTATTGTGATTGTGTGAGAGACACACCAGCCAGGTCTTCTAATACTGTATTGTATTCTATGATAAAAGGATATAGTATGGTGAAATGGATATTATGAGCCACAGTATGTAAGCTAGATCCTAGGAAAGGGCATATTTCATCCAGGACACATGGATTTGAACTAAATGACTGGTGATCTGCCTATTTGTTAGATACAATCTTTTTACTTTATTCCGTCTCAATTTTTTATGCAGGTAGTTACTGTACCTTTATGATAGAATACTACCTTCTCTTATTTGATGGAATGTACTTGTTTTGCCCTGGATAGTGCATAAATACTTAGGAATCATGAGAACAAAACTTTAGTTCTAAGGCTTTATTTAATTTTTAGAAAAATTTTAAAATATTCCTCTCCTTCTGCAAAGGCAGTATGGAAGACCTTTGTAAAAGAATGAAACAAGTTGGCGTTTGGGTACTTTTTTACCAGTGTTATTCTATATAAGTTACTTCTGTCTAGTGAACAAATGAAAAACGGAACAAAATACATTTGTGAGTTATTTTCATCAGTCAGATTTTGACTTACAGTTGACACAGTTTTTCACTTCTGGTTACAATATGCTCATACATACATACTCGTTTCTCATATATAAAGACAAGCCTGAATACCATGCCTAAAAAGATAACCATGTACAAAAATCAAATGAAAAGTGTGATTCTATACACTTTTATAATGGTTAATGTGGAAAGTACGGCCTGATTTTCATGCTCATCTTCTTCATTGAATACCATGAGCCTTTCCAGTTCATCCATACAACACCATCATCTGTACCATGTTTTGCCATATCCCAGCTGTAGGTTCCTCCCCAGTAGTATCTGCCATTGGGGTTGGCTGAGTGGCAGCGATTGTACCACCATCCACCACCATCTTCTTTGGAGCACTGTTTTCTGGGATCTGTAGTTAACCTGATGAGGGAAAAGAATGTGTTGAGTGACAGATGAACTATAAACCAACAGATGAACAGAGTACATACACCCATCTCTGTATGAAAACTCCAGAACATAATAAACATTTTATATCCTCTCTGAACTTTCTGTAAAAGACTGACCATCACAAGTGTGTGCTACACACTTCGAAGGTGAAGCAGCTAGGAAAAACAAGTCAAATTTTAGCTGCATCTCTTTGGGAGTGTCACTTTTAGTTTACCAATCGATAACTACAGTTTCTTGCAGTTCATAATGATAATTGCAATATCAATGCAATTTAAAGATATAAACCAATGAGAATTGCACCTCATCCCAATCTAAACAATTATTTTACTCATAAATATGTCATCATAGAATAAGCAAACTAGACACAATGTAGCAAATTAGAACTGATATTCAGCTCCACATTAAGCTCTATTCTAAATGTATAACACAAGTACGTACCATCCATCATTGTCTCTGTCATAAGTACTGAATAACATGCCATTGTGAATTGTCATTGTCCTATTTTCTCCATGCAGCTGTGATGCTCCTTCCATTAGCGCGTTGCCTGCATTGCCATTGTAGTTACTAACTGAGAGCTGATACTTGTTTCCTTCATTCTGTATGGTGAAACCCCCATAATGGGCTGACACTTTATCACCATTCCAGTCTTCCATTTCAATTAAAACTTCAGTTGGTCCTATTTTGGTAAGCTGGCTGATCCTGTCATTTCCAAGCCAATATTCACCTGAGAAACAAGTGAGAGCTTTTTGAAATACACTGCTATAGGTCTAACAAAGTGGATTAGTTAATTCTAAAAAAAAATCTCAGAGCTTAAAAAAATATGAGAAAACAGTTTCAGTAAGAAGAGTTCTTAATCTTTCATACTCAGCATTTTACCTGGTGTATCACAGTAATTCTTCCCTCCGCTCTTTGCAACATTTCCAAATCCTTTTTTATATTGATCCCACACTCTTCCAAAGTTAACACTGCCATCCTGGCGATTCTGAATCAAAGTCCAGCCTGCAGGATTAACAGCATTTAGGTCAAATTGCCATTGAGAAAGGAGTATGAAATGTTGAGATACAACATTTCTATCTTCATCTTGGTGCGAGTGGAGCTTATGGCTTCCTTAAAGCAGGTCTGAGTTTTCACTGCTTAGGAGCTCAGCCTTGCCAATTTTACTCATGCTTAACTAGCACCTTGCTTCATAACAAAAAGTGGAAAAAGCAGAACTTGAAGGATTGTCCTGGTTTAATGTGTAATAGCATAGTAAGAAATGAGCCCTCCTTGCCTGCCCAATCATACATTGTCCATTCTCATCATAGTAATGTACGTTTTTCTATACCAGCCCCATCCCAACAGTTAATTTCTGATTTCATTATAGAATTCTCCTACTGTGCATCTGAAGATAATCAGCAATACTTTTCTGAATGAACTACTTTATTCCCAGGTAATCACAGAAGATATAACTCCATATTAGCTTGTATAAAATGCAAATTGCTATTACAATTTTTTGTAGTATCCATGTTAATTAATATTTTAACATCATAGTTATTTCACACTAACCTCCATTATCTGTTTCCATGTCACAGTATACTCTGTATGGTTTCATGAAAGGATCTGGCTGGATGAGGTACATTTCAGATATTTCACCTCCCTTTCTGATAATATCCTCACATTCTGCAAGAAAAAAAACAGAGAGTCTGAAACAGCTCTGAACTTCTTCAGCAATTATCTTACCCCTTGGTTTGCTGACTACAGTGGAATAATTTTGAAGACATATCTAATTTTACTTTTATTTTTATTTCTGTGATACATCATGTGAATCAAGGTGGGGGTTGGGGTAGGGGGGTGGAAATAACAGTGTACCTGTACTGTTCTCCTTTTCCAAACAGGAATTTCTAAAACTTCTGGATGATGGAGAACTATATACTTTTCAATATTTTTTTTTTTAATTAGACAAGCTTGTGGAATAAAAACCTTTCTTGACTGAAAAAAATCAAGGGTACATCTCTTACAGTCACAAATGTATCACCTCCACCTTATAAAGACACTGCAGCACTTATTTCTTTAAAATGCTACTGGTCACTACTGAAGACTAATATTGGGTAAAAGGATCTCTGGTCTGAACGATACAGGCAACCATAATGGATTTTTTCCTTTTAAGATTACGTTTGATCTTTTCTGCTATCCTAATCAATGACACAGGCTTCAGAAGAACATCCACACGAATCAAATGATGCATCTACCCCTTTGCACAGGGATATAAATAGGAGAAGAGATGTTATAGTTAAATCACTACCTTTGCCTGAAACCACTGGAATATTGCAGGAAACCACACATGGGGAACGGCAGTAGTCCGTCTGGGTTGCAATGGCATTTTCCAGTTTTTGTATCTTTTTGTGCAAAGAATCCACAACTGCACGGAGGACCCTGAGGCTAGAAGGGATGTTATTGTCCAGATTATCCTTTATATAACTGTAATGCGATTCCACTTCTGAATTGTACTGAGAAAATATATCATCATTGTCTAGAAAAGCAAAGACATGAAAAGTAGGTTAGTTTTCAACATGTTTTCCAGTTATGAAATAATGAAGGACAATCTGTAAGCACAATTTGAGAAGCCGCATTTTTCCTTAGAGGGAAAGAAGGATATGCATTTCTTTTTATTACTTTTTCACAAGGTACAAAACCTATGTAGAAATTCTCAGGTAAGTGGTACATGTGTATTATTCTTTGCTAACTATTTCTTTGCTAGATTTATCAGTGGTGCTCTATCCTGCCAAATAAATATAATTAGCTTTTTTCTATGTGGTGCCAAGCCAGGACGTGGGCATAAGGGCCTTGGACAGACATTGGAAAGTAAGTAAGGGGGGAACACATGACACTTGTGTTTACAGGCATCATATCTTGCCTTAGTATGAGACCCATTCAAGATTCCACTCAAAGGAATTTTTCTTAAGATTTAAGAGGACACGGTCATGGAATCCTATTTTGCTAGGTATTTCACTGTATATTTTCTAAGAAAGCCCATTAAGAAGTAATAGTAGCAGTGCCAATGGAATTGCAATACCGTTTACATTAATAATTCCATAGAAATAGCATACCTTTTCTTTGTTTTTGTGTCCTTGCCAATTTATCATCTAGAACAGTCACATATTCATAGAAAGTCGTCGATGTTTCAGACAGTTTGCCCACTTGGTCCTTTAGATCACGAACAATTGGTTTCACATTTTTTTCCTGTTTTACCAGTGTAGTTTGCAGTTCACATCCAGTTGGACACAGCACTCCCTTAAAAAAAATAAAAAGGGCTGTGAATAAAAGCCAAGAAAAAAGTTTCTAATCTCATCAGGGAATGATGAACACACTGAATAGTTCATGATGTGAGACCAGATATTTAAACATCTAGATAAGGATGAAGGTCATCCAGCTTCTACAAATTAGTGTCATTCTGGAGGGCAAGAGGGAGCCCTGAATCTCCCAAAGTTTTTTTTGTTGAAGCTCTTAAGAAAAGCCCTCTCTCTTCACACTGTTTTGGCTCACTACCTCCTTTTCACTTTTCTGCAATTTGAAGTGCTCACAGCGTTAGGCCATCTGAACTACGAGAAAAGCCCTCCAGGAAGTACCTAGTGCCTGTTTCTACACACCTCTTTCTTCTTTCACTAGTTTCAGACAATCAACCATACTCATTACACCTTGTAATATATATCTCTCATGAAACGTCTGTGCGATTAATTAAAAACTTATCATCTCAAGAAACTGCAATAAGAGGCTTCTGCAACAAGCACTGCATTATTTTTAAAACAGTGTTTTAAAAATAGGCAGTGAATACTGAAGTCACATGAGAATGAAAACACCCAGGCAGCAGTGGGACTCTACTGTAATCATATGTTCATTAAGCTTTAATAGACTTCATTTGTGGGAAACCTCCACACTCAAACGCTAAGATGCCTCTCAGCACCATTACAGCTTGCATTTTTCCAGCAGAGAGCACAGCAGGAACTGTATGAAAGACTGCTGCAAGGCAGCAAGGGATATGTTAGATGTCAGCATATTGGCATACTCTTCCATAAGACCTAAGTAGTGAATGAGAGTAGACAATAGTTATGGTTTGAAACAAATTTTAAGGAAGACATGGAAAATTATTTTTTTTTAGTCTCTAGGTTTCCTTGAGGTTATCTGAAATTCAAGTCAGCACTTCTGCAGAGGTTTTCTGTCCTTCTTAGTATTTAATTATGCAAAGCAACAGGGAAAGCACAGGCTAACCCACAGAGATACTTCCTTTCCTGATTTACAGTTCAAATCTCATCTCACATCTTTGCTGTAAGCTGAGTGTGCCTAACAGATTCTGTGCCATTTCTCCTCTGAATGAAGTCCTGCCAAACTCAAGCGAAAAGGTGCAAAGTTGGACTGCTTTAAATGAATGACCATCCCTTATCTGGCAAAGAAAACACTAGAGGAACACTAGAGGAAAAGGGCAGTCTATTATCAGCTGCTTCAACAGGCAGTAGCCTACCAGCTCCTCCATTGCATGCTTGCAGCCACCAGCATCAGTGTAAGTGATACGTTCTTTCTTGTCACTTGGCTTCACTGGCTTTTGTGGCCGGCGCTGGTATCCGATTCCACTGATAGGAGGTGCCACAGGTCGAAGAGTGGGGGCTGCTTCCCGCCTTTTGTCCACAGGTCGGTGGCCTCGAGGGTCAGGTGGAGAGGCATCTTCCTACAAAGCCAGAGGAAGAGGAAACTGAATCTGGGATTGCTATTGTAAAATGCTATGCACAGGGTGGAGGCATCTGTTTAGCACTCTAGTATTTTAAACAGCAAAGAAAACCATGGAAGGGAGTGAAAAAAGCAATATGGAAATACTATATTGGTATTATGTAAAAGTCACTGCTATGCCCTCCCTTGTAAGATGAATCACACTCCTTCAACCTGTAAAGACAAACTAAAGAGTCTTCAAACCAAAGCAAAGCAATGTTTCAATAGTACAAACTAACTGAGGAATAAAGTTTATATAGTTCAAAGATGCTAATCATGATGAAACTCAGTGTAACAGGATTAAAAAGAGAAAAAATAATTAGGCATTCTGGGGGCTAAGAAGAATATTCATCATTACATTATCAGTGTCCAGATTCTTCATTGGAATACAAAAAAATCTGTAACGTCTCAGAAAATCATACCACAAACACTTCATCAGGTCTCAGGGCACAAGTCAGCTATTAACTGATGGAATTAGGTAAACCATTCAATAACATCTGTCAGAGTAGGCTTTTACAGCTCCCTCTGATGCATAGATTCTCCATCAGTGCCAGAAACAAGAAAGTCCAAGAGCAAGGAGAACAGGCTGTGCTCCCAAGCAGTTGCTGAAATGAAACCATTTGAATTAATTGCTCTTTGAACAACTGGATCAAAATCTTCATCCATCTTCAATCTTACTCAGACTTAACTACAAATAATAAATGTTTATAAGGATCCAGGATCAAAGGTTTCAAGTAGTTTCAAAAGTAGGCAGCACACAAGTTACATAATTGCTGAAAATTATTTAGCACAATAATCTTATCAGTAGTCAATATACAGACACAAATGCTTAATAATATTACAGAAAAAAACCCTAATTTCTGATCAGCCTGACCTATTTAATTTTTGCAGGGATTTTCAAAATATAAAAAAATTTATCAAGAATACTAAATTGTTATTCCCCTTAAAAAATTTACTTAAACAAAACTAAATATAGATTGAATTGTTATTTTAGAATGATCCTTGTATTTTTGCCTTTTTGTTTTACAATAGTTATCTCTCCATTTGAAATGTAAAGCTGTAATTTTTTTAGCAATTAATTTTTTCCAATGTCTACTGAATCAATACAAAAGTTTTTACTGTCTTTGAGACAGGTCATGATAAATTAAATGTGTGGACATTTTTGCACCTGACATTAATTACATTTAGTATCATCTGTCAACATTATTAAATTACTATTCTTAAATAAATTCAGCTAAATAACTAATCTTACCATCAGATATTCTTCATTCCCTATAAAGAAAGACAATAAATAGGAAGCAAAAATGCCCTAAACTAGAAAATAGCTATTGTGCAGTTACCTATACATGAACAAGTAAAACTAAGATTATTTCTTTGAACACTTCAAGCAGAAAAAAATCATGCACTGGATCATTTCTCCCCACAGTTTGTACCTTAGCTAACTCACTTAAGCTGAATAAGCTATGCATACAATTAAATAAAATTTATCTTTTCTACTCTTATTATTACTATTAATTATGATCAGTTTTACAACCTCCCCATCATATTCAATAAAGCCCTGGGGTTTAGCGGAGGAAATGCAGAACAGGAACAACAGGAGCAGTTTCATGGTGCTGGATTGTTTGAGCCGCTGAGTGACCTTCTTCCACCAGCAGCTCTGACAGGGACAGGTCATCTGTGGCAATATATATAGGCAGCAACCCTAATTTCCCGGCTTGACAGTGATAGGACCAGCCCTTCTGAGCAATCACTGTATCTCTGTTAATAATCAAACTTCCTTTTCACTGCATACCCAAATACATTTGTTGTTGAGCAATGTCTCTGGACGATGCTTATCTACATGTCCCAGAGACCCCTGTTGATGCTGGCATCAAATAGATGTTTAAATCCTTAGAAGTACCTCCTCCTCAAATTACACAAGGTTTACATTTTTTAAAAAAACACATGTCTTTCAGCACAGCTGGAAAGGTGAACATCCGAAGAAAAGAAACATCATCAGATATCAGTCTGTGACATCTCCTTTATTTCCCTCCCTGATGAAAATCTGAAGGTTTCAGAAATATCATATTAGATTTGAATCTAAACCCACATCATACAGATTGTTACATTCTTCTAAACAGTAATGATGGTACCTGGATAGGTATTCAGGCCTTTGGGTCTCTTTAAGTAAAAGAGGAAAAAAAGAGCATATTATGTAAACTACATTAATAATTTTGAGTGAAATTATTTAGCTTTAGTTAAAGATCAGATTAATATATGACATAGTAAATTAATTAAGTTATTGAAATTTTACATAGTAATATGTTTTCCTTTTTTAATATAAAATATGTCATAACCATTCATTAAATATTTTTAATAATCTTTTAAAAGAATACAGCATGAAGTTATTTGCAATCATAGCAAAATACTAAGAAATGTTTCCCCAAGAGACTTGCATGGCTGTGTCTCCCTGGGGATTTACCATGAACAACATGTGTGTCACCCCAAACGGGGTTTATGGCTTTGTGTCAAATGAGCCCCAGGACAGGGATCCCATAACTGCTCATCTGGTAAGCAGAGGCCTTGTCTGCACTGCAAAGATTTTGCCTGGAGAGTTTTATCAGCCAAAAAACCCAGTTCAAATCTGGAACCACACACTGAGTCACCTATACTGGTAAACTTATGCATATATAGATAAACATTCTGGCACCAGAACTAAACCTACACTAGCATGCTGGTCATGAGATGCAATTTTTCTCTCATGCTTCCCACCTTTACAGTTAGGCTGACACTTCCTAAGGATTAAGTGAAGCCTTATGTACAATCATAACCACAGCTCAACTTTCTTTGGAATAATGATATCAAAGATGCTTTCTCTTCAAAACAGAACACATAATCCTTTTTGCTTCATATTCCCTCCTTCAACTCATATGGTTAATGAGAAGTTGTTCCCGGACTTAGCATGGTAGTGATACTACAACACATGTAATAATACAACACGGACCTGATTTTGTTCCAGGACATCCCTTTGCACGGTAATTTTTGTACTGAAAAGGCACTTACTGGCAGAGGTGTATGTGTGTGCTTTGAGGAATGGCTATTTACTTGCTGCCCTTTGTGTTTATTGTGCTGACATGTCTGCCAGTGGTGCAACCCTCTTTACACAAACCCCTGTTGGACAAGTCATGGTCACTAGATCATGGCTTTTCAGAGCTGAATGTGCCCCTCGAGGCAGTTTTGGAGTAGAGGAACAGAACCTTCTTGGGCTATGAAGAACTACGGTGTTTACTAAATTAAATTCTGAAATAGCATTTGATTTAGAAATGTCCTTTTAACAACTAGTAGTGTGATAGTGGATAGTGTCAAACTATGAAAAAAATACGATAAACATGTTTATCTTTGGTAAGACTGAACATCCTCATTTCTTGCATTTACTGGTAACAAATATTACTTCAAAGGTTTCTTGTAAAAGAGAATCAATGCTACATTCTTGTTCTGGAAGCAAACATTTTCTTACACATTAATGAGTGGAGCTGTTCACTTGGGCCTTAAAACAGCAGTTAAAGTACATGCAGCCTACTAGTCACCTTATTAGTAATGATTCATTAAAAATTACGTAGTGTGTTATTTCCCGAATTGTAGATGTAGCTGACATGCATGAAGATATAAAATAGCAGTGCATAACAGAAAGCTTAATAAAATGCATGTTCTGATTAATGATGCTGACATGATTTATTGAAGTTCCAGGACTAAATTTCACTTCAGACTAAATCTTGTAGAACAGATGAAATCATTACAGAGATTAATTTGTCCTCCGATTCTCTAAAGCTCTACAAGAACACCAGGAAATAAGCTGTGATTACAAATTTATGAGGGGGAAGTTTACTTGTAAAAAAGTGAGAACAACTACAGTGCCAGGGTGAACACTACTATTACTATTAATCACCATCATCATCATCATCATCATCATCATCATCATCATCATCATCATCACGTATGAGTGAAGTTTTCTTACAAAACAGAGAATATTTTTCTTGGACTGATACAAGTATCTGTATTTCAAATTTGCTTTCCTCTAAAAAGGTAGTAAAAATTAAGCCAAATTTCTTTCAAGAGAAACAGAAAGGAAACAAGTGTAACATGATGCTTTATATGCTGGTAGACATTAGTCTTTAAACCATTTCCAAATATCACATCCACCAATCAGTCAATCACCAAGTACAAATTACTCTGTATGTAAACTTAAGGAAAAAAAACCCAAACTGGTGTGAAATCTCTTGCCACCAGTATCTCCTTTTAAACCCTGTATATCTTCAATCTAACCTCACCAGCCTGGAAGGACAAAACAGACTTGCCCCATTTTGACACATTGCCCCATGGATTTTGCATTGTAGGTTGCGATTTAAGGAAGGACAGATGATGCTCCTCATACTTGAGGTGCTGTGCTGACCCTTACTGGAGGCCCTGAAAATCAGCTAGGATCCTCAGCATTCTCAGCATCACCACTGAAATAGGCTCTCAGGTTAAACATGAAAACTGGCTGGCTTGGCTAGAAAATGAGCTGGTCATGCTCCTCTGCCATTAGTGGCATAACCTAATGAACATCTCAACTCTACCTCAACCTAGACTTGAGACTGCAGCTAAAAGCTCCTTGGAGAACTTTCCTAGGCATCTCTATATCTTAAATAACTAAACAGAAACCACCAGTGCAGTCACCAGAAATGATCCATTACCTATGGAAAAGAGAAAACATGGTCATTATGCCAAGCAGGCAGTTCATGTGCTTGAAATAATCTCAGGTTAATGCCATCCCATATCTAATAAAGAGGATTGGTTTGAACCAACAGATGGTGCACTAGATTATTTTCAGCTCATATCAGTTTGTAATAGGTTCACAGCTCAAGTGCACAGAAGACACAATAAGCGGCTGGTAGACTGGTAAAGAGCAGCAACATTATTGTGGGGATGCAAAAAGATGTGCTCCCCAGTGTTACAGCCCAAACAAGCAAAATGAAGGGGTTATAACAGTCAACTCTCAGCTTTAGGTTTGGGAGGATAAAACCTGCCTTCTTCCCATGTACTCATCTGCCTTGTAAAGAGTAGGAGGCCTATTTGCCATTTGCACATGTGCATTTGGTTATTCTGCTTATGAAGGCAAGTGAAAAATCTGTTGGAGTATTGAGACATACTTTAAAGCTACAATATTTACCCTTCTGCCACATGTGCCTGGCAGGAGCTGCCAGCTCATTCATGCACAACTTCAGTCTTCATCAAAAGGATGTCCTGTGGACCTAAACTGAAGATATGTTTTCCAAAAGGCAGTTACCAAGTACAGTGTTTAGAATCATACAATCATAGAATACTTTGTGTTGGAAGATCATGTAGTTCCAACCACCCTGTCATGGGCACGGACATCCCACTAGATCAGGCTGCCCAAGGGCCCATTCAACATGACCTTGAACACCTCCAGGAATGGGACATCCACAACTTCAAGTGCCTCACCACCGTCATGGTGAAGAAATTCTTCCTTATATCAAGCCTAAATCTGCCTTTCATCCTATCACCACAAGGTTTTATGAATAGTCCCTCTCCAGCTTTATTGCAGCCCCTTTCAGGTACCGGAAGGTCACTATAATATCTCCTTGGAGCCTTCTCTCCTCCAAGTTGAACAAGCACAGGTCTCTCAGCCTGTCCTTATATGAGAGGTGCTCCAGCTCTCTGATCATTTTTGTAGCCCTCCTCTGGACCCATTCCAACACTTCCATATCCTTCTTATGTTGAGGATTCCAGAACTGGCCACAATACTCCAGATGAGGTCTGACAAGAGAGGAAGACAGAGGCAGAATCATCTCCCTTGATCTGCTGGCCACACTTCTTTTTATGCCGGCCAGGATGTGGTTGGCCTTCTGGGCTGTGAACGTACATTGCTAGCTCATGTTAACCTTCTCATCGACAAACACCCCCAAGTCCTTCTCTGCAGGGCTGCTCTCAATCATGTCATCCCCCATCCTGTACTGAAATAGGGGATTATCCTGAACCAGACGTATGACCTTGCACTTGGCCTTGTTGAACCTCATGAGACTCTCACATGTCCACTTTTCTGGCCTGTCCAGGTCCCTCTGGATGACATCCCGTTTATTATCATACAATTTTCCTTTGCTTAGAGGTTGCACTTCAGACCTGAAAGTGTTTTTCATAGAAACATAGAATCATTAGGTTGTAAAAGACCTTTGAGATCATCAGCTCCAACCATACCTGTCTACTACTAAATCATGTCCCCAGGCAACTCATTTACCTGCCTTTTAAATACCTCCAGGGATGGAGAGGTATTTAAACCTCCCTAGGCAGTCTGTGCCAGTGCCTGACAACTCTTTCTGTGAAGAAGTTGTTCCTGATGTCCAATCTAAACGTCCCCTGGCATAGCTTGAGGCCATTCCCTCTTGTCCTATCAGCTGTCATTTGGGAGACCAACCTCTGCAACCTCCTTTTAGGTAGTTGTAGGGAGCAAAAAGGTCTCCCCTCAGCCTCCTCTCCTCCAGCCTTCTCGTAGGCAGGGTGCTACAAGAGAGCTGGGGAGGGATTTTTTACAAAGGCTTGTAGTGACAGGAGAGGGGCTGTGGCTATAAACTGTAGAGGGGCAGATTTAGACCCGGCATAAGGAGGAAATTCTTCACAATGAGTGCAGTGAGGCACTGGCCCAGAGAAGATGTGGGCGGTGTCCCTGCCCATGGCAGACGGGTAGGAACTGGGTGATCTTTGAGGTCCCTTCCAATACAAACCATTGTATGATTGCAACTTTCCACACTTCCTCTCATTTTGTGCGGTTTCCCGAACAGGTTTTATCCTTGAGAACACACAAAGCAACACTTAAAAGCTGTAGCTGTGCTACCCAAAACGATTTCAGAGGCCAAGGATTTGCACAAAACCAGGCTGACCGGGGCGCAGTCAGTCCCGCAACGAGGGGAACCGTGGCACTGCCCTCAGCCGCTCCCCCATCGCTCCAGGGCAGGCTCATAGAACTCCAGCTGCCTTTCAGAAAGCTGAACATTCCCCTCTTCTGGCCGCTGCCCGTTACTGCAGCACCCACCCCGTCGCGGGGGGACGGCGCTCGGGATTGGCGGCCACGCCTGCCGCTCGCGGGCCTCGAGCGCGCAGCCACCCCGCCCCCAAACAAGGCCGTGCCCCCTAGACCACACCCCCTGGTCTTGGCCACGCCCCATATAGACTTTGTCTCTCTAGACTCCGCCCCATGGGCACCGCCCCAAATAGGCATCGCCCCACAACAACCCCTCCCCTTCACATCGGCCCCGCCCCCCTTGCGCGTCGTTTCCGGTGCGGCGCGGAGCGGGCGCCGGAAGCGCCTCCATAGCGGTTCTCGCAGGGACGCGGTGGTGGGAGTTTAGTGGCGCCATGGTGGAGGTGAGGGATGGGGGCTCGGGCCTCGCTGAGGCGCGCCGGGCGAGGCTGGAGAACGCGACCAGGGGCAGCGGGGCGGGTGTGACCCAGGAAGGAGCAAGGCAGGAAGCCCCCTCTCTCCCACTTTAAACCCTCTCTTTAAATCCCCCCTTCGCCCCCTCCGTCACTCCCCCCGTCGCCCTCTTCATCTCCCTTGTAACGAAGGCGCCTCTGTAGGGACAGACGCCGGGGGCGTAGCGAGGTGGGTGTTCCTGTCGCCTCTGCCTCGCAGTGTCCACGGTGCTAATGCCGTAAATGCCGGTAGTTCAACTCTCTAAGACTCGTTTTGGAGTTTCAGATAAAAGCAACCTTTATCGGGCCCGGGCAACATGAGAGAGCGATCTCCATCAGTTGTGTGCAGCGAGACAAGAGCTGTTCAGCACAGATCACGCTGCACACAAGACTTGCTCATTTCCAAAGAATGAATAGTATCTGGAAAAAACCACTGTTTTGCCTGTTCTTTTTCCCAGACATGCCATCAGAAGGATTTTCTGCCTGATTTTCAAAAAATATAATTACATAGATGAAACTTTAGTTAAATAAAAAATATTCCACTTTTTGTAATAGTAAATACTTACTGTATCAGCATGGATCCGTGAGACTGGGGCAGGAGGCTGCAGCAGGCGGCAGGTCTGCTTTGCCAGAGTTGGACCAGGTGCAGAATTGGCACTGGAGAGGTGATGCTGTAATCCTCGGCCTTTGTGATTTATTGGGTTTATGAGCTAGTGAAGAGAACAGTAGCTTTTTATCTGAGGGCTTGGAAGTAAAGCTGGGCAGAAGGCCACTGATTTTATAGGCCTTGGAATAGTTACTGTGGAGTGAATATTGTGCGCCTCTAAAAGCAAGTGTTGTTGCCAGGAACGTAGAGGATGATAGGAAGACTGCTAGCTGTGTAACACTACTTCCTATTTTCTATGGAGTGGCATCTCTGTCAATAAATACTTAGAGATTTTTCCTCCATATTGGGGAGGTGTTTTGTTACGTGCTGGGTGTGTGGCGATGTTGAGTAGTAATTAACTATTGTAATTCTTTTTTTTCTCAAGTTGTATGAAATTCCTAACCGAATTCCAAATGTTGGGTTGGTACTTAATATCTGGTGCTTGCAGTAGCTCACTGAACCAGAGCAAAAAACTTTGTGTAGGTGCTACTGAGTTAGGAGGGCAACAGCCACTGCAAAATGGTTCAGTGAACAGACAGTTCTCAGGGCAGGAAAACAGAACCTCTCAGGAGCTTAGCAGGGAATCATCCATGTAGAATCCTGGAGACTGGGCAGTTGAGTGATATCCAATATGAATGTAGCTTCTAGTTTGTTGCCATTGCTCGTATGATATACAGACCAGTACACGCATGTAGAACATTTGTTTTTGCACCTGAAACAAGCAGGCTGAGAGTTTTAATATTTTTTTCCCAACTAAGAGGCAGATATTGGTAAAAACCTTTATTATTCAGTTGATAAGCAATATTTCTGTATAAGTTAATAGCTTTTTTTATGCTGCTAATGAGATTTTAAATATGTTTGGGTTTTAGTAACAAATATAAATTATTAAAGGAAAACTAGTTTTGTCTGGTTCGATCCCAAGTTTTATCTCACTAAACTGTGCTCTAGTTAAAGTGATATTGTGCACAGAAGCTGATGAGTGCTTTTGTTCTTTTTGTGGTGTCAGTGGAGACATAAAGTTTACAGGAATCTTTTCAGGATTGATTATTGCCTAAATGTGAAAACAAAACTGGAAAGCATGAGGTGGAAAGGCTTGCATATTTGTGGATTTGTCATATAGATACCAGTACAGAAAGTTTGGTCAAAGTTTTTGGCTTTCAAAGTCTTGACAGTTTCCAGAAAAGAAAAAGGGAGTGTTATTTTGAGTTAACACTGAATTAAAACAATTAACAGAAACTGTTTTTTTAGTTTCCAAGAAGAGCAGTGTTTTCCATGAACTAAATAGTGCTCTGTCATCTAACATTACTAAAGTCTGAAATTACTACTCAGTTCAGTTTGTTTCCATTTTCAGTTCTTCATTTAATTATGTCTTAATATGTATAAATATTCTTTTTTTATTTCAGGAAGTCCAAAAGCATTCTGTGCACACACTTGTGTTCAGATCTTTGAAGAGAACCCATGATATGTTTGTAGCTGATAATGCCAAACCTATCCCATTAGATGAAGAAAGGTGAGTAGTGCCATCAGTGAATTACTTGTGTACTTGAAAGCTCAAATACATAGAATGATAGAATGGTTTGAGTTGAAAGAGAATCTTAAAGGTCGCTTAGTCCAACCTCCTGCAGTGGGAATGGACACCTTCTATCAGATCAGGTTGCTCAGTACTCTATCCAACCTAAACTTGAATGTTTCTAGGGTGGTGCATCTACCACCTGTCTAGGCAAGCCTGTTCCAGTGTTTCACCATCTTCATGGAAAAAAAAAAAATTACTTCTTTATATCTAGTCAGAGTCTGCACTCTTTTAGTTTAAAAACATTACCTCCTGTCATATCACTACAGGCCCTGCTAAAAACTATATCCTCTTCTTCCTTACATCCCCCTTTATGTACTGGAAGGCTACAGTAAGTTCTACCCAGAGCATTCTATTCTCCAGGCTGAAAAATGCCAACTTTCTCGGCCTTTCCTCATAGGAGAGTTATTTGATCCCTCTGATCATTTTTGGGGCCCTCCTCTGGATCTACTACATCAAGTCCTTATCTTTCCTGTGCCGAGGGCTGCAGAACTGGACATAGTGCTCCAGGTTGGCTCTCACCAGAGCAGAGTAGGGAGGAGAATCGCCTCCCTCCACCTGCTGTTCACACTGATTTTGATGCAGCCCAGGATATGACTGATCTGCAGGGCTGGCTCATGTCCAGTTTTTAACCTACCAGTACCCCTAGTCCTTCTTGGCAGGACTGCTCTCTGTCCCCAAATACCCAAGCCTGTATTCGATATAAATACCAGGAGTTGCCCCTCCCCAGATTCAGGACCTTGCACTTGGCCTTGTTTAACCACATGAAGTTCATACAGGCAGACTTCTTGACCTTCTCCAGGTCCCTCTGGATGGCATCCCATCTCTCAGGCATGTAAACTACACCACTCATCTTGATGTCATCTGCAAACTTGCTGACAATGCACTCAATCCCACTGTTTGTGTCATTGTCAGACCCCTGAGGGATACCACTCATCACTGATCTCCATCTGAACATTGAGTAATTGATTACTGCTGTCTGGATGTGGCCATCCAACCAATTCCCAATCCACCAAACAGTTCACCCGTCATATCCATATATCTCCAATTTAGAGAGGAGGATGTTAGGTGGGGGAGTGCATATCAAAGGCCTTAGAGAAATCCAGATAGATTACATCCATAGCTATTCCTTTGTCCACTGTTGTGGTCACTCCATCATTGAAGGCCACAGGTTAGTCTGGCAGGACTTGCCTTCAATACAGCCATTCTGGCTGTCTCTGATTGCCTCCTTGTCCTCCATGTGCCTTAGCATGGCTTCTAGGAGAACCTGTGCCATGATATTCCTTAGGATATACTTGAGGCTGACAGGTCAGTAGTTCCCAAGGCACCTTTGTACCCTTCCTAAAAATGAGCATGATGTTTCCTTTTTTCCAGTCACCAAGGACTTCAACAAACTGGCATGACTTTTCAAATACCATGGAGAGTGGCTTGGCAACTACATCAGACAATTCCTACAGGACTCTGGGATGTGTGTTTAGTGATAGCTCTGTCCAAATCAGAAGATTTTTATATTTCTATGGAGTTAACAGTGTGGTCTCGGGGGAAGAAAAAAATCTTAGAATTGTAGAGTGAGTTGTATGAAACAGTCTCTAAAATATTTTGAAATGTGAAACCAAAGAATCAGAATTTAATCAGGGTTATGCTGTACTCTTCCAACAGTCACAAAGTAAAGATGGCAGTCAAGCTGCGTACAGAGTATGGCTCAGTGTTGCACATGCCTACTGTTAAAGAAAACATGAGAGAGAAAGGGGGCCCAAACCCTGGGGATCCTTATGAACAGAAACAGTATTCTGGAAATCAAGGTTAGTTTGCTCTTAGTGCTATATTTGTCTGTTGTTTTGTGACAGTCCAGTAATGTCAGATCTGAAGAATGCAGCCCAGTGTTGCTCCGCTGAAGATAAGGAGGGAAATCAAAATGTCATTTTTTAATTGTCTAAGTGATTGCTGGTTTCTGCTGCTGTGTGCAACCTGCTCTGTCTTCCTCTCTTTCCTGTTTGAATGCATCATTTGCAGTGCAGTACAAAATTTAATCATTAATATGATATTTCATTGATCTTTAGGACAAGAAATTGAGTATTTGATAACAGGTACACATCCATACCCACCTGGTCCTGGTAAGTAAAATTCTATGAGTGCTTGCCTGACATTTTTACCTTTTTATTAGAATTGAGCATCCTTCATCCTAGCAGGCTTAGTCTTCCTGTTGCTGTGAATCCATAGCTGATAGTAATTGGAAATGCCGTTGAAGTCTTTTTATAGTATTGGTGCTGAGTGTTGTGGCTGATAAATGTTCTGGGGTCAGAGGAGAATTTAGGTACAGATAGAGTGCTGTTTTCTGCTCTAGAAATCATGTACGTTGTAGAATCGAGATGGAGAGGATTTGGGCCAAAATAAAAATTTCATTAGATTTGAGTCACATGTGAAAAATAATGTTAATGAATGACGGGTTTTAGTATTAGAGGTGTGACAAGTCCTTGTTTGCAGGTCTATGTACATATACATGCTTGTATAGTATACTTTTCTGGATTTCTTTAATACAGTTGCCTTTGCTTATGCTGTGTTATTTTTTAAAAGGTGTGGCTCTGACAGCCGATACTAAGGTCCAGAGGATGCCTAGTGAATCTGCAGCACAGTCCTTAGCTGTAGCACTTCCTGCTTCTCAGTCCAGGTATTGCTGTGTTACTTCCTTAACAGTTGTAATCAATGGGAATTTCAAAGCAAAACACAGGTCAGGGTAAGAACTACTTTGGGTATTTTTAATAGTCTGTTCTATAAATGTTTTAAGAAACTGCTTTTAGTATGGCCAGGCATCATTTTTCTGTACACCTTTTTTCTTGGATGCCATGAGAGGCAACGGGCAGAAGTTGGAACAAGGGAAACTCTGTTTAGACACAAGAGGAAAAAGTGGGGCTTTGTGAGTGTCTCTTACCTCAAGGTCAGGCACTGGAATAGGTTGCTCAGGGAGTCTGTGGAATCTCTGTCTTTGGAGGTGTACTGCACTCAGCTGAATGCAAGCCTGTGATGCTTTATCACTTACTTAGTGAAAGACAAGGTTGACTCCAATCCATTGGCCACTTTTGTTCAACCTAGGTTGGATGCAAATCGGACAGCTGCTGGTGTGGGAGATATTTACAGGCATGCTGGCATATCTGAGCGTTCACAGCCTCCTGGGATGTCTGTGGTGAGTTTGTTGCATATTTATTATGAGAAGCATGTCATGTTCACCAGGTTGATTCTGGATTCATTTGTCTGTTGTGTGGAGACCTCCTGATTGGCTAAATTTGATCAGTATGGAGATGTTGGGGGGAGGAGGCCTCTGGATTTTGGTCGAAGGGGTAACTTCTAAAGCATAAGAGTAACTTCCCTTTTAACTTACAGGCTATGGTGGAAGGTGGTGGGAACAAAAATTCTGCATTAATGGCAAAGAAGGCTCCAACCATGCCCAAACCTCAGTGGCATCCACCTTGGAAACTGTACAGAGTAAGTTACAAATGTATGACATGAACATGCATATGAAAGTAAATGAATATTTTATGTTCTGTAAGGACCTCAAAGCACATGGCTTGCTTCTTATTCACAAAAATGAAATAATATGGTACGTGATGACAACTAAGTTGTGTACATATGCCCTATCCTTAAATTTAAGAGAGATTAAATTCCAAACATTTTTCATTCTTTTTAGTAAGTTGCTTTGTCAGTATTATTAATTTTACCCTTTTATTTACGTAAGTTCATCTGTAGTGTAAGGTCATTAAAGTTTTTTTCTGTTCTTGTTGGATTCTTTCATAATGGAACTCAAAGACTAAGTGCAAAATTTGTAACGAGTAATGTGTTAAAGAAATACTCTAGCAATGTTAACAAACACTGCAAAAACACTTAAAAGCAATCAGTGTCTGAGTCAGACCGACTTTTACTTGCTGTGAAAATGGGGCGTAAGGCTGAAGACTTCAATAACAAAGTCTCTCTGCAGTTTATATTGCTTGACTTCTAATCTTGTTTTTGAATAAGTCTGATTTGACTTTTCTTTTTCTTACGGAGTACTAGTAGGAGATATTTAGGAAATGGCTGTCACTAAATATTTTGGTGATGAGAGTGGCAGGGTAGCTGAGTTGAAGGGAAAGTGTCTAAGCATGCAAATTGGTTCAGATATTTTTAATTTTTCAGATGGGTCTATTTGAATGTGTATATTCTTTTGCTAATGAAATAAACCCGAGAAAGATTTGAGGCAAACAAATGAAAAATGCCTACTTGTTAGGAGCACTTCCTTCTAAGAGAGAGACTAATTACAATTCAAGTGATACTAATTCTACGTGTCAGCAGTTTTAGTGGAGCCTTGCTGTCAAAATTCCCAGTCAACATGGGTTCATGAAAGGCAGGTCCTGCCAAACTAACCTGATTGCCTTCTATGACAAAGTGACCCACCTACTTGATGAAGGAAAGACTGTGGATGTGGCCTTCTTGGACTTTAATAAAGCCCTGGACACAGTTTATTACAGCATTCTACTTAGAAAAATCTCAGTCTCTGGCCTGGACAGGCGCACACTCTCCTGGGTTGAGAACTGGTTGGATGTCCGGGCCCAGAGAGTGGTGGTAAATGGAGTTAATTCCAGCTGGAGGCCAGTGACAAGTGGTGTTCCCCAGGGCTCAGTGCTGGGTCCAGCCCTGTTCAATGTCTTCATCAATGACTTGGATGAAGGCATTGAGTGCACTACCCTTAGGAAGTTTGCAGACGACACTAAGCTGGGTGGAAGTGTTGATCTGCTGGAGGGTAGGGAGACTCTGCAAAGGGATCTGAACAGGCTGGACTGTTGGGCTGAGACCAATGGCATGAGGTTTAACAAGGTAAAATGCCAGGTCCTGCACTTGGGGCACAACAACCTTGTGCAGAGCTACAGACTAGGAGAAGTCTGTCTAGAAAGCTGCCAGGAGGAGAGGGACCTGGGGGTGTTGGTTGACAGCCAACTGAATGTGAGCCAGCAGTGCGGCCAAGAAGGCCAGTGGCATCCTGACTTGTATCAGAAACGGTGTGACCAGCAGGTCCAGGGAGGTTATTGTTCCTCTGTACTCAGCACTGGTGGTCTCTTCATTTAACTGAAATAGAAATCAAGCTGTCTTCAGATCTTATTTTACATTTGACTTTTCGGGGAATATGCATGCTAACAGATTCCAGTGTTGTAGAATGAAAGTTACGACAAATATGTGTATTATTTCTGATTTAGAAAAAATTTTGGCTTTTCTAAAGGTTATCAGTGGTCACCTGGGCTGGGTGAGATGTATTGCAGTAGAACCAGGAAACCAGTGGTTTGTTACTGGCTCAGCAGACAGAACTATAAAGGTAAGAGTTTGAAGAAATCACTACAAATTTTGTGGGGAGATGTTTATATGGTTCTTCTGTTATTTAAAAATATCTTCATCCCTTTGGAAAATATTTCTTGGTTACAGCTTGCAGAATGATGAATTGCAGAACATTTTTTTTTTCTTTTGTTACCTAGTTGTAAAGGATTTGTAGAGTATTACTTCTTGAGATTTCATTATTACATGGTAGTAGCTGGAGAGCAAGCCTTTGTTATCGTGATTTTTACCTTAAGTTGCGGCAGGATCTATTACATTTCGGTTGTTTACCCAGGCTATCGCTATGTAGCTTTTGCCTGTCAACCTCGAAATACCTGTTTTGTTGCAGATTTGGGACCTTGCTAGCGGCAAATTGAAATTGTCTCTGACAGGACACATCAGTACTGTACGAGGAGTGATAGTAAGTGCAAGAAGTCCATATCTGTTTTCTTGTGGAGAAGACAAACAAGTGAAATGCTGGGATCTTGAATACAATAAGGTAAGCTGTAGCTTTTTTTATTAGAACTAATTGGTGGTGGCAAATACAAAAATCAATGCATTTAGAATATTCTTTCCAAAACGCAGTTAAAGTGTGTGTACACTTTTTTGTTCATCTAGGTTATCAGACATTACCATGGTCATTTAAGTGCTGTGTATGGTTTAGACTTGCATCCAACAATAGATGTACTGGTAACGTGTAGCAGAGATTCAACAGCACGAGTAAGTATAGCAGTGTTACATTTTAATATATTGCTATGTCAGCCTGTTTTAACGCTTTCTGTTTGTGCCAGTGAATATTTAATAAAAGTTAACGTGAATCAAGATGAAAATATTGAGTTGATTTATGTTAGCTTTGTCTTGTGGTATTGTTAAAACTGAAGTCTGAATACACAAAAATGCAATGTCACTTCAGGAGAACATTTTATTTCTCAGTCTAGAAGGTAGACTACTTAATATTTAGAAGATGGTGTGGTTTTATGGTGACTTTTTAAGTTACCCGTCTAGAAATTCAGGTTTCCCTTGAAATTTGTTAACTGAGGCAGCATGTGATGAGTTGTTGGATGAAAAATACAGCCTAAATACCATTGTTTCATCTGTAGAACTATGGAAGGGAATTAATGTAATCAATAGTGGTGCCTGAAATACATTGAATATGCAACTATTATTGACCCCTGTGTCTTACTGTGAATTTGTAGATTTGGGATGTGAGGACGAAAGCCAGTGTGCACACACTATCAGGACACACAAATGCAGTAGCAACAGTGAAATGCCAAGCTGCAGAACCACAAGTTATTACAGGTATAGTGGGCATGGTTGGACAAGCAGTGTGATTGTAAAACATAATTATGAATGCATTTGTTCAGTAGTTGTGAGGTTCATAGTATTGTCTTTGTTAATTTATTCAATTTCTTTTGCTGAAAATGGGCCTTGCAATGGTTATTTCATATTGGTGTATTTAAACAAATATAGCTATGCTTTATTTGAATGTTTTCTGCACTGCCTTTGTTTCTGTTGTTTACTTTTTTTTTTCCCCTCTCCTTACTATGTATTGGGACTTGAATTTTCTGTGCTATTTCAGTTCTCCTCAATTCACTGAAGAATTGTCTGGCATCATGGTTGAATATAAAGTTCATCTTCTTTCATGCTATGTCAAAAGCTAGCTTTGTCATATAATTACTTTATTCTTCTTGAATTTCAAACTGCATAAAAAGACTATCCCAACACAGCATCTGTCTTCTGAGGTAGCATTGGTATCGTATTTTCATAACAAGGGCAGTATTTTTGTCTTTTGTGTAAAGGTTTGACTGCCTTAGCAAAATAATAGAGATGTGGAAATCATCATATTGATTCTAGCCCCTTTGTTTATTCTCATTGCAGGCAGTCATGATACCACCATACGACTCTGGGATTTAGTGGCAGGAAAAACTCGTGTTACTTTAACAAATCACAAGAAGTCTGTAAGAGCAGTAGTGCTACATCCAAGACAGTAAGTTCTCCTTATTCTTTTGCCCTTTCCCAGTTCATAACATTGTATGATGACAGAAAGCCAGCCAATGGGAGTAATGATTTAGAATGGTAGGGCATTGTCATATGAAAAACTAATAAACTTAGAATGCTGTAAAAATGTACATAGGAGTTCTCAAGGATCTTTATTATGCTGATGTGCTCCCCAGGTACTGGGATTTGTGTACATTAGCAATCCTGAGAATGTCTTTTATCCCACAGAATTTATGTATGTGCCTTTGCATTCTATGAGAAATGAGCAATACTGGCTAATAATAAATATGTAGCTGAATGATTGCTAATAGAAAGTGAAGTAGTTTTGTGAAATGGCACATATGTGAATAATGCTAAAGACAACAGTGATTAATAGAAAATGATTTTTTTCTAACATGTGATTCATTGCACAAGACACTTCAATCTAACTGACCTTTAACAGAAACTGCTTAATCTTTGAAGGAATTGTTGGAATTGCCCTGAATTTAGATGCAGTGTTTTGAAGAATCAACAGTTGCTTGTTTGGATAAATTGCCATTGAAACAATGGAGAAGAGCAGTTTGCATAGCATCTGCACCTGCAATATTTTAAAATTAAATTCTATCAGTGAAGAAGTTCAGAATCTTTTATAGGAGTAAATTTAGATCCAGTCTATATACCTGAAAACTCATAAGAATCTTATGATATTCCTGTTAGCTGTACCACAGAAAAGCCTTAATTTTACTTCTGTTCTGAAAAAAAAAAATCTGGTTTTAGATTGATCAGTCATACCACCCTGAAAATAACTTGAAACTATTTTCATCACAGTAGCAACTGTCAGCATTGAATCTTTTTATCGTTCAGTATTTCTATATTTTCTAGTATTCTAATATCTTTTTCTAATCCATTTTTAATAGAATGATTTATTAAATAGGCAGCAAATTGCTTAGCCATTGTGGCAATTAAAAGAAATATACAGAAATTTGCATGTGCTACCCAAATAGTTTTGTAATTGCTTGCATGTGTTAAAATTAGGAAATTGATTATTTTAGGGTAACTCAGTAAAACAAATTCTTTCATCATTCACTTTTTTGCAGTGCATTATCCTTGGTTGTACAGTTGTGGAACAGTAGCCTATACTGGTTCTTATTTGGGGCTTGCTGCTTCTCCCCATGATAGCTTTGCTGATGTTGCCCTTGCACCTGAAAATTTGCCAAGACAAGCAAGAACTTAATGTGCATTTTTAATATTTGTTTGCGTATTAACATCCTATATGACATAGGATTTAAAGTTTAGGTAGTCTGTGGAATAAAAAGGAAACAGAAATAGGTTATTCATTGTTTCATAAAATTGCTTCACTTTATGTGAAGTAAAAACGTCAGAAAACCAATTAGTATTAAGTAACCTTGCAACCGTAGTTTCAGTGAAGGACTTTTGCTATCCCTATGACTATTTTGATCTTTAATGCACTATGTTTAATTTCTTCCAGTTACACCTTTGCGTCTGGTTCTCCAGATAATATTAAACAATGGAAATTCCCAGATGGAAACTTCATTCAGAACCTGCCAGGTCACAACGCTATTATCAACACACTAGCTGTAAATTCCGATGGTGTTCTGGTATCTGGAGGTAAAAATGAGAAATGAACGTTTGTATTTCTCCTCTCCACTCCTCCTGAGGCTGGAGATTCTTAGACAAAGGGGCTTGCTGAGCTGTCCTTTATCTGGGCCTATAAGTCTGCTACAGCATACAACTTCATTTCATAGTGAGTGTTACTGAGCTGTACACAAAAAATGTGTTTGACACAACCCTTGTTCATCTCTAGCAGGGAAGAGGATTCCTCTTCTCAGTTGGCTGCTGCTGCAAGCCTCCAGAGCCCATCTCTATGATCTCCTCCGTCTGAATCACTAATGTTCCCACAGAAATGATGTTGAAATTGGAAGCTACCTGGAAGATATCTGGTTCTTTCTTGACTGGTTTCTTAGTAACATGTTAGTGCAGTTAGAGTGGATAGAGGATATGTGAACTCTTCCCGTTTGGTTTTTTTTTTTTTTTCCCCCCTCATGCAGTATAAATGCATGTGTTCTCTTATTTCAGATGTTATATTTGCATCATTTAAAAGACTGACAGCTTATCTCTATGTTTTATTTGGTTCTGTGAATCAAAACCATGTTTGCCGTGTAGGTTAGGGATGTGGAGTATGATAGAAATGTGCTAAGCAGGAGTTAGGAGACAGGTAATTATATTGCCAGCTTACCCTGGTTACGCTTTGAAGTATGTAAAGTGGGCCCTTGATTTTAAAATCTGTGTAAAGCTCTCTTTGGTAACTGGCACATTCATAGAGCAAGAAATTGGCAAAATACTGGACTGGGTTCATATTTAATTCTTTATTAATTTGAAGGCACTTCTAGAAGATTTCTGTAGTACTTTCTTGTGTTAGTAGTAGTTGAGGCTTGTTCGTTCTCCACATCAAACCCCTATAATTTCAATAATGTATTTTGTGACTTTTTTATAAAATTAAAATTTGAATATTGACTTTACGTCCTTATGTTATCTCCAGGAACTTCAAAGAAGTTGATGCTGAATTAAAATAGGTTGTGGTTACCTTGGAGTAGTTTACTTTAGAAACACTAATCTTCAAACATCTCAATTCCTTGTCTACCTGGCAGCTTTGGAGAAATGTGTAATAGATGTGTTTTGATTAGATGATGGGAGGGGGATGTTTTTTGTAATTGAAAAACTTACTTGAGAACATCCTTCTGAATACAGAATTCAAATTACTGTGAATACCTTGAGCTGATATCATGGCAGTGGTTTAAACTGTATTTGACATGGAACCTCTGCACACATTAAGCCTAAGTCGCCTTATAAACTCCATAATGTCTGTAATCTGTTTGACAGGATGATGCCTCTGTTCAACTTCAGTTGAGGAACCGAACAGGGAGCTTGCTATTCAGAATGCCAGTCCTTAATGTGCTTCTGAAGCAACTTGCTGCAATTGCCTTGTGATGTAGTGTATCCTCTGTCTGGGTTAGGTGATGCAAAACTGGATGGTATTCTGAGGAAGCTTCCATCCAACGCCTTAAACAAGATGAACCCCTCTTAACTAAGAGGGGAAACCGGTAGGGAATGGAGTAATATGCTGAGTTATTCTACATGAACGTTAAAGCTGATGTATTATTTAGGTGTTCATTATACTGTTTTTAGAAAACTAATAGAAAATAACTGGTTAAAATACTAAGGATGTTTGGTTTTTTTTAGCTGATAATGGTACTATGCATCTTTGGGACTGGAGAACTGGATACAATTTCCAGAGAGTACATGCAGCCGTACAACCAGGCTCTTTGGACAGTGAATCAGGAATATTTGCTTGTGTTTTTGACCAGTCAGAAAGCAGATTGTTAACTGCTGAAGCTGATAAAACCATAAAAGTATACAAAGAAGATGATACTGCGGTATGTAGAAGTGTCTTTTCAATATATTGTCATTAAATCAATGTGAATATAAGAGTTAAGAGGACAGCACCTAAGTTCTGTGCTTCTAACTGCTTATGAACTGCTATAGTACAAATACAGTCACAGGTTGTTGGCTCATCTGTAAAAGTCCTTTGTGATAAAGTTCACAGAAACCTTAATACAATAATGTACGTAGTGTTTGAAGCCACTAAGGGACCGTGTGTGATTGCATTGATTAAATTGTGAGGATTGGCAAACGGATTACATTTTAAAGATTTATTGTACTTGACAGTTTTTAGAATTCTGAGTAAATAGCTTATTTTCAAACTTATTCTGAAATCTGGATCCACTTACTAATGGAGAAGACAATGGATTATTGGATAGTTGATTGGAGTATGTCTTCAATATAAAGAAGCTAAGGAATTCATTGAATGTTGGAATTTTTGCATTAATTAGACTTGGAGCAACTCTTAGATATGCAGGAATAAGGCAAGTTTTATCCATTTTGCAATTGAGAACTGTAGACTCTGTGGCATCTGCTGATACTGAGGTAGATATTGCTGGAACGTCTTAGTCAGGAATTCCTATTCCTGTGCTATGATCACTGTACTATTTTTGAAATGCCATTAGCAACCTCAATTTTGTTGCACCAAAAAAAAGGAACAGAACAAGTCTTGGCATGCTTCAGACAGTGGGATGGTATAAAATTTCACTTGGTTAAATTAATTACATAGCAGATTAGGCAATTATAATGCTACATATGAAATGGAGTATATATACTACGTGAGTACTATTTTAAACTAAACCCTAGTAATTAAGGGTAACTCATCTAGTAAGGTGAATTTAAATCTTATCATACTTATAAGATTTTCTTTTTTCCCCTTAGACTGAAGAGACTCATCCTGTCAGCTGGAAACCAGAGATTATCAAGAGAAAGCGATTTTAGTGCAGCAATGAATTTATGCTGTAATTTTGTTTTGGCTTTCTTGAGAGCATTCAGTCGCATCTTGTTCTGCCTAGAACAGTAGAGTGGGATGTCAGCTAAGTCATTGCTATTTCATTGTGTTTTATAATAAATCTGATATCTCTTTCCTTTTGTCTCTTTTTCGTGTGATCCTAGCAAACCATTTTCAACTGTTAAGTTTGTCTTCATGGAGCATGCATAGTTCTTTAAAAGAATAGATGTGCTTACTCTTTCTATGAATCTGAGTGCAAGTCTAAAAATATTTTGACCAGGTTTTCTGAAAGACCCCTGCTTGACTCCAAATTATAACTGTAAATTTATGCAGAGAAGACATCTATTGGAAATTTTTTGAGTGACACTTTTAGATTTTCGACCAGTATTGTTTACATATGCCAAGTATATAGTGTAATGGAACAGTATATATACTTAATTACAAAGTAATACGTAACCAAGGAAGAAGCAGGACAATATAATAACTTTATGAACACAGGCACTGAGCATTTCCAGACCTGTGTTAGTCCTGTGTCAAAGTGTTTCTTTCCCTAGGAAAGCTTTCATATGCAACTATTCATCTTCACTCATTTCACTTCAGAGTGGACCTTCTGTAGCAAGGACCACTGCAATTCCAGTTTTTCAGTCGCTATGTGGATAGGAGCAGTTGACTGACTTTGTAAATCATCTGGGTTGTTTTTGTAGTTATCCAAAGTATAAGTGATGTTGTGAGTATTGTGAATATTTAAAATTGAGCTCTGAGAGGAAAAGCTCTTAAGTCATTCCAGCCTGAATTTTACATGTTGCTGTCTCCCTGTGATGTTAGGAAGGAAGTTAAAATGAATAAAAAAATTACTGAAAGATCTCTTGTACTCCTGAAAGGACAAATCTTGCATTGTGTTTACAGTCACATAACCAGCAGTAAACATGTAAACCTCCTTGCTACAGTTTATCTGTGCTGTTCTAAAGCACTTTCTCTTCAGGGGAGAGAAAAGCATTAAGTCACTGAGCCATTCAGTTGCTGACCACTTTGCTAGCAGTGTTAATACCTGCAGCGGCAAGTGCGGTGCTGAGTAGAAACCGAGAACTGTTCTGTTGAGACAGCATTGTCAGTACACAGTTCACATTGATGATTTCTATTCTCTGCCAGTATGACTTCTTACAAATCTGGGATTTATGTTAGAGAAATGACAGGTTTTGCAATGTAACTTACAAAAACAGAAAGTAAAACTAAATGTTGTTTATATCATGGGAATTTTTGTCTTTTATGAGGTACAGGAGATCTTGTATTTATAATTTGAATGTTTAACAATGTTTTTTTAAGGCAATATGTGCCGCATAAATAACTGAATTTTGGTTGACAGGTATTGTCTAAAGCTTCACAAAACAGAAAAGGAGTACTTGATATTTACGAGGTGGATTAAACATGGGTTTTTTTGGTTGATAGTTGATTTTTTTTTTTTTATGATCTTCATTATAGCTGTTTTCATTTTAACATAATGGAGAAAAATACAGCTTGTGGCTTTTGCATGTTTTATACTGCTGCTAATGTTTCATTCCAGAAATCAATGAAGTGTTGGTGTAACGCAGAATTTTCTTGCTCATAGATAGATCCTCTGTAGGAAACCAGAGTGGAGAAGAGTAACTTGAAAAAGGGGGTGGGTTATTTGTTGTGGCTTGGGAAGGGGAAATTAGAAGTTTTTAGCTCACAGTGTTAGTGCATCTTCTTTGGCACTTTCCCCTGAAAATGGTATTTGTTTCACTGCTTATTCATTTGAAGAAAGAGATCAGAAAGTCTCCTGCAGAACCTGTGTTTCTTCTGAATTTCTGCAGGAATCTGCTAGCATTGGGCAGTGGTTACGAGGGCATTCTTTTTGTGCCCTGGATAAATACCTGGCTTGCAAATTAAAGGCTATGCATTATTATTGAACTAATATTTGTCCATTTTGACTCCATAATATGCTCTCCCAGATGTATGTCTGATTGGTTTTTTGTTATAATTTTATTCTTTAACATTTTACTTCAATGCAGTTTTTTCTTCAACTTGACAGTATCGTGAGTATCATCACACATACTTCTATAAACATTTTTTATGACACATTAAGATTATAAATTTCATTGAAATGTTTTTCTAGTGCAAAGTAAGCGTGGTTAGTGAGTTGCTACACATGTATCTGATTGTGTAGGACATAGCTACATTAGATTTGACCATGTAAGTCATCAGATGAAGCAGAGGAGGAGGATCTGGTCCATTGGATGTACTTTCTGTGCTTCTGGAAAATGTCATGCTGCAATGTCAGTTAAAGTAATGTTGAACTAGAGTCTAATCTCTCAAAATAATTATTGTCAATTATTTCATAAAGTTTGTCTCCTGTATATGATTAAATCATACACATTTCTACTACAAACCTTGGGTTTTGTTTCATACTGTACATTGTTGCAGAGAAATAAGAAAATGTTTTTTAACTGTAATATAATTTAAAAATATGTAACTGCTAAATGCAACAAATTTTAAGATCACCCTTTGCTGTATACTAAAGCATAAAACGTAAGCTATGCAGCTAGAATGCTGTCAATGGCCGGTGGAAGTTATGCACAACACTGTCTTGGCATCTTAAAGGCTTACAGAAGTAAATAATAGTCAGTTTCTTTTTCATCCTGTTAGAAAAGAATTGAAGTGCTATGCCTGATTTAAGTGACAGCAATTTAGCCATCAATAAAACCTTCAGTACAATGTGATTTCATGTCTTTTTTCCATTTTGGATTTTGTAGTAAGAACAACAAAAAATAACTGTGTATTGAAAGTCAAAGTAATTTAGGAATAAAATTGACTTTCCAACAAGACAGTAGTTATTTTTGCAGATCAGCTGTAGTGGAAGCAGGAAGTACTGATGGTCGTTTTATGAAGAGCTTCCCTTAAGCATGAAGGGATTAGGAAAAAAAAAGGCAGAACTGTTCATGAAATTCTCTGTAACATGTTTGAGGTAAAAAAACCACTGGAACCTCTCTGGAGTGAACTGTGAGGTCTAGGACAGTTCTGGATGGAAGCTGTATATGTGGAAAAAACGCTTAGAGTTAAACTGATTTTGGTATGTCTTTGCTGGGAGCAAATAAAAAGGATATTTGTCTGTGTCATATAACTGAAAGTATGTTCAGAAGGTAATCAATGGGAGGTTTACTGATTTTATTTTTTTTTTTAAGTCAAGATATTACTCAGTAGAGTGCTCTAGAGGTTTTTTTTGTTTTGTTTTCTTTCCTCAATTGAGTTGGAAAAACTGGTACATCATGTACAATATGACTTATCCACACAAGGTCCATTTTTTGTACACAAGATACACCATTGTTTTTTAAGATGAGGCTTCTCAATCTTTGTTCATGCACCTGCAAGGTGAGGATTTGGAAATTAGTGCCAGTTAGCCTGATCTGCTGAAAAAGGTCAACCTGCAATTTTGTTCTATAAAGTGTAGCACTAGATTAGCAGGGCTTAAAACCAGTATAAATATGCTATTGCATAAGCAGAATATGCAGTTGGTGAATCACTCCTTTGAAAGCAACCAGTCTTCAGATGAAATGAGCCTTAAGGCTGCCTGAAGAGAAAGAAGCTTTTTGACTTGTGTTTTGTTTGTCACTTGAAAGCTTGGCAGGCAGGGAACTATAGATTTCACTGTTGGTCATTTAGGTAGAGCTTGTTGCTTTGGGAGACTTCATCTGATGCATCTTCAATGGCAATCACTTTTCTAGCCTTATGAATTTAGTTCTCTGCTTAGTATGTCAGAAGTTTGCTGAAAACTGGCAAAACAGTTGGATAAAAATATGAATGTTCATCCCTATGTAAAGATGATCCTTCCAAGAATTTTGATGCGCAGAGAGGAATCTGCATTTCTCATCTGGATTTTCAGTAAGGTTCTGTAAGTAAGCTCTGATTGCAGGGTCAGCAAAATGTGATTGCTTCTGTGAAAGCTTTCACATGCATTTTTCCTGTGCTGCTTTTTCTTTAAAAAACTAAGTTCATCAAGGAAATTACTTGATGAGAGGTTTCTCAGTAAAATGACCATATCTAACCAAGAGAATTTTCTTTTAAGTTAGTATGTACTCTTCCAATTGCTGTAAAGCAGCACTCGTGCTTTTAAAGGTGTATCAAAAACTGTATAGGGTTTGCTTTAGGTGGGAACTGTGGAGTTTCTAGATGTGGAATAGTGTTTTTTAAAAACATTGTCTTGAAAATCTTTGTAAAGATTTTGACTTAAGTGATTTGCAGGATCAACCCTGACCAAAAAACCTACAGTTTGCACAGGCGTGGGAAAACTTGGAGTACAATTTTTTTTCTTTTCTCAAAACCCCCACCCCTTACACTTGTGTTTGAGAAGTGAAGATAATATGTGTGGAGTGCTTGTTTCTGCCAACAATGACTCTTTCTGCTGCACTAACAACTCCTGGGCTTCTAGATGCTGCAAATCTTTGCATTATGGTGGTGGTTGTATTGTGTGGGGTTTTTTGTGGTTTTTTTTTTCCCCAGCTGATGCATTGCTAAGAGCAGGGCTGAAGGGTTAAGCCCTCCAGAGCTAGGGAGAGCCAATGTGACATCACTATGATTTATGAATACCAAGGGCTACAACTAGAGAAGAAAGACTTCCTAGAGACCAGATAAAGGGCTGTAATTAACTGAAATCTCTCAGGGATGTGAAAAAGGTATTGAAAAAACTAAGATGGGAAGAGATGAGAGTTATGACGTCTGAAAGAAAATCTTTGGAAGCATGCTACAGGCATGGCTGGAGGACAGGGGATGTTTCTGGGCTAGATTAGTATTGTGTGGGTATAAACGAAAGAATTGGAGAGAACAGTGAGTTAATGTGGATGCAGTCAATGGTGAAAATGTGAAAACGTGGGCATGCAGATGCAAATTTCCAAGAGGAGGTGGTCAGAGCCTTGCTTGCTCAACTAGACACCCACAGGTCTATGGGGCCAGATGGAATTCACGCCAGGGTATTGAGGGAGCTGGCGGATGTGCTGGCCAAACCTCTTTCCATCATCTTCCAACAGTTGTGGAAGACTGGGGAAGTTCGACTGGACTGGAGGTTGGCTGATGTTGTGCCCATCTGCAAAAAAGGTCGCAGAGAGGATCCAGGGAACTACAGGCCTGTCAGTCTGACCTTAGTGCCAGCGAAAGTCATGACAGAGGTGATCTTGAGTGCTATCATGAAGCACATGCAAGAGAATGGGGTGATCAGGCGCAGTCAACTTGATTTCACGAAAGACAGGTCTTGCCAAACTAACCTGATTGCCTTCTATGACAAAGTGACTCGGATGTTGGATGAGGGAAAGGCTGTGGATGTGGTCTTCCTGGACTTCAATAAAGCCTTTGACACAGTTTCTCACAGCATTCTGCTATGGAAACTGTCAGCCTCTGGCCTGGACAGGCACGCACTCTCCTGGGTTGAGAACTGGTTGGATGTCCGGGCCCAGAGAGTGGTGGTAAATAGTGTTAAATCCAGCTGGAGGCCAGTGACAAGTGGGGTTCCCCAGGGCTCAGTGCTGGGTCTAGCCCTGTTCAATGTCTTCATCTATGACCTGGATGAAGGCATTGAGGGTACCCTTAGCAAGTTTGCAGATAACAAAGTCTCTGCAATAATAACCTCTCTGCAGTTTATATTGCTTGACTTCTAGTCTTGTTTTTGAATAAGTCTGATTTGACTTTTCTTTTTCTTACGGAGTACTAGTAGGAGATACTTAGGAAATGGCTGTCACTATATATTTTGGTGATGAGAGTGACAGGGTAGCTGAGTTGAAGGGAAAGTGTCTAAGCATGCGAATTGGTTCAGATATTTTTAATTTTTCAGGTGGGTCTATTTGAATGTGTATATTCTTTTGCTGATGAAATAAACCCGAGAAAGATTTGAGGCAAACAAATGAAAAATGCCTACTTGTTAGGAGCACTTCCTTCTGAGAGAGAGACTAATTACAATTCAAGTGATACTAATTCTACGTGTCAGCAGTTTTAGTGGAGCCTTGCTGTCAAAATTCCCAGTCAACATGGGTTCATGAAAGGCAGGTCCTGCCAAACTAACCTGATTGCCTTCTATGACAAAGTGACCCACCTGCTTGATGAAGGAAAGACTGTGGATGTGGCCTTCTTGGACTTTAGTAAAGCCCTGGACACAGTTTATTACAGCATTCTACTTAGAAAAATCTCAGTCTCTGGCCTGGACAGGCGCACATTCTCCTGGGTTGAGAACTGGTTGGATGTCCGGGCCCAGAGAGTGGTGGTAAATGGAGTTAACTCCAGCTGGAGGCCAGTGCTCAGTGCTGGGTCCAGCCCTGTTCAATGTCTTCATCAATGACCTGGGTGAAGGCATTGAGTGCACTACCTTTAGGAAGTTTGCAGACAACAACCCTGTGCAGAGCTACAGACTGGGAGAAGTCTGTCTAGAAAGCTGCCAGGAGGAGAACAATCTGGGTGTGTTGGTTGACAGCCAACTGAACATGAGCCAGCAGTGTGCCCAGGTGGCCAAGAAGGCCAATGGCATCCTGACTTGTATCAGAAACGGTGTGACCAGCAGGACCAGGGAGGTTATTCTCCCTCTGTACTCAGCACTGGTGAGGCCGCTCCTTGAATCCTGTGTGCAGTTCTGGGTCCCTCACCACAAGAAGGATGTTGAGGCTCTGGAGCGAGTCCAGAGAAGAGCAATGAAGCTGGTGAAGGGGCTGGACAACAGGCCTTCTGAGGAATGGCTGAGAGAGCTGGGGTTGTTTAGCCTGGAGAAGAGGAGGCTGAGAGGAGACCTCATTCCTCTCTACAACAACCTGAGGGGAGGTTGTAGAGAGGAGGGAGCTGGCCTCTTCTCCCAAGTGACAGGGGACAGGACAAGAGGGAATGACCTCAAGCTCTGACAGGGGAAATTTATGCTGGACATCAGGAAGAAGTTTTTCACAGAAAGGGTCATTGGGCATTGGAACAGGTTGCCCAGGGAGGTGGTTGATTCACCTTCCCTGGAGGTGTTTAAGGCACAGGTGGATGAGGTTTTGTGGGACATGGTTTAGTGTTTGATAGGAATGGTTGGACTTGATGATCCGATGGGTCTCTTCCAACCTAGTGATTCTATGATTCTATGAAATTCTTTTGACAGCAACCTGTAAATGCATTTCTAAGAAGCACTGGTCTTGTATGTATCTGCATGTTCTGGCATCATTGTGCCAGAAGTATAACTCAAGATACTCCATAAATTTCTCTGGCACGTGTAGCAATGCAGAGTGAGTCATCTGGAAGAGTTTGCTGCAGCAGTGGGATTTTTATGGAGGAAGAACTTGCAAGTACCATTCTAGACAAGGTGTAAGAGTAAAGCCTGATGAGTGAAGCCAAAGTTTGCATTGTTAGCTTAAAGACAGTGAGGATGATTTTGCAGCTGATTGAGTATTAGGATTACCTTACAACACAGTCTGCTGCTTTTTGACAGGCAAATGGTGAACTGTAGAATGAGATATGAGCTTATAGCTGTGGAGTCTCACGTTAACAAGTTGCATTGCTTTTGGGAGACTATTGTGTTATAAATAAGGGTGTAGCTTTTACAATAAGAAACTTTTGTGCTGCATCCAAGAGCACATTTTTTTAACTAGGAAAAAGCACTAAGAATCTTAACATGGTTTCCAAGTAAATCCCCTTGACAAGCAACCTTTCTGCATTGACTACTGCTTTACTAAGAGCTGGCCTCTAGTGATATAGAGGATAAATAGAAAAAAATCCATACAAAAATTTAGACGTCTTCAGCTGCCAGATGACTAAACTTAATGTCCTACAAGTATATTAATACTTTCCTGCTCATCATTTCTTTTCTTCTGTGCAGCACAGTAATGAATATGCCTGTTTCCTTAAAATCTTGGCAATGCAAACCTTTTGGAATTGATAAGTTCCGTTAATGACTTCATTCTATTTTGGAAATGAAAATCCTAGTGAATGAGTTCTATTATTCCATGTTGTTTAAATCAGTTTTTAACAGGAAATTCAAAACTAACTAGCGACTCAAACTGACCGTGATAGCTAAATGAAATTGTACATAAAAATGCTAGTATCTAATTGGAACAAGTATAGTGAGATATGGTGTATTTCTCTTCCTGAGCAAGCCTATGTTTAATTTGTTAGGTTGTAAATGTCCTTCAATTACATAAGGGGCAAGGTTACTACTCATGGTTTTTTGTGTTTGTAGTGGAGTTGGTACATGTGGTTGCTACATCAATGATGCAGCTTTTCTCTAGCCATTAACACAAGACAAGTGTGCTCAAAATGGCAAAGTGTTTTAAACTTTCACACACTGAAAAAAATTCCCACACACTTTCCAGTAACAGCCCTGTGATCTAAGACAGTGGTTTTTTGTTTTTTTTTTAAAGTGATATTCTTTCTCACAGGTTTCAACTTCTCTGTAATTATTTTAGACAACTGTAGCCTTTAAAATGGAAAACACTGGTAAGAAACTGGAAGCTATCTCTAGCCTGTAGCCTTCTAGTGGTACAGCACTGTGGATAAAATGGTCCCATGGCTGCTAGCAATACCCCACACTGGTTTTCATAGCAATACCTGACAACAGTTTTCACATCACTGGCAGAATAAAACCAGGTAGTAAAGCCGAAAGCTGAATTTCATTCTTGAAATACAAACACAACAAGGAAACCTAAACCAAAGTCAAGAAGATGTTCAAATAAATCACGCCCATGGGCTTTTTCTCTTTAACTTTCTGTTCTGCTCAGCATCATGCTCAGTAGCAGTTTATTAGCCTCAGCTAATATCCTTATTCTAGGATAAGTTGAGACTGACACAGTTGAGTCTGTTCTAGTCAATGCTTTCTATTCCTGAAGTAGAGCAGAGGAAGATGTGGAAGAAGCCAAAATCTATCTGCTAGTGTAAGACTGTCCTTGTGATGGGAAAATGTCTAGCTTCTCTCTGGGTGTTTCACGTAGTGTTCTTTACTGTTCTCAGTTTCTTAAAACACCATAAATAGTTGCTATGAATACTGTAGTAAAGAGATCTAGTATTGCAGGTAATACAGGTCCTTCAATGGTGGGCAGAATTCCTATATGGTCTTAAAACTGTGTCCTTGGGAATATCACAGGACATATACAGCTTGTGATAATATGGTATCTCGTACTATTAAAAAACTGCAGACAAAAAGCCACTCTCCATGATGGTCACAATGAGGAAATGGAACATCCTGCTCTGCAGTATATTGCATCTCCACCCACGTCTTAAAAAAAGTCTGGGTTTTTTTGGGGGAGGGAGAGGGAAGTGGGGATAATGGGGTTGTAGAAAATGAATAGCCAGAGCATAAGTCCTTATGCTGTACTGTAAATGTATGCCTTACACCCTGTTTGTGCCAAGGCAGTTCATTTGAAGTGACTATGATGATAACTAGCATCTCTTGAGTAGGGCATGTTGGATATGAAAACCAAAACTGATCATTGTCTGTGGGAGAAACCTTACAATTGACCACCAGGAGCCAGCACATTTTAAAGTAACACAGCTGTTGTCATTCATAACTTAGGGCACTACAGTGTTGTCACACTGTCCTGTTTTCAAGACACGTCAGTTCACATGTGTTTTTTAATATGGTGTGTTTCTCTGGTGTATACAGGGTTGAAGTAATTTGTGATGGGATTTAGAAATCTTCCTGTATGAACATCACGCTCTGCCAAGAACAGGAAACCTCACACTCTTTCAACTTCTGTCTCCTATGTGTTTTGCTGAAAGGTTTTCCTGTACATTCTCACATGCAGTTCATGTAAAGTCAATTCTTCCCTCAGTAGAAGGGGAACAAAATTAGTATTAAGCAAGAGAGGGTAAAAGCAATGTTTCCTGAGAAAGATTAAAAACTATTAACTTTACTTCTCATTGGTAAGCAGATATAAAGTAGATATATACTCAGGTAAGCTTCTTGTAAAAATAAATTTGGTAGCTTCTAAAATTCATTTTCCATGCCTTCAGATTTCCTTAGGCTGCCATAATTTCCCCTTGTGCCAAGGCTGATTAGGACACTGGTACAGCAGAAAGTCCATTTTTTCCCTCCCGTGCGCACTATGTCCTCTCCCATCCTCAGTCTCCCTCTTACAGGGAGGTGGGAGCTGATGGGCAGAAGACCAGCCATAACCATCTCCTCCCGGTCCAGAGCTTTTCCCCCTCCCACCAGTTGTATCTAAAGCCTGTTTATCTCCTGTTTATTCATGAGAAGAATAAATGGAAGATATTTCTCTCCTGTGTACTGCAGACCATCAGGGAGGTGAGAGTATCGCAGACAAAGAAGGATCAGTTTTCTTTTTTTCCTTTGGTGCTTAGAGTTAGAAAGGGATCACCCACTGGAAACACTGGAGCTGTGTTTATAGGGTCATATCTTCTAAAATTCACTGTGAAGTTTCTAGAAATGTGAATTTTAGGAGTGCTTTGCTGACGATGTTCTTTTTCCTGGTTGAAAGCATCACAATAAAAATAATGTCATCTATCATTTGCCACAATGGGCATTGAGTGTGGAGCTGGCATTTTCATATGCTTTCCTCCAAAGAGTTTGATGTTGTTCTTTGCCTTTGAAACAGGACTGGGAAGCATTGATTCACTCCATTTGGTTTATGAATTTTAAGTATAAAACATAACTGGCTTTCCTTACTGTCTTCAAACAGCAATCATTGTTACTAGCAAGCATGCAGCCTGAGTATTAACAGCATAGCACCATGGGATCATCCTTCTGAAGCTATGACAACATGACAATGCGACTACAGTTATCTGCAGAGCTTGTTCCTTGCCAATTGCATTATCCCTGGTATTTGCTAAGTTGTTTTTGCACCTTGGCTGCAGGTCCAAGATCCTAGTGTTGAAATATTTTTGCTATTGAAAAAGAAATTCTCCTGTAGTCCTGAGGATGATGTAACCTTATCAGCCTTGGGAACCATGTTCCTATTTGGAGGTTTTGTCACAGGTAATGAGGTAGATCCCATCTGATCTGTGTTGCACCTGTTGTCTTACTTTCCAAGGGATGAGTGGCAGCAACAGCAGGTCTGACGGAACAGTGCAGTGACAATTATTTGCAAACATGTCCAGTTGTTCAGGCTGTTTGCTGCTTGATTATCCATTCCCTCTTCCCCTCTGGGAAAGGGGTAACAGGCCAAAGGAAATATGTGCCAGATCCAGCCAGGCCATTGCTTGGGCCTGCACTACCAAACTCATCTGGGCAGCAGAGCTCCATCAGGCACCTGGGAGTGACAATCTTTAGCCAACACATTGGACTTGGACTACTTCTTCTGGAGCAGCATATCTTCGGGACTCCAGTACTGAAATCCTGAAACCTTTGAATTCTCCCAGGGTCAGTTCTGGCTCCAATGAAACCCCAAGACACAACTGGCTGCAGCTCATGCCTGTAATAGCACAACTTCCACTCAAAAAGCCCAGCTTAACATCCCTTTTCATTAAAAATCTGAGATCTTGATGCCAAACCTAGCATGTTCCACAACTTAACCAACTACTTTGCATGATGGACACTGAGCTAGAAAAATAAAGCGTATGCACATTCCTGAAGAAATAAATTTTGAGATGCTAAGTTTGCAGCTCCTATTTCACATTCTTTTTTTCACATTTTAAATGAAGCATCAGGACAGCAGTGCTGTGAGTTGCGTTGTGTGTGTGGCAATTCTCCCTGCTGCATCCCATGATGTGAGGAAGAGAGGAAGTGTTGCTTGCATGTCCTCTCTCTAAAGTCATCTTTGCCTTGCAAAAACTCTCGTCGTTGGCATTTTCCCTATATCTGGGTCATTGAAGCCATGCATTTATTTTCTGTCAGTTGCCTAAGTTAATATTTTTAGTTTCTTCTTATTATTTAATATTGCATTTTAAATATAAAGATACCCCACTGCTCTGACAGTCTAATAAATTATTGGAATACTATTTGCTCTCTTTGCCCTCTGCTCTTCTTTTCACTCTTTTTCCTTCTTTTTTTCCCACTATTTTCCTTCTTTCTTTTCATTCTCTTTGAGACATTCTTGCATACATTCCTGCTAAGTTTCATGTGTTCTCGCATGTGTTGTGATGCACACAAACTGTGTAAATGAGGTTTGCTGTTTTCTCTCACTGTGAGCACAAGTCTGACAAATGCTTTCTCTTGGGAGAGCCCAGGTGACCTGTGTGCTGGGAACAGGACATGGGAAGTACCAAGGACAAGAGGATGATACATAAAAAGTGGAAGGATTAGTTAAGAGAAGCAGCTTTATCATCTTTTAAATAGTTTTAGGGGCTGGTTGACTGACCCACTTCCCATCTCTCTCTACTTTTTCCACAACTGTTCTGGGGTTTTGCCCCTTTAGCAAAAGGAAATAAAACAAAAAAACCCAAACCAGAGTGCACAAGGGAATGGATATTAAAACACTAAACAGTGGGATTTTTCATGTGCTATTTGTGTCCTGTAAACCCAGCACAGAAGTAGAACCATAGGATGAAGATTTCCCAATTTATTCTATAAAGCTTCTTCTATTAAGCCCTTCATTTTTCCTCTTTTCCCTTTTGCAAAGATCTATGCCAACAGATAAGTCTTGCCTCATAGCCAAAGACCAATAAATCCACCTGAGACACACCTGCGGAACGATTAAAAAGTTACATTGTCCTCATGGCCACATTTTCTAAAATGCCTTTTCTCTGCCAGTATATTTGGTCATAAGACCTTGGCAGAAAGTTTTACAGTTGTATTTGTGCCTTGAAGCTATATTAGTAAGAACAGAGTCGCTGATTTCTCCCATACTGAGCAGTTTTTCAATGTATATTCAGCTACAATCAGTTAATTGAAGTGAGGCAGAGAGAGAGGGTAAGATAGGTGTGCTGGGCTGGTCTCATTCCTTTAAAAATGGATGAACTGCATTAATGTACTGCTTCTTTCTTCCATGTCCTTTCACTGCTCAGAAGGTGATAAACTGAGGGATCGGTATTTGTTCTGTCTGACCATTTATTTAAAACCCAAGTTTGAACCATTTTCTCATTTGTGTGCCCTTGCCGCTGTGTTTCATAGAATCATAGAATCATAGAATAACCAGGTTGGAAGAGACCCATCGGATCATCTAGTCCAACCATTCCTATCAAACACTAAACCAAGTCCCTCAGGACCTCATCCACCCGTGCCTTAAACACCTCCAGGGAAGGTGAATCAACCACCTCCCTGGGCAACCTATTCCAATGCCCAATGACCCTCTGTGTGAAATACTTCCTCCTGATGTCCAGCCTAAATCTCCCCAGAGGAGTTTCTTCAGAGAGAAAAATCCCCAGGCTGAGATACTAGCCCATGCGTGTTGCCTTTGTAACAGAGAGATCAAACAACGGGAAGTGGTTTCTGAAACGCAAAACATCGAACAGCTTCTTTAGATCTAGGTTTTGAAATGGGAATTGCATCTCCCAGTGTTTTGGTGAGGACTTTCAATACCTGAATTGATGAGCAGGGGGAAAGCCAGGCATGAGTTCATAGTGGAGTAATTTAGTAGGGAGTCAGAGTCTCTCAAGAGAGAATCTTAGCACTCCTTCTCCTTACCTAAAAGATACTTATTTCCCCAATGATCTTCCCCTTGTGTGTTTCCCCTTCCTGTGTTATCTGCAACAGTTTGATATCCCCTGATATCTCACATTGCTACCTGTGGCTTGGGTGCATGGGAGAACAGGCTGCAGTCCATGGGCTGTCATTGGGGTATTTACCTGGCTGCAGTGCCCCAGATGGGGTTTTATTTTGTAACTTAGAGGATGAAATTCTGTCCCATTAGAGTAAATGGAAGGTCTGCCATTGACGTCAAACAGGTCAATATTTCACCCAATACCTTTTAGATATGCTTTTATATGTTACGACACTTCATGAATGAACTAAAACAATCCCTGCAGAAAATATATAAGTTTCGTCCCCTGTCTTGGGAGGGGGAGCTATCTTCATTTGTTGCCTACTATACTGGGGTTCTTGGAAAAAGACATGGATGGGAGAGTCTTTATTACGTTAACAATACATACTTAATCTTGTATCTTTCTGTTGTATAATCCTTCAACAGAAGCATTACACATAGGTTAGCTGGGAATGGAGCACAGATGGGAAGAAACTGTCTGCAAATAGATTTGAATGGGGCTGAAGTGGTGTTTTCTGGATGGATCTGGATGAGGAGAATGCCAAATGAATATCTTGACCTTTGAGTGTGTCCACCTTAGGTTGTTCCAAGTCTACAATCCAAAGGCCTGGTTGGATTTCAAGTCTAATTCTGTCTGGATTTTCAAACACTCAGGACAGCATTAGTACTCAGCACAACTTTTCCTTTTTTTTTCCTTTTTTTCCCTGTTTCTATTTGATGCATGGTCAGGAGATTCTGATGAATCTTTCTGGATTTCCAGATCTTATAATTTCATCCAGGTCTTCACCTCCCCAACAGCACGTTCATTCAACATGTTACTCGAGAAGATACATCTTCCACCTGATTGGAAACCAATGACTGTGGAGATTATGAGCTGTTTTCATCCCTACTGTGAGTATGTAGTGCTTGTGCTCCACAGTCTACTTTAGCTACCTCTTGTCTTGATTTGAACATGTTAGTTTTGGCTCTGAAAGTTCCAGCAATTCGAGGAAGTTTGTTCTTTCCTGGCCCAGCCACCAGTTAGTTCTGGACCTTGGCCTAGAAGGTTGCTAACGTGAGAGAAAAAAGGGGTAGCTGGAGAGCCATTTTTTGTTTAAGAGCTTTGACTTGGAAACTTGCTTTCTCCCCTTGGTCAGAACTACTTGGGTGGAGTGAGTAAGTGGTTTGGAGCTTAGGCAAGGAGAGAAAGAGGATGGAGCTAATGTCATGCTATTTTCTCTTGCAAAGAATTGTTAGCAGGCAACTGGGGGAATCCTCAATTACTGTAACTGAGATCACTTTAAATATTCAGTCAAGTGAAGTCAGAGTGACCACTCAGAAGAAATAAAACATAGCTAATATAAAGCCTATGTGAATTACAGTATGGGAAGATATTATCAATAACTGGTAGGAGAAAAATATTGATGATGATATTGACTGCAGAGAGCAAAGTCGCAAGCCTTTGCTAACAAATTCACATTGCTCAGCTCAGGTGTAGAAGCAGTAGAGCTGGTTTTTGGGTAGTTTTGTGTGCAAGTAAATAAGATTTTTTCAGAGCAACTTGGATGTTGTCTTTACCTGTGGTATGACTAATTCCCAGCCATGATAATTTACTTCCATGTAACTGAGAGTTGTCTATATTTCCAAATGGATCCTACTGTTATGAATACATGCATTTATGCAATTAGAAAGGTGTATTTTAAACTAATAAGAAAATTTAATCACTCATTGCAAAGACTTGCACCTGTTTAGTAGCCTAACAGAATGCAATTCTGAGTGTTCTGGAATTTTTATTTCCCTGGTTTGCTATTGAGTTCTGACTTCCAGTTGGTACTCCTGACACAGTGTTGTCAGGCAATTCATCTAGGCAATAATGGAACGAAAGTAAATAAAGCATTTCAGGTAAGCGCTTTAGTGCTCAAACAAAGAAGTCCATGGGAATATTTCAACTCACTCTGATTTCCTTTAAAGATTATCTTGGCCATGAAGTACTACTATTTGTCCTTGCAATATGAATTTTTGCTGGAAAGCTTTAACACAAGCTCTCTCGTATCATATAGTTTTATAATAAATTAACATGGTTTGGCTGATGTTCTGGTTTAAGTCTGCTCTAAAACAGAAGGAAGGAAGTAGCCTAAATTTAGAAGAAAGATTTTAGGCTCATGAATTATTTTCTGTTTCTGTCACTAGTTTAAGTCTCAGCTCAGAACACCTTGAAGTCACAAGAAACCCTACCATTGATTTCAGTAGCTTTTGGATCAAGTGCATTCAGTCTGACAAGTCAGGTGCCTTCTGTGCTTGGGAATGAAAGGTAAATGCTCTGCTTAAGCTCAACAGGATAGCTATAAAGCTTCATTTATTCATTCACACCTGCAGAGAGCTTTAGGACTTGCAAATGAATGCCACTTTTTAAAGAACAAACTGTTATTTTGGTGTGGATTAATTAATTTTACCTTCTGACTGGCTGCTAACAATCTTAGAGCAAAGAAATCCTGAGAGCCTGTGTCAAAAACTGAGCACAGATCTTTCATGACAGAGGGAGAAAAGAAAAAGAGAAAATGCAGACCTGAACTCTTCCCCTTACTGAGACTTTTGGTGTATGAAAATAAAAATAGTGGCTGTTATGTAAAAAGGCCCTCTTGTGAAAGAAATGTATGCTAATTTAAAATTGCAGTTATTTTTTTTATTCCATTGCCATACAGACCTCTCCTGGTTTTTGATGAAGAGTGAGGTGAAATATCGCACAACTGAGCTGCAGAGAAAATATCAATCTGTTCCAAGTGCATAAGCCAAAATGAGCGTTCAGAGAGAGATCGCTGTGTCATGAGCTCATTCTGGCAATATGGTCTACTCTATGGGTGTAAACTGAGATTTGAGCCTGAGAGACACTCTATATAGAGCCTCCCAGGAGCACTTCCTTGCATGTTGTTTTCTTTAGCATCAGTGAGGAAGTAGTGAAAGGCTCCCAGACCTAGAAAAATACCTACAGCCCCCAGCAAGTTCCACTGCCCCATGGTCTTCTCCCCTCTGCTCCCCTTCCCTCCCCACCACGAAGCAATAAACTGAAGATTCAGCCAGAGGTAAAACATGCAGAAGTTTCTGAGGGGACAATGACATTTTGCCCTATGTAACTATTTGGGTTTGTGTGTTGGTCTGACAGTTTTGCCTGTTTTCATTCAAATAGGCTGATGTAGGGACGTGGGTGACAGGGGCAAGGACATGGGGATCAGGGTTGGGAAGGTGAAAGGCAGAATGAGGTCCAGTGCGAGGTGGGCACAGTGTGGATCCCAGTGTCCCTGTCATTGTGTGGCAGCAGGGAGCCCAGGTGTGTCTTCCCATGGAGAGTGGGGGCCCCAACATGTGTCTGACATCCCTGAGGAAGGTTGAGGGCTAAGCAGGTCATGCACATTTCATTCCCAAGCACAGAAGGCACCTGACTTGTCCGAGGTCAGATAGAATGCACCTGATCTAAAATCTGCTGGGGACCAGCCCTGAGGTCAGCAGCAGGAATATTCTTTCTCTGGTTCACATGAAGGAGAAGAGTGACCTGGATGCAACCAAAAGTCAGCAGAGTGCCCTGTTTCTCTGTATTCTGAATTTTGAGTCAATTAAGTACTTTGCTGAGCAGGAACGGACAGCATTTGAATTCTCTAGGACATTTCTCAGTACTGTTTTTTTTCTGCCAGACATAAGCAACACCAGGATTACTGGTATAAACAAGTTCCTCCCTTCTCAGGCAGTTAAGTGTCCCTGTGCCTGAGGTCTGCTTCCAGCAGAGTGCAAACTACTGCTCACCCATTCTACCACTAAACACTTTACAATTACTTTTAAGAGTATCGTACCTTCCCTATTGGCAAAGCCTGAAAAGCACAGCAGTAATTCTTTTCGTTAGTATGCTAAAAAAGGCTCATAACTCTTCTTAGGAAAAATGTATTTTAAAATAGCTGCACTACTCTACCCAAAGCGCTGGCACCCAGTTTTAGTGTACGACTAGGAAACCAGCATGGGGAAGGGCCATCCCCAGCTGTTCTGGCCCTGAGAAACCCACTCAGATGAGCAGGTTTAGGAATGTGGCTTCATTTGCCTGATAGCATTGTTCAGCACAGTTCAGCAAAAGGATGCATTTCATCATATTTTGAAAGAAACAGCTGTAAAGCCTTTGACACAGGAATTCAGGAGCTATGCTGTCAAGTCAGGTATGAACACATGACAAGTGCAACTGAAATAGTGAGATAGGCATACAGACAGTTTTTGCTGAAAATTAACTGTATTAATTTAGTCTTTCTATGATATTTTTGGTTCCTGTAGCTACATTCTACAGCATGTATGTACACAGGTTTAGAAGAACAGTTTTCCTTTTACAGATACCTAGCAGTCTTCCTTTTTCCTCTAAATATATTGCAGAAGTTTATCTTAAAGGCTTGAGAAGCATCTCCTTCCTGCCCTTTTTGGCTGAATTCATTCTTGAAATACAAACACTGATTTCTACATCTACTGCTGAGTGTCCCGTGAAAGCATTACAGCCCATAAACAGTTAGTTAAAGATAACAAGCAAAGAGATGCATATTCAGCAATGTGTCTGGGAGCGATGAAAAGACATTAAAAAGACATTTAATTGACAGTTCTATGTTGGGAAACAAAATGCTTTGGGCACTAGTGCAGTCTCCATGCTCGAAACTTTAAAACCACTGCTGTGCTTCTGTGATATCAAGCATCTGTTAATTGACCTTCCACAAGATACATAACTGAAATTGATAAAACCTTTATTATTTTGTTCTTAGGCATACCAGGAAAAAAAAAAAAGTCAGCAGTCAACCACAGCTAGAGAAGGCTGGGAAAAGCAAGTAGGGACAAACAAGCCCCAAGGCCCCACCCTGGGATGCAGTTGGTGCAGGTTGTGTTGCTGACTCCATGCGTGACTATGCGCACATCAAGCTTGCAGATCTCCACCCCAGTGCTTTCACTGTGCAAAGACACTAGTTTGGCTCCAGAAACTGTGAGGCTGAGATAGTTGTGGCTTTTCTGGCATATAACCTGTCCCTTGGGTTTGTTATTTAAGGCTTGGTGCTGTGACATCTCCAGCTGAAGAGCAGGGTCAGCATTACCTGAGGACTCTTTGTCCATTGTGGGATGCAAATGTGCCCTATGGATACGTAATTTAATGACTGCATGGTTCCTCTGTGGAATGGTGATAACGACCTTTCTCATCCCATAAAGATTCTGTAAAGATAATCTCTGTGAAAAAAGGATGAGGACCTTGGATAATTCAGTGAGAGCACCATAAAAATAAGATTTTCCCCTACAGGCATAGCATGGCTGCAAGATGCTGGCAGAACTGCTTTTAGATGAAGCTTGTATGCCCTAAATTAAAATAGGCAATCAACTTCTGTCTCCAGCACTTGCTCTTGGCTTACTTTCAAGCAGATATGATCCATTAATTAGGATCTGCACAAATATGTTTTCACAAATAGTAGAAATGGGTGCCTAAACAAAAGCTACCAGGCATTCTGCTACCGCTTACTGAAACAAAACAGGCAGAATTAGCCAGCCAGAGTTTATTGTGAGCTGCCAACAGAAACAAATCTGCTACAGGAGGTAACACAAACATCCGCTCCCCTATTGCTTCTGGAGGGTTTCACCCCATCCAGCTGCATCTCCAGCTGTCACCTCCCTGAAGTAATGTGTAGTACTGCAAAACTCCATGTGTGCTGAAAATCAGCAGGTCAGGATGCCTGCATACTGGAATAAAGGAGATTGCTTTGTTCTTATGTATTTAGAGCTTTGCCTTAACGGGCTGTTTAAGAAAACAGGCAAACCTTTCAGGATTGTAATTGTGGCAGTGTCCATTGGAGCACAGCAACCAAGACTCAGGCATCCAAACTCCTTATGAAATTATCATCTGGAAAAGGAGTGCAAAGGCTCAAAAACCGCTTCTATTGTGAGAGTGTATGTGAGAAAGAAAATAGCCAGGGGCCTTAATTCACACACGGATTACAGCGTATTTTACTTTCAAAAGTGAAGCTCTTTTCTGATTTATAGCTATTTTAAATAACTACTTACCTCAAACCAGCAAGGGAATGGGCTGGCATAGTGGCTTAGCATATTAAGATACAGCTTTATGTATCATCCCTCTCTCCTTTCAGTGCCACGGGCTTGAGTCCTCAACAGGGACTTCAGCTGATGAAGTGATAGCAGCAGGCTTCCAGATCTCAAGCATACTGTGTGGGCTGCTTTTCTGCAATGAGGGCAGCTGCCCTGGGAAACTGGATTTTCATAGATGTGAAAGCCAGAAAGGAACAGTCCAATCATTCAGCCTGACTTAACTTTACTTAGTAATTCTTGCCTAAAGCCCTGTCACTTGTACCTGAAATAGAACAAGTCTGTTAGCTGTCTAGCCTCAGTTTAAAGACTGCGAGAGATGGAAAATGCATCCTGTCCCATGGCATGCAACTGCAATTGTTCTTGCTATTAGTATGTTCTTTGTGGTTTGAACTGTGTTGATTTTTAACTTCCAGCTACTGTATTTTGGCTTGCTGGCACCAGCGGTGCTGTGCACAGGAATGCTGGCTAACTGACATCCCTGAAAGAAAATCTGGGAAGAGCTAATTCACAACAATCCCCTAGCCGATACCTTCTTATGTCTTCAAATATGATTGTAATGATTTTGTTCTGCTTGCTCTCAGCCAACTTTTTTTACAAAGTTCAGAGGATTTTGGAAGGGTAGGAAATGCTAGGATACTGTATCCTGTAGGTATGGAATAACTTCTCGAATGCTGCACTTGTATCTATAACTTAAGAGGTTGCATCCAGATGAAGATAATTTGTGGATTTAGAGGCTTTGCAAATACGTTTGGTTGCTGTATGCTTTTGGTGTCACCTGCAGTTCAGATAAACACCACAGATGACAAGACTTAGTCCTGTTTTGTTTCTTTCCTTTATGTCTTTTTTTCTTTTGTTTTTCTCCTACACATGCAGAATTTGACTACTGGATCTGATTGCAGGTTGTGATCTCTTATCATAGAATCATAGAATCACTATGTTGAAAAGTGCAAGAAAAGTTAATAATCTGGATAAACTCATACATTTCTACGTGAAAACTCAATATAGTAGTCAAGGGAGGTATCATAATGAGAGTATTAAAACCTATTTGAGATTATATTTTATCAAGTTTCTGGAGCTCAACTCCAAGTATCAGAGAGAGCACTAAGCTCTGGATTCAGCAGTGGCAAATGGATGGCAAAAGACAGCTTTGTGTGAAATGAAACCCATGTACTGGGAAATTCTTACATGTTTACTACTGTCCCCAGAAGGTGAACCTGTGCCCCTCTCTTAAGGGATTGCTTCAGATCTGCATCAGCTTGTTGGAATAAGAGACAGCAAAAGAAAGATGCCTTTCTTTTGCTTTATAAATAATTTTATAATATGTTAGTTTTGATATACATTGAAAATCATACAAGGAAATGAATAGCAATCAAATCCAGTGTCTTTTACATTTGGATAAATCCAGTGGCTAGAGTAATAAAATCTGTGGTTAATCTTACAAACTTAGTACATATATATAAAAGGCATAGGACACAAAAATCTGAAGGAACACTTATCTATCAAGATGTCATTTAATTTCACTACCTTTTTATTAATATTTTATTTTGTTTCCATTTTCCAGAAACTTTATTTATTAAAAAGGATCAGTTATGTATTAAGCATAAACAAGAAGTTGCAGGGGTTCGTATGATTAATATAACATGGATAGAAGACCATCTTCACATTTTTCAAGTTGACCCAAACATACTCGAGCTGGGTGGGGGTTCTTTGTGATCCTGGGATGGAGAACACGCATGACACTACTACTCCAGTTAGTAAGGAGGAAGCTGTTTAGTGAACCTAACTGCTCTCTGCAAAGGCAGCTGGGAGCAATCAACTTGACAAGTGAAGTGATGCTTGGGTTTGCAGCTAGGAAGGTGTCAAGTAGAAACAGAATGGGATCGACAGCAAAGAGATTAATGAAGGTCTGTTAAATAGAAACACAATATCAGCACAGAAGATTATACCTGGATGACAGCATATGAGATAAGTGAACTAGAAGTAAAGTTAATGTGAAAATATTGATCTGGGTAATCCTACTTAGATGGTTGTATCTGAATGACAAATCCTGAAAGAATTACCCGTAGAAGGCGGTGGCAACACATCCTTCATGGACAGAGTGAAGACTACTATCACAGTACATATGGCACAAAATGAAAAAGAATCCAGCTACTACTAGTCATAGCATAGCCTCATAACTCTCAAACTAGCATGAAAGTCTTTCCTACCCTTGAAATCAGACTCAGGCCTGTTACTTCCAATCAGATTCTGGCAACAAACTTATTCTTCATCAGTGAATGTTCCACAGCAAAATGAGTTCTGCAAATTAGTTTGTGACCAAGAATGACGGAATGGCTACCAGGAAAAAAAAGTGGAAGCCCCGCTACTTCCCCTAAACCAACCCCACTCTTATCTACATCTCACTGCATTTATAAGAAAACCAGTCCAATACATAACTTTCTATTATAGTAACTATGACCAGCCTTGATATGGTCACCAGCAAATCAATTGTGCAGCTGACATTCCTTCAAAGAGGTGTTGATGAAATCAATATTACATTTGCCTGGGGCATTATAAATAATGAAACTGATGCTTTGCAAAGTTAACTCTTTCTCACTGCATCATGTATTCCAGGCTGAACACCTACAGAGACCCCAGCCAGTAAGGCTGTAGACATCCTTTCTTAGTAGATCCAGCTGCAATAGTTGAAGATTAATTAGTTCTTCCTCACCTCACAATTCCGATTGATAGCTTATTTATGTGGGATGCCTGCAATCCAGCATAGGAAAAAAAAATCACTGGAGTTAACAAAAATTGTTTCAGCATTGGTTAATCTTCTTTGTCCTTGACAGTAAACCCACAGAGGTTCAGAGAACACCACCTGGGAGGCAGAAATTGAAGCATGGTGCCTGCTGGCTGAAAGCTAGTAACAAAGGCAACTGAGACCATACTGCCTTCAAACAGCACAGGAAATAATTTCATGGACAGTTTGGGGGGGGGGGGGGGGGGGTTGTTTGTTTTTGTGATTTTATTTGCTTCAGCTCTGTCTGGAGAAGTTCAAGCACTCTCTGCCATCAGCTGGCTGTTACTACCCATCCAGTGAGCGCTGGAATGGATCCTGCAGTGTTCTCACCCTGTGTCAGTCTCAAGTCAGCTGGTTTGGCTTAAACTGCTACTGCTGCTGCTGAAGATGATTTGCAGTAAGCCAGTGAGCTGCAGAAAAGGAAGAAGTCATGCTGCTTTACCACCTCAGTCATCTATGTCTTCAGCGTGGGAGGATCATATCTTAAGCTACCACAGCTGTTGCAGAGCAAGGCAGTGCTGGTAGGCAGAATTAACTCCAGTAATGGTGGACCTTCATGGTTCTAACAGCACTACATGTCTTTCAGTGATCTTTTGTGTTCTAGTATCATGCTATTGCTTTAGGTTGCTATGGTTAATTCTCCTTGAAGGAAAAAGAATTCCAATTAATCCACGGAGGATTAAGTTACAGCAAATATTGATTTACAAATACAGGATGATTAAATCTGAGCAGCTGATACAGTTATCACTTTCCATCTTACTTCCTTGCTCCATTTCTGATGGTTGGGTCCCTGCCACAAGGCCAGCTGAATTGACACGCGGAGCTGCTCTGGGAACACCAGAGTTCATTACCTTGCATAGTGGAGTACAGTAGTGCCTACGGAGGATTGTCTGAAGAGGCAGGACTGGAATCTTCAGTGGTTTTAAAGTGAATTCAAATTCTGCTCACCTGCCTACAAAGTCAGAGGCAGCCACCTCTAAGAAAGGGATGCGGGAACAGCTAGAGAAGAAAGTTACTGCTATCTGACTGAGCATCCTGGCTAGCAAACAGCTGATCCCTTCTAAACTGAAACACACAGGTATTTAGTGTTCTCTAACCAGCATCCCTTGCTTTCAAACAAGGTTGTGTTGAAAGTTACACTAAAGGCTTGGTAAAACTGACTATCTAGCAAGTGTCTTCACTACTAGAGTGACCTGCTGAGGAGGTAGGAGCACTAAAATTTTTCACCCTTCCTTCCTTTGGGTCCATGTCATGTTGGCAGCTTCCCTCCATGTCTTATTTCTCTTTTTCATGAAGTTCAGCATGTCACTGAGAAGATGGCAAACAGCAGGGGTAGCTAAATATACCCAGGAGATGACATCTCCTCAAGATTTAGAAACTTCTGTTCGTGATTTATGAAAGAAAAGGAATGAAGCTGTGAACATGGCAAAAGAGAGAGAAAAATATTAAGAAGGGAATGAAGAAAAGAAGAAAAGAAGAAGGTGGAAGACCACTTACAAGGTAAGACTTGTGCTCACAGAAGACAGAGCACCCATAGCCTACTTGAGATGTGGTATTTCTGCAAACACGCTGTAGTTGGGCAGTGCTTTTATACAATTTTACTTGTTACAAAACTATTAAAGCGCCCTGGTCTCACAAAATATACGAATGCTTGATTATGTGTTAATACTGCCAACACTGCAGGTAACTAGGCCCATCACACTTTTTTTCTACTGCCTTCATGTGTGCTGTATCTGAACTTCACTCTTTAGGCACTGCCTGACCTTGGCAACAGCAGGTTTTGTTTAGCTTTGCAGGGAATGTGCATGATTCAATGCGATTCACATGTTTTTCTTAGTGACTGCATGTGACATGGCTGTTTTTCCAAACTTGCTGTGATTCAATGGAATTCAGGCATTTTCATATTCAACATCTGTGACTTGGGGAGGATCCATGTGTTGTCTCAATGAATATGAATCGAACTGGCAAGGGCCTCCATGTTTCCTTCTTGCTTCTATGCTTGTAATTATCACAGTATATAAATATATAGAGATTTTCTCAGAATGTGCCTAAGAAGATCTGACAAAATCTAGCTTTTGCTCAGCCCTGTCGCTTGATGTAAGGACCCAAGTTTGATATGGCACATACGTTCTTGTGTGCCTCCCCTCCTGTGCCTGCAGGCACGAGCACACTAAGACATCTAGATTTGTTTTAGTACCTAATTCTCCCTCTTACCCGATTATGTGGACTTGGTAGGTTCCAACAGTCTTGTTAAAAACAAAACCCTTCTCTTCCTTTTTCTACTTTAGTAAAGCCTTTAATACAGTTCCTTATAGCATTCTGCTTCAGAAACTGTCAGCCTCTGGCCTGGACAGGTGCACACTCTCCTGGGTGGAAAATTGGTTGGCTGGCTGGGCCCAGAGAGTGGTGGGAAATGGAATTTACTCCAGCTGGAGGCCAGTAACAAGTGGGGTTCCCCAGCGCTCAGTGCTGGGTCCAGCACTGTTCAATGTCTTCATCATTGACCTGGATGAAGGCATTGAGTGCACCCTTAGGAAGTTTGCAGACGACACTAAGCTGGGTGGAAGCATTGATCTGCTGGAGGGTAGGGAGGCTCTGCAAAGGGATCTGAACAGGCTGGACCACTGGGCAGAGTCCAATGCCATGAGGTTTAACAAGGCCAAACGCTGGGTCCTGCACTTGGGGCACAACAACCCTGTGCAGAGCTACAGACTAGGAGAAGTCTGTCTAGAAAGCTGGCAGGAGGAGAGGGACCTGAAGGTGGTGGTTGACAACTGACTGAACATGAACCAGCAGTGTGGCATCTTGGCCTGTTTCAGAAACAGCGTGATCAGCAGGTCCAGGGAGGTTATTCTCCCTCTGTATTCTGCACTGGTGAGACCACTCCTTGAATACTATGTTCAGTTCTGGGCCCCTCACCACAAGAAGGATGTTGAGGCTCTGGAGCAAGTCCAGAGAAGAGCAATGAAACTGGTGAAGGGGCTGGAGAACAAGTCTTACAAGGAGCGACAGAAAGAGCTGGGGTTGTTTAGCCTGGAGAAGAGGAGGCCGAGGGGAGACCTTATTGCTCTCTACAACTACCTGAAGGGAGGTTGTGGAGAGGAGGGAGCTGGCCTCTTCTCCCAAGTGACAGGGGACAGGACAAGAGAGAATGGTCTCATGCTCCGCCAGGGGAGGTTCAGGCTTGATATAAGGAAAAAATTCTTCACAGCAAGGGTTATTAGGCACTGGAACAGGCTGCCCAGGGAGGTGGTTGACTCGCCTTCCCTGGAGGTGTTTAAGGTGCGGGTGGATGAGCTGCTGAGTGGCATGGTTTAGAGATTGGTGGGAATGGTTGGACTCAATGATCCAGTGGGTCTCTTCCAACCTAGTGATTCTATGATTCTTTCTCCTCTGTGGGTATGTCACATGCTGTTACAACAGCGTTACCTCCTCTTCAGGGACCTGGTGCTGTGGAAGTATTACTTGGGTAGTTCTTCCTCGACTGGGAAAAGTGGGAAATACCAAAATGCCTACCCTCCCAACTGCCCCTTCACAGCAGAGAACCAAGCTACAGGAACATCTCCTGCTTCCTTATGGTCTTTGCCCCGATTTTAATTGTCTGTCCTAAGATGAATTTACTTTTCTTTGATTGACTGCCAGACTCTCACCAGAAAGATGAAATTAAGCTTGGTAGAAATAAATGAATTGGGAATTATGAATGGGAAATTGCAGCCCACATCTCACTGTGCCCTGTTGTTGGGAAGCACTAAGAGCCACCCCAGAGGAGCAGATGATTGGAGGTGGAGTTACTTGTTACTTTGACACCACAAGTCTACAAGAAAGTCCTTTATGCCCTTACAGCCATAGCTCCTTCCTTTTCTGTGGGATAATTAATGCTCCCTGCAAGGGCTGTTCACACCCTTAGGTTGAAACCATGGGTTATCCAGAGTGATACTGGTGATCCCAAAGCTTGCTTTATTCAAGCCTGCAGATTTACATGCCACAGCAGAGTGTTGTATGAACATTATCTCATGATCCGGAAGCAGTATGGTCATGTTAGGACTACGTAGCTCAGGCGTGTACTCTGTTGATGGATGAAGTGATGTGGCTATACGATCCTGATGCAGCTTGCTTGGCACCAGATGAGGTTTGTCTTGTGCAACACCTTCTTGTGAGTCTGCTAGCGAATGGTCTAGACATCACAGCTGAGGTCAAAGGGAATGTTTTGTGTGTCATTCGCGTGCATATAGTGGGGCTGGGTCAGCAGGGAATCGCATCCCAGTACGTAAATTAGGCTGTTATTCATCTTTTTCCTTCTAGTGAGTAATCACCGTATTTTACAGGTCAGTGTTAAAGACCTTGATCCTAAGTATGCCCATATTCAAGTGACATATGTGAAACCCTATTTTGAAGAAAAAGAAATCTCTGAAAGAAAGACGGAATTCGAAAGAAATCATAACATCAATGGATTTGTATTTGAAACTCCTTACACTTTATCTGGAAAAAAGCATGGCAGCGTGGAATAACAATGTTAAAAAAGGACCATTCTAACTAGTAAGTAAAAGCATGTGAATATGACACAGTGTTAATCAGCAACTATTTTTAGGCTATTTGAGCTCATGAAAATATCAGAAATTCTCTCGACTTCTTAATCAGAATTGTGATACAATATTCTGGTTCTGAGGGGGAATTTACCTTATATTTCTATGTACAAATGTTTACAAATTAATAAATTGTACTGGTAAATTATAGCCTTGTTTGGGGTTTCACACATACAGAGTAAAACCCTAAGGGCAAGCGTCTGCTTGTATATGTTCTATGAAGAGTACTTTTATTTGCTGCATGACTTTTCAATCTGTAAACTTCCTTTGCTCTTTCTGCTAGCTTCGAATTCTTTTCCATATGTAAAGAAGAGAATTCCTGTCAATTATGAACATCAGGTTAATTTAAAACCAATTGATGTTGCTACTGATGAAATAAAAGACAAGACAGCAGAGCTGCAGAAACTCTGCTCTGGTGGTGATGTTGACATGATCCAGCTGCAACTCAAGTTGCAAGGCTGTGTTTCTGTGCAGGTAAGGCTCGGTGTCCATTACATTCACATACACATCTCCAGGTGACTCATCTTTTCACAATGCAACCTATTTCCTTTCCAGAAATCATTAACTAACTTGTTTGCAGCACTGCAGCCATGAGCCTGCCAGCGCAGCCTGTCGGGCCACATACACTAGCAGGTGGCTCATGGTAATTGGTATTTTGTTCGGTAATGTTTACAGTGTCAAGTGCAAGTGTAATTGTGTATTAGATGGCTATGGGTGAATGCTGAAATATAGACTTAGTTCTTGACAACTGTACTGCAAATATTGGGCACAAATAGCTTTTTTGTGAACCTGACTTTTCTCCAGCTTGATAGATGACCTTAAGACTTGGCCCTTACTGCTTTTCCAAACAGAAATAAGAGGAAAGTTATGAGGAAACAAATTGCAATTCTCTTTTTATTTCCATTTATCTTTCAGTCTTAAACAAGCCTAAATGGCTTTAGTGATACAAAGGCGATGACATAAAAATAAGATGCCAATGTTTTTTGTAAAAGAAAAAGTTGTTTTTCCCTTCATAATTGCCTTTAAGTAACTCAAAAGAAGTTCTACCATAAATGATTTCTTACTGCTTTGGTTCTAGGTTAATGCTGGTCCTTTGGCCTATGCCAGAGCTTTCCTAACTGACAGCCAGTCCAGCAAATATCCTACTAAGAAGGTGAATGAGTTAAAAGAAATGTTCAGGTAGGATTTCTCATATAATAAAAATTAGCCTGCTGGCTGGAACATGGAATCTGCTTTGCTTCTTATTTAGTCTGTCTCCAAAGTCAGCACATGCTGAATGCTCAGTAGCCCTTATAAAGATCCAGGTCACACAGGGTTGTGGGTGCTCAAACATGTGGAAAAAAAGCCAGTGTAACTGTTTGTCAGGAGTTGCCAAGCTTAGGGCTGTGATCTCCGTGGGATGGTTTGCTTGGATGCCCTCGCCAATGGTTTGTGTGCAAATGAGGCTATAGTGAGAAGACAGGGTAATATCTTTGGAAATCAGAAGTCTGACAGTTCAGGGATCTTTCATATTGTGCTTTGTTTCCCAGTCAGAAGGAGGGGGAAGGTGATTTTGTTTTCCAGCTTTGCAGTGCAACCAGAAGGACAAACACAATCCCTATTTCATGCAAAAAAAAAATCCCCCAAAATCCCAGTCATGCTTGAAATGAAGCTAAGGAAATTAGTAACAGTAACCAAGATAATATTACAGTTCCCCATGATCTGAATTTCTTTCTAGAGGGTGTGTCTGTTAGCAACTTGACCTCTCAAGCACATGTGCTATATATCTCATACATCCAGATTTGTCAAGCCCTGCTCTATTAATTTCCCTCTGTACCTGACTATGGCTTCCTTCCATTTTGTGACCCTGTGTGCAGCTTATTAGGCTTATCTGGAATCTCCAAGCTATGTGTGGTACTACAGGTTGGGGACAAGATATGAGACCACTGTCTTGCCCCACTGGTGCATGTGTCCCATCTCCTGAGGACACAGGCTCAAAGGAGCTCCAGCAGAAAGTCCAGTCCTGTGTTGCAGTCCCTCCCCATTCCCTGATCTGCTGTACTGGGAATCCTCTTAGAAAATGACTTCTCCCAAACATTGGAGAAAAGAGTCAGGGGCAGGGATTGCAGGGAAGAGATTTTCTTATCTGTTTGGTTGTTTGCCTTGGTAGAAGACTTTGACTATTGCAATGCCCAAAGTTCATTCCTTTCTCCCCCAGGAAGTTTATACAAGCCTGTGGAATTGCTCTGGAGCTCAACGAACGACTCATTAAGGAGGATCAACTGGAGTACCATGAAGGGTTAAAATCAAACTTTCGGGATATGGTGAAGGAGCTTTCTGACATCATAAACGAACAGGCACGTACTCTGTTGTGAGTCTACAGAGGTGGTTTTCTATGCTTGAAAATTAGCTAGTGCTGAAACCTCACTGAAAATGAAGTGAAAACTTGATCACTCTTCATGCTATTTAGCTAAATATAAAAAGGCGAGTAACTGAATGTGAGAACTAAATTATACACTCGGTGGATTCCTCAGACTGGTTCCTGTTGATTGGAAGTCTCAGCCTGGTATACAGCTTGCTTCAGAGGGGAGTCTTTGGTGACACATGCCATTAGTTTCCCAGCTACTATGGTCATCAGAAATCCTGGGTTGTGTTTTGCTCATCTTTTCTGCACTGTAAGAATCTTATGATAAGTCACAGGTTGAAATTCTCTGGTAAAATTTCTATTTCCTCAGTTATATCCATCTTAATGTCCTTTTTTCATTATTTTTCATAAAGGGATGCTTTCTTTTAATTTTAGCCTATTGCCAACATGTTCTATATATGCACTGTTAAAATATTTGTACTAATTCATCTGGCCTGTGCTTTAATGTTTTCTTGGATATTTCTAGGAAGATACTTCTGAGTAGTAGCATCAGAGAGGTGAGAGGTTCAAAGAACAGTTGCACTTCTGGCTAGCATAGTGCTGTGAAATTAGATAAAAACTAGCTTTCTGAAGCTCTGCTCTTTAATTTTGTCATCATTATGACAAAAGAAAGCTCTTGGTAGAATCTGTAGTATCAAGAACATAAAATGAATGGTACACTCCACATTGTGATTCACAGCACCTGAAATTTAGAAGAATGTTTTCAGGATCTCCCAGTTACAATCTATGTGTGACTAGTAATTAATAATACAACATTTTAAGTCACTAAAAATACATAGGCAAATTCCACAACAAGTTGAACAGGCTGCCATGTGTGAGTTAGGTTTATTTATGATCAAGCAATGCTTACAGAAATCAAACAAGTTCTTGTTTTGGAAGAATACAATACAATTTCAGGAAAACAGTATGTACTGTATCATGATGGGGCTGAATTTTGTTCTAGGAGTATAACGGAGGATTCATTTGAGAACAGGTGACTGCTGCATCCCCCTTACATTTGTTAGATTTCCCTGCTATTCTGCTGAGGACCACAATTTTCCTAGTGTGCAAACTACATTTGCATACTCATTTTTTTCATGTATGCTGTGTACTTCACTACTGAATTTTGCTCAGCTATGTTCCTTTATAGGAGTTGCCACCTGCTTACTCTAAGCTGTTTGCAAGTAAACCTTTCCAAGACATTTCATTTGCATGCAGCTGCTGGAACTTTCATGGGTTCTCAATTCTACAATATTAAAATCAAAACCAAATTACTCAGTTCTGTCCCATCTCAGTACAATAGTTAAGATTATCTTAAAACAAAGAAGCATTGTTAAAGCACACTCCCTCTTATCTTGATAGGTTTACAAATTCACAGTCATGTTGCCCTCAGGTAATGGACAAAATATTACAGCAAGCAAAATATCAAAGTGAGGGTCTCACTGGGAAGGATACTTTATTTCACTTTCTTCTTGTATTAGATCAAACGACAGCTTTAAAGATCATGTTTATGAGCAGTGTACTTTATGGTTGTCCAACATAACGTAGATAACTGCTGACCTGAACTTTGTATTGCCATCAAATGACCTAAGTGTTTAACAAATTAAACTTACTGGAATATATTTTCCTCTTCTGCAAAATGACTCAATTAACCACGAGAAGTATATTACATTAAGTTTCTCATTGCAAATAACAGGTGCTTTTCTAGATAGTGTCAGTGCCCGAAAACAACACAGACAGTGCACTTAGTTTGAGATGGCAGGACAGACGGGTAGCTCGCTGTGTCAGCCTGTTACCTATCTACAGATATTTTAAGTTAGAGAAATGTACGCGCACACACACACACAAGAAGATAAAATGCAGCAGAAAAGGTATAGGAATCCTTGAAGACCAACAGAAAACTCAGCGTCCAAAATCTGTTTATGATGGCCATTGATCACAGTTTCACTAACGAAAATTCAGGCTAATTAAGTTGTTGACTGGTGAACCACAGAGTGAAACCCAAATGCATAATCAGCTCTTGAGCAGTCCAGTTAGATCCTATGCTGTAAGACCATCCTTTAGGTTATAAAGTACAAAATCTTGCACGTGGCACAATGTGGTGAGTGTTTGCTGTATCCAGCTGCAGGTACTCCCTGTGCATAACAAAGAAACTATTAGAATACGGAGAATTGCTTCTTGCCTATACGGGATAGTTGTAACTAAAAGTGATCCAGTAATACACAGAACAGTGTATATATGAATGCTACAAAAACTGCTAAATTACTCTTCTTTCTCATTTCTTTGTTACGCTGCCTTTGTGAAACAGCTTTGAAGACAATGTTGGCTATCTCTTTTGCGTACCTTTTTTAAACAGCTTGATTCTTATGAACTGGTGCTTTTACTGAATTTGTAACTGTTTTGTTTTGTCTAGATCTACCATGAAGATACAATGCATTCACCATGGATACATGACTCCTTACATGTCTTCTGTGCAATCAGTGGAACATCTGGTGATGGAAGTAACTGTTCACTCAGACCCACTGCTGAGATATAAACGTGTCAGTCATATTTTGCAGAGCTTTCTCAGGAATATGTGGAACTGTACAAAGGATATTTAAAAAAACCCATGATGAGGAAAGGTTCAATTTTTTTTTCCCAAAAAAGTTGCCATGCTTTCAAACAGGGTGCTTCCTTATTTTGCTGAGCAACATTGAAAGTGCCTGGACATCGCACCACTGTACTTGTTTTCTACTATTTTTTTTTACGCTAAATGTATAACAGGACATGGAAAGGCGGTAACCTAAGTATGTATTGAATTGCTGAACTATGAACTGAAATTATAATGGTACTATGTACTATCCTGTCTCCTCTCACTCACAGTTCTTGATCAGGGCCAGCCCGATCTCCAGGAAAACAGTTCACCTGGTTCTATTTCATCTTATTTGCCTTCCATGTTTGTTACCATGTTTGTTACAGCCTGGAAACTCTATGCTCAGAAAGCGAATACCAGGGATTCGGTGCATGGCTTTTTTAAAACAAAGCGCTGCTTCTTAGTTCTTGACCATCTTGTTCATCTCAGCAATTGTAGCTCTCTCCTCCCTACAGGAGAGATACGGCACTAAAGCTTCTGTGCACTATAAAGGTGTACAGAGGAAAGCGTTTATTTTCTTTGCTGAGGTGCTGGAAACACTTTGTCAGGAATGCCTTGTGAAGAGTGGAGTTGGAAGCACAACGGAGATGAAAGCTTAGCTTGCTTTCTGGTGGGCAGTCATAGATGCATTCCACCCTCCCTCCTTTAACCAAGCCAGCACTAGTTCAGTTCAGGCTCCAGAGGAGGTAAAGGCCTTCTCACAGTGAGCCAAGAGCTCCTCCAGGAAGCCCACAAGGAACAGAGAAACAGAGGGAACCACATAAGGAGCCTCATGCAGGGCTCTATTTCCTGCAATTGCAGAAAATTCCTGAAAATGAAGCCCTAGTTCTTAAATGGCCTCAGGGTGGGCTCAGATTGGGCATCAGGAAAGATTTCCTCAGCCCAAGGGCTCTGGGGCACCAGCACACCTGCCCAGGGCTGTGGTGAAGCCCCCGTCCCTCCAGGGGTCTGAAAGGCAAGGAGATGAGATGCTGAGGGGTCTGATTCAGTAGGGGACAGGGACAGTGGGATTTCATCATCTTGTTGGTATTTTCCAACCAAACGACGCTGTGAAATGCTCAGTCTCAAGCGGTAAAAAGTGAAAAAGACTTCAAAGGAGGCACCTAAGTTATGTTCAAAAGGCCTGGAGCAAATCTGCAATGAGGAAAGGCTGAGGGAGTTGGAGCCTGGAAAAGGTTATGAGGAGACCTTAAAGCGGCTTCCAGTACCTGAAGGGGCTACAGGAAAGCTTTTCACAAGTGCCTGTAGTGACAGGACTGGGGGAATGGCTTTAAATTGGGAGGGGAAAGATTTAGATTAGTCATTATGAAGAAATTCTTCACAATGAGGGTGGTCAGACCCTGGCACAGATTGATTAGAGAAGTTGCGGCTGCCCCATCCCTGGAGGTGTTCAAGGCCAGGCTGGTAAGGGACTTGGACAGCCTGATCCAGTGGGAGGTGTCCCTGCCCATGACAGGGGGTGGAAATGGATGGACTTCAAGGTCTCTTCCAACCCAAACCATTCTGTGGTTCAGTGGAAAAAAAGCACTCAGTGGAGCAGAGCATCCTGAGTTCCCACATTGCTCCGAGTTCCAAGTCCTTTCAAGGGAGCTTCTCAAAGCAATGAGATCTTATCCCAGTGACAGATCGCTCTTGGGCCCCATTTGAATCTGGTGCAGGTCAATTACCTATAAGGGTGTAATTGCCCAGGGATCCCTTGGTTCATGTCAGGCTATCTCTGCAGAGTGGACACGTTTCTGTACCTCTCTACTCAATGCTTTATTTTATAAATTCCAGTGTATGAGAGTCTATGTTGTGAAACCTTGCAATTTAACGTCAGCGTGAAGTAACGCTGGACACCCTCACAGCACAGTGAATTGGAAAAGGCGCTTTAATTTAGGAACAACTTGAACTGAAAAGGAACCATGGTACCTTTGTCTCCAGGCTTACCAAAAATACTATTTTGACTGCTTTCAAGGTAACTGCACTCTGGGAACGGAAACATGGCTTCAGTGTTTTCTTCTCCTGCACCTAGAATCTCCTGGGTAAAGATGTTACTTGTGCACAACACTTTAACCTTCTATGGAATACAAATGAAATCTTCTTCCATAAAGAAGTCAGGCCAAAGTGATTTCTGAAAGCATTGCACTTCCTCACCAGAAAAAATATAAAGCCTTCCATCTCAAATGATTGTCCCATCCTAGTAGTTCCAGTTCCGAAAGTAGCAGCTTCCACACCAAGTCAGTTTAGAGCAAACCACCATGCCACAATATGGCAGTATGCCCTATTTTGCATGTACAACTCACGCACTTACCTTTGAATGTATTCATGAGAACAGGAGAAAGGGACGATCCATTTTACTTACGGGACCTCTTCAGAAGCTCAGCCTGGATTTTGTCTATCTTAGCAGAGGGGTCCCCGGTAGGCAAGTGTTTCTTATCGATGAAAACCTTTCTAGTGAAGAGTAGCTTCCAGTATTTCCTTCCTGCATTGCTGGGACTGACTTGCATTGGTACCACAGGAGCAGGAGCAGGAGCTGGAGCTGGAGCTGGAGCTGGAGCAGGAGCTGGAGCAGGTATAGTCTGGCCAGCCATCTGTTGATGTCCTGCCGAACTCTGTTGTCCTCCAGTCCCTGTGGAAGTAGCAGAAGCAACAACACTGCCTTCAGCAAGAGGCAAGCCACCATGCCTTCTGTTCAAGGCAAAGCAATTCTTACAAATTCTTGACTTAGTGGATTCCAAATTAAGTTTCCCAAACTGACGACAATGAAGCTCATGACACATATTCAGCTAAAATTCCACTTTCCTCTACTCAGATCAGCCTTCTCATCGGCTTCCACCGCTACAGGCCAGGCAGGCACATAGAAGACAGAGGAATTGCCTCTGTCTACAAAGCTGTATTTGGCATTGTCACATTCTTTACAGTCCTTAAAGCCATCCTCACAGTCTGCTTTCTGTGGTTGCCAAAATGGCAGTATGCCCTATTCTGCATCTACAACTGACGCACTAACCTTTGAATTTATTTCCGTGCAGAGGAGAAATGGAGGAACCTTTTTTCTTAGTTAACTGTTTCAGAAATGCAGTCTTGATTTTGCCCATCACAGCAGAGAGGTCTTCGGTGGGCAACTGTTTCTTATCCACGGAAATCTTTTTTGTGAATAGTAGCTTCCGGTATTTCCTTAGTCCTGCTTCACTGGGACTGACTTCCATTGGTACCACAGGAGCAGGAGCTGGAGCTGGAGCTGGAGCTGGAGCAGAAGCTGGTATAGTCTGGACAGCCATCTGTTGATGTCCTGCCGAACTCTGTTGTCCTCCAGTCCCTGTGGAAGTAGCAGAAGCAACAACACTGCCTTCAGCAAGAGGCAAGCCACCATGCCTTCTGTTCAAGGCAAAGCAATTCTTACAAATTCTTGACTTAGTGGATTCCAAATTAAGTTTCCCAAACTGACGACAATGAAGCTCATGACACATATTCAGCTAAAATTCCACTTTCCTCTACTCAGATCAGCCTTCTCATCGGCTTCCACCGCTACAGGCCAGGCAGGCACGTAGGAGACAGAGGAATTGCCTCTTCCGAAAAGCTGTATTTGGCATTGTCACATTCTTTACAGTCCTTAAAGCTATCCTCACAGTCTGCTTTCTGTGATTGACAAAATGGCAGTATGCCCTATTTTGCCTCTACAACTGACGCACTAACCTTTGAGTTTCTTCATGGGAGGAGGAGAAAAGGAGTCGTCATTCTGCCCAGTGAGCTGTTTCTGATGTGCAGTCCGGATTGCGTCTATCTTAGCCCACACGCTTTGGCGATGCAACTCTTTCTGAATCTTGATAGCCTTTTTAGTTAACCGTGGCTTCTGGTATTTCCATATTCTTCCTGCTCCACTGGGAGTGACTTCCATTGGTATCTCAGGAGCAGGAGCTGGAGCAGGAGCAGGAGCAGGAGCTGGAGCTGGAGCTGGAGCTGGAGCAGGAGCAGGAGCTGGAGCTGGAGCTGGAGCTGGAGCAGGAGCTGGAGCAGGAGCAGGAGCTGGAGCAGGAGCAGGAGCAGGTATAGTCTGGCCAGCCATCTGTTGATGTCCTGTCGAACTCTGTTGTCCTCCAGTCCCTGTGGAAGTAGCAGAAGCAACAACACTGCCTTCAGCAAGAGGCAAGCCACCATGCCTTCTGTTCAAGGCAAAGCAATTCTTACAAATTCTTGACTTAGTGGATTCCAAATTAAGTTTCCCAAACTGACGACAATGAAGCTCATGACACATATTCAGCTAAAATTCCACTTTCCTCTACTCAGATCAGCCTTCTCATCGGCTTCCACCGCTACAGGCCAGGCAGGCACGTAGGAGACAGAGGAATTGCCTCTTCCGAAAAGCTGTATTTGGCATTGTCACATTCTTTACAGTCCTTAAAGCTATCCTCACAGTCTGCTTTCTGTGATTGACAAAATGGCAGTATGCCCTATTTTGCCTCTACAACTGACGCACTAACCTTTGAATTTCTTTGTGGGAGGAGGAGAAAGGGAGTCGTCATTCTCCTCAGCGAACCGTTTCCGAGATGCAGTCCGGATTGTGTCTATCTCAGTCGACAGGCCTTGGCGACGCGACTCTTGCTTAACCACGAAAGTCTTTTCAGTAAACCACCGGTTGCAGTATTTCCTTCTTCTTCCTGCTCCACTGGGACTAACTTCCATTGGTATTGCAGGAGCAGGAGTTGGAGCTGGAGCTGGAGCAGGAGCAGGAGCAGGAGCAGGAGAACGTTGAGTCTGGCCAGCCATCTGTTGATGTCCTGCCGAACTCTGTTGTCCTCCAGTCCCTGTGGAAGTAGCAGAAGAAATAACGCTGCCTTCAGTGAGAGGCGTTCCTGACAAAGAGTTTGTAACACATTCCTCAAAGCCTTTGTAACATATACCAGCTCCAAGTCATCATTTGCAAGCACAGAAAGCCCACGGTGACAAGTTATATGAACCCAAAGATGAATTTGTTTTGTAAACTTACGCTCCCCTTGCAGACTCCAAGGTAGCAGCCTCAGCAGATTTGAACACCAGTTGGTCACCCTCCGGAAGGATAAGACTTCCAGCATTTTATTCTTCCAGAAATCCTACAAAAAGACAGACAGATGACTTCCCTCTTGCACTTCACAGCATTGCTTTTCAAATACTCATCTAGTTTTCAAGTGAGCCTTTATGCCTCTCCTTGAGTACAGTGATCAAGCAAAACTGTGCTATCGAGATTTCCAACACATAGAAGGGCTGAATTCTTCTTTCCAGTAAAACAAGAAGTCTGATGCAGAAGTGCAGTCAAGAAAACAAAACAGCCACTGGAACTCTGCTGACAAACTGAACTCGCTGACCTAATGCATGAACTGTTACTGACCTAATACATAAAAACATCCCTCCTCATTAAATCTGGGGAGTAAGTTTTCTTATTTCTCTTGGGATACTTATCTGCTACCAGCAAAGCTTCTTTCCTTTCTTGACACCATTTCCACTTTCTACAGGAAAGCAAAGGTCTTTGCATGGTCTTTCCTCTGGTGACTGACTGGTTGTGTTGAAACCAAAGTGCTCGCTAACAAACTACTTCAAGTGGGGTCATCAGAGGTCTGTACCACTGAAGCTGGAACTCAAGGAGTAGAAACTGATTCCTTGTCTTTCAAGGAATGGTATAAAAAACAAAGCAGGATTTTTCCTGAGGACTATCATACCAGTCAGCAACACCTGACAGATCCTAGCACACTTGACAGAACCTTTACACTCATCATGCGATTCACCTTCACTGACTCCTGTGGCTCCAGCTCTGCAGTATTGTTGGCCCTTGATGGTAACAACCATTCTTGACGGTGAACTGACTCCTCTGGCTCCAGCTCTGCACTGTTGTTCTGCAGAATCTTCTTCAAACAAATCTAAGGGAAGCAACACATTTCACAAATTTATTGTGATTCTGCCCCTATGCTTTACCAAGAGATTTTTTTGTCTTGGCAACACTAACCAGTTCGGTATCATTGAAAGGCAGCTGCAGGAAGATCTGCTCAAGTCCCTTCTCCAGGCAGGTTTTAAGCATGTGCAGTAGCAGCTTTTCTCTATTTTCATCTGTGGAGTACTGCCGCAACAGGCCCCAAGCATCTTCAAAGCACCTGGAAGTAATGTTTTGGAGATGTAAAGGGATAGTAAGAGTAGAAATTAAAAGAAACCACAAAATTATTGTGTTCCAAGTTCAAGGGAAATGTGGGGGATTGGGATTAATATTGCTGGTTCTCCACCCTTTGCAACATTTGAATGTCAAAATGCTGGGATATATTTCTTTACCTATTGTACAGCAACACAGAGAGGAAAAGCTCCGCATCTCTGCAGGTGGTGATCAATAGCTTTGTCGACCGTAGGTACGTGAGGGCTCTCCCGTGCTGGTTTTGGCACAAGAGGGTCTGAATAACCCTCTGACGCAGCCACATTGCTGTCTTGGCTGTAGCTGGATCACAGAGCAGGGACAGCGAATTCTGCAGAAGACAGAAATCAGGTTTAGTTTCATACATTCACACACCCATGCAGCACAAACGGATTCTATTAATGTTGGGACAGGCGAGAATAACCTTCAGCATCAGAAAGAACATGGATTAGGTTTAAAAGCCACTTTTGCAGTCTTCTGTCCCAAATCTTGCTGCTATGATCAAAGTTTTTAGGTTGAAAGTACCTAAAATCCTGGTTTTGAGAAAGTGCTCGGCTGGTCTACTGAAAATAACTTAAGCAGATGGCTTTGAAAATTTAGCTGTCAAGCACTCTTCCAATGACTTCTTTTTAATCACTGTCCCATAAAGAACTACAAAGAAGCTTCTCACGGTTTAGCACCTGTTACTAGCTAAGCCTCAATGCTTTAACATCATTTTCTAGATGACAGCTTGGTACTGTAAGGTACGTCTAACTGAACTGAAACATACTTACTTCATAATCGTTGTGATCGAGCAGCCAAAATCCTTGAATGAGCTGAACAAGTGACTGCAGGATAGCAAAGGTTCTACAGAAGGACTGCAGTAATGTTCCTGTGTCATTTGGCAAGGCCTGCCCGATATCCAGCAGCAAGTAGATTGTCTGATATCAAGTGTCAAGGCAAAAACATTTGTAACAACAACAATGTATCCCATTACATTTAGTAAAACATAACGAAATAAGAATAGAAAAGGGGAAGGAAGCAGAAAATACTGATGTCTTAAGTCTGGCCATTTGAAGCTGTTCTCACCTAAAGACAGTCAGGTCCTAAGCACAAAATGGCATTCTGATTAAATAACCGGAAAGAAATACCCTTGGATTTCTGTAAGGCATCAAAAAATGGTCAGCTTGAGATATTTAAATGTTTCCCTTAGAAACTCAAATCAGTTGAATATCCAGTGTTTCATTTTTAAAGCAAACAAATTCTATAGTTGGTTTTCTTCCTCACTGCCTGAGCAGATAAACCAAGGTCATTGACTATGTGCTCCCTTAGCAAGTTTGCAGACGACACTAAGCCGGGTGGAAGTGTGGATCTGCTGGAGGGTAGGGAGGCTCTGCATATGGATCTAAAAAGGCTGGACCGCTGGACAGAGACCAAAGGCATGAGGTTTAACACGGCCAAATGCCGGGTCCTGCACTTGGGGCACAAGAACCCTAAGCAGTGCTACAGACTGGGAGAAGCCTGGCTGGAAAGTTGTCAGGAGGAGAAGGACCTGGGAGTGTTGGTTGACAGCAACTGAACATGAGCCAGCAGTGTGCCCAGGTGGCCAAGAAGGCCAATGGCATCGTGGCTTGTATCAGAAATGGTGTGACCAGCAGGTCCAGGGAGGTTATTCTCCCTCTGTACTCAGCACTGGTGAGACCACACCTCAAATCCCGTGTTCAGTTCTGGGGTCCTCACCACAAGAAGGATGTTGAGGCTCTGGAGCGAGTCCAGAGAAGTGCAATTTTTGTGCCTATGCTGGAGGTGTAATAAAAACAACCAGAAAGGATACAATCGCATGCTTGTCGATATCTACAGAGTTTTCTAGCAAGTATAGCTCCAGCAGGGCCTGAAAGGAAACATGGAGTTTGTTAAAAATTCCTGTCTTCCATCAGACTCTGATGTTCGTGTGGGCTTGGGGGCAAGGGTGGTGTTTTCAGGGAACATGGCACTCACCTTTAAACTAGGAGGGGGATATTCCCCAGTTGATTCTTTGCCATTGCGCCACAGCTTCTCCACTCGCTTTCCCAAGTGGGAAACCATTCTGTCAATCATCAGGCCATCCACTTTCCATTTTCCTCTGAAACAAAAAGGAGCAAGTATGCTACAAGACAGCAACACCATTCCCACAGGGCACTAAGCAGAGGTGTATGTAAACATCTAAACACAGAACAGTAACCTCAGTGTTCAATGCAACACGTGCATCACCAAAGCCAAAAGTCCCCCTGGCAAATGCATTAAGCACAGTAAATACAACTGCGGAGAGAAGAACCGTTCACTTCTACTCTTGGACTTGCAGTGGAAGTGTGCCAGAGTTGTACTGATAGGCTTACCTGGACAAAAGCATCAGTCTCGCTCGCTGAGCTCTGCAGCATCTCTGAAGCAGAGGGTAATTGTAAAAAGGTCTAGAGGAACGCTGACTCTCATCTACAGGCAAGAAAGGAAAAGCAAGTTACAGATGGAACGGCTTTTTCTAAACCGATTCTCTTGACTCAAAATGATAGAAGATCATACAAGCTAAGCATCAAGAAGCACAGGCAAGCCTCTAACTCTAAGAGAAGCCAGTCCCATTTCTACATTTCTTAAATGCGAGACCTTGAGTCCTTCTCGTCTCAAGGGCCATTTCAAGTTGACAGTCGAAGCAGCATTAAGAACACATAGTGTAACCTGAAGTTCACTACCAAAAACATTCTCAAAGGGAATGTTTTTTAAATACATCAACAGAGCATTTGTAAGACAATTAAGGCTGTTAGTGTTTGATAGGAATGGTTGGACTCAATAATCCGGTGGGTCTCTTCCAACCTGGTTATTCTATGATTCTATCATTCTACTAGAATTTACAATCCTTCCAAATAAACAAGTATTTCTCACCTAAACCCTCTGGAAGGAGACCGGCGTGACAGAACCAGTTGACTATTTGTGCATACAAAGAGTGGAGGTGGGCTAGCTCGTGCTTATCTGTCAAGTCTGGAAAATATGAGAAAAGATGACTTAGGTTATGCAATTCCTTTCCTTTTTATAAAATACTCCCTTCATTACACTAAAGAGAAAGTCTAAAAATTAGACCGTAGAAATCCCTGTCTTTGCGTTTTTCACTCTGTATCACTCTCTGAAGAAAAAACCCACCATCACCACCAAAAGAAAAAGCAACCCCAACAAAAGATAACATTCTCTTTCCACAACTACAAGACAACTAGCATTCCAAACCTTACTAAAACAGATTCACTAGTTCTGTTAGACAAACCTTCAGAAATCCCTTGGTCTTCTCTTGGCAAACAGTTTAGGATGGTGCTAAGGTTTTGCAAGCGGAACTGACAGTCATAAAGAGACTGGCATGTCTCTTGGTCAATGAAGGAGCCATCAAAAAGCGGAACACCTTTGCAAGAAGAGACATGAAATCATTAGCTTCTAGAGCGATTTCAGAGTTTCAAAGTACATGCGTACAATTATCAGGTACCGGCAGATTACTGAATAAGCTCAATAACAAAGAATGACTTGATGTTTGGGAAATGACTTAGCTACTACTTACACATTTGTTTAAATTCATCTGCAGCATGGAGCACACCGTTCCATGTGCACTCACGGACAAACTGTAAATTTTCTTCAGAACATGGCTTCTCTGTAAGAAAAGAGAACAAAAGAAGAAGTGAATGACCAATTCCAAACTAGACAACATAATCCAGAAAAAAAAATATCACAAGCCTTACCTTTGGCTGTCCAACGTTTGATGTATCCAGTCAGAAGTTCTAAAGAACCAGTCTCGGCAGCTGCAGATAATATTTCCTCTAACTGCTCCTCCTAAGCAGAACACACAAAATCAAATGAGCAACTTCCATGCTGGCACTCTGAACCATCAACAGCACCATTCTCTGGACAATATCATCACAATTCAGCAAAGGCAACTAAAAAACAGTTTGTGGGCTAGGTCACTTCAGCCCACGCAATGCTCAATGAAGTATTTTTTAGCTTCTCTCTCAATAATCAGGCCTTTCCTTTTCCTCAAACACCAACACAATATACACTGTACATCAGCTAAACTAACACACAACTTTAAATCACACTTGGGAAGATCCTTTCTAGGCTTGTTTGGCAGAAGCGGAGTGATGTTGGAAAGATGGAGTGAGATGAACCTTCTTTCAGTTAAATAATTGTTCATGTTCTCCCTTCTGTCCTCTGTTTTCAAGTTGATCAGGGATCCAAACCCCAGCTCTTGATAATTGATGCAGGGAGCGCAAAGGACCGGCAAAGAAGATAGAACAGCTTTCCCTGCCTTCCTCAACAGCTCTGTCCTCTTTGCTCCTCCTCTAGCAGTGGTCTGTTTCTCTCTAGACACTCAATCCCAGATAGGGCTTCAACAGAAGACAAGGGTAGTTTTATGCTTCCAAGAGTGGACCTAAACCATTACCAGCTGTGTGAAACTGGCAGGATATGAGCACAAATATGCGTGGGGCTGGGCAGGATGAGTAGAAAATGGTCTCCGATACCCAAAGCAGTGCAGCAGAAAACTTGGGAATGGCCCATCTCTTGACATTCTCAAGAAAGAGACAGGAAAAGCTCACCTCCTTCCGCAAGGTGTTGCAAGTCATACGCAAAACTCCAAAGCTCAGCAAGCACACACCATCTGCAGGAACAAGGAATGTTGGACAACTTTACGTACTCTTCCAGTTATATTATGAGCAGTAGTACTTGGAAAGGCATAATTGAGTGCCCATTCTCTGCATTAGAGCACTCATAATCTTTGTCTTAAAAAATAATTACAAAAATCTCCAGTGCTACCAAGGTGCTGTACTTGGAGCTTCTGTCCAAAGGCCTTTCCTTTTCTGGCTATCACCATTTCACAGGCTACATTAGAAAAGCACCAAAAAAAAGCACGTTTGACAATATTAAATCCCTTGTTAGGCTGGGTTTATGGGGCTTCAGGGTCTTTTGGTTTGCCTTTTGATTGACGCAATGAACAAGTAAACCAAGAAATGACACCCAACCTCAATGAAAACTTATCACTATTAAAAACAATTAAATACCTACCAAAACCACAGCCGTTTACACGAGGAGCCTGGCCAGGTGCTAGGTAAAAAGGAGGACCTTTCCAAGCTAGACTCGTCTCGTCTACCATAATATCCAAAACGAGGTTTGGAGAAGCCAGGCTCGTTACCATGTCCAACGACCACAGTGCAAAATAGGGACAATCGTCAAGGGATTCTGGTCTGCAAGAAAACAAGTGCGTAAGCTAAACGCCAACATTCAAATGAATTATTTGTAGGGGTAGCAATAACAACTTCATAAAAGTCTACCTTAGCAAGGATGGCTTTTGAGCGTTGAGCCAGCTATTAATGTCAAATACGCCCATGTAAGTCGATGGGTATTTCTGACCACGTGGATATCCTTGCCAACTGAAGAATGAGACACTGTCTTTAGGAGATATTACTGAAAAACACAAGACATGGTTTCTTCCTTGTAGAAAATACAACACATCTGATATTTTTAAAACATCACTTTCTACTTGGGCTTAATTCAATCCTGTCACTCAGGAAACACAGCACTTAATGAGAGTAACAGACATGTACAGAAGGGAATACATCTCTGAGACACGTTCCAGACACACTGCCCATTTTTCTTCTTCAACCTGCATCGATGCTAAGCCAAACCAAATACACAGTCAGTCATTAAGTTTTCCACACAAGAAGAGCAGATCAAGACCTTTAGCTGGATTAAATGTTTAGCAAAAATGCGCTAGGAACATAGGCATTGCCCCTTTCTGAAAGCATAAAAATCATGATCGTATACACTTGTATAGTATACACTTGTATCTCTCCAATGGCATTATCAATTCCCACAGCTGACTCAGTGACATGGTTCAAGAGTAACTCCTTTCCAGCAGATTCAAGAGAAAAGAACATTGTCATCACATCAAATCGGTATAAGACCCTCAAACTCAACAGCCAGGAAATTGGAATCAAAAGTCTAACATAAAGCATTCACAATGTTAAATTACTCTGAAGAAACTGCATGACCTCTCTTCTCTGTCAAGAGCATGTTCTCTGGATGTTAGCAAACTAGGGGTCTATCATTTTCTCCGGGAGAGGAAGGAAAAGCCTTCCATCTCTCCAGCAGATCAACCCAACACAGACATCAGAACAAACCTCCATTCCTGTTGTCGTCTTCATCCACATGGTCATTGAAGTGTTCTACTGTCTGACACGCCAATAATTTCATATTGCTGGTCAGCCCTACGCGGGGAAAGGTTACATCCGCGAGATCTACAGCGAACTTTTCTTTACAGCATACCAGATCCTGGGGAAACAATAAAAAAGGAGACAAAAGGTCATTTTGAGATACAAATGTACTTTTTACCTCAACAGCAAAGAATGCATCGATCTGATAGAAGATGCATATTATATCGTATACACTATCCATGAGCTGACTTCTGACAGCAAATAGAAACTACGTCTGGTGCGCGGGAGAATTCAGTGTAGAATTCCTTCACCGAGCACAGCCAACAGCAAAGAGGGAAAACAGAGAGGACATCCAAAACAAGGCCTTCAGACAGAAGTAAGCAAATTCCTTCAAGACACACCCGGCAGGACTGGGTTGAACCTCTGATATTGCTTACTTAGAACATGGTGGGAACTGAAACACTGTCTTGCCAAGAGCAATATTCATTCATGCAACACAGGAAAATGTGTCTTGTGGACAAAGAGCAGATGTTGAGAAGTGTCTTTGTTGACCAGAACAATATGAAGACACTTCTCAAATGAGAAGCACTGCTCGGACTCTGCCGTGAAAGCAGAGACTGTACACTCTTCAGGAACTGAACGTACAGGAGCTCTTTGCAGATGCCTCTCCTGGGAACACACAACCCTGCAGTACCAAAAGGTATGACCTGTTTGCAAGTTGTATGGATAGAGTGCTCAGGAAGACTCAGCAAAGGACTTTCTATTTTAAGTCTGCTCTGAATTTTGTTGGTAAACATTTTCCCTGCCAGCTTAACTGATACTCGCTTGGAGAAAATGACTGTTTTCATCTTTTCACATCCATGTACCTCTTACCTCATACATGACTTGTCCAGATTCCATAGGTCTTCGATTAACAAACGTTAGCTGCAACAGTTGTAATCTCAAAGTGTCACCTCCACTGCAAAAAGGTACAAGAGATGACATTTGGTTACAAAGCTGCTTTGTAGTCCTCATTATCATTTAATTAGGTCTAGACTCAAGCTTTGTTAACTGCATCAATCTCCTGCACAGCTAAGAAAACCAAGCAAAAACACACCTATCAACTGGATGTGAACAAATATAGTACAAAGAAAATCAATCCAGTGCCTCAATGCAAGTTTTCATTCACCTTTTTTGTGTAGACTGAGCAGCCCACAAGTAGTAGGAGTTGTCACGATTGTCCCTAGGCTCTTGAAAAGTAACAGCACACACAGGAATCCTTCCTCCTTTGAGCCAAAAGTTGTGCCTACAGGTTTAAGAAGGAAAAGAAAGGAACAAGAATGAAGAAAAAAGGTGAGCCTTTAGCCTTAGCATTGGCTCTATTGCATCCTAACTGTTTGACGTAGCCACAAGCAGCATGATTTCACTTACTGCATCATCAAAGTTCCTATACTCCACAGCGACAGGGAGCCGTCAGAAAAGCCCACGACGAGTTGATTGGTTCTTCTGATGAAGTGCAGTGTGGATGATGCTCTTCTGCGAGATCTTTGTAATAGGAAACAGAGGTGTCTGTTTCCTTTCATCGCAGTCTCTCTTGCTTCAGCAACTTCACCAGGAGAAACAGCGGCCAAATCGACACCTACGCACACAAAAACACACGAAAAATGAAGAGAAGCAGAACATTCCCAAGTAACAGGACACCTCTGACATTAAGCCACTCCTGTTTTTAAGCAGTTCACGACTCTACGATGTCAAATCGCCATCTGGAATCACTAGTCATAAATGCCTGCTCACAGGTGCCTTCGAAGGGGGATGCAGACTGTTGATTTAAAAGACACACCCTTTCCTGCTTTCAAATTCAAGTTTATAAACTGTAGGCTTACCTAACATTTCTATTTTTGTTTTCTTCTGGCTCCAAGATAAATCATGCAAACAAAGGTCAACCAGAAGAACATGCCCAGCATCTGTAGCCACTGCCGCCACTCCAGTGAAGCACCGCAGACTCGGATGGAGGAACCGATTGCTTGCGTTGATTTCTCCGTCATTATTTATAGGTTCGATAGCAGTGACCTACAGGAAAATTACAGGTTAATATTTAGGCTCCTTGACCGCTAAGCAGAAATCATTCCAAAGTGGAACCAGAATTTGCACATCAGAAACAAGAAAGTAAAAGAAGGATCATTAGACTGAAAGCCGAAGCATTGTTTCCAATTCTATCAAGGAAAAAAAAGCCCTGTACACAAATCCGTTACTGCTTTCCATGTCCTACGCTTCCTGCACTCATTGAACTGAATTAACTTCAACTTCAGTGGTGCAGTCTAGTTGACAACTGGCAGGTTCCATTGCCAGTGAACTCCAAAGACAATGGTACTAGTTAGCCCAGGTTGTTACATCGAGGCCCTCTTGACAGCACAGTTTGAATTGACAAGACATTAATGCAATACAAATAAAATACCTCCAGCAACAACACGTTCCAAAGCTTTTCCTGAAACTGAGTTATGCACATCTAACAGCAGAAAAGCTTTGTTTCTCCCATGAAGAAGTACGTACCTTTCCCGGAAGAATAATGGATTTAACCAGTCTGGATTCTTGAAGGTCATACAAACAGAGAGAATTTCCAGCACCAATCAGCAGCCCAGATCTCTTCCACCAGGAAAACTCCTTGACCACGCGGATAATGGAAAGTCCAGAGAAACGGAAGCCAGAGATCCGCTCGCCTGTCACGGGGTTCACCACCTCAAGGTATGGACCACGTGCCAGCCACGCCAGGTTCTTGCTCCCTGGAAAAGAAATGAAAATTGCCTGAAGTAGAATCTTTCAACAGCCCAGGATTGGTGCAAGTTGTGGTAATTTCAAAGTTTCACTTCACTAATCTTTGCATGTGAGCACTTTGAATTCTTAAAACATCCTTTTTGATCTCCCTCCACCTGAGGCATCTCAGCAGCACCCACCTGGCACACCTGACAGTCTGACCCTGTGCTTCAGGAAACCCCCAGGCAAGAATTACTTTGTACTAAGACCAAAGAGAAAATAAAATGCTCACCTCCAGAAATCTTCCCCGACAGCACAGAATCTTGGGGCAGATCATCTTCCCCAAGCGCCTCAATAGTCTCCTTCGAGAACTTCAGCAGACTGCTCGTCGCCTGCGCCATTAGGGATTGCATTCTGCACTCTAAACAAAGGAAAAATGGGAAAAGAGACTCGTGTCAGCCAAAAATGCAGCCGAAATTGACACAAGTTTAGTCACTATGCAGAGAAAAATCTCCTCTCTGGCACCTGTAGCCTCTTCCTTACAAAACCAGCCCTGGGGCAGTTTGTGATCTCACAGTAGAGCTAAAACTTTCCCTTGATTTGATACTATATTATTTACTGTCAATTGTCTTCTACTAGATGTCACATATCATCTATGTTGTGTTCACTTTTGGTATGTTCCTTTGGAACATTAAGCTGCACTAAGTCCTTAACTACCTTAGTTCTCCACTGCTTCCAGAAAACAGGAAGTGTATATTTCCACATTCCTAGCAATTCAGACTTCCAGAGCTCATAATTAGAAAGGTTTCCATGTGCTTCTGAAGTGAACATAGCACAGACTTTGAAACACTGGTTTTGTTACACTTAGATCTCATATTCCTTATTCCAGTCCCCCCCTTCCTCCTGTAGGTCCCTGTCACATCTTGGTGGTGCTTGCAAAATCTCCCAGGCCTTTCAGAGAGCTACCACACTAAAGTTGTTCCACACATAGCTCACAGGGCACGAGGGCAAGAGACATGCGTTGCACAAAAACATAGAAGCTGAGGTGATTTCTAAGAAATAAGAAATGGCTAAGTAAGAGATATTCCAGACACAGGGAAATGCAAACTACTTTAGTGAACTACGATTTGCAACTTCTATGGTTTCTTTAAAAAGCCTCTGGAACGGCAGACTCAGTCATCTGAGATAACTAAATCATCTCATCAGAGACCAGCAGGTGATGGATTGACCAACACTTGGCCCTTTCGTTCCCACTACAGCAGAAACATCTTCTCCCCAATGTTCCAGCCAGTTACCCAGCCACATTCAACAGCTGTTCTCCCACACCACTAGCCTCTCATTCCACAGGGGCTTTCCCTGCCCACTGTGACTGAGCCACCAGCACTTCCTAAAGCCAGTCCTGAATTTATTCCCCCTTGCACATCGCTTGCAGTACCTGGACAGCAGATGCAGGTGCTCAGTGTCCCCGTATGGAACTGACACGCAGCCTTGCGAACAGAGCAAGTCAGGAGTGAACCGGCCGCTTCGAGCTTCCAGTCCACAACGTCATTGCACACCTTGCTCCTCCACAAACCTACTCGGCAATCATCGCATCACAATGCAGACCACAGGCCTCCTAGAATGATGGGATGGCACCTGGTCCAAGCCCCTCCCTCAAGTACTGTGATCTAGAGACGGCTGCCCAGGACCGTCTCCAGCGGCTTAGGAATGGGGAACCATGCAAATAAAATCCATAAGAAATTATAAACAATTTCCGATGCCATTTGGGTATTAGGTTGTTTGACTTGTATCATTCTGCTAGGTTAAACCAAGAATTACTGGGAAATCAGAACAGTGGGAAAACAGAGAGAGATGGGTTAAAGCCATGAAGCCTTTAGGCCCCTATAGTGACTCTATCCAGGTCCCATTCTCTAAGGAAAGTGGGAAAAGAGGGAAGAAGCCAAAGAAAAGGAAATGGAAGACAAACTAAGCTCTTAGGAGATAAAGAGCACCCACTTCCTTGACTAACAGGCAGAGACAACAACCAGGGAAATATTTGACATTTAGTTCCCTACCCAAGAGCCCCAACAGCTCAGATCCTGCAGTCGATGAAGATCAGAGGCTGGAATTGCCTTTACAAGACTAAAGCAAAGCAAACAAAACCAACACAGACCAGAACTTCTAAAATTATGGGATGGCACCTACTCCAAGCCCCTCCCTCAAGTACTGTCAGCTAGAGATGGCTGCCCAGGACTGTCTCCAGGGGCTTATGGAAAACTGCCAGGAGGAGAGGGACCTGGGGGTGTTGGTCAACAGCCGACTGAACATGAGCCAGCAGTGTGCCCAGGTGGCCAAGAAGGCCAATGGCATCCTGGTTTGTATGAGAAATGGTGTGACCAACAGGTCCAGGGAGGTTATTCTCCCCCTGTACTCAGCACTGGTGGGGCCACTCCTTGAATCCTGCGTTCAGTTCTGGGCCCCTCAGCACAAGAAGGATGTTGAGGCTCTGGAGCAAGTCCAGAGAAGAGCAATGAAGCTGGTGAAGGGGCTGAAGAACAGGCCCTATGAGGAGCGGCTGAGAGAGCTGGGGTTGTTTAGCCTAGAGAAGAGGAGGCTGAGAGAGGACCTCATTACTCTCTACAACTACCTGAAGGGAGGTTGTGGAGAGGAGGGAGCTGGCCTCTTCTCCCAAGTGACAGGGGACAGGACAAGAGGGAATGGTCTCATGCTCCGCCAGGGGAGGTTCAGGCTTGACATAAGGAAAAAATTCTTCACAGCAAGGGTTATTAGGCACTGGAACAGGCTGCCCAGGGAGGTGGTTGACTCGCCTTCCCTGGAGGTGTTTAAGGTGCGGGTGGATGAGCTGCTGAGTGGCATGGTTTAGAGATTGGTGGGAATGGTTGGACTCAATGATCCAGTGGGTCTCTTCCAACCTAGTGATTCTATGATTCTTTCTCCTCTGTGGGTATGTCACATGCTGTTACAACAGCGTTACCTCCTCTTCAGGGACCTGGTGCTGTGGAAGTATTACTTGGGTAGTTCTTCCTCGACTGGGAAAAGTGGGAAATACCAAAATGCCTGCCCTCCCAACTGCCCCTTCACAGCAGAGAACCAAGCTACAGGAACGTCTCCTGCTACCTTATGGTCTTTGCCCCGATTTTAATTGTCTGTCCTAAGATGAATTTACTTTTCTTTGATTGACTGCCAGACTCTCACCAGAAAGATGAAATTAAGCTTGGTAAAGGAACCATGTGGACAACAAGCCTGGTGACTGTTGAAGTATTGTACTTAGCTTTCATGGAAAGACGGATGGCTGGTACTTACCACTTATATGACGCTGTATATTCTCACTGTTACTGAAGAAACATTAATTCATCCTTACAACATTCCCTGGAGAAGAGGAGGCTGAGGGGAGACCTCATTGTTCTCTACAACTACCTGAAAGGAAGTTGTGGTGAGTAGGGTGCTGGCCTCTTCTCCCAGGTGACAGGGGACAGGACAAGAGGAAATGGCCTCAAGCTCCACCAGGGGAGGTTTAGGATGGACATTAGGAAAAAAATAATTCACCTAAGGGGTCATTGGGCATTGGAACAGGCTGCCCAGGGAGGTGGTTGAGTCACCTTACATGGAGGTGTTTAAGACACGGATGGATGAGGTGCTGAGGGACATGGTTTAGTGTTTGATAAGAACAGTTGGACTCAATGATCCGGTGGGTCTTTTCCAACCTGGTGATTCTATGATTCTATGATTACCAGTTAGGCATGGGAGTCAGGAACAGTGAAAAAGGAAGGAAATCCTGGTCTTGCTAAAGCTGAAGCTGATAGAAGTTTCTACTTAAAGCATATTTCGGGTAAATGCTCCCCCACGATACTGAGCCCTCACTGACCTAATGCCGGGATAACGACAAGCTTTCCCACGGACAACTAGGACGAGAACGATGGTTGGACTCGACGATCCTGTGGGTCTTTTCCAACCTAGTGATTCTGTGTGAGAATATGAAAGTGAGAAAAATCCCTCGCTGAATCGAGAGAATCCCTCTACCCTCGCGCATTGCCGACTCCGCCGCGACCGGGCTCCGGCCGCGCCCCCGCTGGAGGGTGGTCCTAAAGCGGGGGCGGAGGGGCGGGGGCTGCGGCGCGGAGCCGCCCCCTCGCCCAGCCTCGTCCTTGCTGGCGGCGGCCGGCGGGGAGGCTTCGGTGCTCGGGATGGCCGAGCCGCGGAGCGGCGGGGGCCCGACGGGGCGGGCGCTGGCGCTGCTGGTGCCGCTGTGGGTTTGCGCGGCGGGCGGCGGAGCGGCGCCCCCGAACCGCCTCAGCCTGGCGGTGGACGAGGGGCTGCCGGCCGGGACGCTGGTGGGGGACATCCGAGCGGGGCTGCCCGCGGGCGCGGGGCCGCCGGGGGGCTTCCTGCTGTCGGAGGGGAGCGGCGAGTCGGCGGTGCTGGCGGATTTCCACGTGCAGCCGGAGACCGGCGTCATCCGCACGGCGCGGCCGCTGGACCGGGAGCGCCGGGCGCGCTACAGCTTCGCCGCGGCCACGCTGCGCGGCGACGTGGTGCAGGTGGAGATCGCGGTCGCCGACGTGAACGACCACCCGCCCCGCTTCCCGCGGGAGCACCTGCGGCTCGAGGTGTCCGAGCTCAGCCCGCCCGGCACCGCCTTCCGCCTGCCCGCCGCCCGCGACCCCGACGCCGGCCGCTTCGGCACCCGGGGCTACTCGCTGCGGGAGGAGGGCGGCCCGGGGCACCCGCCGCTGTTCCGGCTGCGCTACGGGCGGCCGGAGCCGCTGGAACTGGTACTGCTTCGGCGGCTGGACCGGGAGCGGGCGGAGGCGCACCGGCTGCTGGTAGAGGCGTGGGACGGCGGCGTCCCGAGGCGCCGCGGCCGCCTGCGGGTGTCGGTGCGGGTGCTGGACGAGAACGACAACGCGCCCGCCTTCGGCCGCGCCGAGTACCGGGCGCGCCTGCGGGAGGACGCGCCGCCGGGCACCGCCGTGTGTCGCCTGCGGGCCACCGACCCCGACCTGGGCGCCAACGGGGAGGTGCGCTACGCCCTCGCGCGCCGGCAGAGCGACCCGGACGGCTTCTTCGCGGTGGAGGAGCGCACCGGCGTCCTGCGCCTCCGCCGCCCGCTGGACCGCGAAGCGCGGGCGCTGCACGGGCTGGTGGTGGAGGCGCGGGACGGCGGCTTCCCGCCCGAGGTCTCCAGCGCCCTGGTCTCCGTGGCCGTGCTAGACGTGAACGACAATCCTCCCGTCATCGGCCTCCTCTTCCTCACCGACGGCGGCGGCCCGCGGGTCTCCGAGGGGGCGCGGCCGGGCGACTACGTGGCCCGAGTGTCCGTCTCGGACGCGGACGAGGGCGCGCAGGGCGGCGCGGAGCTGGCGCTGCTGGGCGGCGACGGCGCTTTCGCGCTGAACCCCGCGGGCTCCGGCGTCTTCTTCCTCCGCGTGGCGGGGCCGCTGGACCGCGAGAGCCGCGACCTCTACGAGCTGCGGCTGGTGGCCACGGACGGCGGGGCGCCGCCGCTCTCAGCCGAGGAGCCGCTGTCGCTGCGCGTCACCGACGTCAACGACGAGGCGCCCGCCTTCCCGCAGCCCCGCTACAGCGCCTCCGTCTCCGAAGCCGCCTCCCCGGGCACCGCCGTGCTCCGGCTCAGCGCCTCGGACGCCGACGAGCCGGGGTCCCCCAACGCCGAGGTGCGGTACGCGCTGGAGGGCGACCCGGCCGCCCTGGCGCTGCTGCGCATCGACGCGCGGAGCGGCGCCGTCAGCACCCGCGCCCGCCTGGACCGCGAGCGGCGGGAGGCGCTGGAGCTACGCGTGGTGGCGCGGGACGGGGGACGCCCGCGGCGGGCCGCCGCCTGCCTCCTCACGGTTCGCCTGGAGGACGCCAACGACAACGAGCCCCGCTTCGAGCGGCAGGTGTACCGCGGGGCGCTGCCCGAGCACGCCGCCCCCGGAAGCTGTCCCCTGCAGGTGAGCGGGCGGTGGGGACCGACACGGGCAGGGGGTGCTCGGCGCCGAACTGCAGCTACCAGCCTGGACGGGGGCGTCGAGTGCAGAGCTGGAGCTTCCAGCCCGTCGGGGGGTGTTCGGCGCGGAGCTGCAGTTACCAGCCCATCAAGGAGCATTGAGTGTGGAGCTGGAGTTCGCAGCCTGTCAGGGGGGTGTTTGGCATGGAGCTGGAGTTAAAAACCCATTTAGGGCTGTTGAGCACAGAACTGGAGTTCCTAGCCCACCAAGGAGCATTGAGTGCGCAGCTGGAGTTTCCAGGCCATCAAGCTGCAATCAGAGCAAAGCTGGAGTTCCCAGCCAGGTAGGGCATTTAGCGCAGAGCTGGGGTTCCCAGCCCATCAAGGGGTGTTTGGCACAGAGTTGGCGTTCTCATCCTGGATGGGGGTTGTCGAGTGCAGAGCTGGAGTTCCCATCCTATCGGGGGTGTTGAACACAGAGCTGGAGTTCCCAGCCCGTTGAGGGGTGTTGATTGTGGAGCTGATGTTCCCAGACTGATCAGGGGTTGTTTGGCACAAAGGTGGAGTTGCCATCCCAGGTGGAGGGTTTTCAGCATGGGGCTGGGGTTCCCAGCCTAGATGGGGTGTTCAGCACAGAGCTGGATTCCTGGTGTGTCTGCTCCCTGATGGACATGCTCCCTGCCGGACATGCTCCCTGCCTTTGGGCTGCGCACAGTGCTAAATGGCATTGGTGCCACTGTGCAGTGCTTTTAGCGCTGAGTTGTGATCATTAGGGCTTAGTTAATCAGTGCACTTGTAATACTGCGATCTTCTCAAATGCCCTTCAGAATATGTTCCTCATCCCATAAAACTTGCAGCAGAGCTCTTCAGAGAGAATCAGGTATGGGCTCTCATTAAATCTGTGAGGGAGTTAAACTGCCTGTGATGCTTTTCATAGAATCATAGAATCACTAGGTTGTAAAGGACCCTCTGGATCATTGAGTCCACCTGTTCCTATCAGTCACTAAACCATGTCCCTCAGCATTTCAGCCACCCGTTTTTTAAACACCTCCAGGGAAGGTGCCTCAACCATCTCCCTGGGCAGCCTGTTCCAGTGCCCAATGATCCTTTCTGTAAAAATTTTTTTCCTGATGTCCAGCCTGATCCTCCCCTGGCAGAGCTTGAGGCCATTTCCTCTTGTCCTATCCCCTGTCACTTGGGAGAAGAGGCCAGCACCCTCTACTCCACAACTTCATTTCAGGTAGTTGTAGAGAGCAGTGAGGTCTCCCCTCAGCCTCCTCTTCTCCAGGCTAAACAACCCCAGCTCTCTCAGTCGTTCCTCGTAAGACTTGTTCTCCAGCCCCTTCACCAGCTTTGTTGCTCTTCTCTGGACTCGCTCCAGAGCCTCAACATCCTTCTTGTGGTGAGAGGCCCAGAACTGAACACAGGATTCAAGGTGTTCACCAGTGCTTTTGAGGAATTGAGATGGTCCTCAGGGTGCAATCATCAGTGGGTTTGTGTGGCCCACATTTTACAGCAGGGAGACACCCCCCTCCAGCCTACTCCAACACCCCCAGAGGTCTGATATGAAAAACCATTTCTGGGGCTGCTGTAGTTGTTCAAAGCTCACTCTGCTGATGAAGAGAATCAATTTACCCTGACTTTATAGAAAATTAGAGACTAGTTTGGGTTGGAAGGGACTTTAGAGATCGTCTAATTCCAACCCACTTGCTATGAGCAGGGACACTTCCCACCAGACCAGGCTGCCCAAGGCTCCATCCAACCTGGCTTTGAACACCTCCAGGGATGGGGCAGCCACAGCTTCCCTGGACATCCTGTGCCAGTGCCTCACCATGCTTGCAGTGAATGATTAATGTTAATAAGAAAATCAGTATAAAATTTACAGCAGATCCTAGGTAAAGTGTAAATTGTTTATGAGTTTGTGTGGAAAGTTATGTTAATTTAGGGGGAAAACTGCTTAAAAAGGAGACCTGGGGAGAATTCAAATGTATTTTCTTAGTAGTTTTGAAGGGAAGTCATTGTATCTTTATTTCCAGGTGACCTACTCAACTTATTAATTTTTTTAAAATCAGGAGTCATTGGTGATGTTTTGGGGCTAATGAACATTTTTTCCAACAAACAGCATTTTCCTCTTTTTTTTCCCCCCAAATTGCCCTCTGAGCTCAAGAAGTGCACAATTTGCACAGCTGTAATAAAAATGAATCAATAAAAAGTTTGGGAAGCTTGCACTCATGGAGCTTTTTAATTTCTGTCCCAAACTGAAAATGAAATTCAATAACTGCCTTTCCTTTTTCTCCACCTCCAGGGAAAAAAATAAAAAAGGCACTGGAACAGGGTTGTCCAGAGAAGTCATGGTTGCTCCATGCCTGGAGGTGTTTAAGGCCAGGTTGGGTGAGGCTTTGAGCAACCTGATCCAGTGGGAGGTGTCCCTGCCCATCGCAAACATGTTGGGACTGGATGATCTTTAGACCCAGACCATTCTGTGATTCTGTGTCCCGCTCCGGTGGCCCCAGGAGAAAGTTAATCCCATACTTTGCAAGTCTACCTCCTCCGAGGGAGGAATGCAGGGTGGCACCTGCATCCATGGTGCTGAATGAAGTAAAATAAATGAAGTAAATGAATGAAGTGAATGAAGTAAAAGCAAATTCTTTGCTTTTGATTTCATCAGGTAGAAGTGTACTGAAGAATTCCTGCAGTGTTTTAAAGAAATTAACCTGTGATTGTGATTATATATATTTTTTCTGATAGGTTTTGATATACTAATAGAGCACATCTTCTAGCAGGTCAGAGGTGTCACGTACAAGGGTACTATCCATGGTGTACTGAATTTTAAAGTCTCACTGTGCGGCTATAATCCTTTTCAGAGAGCAGAAAGTTGTGTTGGGCAGAGCTTCTAGTTAGAGATTTTGTGACTGTGGCAGCTGTCAGCTGAACTTGTATTTTGAACTTAATGATGGTGTTTATTTTGTGTTATACATCATAGTACCTTCTGTGTATGTTTGGGCTTGTAGGTTAAACTTGCTTCTACTACTGGGATGTGCTGTAGCTTTTAAGGTATTCAGAGGCTTAAGCGTCATTCCCTTTATGCTACGTGTGCATTTTTATGAGAAGTGCCTGTAACTGCAGCTTTAAGAGGACATTAACTGGTATGAAGTAGTGACAGTAATGTCAGTAGTTTTTTTACAAAATTTACTTTTTCCTGTGGTTTATTAGAAAATACATCTTTATTGTCTTTAGAGTCATTTCTGACAGAACAGAGGAAGAGAAGAAATGTTATGTGTCAAATGATACAGACTCACATGCATTCCAGTGTTATAACAACTTGCACTTTTATTCATTAATTCGAGAGGCTGTTGTAACTGGCTGGTTAGAGGTCCTTGGTTCCTGTTATTTAAAAATAACAGATTTCCTGATACTGAGATTGTGGAGACTTTGTAAATGCAATGACAGCAAAGAAAGAGTTTGTTTAAAGCTCTTAAAGCTAACCAAGGTATACCAGAAATTATGGGATAATAAACCTTTGGGGTTTTAGAACATATACTTAAAGGTGCAATATATGTAGGAAGGTTGCATGGGGTCTGAGGATTTTTCAGGTGGTTTGTGTATTTGAGAGGAGTTGTTCATTTGTACTTGAAACACACATTTCCAAGAGGTATTTGCAGAATGTGAGAGTTCTAAAAAAAGACATTTAAATATGCATCTTTCCCTAATTTCTGTCTGCTTTCTGCAAAAGAAAAAAGAAGACCAAGGGAACAAAAATGGATGGAAGATACATCCATGCTGTGAGGGATGGAGACTTAGAGAGTTTACTCTGTCATTGAGCCATTGAGCATGTAGCAACATTAACTGTAAACTGCATTTTTCTTCTTTTTCGGGATGTTGAAGCGAGGAGCTAAAAGGGCAGTCTTTTCTCTGATGGTTTTAGTTCTGGACCATTTAGTCCACGCTGCAGTTACTGAAACCAGAAATGAAACCAGCAAACTAGGTTCACATAAGTTATAAAGAGCTATACAATCCAACTCATCCTGGTTAGAGGTAAGAAGATAGAAGAAATAAGGCCATGCATTTCTCTGTTGGCTTCTTCAGCTTTCCAGTTCTAATTTTTACTGCATCTGATATAAAGATGCTAGATTTTGTCTGTTGTGTTTTAAAATTAATATAATTGACAAGAGGAATACCAAACCCCAGATTGAACTACAGTTACAGTGAAGAAATTAATAATCTAACCTATAACTACAGTGCAAAATTATTTGCTCATCCAATTCATATTAAGATTTTACTGAATCTGAAAACAGTTAACATCCTCAGTTTTTAAGTTTATAATTTTGTAGCAGTTAGTCCTTTCAAAAATCACAAATGCCCCTTTGCACTCTAGAAGCCATTCAGTAGATTTTCTGTATATTCTAATAGCTTTGTGGCTATAAAATCACTTTTCATGCATACCTTTTTGTAATCTATTATTACTATATAGCTTTAGAAGTATAGCTAGTCTGGGCTCAGAGATTAATGTCCCTTTGTGCAGCGGTCTGCCAGTTGCAGTACTGAGCAGTGCATGAAGGGAGAAAAATAAACAAGAATCAGAAAACAACATATTATTGTAATAATTACTTTAAGGTAAACTTAATAGAATTTTTACATATTCTTTTGATTAAGATTTCTGTGTATGGTGCCCTTTTAACTTCTTAACAAGACGAAAACTGTTCCATTTAGTAATTGGAATGTTTGTAAGAATTAGAGTCTATTCCTTCATGCAGTCCTGTCTGTGCCAGCACCTAGCACTGACTGGATGCTTTGTAAATATAAGAAGCTCTGATCCTCCTTTGCTGCTCTTACTTTGTAGTTCCTGTTAAATGTGGCAATTGTTAATTTCAGTGTCTGACATTAGCAAATAAGTGTCAAGAAGAAAGCAATTAATCTTTTACAATTTACAATTTTAAAAATTACTGCAGAAAATGACCTTTTTTCCCAGTTCTCAGTGAAGTCTTTTAATTAATGTCAGTGAGCTGGGTCTGGGAAGAGGGAAAGTTTGAAGGCTTGTGTGTGGCTATGTCTGCAATTGTCTGCACATTCTGGTCTATAGCTATGATGAGGAAAGGTACGTGATAAAGGTAGTGTTGTTAGAGAAATTAGATGTATCCCGAACTTTGGGGTGGTAGCAGAGGAGTAGTGGTATTAAATAGTCTTAATCACATGCTTTATATTGCAGAAATCTCTGTATTAAAACATTAAATAAAAGACTAATTAGAGCACCAGTGGTAAACATAGAGTCCTTTAATAACTGTGCTAAGTATGTTGAGATGCTGCATAACAATAAACATTCAGTTAAGTGTCTACCATGTGTTTGTTCATATCCACTGACCTTTGGGAGTTATGATTGTGAACTACTTTAGGTGGAAGGCATTCCAGTTAAAAAATGTAGTGGTTTGCTGGTGTTCACCTTCATACAAAGAGCTGACTTCAGCAGTTGTGTTATAATACACTCGAGCAAATTAATAATAAGCTGTAAATGGCTGGGTGTGGCCTATCTGCTCATTTATCAAATATTAATTTAAGTTTATAATCTGTATAGATTTTTCACAGATTGCTAGGTCAGCAGAAGGCTTAGTCTTTCTTGGAAGGTCATAAAGCATTGGGAAATATGCAATTTAGGAGTCTCTAAGTTGCAGCTTAATATGCAAACAGATCGACACACTGCAAAATGAGCCTTTTTATTTTACTGCACTGCTTAATTCATTCTTGAAAACAAACTTATAATTGCATACTGGAAAAACACCAGTGATTTACAGCGTCTGTGTTTCTGTTTTAAAATGCATGAGTTTGATTTGAAACCTAGTCAGAAGGTTAATGGGCTTCAATGTGCATGTAGATAGCTTAGGGAAACTCATTCTGCAGTACTTCAATGGTAGAGTTTGTCTGAGCAATCCCCACTCCACATTTAATGTAAAGCTCACTGTTCAACTGACCATCCAAATCCTGTACTGTGGCAAGGCGTGTGCTGATCAGCTATCCACCTGCTTTGCTTTGACCATGAAGAAGGGGGAGTGATCAAACCCTATTGCTCACGATTTCACACATCTGTTACATAACATTGCAACTGATTTTGAATTCTCATTCCTGTTAGCTGGGGGTAAATAAATAGCATTTGGGCAGTAGCTGGTCTTGAGTGCTGAGTGCTGAAATGTGTCTGTCACTGGTGGAAGTGCTAAATTGAGCTTTGTTTACAAAGGTGATATAGTAGAAGAAAGTTAACTTTTTATAGAATTTGATAGAAAATAGTACCTTTGCCATCTGTCTACACAGAAAGATTACTAATCTTTGTAGATGGGCATTTCTTTTAGGAGAAGTAATAAGTTGTATTTCAAAAATTTATAAATCACAGTTCATTCAATCAATTCTAAATTCTTTGAGGCTCCTTTATAATAAGCTGTGCAAAAACAGGAGCTTTTTAATTTCATTAGCACTTAGGTGAAATGATTCTTCTCTAGTGAATGTAGAATTGCAAGGGATTTACATCATGCCTGGATAACATGTCCTGTGGTGGTGTATTTGGCATTGCAGTGGAGGATGTGCAGATTCTTCTCACCTTTTTGTATTGAGCTGCTTTCCTATATAAATTTTTATATATTAGTTTTATTTATATATATAAAAATCTAATTTTATACATATATAAAATTACATGAAACAGTCGTATGCTATCTAACCTATATGTGACAAAATGTAGTAACTACCAGCTTTTACAGTAACTGCTAATGCACTCTGATGCAGAAGGGATGTTAGTAAGGACTCGTGCTGGCCGGCTGTGCTTGAATGTAAGATCTCTGCTGATTCTTCTTGATAATTACTTGATTAGGGTTTTCAGGGTAGATGCAAGAACCAAAGTAGGTCGATGAAATTGTGTCGTGTACAAAGTCAGTTCCTGTTACTCACTCTGCCATTTTAATCAAGTAGTGTCAAGAAAATTTTAACTAGGGTTTCCTTATATAGGTAAACCTTACAGTACAACTCAAAGCCTCACTCTTCACAGAATCATAGTATTATTTAAGTTGTAGAAGATTTTTAAGGTAATCAAGTCCAGCTGTAAACCTAACACTGCCAAGTTCACTACCAAACCTAAGCGCCAGGTCTACACATCTCTTAAATGCCCTAAGTGATGGTGACAACCACTTCCCTCGGCAGCCTGTTCCAGTGCTTGGTAACCCTTTTGGTAGATATTTTTTTCCTAATATCAAATCTAAACCTCCCCTGGCACAGCTTGTGTCTATTTCCTCTTAGCCTATCATTCCAACTAATAGTTGGAACAAGATTAACTTTGCTACAACTTCTTTCAGGTAGTTGTAGAGAGTAATGAGGGCTCCCCTCAGCCTGTTTTCCCCCAGGCTAAATGACTCCAGTTCCCTCAGCCTCTCATTGTAAGACTTGTGCTCCAGACTCTTCACCAGCTTCATGTCCCTTCTCTGGATGCGTTCCAGCACCTCAATGTCTTTCTTACAGTGAAGGACTCAAAACTGAACAGAATATTCAAGGCATGGCCTCCCCCATGCTCAGCATGGGAATGATTACTTCTGTACTGCTGCTGATAGCATCATGGTAGCATCTGACAGTGAGAATTAGCAGAACATGTTTTAAGGGATGGTGTTTATATTGCAACCCTTTTTGTTCTTTTTTCCTGATTTCCACAGGCTTCCCATTGATACATAGATTAGTCGAGATGGATCAAATCTATGTTCTTTGAAACAGTGCTGTGTTTAGAAATGGGGTTTTGTTCCATAACAGAAAGTACAGCATTAGAGATGCAGCTCTAGATTTTTTCTCTTCCTCTCCTTTGCACTAAACAAAAACAAGCATTAGTTTACTAGCTCCATTTCCAGCTGGATATGACTTAAAATAAAAATTGGTATACTGTCATTCCTCTTCACTTGTACTCGCAGGCTGAACTTAAGTATAAAACTGTTTCAGTAACAACAATATTTGCTGTTATAAAAGCAAATAAATTAACTTCCAGCCTTGACAGATGTCTCAATCTCCTACACTGACCTCGTGGGACCCTTGCATGAAGTGGTTTTGTCTCCCCTTCCCCCCTCCTCATCCCCAACTACTTCCCTTGAGCAGAGAATTAGGTTGTCACGCTTGTCTGCTCCACTTCCACTGGCTTGTGCCTACATCTGGTACTGGGAAAGGGGTAACAGGAAGGGCAGTTCTTTAACTAATGTCTGACTAAACATATGCAGGACAAACAACTTGTGTATGCTCCATGTTTGTTTGGGTTTTTTTAAGCGGTAACAAGCAAACACATGGTTTAGCATAGTGTCCAGGAAACTTGGTGTATCTTAACCAGGCTGAGAAACTGCTGGAGGTGGTGGTGTTCAGTCTCTAATATGTTAACTTCTATATGATCTTTTATTTTTGAATGTGTAAAAGCCCAATAAATTCAGTTTTATATTAAATATTCAGTTTTTCCTGTTACGTTATTTTAGTTGCTTTGAATCCTGAACTCATGTCCAGGCAAAGCAGAGCAATCATTTAACAAAGCCTTTTTCCCCAGCAATCCTTCTGTGCTGTGACTGCAGCGATAATAGACCTGTGGTTTGTACAAGACTGTGTTTTCATACGGACTGTTAACAAGGTCACACATACATTGGCATATTTATCTCTTGTTCTGTACACAAATGGGGTTATATATTAAACATTCCCCACAGATATATAGGCATCTAATTATTTTTACTTGGGGATACATTGTTAAGATTTTTATAGGCTATTGCCATGGGCATTATCCAGTTTGATTCTGTAAGGAATTCCTGACTTTTTTTATAAATTAGCTAATTTTACAGATATGTTTCAGTTTGTTACGTCTGTCACTGTGATGCTTAGTGACATTTCTGTAGGATTGATGCTGTGCTCTTACGTGGGTGTAAACTCAATAAAGCGTGTCTCTTCAGTTCTCTTCTGAAGAGATTTTTCATTTGTCTTAAGATGTTTCCAAATGGAGGAGAAAAAGCTGTTTGAGACAAGGATTATCTCTTTGTAAATGTTTAAACTGTGTGTTGTACCATAAGTGCATGCTCTATATCTATATATCTATATCTGTATCTATATCTATATCTATCTTTTTCTTGGTGTACTGTGAGAAAATACATTGATCTCAAGAATGTATCAACATAGGACCCCATTAGGATCCAGTCTCTAGCTTGCAGTGCAAAAATAGCATGGGACAAAAATTGCTCATTTTGAAATATGGCTGTTTAACTTGGAGGATGAGATTCAGTTATTTTGTAAAAATGGCCTGGTAATTCCTGCCTCCCTTCTGCTTTGTCTAGATCTATAAGCCAGCGCAAAGTAAGTATAAAATGCTGTCATGCAACATCGTGCCCATTGATGGCTGCACAAGTTGGGAGGCTCTTTCCAAAAAGCTTTTATTGTAGAAGCACACAGGTAGCGTAGGAGCACAAGCTGCACTGAAATCGGCCACAACGTGTTCTTTGGGGGGGTTTTCAGGTTCTCTGGATTTTGAAAATCTCAACTAATTTAACATGTGTCAATGAGTTTCTTAGGCTGAGAGTACCGTGTGCATGACACTGTAGGAGCAAAGGGATGAAATACACAGAAGTGCAAATGTGACCTGCCTTTCCAGAGCACAAGATAGCTGCATAATGTAACATTCCAAACTAATATGTGCTACCTTCACTAACAATAGTAGAGTATTTCCCCACAAGTTTACTCTTAAAACAAAGTCACAACTTAGAACATTACTTTTCCTTTAGATTTGTGTTTCTATAATTTTTAAAGGATGTAAGAAAGGGCGTTTCATTTTGATTTTAAAACGGAGAGAGGCAAGACCTCATCTACTTGGCCTTTCTTGTTTGTTTGTATGTTTGCTCCTTTTTGTTGCTATTAAAGTAAATCTCTGTATCCCAGATTTTGTTTCTTCTTTTCTTTTTTTAGCTGTCTTTGAAGTGGATGTCTTTAGCAGTAATTTTGGCAGTGCTGCAGTCTTAAAATGATCTTGCTCTGATACCAGGCTGCTTTTGTGTTCTTTTTCAATTGAAAAGAACAAACCCTGAATTTCTTAAGTTTGTGATTTGAAATTAAGGAAGTAGGTTTCATGGAACTAATCAATAATTACTTTATTTATTTATTTACTTAAATTTCCATTTGTGTCTGCATCTGACAAGGGGGAAAAGACCTGGCAGTTGAAGCATACCTTTTGAAAGGCTGACTGCTTTTAATTTTCAGAAATGTTTGTCTGAAGGGAGGACTCAAGCCAATATTTGGGAATTAGTCTGGAACACGTGTTTTATTTCCAGAACCCTGCGGTTATGGGCTAGAAGTTATTCCACAGTTTCTAAAACTCTGTTGTTGAAATGCTGTATTGGAAAACATTTGTACTTCCTGGGATATTTTTGATGTAATTTTTATCTTACTGAAAGCCACTGAAAGTGTACTTTTTGAAACTTTTATTTTATGCTGTGGCTTTATTCTTACTAATTGCTCATTATGGAAACCTTGTTGTAGGCCTATTAGTGTGCAGTAAATCCTGGTTATTTTACCTAGAAAGCATGGATGAAAATTAGAAACATTGCTGGGGATTATGACATGCAAATCTCAGTACCTGCTATCCCCAAATCCTCCCAGTGACTACAGCTCCCTCAACCACCCAATGTTTCTGGGAAGCAGAGCAGAACTGCTGCCCCTTCTGAAATGCACAGGCAGGTAGGTGTTTTTCATCAGGTCTCTGGCTCTAGCTGGACCACTGGACCTCTCTGACCTATCATACGTACTCACTATTTTCCAAATGGGTACTGACGAGTTATTTGCACAAAAATATTAATCCTTAACTGGTAATCTGTTTGCATTTGTCTTTTTTTTAGGCTGGATAATGTTTGGACTTAGTCAGCCATGTATGGCCAATTTTAACAGTGTGCCATCTTCTCATCTTAGCACACCTGTTTCTTGTTGTTCTCTTCTGTTTATGAATACCTATATATATTAATCATGATTGACTGAAGTTCCAGACTTCTCTCATATCCAAACCCTTTTTTAATTTTCTCTTTGTTAATGGTTTATTTCTAACATTATGTATTCATCACTTAAAAACTCTGAGATGCAGACTAACTGTTGTTTATTCCTCTGCTTAATTTAAACTTAAGTTAAAATTACATGGTCTGGAGTATTCATGTCCAGTAGCTTTATTATTTTCATTGATTTGTGAGTCTCTGAGAAGTTAAAGTTCCTGATAAAGAAATGGTTCCTGGTGATATTTTTTCTCCGAGAGCATGATCATTCTCTGTGTATCATCAAATCTAATGCTGGGGCTGAGGAGGTTTATAGCAGATACAGAATTTTAATCTATGGGCACAAAAAATCACCGAACAACATATCCTATCAGTATTAGCTCAACACTTTACAACTGTTATAATCTCAGCTTCTTGTTCTTGGGACTGTCTACCTGAAAGGAGGTTGTAACAAGGGAGGTGCTGCTCTCTTCTTACAAGTGACAAATGATAGGACAAGAGGAAATGACCCAGGTTGTTCCAGGGGAGATTAAGGTTGGATATTAGGAAAAATTTCTTCAATGAAAGGGTTATCAAGCATTGGAACAGGCTACCCAGGGAGGTGGTTGAGTCAACATCCCTGGAAGTATTTAAGAGGTGTAGGTGTGGTGAAGTTGACGATGTTAAGTTTATGGTTGGACTCAATGATCTTAAAGGTCTTTTACAACTTAAACAATTCTGGTTTTGATAGCAATGGTTGGACGTGATGATCCAGTGCGTCTCTTCCAACCTGGTTATTCTGTGATTCTATGATTCTATGTTTCTCTTGGCTCATAGACTTGCATATGATTTCATTCTGTTTGCTTTTGTTGTTTTTTTTTAAATAGCATACAGGTCAACTGGGGTTGCTAGTAGATTTCCTCCTCTGGTGGGATATTTCACTGGCTAATGTGTTAGGGTATTATTTTGTTAGGACATTCATTCTTTAAGCCCGTGGAATCTGAGCCTCCATGGGGTCTCTACGCTCCTTCTGGAGATGCCATACATCTTTCAAGTGACTATGGGGATTCAGCCCAGCTTCTCTTGGCTTTTGCAAGTTCTGGCTTTTCTTCATAACAAAGCTTTCCTCACATTTTGTTGTCACATGAATCTTACATATTTACAGTTAAATATGACGACATCTTCTTTCCCCTCTCTGAAAACTATCGAGACTGCCTACTCTGTAGGTTCTTCTTTCAAGTCTTTTTAAGATTGTGCTTTATCCTCTATTAATGAATTTTTCTTACTTGGGTATTCTCCTCTCTTTCTACTTCCTCCTTGTGGACCAGCAGGGGATAACTCATTCCTTACTTTAATCAGCTTCACCCAATGAAGGAACTGTTATTCTTAGTGGCCAGTCATTCTGTCTGGTTGGGGTGGTGTGGTTGAAAATGGTATGTATGAGAGTTACTCGATGAAAAAAACCAATATGTATAAAAAAATTTCCAGTCAGGCAAAGTTCATGAGTTATCTACAGGGAAGATTCATGGACAGTCACAGTGAGCGTGCATGTTCTCTTTTCTAGCTGCAGTATCCATAATACAGATAATCTTTATGGGATAAATTATTCCAAAACTTAAAATACAAATGTTAATTTGGTAACACCATCTTGAATTTGTTCTAGCAATCCATGTGTTTTGGAGTAATTAATCAATTTTCAATAACTCCAGCACCATCAGTCACACATTCTTTTAGATGAATTTTTTGGATCATCAATATGATTTTGACATTTAGACTAGTAGCACAAAATAAGTAGTAGCAGGCTGCTATTGATATCTTTCTGGTTCACATCCCCAGAGCTGTGTCTTCTCTTAGCTCTTTCATCACACTTATTCTAGTGCTTCAGATCTTATCCTGCCTTGTCTGAGCTGAAGAATTAATACAGGCTTTCAGTTAGAATGAAACTTAAATTTATTTTATCGCCTTTATCCATTTCAAATTAAATATGAAATGAACAAGGTGTTGCAGGCTGAATGAAATATAGATATTGTTTGTAAATAAAGCAATTTTTTTGATTCTTCAAGGAAAGCAATGAAATTAATAAAGTTAAGTGCTCTTCCCCCCCCCCCCCCCCCCCCCCCCCCCCCCCCGATAGCTCACTTCTTCATACAGGGACTATGGTAGAAATCAAGTTCCCATTTCAAGTTCCACATATTCTGGAGGGATGTTTGTGATATCTGTAAGAGAAGGCTCTTCCTGATCATTAAAAACAGACACAATTCAGACTTTATATTCCACAATCACAGCTGTATACTTGTTCTTGGAAAACATTTCTAGTCTTGAAGGTATTTTTAATCATGATGATGAAGACACTGTAGCATGCCATGATGTTTCTCAGGGAACTGATGATAAGAAAACTAGAACATGGAATTTGTCTTTAAGAAATAAGACTCAAGAAAGGAAAGCTGAAAGAGAAAGAAAAACAAGGTTGTCATTCACAAAGGGGACTTTACTGTGAAATACAAGTTTTCTTTCTATTCTGTCACTGATTATAGACTTAATTATCTTTAATTATGTAGTTCAATCTAAGGTGGGGGACACTGAATTTCAGTGGCTCACTTTGGAGAACAGGCAGGGAAGTTGTAGAAATGGCATAAAATTGTGAAAGTCTTCACTAATGCTTCTGCAGAAGTACTTTCTGGGAATGGCAATGAACAAGTTACTTCCTAGGTAACACCTGCTTTGTCCAGGTGTTAACAATCTTGAGGGGGGCTGCTTCAGCTGGGTTCACTATAGTGGGATATAACACTTTAGGCAGTTAATTGTCTAATAGATTTAATTTCTGCAGAAGAGATTCATTGTCATTCCCTAGATGTTTCACCTGTTTGGCATTTAATGTGCCCCTTGTCTTTGCATACCACTTGGCAGAGTATTTTCTCACTATGTTAGTCTTTCTTTGGTTAATGTATGCTGTGAGCAGGAAAAAATGATTGCTGGAAGCTTAAACCTGTGTATTACAGCTGAAACGCCAGTAAGTTTAGATAGTGTTCTGAATATCTGTTGATCACAAAGCTCTGTGTTTTGGTAGCTGTATGTGGGAAGAGCCTTTCATAATTTCAGGTATCTGTGTTTTTCACAGACTGCATTTTAATTTGATAAGGATGATATTCTAGTGAGCTCTGCTTAGAGTTCATGCTGTTGTTCCCTGTGACTAGAAATGGATGGATTTAAGAAGATAGCAGTGAATGTCATATTTTTGTCTTTATTTAGCATTTTCAAAGTATCTGAAAGGTGTTGAGATACAGAGATGTGGTAAGTGGTATACCCAATTTAAAATCTCCAGGTTAGGCTACGGAGATCAGTAAGAAAATGTATTTAAGTTAGCCTGGTACTACATGGAAGTAGTCAAGTAGTCTGCTGTGCTCAATCTTTATTATTTGATTGGAAATTCCCCTTTACATATAAACATTGGATTCTGGTAAACGTGCACAGCAAGAGTTAGGATTTTTTTTTTAATATCTTAGTAGAGATTCTTAGAAAACTTGTGGAAGCCCAACAGATATTTGAAAAAGATATTCTGGTAAATTTTAGACATCAATATTTTCCATAGGAGTTGTGCAGAAAATGACACTGTTTTGTTTTTTATTTTCCTCTAGGACAGTGATGTTTGTAGTAAAGGGAATTAAAAAGAATAGCCTTGCCTATGCTAGGGTTCAGTGCTGACCCATTAACAGCCTCTTGTAAACCTTTTGGCCTCTAAACCCAGCAATACAGAATATGGAGTGCAGGTTAAAAGGCTTTTCTGCAGTTGTATTTTTAGGTTAATCAGAGTTAACTGAGCAGTGAGCACAGTGATTGAAGGTGTATAAATTGGAATGGGAGAGGGTAGTTTTAATTTTATCACAGTCAGTTCTCTGACATCTGCTATAATATTACTCTTGTTTATTTAGATCTTGTTTTGGAAAGTGTACTTGTAAAGCAGTTTAAGGTATCTCATTAACTACAGCCATGAAGAACAGCAAAATACAATGTGCTTGGCTCTGCCATTTAGATTTCTATTTGTTTCTGGAAAAATTACAGAACTGTTTTCATTAGTATTGTGGTATGAATGCCTTACAAATGTAAGTTGTTTTTTTTTTTTTACTTGATAAGTTTTTACTATTGTGAATTTTTCTCTACACATCTGTGATATTGTGAGAATTACTTTGTGAAAACTTTCCAGTGCATTGCAGCCTGTCTTTATATGCATCAATTCATAAAGAGGAGCTTGATTTCACTGTCTGAGTCTGAGGATGTTTAACACAAGAATCAAAGCTTGAAATCTTTGACAGCAGTATTTCGTCAGGAATTGAAGTACTTTGTGAGATTATTTTAGTTGACAGTAATTATCAAATTTCCATGTGTCTTCATTGCAGAAAAGTTCCATCTCAGCTGTGCCTACGTATTCCACAAATAGAGTTTATCAACAACTGTCCTAAAAAAATTTAAAGCTGTATATTGTATACCTTCAGAGTGACTATGGGTAGTATTTTATTACAGAATGAGATTTGCTTTCTTCCGGACCTGAGCAGCTGTAGTGCATCCAAATGCCTTCATCTGAGGAGTTCCAGAACCAACAGGTCAGGTCTTGTGAAAACGAAACCAAGTGCCCGCTTTTCTTTGAACACTATACTGACTCCTCACTGTGAAATCAGGGCTCAAATTAGAGTAAGGAATTTAGCAGCTGCTTTTAGTTTCTCTTGAGAAGGCTTACGAGCGTCTATGGAGGTTTGTGTTCATTGTCCTTAGGCAACAAAAAAAAAACCTGACTGCTTGAAACTACGCTTGTTCCTTCCACTTGCCTGGATATTATTCTCTGTGCTCAAATAATGACTCTTTCCACTACTGCTTATCCTCAGCTCTGACTGTACAGCTTGTGTAGATGAGTAGGTGTGAGTAGACTTGTTTTCAAAAGCAACTTCGTTCTTTAGGCTACATGACAAAAGCAAATGTGGATTTCTTCAGGGGAAGAAAACCTCACAAAGTAGAACTTGAAGTAAACCTTAAACAGTATTTTTTCCATGCTGGCACTAGATGGGTGGCAGATGCAGTTAAGGTAAGTAAGGCATTGTGCATGCGTTATCTTCTGGGACAAAAGCAGCTGGTGTAGCTGACCTTGGTTTTGGGAGTAGAAATTCTTTATGGAGCATGACAGACCTCTTCTGCCACTTCCTTTTTCAGACCCTTGGACTGGAAGCTTGGCACTGTCAGATGGTACACACAAAGACATTCTTAAAGTGTACAATGAGGTATAATGTTACTGTGTAACATTAATAAATGGAGAAAAAAGCACATTAAATCTAATTTATGCAACTTGTGAATTTACTGGGTTCTTACTGTAAGAAAAAATATTTTTCTTAAGCATACTGAATAATGAGAATATAAAAAATACTGCTTTCATAATACATCCTTGTGATATTTTTGTGATATTCCAGAGAAGAGCAACGAGGCTGGTGAAGGGGCTGGAGAACAGGCCTTATGAGGAGCGTCTGAGAGAGCTGGGGGTGTTTATCCTGGAGAAGAGGAGGCTGAGGGGAGACCTCATTACTCTCTCCAACTACCTGAAAGGAGGTTGTAGAGAGGAGGGAACTGGGCTCTTCTCCCAAGTGACAGGGGACAGGACAAGAGGGAATGGCCTCAAGCTCCACCAGGGGAGATTTAGGCTGGAGATTAGGAGGAAGTTTTTCACGGAAAGGGTCATTGGGCATTGGAATAGGCTACCCAGGGAGGTGGTTCATTCCCCTTCCCTGGAGGTGTTTAAGGGACAGGTAGATGAGGTCCTGAGGGACATAGTTTAGTGTTTGATAGGAATGGTTGGACTCGATGATCTGATGGGTCTCTTCCAACCTGGTGATTCTATGATTCTATGATTTTCATTCAGTAGTTACATAAATGCCTAGCTTCTTTAAATGACCATATTGAAAAATATGTGCTCTGACCACCTGTGTAGTGAAGTAATATCTTCACTAATATTAATCATCTTAGTAAGTGTCATGGTTCAGCCCACCCTGGCCAGCTCACTAGCTAACGTTGGGCAGCTTTTGGTCCCAGTCCCTTCCCCAGGAAAGAGAAAAGGGAAATGAGAGAGACAGACTTGTGGGTCTGAAACCAACACTGAAACAATTCTAATGCAACAATAACAAAAGGAAAATATTAATAAGAAAATGGTAAAATACAGCTCCCCTGAGGACTAGTACCTCACCACTGGCATTGCAGGGCATGCACAAAGATGGTTCTGAATTGGACTCAGTGACAAGTGGGAGCTGGATTCAGGAACATGAGGACAGGTTCAGGGACAGACAGTCAGGCAGATGAGGTTCTCACCAGCTATCTCATCAGCTGACCCTTGTGATCTCCTAAGCTTTTATATTGAATATGATGTGTATGGTTGGAATGATTTGTTGTCCAGGCTGGATCACTTGTCCTGTTGGCTCCTCACAGCAGATGTGACTCCTTTCACCACCAGCTCTGGGATGGCCTTAATTTACATAGGAATAGGCATAAGCAGTGGCCCATAACCTATAACTACCATTGCCTATTCCTGTCAGTCTTAGGAAAAGTTAGAGACTGTTAGCCCAAAGCAGAACAATAAGCTTTATGATTTCATCAACTACGTTCAAAATCGTTGTGAAAAATGAAGGTTTTTTTTTCTTTATGTCTGTCAGTGCAAATACATGAACTCCATAGGCAGAGTTAGGATAATTACTGTTGAAAATATGAGAATTCTCCTCCGCCTCAACACTGTCCGTTCTCCTTCCTAGAATGGATGTTAGCAACATCTTTTCTTTAAGCCTCAAATAACAATAATTCTTTCTTTGGCTGTAATTTTTCTTCAGTGATTCCATTTCCTTGTTTATTTACCTGTGTTGTCCTCGTGTTCCCCAGACTCTCCAGAATGTGCTAGTGCTTCTGGGAGCCTCCATCCTTGCAATGTGGGACCTGACTGAACCACAATTGTAGATTCTTCCTGCTGAATGGCTGTTTCTGTGTTCATTGCTTTAATGAGAAGTTCCGTAAGGAACTGGAAGGAATTCAATTTTGTTCAAGTGAAGGACTTGCATGCTCTCTTTCAGAAACTAGTGGTGCCTTTGGCCATGGTGCTTGTTTGCCTAAAGGGAACAGAAATATGTTTCTTTCTCCTTTCTTTTGGATGGACCAAATACTGCTTACTTGGGGTGGTGACTGGATTTTGTTTGAGCTGTTACTGTCAGAAGAGTTTAATTAGATGGATTTTAACTTCTATTGTGATAAAGCTAAGGACTTTCGTTTCCCTCTTCCCTTCTGGAAATGATCTCTAATTATTTTTGTGTCTGTCACAGAAAAAAGCATTTGAAAATGTAACTTGAAACTGATAGTTTTATCACTTTAGAATATCAGTTTCTCCCGTAGGTGAGCCATTTCCAATAAACGGGTCTGAAGATGAGGTTGGGAGCCTTGAATTTGACCTGTTATTTAATGGAGAGTTAGTCAATGGAGAAGAAACTGAGAGGAGGTATGTTGAGTGGTTGCAGCCATTGAGGTGCTGCCTTGCTGCCTTTCAGTCTGGTTGGAGCCTTTCCAGGATTTGAAGCCATGATGCTCTGTTGCAGCATCTGCTTTGTTGCAGCATCTGCATCTGCTCTGTTGCAGCAGAACTTGTGAGACCTAAAGATGAAAAAAATTGTGATCATTGCAATTGACTTCAACTGTGGCAGGAATGGGTCACTCCGGGCTGCTCTGACATGCTAAGTGTCTGGGAAGAATGATAGATTCAGATTAATATCAAAACAAGAAGCCTAATATTCTATAGGGAGATTGATTGCTATGGGTGGTACTTGAAAGGTGTTAGGGCTTTTCAGTAGCATGACTTTAGGATTGTTTATGGCAGTAACAACCCCAGCCAGAAAGAATCTCACTTATTGGCAATTCATGCATAGACCTGGAGGCAATTCTTGTCAAGTCTCTTATTTGTTTTCCTCAGGAGTTGGGAGATTATATTACAGATGGTAAGTAAATAGAAGAGTTCAATTAATGGAGAGCCAAATATGGTGTGCTTCAAAGGAGACCCTTCTCAAGAGTTTTAAAAGGGAGTATGCCATAACTGAAAAACAAGGAAGAATTTAAATTTGACCTTATCCTACAAACCTGGATTGTTAAGAACAGCTTTGTAGCATGTTAGGAATTAATATGGCCTCAAGTTGTGCTGAAAGAAGTTTAGGCTAGATATTAGGAAATGTTAGTTCACTGAAATTGTTGTCAAGCACTGGAACAGGATACCCAGTGAAGGAGCTAAGTCACCATTTCTGGAAGACACGTAGGTGTGGCACATGGGGATCTGGTTTAGTGGTGGACTTGGCAGTGTTGGGTTTACAGTTGGTCTTGATGATCTTAAAGGTCTTCTTCAACCTAAACAATTCTGTGATTCTGTAATATTCTTACTCTTGACTCCTTCTTAGCCTTCAGGAATGGGACTGAATGTCTTGAAGTGATTACTGTAGCTTCATTTGTCTTCGTCACAGAAACAACTGTGAAAGAAGATACTTCTTTTGGCAGCCGAGCAAATGGAAAGTCCAAAACTGTAAAGGTAGTGAAACTTCTGTTCTAGAAGTGTGTTTCTTTGTGGTTCATGCTGATACATGTCAACAGGAACTTGTTCTGTCCAAGGAGAGAAGAGTCTTAATTTTGCCAGTGCTGTTATTCTGGGGCTTCTTCAGGAACCAAATGTATGTTACAGAAATAACTGAGAGTTTCCCATAAAATCTCATTATATTTATTTACATTAAAAGGTCCAGTTGCAGTTGTTCACATGACATTATCTGGTCACACACAGAATGACTGCTCTGTGACCTTTCCAGTTTGGTAAAAATACTATGTAATTGTGGACAGGTGAACACAGTAGACAAAACAATATCAGTTACTTTACTGAGTGATTAAAGCACAAAAAAGAGGGAAAATGTATCTGTTTTTATATTACTCAGCCACAGAAAGTAAAGACCAAGACCTCAACAGTAGCTGAGAAGTATGGGATGCTTACTGAGAAAACAGTTTATGTATCAACTATGGGCTAGTTTAAAATGAATTCAACATCTATAATTTTACGTCTATATCGTAACTGTATATATATTTAATCACGTTAATGTGAGACAGCTGTTTCAGCTTTGTACAAAGATCAAGTCTCACAACCATGAGCTGGTTTTGCATGCAACAGAGAGGATCTAGTACTATTGATAATTCAGAGTGGTGTAGAAAAATGCTGTTTCACTGTGGAACTTTGTCTTGGCACTAAGCAAGCAGTTAGTTGTATCTTGCTGTAGGTTTTTCTGATTTCCATGGGTTCAGAGTTCGAAACTATAGATGCTTGTTATCTGAAGAAAACAGCAGAAATTATTTTCTTAACTGCTGTTGGTAACACATGTAAAGATGAGAAGATTTTGAAGATTACCAAGTTGTGTATCAATGACCAATATGTCCATGGATTAAGTAAGATGATCCTTGAAGTTAACATCAGTTGTGCTAATACCTCAAAGAATGTAGAAGAGCTGAATGTGAAGTAAAGCAGACATTATGCAAATACATGTAGTACAGGAGTTGTTCACTAAAGACTGCTTTTCTGCACTTTATCTTTTGAGTTGTGTCATTTGCTGTGATGCAATTCTTGATTTTTGAATTAATGAGCTTGTTTTCAACATGAAATGTCTCTGACAGGCGTGGTTATATGATAAGCGAGTATTCATTAAGGATTTAGTTCTTCTGTTGAGTTCTGTTTAATTCCTGAAATGCACATTTTCCCCTGTTACGTTTGATGCATGGACGTTGGTAGCCTGAGTCTGTGTCCCAGACTTCCCCTAATTTGTCTTTATGTCTTTATTTTGCAAAATACTGTGAGTATTTAGTAGTAAATTATTTTCTTTACCTTTGTGAAAGTATCTCAATGTGATTGATTTGGGCACCAGTATCAGATGAATACATGCCCACATGACTTGTTTCATATTTTATCACTGATACAATTGCCATTGAGTGATGTTATTTTCTATACTAAGCGGGAAATGAGCCTTGATAGAGGCATAGAGTCTGCTTTCATTTTCCTTTAAATGCCAAGGTAATGGCGTTATGAAAATGATCATTTTCCTGCAATTTCCCATTCCAGTGTTAGTATGTTAAAACATAGTAGAATTCTTCTAAAGGAGAAGGATTATTAAGGGAGGGTAGATACACCATGGCACAATTTGCTTTGAATTTCCTATTAAGTATATTTTTATTAATTACCTATTAAACAAGAAATTGTATAAGAGTATTTATATGCAAAAAATTGTAGTTTAAGAGTTTTGAAACATCAAAAGTGCAATTCTCCTGTGATTAAAGAAGTCATTGAGATTGGAGGGCAGCTAGAGCAACTAGTAGTTAGTTTTCATGGTGTTACAGAAGATACAGAGTAGATTCCAGGACAGAAAGAAAACAGTTGCAGGGAACAAAATAATGTTGAGAAAGAGACCTTTTCCTACATGGTGGCCTTTGTAAAGGGCTTTTCTTTTGTCTGAAATCCACAGGTGGTATAAGTGGTGTTAATTTAAAAATGTGTTGGGAGTGCAGTCATGGTCAGTTCAAATCAACCTTTGGGATTTCATGCTGTAACAGGGAACACTGCTTGTGCTGGGAAATGGATTTTGACATGCATTTTGCAAATGCTTTTGTGTGCTACCATGATAGTGTTATTAAAATACTGAACTCCTTGTGCTGCAGAACAGCAAGAATTATCAGAAATGTTGCCATGTTTTTTTATCTTCATCACAGAAGCTGCTGGCTTTTATACTTTTTATGTTTGTAGTGTAATTTTATACTACAATTTATAGTGGAATTTTGTAACTTTTTTCCTGCCCTTTCTTAGAACTGGGTGAAAACAAATCCCTTTAACTGCAGTTCTTTGCTTTCCTGTCTCGTTGCTTTGGAAAATGTTCTTAGTTTTTTTTCTTCAGAGGGTTTCTACAGTTTTCTGTCTGTCCTTTCTTTGGTCTCAGTCTATCCTTCCTTTGCCTTTTTGTATATTATGTACTTTTAGAAGTATTAGTGTGTAGCCACATAAAAAACCAAATATTCACTTGAATTTGCTCTTGGGCTTTTGAGTTTGTGTATGTGGAGCTGTGTATCTTCTTGGAAAAGCTGTGGCAAGCAAAAGCTATGCATAAGACTCTGTCTTTACGTAAAAGCTCGTTCTCCTTTCCTCCAATTGTTTCAGTTCTTTATGCATCAGCAAAAATTGAACAGAATTTGCCTTTTTGACTTGTCCAGTTTATCCTATTCTTTTGCTTTAAAGTTGTCTTTGTAATGTAATTAATTTAGGTTAGTAAATTTTTTTCTCTTGAACTGGGAAGGCTGCTTTTTTTTACCTCCTGCTAGTAGGCTGAGCTGGAAAAACCACAATGACTTCAGATGGAGTATTTTTGGCCCCTGAAATGATCTTGGATATTGATTTTATTTTTTTGTGAATGGGTGAATTACTCTGATCTGGTGGAAATTGATTTTTGCACCATCAGACAAGAAAGAACTCTGCATTGTGGCCCGAGAAAAGCATGATGCCATAGCCAGTATGGTATTAGTATTGAGGACAGCTTTAGTACAAACAACTGTACCCATTAGTACAAAGAAATAGGTAACCAAAATGTGTATCTGTGTGGCAATCCTGTTAGCTCAGCTGCTGTCGAGAAGAAACAATTTCTTTTTTACTATGTAGACAGTTTATGAATGTATGTTAATGGTAAAGTAGTTCTACCATTAGGCACAGCTTACTGTTCAAGAGCTTCAACTGCTACTTACATGGTTACTTTGTTCAATTATTTCTAGATGTACTTCCAATCCATTCTACATTCACATCAAAACACTCATTTTGTGCTGTCCCACCTGTGCTCCTTGTGCATAGAATCATAGAATTACCAGGTTGGAAAAGACCCACTGGATCATTGAGTCCAACCACAATGTCATGCAACATGCATGACCTTACTACATGTTGTGTGGTCAGGCTGGGCTGCTGGAGTGCTAGGTTACAGATGTGAAAGCAGCTCAAATGACGAAGTTGTGAATCTTTATGGAGCACAGAGGATATAGTGGCTATGTGGAGATCATATTTCTGTTTCCTGTCACAAAAAAACTGTGTCTGCAAAACACAGCACTTGACTACTCAAGTGTACAGACTTCTCAGATTCTGTAAGTGCACATATGTGGAGCTGATGAACCAGATGGACTGCACTTCCTTCGTGGTAGAGCAGGTGCTTTCCCACCACAACCCATGAATCTCAGCCTAAATCATTCTTTCATAAATTTCTGAAGTGTCTTTTTTAACACCTTATAAGAAGAATCACATTTTCAAATGTTATATTCCTGCATTTTTCCCATTAAGATTGCTCTCCTCTCTTTTAATTCTTAGTTTTCACCTCTCTGAGAAGTGTAGTTCTTTATATGTAGCACACGTTCATATTCTTGATGATTTGTGATTTTTTTCCCCCTTTTGACTGACTTTCTTAAAATGTCAATTTGTAATTTTAACTGTTGCACTTAAGACACTGGATTTCCTCTATCTGCATACCTCCACCCCCTACCAGCTTCTCTGCTGCAGTTTGAGCTCCATAGGTGGCATGTTTGCGTGAGGCCGTGTGTTCTTCCATTATTCCCTAATATCAATTCGTATTATTTAGTCTTTCTGTCAGTTTTTTGCAGTCCTGTTCTATGCAGCCTTATTGCATCCTACCTTTAAAATTTGCACACTGAATACTTCCAGCATTACATTAAATAGCCTATTTCCAAATTTGAAACATCGCTGATACAGTGAGTTCCATACTTTATGGTGAAGTGAATCTAAATGTCAGAAGTTGTTGTGGAGGTGTGCCACAGAGCTATCTGTGGATGCCAGCTTCCATGATGATGAAGATCTGAAGAAGGTAGAGCAACCAACTTCATCTTTGTTCTTGGCAGAGGGTTCTGGCATATCAGAGGGCTCTGTCCTTGAAGAGACCTCTTCATGCGTTTTTGCCTTTCACGAGTTAGTGATCATTAGCAATGATTAGTTATTAGTCATTACCAGTGTTCCCACAGGGACAAGAGACCTTACTGCAGTCCTGTGAACCGAAGCATAGATGAACATCAAGGACTACTAGATCATTATCAGTGGAGAAAGGTCCTTACTTGAACTTCTCTGCCATTTTCTACAACGCTGTCAGAGGCTGAGGTTTCGCGTTTCTACAGTGCTGACCAATGCCAGCCTCAGACCTCGTCAAGGGGTGGGAATTTTTTTAATGCTGAAAGATTGGAATCTGCCACTCTGTTAGCCTAGCTTCTCCACTCAAGCTGTGACTGATATCAAACAGGAAATAAAAAATTGCTGTTGTTTAGCTTGGTCAGAAAATGATCAAAGGGACAAAGTAGTGCAATTATGAAATAATAAATAGTTCAGAGTAGATATAAAATGAACCAGAAAATACTCCATTGGACAGAAAAGGCATAAGTTAAAAAATGACGAGATAAAATTCTTCCGGAGTAGAAAATTTGTGGCTATAGCTTGTCTTGGTGAATCTTTTAACATCTTTGGAGAAAGCTTAGACATTTACACACATACCACAAGAAAAGATAGCTCATTCGAAAAAGTTTTGGAAAGAATGAAACCTTGACCTTTGGTTACTAGCCTGTTTAACTATTACGCTTATTTTGTATCCTTCATGGAGGAGGAGGAGAAAGAATAAGGAAAAAGAGTAGTTTATTGACTGTGGGATTCTCAGGTCTTACTCTTCAGGCTTCTGGCTATTGTCAGGAACACAGGGTCCTGGACTCGGTTGTTCTCTCCAGTGTGGAAGTTTTATAACTTTATAATGGTCCTTCAAAAGCTACAGTTTCACTTGGGAAAGAAAGAAGGAAAACAAAAAAGGAGGTTATAATGTGGCAGGGCAAACTAGGAAACAAGCTCCAATTCTGTCCAGTGGAACAAGATTTTGAGAATAATACATGCTGGTGAGACAGAAACCAGTAGTGCTTTAGCCCAAATATCCCCATCTCTCTGCTCTGTGCTCTCCAGTGTCTTGTGTGGCTGAAATTTTAGCTACTGTGATTCTCATTTGTGTAGTTTAACAGGAGCCAGGTCTCTGTAAGAAACTTTTTAAGTTAAACAAAAAGACTGTTTCTATGTATCTGCTGTAGAGCTGCTGGTGAATAGGAGCTGCAACTCTCTGTGGAGGTGTGGGAAAGGATGGGACCAGGTCTAGGGATGAAATGACATGGCAGAGGTTGTTAAAAACAAGCTATTGTTTTGGCCAGAGGGTGAAAAGGTCCAGTAAAGGCAGCAGTGATTAACTAGCTTCATGGGCAGGTACCAATAGTATGCATGAGAGATGGAATCTGTTAAGAGTAGAATCTCATTATTCAGCACTTCCCTGTTCTAATATTTCTTTTTAGTTTCTCCAGGAAATGGAGGAACGTCACACAACACTGAAAATTGTTGTGTAATAAATAAATAACTACAGATTTAGCACAAAGATATGACAAAACTGCAGGGATCCCTTCAACTTAATAAGGATATCTTGTCTGTTTCTAGTTTAAATACCATGCTACAAATGGTCTCATCCATTAATTTGAGAAAAATGAGAAAATAGGGAATGGATCATCTAAAAGTGATTAGAGACATACTGTCTGAACATTCAGGGAGGCCTCAGTTCTCTTTAAACATATGGATGTACAAATTCTGCATACATCAAGTTGAATATACACTTCTTTTTGGAGTTGCTGTGGTTTTAATTTTTGTTTCTGCAGAACAGATACTAAAGAACACTTCTTCTTGCCAGCAACATCTTATTCTTCTGATGGCTTAAGATGAAATTCATTCCAGTTAGCTGTTTTGATCACTGAAGGGGCTACATCTAAATACTGAGAAACAGTCCTCAGAACAGAGTATTTCCTTTTCCTAAGAGAAAGCAAAATACTTGAGAGAATTCTGGAGCTGAGCAAAGGGACCTAGCCATCTGGTTTTCATCAGCTCCCACTTCAAAACAGCTCTGAATTCTGCTTTGCAGGAAGTGTAGGAACTGTAGGACTCCAGTGTCCTTTTTGTGGAAGAATTCCTTATCAGAAAAAAAGAGATGCTTCCATCTGTATCACTGATGTGGCCAATTTATACACTGTCAGCCCTTCTTATTTCCTTCCTGAAACTTAATCCATCTGTTGTTTTTACTAATTAAAATTTTCTGCTAGTATACAGTGTGCTTTCTTTAGATATTATACTACAAAACTTGGCAGCATTCTATGCTACACCCATGTATAATGTTCCTTTTGTTATGTGGTACATTTTGCAAAGACCTAAAGTTCCTGAGATATTAGATCCTGCTATTTAAAAGCTCAACTGATGCAGCAAAAGTTATTGATGAATAAAGTAAATGGAATTTTTAATGGATCAGCTGTAATGGGTAATGGACTAAGATCCACTTGTGCTGCAGGTTTGTGGCTGTAGTATTGGTTATTTTCCCTCTCTCTTTGCTTTGACCCTGTTAGTTGGCCCTGGACTCTTCTGGCCAGGAAACTTTTGTAACCTGGCACTTCTCAATTTCTCAGCTTTGCAGTGAGTATGGCCCAGCAGGATGGTAAGTGCCTGGCTCCCCATTTGATGACAGTGCATCCATCACATTGTCAAATGAAATGTGCATCTGGCTGTATATCCTGACTTGCATGCATACATGCAACATGCTGGTCTCATGGTGGTCAGGTAACTGGGATTGTGCACGGAGGCTGTATGAATGGAGATGGATTGTAGGAGGAAGAAGGCTGGTGCACATTGCAGTTTCATTCAGACATCCAGCTGGTCTGCAAAAGGGATAGAGGTACTTCTAGCGCTGTAATTCTAAGATGGGGGTAGTTAATGGCCTAGATATTACTGTGTTCATTTGAAGATCTGTAGCTTGTGACAATTATTTTCATTATGTAAAGCTTAGTTGATATCATAATGTGTACCAAATTTATTAGCTCTTCACCGAACAGTTTTCCTTGTATGCATGGTAAGCATAATACTCATAATTCTAACTGGGATTTGTAGTTTGGGATCGGGAAATCATTTATGGTAAGCTCTGTTTTAGATATTAGACTGTTTAAAAGCTTTGTCTTTAGAACAGCTGGCTAAATACAGAGAAAGATTCTTTAGTTTTATTCTGCTGCTCTAGCTGGAGGATTTAAGCTCTGCGTTTAGTGATCTTGTTCACAACGTGGCTCTATAAGTAGTTGTATCAGTCTAGCCAGAAGTACTGGCTGGACCATTGTCATTTGTGGCCAGGAATTAGCAGCTGAAAGTTTGGGGGCTTGGAAAATGTTTGCATAAACATGTAAGTGTGCAATTTCACTCTGTCTTAAGCCCATGCCTCTGCTGAAAAAGCTTTTAGGCTCTACCTAAGCTGTACTTTCCTACCACTACCATTTGCCCTGAGGTTACCTACATCAGAAACTTGTGTGGCTGAAATCTAACGTTGCACCAATAAAGAAGATTTTATGATGAACTTCAACTAGATTATTTCTCTGATTTTACTTCAAGTCTAGTTACCCAATCCTGCATGCCGCAAAGGACAAGGCAGCTGGTGGCAAGACTGCTTATTAACTTCTGCAGTTCTTTCTTTTCTTTGTAGCAGCCTGCTGTAATTCATCTACTAGAGGCAAAAGTACAGTCAAACAATCTCTTCATCATTACTGTTCAGTTTTACGATCACACACCTACTCTGCATGCAGGATATTTATTGATTATATAGGTTTGCTGAGCTGGTACATCACATTACGGCTGTGTAAATATAGTAATTATGTTGATTGATCTCAGCAAAAAAATTTAATTATTTTAATTAATTTTAATTAACATGATAATACATGCCAATAAAGGTCATATTATTGATCTGTTGCTCATAATAAGGCATTCTAGTGGAAAAAATGTCCTAAGCAACAAGATAGCCAAGACCTTGAGTGTCATTAAATACAATTTTAAAATTAATCTTGCCACTGAAAGTTAAAACATGCTCCAGTGCAAAATTACTAAAATAACATGTTCTGTACAAAGTATTTCTTTATTTGTGTGATAGATATTACAGGTTACTAAACCCACAACACCTTGCTTTGTGTAATTTGCACAAAGTAGGGAAACTTCTGCGTTCTGTTGCTCAGAGGTGCTCAGACTTAGAGTTCTGCAGCTTACTATAGTAAATGAAAAATAATGGATTTGGTTTTAAACTCTTAACAGTGCATAGCAAGGTTTTAACATGTTATAAAGTCTAAAATTACAGCACAGTATGTGAACAGCATTAATGAATAGATGGAGCTGCTTTAACTGAAAAGTAGGGTTCTTGATTTTGATGATTAAATAAGACTTTGGTCCTGCAAGTATTTGCTAGTTGCTATGAAAATTAGTTTTCCTCCCTCAGAAATATGTTATCCTTTCATTTTTGTTCTTCCGGCTTATGTTGCCAGTAAAATTGTATCTGGATATATCTTCAGGAAAAGAAGGAAATCAATGTAGAACAAATACATGATGAAGTAGACGATCCTTTTAGCAGACATTTTTGGGATGTTTCCTGCTCCCAAAACACATTTTAGAATCATAGAATCATAGAATCACCAGGTTGGAAGAGACCCACCAGATCATCAAGTCCAACCATTCCTATCAAACGCTAAACCATGTCCCTCGGGACCTCGTCTACCTGTGCCTTAAACACCTCCAAGGAAGATGAATCAACCACCTCCCTGGGCAGCCTGTTCCAGTGCCCAATGACCCTTTCTGTGAAAAACTTCCTCCTAATGTCCAACCTAAACCTCCCCTGGCAGAGCTTGAGGCCATTCCCTCTTGTCCTGTCCCCTGTCACTTGGGAGAAGAGGCCAGCTCCCTCCTCTCTACAACCTCCTTTCAGGTAGTTATAGAGAACAATGAGGTCTCCCCTCAGCCTCCTCTTCTCCAGGCTAAACAGCCCCAGCTCTCTCAGCCGTTCCTCATAGGGCCTGTTCTCCAGCCCCTTCACCAGCTTTGTTGCTCTTCTCTGGACTCGCTCCAGAGCCTCAACATCCTTCTTGTGGTGAGGGGCCCAAAACTGAACACAGTATTGAAGGAGCGGTCTCACCAGTGCTGAGTATAGAGGGAGAATAACCTCCCTGGACCTGCTGGTCACACTGTTTACCAGTACTCTGCCATGTAATAAGTGGGTACTAGCAGCAGTGCTGCTTGCTATGATTTCAGGGATAAAGAACTTTATTTTGTGATGGTCTGGATCCTGTTGGTGTTTTAGGTGTGATAAGGGCATGTCTTCCATATTGGACCTGCCTCCCACACTTCTGGATCCTGACTAGCATCAATGGAATTTAGCTGCTTGTGCCATTTTGTATAGCAGCAAAACTGAAGGTATGTCAAGAATAAGAGTGGACTGAGGCTCTGACTAGCATCAGGGTGGGAGTCAAAAATTAAAATGCAGACTGAAATACCCTACCCTCTGTGGACCTGGACTTGGCTTGCTGGATGATACCTGATTTTCAGAGTGGAAGTATGATGCTCTAATGTACTTACACTGTTTTCTCCTTTGGTAGTTTTCATCTTTCTTGCTTTCTGTAGACTAACTGAAAGCACTAAATCATATAAAAATGCACTTAGATATCATAGATATTTTTATTGGCAGGTATGTTCATTGTCATCAGTTATACACATAAAAGAGCAAAGAAGGCAAAAAGCTAAAATCTCATAATTGGTCATCAAGTAAAATACATTTCCTTTCATTTACTTGTCTCAGGGAAGATACAGAATCTTACAAAAAATCAATATGTTATTAAGAAGGTACAAATCAGGGACCATTTATGAGAGATTCATATATGAAAAAGGGTTAGTCTTATCTGATTTTAAAACCTCATAGTTTATTAGGGCACCCCCAAGCAAAAAAAAAAAAAAAAAGTTGGGCAGCACAAAACCATGCATTTTCTGAAACATTTCCTAACTGTTTGAAATGCCCAAACTGAAAGACTTACTGTAATTCAGAAACATAGTGCTTACTTGGTATTACAGTGAAAAGCACATTCCACGTGCTGCCATTGAGCATATTGTGTACATAACTGAGCACATTATATGATATTTTGCACCTTGTAGCTAAGGAAGAGGAGTTTTCACTTGTTCAATTCTCACAGTAGTGGTTGTGGGCAACTCAGCTAACAGAAAGTGTATCACTTTCCAGGCCTTTATATTAAAGGCGTGGGGTTTGGTTGCAATGTTGGGTTTTATTCTTGATGTTGAAGGTGGCAAGTACAGAAGGAACAAGCAGGGTTGGAGTAAGGATGAGTGGCTCTTTCTCTCCAAATGGCATTGTTTTTATGGGACTAAGCCACCTGTGTACTTTCTAAGGGGCCTGACGGCCATCCCTGGTTATATGGTTGACGTCTTCAGTGTGGGAGTTCTGATGAGTCTCTTGACACCAGTGTATGTTTGTGTCCAGCTGTCTCTGCTTGTGTTTAGGTTTCTGTACTTCCCATTTAAAAGTTGTTCAGATGTAGTAAATGTTTCTGGTGGAACTTATGAGCACTTTTGGAAAACTGATGATAGTTCTGGGAGTGATGTGGGGAAATTGGCATCTGCTGCAGGAGAGATTAGCAAGGTTATGTCTGTGTAGCACCTACTACCAGTTACTGTGGTAGTTATTGTGCCAAGGGAAGTGAAAAGAATGCAGAAATATTTACATCTGATTAGCACAATGGAGACATTTTGCATCAGAGCAAGTACAACAACTAAGGATTTTGCTGGGTTTTTTTTTTTTTGAGCATGTGGTATCTGTAGTGACTGGCAAAGCGAGTGTCAATGCTAGTTGAATATTCACCTTAAATTTCAGATGTTATTTTATTTTATGGCTTTCTGAATAAAGCCCAGTTAAGGTTGAAGAGCAGGACTCTCTGTTGTCCCTGTAGCCGTTGTTCAAAGAGAGGCTGTTAAATCCTCAGGCAAATAGTTCATGTTGTTGAAATCATCAGGACCATGCTTATACCATTCGACAGCAGCATAACTCTATCGTTGAACTGATTCCTTTCAGTTTCCTGGTAGTTTCCCAATGTCTGCATTGTGTCCTGTTATACATTTTGATGATAAATATTTTGGAGTAGTTGCAGTATTGTTTTATTTATCCTACTTTCTTGTTTTTTTAAAAGCTGACTACTAACAATTAATTTGCTTTTCGCAGTATCAGGAAAACTGAAAATATTAAACACAATTTTTTATGCATAGGAGTAAATTCTATCTTACACTGTCATGTAGGGTCCCCCAGACAGATTTTGAGCTATTAAAGTAGTATCTTGGTTAGCTGAAATCAAATGGACTAAATATGACAAAATAGTTGGTACGGGAGCAGTTTTTGAGCCACGAGAAATTGATTTAATATTTTTTAGTCTCATTTGATTGCTATCAGAGCTATCATGAGTTATTTGGGCAAAGTGCCTGCTCTTTCTCATTGTATTCTACCTTTATTCTGTCAATCTGAAAGCAATGGAATTAATTCTGGTCACTCATATGTGAAATTCAGCATTGCAAATCAGTCAGCTTTAAGGTTGCATAGTCTAAATCCTAAAAATGGTCTTTACTTAGGATGCAGAGTGCATGACCCTGATTTTATTATCTGCTGAGTTAATAAGATCATATTTTCTGATTTGGTTTTGTGTGCATAGGTCATTTATCCTGTTTTGCATATAACTTAATATATTTGCTCTGCTCTTCAAAATATATTCAGTTGTTATAAACCAGGAAATAATGCTTAGGAAACGCTAAAGAAATCTAAATCAATAGACAGGAACATTATATTAATTTTTTGAAATGGCAGGGTGACACTGAAATATGTGCTTGAGGATTTTGAAGCAGTGGAGGCATACAAACAAAAAAATCAAAGTGAGCAGAGTTTAAAGCAATCTGGGCATTAGGAGCTGATGTAGTTCTGTATAACCCTTTTGGTTTTTATTGATAATATTATTTCATGCCTGTAAAATATGGTGCCAGCTTGCCTGTTTCTGTGAGTTGTCGTATTTCCACTGAAGTGAATGTTAGCATCTTAAAATTTGCTGAATATTTGCTTTCTGTTAGACTTTCCATACTTGTAACATAACACTGAACAAGGTTTTTGTTCCCTCCTTTATAAGTTTATTGCCAGCATTTTTTTAATTCATTCAAATGTGCACGTGTTATAGGATTACAGTGGACATCAATAGGGTTAATGATCCTTAATTACATAGTGGTTCTGTTTGGCTAATCTCAGAGAAAATTAAATACTCTTTCCATATGCACATGAAGTTAATTTCTGTACTTCCAACATTGTCTTATTCTGTCTCCTTAAATGACTGACTCTTTCTCTTTCTTCTTTTATCTTCTTAAAATATTAGGTGCCTACCAGTTTCCACTATTTATTTTCCTCATGCATTAATACGTCTGCTTAAGTGTTGATGGATCAAGAGTTTTTTTTAAATTATTCTCCATAATGTTTCTCTAGGTCCCCCATTATCTTTCTCCTGAGAGGATATCTGTGTTCTGACCTTTTATTACTTTATTGTTAGTAGGACAGAGGAAACTTTCTCTGAGTTTGCTGTCTAGACAAGTCTACAAAACGTAGAGGATGTAGGCGTAGGCTACAGAAAGTATGATAGATTGGAGAATTCTAACCAGTAGCTGTCCATACCATGACTTTTGTTAGCTTTTAAAAATGTTTCTTGGGGAAATACTTTTTCCTGTCTTTCCTTATTTCCAAGTTTACACTCCTTAATGCATCTTCAGTTTAGTATATTGAAAGCATATTTAGTGAAAGAATGACAAAGGCCCTGTGAGCATAATCCTTTTTATTTCCCCCTCTTTCTTTTATTCTAGATCTCAATCTTATATTCAGCCTAACAGGTGTTACAGGTTGGTACTCTCTTGCCTCCCCCATCTCCCAAGGCATATAAATCCTTTCAGCTCTACCACCTTGACGATATTGCCAACGTATGACACCCTTGATCAATCCACTGTGAAAATTCCTGGTGCTACCTTAATTTCCTCCTGTTTGGACTGCTGTAATTTACAGCTTTCAAGTACTGAACTGCTGTAAAACCCTGTAGGACTGGTACTAGTACAGTATGGTACCATAACCCAATGTGTTTTGAATGTGACTACTATGGGTTTTAATTTAAAAAATCTGTGGTAACTTGTTCCCTTCATCTGTACTTGAAAAACTTGAATTTGTTAGCGTGCTTTCACTGGATTCCTCCTTCTAAATCAACTTGCATCAGTAATAGTTAATTGCTCCCTTGACCCCAAGTGTAGTGCCATTCAATTTCAGCGATCTGTTGCAGAAAGTTTTTCATTCACTTTCAATTCCAGATTCTTTCTGCTTCAGATCAAAGGTTCCATGGTTACTGACTGAAAGAAGAACTATTAAGTGAGCTGAAATGGAATGGATGAGAGGGACTTGAACAGGGAGAAAGCTCATGTTTTTATAAATGGCAAAATTACCACTACTTAGTTCTGCTGCCTGAGAAATTGTGAAAGCAATTGAAGTCAATCACAGTTAGACCTTCAAATTTGTATTGCTTTGAACTGAAGCATTTTTATTTAAGTTAACCATTCATTATTCTTTTGCATGTACTGTTCAAATTCTGAGGACTGCATAATTTACAAGACAGAAAACAAATCACTGAACATAATGGGCTGAACTTCTAACAATACCCTTAAATTTCACACCTGTGATTAATCACCTGTGCTCAACTGCAGACATAAATGTTAGCATCTACGCATGTAACTGTGTGTAGACACAGGAAGACACTACCTTTCAGTGCCAAAACTCACATGACATGTCATACACAAGAAATAAATGAAATGCTTTTCTTATAAGGGCCCGGTGAATTAGTGTTGTGTAGCATCAGGGTGGCAGATTGCTGAGAGCATACTAGGCTTATGTTTTAGGTTTTTTTATGATAGAAATAACATAGTACAAGGCAGGTGAAGTACATGTGTTGTAGGCTTGATTTATATACAGCTGTAAAGCATTTTTCGGGCTGGATATTTGTTCTGCTGAAGATGAGTGTGAGCTTTGTGTTCAAGTCACTCAGAGTGAGTGGTTGGACCAGGGTCAGGAGTGGCTACATGTTGGACCCTGTGCTGCAGCAGTGGGATGCAAACAGCAAGGTTGTGAAAGATGCACGAAGGGCTGAACAACCACAGGGCTCCCATAGAGGAGCTTTCTGTTTGCAGCACCAGAAACTCTGGTATAAGGGCTTTCAGTGCTCTGAGAAACCATTTAAGGAAAAAAAAAAAAAGAGCGATACATTGGAGTATGTGGCAATCACTTTCCCATTGATAATTCTTTTAAAATACAGGAAATCTCAAGCATCCCATGCAGAATTGAAGTCTAGAGAGTGCTTAAATACAAAGAAACAAACAAACAAAACCCAACAAAGGCAAAAAAACCCCAGCTAATTGAAATAATGTGTATTTTTTGGGCTGTCTGTAATTTTAAAATTCTGATGGAAGTAACTGGTCTAGAGTAAGTTTTAGTTCTATAATTTGCCTTGGCACTTCTTACATGGTTTCCTTTTCCCCACTTCTATGGTTTTCAGCCTTCTCAAGGCATTTTTTCATTCATTTGGTTTTAATTCAATAAAAGTTCAATATTGTAATGCCAGAACAATTCCTCTGTGGGCGAAGAAGTGAGCATGTGATGAAGGCATTGACTAGTCTTTAAGACCACGTTTGTAGGAGAAACAGCCAACGACTATTCTAGTGCCTTGAGGCCGAATTACCTGGCACAGCTTGTGTCCATGCAGCTAGATTCATTTACATCCCTACAACAGGATGACTTCATCTAAACTTATTGCTAGGAATAGTCCTGGGCCTGGCCTACTTGATCGTTTTTAAACTGTGCCTTAAACTCTACCAGATGTTTATCTGTACATGCAGTCATGTGCAGACCCTTGCCTTTGCTTTGTCTGTGATTGATGGCCATGGGTCTCACCTTATCAGCCTAGGTGCAGGCAATGACTGGCTCAAATCTCCTCTCTGAGCTCACGATAATTTTAGCTCTCAGGCTTTGCAATAGTAAGGTTTCCAAAGCTTCATTAAGTTCTTCAGGCATTGTACTTGCACAGGTAGGCTAATGGAAAAAACACAGCATTTATCATCTTTTAAGTATAAGTACAAAATAAAACCAACTGAGGCGGAGAAATCCTTTAAGTATCTCCAATAATGACATTTGGAAAACTAAATTACTGGTTCTTTTAATGTGTACTTATTTTTGTAAATTATTTTCTTCTGAGGTCTTTGTAAATTTAAGTGAAAGCTTTCACAATGGAACATGCCAGAGGACAGCCAAACTCATTACAAAATATTTTATCAGAAAGCTGTAAAATTTAAGGTGCAAGGTAGAAGAATATTCTGTTTGTCAAATACTTATTTAACCAATTCACCTTTTTCACTAAGAGCAAATGTTTCACACAAGCATCCTGTTGACTTGACTTTTGGTGGCTTGTGAAGCAGAACATTGGTGTCATGGTGCTAATGCAGTTAGGCAATGTTTATTTGTGGAGTTCCCTGGGGATGGAGGAGGCAGTGGCAGGTCGCTGTTACAGGCTTGGCTGCTCAGGGCTGTCCAGTTGAATCTCAAAGTTCTGTGATTGGAGATGGAGATCCTAGCCCCTCTGGTCAGTGAGCTTCTAGGACTTCACACGTCATCTTCACACGTCTTACCCATATCCTGCCCTGCACCTGAGTAGGGAGTCTGACATGCTGTCTTTCAAGTAACTTCCTCCTGGGCACTGCAGCATGGCTATTCAATTCCCCTGAAACTTTCTCTTCTCCAGGTTAAAAAAGCCCTTTTCCCTCAGCCTCTCCTGACAGGGCGCATGTATGTGGTAACAGCAAAGCATATTGCTACAGCAATCATTTATTAAAATATTTTAAAGGGTTTGTTGATTTCTGCCCACATACACTTCTTGTGCATCAAAAGGAAGGATTTTAGTGCTAGAAAAAACTTTCAGCTATGTTCTGTATTAAATCATTGGGAAATTATTAGGTTCTTTTAAGTATTTTCTAGGCTAGTCACTGCTTTAATCACATGGTCAAGCATTGACCACTATTGTTTGTATAATGTCTTGTGAGTCCTTCAAAACACAGCTGAGGGAGGGTGACATTGGAAGTCACCTCAGGTTTTCAGAAGCTTCTGAAAGCATCTTATGTACACCTACCCTGCTAGTCTAGTCTGATCCATTGGTAACACAAGAAGACTTAATCTGGAAAGAAAGGGAGGAGCACATGGATTTCATTTTGTGCCCTCAATAAGTCACCCTGCCCCATGGCTACCATTGCCCTGCTCTGGCCTCTGACTGTCACTCAGTTAGGCTTTTGCCTTGCCACCCATTTTCCTGATCAGTTTGACTTGGTATTGTATATGTGTATATATATTTTTTCCCCATTTCATGCCATGTGGTTGCATAGGAATCTCTCTCTGAAGGAAGTGGTTTTTTATTTACAACATTTGTTTGGGATTTGCAGTGGAATTCATACTGCTTTTTAGATTTACTTAATATAGCTGAAAATAAAAAATGTTGGGCTTGTTTGTCATTCAGCTATTACAGCTACGTACAAGGCTACACTGACAAGGTAATTAAATCTCTCAGAGGGACTTACTGCCATCTGTATATCTCTTGCTTTGTGCTGTGCATGCATGTGATGGTCATGTTTAGTTGTGTTCATAGAGCTTTGGCTCAACCCCCACGTCCAGTCCTTAACTTGTGTGGATCACTGTGTCACCAAACCCCCTTTCAAATGAAGTACAAAGTTAAGCTCTGGGAAATCTTCTAGGAAATACACTAGGTAAGGATGTCCTGCAGCATTTCTCTGTCTGTGCCTGCTGTGGTTTTTAGAAGACTTACCTCCACTGAAGGGAAAGTAGCTGACATGGTTTAATGTGTATGGCTCTTCCAGTAACTATGAGTTCACTTGATCGAAGTAATTATTGACAGATAAACAAGTAGTGTTATAGACCAGGTCTAGTCAATACAGACAAGGTCTAGTCAAGCATTTGTTCTTGTTGCAGTAATTACGCTATCAGTAGCTGAGTCATTATTTTACGAACTGCAGACATACAGTGTAGGTAGCAGTGTGGTTGTACTTATTATATGTATATGCATTTGCTTTTAAAACAGAAACAATGTCTGTGATTTTTTTTTTTTAATGATGAGTATTCATTTTGGTGGTTTCACTTTTATCTCTGTTGATTCCCTGCAGGTCAAGGCAACAGATGCTGATGCTGACCAGTTTGGTGAAATTGAGTATTCTCTTTATGATGGATTCCATTATTATGAAAAATTCAAAGCCTTCCAGATTGACCCACATACTGGTCAGATCTGTGTGTCTCAAGATATTGACAGGGAAGGTGATCCAGCCATTTACGATCTCTTAGTAAAAGCTACGGATGGAGTAAGTTTTGCCTTTCCTAACTGCTGGGTTTGTGCATGTGTTTGCAAATTTGAGTGTGTTGCATACTTGTAAAGGAAAATGGCGTATGTGAAAATTGCAGGATTTTTGCCCCTAAAGAGGGCAGAATTTGATACTTCACAAAGCATAAATTTTGACCAAAATTGTTAAAATTGCCTGTGAAATCCAAAATCACTCCCAAACAAATTATTGAAAACCATTTTCAGATGTGTTAGTCCTGGCTGATTTCCCCTCGCCTTGGAACCAGTGGATCTCTGCTCGTGGTTGAAGCTGGTTTGAAGCTGTATAAATGTAAAGAACACATATATATATGTGGACTATCAAAGTTAGTCTTTGTTCCAGAGCCGGACATTTGCAGTGAAATTCTGATAAGTGTCTCAGATATCCAGTGTGGTCCAGAAGATTATTTTGAAAATATGAAAGAAAATAGTTTATGTGAAAAAACTTGATGCATTTTTTGGTTAAATTAGTGCTCTAGTGATAAATCTTAGTCAAAAGTTAAAGTAAAATGACAATGCATTGAAGCTGTAGAGCGTTTAGTTTTCAAAATGTCTTGTGATTTACCTTCTTTTAGGGACCTTGTCTTTTCAGAAGTTCAGTAATAGAGGAGGGGGATTCAATTTTCAGTTGCCTTGTCAGTGACAAGCAGGACTTGTTCTTTTTACTGGAATTCAGTAAAAAGATCTTCATAGATCCCAATGATTTCTTGTCTAAAATATCTAAATACTAAAGCACCTAAATTCAGTGTTTATTATCCATTTTCAGTATACATGAATTTATGTTGATTTACTTCCAATTTTTAATTGTAGTAGGATGTTTCATCTGCTGGTATTCTGCTGCTGATTTTAATGAATTAAAGATGTTAGGTGTGGTGATCAAAGTAGAGGCTGTCATCCAGGGAGAAATGCATACAGTGAAAAAGTGAGGGGTCACTTGACAAAGCAGAGGGAGAGAAATGGAAAGGAAAGAAAATAACGAAGTTAATTAGGAGTGAGGAGGAAAAGAAATATTTGCCAGGTGTTGCTCAGTTCATCTTACAGCAAAACTATCAATTTCATCCACCTGTTCATGGCCACTCCATTACATGGTTTTGGAGCGAGTTCGTCCTGTATTTTATGCACTACGTAGAAAGAGTAATGGGAGAACAGGAGTTGCATTCAGGAGCCCATAGGCAGGCACATGGGAAACAGATTCTGTTAAATTGGTGTTGAATAAACATCCTCTGAGAGCTTGTGGGAGCAGTTGCACTAATTAAGTGAAGACAAGACTGATCATAATGTTAGTATTAGGCTTTTCAGCTGGCAGTGCTGATTTTGGTAGTGAGGGTGACCCTTGTGTTATTCATATGCCATCACTTGCTGCAGGTCATGACACTGCCTATCGCGTAGAATGTGACATCACACCTTTTTATGTTACTGCTCATCTTCAGACAAGTGCTGGAATGATCATTCGTTAATTATGTAAAGTCTGCCAGTTATGTAGGCTTGTATTTATTTAGACTCTGAAGAACAGAGTCTAATAAGTTTCTTACTGCCTTTCTGCATACAAAAATACTTCTTGATCTTCTGCTTTTTGTTAAACCACGCTGCTTGTCCAGTTTTCTCTGTCTTTTACACTGAAGCTACTGAAATTTAGAGATAAGCACTTGACATTTGCAAGCAAAGCTACTGAAGAAGTTAAGCTTTTGAAATAATTGGCAATATCTCTCCATTTTGACAACATTCAAGGTAATGTATCTTTTAGGTTTAACAACAACAATAAAAGTATTTGTGTCAGGAATCCTATATGTCACAGTTTGTTTAAACAAAAGCTTGACAGTACTGTTTGCTGACAATAACTTTGAAATCTGTAGTGGAAATCTTGATGGATTCTTCAGCGTTTTACAGCATCAACACAGCTATTCAAAGCAGCACCATTTCTACTTAATAAGCCAAATAATTTCTTTTGCCAAAGTCAAGGTTTTTGGTTTTTGAGACATAATAAAGGGATATACATTTATATTTTCACACAAATTTAGTCCTGCCAAAGTACAGAAAATATTACCTACAGTTAGTTTGACTTGGTGGTAGTTTCTTATGTCCCCTTTTTGATCCACAGGACACAGGTCTCAGGATTCTTATGAAGAAGCTGTTGTAATAATTTTGCATCATATAGCACAACAGTAGTTAAAAAAAATTAACATTTGAGAAAAGGGATTTCAATGTGAACAACTGTGGCCTGTGATATGTTTTGACAAATGTAATTTTCTGAGAGCAATAGACTTGTTTAAATTAACTTTCATATTTTGGAAGATCTGTGTCATGCTTTCTTCTGAGTAGACCAAATATATCCATGTGCTTGGAGATTGCAGTTTGTTCCTTCTCACTTGGGATGATACTTAAAAATTTCATAGCCAGAACAGGATGGGGCCATAAGCAGTTAATATAGTAAGTTAATATAGTTCTTGACTCATGTGTGAGGCAATAAACTGCTTCTTCAGAAAAAGAGGAATGCATCTCCATTTTAAAATTTCATCTGTCTTTTGAGAGATTTGGTATTACAATAGATCTTCAATTTGCTTATGCCATATACTTAGAATTAATCTGTTTCCAAAGACTTTACAGTCTTAACTGCATAGGATAAATACAAATGGACTGAAGAGTGGGCTTTTAAAAAACCTGTTTGATAATAGTGTAACTTGGAAGAAGAAGTTTAACACAAGTTCTCATGAGTTTTTGCAGCTTGGTTTCGTGCTGTTCTAAATCTTTTCTCTTTCAGATGCTTTTTATTACAGAATCACAGAATGACCTGAGTTGGGAGGGACCCACAAGGATCATTGAATCCAGCTCCTATCCCTGCTTAAGACAACACCCAGACTTACACTGTGTGTCCAAGTGCATTGTCCAAATACTTCTTGAATATTGTTAGGCTTGGTACCATGTCCCCTTCCCTGGGGAGCCTATTGCAGTGCTCCACCACCCTCTGAATGAAGAATCTTTTCCTAATATCAAACTTAAACCACCACATGCTCATATTCATGCCGTTCCCTTGGGTCACAAGAGAGAAGAGATCAGCATGTACTCCTCCTCCTTCCTTTGTGAGGAAGCAGTAAACTGCAGTGAGGTTCCCCCTCAGTCTCCTCTTCTCCAAACTGAACAGATTAAATTACTTAAGCTGCTCCTCATATGACTTCCTCTCTAGACTTTCACCAACTTTGTGGCCCTCCTCTGGACACCCTCTAGTAGCTTGAGATCCTTTTTATACTGCAATGCCCAAAATTGCATGCAATGCTTGATGTGAGGCTGCACCAGTGCAGAGTAGAGTGGGACAGCCACCTCCCTCAACTAACTAGCAATGCCATTTATATTTTAGGTTTAAAAGTAATTGATGTGAGCAGTTGTGTTACAGAAATATGCAACCTAGTTATTTTTTCTGTCAGAGATGCTGGGACTGCTAGCTTAAGTTTGGACTTGCACAGGGTATCTTGTCATGTGTACACAACAATGTATTAATGGTTTCCTTAAGCGACTGGGACAAGCAGAGCGCTTTCAATGTGACTTTGAAGAGCATAGGATTCTTCCTTCATCTCTTATCTTAATGTACTGTATACAGCATGTGCAGGCTATACACACCTGTGCTGATTTGTGCCTCTGTTGCACACCGCAGTGCCCTAGCATTCACTGATAGCTACTAGTTACAACTATGGTTGTAATGGTAATAGGAACCCCTCCAAACTCATGGAGGGAGCCTACAAGGGAGTATGAGGCATTGCCTCTGAAAAGTAAATAGCCATTTGTGTCACTCACGCCTTGTGGGGTCTACACTTAGGCAACCACAGAACTATATTTTTTCCAGATTCAGTGTTCTTCCATAGCAAATGGCAATTTTGCAGCAGTGTAGTTTGATAAGCCAGCTTGCAGTTGCTTCTTGCTTCTCTGATTTCACTGCAGAACAAGGCTAGATGTGCTCCCATTGCTTCCTGCCTGGTATTTCAGTGGGCTCTTGATGTGTGCCTGTAGCAAGACCTTCAACCATATGGATGAAGACTGGGGTCGCAAATAGATATTGTCCTGAAACTGACTGAGGCCTGGCTTTTTTCCCAGTGTTTTATGTAGGAAATAAAAACAAGATCAGAGAGGTTGAGCCAAGCACCCTGGAAAGCATGGCGAGTTCTTTTTCCCTGCAAGATCAGAAATACACTGGAAATTATTATGTAATCAGTTACAAATTTTACATGAACAAATTGCTTCAGCTGTGTGCTTCAGTCAGATTTGGTAGTGTTCTGTCTTTGCATGCACAAAGTGAAGGTATTAGTATAGAGATGCACACGTGTGTGCATACACATAGAGAAATATATACACACACACTTGCATGTACACAAATACACATATGTGTGGACACACGCATAGTGCATGAGCAGAACTGCTTAAACCTGCCAAGGTGGTGAACTGAGGATAGGTCTTTCAGGCAGCAGCCTGACAGGCTGACTTTTTGGCTATCTTGCTCTGCTCTCAGCTTGTGTTCTTGATCAGTAATTGAAAAAAAAACTCATATTTGCTGTTATGATGGTGAGGCTGAGGGGCATGTATTTCTTGGTCGGAAAGCCCTGACTTCTATCTGTGAAGAAGAGGGCTTTTGGTGATTACAGTCAAAACAAGTGAGATTAGACTAACAAGGATTTGACATCTAGTGCTTGTTAGTATTAACAAAAATAACTTTGTGTTCAGGCCTCACCACTGTAAGAAGTTTAACTTCTTTGTGTACTCAGCTGACTCGACTTGTTCTGAGTGTATTACTTGTCTGAATGCAGTATTTTGGGTCATTAGAGATACCATATGTTGCAGCATGTTCCATTTCCTAATGATGGGCTGAAACCAGATATGCATGTCTGTTGTATACACGTTAAAAATTGACCTTGTTTTTTGCTTTTATCTTTCTGATTTATCCAACAGGGTGGACTAAGTGCCCAAGCTTTTGTTCGCATTGAGATAGAAGACGTTAATGATAATCAACCTGTTTTTGAGCAAGCTGTGTATGTGACAAGCATCAGCAGCCACACACATCCAGGAACAGAGATCATTAATGTTGTTGCCACAGACAAGGATTCAGGCATATATGGCATTGTCACATATGAACTGGTCCCAGGAGAATTTTCTTCTTTTTTCACAGTGGATACTTCCACAGGTACTTTATGAGTTGCAATTTAGAAAGACATATAACATGTATCTTCTTCCTGACAACACTTTTTTTTATTTGTAATTATGTCATACAGTTGAAACATAGATTATGCTGGAAAATAATTTAGGTTTAATGTGAAGCCTTTTCATTCCCTGGAATAAAAAGAAAAATGGGAAACAGTACATGCCATTACAATAGAGGAGAAGCTGTATACCACTTGTCCACTGTTTTCAGGCATAAAACTAGCTATTATTGTAAGAAATAATAAAACATTATTTTTTACGATAATATACGAATTCCTGAAATGTTTAGATTTTACCTTCGAGGAGCAATAGAATATCCTTCAAAGAAGCTTGTCCTTCCATTTAATCTGTTTCTGTCCTAATCTTTCCCCACACTGTGCTAGAATAACATTCCATGCTGCTCACAGTCTTGCAATATCCAGTTGCCTCCCTATTTGACTGAGTTATTAGCTTTATAAGTGTCTTTTTCTGCTTTTTACCTCCTGATGAGACTTTTCATCCTTCTGGTTTCTGAAGAGAGATTCAGTGAAGGACTGAAGAAAACAATTACGGCAAAAGCAAATCTGGGTGAATTTTTTTGAAGATAGGTTGAATCTTGTAGATTGAAATACTTTTCCTATGGCCCTAAATCAGCCCCTGTAGTCTGCTTTCTAACCTTAAAGCAGTTATTAACATTGACTGGAAAGAACATGAGCAGTTTATCTACAGATGTCCATGGTGTCTTCCAGGGAGTGGTTAACTAAACTGCAGCTACCATTTTACTTTAGACCCAGGCTTTGCATGGGAATGTGTCCTGATCAGCAGTTTTGCTTCATGATGGTAATGGCACGGGGGATTTTGAATATGTTTTTAAAATTTTGTAATGGTTGTATACATTAGCCGCTTAGTGTACAAAATGTTGCAAGGCTGTATTCTTTAAAAATGGTGCCTATTTTCATTTTCTTACACAGTCCCCAAAATATTCTGGTGAACAGAAGAAACTAATCTTCTTAGGAAGTTGGTCTGTTTCTCTTGGCTATTTCAGAATTTATTTAACAGTGGAATTTTAACTACCTGTCCAGTCAGATTCTCTGGGGGATAACTGATGTAAAAAATACATTGGTCAATCAATAATAAGGGAGCAGGATCTCCACAGGCATTTAACTAGTTATTTTAAAACTGCCCCAGGCGGCTTGTCAGAGAAAGCCATTGTGGATGGTGCTAGCAGCAGTGGCTTTCCAGTGGTTCATTCTTGTTAGAACCTTCTTCCTCAGAGTGAGAATTTTTGGCCATTTTTTCTAGTATTGGCACTTTATATAGGAAAAACATCATGCTGAATCATGTAGACCATATAACTGCGTAAGTTACTATTTTCTTGTGGATCTATCACAGTATTTTATCAAAGGCACACCAAGTGCATGGTGAAGTTGCTTGAGGTCACTATTGCTGATATTTCATGATGAGAAGAGTGTTTAAGTCAGAGACGCTACTCTCAGCATAATAGTGCTTGGAATCGGATTGCACTTAATCAGATCTCCTGGGTAATTCCTGAGTTCAGACTGTGTCTAATTTTAACTTACTAATATTAATGGTATATGTGACTGAATAAGACACTTTTTATATTCTTCTATGTCTACCTACAATAGTGCTTATGCCTAGACACTGGTGAGTAGAATGGTTTTTAGACTTTTGGTGAAAATAAACATTATAAATAAAATAAACATTAAAATTGCCAGTTGTCACACAGAAGTTTCACAGTCTTTGGAGGTTAAATAGCTGTGAAAGTGGTTCAGTATTCAGAGGAAGATGAAACAAGTGGCTCACTGTTAAGGCACAGAGATTTTGTGCTTTTTCTCCTTACTTCCTAGGACAGTGACATTTTCCAGTTTTTGTAGTGCTAAAGCTGTCTTCATATGATATATAGGCTAATTTAGATTTGTCTCTCTGAAGGTTATGTGAGGGGCTTATGTGGGCTGTATTTTGTGAACAATGAATAAGCGTGACAAAAACCAGGAATTCTTCGGGTGGATCCCCAAACCAATATACCGATCTAAATTATATTGCTGTTTTGTCTTTGATTTTCTGATCTTGTGGATGTACAGTCTCTGGATGCGTTCTGCAGTTTTTCCAGTTTGTAGTATGGCATATTCTGATTTATCTGCTCTTTTCACAGTTAGAGGACCTAAAAAAAGGTGTGGAAATGGTGTTGAAGTCTTCCATGACTTTCCTCATAAGTTCTGGTTTTTAAATGATTATTTTTTCTCATTTTAGAGCATTAAGAAATGAGGAGTGAAAATCAATGCATTAGATTTTTTTGACCTTTAGTATTAGATGTAGAAGTGGACAGAAATATTTTCATTATTATGAGATATAAATTAATAGCCAACAGTTTGTCGCATTACACTGTGATACATTAAAATTATATGCAAGATGACACTGTTTTACTCGGCATATGTAATTTCTATTTTATGTCATCTAGATTGTGGATTTGAAAATTTATCTCACTGTAGCTTTTTCTCAGGGGCTGTTTTTGGAGTGCTGTACTTAGAATACTGACTAAAAATTCACTCCTCCCTCCTCCCCTATTCCTTTTTCATTTTTTAAAGATTAGCAGATAAAAAAATAAAAACCATTACCCAAATTCTTCATTACTATAGCTTGCTTCTGGCTGTTGCTTCGCTAAAGCATTTGTATGGATATATCAAGAAAGCTTTTAGCTTTGTATGTTGAGCTATATTCACAATACAGGACATCATACCAACTGGTCAACCATTGGCCTGATAGGGTATATCCGTGATGCTTTTAATACATAGTTATTATGAGGTTGAGCCACGTCCCCGCTTCTCCAAGGGTCTCCATCTTTTGTTTCATGTACTATGACACGTGGATCTCATATATAGATAAATTCAGTGGGCATGGGAAAGAAGAACCTTTCGTTGAGCTGATAGAGAACTCTGTTAAAAAGTTTTTTAAATTCTAAGCAAATCTGTATTAGTGGTATATATTTGCTATTTTAGCTTTTAGATACTGCATTTATTGTTTGTGATATGATTTTATACTCATAAATAACATTCATTGCATTTCCCTTTGAGAAAAAGTTGAAATGAAGTATTTTTAGTTTGATTGATGATAGACTGTCCACAAGAGAAAAACCACTTGAAAAACTGTGTGACTAGAAAAATGCATGGATAGGGAACTGTAAACCAGTTCCTCTGCTTGTTCGTGACTCTTGCTATCGTTTGTTTCTGGTGCTGGTCTAAACAACATCTTGGTTTCATTATATTTCCTTTTGTAGATAACTGATCCATGCATGGTCTATGAACAATACTCATTAACTAGTTAGAACAGAGCAAGTTGAAGAGCTCTTCTGGCTAAGTAATTATTTGGACTACGTTAAGTATTTTTCCCCATTATTACCTAACAAGCTATCTGAAAGACAGTGTATTTATAGTTATGACTGAGCAGGTAATTAAAAATGTAAGTCACAGGATGCAATCACAAGTGTGACAGAAAACCTATGCAGTGCTTAACTTTAAGACTTTAGGATTAACAACTGAATTGCTAAACTTTAATTATGATACAAGCATTTATATTTTCTTTCACTCAAGGGCATATGATTCATTTTTCCAGTGATCTTAGTGATGCTTTTCTTGAGAACGGGATAAAAAGATGGTTATCATCTTACTGTAGCCCTGGTTCAAGGAATCTCTTTCAAGTCAGCAAATTTAATAAGAGTCTTTGAAAATTATTTTGAGCCAGTGTGACTTCATCATGTCAGTCCTCAGGTAAATAAAAGGTCTGTTCATATCCTTAGAACTACTTCCCTAGCTGGAAAACTCTCATGAAGCTTAAGTAAAAGGCAGTAGCCATTGATTTATGTTTGTTTTGAGTTATCGGTGATTTAAACCTAGGATGAAAAGGATATATAGAGAGAAGCATTCACACAGTGTATGTTACAGCAGTGCAAGCATTTAACTTAGCTTCTCAGTCTCTTTCGACTATGCAAGATATTTAGGTGTGGGTTTCTGTGAATCCCACCTAAATTAGATGCCTAAACCAGAGGCTATGATCTTCTTCCCTTGGATGTTAATGAGAATGTTTCTGTCAGTGTGATGGATTGTAACTGGCTGGATGCCAGATGTCCACCAAAGCTGTTCTATCGCTCTACTTCTTTAGCTGAACAAAAGAGAAGGACTGGGAGAGATCACTTGCCCATTACCATCATGGGCAAACCAGGACTTGACTCAGGGAAACTATTTTTTTTTACCAATCAGATCATAATGGAGTCATGAGAAATAAATCCAGGTCTCAAAACACCCTCAGCCCAACCCTCTCCTTTTCCTGGGGTCAAATTTACTCCCAATTTCTCTGCCTCCTTCCCGTCAGTGGCACAGAGGGATGAAGAATGAGGCTTGTGGTCAGTTTACCACACATTGTCTCTGCTGCTCCTTCCTCCTAACGATCTTCCCCTGATCCAGTATGGGGAACATCCGGTGGGAGACAGTTCTCCACAAGCTTCTCCAACGTGGGTCCTTCCCATGGGCTTTAGTTTTTCATGAACTGCTCCAGCATGGGCCCCTTCCATGGGGTGCAGTCCTTCCAGAACAGATGGCTTCACTATAGGTCCACTATGGGATCTTAAGTCCTGCCAGCAGACCTGCTGCAGCATGGGATCCTCTCTCATGGATTTACAGGTTCTGCCAGGCCCTGGATAGCACAGGCTACCCACAGAGGCCACATCCTCCTTTGAGCATCCACCTACTCCAGCATGGGATCATCCAAGGGCTGCAGGTTGACATCTACTCCAATTTTAACCTCCATGGGCTGCAGGGGGACAGCCTGCCTCATCAAGGTCTTCACCAAGAATGGCAGGGGAATCTCTGATCCAGCACTTGGAGCACCTTCTCCCCCTCCTTCACTACCTTGGTGTCTGTAGAGTTGTTTTTCTTGCATATTGAATGGTTTGACTTGATGATCCGATGGGTCTCTTCCAACTTGGTGATTCTGTGATTCTATGGTGATTCTATATTCTTGCTTCTTGTTGCGCAGCAGGGATTTTTTTTCCCATCTTAAGTATAGTATCACAAAGGCACTACCGCTGTTGCTGATGGTCTTGGACATGGCTAGCAGTGAGTTCATGTTGGAGCAGACTGACATGGTCTTCCATCAGACATAGGGGAAGCTTCTAGCAGCTTCTCACAGAAACCAAACCTTGCAACCCCTTTGCTGTGCACACCCAATAGAGTAAAGAATTTGGAGAGCTTTCCATTGATTTGGAGGTACTTGGATTAACCTTTTCTCATAGTATCAGCTGCTACTTATTTGCCAAAAAAATACACGTTGAGTACAACAGACAAACCTTGTTTCAGGAGCTGGTCAGTAGTTCAGCATTAAAAATAGCTTTGTTAATACGAAAGTACAGCTTCTGCAGAATGAACATTCTTCTGAGAAATTTTGAGTAGCTAAAAAAAATAATTTCCATTAAGATACATTCTAATTTCATTTTAACTGAATAGCGTAGGTCATCATGTGACTAAAACGTCCTGTAGGAGATGTAGATCTGTCTAGTAGGTTAGTCCATTGGAGAAGAATAAAAGGAGGAATGCACCTGAAGGACATGCACGTTTAAGAGTACAAGAATTATTAATTTAATGAGCCAAAAGGCAGATTTAAATCCAACATCTTTTGTCTTTAGCAGTGCCTGCTAATGGATGGAAAAAGAGGGATTAAGTGGAACAATCCCTCCATCGATATGTTTTTCTCATTTTGTCAGTGTGCAATTTAGTGCTAAACTATTTCCACTACTGTACTATGGCACCATATATAAATGCAATTCAATGTCAATTAAAATAAACTTTCTTATTTTATTCAAAGCACCAGAATAGATTCATTTCTGTTTAAGGATGTTGACAAGTTTTCTTTTATTGAAAAAAATGGAAAAGTTGTGGTTTAACAGTCGCATCTTGGGGGATTTTTCATTATATGAAAGGTTTTACTTTATTCTTATTACAATACAGGTTGAAAACAGTAGTTGAAATAGCTAAATTTATTTTTGGGGAAAAAATAATTTCAAGCATTGCTTAACTCTATGTACTGTGGTGTTTAATATTTAGCAGATTTTAATATGCATCATAGGAAAAAGGGAATGCATCCTTTTTAAAGAAAACAAGGTCATTTTTATGATGATTGATGATGCTTTTGTATAGTATTGTAGGAAAAATAATTTCTTTTTAAACTACTTTTGGCATTTTCAATAGCATGTGGTACATTTGCTAAACATATGAAGAGGTTCACATAAATAACATTTAAAATTAGGAGTGTTTTATTTTGGAATATTTTGAGGCCACTTTCCTTTTAAACTGCAGTTTCTCTAATTACTGTTTTTCTGATCTTTCATACAAAATTGATAACACATTCAGAATGTTGCAAATCAAAGGAATATGTCTGAGATGCCAGTTTAGCTCACTAAGTTTTTGCCGAGTGATTTGTGGACATCTATCTTCCCTGAGATCTCATCTAATGAGAAATCTAAGATAAAGAGTACAGGAAATGCTACACAGAATTTACTGTAGTAAGTATAAATGCAGATTTTGGCCCTGAAAGAAAGCTGAGGGGTGAAACTACATGAAAAAAATATCCATAGTGCAAGCTCTATATTAAACTCTTTTTTTCTTTTATGAATAAATTCCAAGAGATTTGCCCATCTATAAAGAGAAAAATCCCTACAAGCTGTGTGCTAAAAACTCAGCCATGCGATAGTGGGGGAATGCGTGTACGTGAGATTCCTTATGCATGAAACAGTGTGTAGTATTTACGAAAGTATTCTAGCCCATGTCCATTTCTTGTAGTTAAGTTAGTGTCAGAACTCAGAAGAACCTGCCAGGTGAGACAAAGAACAAATTCGCATGGCATTCCATGGATGATATGGGCTGATAACAGTAAAAATAAGGAAAAGTTAAAAATGTGCCCATACCTCCCATTTTGAAGAGAGGAATAACGTGAAATTTAGACAATCAGCACTTTTCTTTGATAAAGACTCTATGAGTATGAAGTACAGATATTCTTAATGTGCTTCATGTTCTCAGTTAACCTGAAGAAAGTGGCAGGTCACACAAATAGAGCACATATGTAGTATGTGTAGTAGAAGATCAGAAAAAATTAAATAGAACTGTCAAGCAGAAGCACTATTGTTCTTCCCTATAAAAATGATGGGTTTAATGTTAATGCAAAGTCCGCACCTCCGACTTTAGAATATCACCCAGTCTGTGCTCATCCTAAAAATGTTTCTGACATAAAAATGCACATAAAAAGCAGAGCTCCATGTGTGTCACCATACTGAGAAGCTGGTAGTCCAGGTTGACTAATACATGCTCTGAGCAGATCGGTGGGTCAGCACTGACCTATGCAGAACTAAACCACAGGGCCAGCAGCCAGCTTTGGAGGTGAATTGGGGTGAAGAACTATATGTATCTTCTTGCCATATGCTTACTGTCTGAGCTGCATGTCAGATTATGTCAGCTGGATATTTGCTGAAGGAATACTACCATCATTTGAAGTTGTTAGGTAGTTCAGTTTTGTGGTCTCAGAGGACACTTTTGATAGCTGTGATTCTATTCCTCCTGCTGTGTTCTAAGGTTGCCTTTATTTCACGAACAATGAGAAAATACTGAAGCTATTAAAATGAATAGGCATTTCTATGCAATCCAGACTTTGTTATTGAAGGTAACACATCCTGATTTTTATCTTTGCCTCTGCAGGGCTTGACTGGTTTGGCTATAAAGATAGGGCTTGGTTTTGATTTACTTACATGAGGACCCTGTGGAAAAACAGGTTTTCAAAGTGGTCAGCTAGAGGTGTGAGTGGAAATCCTGTTAGGATAACCAGTGTTATTTCTGCCATACAAAAAGGGCTTTTGTTGAGTAAACCTGCTTTGGTGATGTATGTTGTTTAATGCTAGGACTGAACACAGGATCATGCAGATGATAAGAAATACATTTTAAAAGAATTATTATATTTGTGCTTCTGTCTCCTGCTTTTAACTCTTGAGAAACAGCACTTAGCAGCTAAGTGACTTGTGGAGTAGAGTCCATCTCCACAGACCTAAGAACAACAAAATCTCATGAGGAATTTTGTCATTGCCAGAGGATGGCAAGTGCAGGAGAGGTGTCTTTCACTAATGCATTTGCATGTTCTGGGTGAGTTTTGGCTTCATTTATATTTGATTGTAGACAGGGACAAAGTGAAGAGAAATAACAACTTGGAAGTTAGTGCCCTAGCACATACAATGAGTAAGTATGAAGCAGGCCAAAGATTTGGCAGTCATAATTTCACCCTTCATTAATACTAGCTCTTGAAGGTATATTGGACTCTTCAAACTGTTTTAACAATTTACAATAGCCAGTAAGCACAGATTGTTCTGCAGCAAAGTGTCGGTGACTCCCGTTATGGCTGTGCTGAGCTAACTTGTGCTAGTGCAGAGTTCCCAAACTAGAGCCTGTAGTGTCTGTTGGTATCATGCAACCAGCATTGCAGATTCTGTTGAAAATATGTGCAAGTCATGACAGGCAAATCTAGGTCTTGTTTTTGATTTCTAATGCTTGGTATCTGCAGTTAGTTCTGCCCATGCAGATCTAGTCAAGAAAATGAGATTGGCAAGGAATAAGTGAGATTGAGTGTTGAAGCTTCATCTGGTATTTAATAATGTGATCGTTCACCTGTAAAGCAAAATTGATTGCAGCTCTCTCCTGCAGAATGAGAAATTACCAGAGGATAAAATCTTCAAGACACTGTACTAATGTAAACAATAAATTTAAAGAATGGGAATTAAATGTTATTAAAGGCAGCAGTTAAGTCTGTCCTTATACATGGAGAGCTATGCTCTGTAGAAAGAAGGTGGCATTTTTCTCGCATTGATTTCTTGAAGTAGAACCACACTTGTGTCTGTGTGATCCCCTGCTGTGAGCTTCAATCGCAGTTAAACATCCCTTTCAGAGAAGCTGTCTCATTATTCCGTTTCCACTAGTAGACTTTCTAGAAAGTGTTTTTCGCCATCAACAAATGTATTTTATACTGCACTAACCTAATTTTCCTCCAAGTTCTCCAAAGCAACAAATTCCAAGATGCAAATGACTATGGCTAGTACCCAATCAAGATAGTTTTTTTACTGTAACATCTTTGCAGTAAAATTGGATGTGCATTTGAATATTTATAAGGATTTTATTTATTATCCATTATTTTGCTTAAAAATGCATCTTAGCAAATTAGTGTTGTGGCTTCAAGGTAAATTTTGAGAAGATATATTGTAGTTGAGTCATGCACTGATACGTCTAAAGGCACTTTGAATTAAATCTAAATTTTACCCTCTCTGATGAACAGGACCACTAAATGTCTGACTTGAATGCTGAATGTTCTCCCTACTAAACCTTTTTTTTGAGAGAAGGGAAATTACAAAGGTAGATCAAAGTTTAAAAGTTTGGTTTTACTGAGCTGCTAGAAGCTTTGTTTTCACCAGTTCCTACAAAAAGCAGAGGTCCTTTCTTAAAGGTGTCTGTTGATATGCAGTAAGTTGTCCTTATTGTTTGAATCACAGATATTTACTGCAGCCTTACTACTTAGCTTACTGCAGTTTTGGCATTTAGTGTATATTTAACTAAACTCAGTTATTGCTAACAAAATCTTCTTGTACTTTGTCACTTCATTTTCATGTTGAAAAACTTACTTTACAAATAGTTTTCTGTGTGCAAAATCAGTGGCCATCAAAGGGTCTTAGAATATTACCTGGCTGAAAGCAGCTGGTCTTTAAGTATGTGCCTCAGGCTATAATTCTTTTATACTGTTTATGAACTAACAAACATACTTTGATCTGCTATATTGCTCTATGATTTAATGTACTCTGCTAAATTCCTAAGTATTTATGCTCACTTCAACCAGACCAGACAATTTAGAGTACTCTGGAGGCTAATGATTTGCTTGTGTGTTTATATCTTCATTTATAAATCCTTTATTTGCTTGCAAAGGACGATGAATGGCTGTCTTGTCTCTCACAGAACAATTAACAATAATCAGTTTTGGATAATTGTAGACCGTTAAGACCATCCTGTAAAGAGCTATGGTTTGGATGTAATTCTCATTGCTGAGACTGAAGTTTTCACTCAAACAAAGCTTTCTTTAAAGTTCATACAAGCTTTTACTGTAGAAGATGATGAGAGAGGATTCCTGCCATGTTCATTCTTCCTATACATAATACCATCTCAAGTAATAATAGTTAGATGTGGATGTTTTTAGTCATATACAGAAAATTGAAAATTAAGAATAATTATCTGGTATTACTAAAGACTCATTTTAGCAGTCAGAAGAGAATGTATTTGGAGACAATTAGTCTCATTCATCAGAATTAAAAGATGAAACTATATCTTGAGGAAGGCACATCCAAAATGCTGTATTTCTGGACAGAGTATTGCATTTTCTTTTCAATGAATTACTTACTTCATAAAGTTTACATAAAATGTAGTTGTTAGCACCTTTGCAAATTCAACAGACCTTAGAATTTGCTATTTGGGGATATTTTACCAGAAACTTGTGATCACACATTAGGTGATTACTTCCGAGATACTTTCCACAGAGCTCATTGCTCCTCAGATTTCTGTTTCAGGACTTCAACCCAGTTTTTGTAAATGTTTTATTTGAGAACTTTTCTGTATACTTTCAGGAATTATTTACCTGATCTCAGGTCTTGGTCACCTGGCAAGTTCTGTGCTCTTCCTCACTATTTCTGCATGGGATGGTGGTGGCCTTCCCTCTACCACCAATGCAGCTGTTACAGTAAATATCCTTCAGACCGCTTCAGCCCCTGCCATATTTGAGAGATCCCACTATGCTTTTTCTGTTCCTGAAGATGCACCTGAAGACTGCCTGATTGGCACTGTAAGGGCCAGAGAACCTCCGAGTAAGTCGTTTTCTCAGACTACACTGCATCTTAGTTGTGACCATTAGCTGGAAATATTTCGTATTACTTAATCTGTCCATTGAGCATTTAGTAGTTCTTATTGTTAGTATTTACAACAACAGCTGTACTCACTGTTGTATCAGGAAACTTTCTAGAACAGATGGGTATTTGTGGTGCTCTCCTTGATGGTCCATAGGGAAAGGCAACTTCTTACTTTAATGTACAAATTTGCTTTGCAATATAGTTAAAAATACCTTAAGTAGTTTCCTTATATGAGTTTTGCATGTAAATGGGTGCTGTAGCTTCCAGGTGGTTTTCTGTAACTGTAAATGGGGAGGTGGGAAGCATGTTCTCAAAGTGTTAAGGAAAGGTCTATGTAACAGTGTGGCTTGTGTTAAAGCATTGGTTGTGAGAGACAGATCTTAGAGCAATACTCAAGAGCAGTGACTATTCAGAAGTTTCAGATATCAATATGAAGTGCTGCTGCTGAACACCCCTGACATTTTCCCAAATCGTGTCATGAATATCCAGATGAATATTTATGGCACCTTTTGAAAATGTATTTAATCCATTTAGTTTCTTTATTTTTTTTAGGAGGCAGTGGGTTAGTTCCAGCCAGGACCCAGTCATAAAAGACCCTGTCCTTAGAGCCATGTATATTTGGGTCTTATGCAAAGCTTGACAATGGATCTCTACATATAAGTTGATAGAGGCAGAGGTTTGAGTTTGATCAGTAAAATCTTCCCTTTATCACCTCCTTGGTAGGTCAATGTATTAACCACCGTCCTCGGGGTACGGTAGTACATGTGGAGTGGCCTTGATAATAAGCCTGAATATTCAAATGGGTTTTGCTTTAGGTGGCATTTAATGTGTAAGGGTTATAGCAATGGCCATCCATGAACAGTTCAGTAAAATGCAGTTCTTTCAGAGGACTGCCACCTATTTCATTCCTTGCTATAGCGAGTGTTTGTGTAGTGAAATAACTCCCATAAGACTAATTTATATGGGTGTTTTTCCTATATTTCATATCAGAGAGAACCAAGAGCCTGTTATACCATTATCTCTATAGAGTTTTATCATACCAGTGAGGTGAAAATACAATAGTACACAAATGGACAAACTGTGTACAGTTAGATCAAGCCTTTGCAGTATTTATTACTGAATGGCTCTAGGGACAGGAAGTAGGAGGTATAAAAGCCCTAGAAAAATATCTGTATAGCTTACATTTATTCTGCTGAATTTAATACCATACATTCCTCACAGATGTTCTTACCAGCCTTCACGTTATCTCTTTCATGGGTTTTTTAAATATTTTTTTTGTTATTATTTCTATTTCTAGATTCTTTAGAAGTGGTTTCTTACCAAATTTCCTCTGGTGATCCACATGGAAAATTCTCTATTGACCACCAGTTTGGTATTATCCGCACCACAAGCCAGCTTGACCATGAAACTCAGTCTGTTGTGGTGCTCACTATTCAGTCACAGTTGGGTAACTCCCCTGTTTATAGTAGCACCCAGGTCAATATATCTGTGATCGATGTTAATGACAACCCACCGGTATTTCTTACCAAATCTGATAAGATCACTATTTCACATACTCAGCCTCCTGGCACTGCTGTCTACGTTGCTCATGCAGAAGACAAAGACAGGGGCTTAAATGGGAAAATCAAATATAGTATTGCAAGCAAGCAGTCAAGTGCATTTAGCATCGATCCAAGCCTTGGAGTGGTAAACCTCATTAGGACACTGCTTGCAGATGAGCAACAGGAATATACTTTACACATAGAAGCTGAAGACTGTGGAAATCCCCCTCTGACTTCTTCGCTAATGTTGACTGTGATTATTGAAGAGCAGAAGATGGGCCCCACTTTGGTTTTTCAGAATTTGATGTATCAAGTAGAAATCAGTGAAGCTACCTCTCCAGGTACCCAAATCATTCAGGTTCAAGCTCACTCACTTAATCTACACAATGTTTCCTCCAAGCTGATGTATTCCTTAGAGCCTAACACAGATTCTGTTTCATTTGGAATCAGCTTTGATACTGGCTGGATTTTTCTTAGGAAACGTTTGGACTATGAATGTGCACAGATACTAAGTTTTAGAGCAGTGGTCAGCACATCCGAGGATGAAAATCCCAGTCCAAATGCAAGTACATCAATAATAATTAATGTCCTGGATGAAAATGATAATTCTCCTGTGTTTATGCGTGCAAGCTATTTCTTTGAAATGGAGGAAGATCAATTTCCCAAGGGTGTGATTGGAACGATTACAGCTGTTGACAAAGACTCAGGAAGAAATGGACAACTTTCATATTTCCTCTTGTCTGATGGAAAGTATTTCAAGATGAACTCCAACACAGGTAGCATTTATGATTTGTAATATGCCTAATATTGCTTTTGGAAAGCAGCCTTCCCTAAGGGAGAGGCAATAAAGTGTAAAGCTTTCAGGAAATGCTACTGTGAATCTCTTGGATTAGTAGGTGAATATTCCAACTAAGACTTTCACAGTTTTGGGAATGAAATAAATTTGACACATCTTCATGAAGAATGAACTAATCCTTAGATTGTATTTTTTCATTACTTCATTCTGGTCACTTGATCGTAACTCTCAGTGTTTTAATAATAAATAAGGAGTTTTAAGTTACAGCTTCAGTACATCATAGGAAGAACTTAATTGCCTGTAACCAAATACAGTTGAAGAGTACGGTTCAACCATAAGTGACTGTAAAGGGTGACTATGACATTTAACAATTACACTGTCTTAAAATGTCTGTGAAAAATTCTGTAAGTTGTATCAAAACTGAGTTCATGTTGTACATGGCATCACAAAAAGAAAGTTGACTGAGAGGAATGTCTCATGGCAGAGGCTGCACTCTGCAGTGTGGAGAGCCCAGAGAGGTGAGGACACCTGTAAGGATCACAAGCACTTTAAATAATCCAATTAAGCAAAATGAAATATAGGGAGCAAAGATACGCTGTATGAAATTCCTTTTCCTGCATATCTCGTCCTCATGGGGAGTGAGGTGACTCTCCCAGAATTTTTCTGTGTGAATTCTAGGAATAAAATAAATTCTAATATATTCTAATAAATAAAATTCTTAGAATTTATTCTAAGAATAAAATTGTCATTTCAAAGCAGGTTTCTGATTGTGAGTACATTTGTAGACATTTAAAGGCAAACAGAGTATTAGGAGTTAATGAAGATCTTAAAATAGTGTGTGGTTATCTGTGTGAAGGATTTTGATCAACTGGAGATCTTCAGCAACACTATATGGTTGAGCAGAAGGAGAGAAGGTTGAGTCAGATTTATTCACTAGGTTTACTAGAATGTATAGGGGACATAAGTCTTCCTGATTAATGCACAGACATTGTGTTCAGCATTTCCAAACCCAGGGGCATTATGAAGGCCATTTGTCAGCAGTTAAAACCCTGTGCTGATATATTCTCTGTCCTGGAGTGTGATTAAGGAAAGGCCAGATGTATTTCTTTGGAAGGTTATCACATTGCTTCATACTCTTTTATGCCTTTACTTCAGGGTATCTGCTGTACAGTAAAGGATGTAATATTATTTTTTTTTTTCATCAGGTGAAATTATAAACTGGGTTGCACTAGACTATGAAAAACAAGCTCACCACCAGCTTACTGTGCTAGTGACAGACCACGGATCACCGCAGCTTAATGCCACAACAGATGTGTACATCACCGTGAGGGACCTCAATGACAACAAGCCCCTCTTCCCTCAAGCCGCACATGGGCAGGAGATGCACTTTAAGGTGGGTGTTGCTGATGGGCTGCTCTGCCTGGCTCCAAGCACCACCCTGTGGCAGGAGCCCAAACCCCTGTGCTGTGAGAAACCAGCAGCAGGGCACCGAGAGAGAAAAGAGACCCGTTCTTGAGACTCGAGTACGTTTGCGAATTTCAAATTTTGTCAAATTATCATACTTCTGTGCCTTGCATACTGTTAGATGTAAATTATATATATGTATAATGCATGTAATGGAATCTGTTTTAAATTCTGACCTCTAAGTCTGCTGTAGTAAAGATTTTTGAATTAGCGATGTATGCAGATCATAACTGTGGTTTAATACAGAACTGTATTATTTAATAATTTCCCAAAATGCTCTTTGTACTGACTGTAAACATTACTGAAACTGAAAATAGAGCAAGAGCTAAATTTTGTGTTATGGCAAGGGATATATTTTAAGACTCACTTTTATGTACATATATTTGCAAATTATTTATAAACTGCTTGATGACAGGTTTTGGAAGGGCAACCATCAGGAACACTTGTTACCACTGTCTTTGCAAAAGACTTTGATTCTGGAAACAACAGTGTTGTGCGGTATTCAGTAGAACCAGGTAAGAATTCAAAGTGTTACTCGTAACAAAACATACATTGAAAAACAAGAATTTTAGTGGTACTGTGTATATGTACGAGGTTTATGTCGGTTTTCTGTCTTTTAGAATAAACATGCCTGTGAAAATAGGAATTACTACCATTATATTTTTTTTTAATATCTGAAGAGGCACAAACAGCTACCTTTTCTCCCTTGCTCCTCTGCCCCATCTTTCCAGGGATTGGTTGCTTGCGTAGCAGGTTAGAGAGTATTCTAACAGCACTCAGAAAAGATTAGGACTGTGATCTTGCCATATATTGTACAGTTTAGTGTTTCAGTTAGTTGTTTAACATCCTTCTTTAGATCTTTTCCTATGACCAATTTCCTATGAAAATTTTCCTGCTAAAAGAATGGCTTATGACAGTCTGAGACAGAGATCAGAAGGACCAGCAGATAATCTGGACAAATAATGAGAGTTGTGGGATTTAGTTTGTATTTCACCCTTTGTTTTAGCACTGTATTCAGCGGACAGCGTGGCTGCTTAAGAACACTTCTCCTTAGTTTTCCCCTTAATTCCTACATGTAATATTTCACTTCAAGGTCATGCTATAAGATCCAGTTTTGTTTGCAGCAATATAACAATGCAACCCTGAATTAGAACACATGTGGGACTGTGGCATTTATTATGGTAAAAGACATAGATTTGATCTCTGGTTTTGCTACGTAGCAGTTGCTGCACTTCAATGCAAGAGGGAACTCTCTCTGTAACCAGTGAGGAAAACCTCATAATAATAATAATTTGCACATAGAACATACTGTTTAGTTAGAGCAAGAAAATATTTGCAATATTCCGATCCACTTAGTGCATTTCCTCAGGTATTCTTTTCTGTGTAGGTGGAGCTCAAATGTGTGCTGGGTTGGATTAAACTCGTTATAATAGTGCAGAGTAAAGAACAGTGAACTGCAAAGCTACGTTACTCCTCTTAAAGAGCAAGGGAATTTGTAGCCTCTTGCCACAGCTGAAATTACCGAAGAGCCCTGTGGATTATATTATACTGTGTATGTACCCTTTTGGCTTCTGTGGAGTAGCAGAAAATCCAAATCCACAAGGCCCAGAGAACTCATGCTGCTTTTTTCCACCAAGAGGTGCTTAAAATAATGAGACATTTAACAACTCTATTGAAAACTTTGTAGTTGAAATATATATAGATAATAAAAAGCTGCAGGGTCAGTTTATGGCCATGTTTTTATTGCCTTGATTTGGATACAAGTGACTGCCTCTTCCAGAAGGAATTGAAGAGAATTGTGGGCTTCCTCATTGTGAATAATAATAATATTTTACAGGGAATGATCCCCCTTAAGAAAAAGGGAATAAATAGTACCTGACCCTCTGTTTTAAAGGGTGATGTAGGGGTCTCTGCCTGTCTGCATGTCTATATCTCCTTCCTTCACACAGCACATTGGATTTTCTTACTAGCTTCACTATAGAACCTGAGAGGGGAGTGAGAGTTCAGATTTAAAAAAATGACTATTAAGACAAAATATGACTGGTCTTGCAAATGCTGTCTCTGGAAGGAACAAAAGGATAAAAACAACAGGAAAAAAAACCCAAAACACTGAAAGGGCCCTTCCTGCCTTGGAACTAGAAATTTTCCAGATATATAAATCCAGAAACTGCTGAGCTTCTCTTGATACTAATTTTTGTTGTTGTTGTTGTTAGTTGGCTCGTAGCCTTTAACATCTGCTGTTCTGTTTCACAGTAGACTTCTTGCCTGGTTTGTATTTAATACATTCTAGTTCTGGGACACTCTTCAATACTAAAATATGAAGAAGAAACATGATCTGTGTTACAACTATATTTGGTAAACACAAAGGCATCAGGTTAATTGGAATACTTTATGCAGATCAGTGCTTTTTTTCAACTGCTGAGGGACTGCTACAAGATTAAGAGCTATGTGTGTCAGTATCTATGTTCAGTTTATAAGAGTCACTGGGTAATTTTTAATGTTCTTGAGACCTTAAAAAAATGCCAAGATAGAAGCAATAGATTAAGCTATGCAGGAGTGCTAATGGCAAATACCAACAAATTATGTAAGGCAGAATCTGTAAAAGAACTGTGAGCTTTGCAAAGCAGAATTTCATCATTCAGAGAAGAAATGTTTCCTTCAAAATGACCTCTCCCTCCCAGAAAATAAAAACAAATCATTATTTAAACATCTATGTATATGGAAATGCATGATCGTACAGCCATACCTCCACTTCTGTGTGCAAAAAGTTACTTGCATTGGATTTTAATAGAGAGGTAGTTATGACAAATTTTATTTTCTCAGTTTCTGGGAAGGTGTACCAAGTAAGATACTTTTTCAATTTAATTGAAATTGGAGAATAATTTGCATTGCATTTCTTGAAATTGGGAGAGGTGGGTGTTGGTCTCTTTTCCCAGATAACAAGTGGTAGGATGAGACAAGAGGAAATGGCCTTAAGTTGCACTGGAGGGGTTTAGATTGGATATTTGGAAAATCTTCTTCATGGAAAGGGTTCTCAAGCATTAGAACACACTGCCCAAGGGAGTGGTTGAGTCGCCATTCCTAGACGTATTTAAAAGACTTGTAGATGTGGTGCTTAGGGATGTGGTTTAGCAGTGAACTTGGCAGTGTTAGATTAATGGCCAGGCACAAATTGCTATTTACTCTTTTATGGTGGATTTTATGGTGACATTTTTCTTTGCAACTCTATAATAAATGTAATATGATGTAGCTGCAAGTAGCAATTTTAATTAGAAGTTGCTTGTTATTAGCATGCAGCCAGTCCTTGATGAAGGTTGTAAACATAATTTCCAATATTCACGTGTAGCTGCACAACAATTTACTGTAATATTCTAGCCCAGTTAGCTTCTGATTCAGAACACAGACAGGGCAGGCAGCATCACTGTAGTCATGGTGTCTTCAGAGTAGATAGGGCTCTTTGCTGACCTGTAGTCTGTGAGAGCTGTGAAACAGCTGTGTTTCCACTTACTTGACCCTTCATTCCAATTCAGAGACTTAAGACTTAATTCTTTCTTTGGCCCTGCCTACCAACTTGTGTTGGAAAAAGCATAACCTGTCCTGGGGTGTCTGCTGCTCTCCTGATGTGCACACCATTGGTGTGAATAAGTTTGGTACAAAATTGAGCAGTTGCTTTAGTACATAGCATTTCTGTCTGTATCTTTCTAGATGTGGAGTAAGAGTTTTATAATAACTGTGCTCAATGAAGGAAGAAGAGGTGAACCACGTGAGCCAGAGAGATCCAAATGAGTGCAGCAGGTTCCCTTTCCTGAGTCCTGCTCTTTCTTACTGTTAGTTACAATGTTCAGTACCATGGAGGCAAGCTGAGGAGGTCTGCAATAACTCATATCCATTTTTTTTCCCCCCATAGAAAAGGATATAGAATACTTCCAGATTGATGCTGTCAGTGGGGAGTTAAGAACAACCTGTTCTCTGTCACACGCTGAGCGATCAGATTACAGACTGGTTGTCACAGCCAGGGACCAGGGGACACCTGCACTTCAAGGACATGTTGCTGTTTACATCCAGGTATTTGTTTATGTTGTAGAGATACAACAGTTAAGTTACACTCTTTGTTTGTTTGAATAAACAATTTTGGGAAAAGTTAAGGGAATAAACTGAAGAAAGAAAGAGAAGTTCAAAATCACGAGCACCTTGTCTCACGGTTATTTTCTTTGCCATTTTTCTGTTGAGAGAGGTAATGGGAGGACAGACTCATTTGAATTGTTAAGAATACACAGCATTCTGTGTTGTCTTGAAAATGCGTGTTGTTTGTGCTTTAGTAGAAGGTCATTATGAACACTGGAAAAGAGAAGGAAAACATCCAGGTAGGCAGAATGACAAACAAATAGCAGGAGGGACTGAAAGTGAGGGAGAGACTAGATTTTTTTTTTTCCACTATGTTACTCTCTTTCCAAAATTCTGTCTCTGTAACCCAGCATAAGAACAGTTCATTCCTTTGCGCTGGTTTGTACAGGTCAGCTCTGCATGTGACTGTGAAATGCAGTGTGTGCTCTTTCCACCGCCCCCCACTTGCTGTCCACCGAGCCATAGTGGGGCTGCTTGGTCCTGGCTGCCTGTGTGCTCCTTTATTGGAGATTAAATGTCACCAAGGCTGCTATTTTCATGTCACACACATGTTTAATTTTGGATAGCTTGGAAAAAAATGCTTCAATGAAGACAAGGCAAATGCACTTCCCACAGTTAAAGAAATTCTTTAATTTTAAAACTTTAACTTGGAACACAGGAGCAATTCATAAGGAAAACCCTGAAACCCTGTAATGACATAAACAACCCTCAAAAAACTCCCCAGCTCTCTATTTGGGTTTATCAAACTGTATAATGTGCTTTCTTTGTTGCATCTGTCCCTGTGATGCTCTCCTATGCAGAAGGGCATTTGAAATGCCTCAGAGTAGGGGCTGAGATAGCAGTGTTCAAGTCTTCTTTCTTTGGCCCTCTGTGATTCAAGGGGTGAAAGACAGTCTTCTCCCATTTTTAATGTGGGAATGAAAGATAGGAGTTAGGGAATGACTGGCCAAGGACTGTTTGAACTCTTACAGAGCATGTTGTTTGTTTTCTGGCTTTGAGGCATAATTAGGATAAATACAGTTGCAAATGACAAATGAATTAACTCTCAATTAAGGAGAACCATATTCATTACACTATTAATAATAACAATGGGACAATATTTCAATCTGTGCTTTTGTTGCAGATAATCCCACTTCCCAGTGAGACACCCATCTTCTCTCAAGATTTCAAGCACTTTGTTGTACCTGAAAATTTTAAACCTGCACAAGTGTTGAATTCTCTGAAGTGGCCTGATCATCACTTAACAACTAACAGGAAGCTACATTTCAGTATTGTTGAAGATGATGATGATGTTCATTTTGAAATAGATAGCTTGACAGGAGACCTTTTTCTTTCCCAGGAACTTGACTATGAAACAACTTCACACTTCCTTTTGCAAGTTATTATAAAGGACTGTAATAATAAACCTCCAGTGAATAATACTGTCTTCCTAAGTATCGATGTAGAAGATCAGAATGATCATGCTCCATATTTTCAAGATGACTTTGTAGTGATTGGCATAGAGGAAAATGTACCTGTTGGCACTCTGGTTTACACATTCAATGCAAAAGATGGAGATGGCAGTTTTCTGAACAGCAAAATACAGTATTCCTTAGAAATGAGTCATGTGGGTGAAAATCCCTTTCGTATTCACCCTTTGTGTGGTACCTTAACCACAGCTTTTCCACTAGACAGGGAGATTACTCACTCTGTTATCCTTACAGTGTCTGCAGCAGACCAGGCAATAAATCTGACTGATCGGAGGCTTGATTCCCTGGTTGTGAAAGTTGTTATTTTAGATACCAATGACAACAATCCCAGTTTTACATCTTTACCTCTTTCCTATGTCATGGAGGATGTGGAGGTGGGCTTTCTTGTACACCACATAACTGCCAAGGATCCTGATGAGGGAAGAAATGGACAAGTTACGTATCACATTCTTTCAGGCAATGAAAACGAAGCATTTGTATTGGATAAAATCACAGGTACTGTAATTTCTCTAAGATTTCTTATGCTGTGTTCTTCATGGTAGTATTTGGGAGTGCATACAATGTAATACTGAAATACCACATTACTATGGTACTCTACTCAAGTGACTTACTGTTCTTAGATGTAGTTGCCTTGTGCAGAGCATCATGCATACATGCAGTAGGGAAACTCAGTGCGACTCAGCTCAAAAATTTCTACATGACACATACTGGAGTGCTTGGCAATAGCACATTAAGGAATGTGGGAAGAAAGTGTGTGCAGTGGAATACTTCGTTCAGATTTTTGCTTGATACATACCTAAAGCATGTGAATGCACATGTTGCTATATGTACACGTGAGGAAAGGCAAAATTAAATCAAGAAATGTGCATTACACTGTGGGTGGAACATATGAAGTGGAGACTTAAAGTGCTGATGAATTTTGTTCTTCAACCCTCCGAAATTCTCTGGCTCACAAATGAGTTCTGTAACTATTATACCATCTGCACACAAATGCCAGTCTCACCCTGATGGTTGCAATATTTTCTGGTTCTTACTTTGAATCTGTTGTGCGATACAGATGACACTGATTTGTAGAGCTTCTAATTGCATAGCTTATGTGCAAAAGAAGACAAATATTTAAGTTTATTAAAGTTAAAAAGTTAAGCCAAAAGTTAAATAAAAAGGAATCTCTGAACTTCAGTTGAATATTCTATGATCCCAATTTCTCTCCATGTCAAAATGAATATTTCTGGGCCAATTAGCACTCTAAAAGTAATCACAGGTAATATTTGACTCCAAAGTCCAGAAGCTTTGCAGCAGTGGCACAGTGTGTGTGATGATGATACATTGAAACTTGAGTGCTGCAATACATGGGATCGTAACCTGGACCAGAATATTTTTTAATACTGTCTGTCTTTATAATAGGACTCTTAACTACAGCTCAGTTTCTGGATCGTGAGATTCAGGAGCGCTACAGTTTGACACTCATGGCTCTTGATGATGGCAGCCCAGCTCTCTCCGCCACACAAGTCCTAACCATTGTTGTTCTTGATGTGAATGATGAGACTCCAGTATTTTTGAAGCAACTTTATGAAACTGCAGTTTGTGAAAACCAGGATCCAGAGGAGGTTGTAATAAAGGTGGAAGCTGTGGACAGAGATACAGGTAATTTCTGTCCTTTTGTTATTATTTTCGTTATAGACCATAGTAAGAGGATCAAATCTTGTTATGTACTGTGATTCATGATAGGACCATTGTGCTTTTCCTGAGCTAATGTGTGAGTTTTGAGTTACAAAACATGGAGTTTTGTTAACCCTCAAACTTTATTGAGGGCTTGGAGTTATTCTGACTTTTTCACTGGGGTAGTTTCAACGTAAATGTAAAATGTGTGCTTGCATGGTGCTGGGTAATTCGGCCCAGTGTACCTTTCCTGTGAAGATAGCCACCGTGCTCTGATTATAAATTGGCAGACGATGATCAACTCAGTTAAAGTTGAAGAGAGTTTCAACTCTCTGTTGCTCTGAGTCAGAACATTGTGAATCTTTTTCAAACAGTTCACCAGAGAAGGGTCCTGGTTCTATAACAAATTTGCACTTATCTTTTCTGACCAGAGGAGGGCACTGTCATCCAAGATTTTCCAGCTAGTTGAAATGTGAAGGGATGGCGGAAGCCGCTCTGGATTTCAAATAATTTCTGTACCTAGGAGTGTTAATGCGTTGCTTTTCAAACAAACACAGGAGAGATGAGTAAGAAGGGGTCGTTCATATGCTCTTTGAATAACATGTAAGGACTAAACATGGAAGTGTCTTTGCCAAGCAACAAAGAGTTCCCTCTGGATCTTCGTCTACCTGCTTTTTTGAAATATCTGAAATGCACATGATGTTAAGCGTAGTGTGTGTGCTGGAGAGAATGTTAAGGAATGTCACACAAAATGCAAACAGTCAGTGTAACATGAAGCAGTTACACAGTGTCTGTGGTCAGCAGTAAAGATAAAACCTGGAAAGATAATTCAGTATTACAGTAATGCTGCAGCTGGCCCAAAGGTTGTCCGTGAGTGACTTGTTTTGCTATGGGTTCACTTTCTGTGCATCTTTAGAACATTTGTTTAAGGTTGTACAATTCGAAAAAGTAGATTAAACAATAGATTTTGTTGGTAAAAATTTCCATATTCAGTAAGATTTGTCATTTTAATATAGAGCACGTATTGATTACAAAAGGTTGATGTGAGCTCAATAGAAGTATTATATAGAAGAGACATTTCCCCACAAGTATGTAAAGTATTTAGAAACTAGCAATGGGTGGGTAGCCCTGTCTGTGAAAATCTTTGGCAGCATCGCAGCATTGAAGTCTACCTCCTTACTTTGCTTTTCCAAGTATTTTCTTTAATTTGTGGATCATGCTATAAAGAAAAGGCAGTACTATAAATAATAATTTGCAAGATAGTAGAGAAAGGAAGTAGGCATTTGTTTGAATTCCAATCTCTCTCTTTTCTCCATTCCTTATATTTATTTGCTGCACATCTTGTGGGAAATACAGCAGAAGTGAAATTTTGGGAACCATTTGGAGCATGGAGCAGGGGTGGTTTGGCAGGATGGAGGCGAAGGGTATTCCAAGTGTACTGGGTGGCACAGTGTGTGCCTGCCTGTGCAGACACTTTGGGCTGGAGTAATGTTGTGGCTCATGGTTCTTTCCAGCTTTTTTTTTAAATATATTTTCCAGTAACCACAACCCTTCTTTCACTCACATTTGCCTTATTTAGCCCCATGTCATGTGTGTGTAATTGTATTGTTCCTAAGAAATACTGAAGTGATGCTTGTAGTTTAAGAAAATAAGATTTATATAGGAGTCATGTAAATATAATGCTATTCACTTTCCTTATGTTTCTGGAATACAATTTTTGAATAAGATGCTCCTCTCATGGTGTTCTTTATATTTTGCATCATATTTTTTACTTCATATTTATTCACTCTTTAAATTGGAGTTCACATCCCAGTAATCTTTGCATAATCTCAGTGGAGGACTTTCCTACCATCACAGGTTTGGTTTGATTTTTTTTTCATTTTGTATGTTCCCTGACTGACCACAGGGAGGTATCATTTTTACTGACAATTGCAGCCATCATCAGCCTTCTCTTTTCTTTGTCTTTCTACTTCATTCTCTGCAAAGAGAAGGAAAGCAGGCAGCTGTCACCTGCTTTGTGTTTGGCTCAAGCTTCTGAAGGGTTTTTTGGTTGGTTTTTTTTTTTTTTAAATAACTACTAGAATTTTTGCTTGTTATGCTTTTCTTTCATGTGGATATCCATGAAACTTCTTGTTCAGCTAGCTCCCTCCTGCACATTACAAAAGCTGCACTTACTGCAACTTTATGTTGCCAAGCTTCCTCTAAGTCCTCTTACACTGTAGGAGCTCTTCACCCAACCCAAGGCCAGCATCAAGTAAATACAAGTTTAAAGACATGCAATACGAATAAATGCTGGGAAAAAATGCACAGGAAGATAAATATACCTGCAGCATATTTAAGATAGGTCACTGGTTTGTCTTGAGATATGTCTTAGCAGAACCTCTGAGTGAACTGACGTAGTGTTTGTCAAGGTCTCTTTTTAAGCTGATGTTCATCTCTGTGGTTCAGTAGTTATGTCTGGAGCCTTAGAAGAAAAATCTCAGAAAGCTGATAGGGATATCTGACTTAATTATGAGATATGGCTTACTGTCGTTCACTAGATATTTTGTTTTGATTGTATTCATGGATTATCATGGCCTTAACACTAATAAAGATAAAATTTGAGCCTAGATTTGAGGTGAGGGCATTTGTTCCCATTATTTCTTCAGTGGTATTGCTACTAGGCATATCCACAGTATAATGCCGTTGCTGCTGCTTCCAATAAGCTGTGGGGAGAACAGGGGCTACCCATGCCGAGGCAGGGGAAGTATTTCAGAAATAAAACGTAATCCAAGTGTTATATAATTGTGTGCTTGAAGGGTTAAGAGTTTTAATTTTAGCAGTTTGAATAGCCATTTGGAAGGTACCCATATGGTTTTTAAGCACTGTCTATAAATAACATCCATTGTGAAATCGGTCAGTGAATGCAATGAGTTGAAGCAGTTCAGTTGCAGGAGACCAAAGGTTAGTAGTTAATATCAGCTTTGAAGCGTTATGTGTCTTTTCTTCCATCTGTAGTATATCAGTGATTATGGGCAGATAAGTGGAGACAAGAGCTGCAAATACCTCATTAAATATAGTTGAACGGTGTCTAATATGGGCGGGTCATATGCTGCATTTGGTAACCTTAAATTTTCAAGTTACTCTCCTTGATCATCCTTACTGCTGGCATTTCTCTTCTTTCTTCTGGAAGGCTGGAAGGATTTTTGTACCTCATTTTCCTTTTGCTATTTATTTCTATGAGTATGGCCCTCCATGGATTTAATTTAAATATGAATGTGTTTACAGTAATAATTCTATCAATCAGATTTCAGTAGCATTGTCAACTATTTAGCAAAGCTATTCATAGGAAAACAGAGGAAGTGGTGCATGCTAAAACCCGCAGGCTCTGTTTCTTCTCTCAGACTGGTGTTTCTCCACCAACTCGGGTGTAGATTGTCCTCTTTGCTATTGTGACAGATGAGAACAGGCAGGTAGTGTTTAACTGTAAAAAACAGACTTATTAGGAGTAGGAGCACTGTAGCTTTTCAGGTGGACTGACTATCCCTATACTACAAAAATTTGTAGTACAAACCAAAGCAAAACACCAAACAACCCCACTCTCCCTCCCCCCAATATTACAAGCCCTTCAAAAATAATGTAAGATTAAAGTTAAAAATATAAGTGTGGTGACGATTGACATGGTGCTTTTCCTCAGGAGAGTGTTAAAACTAGAAGACACATGAAAGAAAGTATTTTATAACCGCGTTAGCTGAGAATGCAGAGTCACATTTCTTGTTCAACTCAGGTGGGCAACTTTAAAAAGAAAGGTTTTTAAAGGATTATGCAATTTTAGCCTATCATTTCCTAGAGAAAAACAGCAAGACTCTTATCCCTGTACTGTACACAAGTGGTAGATCTAATTAGGAACTGAATGGATTTGACATTCAGAAAAACTTTGAGGGAGTGAAAATACGTAACCATTCCCTCTGGAAATCTTTACTTTATAAAACCAAGGAGTAACATTTCAGTCATTGTCTACAACTGGGAGCTATATAAAAGGGGCTGAGTTGTGCTGTGGGAATGTCCACCAAATAGTTGTCTTCAATAGAAAAGCCTAGGAGATGACTATCCTGTGAGTCCTGATGGAACTTAAGCACTCACCTGCTCAGTATAATAAATGTTTAGAACTGATGAGGATACCAAGAAGCAGATGTTTTCTTTGAATGTGTGTACTATCCAGAGTTGTACTCTACAGGTACTTGCATTGTCTCCTAGTGAATTTAAGTGGAGAACCAGAGCAACCCAATACCTTGCCCGACATCCTGTTGAGAAATAAACTATGTCCAGGAGAGCAGAAGACAAATGCATGGATTCCATGACCTAAGTTGATGTTGTCTTTTACTGTGTTGATATATCAGCTTGTTTGGAGACATGCCCTGAATGCCGAAAAATGTTGCTGAGGTCACTTTGAACTGGAAAAGATAGGCACAAAGCAACATCTGGAGAAGACTTTTGTATTTATGAAGAAACAGTTATTCACTTAATTAAAAGTAATAATTTCAGTCGTAATCCATTTTTGGGGTGGGGAGGGGGAGAAGAAAGAGACACATCTGTAGACTTGAATGTGAGGAGAAGTGACTGTGTCTTATTAAGACTTTCATTTTTTCTTTTAAGGACTTAATTCCTTGCTTCAGTATGAAATCTTACCAGGAACTGGTTATGAGAAATTCAAGATAAACTCGGACAGTGGAGAACTCATAACAACTGCATCGCTCGACAGGGAAAGCCAGGAGGTTTATAGTATTAAAGGTAACAGTGTGAAACAGCTATGGGTGCCTGTAAAATGGGAAGTGAGAATGGATATGGTGCTCTAGCAGTGTTACTTTTTTTTCATGCTGTCTGAATTAGGTGGAAATGGTAAGAAGAGCATGTGCTTTTTGCATAGCACGAATAACTCTCCTCTTCTGCTATTATTAAGGAACATCTGTTGTTGCATCCACAACTGTTGTATAATTTTTTTTGTTGTTGTTAATCACAGTTTTGGTTCGAGATAGTGGAAGGCCATCACTGTCAAGCACAGTAACAGTTATCTGCAAAGTGTTGGATGGAAATGATCACTCTCCTACATTTCTTCTTCCTGTCTCTGAGATCCATATTCCAGAAAACCAACAGCCTTCTGTCGTTTACATTACCTGGGCTGTAGATATGGATGCTGGAAACAATGGAGCTCTAAGATACAAAATAATTGGTAAGTTACATGCCATCATTTTTGTTAGCACAAATTAGGAAGTATATCAACAGCAGTATCCCAGTTTTAGACTAGTCTTGATTCTGCCAGGCCTCCCTAGCTCCTATGCTGTCAGCATACTTCTTTCATGTGGGAAAAGAAAAACAAACCCAGATCTTTCACTTCTTTGTCAGCATTTATAAGCACCTTCCAGGCATGCTTTCAGTCTGCTTTCTGGATTGGAAGTAGCGCAGAGAAGGAAAGCAAAAAATGACCAAATGCTGGAAGGAGGCATTAATCACAAAGGCATAGTTTTGTCCATTTTTATTACAGTTGTGGAAGTTCTGAATGTAAATATAACCTTGCCAATAAGTACAAAAATTAATCTAATTTTATTTATTTAATTTTATTTCATGAGAGCTTCTTTCACCGAGCAATTAGTAATGTCATATTTGGTTTTCATAGTGCCAAACTCTTGCTGTTTCCACTATGCCAATGTAAGCTCCACAGCTATTCTAAGCCTCCTGTAATAACTTTGCACAAATACAAGCTTGCTATTCTTACTTTGGGTCTTGGATCTCAGTAATAGCTCAAGATAGCTGCTGTGATAACAACCAACACATTTTTCTCTGAAGAAGCAGTTATGAATTCCGTTATGTTTTCTTGATTTTTCAAGATCTTTGATCTTTCTACATGTTATAAAGTATGTATGTCATTCACTGTTACTAAAAACACTGACTTTTCTGTGACCTGCTTCATATTTACTTCCTCAGGCCCCTCAAATCAAGAACTTGTATAACTATTAATTTCCAAGAGACAGGTTTGTAGAAAACAACAAGGAGCAAGTAATTACAGTTGTCAGCAGTGCTTTATATGTTTCTGAAATTTTTAACTAAGCTTTGTGCAGCAGCATAGTTGCAGGAGGTATTGCAAGATGTGCTGCTTCAGGAAGAAAGACATGCATCTGGCAAAATAGCCACTCCCTAAACTGATAGGACATTCTGTCTTTACTGTCGTTGCCCCCTACTGATTTAAGTGAAATACAGGTTTTAATTCATAGAAGAGGAATAAAATATGCAAAGGCACATGCATGAGTGCACTAGCTGTATGTGTAGTTGGATGATATTGCAATTAAAATAATGGTGTTCACAAAGGATTCTTTTTCAAAGGCAATTTTTTTGATAATTTTATTTTTTTATATGTTTGAAAGGTGGAAATGATGGAGGATACTTCACACTAAATAACACTTCAGGAAAGCTATTGGTGACTCGTAGCTTAGACAGAGAAGATGTCAGCAATTTCACTCTTGTTATTCAATGCCATGACCTAGGTATTCCGTCAAGAAGCTCTACCACACAGCTCTATGTAACGGTTTTGGATGAAAATGACCACAACCCGCTATTTGTGAAGACCCAGTATCAAGTCTCTGTGAGAGAAGACCTAAAGGAAGGCTCAGCCATCCTGGATCTTTTTGCTTCTGACGAAGATGATGGACCTAATGGTGAAGTTACATATGCCCTCATTGACAACACCTTTGGCACATTTGCTGTTGACAGTGTAACGGGGTCTATAGTTACTACAAAGCAACTGGACCGGGAGACCAAATCCCAGTACACGTTTAGGGCTGTGGCAAGTGACTGTAGCACCCATTTGCCAAGAAGCACCACTGTCAGCGTTGTGGTGCATGTTGATGACGCCAATGACAATGATCCCATTTTTTTGCAGAATCCTATCAGGGCCTTTGTGCCTGCTGAGACCACTGTGAATGAAACAGTAGCCACTGTGAGAGCGGAGGACATGGATCTGGGGTCAAATGGAGCTGTTGTTTTTAGTTTGTTGCAAGCAGAAACTGTATTTCAGATTAACCCAAAGACGGGTGACATCACTCTTCAGGAGCCCTTGGCTACCAAGGACTTCAGTACCCAGCTGCTAGTGAAAGCTTCAGATGGAGGTATCTCCCCTCGAACAGCTACAGCTGTGGTCATTATCCTTACAGAAGAACAAGAAGAGGAGATTTATTTCAGCGATAGCCTGTATGAAGCAAGCTTGCCTGAGAACTGTGCAGCAGGTGGGCATCAAATCCTGATTTGTGTTCTTGTGGTTGCCAATCTCCTCTCATTTTGGAATGGCAATTGTGATAAATAGTAAAGAGAAGCATTTTTCCTGTGCAGCAGCAGGGAAAAGTTAATTTGGAAGTAGCAAATACCCATCTGCTCTTTTTCAGTGCATCAGCATGAAAAAGGATCATGGTCTGTTAGTTGAAGGCATTGTCTGGCTTTTGAGTTTGCTGTCCGTGTGCAGCAGTGTTGTTCACGTGAAACAGAAGGTGTCTGTATCACAGGTGATGTGTTTCCAACCCTCAGCCTGGGAAGACCTGAGCATCAGTGGCTCACTCTTCAATCAAATTTACTTTAATGATGAGTGGACAGCATTTACCCATTGTTCCAGGTACCAACACTCACAAGCTCAGATGAGATGAGTGGTGTATACAAGTTGTGACACAACAATTTTACTTTTGAAAACCCCTTCATGAAATGAAATAGCTTTCAGAGATGCTCTAAAACTTCACTGAAGTTTTGAACTTCCCAGAGGAAGGAGAATTGGGTATAAGGAGGCTGAAAGGGTGAGAAATTCAGAGGCTGTGAAACATTTTGACTTGGACAGACTTTACAGTGCATCCATAGGCAGAGCTTGTGCTATTGAATGCTACCAAAAGATACATAGCTTAAATCATACAGTGCTTACAGATTTATTTAGTTTTGTTCAGTATAATGATGAGAATTTCTGCTCTAAATTTTATTATTCAGAGAACATTTGTAGTTATGCCTCCTGCCAATTAGTTATGGGAAGTACCTTTTCCAGCTTCAAAGGATAAGTTTGTCTTAATGAGGGGCAGAAAGAAGTACCTTTCTCATTTTTCTGCCCACAAATCCTGCTGTACAATTGCCCAGACACATATAGGGATCTAACCTGCACTGTATTCTTGTTTCAAACACTGCCTCATGAGGTTCACCTTGAACAAGTTGTTTATCCTATTTATAGTTCAAATTTCCCTCAGCAAAATGAAAGCAGTATTCCTTTATATCTTAGGGGTATCATGAGACCAGTAAATTCTTAGATCTCAAGTAACAACCTATATATTTGATTAGGAATCAGTAAAAAAGAAATGATTTTGTTAATAATTTTGGACAACTGGGTAATGTTCTTGGGTAATTATGCACAGGATAGAGAATGAAGGGTGAAGATGGCTGTTGCAGTAACTACTGTTGAGACTACAACTCAAATTTTTGGCAGTGTATTTTAAGATGAAGATAATGCTGTGACTATTACTGTTGTTTCAATTAACAGATCAAAAATAGGCAATGAGATTTTTCTTTTAATTGAGAGACTTTTTCTAACTGTAGTGAAGTATTTTGCTTGCAGGCTATTTTTAAGAAGTTGTGGTGAGTGATCGAACCATCAAGCTAGAGCAACCTTTTAGCTCTCTCACTGTTTGTCATAAAACACATGAGATTTTGGAAGAGATGTACAGCTTCCAACAGTAAAGAGTGGAGCATGCAGTAGTTTGGTAGTAAAACACACTCCTGAAATACAGAACGTGCACTTCCAGGTCTCCTCAGGCCAGAGGTGCATTACATTTTCACTCCATACTGAGCATTTTGAGTATGGAACTTATAGGTTAAGAAGTTATTTAAAGTTCTCTATTTTTTTTAAGCCACTACTTTATTTATTGCTTCTATTACAAATGCTAAATAACTAAATTAATAAATCCCTGAACACGTTTGTCCTGGCATTTGAAAAATGCTTTTTATTCTATTAATTTGACCAGGATTTACAAGTAGTTTTGAGACCCCTAAAATTTATTTTTTTTTTTTTTTATGAATGTGAGTCACTGATACCCTAAGACCTCCAAACTCTGTTTAACTAGCATCAGCACTGTGCAGTAATTAATCATGCATCACTTTGCAAAGGAGAGTCTGCCCTGTGGAAATCAGTTGCTGCTTCCAGAAGATACAGTTCAGATGTCACAGCAATGGGTCTTAATCTCTGTTCTCTGTCTTTTCATTGATCTACTAATTGAGAGTCATTTGTGGTGATCTAAGGAGATACTCTATCCTGAGTGTCTGGAAAGCAGAGAGATCCAGAGAGGAGCCCTGGGCTCTCAATTTTGCCTCTTTCTTGCTACACCAGACTTGTATTGTTAGAAATCGTTGTGAGAACCTGTTTGTCAGGCTTCCCAGGTGAGTAAGGTCCAGGCCCCTAGTGTTTCAGTGTTTTCAGGAGACATGGGCTTAACCTGCATTAATCCTTAAAATTTCCTTCTAGTTAAGAAAAAATAATAACAAGGGAGAGGTTTTGTTAGGAAACAAGTATTGGTTTAAAGAAAGAAAATAAAATTTAGAGCTTTATAGCAATAATCTGATCTAAACTAATCTGATAAAAAAAAAAAATTTAAATGCAGATACATTCACGGGTCAGGCTAGACAATACAGCCTAAAATTATGGAAGTACCCCAAGGGACTGAGGTAACAATGCCATAGTCAGATTGTTCTCCCAACCAATATACAGAGGATATGAATAAGTTCCAATTTAAGTTGTCTTGATTAAAGGGGATTTAGCAGAGCTTCAGGGTAAACAGGAAAGTTTCATCACAAAATTTTAGTTTGGGTATTTAATAAAAAGTCTATTTGCGAAGAAGATGAAATTCTTTTAACAGGATGGGAAACCTTACCAACTACTAATACTGTTTTGGCTGTGCTTGTAGTATTTTCTTGTTTATATATTAATAAGTAAATATGAGATATTTTACATTTCAGTGATAAAAAAGCATGATTCTAAGTAAAAGTCTCATAGAAGTTAGCTTACAGGATATATGTGATCCTAGGACCCCTACAAGTATGAATAGTAGCAGTGTATTCAGTTCAGGGGAGATTTACATTGCATACTGATTATTTGTAAAACTGGTATTAATAAAGGTGCCTTTCCCTGCTGATTTTATTTCTGCCTTAAATAACAGAGGGGGAAAACTCTATAGTTTATTTTTGGAATAACTTAAAAATCTGAAAAATATCAACAATGAAAGCCAAAACCAAGGGTCCTTAGTTTTAACTTAGTCTAATCTTGTCAATTGAATGAGTGCCTTAGGAATTCGTCCTTGTGGTCAGATTTTCTTTGACCTCCAAGTTTAATGACTTTCAGAAAACCGTATTCTTCTACTTTTTGTTTAATATTGAATATTTAATGTCTTTAAATGTTATAAACTACATTACAACAGGCATTGAGAAGCCAGTCAATAAATAATCAAGTCATTGCACTCCCCAGAGGGTAAGAAACCTTATTATTCAGCAAGCTTTCACTTGAATGGTTGTTTGCATAGTACTTCACTGCAGACAGATTCATCAGTAAAAGTTGTTGACTCCTCTTTTTTCTTAACGTATATAACATGTGTTGTCTGTTATTCTGTAAGCCATCTCTTATTCTTTATTCTCAGTTAGCTTTTTCTTTCATTAGCAATTAAAAGGTGTCTAGAAATAATGACAAAGATGAACCAAGGTCAGATGAAAAAGAAAGGAAAACCAGACTACTATAGTGACTGCAGAAGAGAAAAGGAAACAATTATATATACTATACAGTTGCTCGTTTCTGGTGTGTACATTATGTCAAAACTCAGTACAACAACAGGTTTTGAATGTTTGGTTAGATGTGAAAATACAGTCCACACTGTCGTACTTAAGTTTCAAGTCAGTAGGCATAATCTAAGGGTTGATATGGTGGCTATTTAAAGCACCTGAGATAATTCCAGGTGCAATCATGTTGCTGATTGAACTGGAAATGCCCCTAAATATAAACATTTTAAATCACTCTTCACTTCCTTTGATATTCTTAACTAATCTGTCACTGAATTGTACAGCATTTCAAGCCAATCTTGTCTGCTTTCTGTTGTGATCCTGTTCCTCCTTCCTTGCAATAGCTTTAGTGCTGATATCCTTATTTGGTGTGCTTTGCAGCCAGAAAGCTACCTTTCTCTTCATTTTCTGCAGTTCAAGTATTACATTGGTGACCTCTGCTCGAAGCTGTATTTGAGTCATATGTACTTGAAATGGCAAGCTCCAATGTATAGACAGTGTCATTTGCTGTATACCTATATGGGCCTATTTGTGTCACAACGGACTTCAGAGTTAGGTCATGTTTTTTTGACAATTGAACTATAAAAATTCTCTGTTTGAAGGAGTAATTTCCATGCAAAGTATTAGAAACTGAAGAAATTAGTTCTTTACCAAAAAGAAGTTGCAAATAATTTTGGGAACAATCCATGAAAATAAGAAAAATATAAAACTGAGAAGATTAGGATCTGAGGACCTGTAGCAGGATTTGAGCATCCTGCTAACTCCTGAAAAACAAGAATTCAAGTAGAAGTGCTGCTGCTTTTTCCTGGTAGTTTTTTCTTCTTAAACTTGCAAGCAAAGAAACAAAAAAACCCTGAAACCCCCCCAAACCAAAAAAAGACTACTGAAAGCCTTAGAAGATAAATAGACACATTCTTCAGACCTTGAATTTTTTTCTTAACTGTACTCTGAGGACGCTATGAATTATTGCATTTACAGTGCAATATAAGGCCCCATTTTAGTTCCTGTTCGTATGGGTCTTTACGTATTGAACAGTTGGATCTTACTTCCAGACCTTTTCTAGTAAATATCTTATAAATATATTGACTAGTACAGAAAACAGCGCCTCTCAACATCAGCATATTTTTGCTTTTGATGGTCATATTTTAAGAGCAAGTGACAAACCACTTAACCCAAATGTTCCTAGTTCTAAAAATTAATAAGCAACAATGCTAAAATAAAAAAGCAGATAAAAGTAAGAGCAGCATTTCCTCTCATTTTTCACACTAATGTCCTTCCCTCAAAAGTCCAGGACATGGAGCATGAACAGCGTGCCGTTTGTGATGTAATAAAATAGCTAGTTGTCTGTAATGATGTTTGATAGTGTTCCAGTTGCACAGTAATGTCATTCCATCACAGTTGAATGGAATCAATTACATTTAAATTAAATAATTAAAATCCACTAAAACCAATTGCTACATATGCTAAACAATTTCAGAACTTGCTCAAAATGATAATTATTTGGAAATCTTGGTAATGCTTTTTAAACTTGCAACAGATTTGATAAATGTGATGTTTGTTTGGGATAACATATTCAGTTCCACATTTTTCCTCTAGTTCTATTTTGAAAAGGATTTTTATGTAATATCTTTTGTATTCTCTATTAAATCACTGATCTTTTTATTGAATTTGGGTTCTCCTTATCTCTGCTTGCTTTGACACTTATCAGCACATACAGTGTTATCTTTCATTCTCTTTGTCAGAAGATGACTACTTAAAATTTCACGTGAAATGTTCAAAAATCCAAATTGAATTCAGATACATAAAGGAAAAATAAATTCTTTATGGCGATTCAGAGGTAAGATGCATTCTTATAATGCACAAAAGAAGAACTATTTTCCTTGAAAGAATTCTTGAAAAGATAAGAAAACCTCATCATTTATTTAGGTAGCTGATGAAGTTGTGATCAGATAAGTAATTTACTCAGCAAGGGGAGGTAGACAATGCCTTACCTATGAAGTTTTCAACACAGTGAAGTGTTATGGCGGACTTGTTTTAATGTGTTGTTTTGAACTGAATAAGCACCTACCCTACTACATAGATACTTGTCTGTACATCAGCTATTAATCATGTTGATATATAATCAGGTCATAATCTTCTGAAGTAGACATGATGAAAATGTCTTTTTTTTTTTCGACAGGTACAACAGTTCTAACTGTAGAAGCTTATGAAAACACATTTACAGGAGAAAATATAAAATACAGCATCTTCAGTGACAAAGAAAGTGTATTCGCCATACATCCCAGTACAGGTACTTTTTAAAATACATACATATCTATCTATCCATTATCTATCTCTATATCTATTTATTTTTCAAGTGTTGATTGCTTAATTAATGTGGTCTCTAGAATATAGGGAGTTTCTACCACAAGAACAAAGGGTACATATCTTAGAGTATGAGTCTCCAGTTACAATGAATAAAATTAATAAAATTGGGGAGGTGGAGAGATCTGGACTATTGTAAAGTTGATGTGAAAAGAAATTGAATGGTAGTATTTCTGTTTAAAACTCTCTGTTCTGATTAACTATTGACCACTAGTTGTTGGGAGTTGATAAGCTACTGTATTTTGATCCAAATGAAACTCTCTTTTGTTTCTCATAATGAAGTTGCCAAATAACTCACTAAACATAATTCTTCAGAAGTAATCCTAACATAGAAAGCATTAGATCCTTATTGAGTTTAATGCTCTTTGTTTCAGGCAAACCATGACAGGTCTGAAAGTTAAGTTAATTTTGATTTTTTGATGATTGTATTTGCATTCTGCAGTCGATCTGCTTTCATCTGCTCTTTGGTCAGGAACTTCTGATGGCAGGACAGCAGCATATTCCCCATGTGCATTCACGTGTTTGCATCTAAGACATAGCCTCTCTGGTTGCTTCTCAGTTCATAAATACCTTCTGAATAGCTATAGACTTTCTGGGATGGCACAGACAGTGTAACTAGTTTTTCACTGAAACAGTGTTACTATGTTATGCTCTTATCAAATGGTTTTCTCCCTGTGTGTCTGAAGGCTTTAATCTCTGGTTATTCTGATGTCTCCAGGCATCAAGTGGTGTACTTCTAGAACTGGTGCTAGTGATGGACAGTTAAATTGATGAGGGGCACCTAAAGTGCAAACACTTGATTTCCAAGTCCTTCTTATTTCACCGAAATAAACCTAGAAAGATTAATCTCAAAGAACATCTTAGACACTGACGTGTTTATCCCCAAGAAAGTGAATCTCTCCAAAAAAAACAAACCCAAAAAGATGAGGGCTTCAAACAGGATTTTACTTTTTTTTTTTTTTTAATCAAGCCAGGCTGGAAAATGGTTTCATGAGGTTTTTAAGTCTCATATGCGCTCCAATACATGCCATAAAGATACGGATGCATTTAGCTTGAATACTCAGACATAGAATTAAGACTCAAATGAGGTCACATGCAACTGTTCATTTGATTATGAGGCATGCATCGAAGAGGAAAGAAAGAGAGAGAGATACAGATAGGTACCCCCTCAGTGCAGCTGCATCCTGTCAGTCCAGTGCTGGGAATATGTTTTCCTATCCTCACCCTTGCTTCATTCCTTATATGCCTGGGGTCATTCCTTTCTAACAGGCTCATTTCACTAACTCCTCCCCTTATTTTCCCATCAAAAACACGCACTTGTTCAGGCATGTCCAGCTCCTAGCGGTGGTTCTGTCTGTCTTGTGTCCAGCTCCTGGCAGTTGTTCTGTCCAGTGTCAATATCCTTTGTCAGGACAGACCCTGCAAACCCATCTTGTTCAGCACTGTAGTCCATGTGTGGCAAGATTGTCAGGTTAGGTGTGATGTTGAGACAGACCAGTTCTTTCTGTGATATGCTGCAGTGCTCTCCTCACAAATACTAGTGGAATTTCTATAGCACAGGTCATCACAAATCTTGTTTTGAGATCTTTGTGGTTTCTTCTGTTTCATTTCTTCCTAAACTTTGTTTTGTTTCTTCTGTTTCTTAGAAAACATTAATTGTATTAATTGAAGTGTAGTCTTTTAGGACATTTTAAGAGCAGTTCTTACCTCAACATTAATTTTGACTCCAGCAAGTCTCTACCTATTGTTTCTATAACCAAAGAATTTTTGTCTTTATTGATGAACTCTATAAGTATACTGAACAGCCAAAGGTCTGTTCTACCTGACTTTTCAAGCACTGATGTTAATTAACTCTGCTGTAGGAAATATTTTCTCCTATCCTTGAGGGAATTACTATATTGTAGAATCATATAAAGCACAGTAGGAAGTGAACCAAAGGCATAAACTCTCAAAAACCTCCAGATATAGTAATTCTGCACACCCTCTCAATAGCCTGTAAAAGTCGTGGCAGATGAAAAACTTTTATTCATATTTGCCTTAATGCTTGTTGAAATTATTTAAACTTAGTACTTTTAATAATAATAACAATAGACATAGGAGGCAAAGGCAAAATTCCTTGTTCTTTATGTACTTGAAGACTGTTGTCAACATGTTTTTCCTTCATATGCACTTTTCTAGAATAGCAGCTCTGGTTCTTTCATTCTTTCCTCCTAGGTGGCGTACTTCAACCTTGGTTATTTACTTCACTCTGCACTAGTCTTTCCTTACTCTCTCTTCTTGAGTCTATTCCTTCTGCCATTGTCTGTTTTGCTTTTTCTGTATGCAGAATGTGGTAATTTTTAAGTGTTGTGTTGAAGAGAGACCACTTGTTAGTTTTGAAGCCTTTATGTTCAAGAAAATTTCTGAATGCTGTACAGATCCATAAACAATGATCAATCATCTTAGAAAATAAAAACTAAAAAGCATTAGCTTGGAAAACCACAGTAGGTTTTTTTAATACGATCAACAGGTTTGGGATATACCAACAGGTTGGGATATTCATGGCATGATTACTAAAAAACTCATGCAAAATTCAATCTGAATTCTAATGAAATAAACATACAAATTAACTGTGTTTGATATTTCGATGTATTGAAGTATTCTTATTGTATTTTTTGCATTTTTGTACTGAGTTACCTAGAACATTGAAACAGTGACTATGGATTTCCATAGAAAGCTCTGAAGTCTCAGTAATTTTCATTGGTTGTTTTCAGAAGAATAACAGGTGTGGCGAGGGAGGCTCACTGCAGCAGAAGGAGTGAATGTTTTAGCTGTATGCCAGTGATACAGAGAAATTGATAAAGCCATTGCCCCATTTGAGTATAGACGGAAAGCTAGATGTAGCCACTCTCAGATGAGGGTGAAGAATCTCTTCAGACCTATGCTCATTGTCACATGTCCAGGAGGACAACTCATGCAGGCACTTCCTTCCCTTATATGTATCTATAAATCAGTCTGCTTTGGTTTAGGAAATTTCCACTGTGGTGATTCATCAGTGAAAACTTAGCTCTCCAATGTTTGTACATCGGAGCATGCAGAGGTGACATTAGATAGAGGAAGGACATGGTGGGAAGCTTTCTGCAATTCTGCTATGTTCAGTGGAGGAGACCACAAACATTTGGGATTTCATAGCTGCATTTCTGGATGTTTTTTATTTATTGCATATGTTACACCTTCATTATTATTTTTTTAATAAACCAGGTGTGATCACAGTAAAAGAACCAAAGTTTCTTGATTATGAAGTTAAGAATAAAATACATCTTTCAGTATTGGCTGAAAATAGCCTGAATTCAGTCCTCTGTGGAGTGACAGTTTTGATACAAGATATGAATGACAATATACCTAAGTTTGAGCAAAGATGTTACAAAGCATCTGTGTGGGAGGGCCAAACTAAAACGGACATTATACAGGTAAGTGGAAATACATGTTCCCAAGCCCAGTGCTGTAGTTAAAAAGAAGTTTGGTTTATCTGTTCTTGACTACAGTCCTGCTAGGTCTCTTCTGGACTACTGTAACTTAAAAACAGAAAGTGGCATTCTTATGTTGCTACAGCTTTGCTTAGGTAACTGAAATATTCAGTGATTTTTTTTTCTAGATCACATTTCATATCTTTCATTCAGGTTTATTAAACTGAAGAAGAATTCTTTATCTTGCTGTTAGTTGTGGAGCTAGGATTTAAATTCCTTTTTTTCTTAAAAAAAAATATCTGTTTCTCTCTTCAAGTAGTTGAAAAATGCAATTCAAAGCTGTAGTTCTGGCTACAATGGAGGCTAGGCCTTGCATTAATGTGTCTGTTGAAATGGCTATAGCAATAAAAAGAATACTTTTAACTCATCAGACTAGTAGAGTGTTCAATTTAAAATCTGATGCCTAAAGAGCAGCTTGTCTCAATTTAAATGTACAAACACTTCTTCTGAATGGATCCATTTTTCTAAAGTGTTTCCAGCTGACCATGTCAGAGCAAAAGAAGACATCAGTTGGACTAGAAGAACACATAATTTCCTCAGTACATGTTCTTGCATTGCAAGTCAGGTCACAGTGAGGGTCATGTTAGGTACTAAAGATATTCCTTCTCTAGAGAATAAATAAATGGAAAGCTACAAATGCCTCCAGGGCAATGTGATTAGAAACTGATGGACATTGTATTCAGAGAAACATATGTCCAGCAATGGAGAAAAATCAAAAGGCAGTCAACCCAGATGTGTAGTCAAAATTTTATGACAGCATACATTCTAGTATGTTTCCTTTGTTCAGTCTGACTGCCTCGGCTATGGTTTGAATCCCGTATTCCACATAATACTTGTTCATCAACCAGAAAAATACAAAAATGACTCTTCAAAGAGTCACAGGAATCTGTGAGAAACCTGTTCACTGCTGTTGAATGTCATTTATTCTGCTGGTTTTATAGCTTGCCTCTGCCCCTTTCATGTTATCTGTTAATATTTTAAAATGTTATTAAAGAACTTTCCTGTGAAAGCTCGGAATCTTAATAATTAATTACTTTAATCCTTTTTATGTTTGTATAGCAGTAATGCTTCAAGGGCGAGTCCTTGAGAAAGTACATTTCTATACACTAAACAGAGACAGCATTCTAACAGGAACCTTGTAATAATATCAGCAATGTAAAATAATTACATTCAGTCCTAATGCATTATGTAGCGGAACTTCAAATTATTCAGGGAAAGAATTCATGTGGGTACTATTGCAATGAGCTGATTTTGTGACCTCGCCTAACACTCATGTTGGGGACCAATATAATTATTAACTTAAATTTACTCAGTGACCAGACATAGATCACTGCAGTAAAAGGATTTTCTTTCTGAAATCCCATTCTGCCATTTTGAATTAAGTTTCAATTTTGCTCCCAAACAGATATTTGCAACTGACCTTGACAGTGGACTGAATGGAGAAATTGAATACTCAATTTTATCTGGTAATGAAAATTCAGCGTTTCTAATTGATTCAACACAAGGGATTTTAGCAACTAATGCAGTCCTAGATCATGAAAGAACTTCGTATTACAGGTTCGTATGCAAGGTTCTTATAAAAATGTATTCTTCTTTATGTTTACTTTAACTTGAGATTGCTCATGTTACATATCTTATAGTTTTCTGTTGATATCTGTTACCACAAAGCCTGGGTACAAGCCAGACAGCGTTGAGAACAGCACTACAGCTGCCCGTTTGTATCATGGATTCTTGCACACTTCTTAAACGTAGGGGAAGAAGTCTAGTCTTGTTTGGAACTTGCAACGCTTACTGATAAAAGCAATTTCGATGCTTCACTATAGGAATAATGACAGGTCTTTAGTTTAAGAAATGTACAGCCATTCCCTCTCTGGATCTACTTTTTTGTAAATACGTAAAGAAACAGAGAAAGCAACAAGGACATGTTATGTTATTTAATTAGAATGTATTCAGATTTTCTACTCTTTAATCAAATAAATATGCTTCTGTAAGCTGTTGCCATCTATAAACTGTCTTATACTAAGTATTAATTGTTTCCTGTTTTCCACAAAAAGGTGAGAAAATGTGATCAAGTGGACGTGACAATTTTTCTTAACAGGTCATGCCATAATTGGAATTAGAAAGCAAATGAATCCCACTTTGAAGGGAAAGTAAACATATGCAGGTTCATTAATATACCCTTTCTATGTACTGTAGTCTCTACAAAAAGTAAAATTCTATGTATATGTTGGTAGAAATTACCTTTTTTTCCGCATGGTTTGGTATCGGTTAAAGTGTTTTTAAATTTTTCTGTCCTCTTAGGCCTCAAATTTTTAAACATCCAATCAGACTTCTTATGAACTAGAATAACTTTTAGAAAACCACATAAAAAGATAAATATAATATGATTTTTAGGAAACACCAGTGTAATTTGATAACAGCATCATAAAGGAAACATTTTCTTTTAACCTAATATGCAGAACACTTAATTTTTAGTTTGATTCTTCCTTTTATATGGAATCAGAAACCTCAGTTCCGATTTTTAGTCATTTCAATAGCATAATATGTTTTATTTGTAACTAGTACTTTAAAAGAGTGCCTGGAATAAATCTTTCAAAGGATTCATGCTGTTGATGAAGCATTGAACAGGTAAGTAATGAATGTATCTCTTTAACTAGGAACCTGATTTATTTCAATATTTATGTTGGAATTCTACCATTTTAAATTGGCAGTTTGAGGAATCTGAAGGTTCAGATTCCTTCTCCTTTTCTCTTTATGAATCTGTACATTGTTAGGTGACAAGTGAATAGCAAAAGAAGCTTTCTAAACTGTTTTCCTGTTTAGTTTCAAAATGATACCATTGATTCTTTCAGATTTACAAGGAGTTATTTATTTTATCTAAATTTAACATTTTCATCCTCAGAATTTCTAAATCCCTTATAACAGGAATTATAATGAAAGTGTTGACAGAACCTTAATTTTAATGCCTTTGCTGATATGTTTTTATGTGAGTTTTTTCCTGAAACCTTAGAAAATGATTATTTTTAGTAAAATATTTCCATATGTATACCTTACCAATATTCATTCTAGAAAAAATACACTTTCTATATGGAATTATACACGGTCACCAATTGAATACTCTCCTGCAATACATGTTACATATTCTGTCAGCATTAGAAACCACAAACTTCTGTTCAGAAACAGAAGTGCTACAGTCCACAGCTTGAGATATAGAATTATAGAATAGTTTAGGTTGGAAGGGACTTTCAAAGGTCATCTATTTCAACTCTCATGCAATAAGCAGAGACATCTCCAGCTAGATCTGATTGCTCAGAGTCCACCTCTTTGGGCAACCTGTTCCAGTGTTTCACCAAACGGCCTTGATATTCTGTGTCGTCATGTGAACATTTAGGTAGTTACATATGCTAATAAATTGGACATTAGAAAAAAATTCTTCACCACAAGGGTTATCAAGCAGTGGGACAGGCTGCCCTCGGGAAGTAACCAGGTCACCATCCCTGGAGATATTTAAAGATGTATAGACCTGGCAGTTAGGGACATGGTTTAGTGGTGAACTTGGCAGTGTTGGGTTTGTGGCTGGACTTGCTGATCTTAAGGGTCTATTCCTACATATATGACTCTAATTCTATCTGTTTGACACTTCAAACAGAAACCGTGACTTAGAAGAAGAAGGGAGAAATAATGCATTCAGAAGATCTGCATAAACCCAGAAAATATGATGAAACATGGAAATAGTTGCTAGAACCCAAAATGTTTAATAAAAATGCCATTCTCTGATGTATATATCCTTTCCCATAGCTTAGTGTTTTCTTTTTTTCATCTGTTCCATTTTTTGAGCACCTGTTAATTTAATTTTTACTTCACTTCTGGACAATTTTCTATCTTGAGTAGAGGTGAAGTCTACTAAATAATCTTTGCTTACAATAAACATTTGTTCTGTTGTTCAGCAGCTAGTTCCCACAGAGAGTAAATGTGCTGTTATTGATGTCCATCAGGTCATTGCTTACTGTTTTCTTTGCTATATTGTTTATTGAAATCAAATAGTAGAATCTGCTACCCATCCTTACACAAGTGTAAAATTGAAGCAAACAGCCAAATTTTATTAATCTGGTCTCACTACTATCTATCACTGGGAACTTGACCACTGTCAAATGGTCCGTATATTCAGGTTTTTCATTTTATCACTTACATCTATAATACAATAAGGGACCTATTCTGTATCTCTGCAGACATTTTGTCTGAATAATACTGTGAAAGTTTTCATGCTACCCAGTTTTGACATTCCTGTTGTCCCTTTATAAATAATGAGGAGAGTCAGATTCCTCCAAAGGACAATTCAGTACTTAAGTTTTAATTCCTACTCTGAATTGCCAACTGAAGAACTGTGTCTTATTTAAGAGTTTCTTGCTGGCTTGTTTAATCATCTACGTTTGGTGTGAAATTGGGTGAAATTAATATAAATTAATGATTCCTTCTTGTTTGTATGATTTTGGTATTTTTTTGCCACCTAGACTTTCCTGGACACTGTTCCTTCAAGGCACAAAAACCAGAACTGGAAACAGTCAACCTTACAGAAAGAAAGATGTAATTTAAGAGTTGCAGTGAAGAGCAGAAAGGGCTAATCTTTTTATTTGTAATTTTTCCCCTACTTATAACATTGGTGCATAATTCTATGATTTCTGACCAATAATGACAATTAGTTTCCTTTAATTGTAGGTTGGTTGTACAAGCCACTGATAAAGGAAACCAGAGACTTTCTGCTACAAGTATTGTGCAGATACAAGTGTTAGATGTTAATGATAATGCTCCGGTTATCCAACCCCCAGGTGAAGTGGAGGTCCCAGAAAGTAAGTGTGATACTACAGCAAAGTTTTGTTAGTGCTTTCAGTGGTTTGTGTAACCAAGTGATCCTAGTAAAAAGGGTAATGAATTGTATCACTACTGAAATATCAGAGTAAATTGTGATCTGCTTTTGTTCTCAAAGACATTATTCTTAATCTTTAGAGATTGTGTATAAGAATAGTTTGGAGCACAACCATAGGCAATTCAGAAAGAAGAAAACAAACTCTACAGAAACACATCTGTAATCTGTTCATTTTGGACTGCAGTGTTGTATTCTTCAGATGTCTTCAATTTCTGCTTTTCTCCAGTAAAAATACTTGGTGTTAAAGCCAACATTGCTCGAAATGAGATATTTTTAACTTCATTGTCATGAAAGAAATAATTTCTGTAAATTTGAATGAAGTCTTAAAATGTTCTATAGCTTGATCTACTTAATGATCATGAAGAGAAGGATGCAGGAACTCCTGAGTTATCACCTCGGCATACATCTGGTATATTGTGTGAAATAAGCTGAACATTTGGAGGCTTTTAATCTTAAGCTCAGCATTTTCAAATACAGGCATCATGCATGTGATGCATTAAGACATACAGCAGAACATTTATAAAGGTTTCAGTGCCTAAATTCTGGTACTTCTATTAACAAAAGATATCAAGGCTGTCTTTCTAGTGATATTCTTTTACCCTTTCCTAGATCTAGTTCCCACCAGTAATGACAAGTTCAGGATTCATAGATTCACAGCAGCTGTAAACAACTAGCCACTTATTTAGGTTTTTGTGTTGCATTTATGAACATTCGCTTGAGGACATCACAACACATGTTTGAGGCTTAAAACTCCAGACACACAAATAGGAGATGGTTTAGTTTCTGTTTGTTAGATGATCACTGATACATTCAGTTTGCAGTGTCTAGTACTGTTAGTTTGACATATAGCAAAAGTTGTCCATATCTAGTTTCTCAATCTCATAGGAGTATACCTTAAACTCTTAAGACTGATGTGCCATGTAGGTACATCTGAATGTTGTGTGTTTCTCTAGTGGCCTTCTCTTCCTCTGGAAAAGCTTCAGAATTGCAGTCACTGGCTCTTCAAAAGCCAGGGGACTTTGATGCCTCAGTTAAATATTCTTGTGGAAGTATGGTACTGTTCAATAAATTCATCTCACCCAAATGCACATGGAAAACCATGAGAGTTCCTTTTGCCTGTGAATAAACAGTTATGGCTACACTAGATCTGGGAAAGTCCGAAGAAAACCTGAATTGGAAGTGAAACAAAGCAGGTGCATTTAAAGAAATGCACTACTGTTTCCATAGTGTTTTTTGATATTGCTCTTATTCTAAAAAACCAAGATCAAAATACACCAACAGCTAGTACAGAAAGATTGCATTTATCTAAGAAACAGTATTACAAAATTGGTGAAGTCTTCAGAAATTGTAGCGTCATCTTTTAGCTATGTCTCATCCTGAAAATTATTATTTCAGATGCCCTGCCTGGTTTTACAGTGACTCAGGTGTCAGCAAGTGATGCAGACTCCAGACCAGCACTTCAATTTGTTATTTATGATAATAGTCATGGAATGCAATTTGCCATCAATCAACATACTGGTGTAGTCACAGTGGTGGAGCCATTAGATTTTGAAGAAACTGCTGTGTATAAGCTGAGAATCGTGGTTTCAGATTCTGTGCATCAAACAGAAGCAGAGCTTACCATCCTTGTGCTGGATGTCAATGATAACCCACCAGTGTTTACTCAGGATTCATATCAGGTGGGAATGTGGCAAATGGACTACAAAACATGTGATGTCTTTCCATATATGCTGATAAATAGTAGGAGTACTTGTTTATATTTGTCTTAAAAATACATTTTGGCACTGTGAACCTGCAAACTATTACTGAGCAGAAACAGAGCAGAGCTGTTCTGGGAAGCCCCTTTCTAGAAGTTCTGCTAAAAAGACTGAGAGAAATGTTCAGTTTTCAAGTTTGTGGTTTCTGACTGCAGAAGAAAAGTGGCATGAATTCTAGCTATACTCCAAACACTGTACATTCATCATGGGGAGTTACTGTATGCAATCCAAACCAGTTTGGGGGCAGGGTCCAGTGTTCAGAACTTCCTTCTTCAGAGGGAATGGTAAACAAATTGGTACATTTATTCTGGGCTTGTTACTATGGCAAGAATTTCTTAAGTTTTAGTTACACAGCTCCTCGAATGTGTAGCACATGCCCCCGTGCTAGGTCATGCATATATTATTTGTAATGTGTAACTGCCTTATAGCAATAGCACTCATCTAGGGAGTGAGGATTATGAGTTTTGACCTTTGCAACATCTCCTGCTAGACTGAGGAGGGTACAGAGCTCAGCTTTTGCACTTCTGGACAAGCTCAGAGACAAAAATATGAGGCCCTGGAGGAGACTTGGATTTAATGATGCTAAAAATTTGGCTTAGTAAAGAAATTTCAACCTCCGAGTGTGTGCAGGTACAGTCACTTATGCAGTTTAGTCACTTTAGTCACTTGCCTTAAGTTTTCCTCAACCCTCGCACGTGTCTGATTTTGTAAAATAGCTTAAGCAAGTGCAAGTGCTAGGAATTTTTTTGTAGATCAGAGCAGACATTACAGATAAGGTTATTAATTGATTCAAAACAACAACTATTGACTATTCTAACATAAACAGCTGAGCTTCTCTCTTCACTGTCCTGATGTTTTGATGTGTTGTGTGGATAATAAGATATGCTGCTTCTTTTTAATCAATGATATGTGTAATTGCCTATTCATCATCCTGTAAGTTTTACCTTTTTATTATCTTTTCTAGTGTTTTTATTTTACTAAGCTCTATAAAAACTGTAATTTTGCCTTATGTGTCAGGTGAGGCTGCCAGAGCTCATTTCTATGGATGCTGCTGTTCTGACAGTCTCTGCTGTGGATAGGGATTCAGAACAAAATGGAATGATTTCCTACAAAATCCTCTCTCCCTCTCAGGGATTTTCCATTGATCACAAGAATGGTGAGTCTGTAAACATGGTTGTTTATTTCAGTTTTTTCAGTGTAAATTAGAGTCATATTTTACTTTGTAACCCATTGCTAGTGATCACTTGAGCTCTAGAGATCTTGGTGGGGAAAGTCCATCACATGGTTTGGCTAAATCTGCCATTATTGCTGAAGAAGTGATGACATTAAAGAATGGAGTTCTCAGTTTGGCCCTCAGCCATACACAAGGCAGCTAGTCTCAGTGTCCTGTGGGTGCTACGGAAAAGTTGCTGTATTATTTGCATTAATTCATGTTTCAGCTGATGTATTGGATTTCCTTCAATTTAAGTTCATACGTACAATTTATCAGTATAAGTTGAAATTCATAAAATAGCTTCTCCATTGGGCAGTATGTTTTTAAGAATACTTCTTTAAAGAGATTATGTTATCCTATAATCTTAAATGGAATTTAAAGTTTTTCTAAGTTGAGAGTGCTCTCTCCAAGGTACGTTATTTTCTTCAATAGTTAAGTGATTTACAGATTTAATTCCGGGAAATTGAAAACTGTGTTTGTCTCTCTCTTTGTATGCATGTGTACATAAGATTTTTGGCTTCCAAGATTTCTAGATGCTGCAAAAATGATGTACAACTATTATTGAGTGAGCAAGTTCTTAGCACTTCTTCACTATTCTCATATGTACACCTGAGATGAATTTTTTAATGCAGTGTTTGTTGAGTGCTGGTAACTCTGAACACAGAATATAGAACTGTCTCACTCAGTTAAAGCAGGTGTTATTTTTTGACTTACCTACTTGTTACTCTGTATTCACCAGCCTGTCTTTATTGTTGACCATTGGTTGTTTTCAACTGCGATCAGAGAATTGTCACACAGTGTGTGGCGCTTAGCAGTACACTGTAGAGTGAAGTGGAAGTAGATGACTTATGAACATAGATTCATTGAATGGTTTGAGTTAGAGGGGACTTTTCCATGTTCTCATCCATCCCTGATGTTAAGATTTGAATGAATCATGTTTACATAACTTAGTGGCAAACCTGTCTAAATAACAAACAAGCCCATAACGCTGTTATTATGGAGAACAAATGACCTTCAGTAATAAACTCGCACAACATATTAGCCTCTTTTAGTTTAAAACCATTACCCCTTGTCCTATACCTACAGGACCTGCTAAAAAGTATATTCTCATGTTTCTTACAAGCCCCCTTTAATTGCTGAAGGGCCACAGTAAGGCCTCACTGGAGTCTTCTCTTCTCCAGGCTGAACAACCCCAGCTCTCTCAGGCCTTCCTCAGAGGAGAGGTGTTCAGTCCCTCTGAGCAATTTTGTGGCCCTCCTCTGTGCCTGCTTCAACATGTTCATGTCTTTCCTGTGCGGAGGGCTCCAGAGCTGGATACAGTACTCCAGGGTGGGTCTCACTGGAGTGGAGTAGAGGGGGAGAATTATCTCCCTTGACCTCACGCCCATGCTTCTTTTGATGTAGCCCAGGATGTGGTTGGCTCCCTGGGCTGTAAGCACACATTGCTAGCTTATATCCAGACTTTCATCCACCAAAACCACCAAGTCCTTTTCAGCAGCGCTGTTTCTCAATCCCTTCCTACCCCAGTCTCTAGTGTTACCAGAGGTTGACCCTCTCCAGGTGCAAGACCTTATACTTGGCTTATTGAACCTCATGAAGTTCACACGGACACACTTTTGAGGCTTGTCCAGGTCCCTCAGAATAGCATCCCATCCCCAAGACAAGTCAGATGCACCATTCAGCTTGGTGTTGTCTGAAAACTTGGTTAGAGTGCACTCAATCCTGCTGTTTGTGTCACTGATGAAGACATTAAACAGTAGTGGTCCAATTATGGACCCCTGAGGGACACCACTTGTCACCGAGCTCCATCAGGACATTGAGCCATCTCTTGGGGGTGGGCAGCTATTACAGTTGAGTAATTTTTCAAATATGACTGATGAGATTCAGCTTTTGGAATCACATTTACTTGTTGAGTGTTGATGTGCGGGCATATGATACGGTTAGAAAAACTGCAGAAAAGTTAGCATAGGCTTTTGTTAATTCTGTTTTATTTTCAGGTTCAGTGTTTGCTACAGAACCAGTGACACAGCTAGAAAAGATTTCCATTATTCGGCTCTTGATAGAAGCCATGGATGGTGGCAGTCCCACTCTGACTGCAGTTGCCTCTGTAGAGGTACACTTAGAAGATGTAAATAACCATGCCCCTCAGTTTACAAGGACTCTTTACAATCTCAGTGTATGCGAGGATGCCTCAGTTGGAGAAAGTATCCTTACATTTTCAGCCATTGACTATGACTGGACACATGATAATATGGATGTTGAATACTCTATTATTGATGGCAATGCTGAGAATTTATTCTCTGTGGAAACAAGAATCATTGAGTCAGAAACATCTTACAAATGTGTTGGCAGTCTTGTTTTGAGCAATGTTCTTGACAGGGAGAAGACAACTTCTCACCATTTGGTCCTCCTTGCGTTTGATCGTGGAACTCCCTCCTTGAATTCAACTGCCACTGTGCTAGTAACTGTGCTGGATGCTAATGATAATCCTCCAGTATTTATCAGCTCTGAGTACCATATTCATGTTAAAGAAAGCATCTCTGTAGGTAGTCACATCGCTGAAGTTTCAGCAAATGACTGTGATGCAGGCACTAATGCAGAAATCACTTATGCAATCATCTCTGGAAATGACAGGGGACATTTTCACATGGATGAGAAAATGGGATCGGTGGCTTTGATGAAAACACTGGATTATGAGGATACCATGAAATTTACTTTGATCATCCAAGCCACAGATGGAGGAACTTATGTAAAAAATGTGGCTTTTTCTATTGTTCTTGTTAGCGTCCTAGATGACAATGATTATGCTCCACTGTTTGTGTTTCCCAGCCTAAGCTGTGTTGTCAGTGAAAATCTGCCTACATTTTCTTCTGTGTGCACTGTTAATGCACTGGATTTTGATAAAGGCTCCTATGGATACCTTACTTACTCCATCCAGTCTTCATGTTTGGCTCATCGTGAAGCTCCTAGAGACCACGACATGTTCTTCATTGATCCTTTGACAGGAGATATTCATACAAAACAAATATTCGACTATGAAAGTCAGAATAGGTACTGTCTCATAATCCAAGCAAAAGACAAAGGTGACTCACTGGCTACCATTACGGTTCAAGTAGATATTGAGGGCAGAGATGAATTTGACCCAGTGTTTACACAGGATCAGTATTTCTTTAATCTCCCCGAGAAGAATGAAGCAGGCCAATTGCTTGGCAGAGTGACTGCATCAGACAGTGATGGTGGGCTGGACGGAATTGTTCATTACTCCCTGCTAGAAAGTTCTCAGTTCTTTTCTGTGAATCAAACCAGCGGTAATGTTTATTTGACTCAAACTGTTCGCAGAAATAAAGGTGACAGCAAAAGGAATGATGATACCCTGGAATTGTTGGTAAGAGCTCATAGTCCCAAAATTGAGTCAAAGTTCACAGTATGCACTGTTTTGGTAAATGTTTCTAATTCTTCTGAGCGTGATCCCACAATGTCAGCATACAACCTGACCATTAGCATTTCAACCTCCTTGGTAGTGTTCCTACTGCTTGTGGTCAGTCTTCTTGTGTTTATTCTGAGATGTAAGCGGAAAGATCTGATGAGCTCTTGTGTGAAAAAAGAAGCAGTATCCTCCTCAGTTAGTGATATGAATTCGGCCAGTGGAGATAAGGACTGCCAGAAAATCCAAAGTACTGAGAGCAGTACGCTTCCCATGGGTACCATAGCAGAATGGCTGAGCCAAGCAGGAATCAGAGAGGGGAAGGATGACTGTGTCCCCTCCAGGCATTCAGACTCCAGTGGGCATGGTTCTGCTGAAGGAGAAACTGCAGAGGATGAGGAAATCAAAAGGATCAATGAGCATCCTTGCGGAAAGAGCACTGCCTCAATACTGAGTGAGCACAGCTCACGAATGCCAGATTCAGGGATCCCAGGAGAGTCTGATCAGATATCCTGTCAGTCTGCAGAAATGGATGTCATGGCTACCATGCAAAGCTTGGAAACCATACAAGCCATCGAAGGCAGAGAAGAATCCTATGCACATAAAATGTTGTCTCAAACACTTCAGAAAACTGGAATAAAAGAGAAAGGCATAATGGCAGACCTCACAAGAGAATATGTCTTGTTATCTGATAGGCAGGACTGTGGATATGATTCGTTTCCAACTCTCAGCACCTCTGATGAAGATCTCAGTGGTGATTATAACTGGGATTGTGTGCTTACCTGGGAACCCAGATTTCAACCTCTCGCATCAGTGTTTACTGATATTGCAAAACTGAAGGATGAAAATGTACACATTCATAGCTTCCCTAATGAGAAGAAATCTCTTGTTTTCCCACCCCCCTTGATAACATCAGTAGCTCAGCCTGGCATTAGGACAGTGCCACCACGAATGCCAAATACAATATCAGGGCAAGCATTTAAAGAATACCCTCGTTCTCCCCTTACTCATAGTACTGGATACCCTCCACCCACCATGACCCCCAGTTTTTCTCCTTCCCTCTCCTTACTTACCATACAGACGCCTACTGCTTCTCCAGTAACGTCTGGGAAAATGATAGGAATGTGTCCTATTGATCCAAGCCATGAACTTGCAACAGAAGAAGAAATTCAGGTCTAGGTTGTTATCATGCAGTTGTTTATGGTAAAAAATATGGCTTGAAATGTATTTTGTTATTGTTCAACAAACAAAATATGCCTATCAAAACTATGTCACCAGTATTACTTGTGTTTTCATGAACTGAAAAAGTTAAAATATAAAATAGCTGCAAACTTGGTAGTTATTCTTCTTGTTCTTCCCAGAATACACTGTTTGAGGCTTCTCCCGTTTCAGCTCCCAACAACTGTGTTTTCCTATGTAAATCACACAGCCAGGTGCCTGATAACCAACTTGGCCAGATTTCCTGGTTTGTTCATAAAACATACCAAAACCAAATAAATGGTAGTAGTTCTGTACTGTGGAAGAATTTTATTAGTTTATTGGTGGGTTCTGACTGCTTCTGTGGTGGTATTGGAAGCCAGCAAGCAATGATTATATGAATAATAATGGATCACTCTTGGAAGACAGAAGAACCAGAGGTAAGATAAAAGTAACCGTCTTCTGTATTACTAGATTTAAAACAGATACCAATTGTCTGTCCTGTTACAGAAGCTGTCCTGGTTCCCAGGAGCAGTAGGAGCAGCAGTGTTACAGTTCTGAAGGTTATGTGCGCGTCCACCCTGGTCCTTAGTCTTGTGCTGGGCATATGTCTGCAAGACCAGATAAGCTGGCCTCATTTGTTGTATGTATCATACCTATGGCATATTGTGTATATATGTGTATCTAGAGGCATACATGTACTTTATATTGTATTGGATCAATAAAATACTCAGAAAATACATCTAAAGTAATTATGGTTTCTCTTCATTGGATATTTAAAAGTCTTTTTCATCATGTATATTAAAACTGGGCTGTAGAGGAGTGTCTAATTGATGCCTGTGACTCTGTTACCTCTGTACACATCCAACTTGTATGTATTGCACCAGTCATAACAGGTGAGAGAAAAGCATACAGTGTAGGTAGATTAGTGATTTTGTGGGATCAGCATCATGCATGCAGTGGCTTTTGTTATTTCCTCTGTCATGCACATCAAGATTTGCAGCCTGTGGGCTCATAACCTCTTTGAATAAGATCCTGAGTCTAGGGCTACAACTACCCTATATTGTCATGCAACAGGATCCATGCTTCTATGATAGAGTGCTTCCTTTAAAGCTGGCAATTATTCTTCATACTGCTGTGATGTATGAAACAAAATGTACCCTAGGAATGCATTAAGGTAGGCAAGTGTTACTAAGAAATAAGACAGTATGACAAGTTTTACAGTCAGGCGAAAATCTGTGTCAGGAATAGGAGTGTGAGGAGGAGAAGCCATTCCCAGTATATATCTCAACTTGGAGTATTGGTTTAAGGCCATTATTTCAGAATGACTATTATTCTCCATATGTAAATACACTTTCTACAGCCTATCTGGTTTGTACGCTTTAACTTCTGAACTAATTTCTAATAAAATCAGAGGTGTTCTTTGTGGTGCTCTGTTCTGTGTAGTTATAGTTTCAGGGAGACATGTGGCACACAGATCTAACTTTTCTAAAGTAGTCAACAAGTCAGCTAATCTGATTTTATTTTGAGGTGGTGATGGTCAAGTGGCAGCTACAACTCTGGAGAACAGTGAGCACGTGCTGTCCTGATAGGCATTATTGTTCCAAAGGGTGATTGGTAGAAGGATAAATGCTTTACATGGCAAAACTGTGTTTGGTCTTTCAGAGTGATGGATGTGAAGTGGTAGCTGGCTCCTTGTTCATGTATAGAGTCCTGGCTAACTGAGGAGTAACTTTTTCTTCATTAATATTGTTGTTGCAAATTGAACACTATTAGCAGTAGAAATCGCTAGAAAGCATTGTCATAGTATGTTGCATAAGATATGGACCTCACTATGCTAATGTCTGCCCACTTCCTATAGTTCTGCATGAAAAGTGAAAAAACTCTTTTGCCCTTTTGGCTCCTTCAAATTCATCTTGTTTTCAATACTTTTTCAGTAAAGAATAGGTCTGATTTGCATCCTATTTGTCAAGCACACAATATAACCAATGCATACATTTTGCTCCTTTTAAGTGTTACAGCACTCTTCCCTACCTCTTATGTATTTGCTCATTCTGTATCAAATGGTAAACACTTAGCTGATATATTATTGTTTGATAGACAGTCAAGCTTAAAAATGTGACCATTGAAACAAGTGTTTGCAATATATTATGTGAAGTGCTTTTAACCTTACTGTTTCTTTCCCTAAGCAATATGACTTCTGTAATTTACCATGAGTTTAGTATTACCTTGCCTTGAATTGGCTGTGTTACTTTTCAAGTCTGTACACCAGCTTTAGCACTTTGGAGGAGGTACAGAACTTGTTAATGGAAAATTATATTAAGCTCCAAATGCATAAGCTATAAAATAAAAGACAGTTGTCTCTTCTGGAATTTTGGCTGCCTGCCTTCTGGATTTGCTTGTTGGCAGCCTTGAAAACACTGGTGTAAATCAATACCAAATGGATATCAAAATTCCGTCTACCAGTACTGAACATTAAATTGACATTCAAACAGATTCCTCTGCAAAAGGGAAAAACCTTTATATTTTTAAGGAGTCCATCATTTACAGATTATAAAAAGGTGTATATATATCTATTTTCTAAAATTATACTAAAAACACTATATATATACTAAAACATTATATGAAAACACCTACGGTCCATATTTAGTTTGTATTTTATTTTCAGATGAAGACAGGAATTGTTTCTAAAGCACTTTTAGATAAAAATAATTCTGATAAAAAGGAACCCTTGTTGCTAAGTCTATTGTACTGCTGATCCTTACTGTCATTTACACTTAGTTGCTGTCAGTTTTTTATGTTGTCTGTTATTTGTTTTCTTTAACTGGTATGTAGCTTCCTGAAGAACTATGTTTAGCTCTTCACTTTGGGAGACCTATAAGCCAAAAAATACTGCCCTGGCAAAAAGTGTTACTAGAACGTTGGCTAGCACCACACTGATGATTGTGTATGGTATGGCTTTAGCTGAGGGAGTCAAAGGCCAGTTGGCAATTCAGTTGGCTATTGTAGTCATGTGGGGCCACATGGAGACCTCTTCCTTGAAAACTACCCCCTGGGGGTGAAGGACAGAGGAATCCTTGCAGAGAGGGAACTGGTACTGATTGGCTGAGAATGGAGAGTGGTTCCCTAAAATCCTGTAAAAACAGTTCCTGGAACAGGAGGCAGTTGCAACTTTATAATTGAATATACTGTGGTGGGAGGTTTATGTTTAGAGTTTGGCTTACTTTGCAAGTGCAATGACATTTCAGCTTCCTGCTTATGGTATCTGACACAACAGAACGAACTCATTGTGGCAGTATGTGGCTTAGGCCTCTGTAGGTCTAGTTGGAAAAACTAAGATGTTGCAGAATCAAATTTGGTGTACTTTTGAGTGCTACATAGCTACTAGCTCTGCTATTTGTTCACTAGCACATATACAAAGTCTAATGTATATTCAGTCTGTGTATGGATTTGGATGTTCAGATCTCATTAAAAGGAGCTGCAGTGTGACATCTAGTTCTTTGAAAATTCCACCACAAATACACACATTTTTAAAACGTTGGAAAAAATCTGGATACCCAAGCAAAGGAAAAAGAGGCCTTATAAAAAGGAAAACTGAAGATCTTGAATTTTCTGGTTTAGACTTGCACTTTACTTTGCTGTTATGGCTATCCCTCATAAAATGTCAGATGCTTCTAAAATGTACGAAACACTAGAAAAGCATCTGTAAGGAATACATAGAGGCGTCAGGGTAGGCTAGAATTGCAAAATGGTTCTGTTTCTTGGCTCATATGATTCAGCAATGTAGAAAATACCAAATGCTTTAGCTGATGATAGTCTCAAATCAAAATTGCTACCCCATCACTGTATAAATGTGTGACTGTCTTAAACAAGTTCTGTGCTGGATGAATCTTTAGATGCCAAACCATGTGTCTAATAATGCAGATGTCATAGTAAAGGACAGAAGTCAACCAGCATTGTATTCAGAACTTCACTTGAAAATCTCATTGCAAGTTTCTTGGATATTATGTTCAAACCAAAGGATTACCACACCACAAACTACACTTAGAACTGTCAGCTGTGTCCATGTCATCTTATACACTTGAAAATAATCTTACCTTTAATACTCCCTTTGAAGCTTAGAGTATTTAACACAATCCTGGTTGCCTTTCCTAAAACTGCATGTTAATTGCCTATGAAAAGCTCTCAGAAAACCCAGAAAATGGAAGTTGAGCTGTTTGAGAGAGCTGGTCAGTCATCCGTAGCTGTTATACAAGGTCACATTTAAGAATGGATGGGACGAGATGCCCACTCACTAGCCAGACCTGGAGGAACACCTCACTGTGATTTATATATGCCTACAGCATTTTGTTGAAAACTTGCAAAGGAAAGATTCAAAAAAGTTTCTAAAATTGGGTTACTGCTGCCATAAACAAAAGAAATGAGTAGCAAGTCAAGCCTCCTTGTGCTGACCTCAGAAATGCCTGTCTCGCCTCATCTAGTTGGATATAGACTTATTTCCAGCATCTCTGTTTTAACACAGTGTAGGGTTCATTTAATTTCAAAAGGTTTGAAAATACTGGGTTCTGATCCAACACCCCAAGACTTCTTCCACTGATTTCAGTGGAGCTTGAATAAAAATGCACCTGGAAGAAACAGACAACATGTGTGCCTCCCTGGTACTGTAACAAGAGTCACTGGCAGCAGAGAGCTGGCTCCCCGGCATGTAGAGCTGTAAACCAGCAGGAAGGAACACTAAAAGAAGGGAAATCAAGAGCCTGGAAAAGAGAGTAGAACCAGCATGGGGTGGGAAGGGGGGAGGAGGGTGGGATTTGGAGTAGTTCCTCTGCTTCACAGTGATTGATGCAAGGCTTGCTTTATATGCTTATTTTGGAGTGACTTAGAGAAGTCTGAGAAGGTCTGTAAGGAAAAGGTCACTTACTGTTTCCTTGTTCTACTTTTATGTAAACTACAGTCTGCTGCCTGATTTGCTACTGCTTTTACTGAGTGCACAGGATAATCATGCCTTCAGATAGGATTTTCTTTAGTTATCTTTGTCTTGCAAGCACTTTACCTGAGGTCAAGTTCTGGGTGGAATCAGTCTTCAAAATGATTGTAGTAACTGTTAACATTAAGGTAGCCAAAAATGTTTCAGGTTTGCTGAGTGGATTGTTGAGTGGTCGTTGACTTTTTGGAGGGGTTGTTTGAGTTTTTGATTTTGTTCTTGTTTTGTTTTGAGAGAGGTGTGTGCTCTTTTTGATTTTGAGCTAAACTCTGCAGTCATATAGCTTTTGCACTTCTCATTTTGGCATCTGTCACATTATAAGAGTATCTTGTGCCGTTGGCTGACCACACATTCGCTGGGTAGAAACTGATAAGTTTCAGCAACCTACTCTGTTCTCTGCCAGCAAAATTGCAGAAAACTACATTTAACTTTGTTGATGGATGTTCTACACCTTACTTGATTAATCATATGTTTGAACTCCTCCACTTTTCCTCCAGATTTTTTCCATGTCTATCTAGATAGTCCCATGTCTGCCATTTTAATCCCTCATATGTATCTTGTAACTTACTTTTAATAAATGAAAATTGAGAATTCTGTTCACTAATCAGTTAAGATGTGAAACAAAGATGTGAATGTTTCCTATTAGAATATGATATGTTCCATCATTGTAATTAAATATAAATGGGGGTTTAGTAACACAAACTGACTATTACCCACAGAGGATGAGGTTTAATCAAGTATTTTGTGACTTAAATTGAGTTAAGTAGTGATGTTTATACCACAGAAACAAAAAGCAAGATGGAAATTTGATTACTGCAAGTAATGTAAAGATGAAATGATGAACCAAGGAAGATACTGATAACTGAATTTTAAAACATGAAACTGAGTAAAAGGCACATCAGGCAGTTCATCTGTGTGCTTGAGATTTTAACTGCTTAGAAAGATCTTGTGCACATCAAAACTGCTAGGTAGTGCTGTGGGGAATGTAGAGCTTCTAGTCCTTCGTTACAGCTCTTGTGGCAGTGGTAGTCCTTACATGTATAAATAAAAGTGCCTGGTGTTGAATCACCTGGCAGAATCAGTGATGCTTTGTGACAACAGTAAGGACCGGTAGAACACCATCGAACCCACCAGCCACTGAGCTGCTCAATTAAAAAAAAAAAAACCTCTGCCTCAAATAAATAATAAAACCCACAATTTTTAGAGAGTTAATTATGAATAATTAATTATTAATTATGAATAATCTAAGCAAAACCCAGTGAATGCTGATTACATGCTTCTGAAATGTGTACACGTTTGTCTGCTGTGGTGTTATCTCCTAAGCAGAGAATTTCTGAGTCTCAGTGATGAAGAAAGAGGGAGAACTGTGAAAGTTTGCGACAGAGAAGATGAGATAAACTGCAGTTGAAAGCAATAGCAGAAATACATACAGACTTGGAGTAAATCTCTGTTAGTAAGGACTCCTTAATCAAAAGAGCAGAGTACCTGCCAGCTCAGCTGGTCCCGAAGACATACTGGTGTGATGTGTGCCAGGGACAGTCAGATGTTAAAGACCTAGCACTGAAAAATAACCCCTGAGGAGGAAAAAAAATAATCTTTCTTTGCTCACCAGTGCTCTCACAACAAAAGAAACTCTTCACTGGAGTCTGCCAAGGGTGGTGATGAGAGGTTGAGACTTCAAGCCCTTGCAGTCTAGATGACCTGCGGCAGAGTTCTGCTGGTCTGTCAAGAAGAACAATCAAGGATGGATGAAGATGGTGGAGAGAAGGTCAAGGAGAACACAATTTTTCAAGCCTGCTTCTATTGCATGAAGAATAAAATCAGGCGAGTGAGGAGTGAATAAGGGAGAAAGGTCTCACAGAGATAAGGGGAAAGGATGAAAGACTGGGAGGTTCATGAAACTGGACAGGGCCATGATCTAATAGGTATAATTGTGAAGCTGACACTGGTTTTAGCAGGGGGTTGATTACAGATTTGAAAAGACTGCTTCTGACCAAAATTATTTTATAGTTCTGTTTTGGTAAAAGAAAAGTATTGCCACCAAGAGTAGTGATCAGGTGGGTCATGAGAAATCAGGTATGGTATTGGATGAGGTTAGTTGGACACAACTGAGATTCCTATATGTTTCTCAAAAACATACCTTGTAGCACAATGAGACTTCAGTTGCTCATGCAGGGTATGAAATCAGGTATAATAATTACAGTTGGAGCATGTGTATAAAAAACCAAAACATGCTCTCTGGGATGAGCAGAACTAAAAGCAAAAGATGATGTGGTAGCACCATGTGTTACATACAGACCAGGTGATGGGATGTAAGGAGTGGGAAGGAATAGTAAAAGTGAAGCTGATTTGGATTACTGTCACTTCAGAAGAAGGTAGCCAAAGAACTTCTTTTGGTTTTAGTTGTTTGTAGAGCCTGCTGTAGTCTCTAAGGCTGGCTTAGGCACCAGTTTATATGTACGCATGTAGGATTTTATGTAATTGTACTGCTAGGATGTTTCTCTGTAATATGCATGGGTGGTGAAGTGATATTGCTAATCATACTAGGACCATATATAGCTATAACATTTTTCATAAAGTTAATGACAAAAGGTGATTTATGTTCATTTTTATTTTGATAAGTAATTAACACACTATGGACCATAGAAAACAAGCTTATATGTGTAATCAAAAGTTTTGTTTAAGTTAACAAAAATACCTTTTCAAATATAAGGAAGAATTAGGTATTTACCTAAGCATTATTTCTACACAACAGTATCTAGCCAGCAGAGACAACCAAATTAGTTCTAAATGGACTGATCTGAATATCTGAAACTATACTGCTGTGTGCTTTGCTCTGGCTAATGGTTTCAAAATATATTAGCTCAAGTGGAATATCATACTGACATAGCTACACTAAGCAAAATAGCTTTGATCATATTCCCTACTGTGGCATGTAAGCCATATTCTAGGATTACCGACTTCAAACAGCAAACTTTCGTAAATATAGAGGTGAAGACATTGGGATACAGCAGGCTGAACACTGAGTAAGTTTAGAATTGTGTCAAGCTAAAGATGTGAACATTAGTTGAAAATGTTTGGATAGCAAAGATTATCCAGGGCAAAGAAAACAGGATATGAACTGCCCAGTAAGGAGCGTTCATGTTTTAAAGGGGACAAAGTGTAAGGATTAAAAGAAGTCAGTGAATAGACAAGAAAATCACAACAAGCTGCCAAACATTCTTTCCTCATAAAAGGGAGAAAAGAGATAGGACTGAAAAATGAAGAAGAGGTTAATATCTGTCCTGGCTCAAGTAAAAGCATTTTTAACCTCAACTTGCAGTAAAGCTAGGGATGATGTTGACCATGGAGGAATGGCAGGACAAGTCTAATAGTAAGGGCAGGGAAGGAGAAGAGACTACCCATAAGCTGAAAATATAACTCAGAGATCCCACTGTGCTTGGATAGAGAGGAAAGAATAGTCCTTGTCCTAAGATTGCAGAAGAGTGTTTGTTATGTAAAGTTAAAACACCCAACAGCATTGTATGGTATGGCATGGCATTTAAATAATTTCAGGGAAAGGATGAGAGCACGCCACTGGAAAATCATGCTGGAGTCCTGGCAAAAAAAGGGGAAAATGAAGTGATTCACACAACCCTCAAATGATTAATTATACTGGATTATAATTAGCTTTGGAGAGAAATCATGTCACACGGAAGGAATAGTATTGTGCATAGATTTCAAGGTAGGTCATGTGCCCAAACCCTGGCATCTTTGAGGAGAAAACTCAATAGATAAATTCAATTGAATTCATATTTTAAGTTTCAGAAAAATATTTGACACAGTGCCAAGTAAGAGTTCATTCTAGAATTACAACATTATATGTTTAGTGCAGAATATAATGTTAGTTAGGTGAATGATGTAGTGGGGAGAGCAATACTAGAGAGGGAGCAAAGGGTGACCTTTAAAAATTAAGAACAGGGCTAAAGCGAGGTCATTACTAGAGACAGATTTTTCTGGATTGCTTTTCACAGATAGATTTTCTGGATTGTTTAGTATTTTTCAATAGAGGTACTGACAGAAACATGTCTGGTTGGGACAGTCTATAAGAGGAAATTTAGATTAATTTTGTATGTGAATTTGTCAACCTTTATCTTCCAGCAATTGATTCTTATAACACCTTTTTTGGCTCTTTTTTGCTCACTGTAACTAATTTCTCTAGTTATTGAATAATTTTTGTGGCTCTCATCAAAACTTATTTTTTCAGCATCTTGAATCAAATTCAGTTGTTATTCCAATACTCTTACAATACCAAAAATGATCCTAACTTTACAATAATCTGAAACATTTGCAGTCAGTTCTTATTTGATTCTTGAATGCAAAATACCCCAGCTATTAATTCATCTGTATTCAGTGTTGTCTGATCTCAGTAACATTACCGTTCTCTTCACTTACTAATCATAGAATCACCAGGTTGGAAGAGAACTGGGTAATACTTATTGTCCCTAAATAATGCTGAGATTCTTCATGATTCTTTGGTAGTACAACCTAGATAGACGTGTTGAACACTTTTGAATTAAAAGTGCTTCCCACAGTTCTATTTGAAGAAAGACTTTACCTTGATTTTCACAGAGAAAATACTATCATTTAAAAAAAGCTGCATAAAACATGAATGCAAATAATAATAAAAAAATGGACTGAGATGGTGGTGTTCAGGATTGTGAGTATTGGCAAAGACTTCATTATTCTTGAAGGCAGTATAACTCACAGAGCTGTTTAATCCATTAGACTATCTAGAACTGTCATTTCTTGATGTGAATTTTGGATCAATAAAGTTGTTTCAAAATTACTTGGGGATTCAAAGATTTAAAAATATTTTGTTTGAATTTTCATCAAAGTGTTTTGAAGTGTAGTAGGGATGATCACATTTAATAAATAATGCATGAAAATTGAAAGGCAGGCACATTTTGTTTAAGCCTCCAATTTAACATATTGCCTCTTTTTCCTCTTTAGTTTCCCTGTTTCTGTTCCCCCCACCGCGTCCTCCACAGTATATCTTCCTGCCAAAAATTGTTTGGGGAATTGAACTCAAATTGGGGAGTTGTAGTTGTATGAATGAAATAATACTTTTCCATTAAATGTTGCATTACTTAATCATCTCACTCTATTTTAGGAATGTGAAAGTAAAGGAGAGGTGTATATGGGATATAGGTAAAGAATGTAACATTTTTAGAATGTGGTCTGAAAATGTTATACAGCAGGTATTTGGAAAGATGCACTCTTTCTGAGTGAAGATGCTGTGAATGAGTTATGTAGATTGTTTCCAAGACACAACAATAAGGCCTTTAGAGCATTTAACACTATATTGTGCTCCATAGGTGCCTTTGCAGCAGTTTATTTGTAAAATATTTTAGTAAGTTTTCAAATTTTATTATTTCTACTTTCATCTCTGCCTATAAAGCCAAGCTCCATTAATGCTACAGTTCTGACTATAAAGAATTCTAGGAGAGGAAAGGGACTTATAAATAATGCATTTAGAAACCTCTAAAAATGATTTGCAGAACTTTTGACACACTAATTAGAAGGGAATATCTCATGATCAGCCATAGACAGATTTTTTTTAATCATAGACAGGTTGGAAGAGCTTAATGATTTTAATGTAATTAAATCTTTTGTTTGTAACCTATGGGGTTCATTAAACTTATCAGTGGCTTTTATTAACAGCAGGGTGATTCCAAAGGGGAAATTAATAGTTTACTTGGGGACACAGGAGTCCACTTGGGGAAAGTGGCACCCTCTTGCAGGGAACGGGGTCTGAATCCTCTGTGCAAATGAAACTACCAGCTAGTAGGTAGCTGAAACTCCCAGGTTCATAGTTGCTGAAACTCTATGAAGTGTCATCTGTGGCTCAAGGGCTGAAGCAGTCACTGGATACTACATATTAGTGCCTAAAATCTGGATAATTTTCTGTAGAAGTTTTGGAGGAAATGCCCTCTATACCACAGTGTTATCTCTCCCCAGGAGCTTTCCCAATAGGTTTTGTTATTATCTTAAATGGATTGTTGGCTATTTAATTAATTGGGTTTTTTTCACACAGATGTTCTGGTCAGAGTGCTGCAATACAAGTGCAATACAAACAGTCTTCTTCCCCAAATAAATTTTAAGCCAGGGGCCTATTTCTGTGATGGGATATGGGAGAGAGAAGTCCCTTTTTTTTTTTTTTTTTTTTCCCCCTCTAAGAATTTTTCTGCTTCGTGGAGTCATCCATAATGTAGTAGAATCACTAGGCCTGGATAAAAGAGAGATAAGCTAAGGCCATCAAGGATGACCAGGAAGACTGGAAAAGGAAGTGTGATTGCTTGATAATCTAAAGTAGCCTAAAGCTGATTAGCATGGTGAAAAATTACACCCCTGGGTGGAGACTTTGCATTCTAATGTCAGATCCTGATTGCCTGTGTGTAATGAGTGGGTGTTGTGTGACTCCTTCTTAGCCGCTAATAAAAGCATGCACAGAAGAGAATCAGTTCCATAATTCAGAGGTGACCAAGGAATGAATATTGAACAACTTTTTCTTTAATTAACCAGTATAAAAAGCCTGTAACTTCTCTGTAGAGGTGTGCTGGCTTTAGGAATTATCACCTAGTACCCCTTCTGTGCAAAACTGGATTAAAAGGTAACAAGGTAGATCTCAACGCTGTGCTCATTGGCCCTTATGCACTGGGCACAAACCTAGACCTGGGTTGGGGGACAACAATAAGGTCTCCTTCTTTTCGATATTTGTAAGTACACAACAGTAATTTAGCCATCTGGGAATAATTCAGTTGAACCTAGCTCTTCTCCAGGGCCTCAGTGGGAATTCTTGTACAGAACGATTCTCTTAGATGCATGGAGGAGTGCTCACCACGTGAAAATTACATTAGTTTTTGTTTCCTTCTGCAATAAATCTATCACTTCATGATTTTCACAAAACTGACTACTCAAAAAACAAATTTATGAATCAGAAACAACTTTCATGAAGACACTGTAAAGGAACAAGAAGAGAAGATGTTGACTTCCTGTCAAAGCAGAAGTTGTCAGCAGCTGAAATGCCTTTGGAAGTATGTGCTTAAATCCTGTGGCGTTTCACCTTTAGATCTCTAAAATGTAGCTCAGTGTAGCTTGAAGAATTTCAAGAATTCTCTTCTGGCTCTCACCAAAGGAAAAATAAATCTTTAACTTCTATTTCCTTCTCTTTCTTTCATTGTAGATATTTTGAATACTTCTCTTACTTTTCTCATTTTCAGATTCCTCAGTTTTGAAGTATTTCAGCACTGTAAAAGCATCATCAGTGTATAAGTTGCACTAACGAATGGAGGACCAGATTCTCTTCTGCATTGCATTCTCATGAATGTTAAACAGTTCCTGTCATTTGCACAAGGCATGGACAAACCAGAATACAATTCAAGGAATAATGAATAATGTCTTTGCTTGACAGTGGCCGCTGAAGAACAAACCTGATGATAATAAAGGGTAAAGCTGGAGGCTGGACAAACAGATAAAAGAGGAAGTGAGCTGAATGCTCTCCCTTTTTTTTTTTTTCCTTTTTTTTTTTTTTTCCTTTTATTATGAAACCCTTGAATTGTAGCTCAGAGTTTTAAGCCAAGTCACGCAATTTCTTTATTTGGAATGTGCTTTGTTCTCTAGTTGATTCCTGAGGTGATCCACCCACCTCTAGGATGGACTTCCAATTCTTAATGCAGTCTTTTCAGGAGAAAGCCATCCCCGTGTTCTGGAAAAAAGGCCGGCAGGGGAAAAAACCAGCTTGGTTAAGTAGGGAAATCTTGAGTCAAATTAGAAAAAAAATGGAAGATTTATAGGCTCTGGAAGGGGGGACAGGTCTCTTGGGGGGACTTCAGGAGGGAAGCGAGGCTATGTAGGGAAAAAATCAGAGGGGCTAAGGCCGAGCTAGAGGTCAGATTAGCTAAGTCAGCAAAAGACAATAAAAAATCTTTTTATAAGTATATTAACAGTAAAAGGAGGATAAGGGAGACCATACAGTCCCTTTTGGACTCAGAGGGAACAGCAGTGACAGGGGACGAGGAGAAGGCTGAGGTACTTAATACCTTCTTTGCCTCAGTCTTTAATTGTAAAGAAAGCTGTTCCCTCTGTGTAGATACCCGGGAAACAGAGGAGCAATATGAGGCTCCCATAGTCCAAGAGGAGGTGGTCAGAGCCCTGCTTGGCCAGCTGGACACCCACAAGTCCATGGGGCCAGATGGGATACATCCTAGGGTTTTGAGGGAGCTGGCGGATGTATTGGCCAAACCCCTTTCCATCATCTTCCAGCAGTCCTGGAAGACTGGGGAGGTACCTCTGGACTGGAGACTGGCTGATGTAGTTCCCATTTACAAGAAGGGTAGCAGGGAGGATCCGGGGAACTACAGGCCTGTCAGTCTGACCTCAGTGCCAGGGAAAGTCATGGAACAGGTGATCTTGAGTGCTATCATGAAGCACTTACAAGAGAACCGGGTGATCAGGCCCAGTCAACATGGGTTTACCAGAGGCAGGTCCTGCCAAACCAACCTGATCGCCTTCTCTGACAAAGTCACTCGGCTGCTGGATGAAGGAAAGGCTGTGGATGTGGTCTTTCTGGACTTCAGTAAAGCCTTTGACACAGTTTGTCACAGCATTCTGCTGCGGAAACTGTCAGCCTCTGGCCTGGACAGACGCACACTCTCCTGGGTAGAAAACTGGCTGGATGGCTGGGCCCAGAGAGTGGTGGTAAATGGTGTTAAGTCCAGCTGGAGGCCAGTGACACGTGGTGTCCCCCAGGGCTCAGTGCTAGGTCCAGTCCTGTTCAATGTCTTCATCAATGACCTGGATGAGGGCATTGAGGGTACCCTTAGCAAGTCTGCAGATGACACAAAGCTGTGTGCAAGTGTCGATCTGCTGGAGGGTAGGGAGGCTTTGCAAAGGGACCTGGACAGGCTGGACCGCTGGGCAGTGTCCAACGGCATGAGGTTTAACACGGCCAAATGCCAGGTCCTGCACTTGGGGCACAAAAACCCTATGCAGAGCTACAGACTGGGAGAAGCCTGGCTAGAAAACTGCCAGGAGGAGAGGGACCTGGGGGTGTTGGTCGACAGCCGACTGAACATGAGCCAGCAGTGTGCCCAGGTGACCAAGAAGGCCAATGGCATCCTGGCTTGTATCAGAAATGGTGTGACCAGCAGGTCCAGGGAGGTGATTCTCCCTCTGTATTCAGCACTGGTGAGGCCGCTCCTTGAATATTGTGTCCAGTTCTGGGCCCCTCAGCACAAGAAGGATGTTGAGGCTCTGGAACAAGTCCAGAGAAGAGCAACGAGGCTGGTGAAGGGGCTGGAGAAGAGACCCTATGAGGAGCGGCTGAGAGAGCTGGGGTTGTTTAGCCTGGAGAAGAGGAGGCTGAGAGGAGACCTCATTACTCTCTACAAGTACCTGAAAGGTGGTTGTGGAGAGGAGGGAGCTGACCTCTTCTCCCAAGTGACAGGGGACAGGACGAGAGGGAATGGCCTCAAGCTCCACCAGGGTCGGTTTAGGCTGGAGATTAGGGGGAGGTTTTTCATGCAGAGGGTCATTGGGCATTGGAATAGGCTGCCCAGGGAGGTGGTTGATTCCCCTTCCCTGGAGGTGTTTAAGGTATGGGTGGATGAGGTATTGAGGGACTTGGTTTAGTGTTAGATAGGAATGGTTGGACTAGAAGATCCGATGGGTCCCTTCCAACCTGGTTGTTCTGTGATTCTTTGTGGGATCAAAGGAAACCCATCAAAATGATAGATGCTCTTGAGGATAAATTCCTTATTTGCTGTCTTGCTACTTGCAGTCCTGCCCACTTACTGTAAAACCATGTAGCACATGATGAGTCTTTTTATGGCAAGTGACAAAAATTAAGAGCTAGTGAGATTAGAAACGCATAAAACAATAGGTAATTTAGGTTTTCTAACAGAAACAATTATGTTATGTTGGCAGAGGATTTCAAAGCTGACTCTTTTCTTGGGTCTGACTTGGTTCTTGTTTGCCTGTGCTGAAGTGCTTCAGAGTATTCCAGTCTTCCCTACACCATTAATTATAGGTTGATTAACCCCAAATTAAGATTATTTTTTTTTTTTTTATGTTTGGGAAAGAACGCAAAAGGTGTTGATTTTGTACCAGTTGTTTATTATACTTCAATTTGGAATACTGCTAGTTAATACTGAAAGTAATTCTACATGTTGAAAGAAATAGAAATTGTCATGGGTCTTTGGATTTATGTTAACAGGTTTAACTCAGTTATAGCTGTGTCTTTGCTAAGGTGTTGTAACTTGTAAATCAGTCAAAACTGAAGATTTAAAATAATGAAGAGAATTCTCTTTTCTTCATGCCTCCCACTGTCCCAGGTTGTCCATGATAGTACTTGCAGTATTAAAAATGATCCTGGCATCATGTTCTTGCATAATCTATGTGACAGAAGACCTGCCCAACCCTTTTTGTGTGCTTCATTTTCTCAAAGGGTGCAGAACACACCATTGTGTGGTTTGATGAAGAAGAAAATAGATAAATATATTAAACTAGAAGAATATAAGAGATCTTGAGAGAAAAAAAAAAAGCATATACCATAAATGTAAATCATACAAATAACTTCTGGCAGTCTGGATTTCAGTATTGCCTGCTGGATAACAGTGTTTCCTGGTTGTGCAGAAATTCAAGGCAGTAATCTGCCATGCATCATCCAAATGCTATAAAAACGTAGAAAAAAATTAGGAAAAAAGCACAATAGTAATTTTCACATGGTGGAGAATGGTGTAATCTTTCTTTGGTCTTGCATTTATAAATTGTGTCAAGAAAGGGTTGCTATTGTAATTAGTTGCCCAGGGAAATGATTCCTAGAGGAATAATTTTAAAGAACTGTAAATTGACATGGCAGGAATTGCTTCATAAGAATTTCTCTGAAGATTAATGTCAGAAATCAAACTTTTCAGACATTATGTAAACCGTTTATTCATGTAAAGTAAATGAAGATATGCAAATGTGTGGTGACTAGCTGCAAGGAAGTATTTCAGGAGAACTCTCAGAATATACCATTGAACGAAACTGGGGCTTGATTTTGTTTGTGATTTTGCTGAATGTTACCTTACGCATTTCCTTGCATTGTTTCAAGCACAACCAAATTTTAAAGGAATTCCACCATTAAAGGAAATATTCATTTCAAAAAGCAGAGGGGAAAGTTTAGGTAGCCTAATTTGACAATTGGAATATCATTTTTCTAAGCATTTGGCCCTGGAGGTAGCAAGGGCCTCTGGAGATGTGGTGTGTTTGTGTTTTAAATTTGACTGCCTAAAGAAACTGGTCACACTCAGAAGACGACCTGACCACTGTCAAGTGTATCACTGAGTGCACGAATAGCAGCAGGAATCCCCAACTGCATCTGGTCACCCAAAACTCAGACTGTTCCCTGTCTGTAAAGGAGTTAAAGGATTCATGCAAGAAATAAGAGTTCTGATTTAAGACCTATCTTAGGGGATCCTCTATGAGGATTCCCTGGCCACAAGGAGACCACTTGACCACAGTCTGGGCATAGAGAATCACAGAATCACAGAACAACCAGGTTGGAAGGGACCCATCGGATCTTCTAGTCTAACCATTCCTATCTAACACTAAACCAAGTCCCTCAAGACCTCATCCACCCGTGTCTTAAACACCTCCAGGGAAGGGGAATCAACCACCTCCCTGGGCAGCCTATTCCAATGCCCAATGACCCTCTGCGTGAAAAACCTCCTCCTAATCTCCAGCCTAAATCTACCCTGGTGGAGCTTGAGGCCATTCCCTCTCGTCCTGTCCCCTGTCACTTGGGAGAAGAGGTCAGCTCCCTCCTCTCTACAACCTCCCTTCAGGTAGTTGTAGAGAGCAATGAGGTCTCCTCTCAGCCTCCTCTTCTCCAGGCTAAACAACCCCAGCTCTCTCAGCCGCTCCTCATAGGGTCTCTTCCCCAGCCCCTTCACCAGCCTCGTTGCTCTTCTCTGGACTTGTTCCAGAGCCTCAACATCCTTCTTGTGCTGAGGGGCCCAGAACTGGACACAATATTCAAGGAGCGGCCTCACCAGTGCTGAATACAGAGGGAGAATCACCTCCCTGGACCTGCTGGTCACACCATTTCTGATACAAGCCAGGATGCCATTGGCCTTCTTGGCCACCTGGGCACACTGCTGGCTCATGTTCAGTCAGCTGTCGACCAACACCCCCAGGTCCCTCTCCTCCTGGCAGTTTTCTAGCCAGGCTTCTCCCAGTCTGTAGCTCTGCATAGGGTTTTTGTGCCCCAAGTGCAGGACCTGGCATTTGGCCGTGTTAAACCTCATGCCGTTGGACACTGCCCAGCGGTCCAGCCTGTCCAGGTCCCTTTGCAAAGCCTCCCTACCCTCCAGCAGATCGACACTTGCACACAGCTTTGTGTCATCTGCAAACTTGCTAAGGGTACCCTCAATGCCTTCATCCAGGTCATTGATGAAGACATTGAACAGGACTGGACCTAGCACTGAGCCCTGGGGGACACCACTTGTCACTGGCCTCCAGCTGGACTTAATACCATTTACCACCACTCTCTGGGCCCGGCCATCCAGCCAGTTTTCTACCCAGGAAAGTGTGCATCTGTCCAGGCCAGAGGTTGACAGTTTCCTCTCACACCTGAGGGAAGTTGGAGAAGGTTCAGGGATTGGAGAGCTTGCTCATGAAAGTAAGCCCTGGATGATGTTTCTTTAGTATAATTGGAATAAAAGAGAATTATTCTTCTATGAGTTGACTTCATCAAGTGGCACATTCTGCAGCAACATAAGGATCTCTTTGAAATCAGTGCATACTACTCATTGACCTCTGTAGTAAGTCCACCTGCAGGCAACATCTTAGCCGTGAATACACACTGCACTGTTTTTGAAAAGCCAAAACTTTTCTAAATTAAAACCAATTCCTTACAAAGCGTGCAAGAGCACTAATTTTCATTGATTACTAAGTCATGGCCAAGATTCAAACTTCATCTGTTTTTACTGAAGTTGTTCTGGAAAAAATTTGGTTAGAATCACTCTCCCATAACCTAAAAATGGTTGCAGGGATTTTACTTTGACTCTAAGGGAATAAGAAAAAACCCTCTCTAGGCATGGAAAACTTCAGCTTGAACACTGAATGATTCAGAAGACTGTGGTTGTGAGAAAAATGGACTTTTAATTGGATTCATTTTGCTTATGCAACCATTTGACCCCTATCAATCAGCTTCTCTAATAATTTCCTTATCAGTGATACATAGTCTCCTTTAAACTAAGGTATCGGTAGCTACAAAAATGCGCTGTTTGTGTATATACCTGTGTTTGTATGTAAGATTTAAACAGTTCTTGCAAGTTTATGAAAGAAAAGTCTACCCAGGCTTCTTAATAGACGTTTCTTCTGGCTCAGGAAATCCTTCAGCTGCAACAGACTGGAGCTTGGAACATGCTCTGGAAAAACTGGGTTTGCTGATTTAGATGAACCTTTGATCTAGTACGCTCAAACATACTGAACAAGTATGAAGAGAAACATCCTGTGGGAAGTTTGAATGTTGACTACTTTGTTCAGTTTCATGGAAGAAGCACAGGCTTAGCCCTCCTGCTGTGGCTGCTGTCATTGCAAACATGCTCAGTGCTTTTAGCACACTCCTCCAAAGTTAGATGGAAGTTCTGAGTTTATTCTTGATGAGTTTCTGCATTGGATGGCTGGTGAAGGGTCTTGCCTTCTTGTGCCTGTGTGAAGATGAGGAGCTAGGGTTTGGTTCTTGGATTTGCAGCTGGTTTCACTGTTGGATGACTCAAGCTGTTAGTCCCGCTGGGTCAGTCATAGCAGATGGAGCTAAGTAGAAAGGCTTAGTACTGAAGTTCACATCAGGCAAATACTGGAACAGACATACAACAGGCAAGTGATGCTTTTATGTCGTGCTGGTTAGTGGTGAAATACCTTCCAGTAATGCAGTAGTCAAGAAAGTTAAGCCACAGGTCTCAATAATTAGATCATAGGAGTTTTGAAAGAGTGACCTGAGAAGGAGCTGTTGTTTAAATGTGGTGGTCCTCAACACCCTGGGGGGGTCATGTAAATGTATGCATTAAGGCAGTGTTTAAATGGAGACAGCTGAAGACCTCACTGTGGACTTGTTGCCCTGGCTGAATGAAACACTGGAAAGGCTGAGGTGTGACTCAAGAGGGAATTAAGCAGCAGTAAAACATATAATGCTGGTTCACAAAGGCTGAAACAGAGACCTGAGGTGAGGGAAAAGAGAATTTACCAATTTAACTTGGTAAAGCTTTCTTGAGGCTGTGAATTTACTTGCTAATAATTGTTGTATTGATGTGAGGTTCCTGGTATTTTACTTGGTTTTCCCCACTATATTTTAATTTCAACACAAGAACAGTGTGAAGTCTGTATGACCTAGTCAAAGAAACTAACAGGGTCAGATCTTTGATAAGTGCAATTTCCTACCTTTTATCAATGGCCTGAAAATTTAAGTTGCAGTTAACCCAAGTGGTGAATGAAAAGTAGTCAAGGAAGATGTCATAGCAAAAAAGGCTCAGTCAAATACTTCCTGCTTGTATGGCATTCTGTCTTGGCATAATCTTGACCACATTTCCTATAGTACTCAGTGAAGCAAGGAAACTGCTGGGTATCATGGTGGTTAATAACTCACAGAATCACAGAACAACCAGGTTGGAAGGGACTCATCGGATCTTCTACTCAAGCTCCCTTGTAGAATCCTATGGCTTAAACAGATGAGCAGAGTCTTCTGTTTTGCATCTGTTCTCAAGGAGATACCATGTAGTGTGTAGACTTTTTCATGTTTGTACTTGGTACAATGACTGCTGTGCAATCTGTGTCTTTTTCTGGCTCTTAAGAATACGTTTAATATGGACTGGATTTAGAGGCAAGTAATGGGAGTGGTAACAGCGTTGTTAACAACATTCATTTCCTTCTTCTGAAGTTTTGCCATTGAGCACCAAATAAATCCAGATTTGGGCAGATGAGAAAAAGCCTTACTAGGGGAAGTCTGACTCTCTAAACTGCTTATTAGGGACTTTATATTTAGTGCTGTCAACTCATCTTCATCTTGAGCCCTATCACACAGCATATACAAGTCAACCGAGTGATCAGGCCCAGTCAACATGAGAGTTTATGAGAGGTTTATGAGAGGCAAATCCTGCCAAACTAAACTAATTGCCTTATATGACAAGGTGATCCACTTAATGGATGAGGGAAAGACTGGATATAGTGTAGCTGGACTTCTGAAAAGTCTTTGTGACCGTTTCTCAAAGTATTTTGCTTGAGAAACTGGCTGCCACTAGGCTGGACATGCACACTCTTTGCTGGATTAAAAACTGTCTGCATGGCCAGGCCTAAAGAGTGGTGGTAAGTGATGTTAAATCCAGCTGGAGGCCTGTCACAGGTGGTGTTCTTCAGGGCTCAGTGCTGGGTCCAGTTCTGCTCAATATCTTTCTCAATGGCCTGGATATTTCCTTAGTGAGTTTGTGGATGACACTAAACTGGGAGGAAGTGTTGATCTGCTGGAGGGTAGGAAGGCTCTACAAAGCAATCTGAACAGGCTGGGTCACTGTGCTGAGACCAACGGGATGAGGTTTAACAAGGCCAAGTACCGAGTCCTACATTTGGGACACAACAATCCTGTGCAGCACTACAGGCTTGGGAAAAAGTAGTTAGAAAGCTACCTGGAGGAGAACGACCTGGGCGTGTTGACAGATGGCTGAATACAAGCCAACAGTGTGCCCAGGTAGCCAAGAAGGTGAACAGCATCTTGACCTGTATCAGAAATGGTGTGGCCGGCAGGATCAGGGAGGTGATTGTGCCCTTGTCCTCAGCATTGGTGGGACAACACCTCCAATACTGTATTCAGTTTGGGGCCCCTGGCTACAAGAAAGACATTGAGGTCCTGGAATGTGTCCAGAGAAGAGTGACAGAACTGGTGAAGGGGCTGGAGAACAAGTCTTATGAGGAATGGCTGAGAGTGCTGGGGTTGTTTAACCTTGAGGAGAGGAGGCCGGGGTGGACCTTGTCACTGTTTACAACTATCTGAATGGAGGTTGCAGGGAGCTGGGTGTTGTTCTCTTCTCCCAAGTATCACTTGGGAGAAGTACAGGACGAAAGGGAATGGCCTCAGTTTTCACCAGGAGAGGTTCAGATTGGACATAAGGAAAAATTTCTTCACTGGAAGGGTTATCAAGGCACTGGCACAGGCTGCCCAGGGAGGTGGTTGTGTCACCATTCCTAGAGATGTTTAAAAGGCATGTAGATGAAGTGCTTAGGGATATGATTTAGTAGCGGACAGGTATTTTTGAGTGTGATGGTCTCAAAGGTCTTTTCCAACCTAGTGATTCTATGATACTTCCAAAGTAATTGCTGACTTTACAACAGTGAAGAACTGAGAGGAGGCAAAAGCATGACCCCGTTTTACAAGAGAGAGGTAGGGCAAAGAGGGCATTAAGACGTTCCACTGTGAGATATTTAGAAGAAATATCTTTAGAAAAGAAGCTCTAGAGGCAAAACCAGTTTCACGTAGGTAAAAACAGACCCAATTCTGAGAAAATCGAGGGAACTCTGCCCTCAGGTTTGGAGCATAGTGCACATGCAGTGATTGTAAGTTCTCTGAACACTGTTTTTAAGCACTTTGCCTATGAACTCTCCTCTTATGGATCAGCTAGAGTAGGGAATGTTAAGGCTTTGCAGCAGCAACTGTCACTAGGAAGGCACTTCTAAATTGCAGTAAGTAGGACAGATATTTATCCCCGCCTACCTGAATGACACAGATGCGAAGACCATAAACTTAAATTTACTTAGACATCCCCGAAGATTAGATGAAGGGGTGAAGAAGTTTCGAGGAATTGAACCATTGTAAAATCATCACCAACACCAAAATGGATTTAATTGAGAGGTAAATAAAAGCACTTTTATTTTTAAGAAGTAAAGCAGGAAGAAAAACAATTCAAGTTAATGACAAATCAAAATATTTAAACTTCTGAAATGTTTGAAGATTTAATTATTTTTGCCTAAAAATATCACAAAGAATTTTGGTTGACTTAAATAAACACTTTGGAGAGGAAAAGCATTTCTTCCAAAAATGTAACCCTTCTCTAGTCAACAGAACATTATGAACAAGTCAAATAAAATCATTAACCTATTATGCAAATCTATGTGAAGTCCTCACCGGAGAACAATATTCCCTCTTTATCTGCTCCATCTGACCAAAAATGCCAGTGAGAGCTTAGACATGATAATAAAGTAAAGAGTTTAAGGCTAGAGTTCCCTCCTCACCTCACCAGAATGATGAAGTTAGGCAGTATAATCCAGGTGGTCTAGTTTTTTGAAAGCTCAGAGGATGTCTACTGATCTCCAAGGTCTCTGCATTTTCATTCTGGTTTTGTTGGTTTCCATGGAGTCTTACAGGATTAGTAGGATTACAGCATGTGGTTGCATGCCTTGTCCATGTGGTGAGCATGTTGGACCTACATTCAGATCCTTCAGCTGGCTCTTATCTTTGGGTACTGTGTTAGAGCTTGGCCCCTAGTATATCACCATGTTGATCAATCAAGTCCCAGCTGCATTAAAGGGTTGAATTTCAATCTGTGAGCCACCAGCGCAGCTGTGACATTGCAAGCTATGACACTGCAAGCTGTGACACCCAGCTATATTGTGTGATGACTCAGTCATAAGGGTCTGGAATAGATAAAGCAAGCACAGAGAGTCTCTGTTGAGGAACACAGTGAAACATCCATCTTTCCTGCTTTCAGAATTACCATTCACAAAACTTCTCTCCAAACCTCTTGTCAGCCACTGCTTGTCCCCTTCCAGTTGTTCCCTCCCTCTAGATCTTCTCAACTAGGTTCTCCTCAAAAGAGAAATAAGTCAGAGATTGTAGAAAGGACCTGGTGCATTTAAATAATGTTTGCTTGGATTTTTTTTTTTTTAATTGTGGACAGTGTTAGAAAAATCAGCTTTAGTTTGGATAGACTGTGAAGAGTATGTGAAGAGAGACTATGAAATAGAAAGGAAATTAAAACCGCATTTTAAAAAGAAACATTTTTTTTACAATAAAAATGTCATTTTTGGAAATAAATTTCCTTTTTTTTTGTACATAAAGAAATAAAGGACATGGTAGAATCCAATATTTGGCCTTTGCATCTGAAGACATTTAGATTAAGGAGGAAGTGCAAAAAGAAATATTGCATCTCCAGTCTGCTGTTTCTTCAGACGAGGCTTCAGTCTAAGCACAGGAGCATCTCTTAAGGAACCACTAGATATGTCAAGGTCTCTGTAAAAATGAACAAAATGGGACTGTCAGTTATTTAGAAGTGTAGATACAGCAACTAGTGAGCAGTTTGCTGTCTTGCATTCCTCGCCAAGAGGGGTGCCAGGAATTTATTGGCAAAATGCTTCAGCTTAGTGATCTGAAATAAAAAAAATGACAGCTTCTGCTAGTGAACAGTCAGTGCTGTGAGCATAAACACTCATTGGCAGTCATAGAGTGGAGGGTTCATGGCAGTACCTGGCTTTGAAAATACTCTCCTTTTCCTTGCACCCACGTGCACATCCAGCCCAAATTTACGCTGTGGTGGTACTGAGGATGGAACACACACACTACCAGGAGAAAAAATGAAGGACATCTGCTCCCAAAGACACAGCTCAAATGCCTCACTGTTCTCTTTCTTCAGTGTCATAATTTTGCTTTCGGTGCTGACAGAAGGCTTGTGGTATCCACAGCTCCCAAAGATGGTGACAAAGATAACAAGAACCATCCCACATTCTTCCCCAGCCGTGGTCAACAGCAGATGTCTGGGAGAAAACTCAGCACAGTATGCATGGTCCATTGGGGTTTTGGAATCCACCATGACACATGGTAAGCTGCAAGATCTATGGGCAAAATTGTGTTCGAGAACCATTGCGCTAACCTGTTTTCTGTTAACTATCTAACCTTTCTCTTAATCCTTTTAAACTACTGGTTTCTGTAAGGTGAGGACAATGCATTTAACTATTTGATTATACACTATGGGGGAAAGGGCCTTCCTTTCTCTTGTGGCATTCAGAATGAATTATATTGGGTTACATGAGTGTTTGGGAATATTTTTGTGAAATCACAAAGGAATTACTGAGACTGATACAAGTGTCAACTTGATTTAAAACTGAATGCACAGATTCAGTTTGTGCAACGAAGACACTAACAAACACTTTAATGTGCTTTACAGTCAAAAACTTCAAAGAAATAAGACAGCTGTGGCTATGATGCTAGAGTTTTAGTGGTTTGGGGTTTTTTTGTGGGAAGCTTGTGTTAATTGGCATAAATACTGGCCTGGTATTGCCAAAAGGGCGTTAGTAATGCCTTGCCCTCACCTCCAGATGACAAACACACAGATGTGTACAGCATTTACAAATTGAATGCAAGTCTGCAAGAGATATGTTATTTGCAGAAGGATTTCCTTTAACATTTGAGGAAAAGAACTAGGAATTGTACAGTTTGATGTGAAAAACCTTGCAAAAGTGTCTGGTCTCTGAGGAAGTACAGACTGTGGTGGCTGGTCATATCGCAGGGCTACTTTAGAAAATTGTTGAGGGTGTTAGCAAGGCTAACTGGGACTGCATGTCCCACCTCCCACATGCAGCTTCCTTAGGATGCCTGATGGGGTAATTCTGTGGGCATGGAGGAAAGTATATTTGAAATCACAAGTCTGGATCGATTAATCGGTGTAAAAGTCAAGGAAAGACATTTCATTGTGTCCTCAAAAAACCAGATGAAACCAATAAAGCTGATCACACATGCCAAGAATATGAACTCAAGGAACTGAAAGAGTTAATGTTGGTAGCCAAGCAAAATCCCTGCCTCTTCAGAAGGGTAAGAAGTGAATGTAGTTCCTCTCAGGTAGTTAACATTTACTGTAAAAGCTATAGTTCTCTATTTAAATGGGTATTATCTGTCCTCCATGACAGTCTGCTAGAATAGTTCCCCTGCAAGAGGGGATTGATTATAACTGAACAGAAATAGAATGCATCTAATTTAGTCAGACATGACTCAACAACTTAATTTTTATTATTAAATATTATCCACTTCATATTTAGCCTTTGGGGTTTTAGTGTACCCTTACAATGCTTCACACGTCACTTTTCAGGTATAAGGCAGCCAGTTTGCCACAAAATGCATTTTTGACACTATTAAACTCTGTTGTACTCAATCCACCTCACAGGGGACAATGTTAGTAAATAATACAATCGTTCCTCAATAAAACTGCGCAGCTAGCTATCTATCCATACATATCTAATCCATATAGAAATATCAGGACAGCAATAACAAAACCTTGCTTCTCATGTATATTTTTTAAACAAGATCTAGAGTTCCTATGGCTCTAGCAACTAAGACCAGAGAAACTAGAGCAAGGCAACAGTATGAAGTGATAAAGGTTAATCAATGAACCACTGCCATTTGTTATCTTAGGGCGAAACACATTCTGTGAATGTTTTTGCAATGATTGCAAGAAAGAGGGATACCATAGAAAGATGCCCGTAACAACATAACTCACAAATAGCACAAGAGAACCACAGCACATAAACCAAAACAAAACACAGTTACCAGTAGCAATAGACTCTGTTTTTTTGACAACTGCTCTAGTGTTTCAAGGGGAATGGCAAGTCCAGGTAACAACAAAAGACACTGTAGGGGTTTGTCATGCCATCAATGGGAAGTTTATTTGCTTAGTAAGAGGTAATAAATAGCCTTTGTAGTATCATATGCGGTCAGTAAATGTAATTCTTAGGTTAGCTCTCATCCTCTAACTGACCAGTTACAATTTCTCATTGACCCCAGCTTTTAAACTGACCACAGGGTCCATCAGACTAAATAAACTAATTTAACCTCACACCTCACCCATGGCCTAACACAGAACTTTTATGGCAGGATAAGTGTCTGTCTCTGTGCTACTGTGTGGAGGCACCAGGATGTATCATCCTTCCATGTGTCTCATTTTTGTTGCTTCCGTAAAAATAACACCTTTTTTTTTTTTTTGCAATTTCATAAATTATATTAGGTGAGGTTTATTAACATATCTCCTGTGTTGTAGAAATAATTGGCTTACTAAGGATGCACTGTTTCCTCTGGTTTTATCCAGATCAAGAATATTTTCCTATTTCAGAGACCTCAATTTCCCCCCAAATATTATTTTCTTGAAGCAATTTAGTCCTCTGACTTCAGTGTCCCATATCTGACATCCACAGTCACCCTCCCTGAAGTGCTAGAAAAATATCCTTTTATACAGAGGCTTGGCAGAGTCCCCTAGTTCTAGCTGCAAATTGAACTGTCTTTGGCAGTTTCTTTCCCTGTAGCATTTGGGGAGGATTCTGAGCAAAATCATGCCCTGTGGATGTAGGAAAAAAATCTACATTAAAACGACTGCTAAACACCTCCTTCCAGACATGGCAATATACCCTGTGAGTGAGTTTTCTCTGTCGGTACTGGGCTTATACACCTGCCAGTCAGATGGGTGCCATAAAATGCACAGACTGTGACTTAATAAATAATATTTTCTCAGTCTTACGGGCTCTTTCCTCTACAAATGTTTATATTAAAAATATTTTCTAATCCTTGATAGGTCACTCACTTTATTTTCTCACCCACCATCTGTTTTTATTATTTTTCTTCCCCGCCCCACCTCCCCACCCCCCCCGGGTTTTCTTCCCATCCTTCTGCTTGTATATCTTTCAGGACAGTCCTTCTCTGCTGCTCTTGCATTCTTCCCAGTGTACTTGACTCCCCTTGTTTCTCTGAACTGTGGTATTCTTTCCCATGCTTGTTTTACATCTGTGGGGGTAGTTATGCTGCAGCCTTTTCTTTCCTATTCTATGAATACAGATGTTACTTTGCAGGCTTGAGCTGATTAGGGCTATCATTTTTTTTTTTTTTTTTTTGCTTTTTTTTCTCTTGCAATCTGCCAGTATAATTGCAGTGTGGGGCACAGAGGGGCTGAGCAAGGCTCCTTGGACTGCTACTCTGCAGTCATCGAGCAATGAGTGTGGTGACTCTCCTTTCTCTCTCCTGCAGGAGAGAGAAGGGCAGGGAGACAAGGAGAAGTGGCTTGAAGTCACTCAACAGTCAGATGTGACAGCAAGAATGAAATTAGGGCTTCCACTTACTTCTTACCTCTGAAAATACCATGAACTTTCATCACTCTCACTGTAGTGTCCTTTAGGCACCTTTAGGTATTGGCTGAGATTGGTACATAGGAGAAACTTGCCCGATGAAGCCACTGAACATTGAAATCAGGTGTTAAATATAGCCATTTCTAGCCAATATGGCAGAAAAGAGACTGTAGCCTGTTTTCCTTGCATCAATCACTTGCAAAGCTGTGTTTTTGAAATAAATGTTAAACATGAAAAAATTGATCTGAGCTGTGAGGTGATCCATTGTAACTTTTCTGTTGCTATTAATGGCAAGAGAGTTATTGTTTGCTGTCAGCCAACTATGTAACAAAATTAATCGGCTGCATTTAAGACAGATAATCCCTGGTTGTGAAAATGTTACTAAAATCTCTGGGAGGAAGAAAAATAGGTTTTGAGTGTTACTGAAAATAAATGGAGTTTTTTAAACAATGCAAACATCTCTCTAAGTTAAAACAGAATGTATGCAGACTGTTTCTAATGCACATTGTCCGTGAAATTGAAGCAATGTATTCATCTTGACTTTCATGCTCCCAGTGCCTAGTAAAAAGGGTTCTATATCAATTGCTCATTGTTTCCTCAGGTTGTTTACTATTATGTTTGTGTATGATTGCAAATTAAACAAGTTCATAGAAACTCCATCATCTAACACATGGCCGCTGTTCATATCTGCCTATCTTCCCCAATGAGCTCTGCAAAACCATCTCAGATAGAGTATTGTCTTTGTGTTTCAAATCTATTGCCAGACAGAAGCTCAGGAGATAAGCAGGATTTTTTAACATAAACCCAAACTATTTTATACCTAAAATAATAATTAAACCCATTCTACACAAGCAATCAAGTATTAATATTAGCTTAATAAAAGTAAAAAGATAACAATCTTGTCAATCACTATAAGTACAAATATCCAGCAGTATTTGATTGGTGTCCAAATTATAGTTGAATGATTCCTGGGTCATAGACACCTTTTTTAAAAAGAAACTGTTATTTTAAGGGTCAAATTTCTTGGATGCCTGTACTGAATAACTTTAGAATGGATTCATTTCCAGAAAGTTACTGCCTGATGTTTTTTGAAGACCTGGCACTGACAGAACCTCTCACATTGAACACCTAAGACATGATACTCTCAGTGTTATTGATTTTTAATTTTACCCACTTTTGTTTGTAAACATATTGTTAAAAATTCACTAGAAAATTAGCAGATTTATTGAAGGGGAAAATAATCTTTTCTTCACCACTGCTTTTCCGTGCTGATGGATGACCACTTTCTAAGCATTGAGCCATGCAAGTACACAGAATCCAGTATGATTTCTTCAAGGCTATATTTTCAGAAGCTTGTGAGTCAGACAGAAGTTACTTCTGGCACCATGTTGATGGTGGGCAATGAGTTTGCTGTTCATGGATGCTTCATGTGGCTGGAAACACCTCCCAAATAAGAACTGCAACTGCCTTACATGGACTATTGCTGTTTGCTGTAGGACAGTGCACTGGCTGGTTTTCTTCTCTTCACTCCAACAGCTACAATCCATCGATCATGATAATTGATTTCTCTCCCTCAATTAAAGACATCCATCTCCTGTTTGGAGCCTGATCGTACAAGAGTCTGGGATGCTGCAACCTATGGAGATCTGTGACAGATTATGCAGTAAATGTGAAGGACGAGGTACTGCCAACCTTAAGCAGAGCCCCGTGCCTCTCACACTACTCCCACTGATTTGTACGTATGTCCTTTCCATTGCTGCCACTTTTGGAAGGTGAAGTCCTGCAGTATTGGAGATCACCAATACGAAGTGAGTTGTCAAATTGTCACTGGCTAAGGACACGAGAAACTGCAGCCTCAAGTCTGAAAATTATGCAACAGCATCACAATGTCAGTGTTGCTGCTCACTGTAAGCAATGGGCCTTCCTGCTGCTGGTGGCCCACCATCAGGCTTCACAAAAGGGCGATCATTGACTGCATCAGCAGAGTGAATTATGTTGTCTTCCCTGTGATATCCAGCTGTGAACATGCAAAATCACGGGAGGGAGGCATCTGTTGCTGGTTAGATGAAAACCATGTCATCTGTGAATGGCATGTGACAAGCAGCTGGGTGAGAAGGGGCTGACGGCAAAGCAGGGAGAGTAGCAAGTTTTATCTTCCATGTGGCAACACTCAGTGATAAAATAACACTGGTATTTATCTCCTAGGACGTGACTTGTCACTCGCCAAGGAGAAACACTTTGTTGGACAAATAGCTTTATCAACAGAACATGCATGTAACACTTGGTTACCTTTCCAAATGACCCAAGAATGCCAGCACAAGGTACTGGCTGACATCAAACCATGCCTTTGTTAGGCCTCCTGCTCTACACAATTTGACCTTTGGGTCTCCAACTGTATATTTATCTTTGTCTTTTGTAAGACAATAAAACTATGCCAAAGACATTGGAGAATGAGGTCACACAGCTGAGTTATTTGGAAACTGAGATGGCTACGTAGACATGGAGATCAGGTTGTGAATGATATATACTTGTTCATAAATTATACAGAATTTTGCAATATCATATTTGACACAGGGATGAAGTTACTTAAATTCTGCTGTTAAGGAAGAAAATTAAGAGGGTTTTCCCCTGTAAGGAGAAATCATATTTGGCAGTGGAACCAGATTTGCAGAAGCATGTAAGTACTTGAAGCTGGTGGCAGGCTCCTTGTGAAACTGATAAATAGAAGGAGCAGTGGTTTTGGTTTTCCAGTTGGAGCCCTAGTACTGCCAGCTCTTCCCCAGGACTCCAGCAAGGAGGCACCAACCTACTGGTGATTTGGCAACAGTCAGACAAAGTCCAGCACGTTAAATTAAATCACTAGTGAAGGTGAGAGAGAGACTTTTCAGTTCATTCTAAAGAGGACCAGCCCTCCATTAATTTAAAATAGAAATTACAGATTGTTACAGGAATGTGTGAGGTCTGACACACAAAAAAGGACACTGCCTGTAACTCTTTTGATTTAACAAATTTAGAAAATCAACTACAGTCACCTTCAAAATAGTTCCCCTCTGAGCTGGCACAAAACTACATACAATGCTACCAATGTCCAAAGCAATTCTACAAATCATTTTCTGAAAGGCTGTTGAGGAACTCTGTTGTTTTTGCTTTCACATCTTCTTCTGACAAAAAAAAAAAAAAAATTGTTTCCTACGAGCACCAACTTGATTTTTGGGAAGAGGGTACTGGGTCTGGTGAATAGGGTGGGTGCTCGAGCACAGTGGTGTTGTTATTAGCTAACAAATGCTTTACAGACAATGCATTGTGGGTTGGCATATTGTCCTGGTGTTAACTCACTGCCTACTTTCACACACAGGCGTCTTCCAGCTGAGAGAAGGGAAACATCTGTCTTAGAACATGTGTCCACTTTTACTGAGTGGAGTGATTGAGTTGAACTTTGTCTCATGATAGGTTAGAACATGTTCTATAACTGTCTGTCTCTTCATTCCCACTCTTTGTTCCCAAGCTATAGAATTAGTCTTAATGTTTTTGTGTCAGACTTCTTATTCTCTGTATAGTATGTTGGTGGGCAAATGGGCACCATACACTACCATGTCAGAGATGAGTATGAAGTCTTAATTCAGAGAAAGCTCAAGAGGTATTTTTTGTCATTCTGATGCACTTGATCCTGCAGAAGATTGCTTGCTTGCTTGCTTGCTGTGTTTTTCTTCACTGGCAAGAGAGCAAAGAGTCCTTTAATGTTTCACTTCTAATTTCCCAGCTCTGGATAAGGCTATGGTTTAGGCTGAGGAAGAGAAAGAACCTAGGTATAGGAATGAGATGACATGCTCTTCTGGTTACTTGTGTGGCTTGTCACCATTCCCAGGGGAGGCAGGTATGGCTCTTGTGAAGACTCTGACAGCACGGAAACCAACTGGGATTGCAGTAAAAATGCACAGGGGGAAAAGTCCTGGCTTAAAGAACCATTTTTTTCATGTGGAGAAAGCTGATGACAAAACATAAAGCCAACCCATCAATGCCATTGTTCTGGATGGACATGGAAGGATCTCAGTGCATGTTAATACTAGGTTGTGGGTCCTTTTCTCTGACATTTTCTGCATCTACACAGCACAGATGCACAGAGATACTTCTGCAGGGGTGGGTAGCAGACCTGTTTGCTCTGAGCAATGTGCAGGCAGTGAAAAGGGCAGCATTTCCCATCATGGAAAGTGGGAATAGCTGCCTGCTGCCTCATGACTATCTGCCACAAAGCATGCACCCAGCACCTAAAGGATGCTTTGCCCTCTAGAGGACACATCTCTGAGAGGACTCTTCCTGGTGCAAAAGGAATGAGCTTGAGCTCCATACTTGAGGTCCAGGCAGGGACTTTCCTCAGAAGAGGGAGCACTAGAGGAAAAAAGTGAAAATCCTATCCTTCTCACTCCAAAGAAAACAGCCCTCCTCCTGAACCCCTAATTAAAATGTGAAGGTTTAATATACAAACCAGCAGAAAGCTTAATCATCCTAACTAAGCTCATGGGAAAGACGTCCAATGTTTCAGCTGAACAGCTGCACGTCATTGGCTTCCTGTGAGGAAAGACTACCATTCATTTCTCTCTAGATAGTGTCTGCTGTTTTGATTGTAGGGTGTGTAAGCAGTGACCTGTTGTCTCTCGCTTGCAAGGGAGGCAAATTCCCATGAAAGAAATAGATGAGGGCAGCCAGAAGAGCAAGCCTGGAGTTCCAGGCTTGCAGAGGTGAGGGTGGAATGTGAGCTTAAGGACCACACAGCTCCTCTTCCCTGTCGTCCTGCAACATCAGTCATACTCGAACCTTTTCCAGCAGGTACTGTGACAGATTCTAACTGGCTATATTATGAGAATGTTTTTTCTTGGTATCTTCCTTAAGCATCCCTGAGGGCAGATCTGTCCTGTTCTAGTGCCATGTGGGAACCAAGAGATTTGATTCTCCTTGCAGCTTTTCCCTTGTCCTGACTGAACAGTGCCCTCTGCTTGCCTTTACTGAAGTCCAATTTTATGTTAGTTTGGGCATGACATATTTTCAAGTAAACTATGGATGCTGGGCACCTAAATAGCACACATATACATATCCATATGTAAATAAGTGTTTGTGTATCGATATATGTGTTTACTCATATGTGTGAAGTTAGGACCATTTTTTTTTCTTTTTTATGTCAGCTTTATGGTATAATATGAAGTTAATGATTTGGTTTGGACTAAAAATGAAGCTTCAAGGCAAAGAAATGTACTTATAAATTCTTCTGGTCAGAAAAAAAGAAGGAAAACCAAAATTTCTCTGGATATTATTTTGTTCTAAAAGTTTTGAATCATATAGACAGTGTCAGTCAACTGGAAATAGCACCAAAGAGGGAAGTATTCTTAATTTCCCCTCCGTGTCTTTCAGTTTAGCTGATGAATTGAGGAGAATTAATTATACAGGTCCAGTGCCGCTCATTTCAGAAGTATGGGAATTCTGTGTCCCTAGACTTGTGGAAATCTTATGAGAAGATAGTTCACAGGCGTGTTTATTAGTGGGAAGCCATTGCATAAAATGTATGAGTAAGGGAAAACATTTAGTAAAATACCACCCAGGTAAATCAGTTTCCCAGGCAATATATGGAGAACACTGCCATTTAACTGCTTTGAGGCAGCCAGCAAAAATTCTAAAGCTGTCTGCCAAATACTTAGATGTTGCTGATGGAAAAAATTAGCATCAGTACATTGGCATCTGGAATCTGTGACTGCCATCCAAAAAGAAAAGAGACTGGTGCTGTGGAATGGGGTAATTGCACTCCAGCAGCCTACCACAAGTCTGCTGTGGCTTTGTCATTAAAAAAAAAAAAAAAAAAAAAAGAAAGAAAAAGAAGTGTTTTTAATTAAAAAAATAAGGCTTTGAAAATACAGAAAGATGTTAGGGAAAGACATACAATTAACTGGATAAATGAAATCACAGTTTGTGTGTGTGTCTGAAGAAAACACAGACAGAAATATATGCATATATGTGCGTGTGTCACTTTGTGTTTCTGAGTATTTGTTTCTGTGTTAACTCTGTGTCTATTTCATGAAGAATTATACACTCCATTTACTTGAAATTCCAATGTATAGTACTTGGGGGGAAAAAGCAATTTCTGAGTACTGTCCATATTTTAGCAATTATATTCTTTTCTCTCTTTCCCTCCTCTATCTGTTTTAGTTTTTCTTGGTGAAAGGAGGGGCTGTCAGATGCAGGTGATCACCCCATGTTATGATCCACAGGATGGGGGTGTAGCTGAATCAACAACAGTAAAGCAGCCACTAGAGGCAAATTACAAGTAATTACCTGTTCTTAATCTGAAAACACTCTTATAGGAGAAATTTCCAGGAAACTTGATACATTAATGCAAACTTTTTAGGTATCTGAATGTTCAATTCGCTTTAGCACTGATGCTCAGAGAAATGACACTGAAACCACTCTGCTTATGTTTTTGAATGGCAGTTTCTTCAGAAAAATTTAGTTGCAGGTGCTTAGAAGTCCTTCCCTCCAAAAGAGCAACATCAAATACTTCTCATATGTGAAACTTTAGGGAAAATCTAGTCAGGTATTTTTGCTGTAAATTAAAAAATCACTACATTTCTGTACAAAACTGATTGTAGGTTCAGAATCTCAGACCTAGTGATCATCTAGTTCTGAGATGAATAGGCGCATTGCCAAGTTACTGGTTTCTAAGAATTCAATAAGTTATCCATGGTAGAAAACTGGACAACATGTGGATATATTTTACCTATTATTCCAAATATAATTGAATCTAGTAAAATCTGATCTTTCCTCTCACCAATCCACTGCAGAGTAGCAGTAAGCATATTATTTGTCATAGACGTTGATGTGATTTATCATGTGTCTGAAGTCAGATGAGTGCCTAAGTGCTTTGCTTGCAAAAGGACCATGTGTGCTGCACCAGGTATTCATGAGAAGGATCAGTGAAGAACGCAATGTGATTGTATTGTAATACTGACAATTTTGGATGTCTTTTTGGCCCTTAGTGCTATTTGTGTGTATGTGAAAATAAATAAACCCCGCTATCTATAAACAGAGCAACAAATAGGAAGTGATTCATACACTGTGGTGGAATACCCACAGAATGAGACAGGTACAAGTGCCTGCTATAGGCTTTCCACAATACAAGCCAGGAAGACTGTAGAATCACAGAATTGTATCACAGAATCATAGATGTGCAGGAAGAAGGGAAAAAAATTAACTAGAGTGTACTACTGGTAGAAGTATCCACTGTCAAGAGAGATGTTGTGTTGAGAAATAAATGCTTTTCATGTGGGACAACAGACATACTGAAATCAGTGTTTAGAGTTCTTGTATGCTTTATAAGTGGCAGGTAAGAAACATTAGTGAAAACTCTTTGAAAATGTTTTTAGCATTTTTTGAAAATTTTCTTAAAAAATCTAATTATGCAGAAAGAGGATGCATTCATTAAGAACAAGGTGAGACAAAGGTTATTTCAGAAAAAACTCATTGACTTAATTGCAACTCTGCACATAAAAGCACTTAAGCAGGTACTTAAAGTTGAGTGTGTACCTGACTACTTTCCTGAATCATAGTGGTGATTACAATATATTTAATTTGCTCCTTGTAGTGTCCTCAGGTCCAGAAATCTTTTTGCTTTCACAAAGAAATCACTGTAATCAATCAAAAGGCATTAGCATTCCCACTGCTGGGATTATGAATTACATTTCTGTAGTAAAAGTGAATGCCATTTCCCTCATCTCCTGTTCAAGAGCCCTAAAAGTTCTATTTAATCTTTCAAACTTGCACTGAGGGCTTTGGCTAGAAGTTAATGCTTCTGGCTCATTTGAGGTAATTTGGCAAATAATTTTAAAACAACTTCTATTGTACTTAGACTTGCAGGGTTTGAAATATTGTTCAATCAGCTCTTATTTCATGAACAGTTTGTTTGATTAAGTGCCCAGGTGAAATACAATCAGGGGAACCTGGTGAGCTGTAAGGTCTCTGTGGGGAGGAGGAAATGAAGTGTGTTTGCTTTCCCTTTGGCAGAGCACTATAGCCACTCATCTCCAGTGCAAAGGGGCACCTCTTTCTAAGAGCGGTGCTGCTGTATTTTATGAAATGTCCTGTTCTAATGACTGCTAGAGTATCTACCTGCCTTTGAGTTGAGTTGAGTTGGAAAAACCTCTAAGAGGGCCTCATTAGTGGCCCTTAACTCAGCTTAAGCTTTATTAGCTAATACGGTTTGGTGCTGCTTCTGGTGTGGGTAGGAGGATTGTTCTCAGCCCTTATCAATGGGCCATCCAGGTCCTGATGCTCCCACATAGGTCGGCTGCTTGCTAAGTGTGAGCAGTCAGGATTAGTGGTTTTGGATTTAACATTCTAAAATCAATCCAAGCCTCACATTATATCTTTAAGGACTTTTTTTGGACTTGCATTTCTCACAGTGTTCTAAACGCTGCTCTGGTTGGAATGGACTTCAAAGCATCAACCGAGTGATAAAGCTGAGCTGGCAGAAAGGGCCCTAGTGGGATCGGGTTGTTCGAGGTCTCACCCATTTCTTGCTGGCCATGGTGGGCCCATAATCGAGACAAAAGCTCTCAGGCTTCAGGTGGGTTTTAGGACATGCAGAAGCGTGGCTCACTGAGTCTGCAAGGATGTCGAGTCCCCAAAACACTGTCAGAAGTCCCAACAATAAATTACCTTCAACAATAAACTAATAATTCAAAGTATAAGTAAGAGTTGTAGGAAAGAAGAAAAGCAAAGCAACCCAAAACCTCTCAGAACATTTGTTTCCATACTCTTATTCTGTATCCTGAGGACAGGACAAGAAACCAGTCTGAATTTATATAGAGCTAAAAGCAGAAACTTCCCTGGTAACAAAATGAGCAACAAAAATCAAGTAACTATGAGAATCTAAACATTCATCTTTAAAAATCACTGAGCAGTAAATTACACATCACAGATCTCTTCAGCATCCTGGCAAAAGCTGCACAAATAGAAACTCATGAAAACAAATAAAAAACAATATGTTTGCTTAATTCTATACAAACTATATTTTCTAAAGAAAACTTTATTTTCTCATAAAGCTTTTTTTTTGTCACCTGGGTTGAAGAATGTCTTTTTTCAGCATGACCTACAAAGCATTTAATCAATCCCGATGGTAAAATTAAGATGGCAAATTCCTTCATCTCTTCCCCAAAGTGAAGAGATGGGCAAGGTTCCTAGGACAATTTGAAAGAATTTGTCAGACGTTCTTTACTGAAACCCACAATCTTAAAATAAATCCAAAGGAATCAAGCTGGTTCAGTGTTTGCTTTATGTCCGGGACTCTTATTTGTTTTCACCACAGGCTAGATCACGTCATGGCCATACAAGTAAGATCCTGCTCAGAATTGTGGACATCAAGCTCCTAAGGCCTGAGCAGAAGAAAGAGAAGACTCTGGCTGCCCCAGGAGGAGGAAGAAAGAAGAAATTCATGTGGCATTTTGAAAATAGCTTGAGCCCATCTTTTGGCTGTGAGCTGAAGCTGTGCCTATTTATGTCTAATCCTTCAGACTGGCCTTAAAACCTCACTCTGAAGAATAATCTCCTTTACAGGTAAGGGGCATTTCAAACAAGCAGATACTCAGTTCCCCATTTATCCCACATTACAAGGCAACAGCAAGCCCAAGTGAATGCAGGTGTTGGAGTAGTTTCTGCTCCAGGTCGGAGGCTGCAGAGTCAGGCCCTTAAGAGGCAGGGATCTTCTTATGCAGAGATTTATGGGATACAGGCATTTCTTACCACCTTTATCCCTGTCATGATATGACATGTCGATAGTCCTGTGCTCCACAGGTGCTCTGGTTTTCTCAATACTTTGTATGTCTTCACCACCTGAGCTAGGCACAGAAGAAAGATCGATGTCTTTCTGAACAACTAGTCATAAAATATCAGAAAGATCTTCAAAAAAAATCATTATTATTTTTTTTATTGGAAATAAAGTGGTATGCCATCTGATATTTCACTGAGTAAATCACAGACACTCTTCAATATGATGAGCAGGAGAATGGGGTTGCAAGCCCTTACAAGCTAGTTTAGCAGTTCTCTTCCAGAAACTGTTTTAAGGTGAGTTGCACAAGTAGGTGTATTAATTATTTGGATCTTCCCCTCGTCTGCCTTTGATAAGCTGTGATGAAACCATGTGAAATGTCCATTTTTGGTAGCATTTAATTGTGGAAGGCTGCACAAGACATTTTAAAGTTTCAGTGATAGATTACAAACCCTTGTTTTTAAACATGCCATTACAATTTCCCATTATATTGTTGCAGTGGACTGAACAAAGCAGCAAACCAAATCCTAAATCCATAAAAGCAGTAAATTAAATGTGGCTCCAGTGGTTTTGGAGCTTGACCAACAAGTTATCTTTATTAATGCATTCAGGGAAAAGGTCTCATTTTATTACATTATTTTCATAATGATAAAGGCAGTAAAGGCATCTCAGCAGAAGGAATCTTAGTTTTCTGGCAGTTGGGTCAAATTTTTGTCTATGTGTGCTTGGTGCAGGGTTAAGACTTGGCAGTTTCCATCTCGCTGACTTCTGTCTTGAAAGCCCAGTCTTTTGCTGCTTCTCTGTACTTGCTAGTTGACATTTTCTTGGCTTTAAATGAAATTTTGACACATAAATCCCACATGTCAAATGATATTGTAAAACAAGCATCCAAGTGTCAGCACATAGCCCAATAGTCTAGGGAGGAGGGAACAGAATAAGGAACACCTTTATGCAGTCTTTCATCTACACCCAGTCATCTGCAAGTAATTTGAAACCAGTTTCAAATGAAGCTAGGTTGTTTGGCCTGTTAAGGCACACAAAGCCAAAGCAGAAGTTTGGAATCTTCATGGCTTTTATTGACTTGCTAATAAGTAGATAAAGCTTTTATTTTCCAAAGCTTTTATTTTCCAAAAATGTCTTCTTAGATAGCCCATTCCAAAGAAAGCCTAATTGAAATTACAGAAGTCTCTTGCAGAGTGCCACAAATTCCAGTTTTAAATAGCCTGCTGGTATTGAAAGACTTCATGATGAGCCTTTCACTTGCAAAGCAGGGCTGGTGGGTTCCCCACTGATGAACTGTTTTTTTGGACTTGGGGAGACACTAATGGTACTAAGATCCTACAAAACAGCACCAACAAAGGATTTACGGGATGACTGACTGGCCCTAGGATTTATCACTACTATACTACAGCAAGCTTCATGTAGCTGCTTGCTGCTGTGGGTACTTTGCCTTATGTAGTTCTCTTCTGTGTAGTAGTAGTGGAAAAACAGAACCACTGTGATTTAACAGCCTTCAGCTGTGGCAAACTCAGATTCAGTAGAAATACACTGCACATGCAAGTAATGTTTTAGATATTAAGATGGTTATGAATTTCAGATGACAAAAAAACATGGACTTTGAAAAAAACCTTCCAATATTCACTTGTGTTTCCGAGGCTAAAGGTCTTTTGAACCTCAATGTGTAGGTACTGTCAGTGGGACCAGAGAAATGGGAAAATGAGCGTGATGACATGGAGAATAACATCTGAAGTTTGTGAATATACACAGAATATAATCAATATGAAGCAGGGACAGATGTGAAGAGCCAGAAGATTAAGACTACCACCTTAATTGATTGCAAATACTTACAGCTGTCAATCTATCACACATGAAATCTGTGTTTGTATACAGATATGTATGGCTGTATGTGTATGTATATAAATACGTAATTCCTAGGAAAAATTCAGCCTGACCTTAAGAAGAGGCCTATTATAATAGATCTGACTGAGAAAAGGACATTGAAGACACTTAACCTTGAAGAATTTTTAAAAAGTAAAAAAAATCCAGCATTCAGTTCTCATGTTGTTGTGCTGGACATTATCTGATGTGACTGGTTCCACATTGCCTGAAGCATCATACTGCAGAGAGTGCCTTGAGCTTTGGCAGAGGTTGATGGTGCTGCTGTGATGCTCAGGCTGAGTGTGACCCTCAGACAGGTCCAGGTGGCTTCTGACTGCCTCCAGCTGGGGCTCATCAGAGGTCCCTCTAGCACTACCCATGGGCCATTCCTACAAGCAGCCTCCATCAAAGCTGAATGAGATCCAGCTGCTGGCCTGTGATAAGGGGGAGAAAGGAGTTCCCATGCAATAATTTTGTATATTTAAGTGTTGGTGTAGGAAGAGCTGAGCTTGGCTTCCCTCACTGGATGTAGCTAATTGTATATTTAATGGTGTAACTAGACTCTGGGATTTTACCATTTTGCCTAGCATACTGACTTACCCCTGGGCTGTAAAATCTTCAGCAACTCTATGGTCTTGACTGAAAATCACGTGTGCAGAGCAGATGACCAACATTCACATCATTAAACATATCCCATCCTTTAGTTAAGTTCTTAGATGGATATATAGATAGTCTTTGCAGCTGTGATTAAACCCCAAAAGAAACCAGTGGAGGCTAGCAAGACAAATCTGTATGGGCAAGAACTGAATATTTGTTTGGGTTTTGTTTTTTTTTTTAGCACAGTGGGCCTTTCAGCTGTGTTTGGTGTTTCCATGCTTGAGAAGGTGCCAGAACTGAACAGCACAATTCAGTTGTGGGTTTGGAGGTAGCCCTCACCATGTAATTGGACATCAGCAAGTGCATGAGATGCCTTTAATTTGAACTGATTGTTTTTAAGGGCAAAAAAAGCCACTCATAGCCAATGTATACAGTGGAGCAAAACAAAAGAAGCTGATTTTGACAAGCAAATGCTGATGGTACAAGGCTGGAGTTGAAAGACTACTTATGTGACTAAGACTTTTAGAGACCTCAATCCTATTTAGTCTGATACTTGGCTCTTTTTATTGCTGTCTTTTGACTTCTTTGCCTGACTTGCAATTCAGAGTGTGTGTGAGCAAGCAGGGAATCGTATATTGAAACTGGAGGTTGTGTCATCCTGGTGCTGAAGTCGTTACTCTTGCAGTGATGGTGCCTCCATGCTTAGCAGCTATGCCTCTCTCCAGAGTCCTCCAACTTCCTAGCAGAAGGTAGCACTGGTGCAGCATCCTGCCTAGGCGCTCTGAGGGGTATGCAATCCCGGGGCATTGTACAGCTTGTCAAATCATTCCAGAAGATTCAGGCAATGGCAATAGCAAACATCTGCTCACCACAAAAGTGGCTGCAGCATTTCTGTGCACTCTCAGCAACTCAGACAGGGCTGCAAGGTGCTTCTGGGGAAGTGGACACAGCCTCAGCCCCTAATGCTCCTATTACATTGAAATGTGCAACTCTTATTCCTCAGCACGTGTAAAACCTGTTGAAGGAAACTGCCAAACATGGTGGTGTGAACCACAGGGGTGCAGGATGCACGAATGAAAGCCAGCTCTCTGCCCTCTATTTCAGAAAAAAATCCTCTTTTCCATGTGCATCTGTGAGACAAGATTACAGCTAATATGGGAAGAACCCCACAGAAGATGCTGTTCTCCAGATCTCAGGTTTTTTTTACATTAAGTTATTAGCTACAGCGACACAGTGCACTTATGGGAGCAGTTAAAGCAAGAGGTACATGTCTGCTGGAAGGTGCACAGTGGTAAATATGGGTCCACCAAGGACAATGTGGAGATAGCAATCTCTCTCCACCATGCCCAGGAACTATTTGAAAGAACAGGTAGGGACTGCCACAACAATATGCTTCCTGGTATCTATCTACTGTAGATGTAGCCTGTGGAAGCATCATCTGTTATTCCTGTAGAAATTTGGCCATAATTTTTGGATTAGATTCTAAACATTTCTTTTTATCAGGTGCCTGGCTTTCTCAGGATTTGTCCTGCTATTTTATTTCAGAAACATCAGAACATATTTAGCTGCCTCAAAACTTACAGTGGCTTTGCCTTCCCCGTCGCTAGCACAGCCAATGTCTTGCTTCACTAATATGTAATACAGTACACTACAGGGCATCCCTTTTTGCTCAACTGTGGAGCACAAAAATACAATATAACAGACATCTTGGATAACTTATGTAGGAGTATTTAATGAGTTACTTTCCTTAGCGTCTAGTAACTGCTAGAATCACATAATTGGCCAGAAGCATTCCTGGTGTAACTCCTTTAAAATCCATGCAGCTCCTATTAGAGAATAGTTTGATTCACTCATATTTATTTCACATTACTGAAATGTTTTATTTTCATGAATTATGAATTTAAGACTCATAGTTTTAGCATACTTGTATCTGACTTTATGGGTGTACACTCCTGTTACAAAATCACGCAGAAAAGTCACAGGACTAAGTGTAAGATGAGGAATTTAAGACACATAGAACTCAATCCATATTTGAGGATGACACAATTACAGCAAAAATTAATGTGATTCATTTTCTATACTGATCTCATTCAGCAGCTAGGAAATTTGTAAGTGTGCTTTCAGAGATAAATTGCCTACTTTTTCAGTGACTGGATATGGAGTTTTCCCAATACACTCTGTTTCTCCAGCTCACAGGTCTACATCAGGAACTGGATTCATTGTGTACCTGTGTGCAGCAAGCAAAGCATACCAACATACTTGAACAGGTTATTGATCTTGACCATTATCAATGACATCACAACACCAGTGATGCAAATTGCATTTTGTGGAGTTTCAGAATTCTGTACTTCTGTGGTTTTGGAGGAATATTCCAAAGAGAAAAGGGGAAGAGCTAGGAGGAAGATATGTTTTTGCAGTGACTCTGATTGTGCCAGGCCAATATAATCAATGGTTTTATGGAGATTCTTACTAGCTTAACTAATTTTGTAACTGTAAGTATCATCAACACAGCAGAGAGATTGTGGCATTTGTGGCCTCTTAAGACTTTGGTTTATTTTCAGTGCAGCGTTGATGCAGTCCAGACGAATAGAACAACACTATCTTAAGGCATAAAGTGCTATAACAAATTTTACACTTACTGCTTTTCTCCACTCAGCAGTCAACTGTCTACCCTTTATGTTGGTAAGACACAGATAGTAGTAAGATAAAGAGTGATTTTTGTTTTACAAAACTTAGTCTTCTTTCATAGTACTGAAATGCATATTGAGCAGCCTGGTATGCTTTCAGGATATTGTTCATCATCAGAGGCTTTCCTATTTAGAAAAATGATTCCCTGAGTTGTGTACTGTCAAAACAAAGCAGCTTTCTCATGCTGCTGTCTTGATGATCACTGAGTTCAGCCATGTCTCACTTGTATACATCTACACATAGATATACATTATACAAACTTCTTACCATTTCTTTTTCTTACACATATAAGTAGCATAGCATAATAAATTATCTGAAGAGTATGAGCAGATCAGCTGCATGCAATACATCTACCTACCTCACTAGCTGGGTTAATCTACATCTACAGCATTCAGGGCAGTTTCAAATGGATGACTTCATAAATGAATTCTTACAGCAATGTTTTTCTTTCTCCCTGTGATTTTTCACTCATCACAGATGTACTTTAAAATGCAGATTAAAATTTAAGTCTCAGCCAGAGACACATTTGAGATATTTGAAGAATACATGGGGTTCTGCATGCAGAGTGAAATCCAGAGCTAAAATATATATTTTTCTTTCAGACTTACACCCAAGCAGGTGAGAGTGTGAGTTACATATTGGGATCTAGATGACAAGTAAAGAAGACCTGCTTTAAAAGAGGCTTGAGCATTTGGATCTTTGAGTTGTTGGACTGTAGGATTTTTCCTAGCTTACTTGTCTGTGTCTTTTTCTGTTATCCCTTTACATGAGTGCAAAATGCTGGATTTGTGTGTCTTATGGGGGAATGCTTTTTCTGATCTAGTACTACTATATGAAATGTATGCTTTTCTCAGGAGCTGTATGAAATAGAAAAGGAACTTTCTTTAATATGCCCAAAGACACTGTGCTGAAAAGATATTTTTACTGTTAACGCCATGACTAAATAAACAAGTAAAATATGAAAAAAAAAGTAACTGAATTGAAAACATTTACATATTAGAATGATTTCTATTAAGTGCACTGATGCTAGTGACAGAGGTTTGGAAACCTTTGAAACTTAGTCTTGCATTTGATGTGCTATCTTTCCTTAAAAATTCCCTTGCTCTCCCCTTCCTCCCACATTGACCATGGGAATTCTCAATTTTATACAGACAAAGAGTCCTTATTGTCTGCTCTAACATGGCAAATTTTCTGTCTGCCTGTAGGAGTCTGAGTTTTTCTAATCAGATTTAGCTTATAAGGTTGAGAACATGTATTGAAATAACACATAATAATAAAACTGAGCCCTAAAATGTTAGGAGACATTAAGCATGCTTGCACACTGACATGATCTTCTTCAACATTATTTATGAGACTGTGGTGGAGAGAACTAAACTTCAGTTCCAAAGTGGGAGAAAAAGTGTTTAAGAGGCTATAGTAGAATTTGGGCATAATTTCTGCATAAATTTATACCTGTAATTCCAGACACCTTCTTTCATCTGCTCTATCACTTCATCCATAATATCTCTCTTATTCTTCAGACACCTGTTGCGCCTCTGAGAGGACAGATAATTTCCCTTGTGGGAAGGCTGCACCAGGAATGCATGAGTTTTTTCCTAGGAGACTAAGACTTACACAGCTGGAAAAGGATTTTGAGATCCATCCCTACACACTGGAACAAGGTCACTTATATCTTCCCCATTCTTGAGAAAACTCTTATTTGCTCCTTGCCATAATGACCCCATACACAACTCGACATACTGCTGTGTTATCTGTCCTATTGGAAGGTCTCCCAAATGTCCTGTCTGAGACTTTTTCCTGATATGCTGAGCACTCTACACCTTGTTGTATTCCCAAGTACACAGAGAACAATGTGTTGCTTCTCCTTGCCTGACAGGATAGTTACTTTCCCCTTTCTCCGTCTTTATATCTCAAGGGTGTCCTAAGCAACCTGCCTATTCTGGCCTTTCCTCAGAGGTCACACTTTTGAGATCATTCTTGATAGTCTCTCCTCCGCACTCTCTCTAGTGGTTGTTTATTTTAACTGGTGGCTATTAAATATAAAACGTGGCCATGAAAAAATTTGCTTTTGGTGCCTGTGGATGCTCCAAGTTGTGGAGACCTCCATGTGAGCCAGGATTTCTCAACAGCTGCCTGCTCCTTCTGACCTCTTTAGAATGCCTGTGGCAAGAAAGCCATACATGAACTGAGCCTGCAGCAGCTAACATGGAGACAGAGAACATATACAAATGCCCTCTGACAATTAAAAAAACAGACAGTGAAAGGATGTTTTACAAGGAGAATACTTAAGGTACCGTGCTGAGAAAAAATAAATGTTTTTAATTACCTTGGCAGCCAATCAACCTTGCAAAAATCTATTCCCCTCTGCTCAGGGAAGGCCTCAGGCAAGGTCAGCAGTACCAAGAAAGCAAGAAATGTTGATTTTGGGAAAGCAATTGCACAGTGACAAGCAGCTGTTTTTGCTGAAATGTTTGCCTGTCCACCAGAGACAAGCTCCAGCAGCAGCTGTAAGACGCCCCAGTGCTCAGGTTGCGGGAAAATGGGAATGTAGGGAATGTGCAGCCCTATGGGGCTGCTGGTGGAGAAGTGCTTCAGGTGTGTGTCTGCAGCCGGCTGTGCTCCCTGGGCACTCTCAGTGGGTGTGCAACTGGGGAGCATGGTTGGCAAGTCTGTACCACTGCTCTTGCAGCCCTTTGGGGTCTTGCCACTCTTAGGTGGAGGAGGAAGCCCATGCTCCTTTCCCTTCTTCCATACCTCCAGAGGATGACACTATGTCCCACAGGGAAGTGAGTTGAGGATCCCTGGCTGCCACTTCTCCTCGGGCAGTAATGTGTGGTGCCCAGGGATCTGTAGGAGTGACGGAAACATACAGTGTCCTGATGCAAGCAGTGAGCAGAGAGGATGCCAGCAGATGGTGCTCCAGCCCCTGCTCCCCACTTGTAGGTTTACAAAGTTTATTATTAAAAGTTATCATCTTGTTGTGACGAGCAACTTGCTACCTTTGCCCTGTGTTTTGGAGCATGGACCTTTATATAATTTGTGATTCAGAGGATGGAGTCAGTTGTTGAGGACAGGCTGAACTTTGAGTACCATCTATCACATAGATTATTAATGACTGGTCTGTAGGATAAAAGCTATAAGAATTGTGATGGACAAAACAACACTGAGAGTAAAACAATGTTATTGCGGCAATACCGAGGACAGACAAGAAATGAAATTAATTCTTAAAAAACAGACATACTCTAAAATATTGTCCTAACTCAAAGGAGACCTCAGGAAGTCCTGTGTATTTTTTCTTACACCTTTATACTGTAACAGCTGATAGAAGTTGAGGTTAAAAATGTTTCCCACAAGCAGGGGAGTCGTAGAATAATGAAACATAAAATCTAAGTTCATAAAATCATCTTACTTCCCCTTTTCAGTAACTCTTTAAGCAAATCCACCTGTGCATTGATCAACTTGTCTCCAGTGGCTGCTTTAAAGTCAAAGCACTCAATTTTTTTATAGGGAACAAAAATAGCCTCTCTAAGGTGAACTCCATTTCTCACTAAAATAAATGAGCAAATCCTTTTTGTTGTTGTTTTAATTGGGATAAGTTATATCAGTAACTGTCTGCTCATTTTTTTTATTTTATTTTGAAAAAGCAGTGAAAACTGAAGACATATCCAGTATGTCTGTTTAATATTCCAGTATAGATAACAGGGCATTTTAGCAGGTGAAGGTAACAGACACTGCCCGGAAACAATTTCTGCATCTCTTTTTATTCTCTAATGTTGCTTGTATATTACTCTGCTTTATGCAATTCACTCTATCTGCACCAGATTTACAGTGTTTAATCTCTTCACTTAAAATCAAAGAGTGAAATGAGGAAAAAAATGTTTTTAGACTATTTCAGCCCTTGGCTGTGTCTGCTCCATATTTTGCATCCCTTCCATATCACACACAGAGGAAGGATTTAAGCAAGATCTGATACCTGATCCTACAGTAGCCTGAAGTAGAAATGAGCTGCATACCTCACAGTGCTCAGTGACCCTGTGCTTCATATGTAGAGGTGGGACTGAATTGAGCTGTTAGATTTTGTTCCCCACTGTAAGGTTAGGACTTTCAGACACAGGTTTTTACCTTGGCCTGCAATAATATTATATGCAGCAATAAGTCCAGGGGCTTCTGGGATGGTGTGATTTATGTTTCCTCCCTTGCCATTACATGTGAAATAAGCACTGTGGGTGGTAGATTGGGTCCTTGGGCTCCATCTTTCAGCATGAGAGCCCTTTGTTCGTGATCCTCAGCCTCTTTCTTTCCTTCTGTTTAATCCATCCCCTGCACAGCCAGGGCTGGATCAGAAACAAAAAGAGATTCCTATGTCATGCTTTCCCCTCTCTAGCTGTCTATCTCACTGCTCATGCTTTAATCATAGAGATCAATGTGGGTGATACCTATAAATTGCTTAAAATCCTTAATCTCTTAAGTACTTTTAAAATGGTGCTGTCCTGCTGCTGTGGCCCTGCAATGTGTACTTAATAGTTTCTCCTTTGCCTCTCACACACTTCATTTACAAATTATTTTGACTCATACCAAACAGACTCTTAAGACAGGAAATAAAATTTTGTAGGGGTATCCGTCTAGATGAAGAGGCAGTAATTTAATGTAACATGAAGAAGCATTGATATAGGCAACTTGAACCTGTATGATTTCCATCAGTAAACTCTGAACCTCTGCATAGGTATATGCTCAGCCAAGGATGCAATCACAGGTCACAGTCTGTATGCATGCATTTTGGGCTGCATGAGACATCATGAGCTAAGATAAAGATCTGCTGTCCTGATCATTTCTACTTTTATTCTTTAAATCAAATAACATTTCTAAAAGTAATGTTGTTTCAAGACAAAATCATCAGGTGATTTCATTCTGAAATTGCAAAAATAAAATGTTCTGAATGTACATAATTCCCTTTCTCCTATCTTCTTTGGACTGAAATAACCCAGGAAATCAAGCCAAATTTGCTATTGGGTCTATCATGTAACAAAAATTTCCTATACGTAAATAATTTGTCAGCTAGACCCATGAAGCTTTGTGTACAGCATCAATGCATTTTCCAAAACTGCTCCTGCAAATTTTATTATTATTTACTATTTACATTAGCATCCATTGCTTCAGGGGTCCTTGTCTGTCTGTGTAATAAAAACAGTCTCTGCCTCTGAAACCTCAAAATTTTCAACATCTCCCAGGGATTTTGATACATGAAATAATTTGGTTCTGATGCTCTATTTAAATTAACTAGTTAGTTCCATGAGTGTTGAGCATGTTGGATACTGTGAAAGAGACAGCAGGCACAACTCCTCATGAACCACCCCATAATATTTACCAGATTTAGATCTCCTCATTTTCATTCTATCTCCAGTCTAGAGCAGTCACATGAAAGACCAAATGAATGAGCTCTAAGAAGTTCACACCACACAAGATTACTCTAAGTAATAAATCTCCTGCAGTAAAGGAATTTGTATAGAAACAATAAAAGTATTGGATGCTAAGAAGTAAAATCAGCTGTGTAATATAAAAGAAAAGCTTTATCCTCATTTCACTGGTGAAAACTAATTCAAACAAAATCCATTACATAAATCATACACTTGGAAATTATTTACATAAAAACAGATGGAAAGAGTTCCTACTGTGATAATGATGTTTTAGTGAAGTATGTCTTCCACGAAATAAACATCTTTCTGCAAACAACAGGGTTTATTCTACTGTCAGTAGGGGTGTAAATTTCCGATACTTTCCCTACTTCCCTGGGGGCTCAGGTACAAGGCATGGCAGAGCCTGTTCTTGTTGCTGGAGTATTCTGTGAGCTTTGTGGTTACAGCCTGCAGAAAGGTTAAGGCCTACAGAAATGCAATTTTTGCATATTTCTTGCTTTCTAAGACTGATGCAACACATCCTGGCAGTTCTCACAGCCTGTAGTACAACCTGAAGGAGCATCTACTCTGCTGAGATTGCCTATCTTTGCTATTAGTTAGCCCAGCGTGCTTTTTTTTTTTTGTTGTTGTCAGCTCATTTATTAATTTATTTCCGCTAATGCTGATAAGATGTCATCCCAAAAGCTTTTTTTTGTGGGCAGACAGGTGGGACCACATCCCTTTTAAATACTGTTTTCTGTCCCAAACCACATCACATTTTTTCGACTGGACTTTCACCAATGGCTGCAGGATGCACCCCTGCTTACCTTCCTGCCTGCTGCTGCCAAACACTTGACCCTTCTCCCACCACCCTAGGGACCCCATCCCACAGTGGCTCAGGAAACCATGTCCGCCCTCTGTAAAGCTCTTCTGCTTCTCCTGATTATTGTTCTTTTAAAAAATAAAAAAATGAAATAACTGATTTCCACTGTGGTTTATACTGTTTCTCCCACCAGAGTTCCCTGCAGCAGCTAATGCCACAGTTCCCATGCTGCTTCTTCAACTGCTATCAGAAACTACTTCATGTTAGAAACATATTATTCCTGTCAAAATAACAACCTTCATTTCTTCCACATGATGGAAATATATGCTGTCACTTTAAAAATGTATCGTGAAAATGAATATGAGTCAAGTTTCCATATACCTCAATCAAATTCTAGAGAGTCTCTGGGGGACAGTACTTACACTGCAGCTGTGCAATGTAAAGTTTGTTCCAGTACTGACTGAAAATATTTTTGTGTTTTGTTCATTTTTGCCAGTGAAAACCCCAAGGCACTTTCTGCAGGCTGAAGGTGCTGTTTCTCGGGGTGACAGTGATGGGTCACAGATATGGTGCAGAGAAATAAATAGTGACTTGCAAGCTAGCAGAGTCCCCAAAATGATTGCCAGTGTTGAAATCTTCAGAATAAAATGTATCTGTCTTTCTCATTCCTTATTTTTATTCTTCAGGGGAACAGGCAGGACCAGGTTTGCATGAGCTATGAAAGTTGTATGTAAAAGTAATAATGGCATTGGGTGTCATAATTTTTAATATGCTCTCATTGAAGTGAACAGTAGGATTTCTGGACTAGCTCGGTGTGGATTTTTCCCCTTCCTCCGTTGTTTTTCTCAGCGGTAACTGTTGCCTGTTCTATCAGTTTGGTGTAGGATAGACATGGTAGTACACACAGTTTGCCCAGATGGTTTGCTTTCTTCCCAGAGACTATCTCCACTGAACTCGAAATTTTCCATCAGGAAGCCCATTACCTTTGTGGTCTCTGCTAGGCAGGAAAATTATTCTGGTGAAACAGGACATTTTCAATGGAGGATTTTCCAGTCTGGAAGCTCTAGCTAGCATTAGGTTATAATTACTGATTTGGGAAACACATCCTCATCTAATGCAGTTGTACAAGTCCTTCAGCTCCAGATAGGCTTGAAAAAACTAAAACAAAACCAAAGCTCAGCCCAAAATCCTGGAATTCATAAGAAGCGAAAACCATCTCAATCTTCAAACAACTCTGTCTATGAGGCTCTGAACTTTTTACTGTTGTGCCACGTACATTGTACTTGTTTGGGTGAGGCACGGGTAACCTTTGCATGCTGAAGCTCAATGCTATACGCTACCTGTTAGCTGAGTTCAGGTTCTGGTCTCAGCTACAGAGTGACTAATGCAATTGCAGTGGGAGAAGTTCACATGTACCAAATGTGGCCTGTGTGCCTTCCCTGTCACTGCCTAATGTAGTTGATCTGGCATTTTGAAGCCATGACACCTGAACTTTAGGAATCCATCACTCCCAAAATGACACTGCTGGTGTCTTTTTGAAGAGCAACAGAAATCAGGAATCTATCAGTGGAAGGCAGTTCTTCTTTCACAACTTATTTTCCAGTGTCTTCTCCAATCCAATTTTAAGTGATTCAGGCAATTAGGTTTCTCTCTGTCATTTCTCTGGGTGGATATACCAAAGCCTAGTAGACCTCATCATTAGTCTATGTGCCCTAATATTCCACTTTAAATGTCCCTTATTGTTTTGCTGTCTTTACAATAACATTTTGTTTGTATGTCACTATCACATAAAAGAGGAAGTCAGCACTTTCAGTATCTGAATCACTTTATAGCTGAATATGGGGCAGGAGCATTGCTCTTGAGCCCCCCACACCCTCCTCCTTCCCTCACGCTTCCCCAGCAGTGGGTCAGCCCCACAGGAGGCTCCAGAGAGGGCACGGAGCCATCAGGGCTGGCACCCAGCTCCAGTCCCACAGTGCAGAGGGGACAGGGCATGGATCCCACCCCTAGAAAACAGCCCAGGGCTGACTGGAACAGCCACCTCCCTAGTACCTGAGCTGATGTTCAGTTTGGTCTTCAGATTTGTCAAGCTGCTTCACTACCCTTTCCAGGTATGACTTTATGGGCTACCAAACCCATCTGTGTATTATTACTGGCAACAAGTTAAGTTCCATCCATACCTGAGGACATAAGAAATGAGCCAACTCTAGACATCACCTGAGGAAAGGCACTTAACAAATGAACACAAACCATAGTTAGAATCCCCACATTTCTCTTCAACCTGCCAGATATTTGTGAAATGAGGAATTTTATGAAAAATGAACTGCATAACTGTCAAAATTTTGCTATTACATGTCAAGGCTGGTGATGATACCCCTTTTCCACAATCAAATTTCAAGTCACAACTGCTTTAAGCTTTGACCCAGAAAACCTCTGGTTGCAAGCCCAAATTTGCTCACTCCCTTTCTTGCTGGAGCATCCTTCCTAGGCTTCTGTATTCAGATATGTGAAACTCAGCTAGTCATCTCTGTATTAATTGACAAATACAACTCATGTCGAGACTGAATGCTAAATCAAAAGAAATAACATGGGAGAGTATTTCATGCATTGTCTTTTGTTTTAAAAAAAGTAAAGGGCAGCAGTTGTCTTTTTCATAGCTTTATTTTATGCTCACTAAGAATGGTGAATCTCATCCCTTCAAAATGTCCTTTTGGTTGAAATGAGGAAGGAAATTTTAATAGTAATCTCTGATTTTTGCCAGAAAAGTGTACAGAGCCCTCTTGGGAGATTTGTATTTGTTTATAGACTCTGAACAAAGCTTACAAAGATGCTGAAAGCATGTGAACCATGTGTATTCTTCCCATAAAAGTAATTACATCCAGATGCAGAATAAAAATGGCTACTACAAAATATTGCTGTAGAGACCTTTTCCACCTCTGACTATTGAACGTTGAGCATAAAGTCCAATATTTCAAAGTTTAGAAATGTTTGCTCTGAAAATACCCTATGTGTACTTTCACAAGATACTCTCTCAAAGAACATGAAGAAAAAGAATAGAGGGAACAAAGGTGTATACCTATGTCTGAAATTTGGGTTCCCACTGAAGTTCTTCCTTCAGATTTCTGTTAGCAGCAGGGGATGCCAAGACTGAAGATGGCTTTTAAGACTCAAAGCCAAAAATATAAAGAGCTGCTGAAGGAAGGAGAAGGCCTGAATCTTCTGTAGACATTGCTGAAGGGTTTAACATGGTTTGCATAGTACATTCAGTGTTCATCACTGTGTAAGAACCCCTGATTGTTTTTTAATTTTCTATGCACCTACAGCAAAAAAATTCACAGCAATTTGCAAATGGCCATGGAAGCTTTGGCCTAAATCTTTCAGTCCTCAAGGAAAATTTGCTCTCTCTCAGAAAGCATCGTGCTTAATCCAGTTACTGCTCAGGGTCAGACCTGGAGAGGAGTTGAACCTTTCCACCTGGCAAAGCAGAAAAACCTACTTTGATGCAGAGGGCAGGATAAGCTGTCTTGTCACCCTAGCACCTTGTGTGCCACACTTGTTATTCTGAAAACTAAGTACTATTGTCTGGGGGCAGCTTTTTACAATTTTCTTTGTATACCACTGTAGCGTTCAGTTTTGGCATTTTTTTCAGTGCTCTCCACTGTCTGGTGTTAGTAGGGCTAATTTTTGAGGTTTTAATTGGGATTGTTTTTTGAGATATTATTCCCCTTGTGGACCAGAATAACAGGTGCATGTTAAAAAAAGTGGTAATTTAAGTGTTATTAGAGCAAACTTGTTGGGAGGGAAGAAGAGTTGTTTGTTTCTGTGTTAGCAGAGTTGGTGTCCCAAGAATCACTAGTAGAGTTGGGAAAAAGTTTATGTATGCTCCTTCTCACCAAGTCAATGTCTCTAAGAGTTTTGAAGAGGGTAGAGATTGCAGGTGGGCTCTCTGCTGGCTATTGTGGATGGCAGAAAAAAAAAAAAAGAAAGCATCTTGGTATGCTGATATACTGCCTGTTAGATTCACACGTGTGCCTGGAGATGTAAAGGGCTGAGCTGACATTTCCCAACAAGGCTGGAATTAATGAAAGGACATAACTGAGTTTGGTGGAGGTAAGACTATGTCCAACTAATGTAAATACATGTAGAATCAGGTTTCAAGTAGCCTTTTTATAGAGTAGACCTGTTTCAAAACTGTCTTGATTCTGCAAACCCTGTGCAGATAATACTCTGGGATTAGGTTATCTTTACTCATAAACTCATTGCTGAAAGTTTCATATCTCTGAGACACAAAGCATAGGGTCTAAAATTATATAACATGGCCAAAGTAATAGATGCAAAAATAATAATGGGTCTATTTGTGATCCCCCACAACAGTAAGTTCATTTAACTTATAAAGACAACTGATGACTTAAATTGAGCATTTGCTGTCAATAGACATTTAAGCCTTAGAATTAAAAAAAACCCCAAAACTTTACTGATACTTCGGATGGATTTCATTTCATATGTCAAAATCACCAAGGCCAAGGGAAGAGTGGAGTAGCTGTAAGATAGCATTTTTACCTACTTAAAGCACTTTTGAGGAAAACAAAGAGTGAAAAACATAAGCTGAGTGTTGGGCCACAGCTATCTGCTGGTGCTCACAAAGTGTGTATGTGTACATATCATCTGTGAGCTATTAAGCTTTCATTGCTTTTGTCATCTAATATCTTTGTTCAGGAATTTACATACTTCAAAATAAATTAGATGGGGATATGGTATCTGTCTTAACTCATCTGTCTCCGCAGAAAGAAATTCCCCACTCCTGAAGCCCAGATCTTTCTGGTTGCCCAAAACTGGCTACAACAGTATTTGAAGCCACTATCAGCTGCAGTCAAAGGGAGATTACAAGCAGCGAACATTCATGTGCAACTGAGCATGTTGCTTATGGGTATATGAGGGTTATGCAATGATTCAGGTGGGCCCTGGGTAGGGTTTCCAAGACCTAAACCAATCTGGTGTATTTGCTTTGAAGTTGCCACTGTCTTTCAGATATTTATTTAATATTCTGGTTGTGTAAAAAGGCTGTGGGGGGAAAGAAAAAAGGCAAGACAGTAAAGACTGAATGAAGACTGAATTTCCTAGAGCTACAAGGGTAGGGAGGTCAGCCACCCAGTCAGAAGACCCTGAGGCTGCCCCAACGAAGAGCTGTACTTTGCCTTGAGGAAGTCAGAAAAGCCCTGCAGCCTCTGGCTGGGGGCACCTTAGGTGCTGCTGTAACCCTCTCCCAGCTAGTACTGACAAGGTCTTTCTCAGAGGTCTATTGGGCTGAAATTATGTTTCTCAGACTAAACGTATTAAATTAATTACAGCAAATTATTCCATAGTCCCTGGTGACTTAAACCCTGTTAAAAGACAACTGTGGTAGTTACCAGAACACTGCTGTTAGCTACTGCTTTGCAGACTTGGTGTTTCTTGCATGTAAATAAAATGATCAGAGAGGGGGCTGCTCTGTGACAAACAGGTACTTTTTGCCAGATCAAAGGTATGGGTAACACACTCCACCAGGGACCAAAAGACTTATGTCACATGGCCCCAGATGAACTTTTCTGGATGGGGACTGCAAGCACAAGTGGCTGTTTTGGGCTTTCCCTCAGGTACAGTAAACTGGGGTGGCTGAAGGAGGCTGTCATGCGGAAGGACCACTGACAATGTCATTAAGACAAGTGAGAATAAGACTTATTTGACCCTGCCCAACAAGTTCTCATAAGTCAGCGCTCTTCCCCTCAGAGGCTTCTCCCCTGTAGGAGGGGGAGCAGTGAAAGATGAACTTGCAGAAAACTACTGTTTCAGGGCAACATTTGCCATGCTTTACTATTGCTTATCCTTTGAGGGTTGCAAACATCTGCTGGGGATCAGAGCTACGCTGCTGAGCATGTGGAAACGTGAAGTTTCCACAGGCAAAGTAGGACAAGCATAAGAAAAATGTCACTAGTTTTCAATCCAACTGTCATCTGCTTTTGTGAAAGACCATTTCTTCTAAAGTCTGGGTTGTAGGGAAATACAGGGTCCTTTGTCTTCTGGAGTCACCTTTCTCCCCAGGGAGCCCTTCCTTGCTCTGTTACAGCAAGGCGAGTCCTGAGCAACTGTTAACATCTAACCACTTAGGTGAAACAGTAGCATGTCTCCTATCACATATTAAGATCATTGCCACAAAATGGATTGGGTTTATTATTTAGTATTTTTAAGTTGATGACAAAGGTATTTGTGGTTTTTTTTCTCATAATTTCAAGTAAAGAAAAAGCTGACTTAATGTGACCTTCTACAGAGATTTCCTGAAAAGAGACGTACAAAGACAGACTAATGGAATATTTCACTCCATCTATTAACACACAAACCCTAAGTTATGTGTTTTCACTTGTAAATATTTTATTAAAAATGCATTATATGAAACATAAAAGTTAGAGTTGATGATCTTAAGGGCCTTTTCCAACCTAAATTATTTTTTGATTCTATGATTTTACAGTGCGTTTGTTTTCTCATGGCTTGTTGAACCTCAGATGATTATCATTTTAGTTTTCAATATATATAAATTGAGCTATTCTCAGTGATATAAACTTAGAGCATCACTGAACCAAGACTGACAAATAAAAATATTTCTCCTGAAGAGCTGCAGAATGTAATAATTACAAGTGGAAATGAGACTGTGGTTATAGAAGGATTCTGAAAGTCTGGAAAAGGTATGTTTGGATCCTGCTCACGGCTTCTGAGTTAAAAAGGACCTGGAAGGCTTTACTCACAGCAGTCGGGTTTCTACTTTGTGTTGGGGTTAATTAGAAACACCACACAGCCCTGGAATGACTCACCGACAGCCCTGCAGGTTGATGAACCTCAAATCCACAAGTTTCTAACACCTTGTCCCTTCACCCCTCATTTTCACGTGCACCTCAGAACCCTAATGAGTTCAGGTTTCCTCCTCAAAGCTCCTATTCCCAATTCTGCTGCTGAACCACTGGAGCCCCAGGTTCATCCTGAGAAAATACCCTACAGCATCAAGGAGACTTTCGTGGGAACTGAACGGCTCCAATGCTGCATTTTGGCTGAGGACTGTACCATTATATTTCTAGGCTAATGGTTAATTTAATTTGGGTGGATGCTTGTCTTCAGAAGAGCTCATTTCTCCTCAAAATTCTCCAAAGGAATGATGCTCATGTATCAGCCAGGAAGCTGACACAGGAGCATTGTTCAACAGATAACATGGAGTTGATCCCAAATTCCCAAAGGAAGCAAATGGTGAAACAAGGCTGAGACAAGGTCAGATTCCAGTTTCCTCTGGTGTTTTATAAAAAACAGATCAGTTTCTTTCTGTCAGCTAAGATGCGGTTATGAGCACAGCACCAGAATAATTCATAAAATGGCAATGTTTTCCAAAGTCTTCACTTGAATGAATCCTTTGGATTGGTCGTTCTTTTCCACCCATTTTGTTACTGACATAATTTTATTTTCTGTTAAATGAAGTCATGTTGTGATATAAGCATAATAAACCTTATACCTTAAAACCTAAAACCTCAGTGCTATTTCACAGAATCACAGAATTACCAGGTTGCATGAGATGCTCTGGGTCATCAAGTCCAACCATGCCTACCAATCTCTAAACCTTGCCCTCATCCACCTGCACCTTAAACACCTCCAGGGAAGGTGAATCAACCACCTCCCTGGGCAGACCATTCCAGTGCCTAACAACCCTTTCTGTGAAGAATTTTTTTCCTTATGTCGAACCTGAACCTCCCCTGGTGGACCTTGAGGCCATTCCATCTTGTCCTGTCCCCTGGCACTTGGGAGAAGAGGTCAGCACCCTCCTCTCCACAACCTCCCTTCAGGTAGTTATAGAGAACAATGCGGTCTCCTCTCAGTCTCCTCTTCTCCAGGCTAAACAATCCCAGCTCTCTCAGTCACTCCTTGTATAATTTGTTCTCCAGCCCCTTCACCAACTTTGTTGCTCTTCTCTGGACCTGCTCTAGAGCCTCAACATCCTTCTTGTGGTGAGGGGCCCAGAACTCAACACAGGAGTCAAGGAGTGGTCTCACCAGTGCCGAGCACAGGGGGAGAATAACCTCCCTGGACCTGCTGGTCACACCGTTTCTGATACAAGCCAGGATGCCATTGGCCTTCTTAGCCACCTGGGCACACTGCTGGCTCATGTTCAGTCGGCTGTCAACCAACACCCCTAGGCCCCTCTCCTCCAGGCAGCTTTCCAGCCACTCTTCTCCTAGTCTATAGCTCTGCATAGGGTTGTTGTGCCCCAAGTGCAGGACCCGGCATTTGGCTGTCTTAAACCTCATGCCGTTGGACTCAGCCCAGCGGTCCAGCCTGTTCAGATGCCTTTGCAGAGCCTCCCTACCCTCCAGCAAATCAACACTTCCACCCATCTTAGTGTCGTCTGTAGACTTGCTAAGGGTACACTCAATGCCTTCATCCAGGTCATTGATGAAGACATTGAACAGGGCTGGACCCAGCCATTAGAATATGAGCTATGGCATCTGCAAGCGAGATTTCTTTCGCTTTGTACTTGAAGAGGTTTCCTTTGAGAACAGTTTGAGGACTTTAAATTGGAAGTGAGTCTTATAATCATACTGTGAAATACATGCTACCTGTATATGCATATGCATTCATTTAATGTGGTCACCTATATAAGAGTGACGGAAGGATGTTTCTATTTCTGTGCAAGAAGGGTGGCAATGGGCTCACATACAGCACCACAAGTCTGCTGGGAGTATGGTTCTTCCAATAAAGCAGTGTGAGGTGGAGAAATGCCTAGGTGGCAAGGTCCTGAGGGTCATGGTTTAGTTTTTGATAGGAATGGTTGGACTCGATGATCCAGTGGGTCTCTTCCAACCTGGTGATTCTATGAGTCTATGATTTCTCTTTGCACTCTGCCTCTTGGTGGAGTGAGGGAAGTGCAGTGTCTCAGGTTCCCTCCCCTTCATGCCTGTGTCAGCCTCAGTTTGGGGGCTTAAGGTGGGATCTTGCAGACTTTGTGGATCAACTGAGTCTTCATTTCCAAAAAAACTTTTCTTCAGTGTGATTTATAGCATGAATTTTGTGCTTAATTTCTTTGGACTGAGCACGTAAACCTCCTTCACATCTCTTTCACACTGCAAGACCTCCTTAGTCATTACCAGAAAATACACTTGCTCATTTCGCCAAAATGCATTTTAAAAGTACTCTTTCTCCATATTTTGTTAATTGTGGAGTCTTAATTATCTTCTACTCTTACGGATATGTTAATTGGTGGACTTGGCAGTATTAGATTTACAGTTGAAATCAATGATCTTAAAGGTAATTTCCAACATAAATATTTCTATGATTCTCTGATTCTGTAATTGTAGATCCATTTTCTAACTGCTCAAGTCTTGTAGGAATCAGGTAAGAATCAGTAATGAGAAGATGGAATGAAACATTTAATCTCTAATACTTTGTCAAAAAGGTGGTGCTTCTTTAAGGCACTAAGGGATGAAAATGGAAAATATCATGGATCCACAACGGGTTAGCTCACCACTGGAAAAATCCATTTCTATGGCAAGAGGCAGAGCAAGGGTGCTGCCAGCTCACCATTCTGCAGGGCTTGTTGGGTGAGGGAGAGGTGACAGAGGAACATCAGCTGCCCCAGCTGAAATTCCAGCAGTGGTTTGTTGCAGGCAGCTGCCTGCCAGCCAGGGGTCATGAAAGCTTGAGTCAGCACAGCAAGGTCAGTGTCTGGAGGGAGAAAAAATGAAAAAAAACGCACAAATCTTAAATAGTTGGGGGATGAAAAAACCACTGCCTATGGCTGCTGAAACCAGTCTTTTAAACACTGTGATGATTTTAAGTCCCTAGAATTTTAAACTAATTAAAATAAAACTGGATGGAATTAATGTAAACAGCCTCAAACCAGGCAAAGAAGGGGAAAAAAAAAAAACATGCAAGCTGATCTGATGAAGATTATGGAATGTAAGTTCCATTCAATTTTCTGGAATACCACATTATTTTTTATTCTGATGTTAATAGGAAAATATTTTACAGACTCTCTCAATAGGTTATGTTGGACTTGATTCCAGTGTTTCCTTTTGCAATAATGCCAATGGCAAAAGAAATGCACATCAATGTTGTTTTAGCTGCAGTAGAAATATCAGGGCACTCAGACCCACACTGTGCACTATCACCTCGTCAACTGGTAAATCACTAAATCGGAATTTTATGAAATTACTCAATCAATATTTGTGCAGATGGCTTCCAGGAAAAAGCACTTGTGTGTCTGTTTAACTCCAGTGTGTAACAGATGGCTAGAGACAAGGCATTTCTTTCCAGCCAGGCTCATATTGACATTTTAAGATAGCTTCCTTTAGATGCTTATTAGTTCTTGTAAGTCAGCCATTAAAACTTGCCTTATGTATTACAGTCAAAATAAAATTCCATCATATGCAAGGCCTTCAAGAACTGTTACAACGTGTTATTTACAAAGAACTTAAGTGCAAACCATCCCTTAAAATTTGTATTTTTTTTAGCTTGGAGCATTGAGATGTCAGAGAGCAGTTGTTTGTCTATACTTTTACTGCTCTTCTTTAATGAATTGTGGACCAGAGCAGTTTAGCTTGCATTACTAATTGGCAGATGTGACTTCTTATTCTCTTCTTGCAACTATGAACACCAATTAGGCTCTAGGCAGCCTAACATGTCTCAAGGTGGACCCGCAAAGAGGACACAACACCCAATTCTGTAGATTGCAACTTCAGTCACTGTCTCAGGTAATGTTGAGGAATGCCTTGTGTGTAAGGCTACCAGACAGCATTGTAGCCTTTGAGGGTCACCATCAGTGTGGGCAGTCCTTGTATCTGCCCCAGCCATGATGGTGTGCAAGCAAACCTCATCTCTCTACTTACAGCTCTGCTGCTACGCCCTCAACTTCAGTGTCTTGTGCCGAAGCTGCCCAGGATTAAGTCTTTTCTTCCTCATATTGCAATGCAGAAAATGATGGAAGACTGTTTCACAAGCCTCCAAACCACCCTGATCACTACATACAGCTTGATCATTTATAGTCCCAGTGCACAGACAGAAGTGAGGTAGGTGCTAGAATCTAAAAAGTATGTTCTCTATTTGACCCAAACCATTTCCACCAGCCTCAGGCACTGTCACCACTAATGCACAGAAATATATTTCTTTGTAAGTGTTTTCTCTTCCATCCATCCCTTCCAGCTTTCCAGGGAGGATTACTTACACAGGAGTTTTACTTCTGAAGTGGCAAAACCTAACTGCCTCCTGTTTCATGCTTGTTTCTGCAATGTTGTGACCACAAGGGGAAAAAAGAGGACAACACACTTCAGAAATTAACAGCAGTCAAGGAATGTAAATACAGTTTCCCAGCACTCTGTGTCTGACTTCAGTGACTTTTAGACAAGTCCTCCATCTGAATGCAGCTTTCTTGGAGTTTGCTCATTAACCACACACTTCACTGAGGTGTACTGCGCAAGAACAGCATTACAGGATGTATATTCTACTTTCTGATATCATCCTGAAAATGATTATGTAGTGACTTAAACATACACTTAAAATTCTGAGCTTTGTGATAATGAGTTACTTGTCAGAAAATGTTTATGACAGGACTCGGTACAATTCACCATCCACCTATTATTGATGCCACAAGTGTCTGGCATTTTTCCGTATCATTGCAACTACCACAGCTGAGGTGCTAGTGAACAATGAATGACTTTGCAAGATCCATTCTACCACTTCTGCGTTTTGCTTTTCTGGCAAGGAAGAGATGCGCCAGTATGCTTTTGAAGTATTTATTGCAGCCTTGCAGCAGGGGTGAAGAACAGTGTCACTGCATATCTCTGAATGGTTTTGCCATCCACCGCTTTGCACCACGGGCAGTGTCGGGAGGCTCAGTGCTTCAGTATACTCCAAGGCTGGCATCGCACCCAGGACAGGTTCTTCCTACCAGAGATACCCAGTGGTAAAAAAAACAAAAACAAAACAAAAAAACCAAAAAACCCCCAAACCCCCTCAAAAAAACAACCAAACAAAACCCCCCCCCAACACCCAGTCCAAAGACTTTGTTTTATTTTGATGAACGGATTGAGAAAGAGGAACTATCCTGAACAGCACATAGTTTCACAAGCTTTTCTCATTAGACACAGTGGAAAATTATAAAAGTGGAGTTCTCAAAATAAGATCAATTTTGGTGATACTTTACACCATGAAAATTTTTGCAGACTACTCTGATTATTTCAACACTATCCTATTAAAGGAACTAGATCCTCATGGAGGTTCATAAAGCCAGTTTCTCCACCCAAGTACACACAGAGTATATCTGTTCCTTACAACAGAGGCTAACTACAAATGACAGAAAGGAAGACCCTCCACCAACATCTACTTCCAAACCTGTTCAGCTCTCAGTGGCTTTCTTTTCAGTCTCTCCTGTCCTTTCTCACTCCTTGTCTGGATAAGATCCATGGGACAGAATGAAGACTGAAGGGCTAAGGTGTTGTACTCACTACTCTGAAATAGAGAAGGACTTCCACATGGGTTTGTAGTCATCTTACAAAATGTTCTACTTGGATATTTTATCTGTATATGTAACACTTCTAGCTAAACCTCTTAAGGGGTAAGTAACTCAAAGATTACTTTGGCCATGATGACCTACACCTACATTTCACTAAAATTAGTTTATTCTCTCCCCATAAAACCTACTGCCTCTGTGGAAATGCTACTTCTCTCTGCTCAACAGAGTTCTCTCCATCTTCCTCTGACCCAGGCACAAGACAAGACTCATTAAGCAAATGGGCTGGCTTTAATGGATTTTATGAAGAGGAGCCTTCCATCATGGATGTGGCAATAACAATGCAATATATGCTGTATTCCCATCATCATTTTCCTTGGACTCTGGAAGAGGGATTATGATTTTCTTTTTCATTTATTTAATCACAAAATGTTTCTACTAAACAACAAGTTTGTGTCAGTAGTCTTTCTTTTCTTTCTAACAGCCTGTCTTAAAAGAAGTCACTGTACACAAAAAAAACCCCAAAATGTTTAACATAAGAGGGACTTGCAAACACACACAAACTGCAGATTTATTTTAAAATACCCACTGAAAAAATATCCCTTTTATAGTACCTCTTATATAGTTCCACATATATGGCTTATGTTTTAAAAAGTCTTATCCTTCTGCTCCAGAATCTTCCAAAAACAGATGAAGCAAATACCTCTAGAGAGGTAATTTGTCCCACCTAAAGCACAGCTCCATTGTTTGGGGCACAACAGGACTTTGTGGGACAGTCTGCAGGAGAACCAGCCCTGCCTGGAAGGGCTGCCTGTTACAAAGCTTCCCAGATTTCTGCATCCCATGTGCAGTGTAATTTGTAACTGGACCTTTTTCTGTGCGAGACACTTATTTTCCCTCTGAGGCTCCTTTGGTATCTTACGTGGTGAGTGTGTGGAGCCAATGCTTGGCTGCCTTCCTGCTTCCCCTGTTTGGGAGCTTGTAGGCAAGTGAGAAGGCAGCTGGCGAATCTCAGCCAACTCCATGAGCAGGCTACAGACAGGGAGGAATAAGTCCCTATGCTGCCTCCCTACTGGCAACCTGCCCTAGCCCAGGGCAGGAAGAAGCTGCTCTAAGACAGGTTTAATGACCATCGTGGCAAATTTATGGCCATTCCTTCATGTCTTTCACTTTTTTATTAATCAGTACCTTGAAAAGTCAGCTCTGAGGATATCATACCATAGAATATTATGAAAGTCTAGCAGAAGTATTAATCTAGTACTAGTAAGCCAGATATTTCATGTAACTGTTACCTTTCCATCATATAGCATGTTATTAAATGTGTTTTAAAAAAGGATGAAAATGACCACTTCCAGCCAGTTGTGCCCTCATCCTGGGGGACTGGAGGACTAAAAGCTGTCTGTCTGAGCAGTGCTGCTTCAGGTTGTGTGCCCTTGTGCCAAGGTAGTTGTGGATATTATCCCTACAGCCCACTCTGCAAGGAGTGTAACTAAACCTAGCTCCTTTTTCTGCAACGACAGATGTCCACGTTTTAGGGGTAGGCTGTCTGAACCATTTTCCAGCTAAACCGCTGTCAGTTTAAACAACGACGTTTTATGTGTTTGCATCAACAACATCCCCACTGTTCAGCAACCACTACAGCTCACAATCTGTCTTCTCCTAGGGGCTCCTTCCAAGCCCTGGCTCGTCCAGAACCAGAAGGCAGGAACTCACAGCGCTCTGTATGGGGGAGCCGGAGACAGTATTTCACTCTGCATTGCAACCCATTATGTCATCAGGACTGCAGTTCTCAAAACCTATCATTCCAGCAAAAGCAAGAGTATATATTATCGCTTGATGAGCAAAGGCAGCCCTTTGGGTTTGGAAACTCACAGGTGGCTCCACAAGAACAAGACCTTGAATCTTAGTATCAACCCTCTACAGCTGGGACCCCGTAAACTCCTTCCCCTGAGCAAAGATTAATAGTGATTCATGCCTGTGTGAATACTACTAATGTGTGTGAGTAGGTTTTACTGAAGCTTAAAGGAAGTGTGTGCCAAAGTATACACAACAATTCACTGATGGTCACATTATAAAAGTTTATAATGAGATAAATGAGAAAAAAATGTGTTTCCTTTAATAAATATGCAGAAAACTCGTTAAGCTGAGAAATCACAAGGTACTTTGAATATGTGGAAAATGCACACTGATAACAGAAGAGCTTATCTTGGTGTCAGTAAGACATCTGCATGCCCTGAAGTCCCCAGCTTCAGGCCCTGTTTCTAGGCAGATGCATTTTAACAAGGCTAAGCAAAGAACTTAATATGCTGCTGCACCACCCTGTGCTAAATGAGCTGGCACAGGTGGCCCTGGGAAGCTATGGCTCCTTATCCCTGGAGGTGTTCAAGGCCAGGTTGGATGGAGCCTTGGGCAGCCTGGTCTGGTGGGAAGTGTCCCTGCCCATGGCTGGGGGCTTGGAAGTAAATGATCTTTATGGTCCCTTCCGACACAAGCCACTCTATCAGAGAACAACCAGGTTGGAAGAGACCCACTGGATCGAGTCCAACCGTTCCTATCAAACACTAAACCATGTCCCTCAGCACCTCGTCCACCCATGCCTTAAACACCTCCAGGGAAGGTGAATCAACCACTTCCACAGGCAGCCTGTTCCATTGCCCAATGACCACTTCTGTGAAAACTTTTTTTCCTAATGTCTAGCCTAAATCACCCCTGGTGGACCTTGAGTCCATTCCATCTTGTCCTGTCCCCTGTCACTTGGGAGAAGAGGCCAGCACCCTCCTCTCCACAACCTCCCTTCAAGTAGTTATAGAGATCAATGAGGTCTTCCCTCAGCCTCCTCTTCTCCAGGCTAAACAATCCCAGCTCTCTCAGTCATTCCTCAGAAGGCCTGTTCTCCAGCCCCTTCACCAGCTTTGTTGCTCTTCTCTGGACCTGCTCTAGAGCCTCAACATCCTTCTTGTGGTGAGGGGCCCAGAACTCAACACAGGAGTCAAGGAGTGGTCTCACCAGTGCCGAGCACAGGGGGAGAATAACCTCCCTGGACCTGCTTGTCACACCGTTTCTGATACAAGCCAGGATGCCATTGGCCTTCTTGGCCACCCGGGCACACTGCTGGCTCATGTTCAGTCGACTGTCAACCAACACCCCTAGGCCCCTCTCCTCCAGGCAGCTTTCCAGCCACTCTTCTCCTAGTCTATAGCTCTGCATAGGGTTGTTGTGCCCCAAGTGCAGGACCCGGCATTTGGCTGTCTTAAACCTCATGCCATTGGACTCAGCCCAGCGGTCCAGCCTGTTCAGATGCCTTTGCAGAGCCTCCCTACCCTCCAGCAAATCAACACTTCCACCCATCTTAGTGTCGTCTGTAAACTTGCTAAGCGTGCACTCAATGCCTTCATCCAGGTCATTGATAAAGACATTGAACAGGGCTGGACCCAGCACTGAGCCCTGAGGAACACCACTTGTAACTGGCCTCCAGCTGGATTTAACTCCATTTACCACCACTCTCTGGGCCTGGCCATCCAACCAGTTTTCCTCCCACGATAGTGTGTGCCTGTCCAGGCGAGAGGTTGACAGTTTCTGTAGCAGAATGCTGTAAGAAACTGTGTCAAAGGCTTTAGTGAAATCCAGGAAGACCACATCCACAGCCTTTCCCTCGTCCAGCAGCCAAGTCACTTTGTCATAGAAGGTGATTAGGTTAATTTGGCAGGACCTGCCTTTGGTAAACCCATGTTGATTGGGCCTGATCACCCGGTTCTCTTGCATGTACTTCATGATTCTATATTGCCTACACTCTCTTGAACACAACACTTTCTGTCCCATAGGAAATTCCAGTGTAACATTTGGTTTTGTCTACAACAGGAACAAACTTTCCAAATGACCATTTCCAGCAAAGGGGAAAAAAATAAGAGAATTCTAATTTTTAAGAGTCAAAATAACCTATGACACTGTCATAGACTGCTCAACAAAATCTTTAAATGATATGGCTTTAAATGTAGCTTTAGGTAAAGGAATAAATAAAATTCTGGTGAAATGAGACCAGGAGGTGTATCCCAATATATCCTCAGTCGCAAACAGTTTCACACAGCAGCATTTTAGCTTTGGTATGCACAGCTGTGGCCTCTGTTGTATGGCCAGGATGTTAGGATCCACAGTAAGTAGGTGTTTTTGGCAGCTGGTGGCATCTACAGCAACACAGCATCTGGGGGCAAGTGATTCATCTAGCATGCTCCTGCATTTTTCTCTTTTTTAGCCACAAAGTAAGTGATGACTTTAATGTTTGCCTTTATGAAGTGAGTAGGAGTTACATTGGCTACACTGTTACTTGGCAGTCTTAATGGTACTGCACTCATGATTAATAAGGATTAACTACCTTGCAATTCAGGCATAGAATGAAATGGCAAATTTCGGTAGCAGTAACCAAAGAAAATGTTGGCAGAGAATGCTGTCTTTCTGCTATTTTTGCCTAACCAGACTAACATGAATAGATTTTTCGAATGGCTCAAGCATATAAATATTCAAAGCGATGGCAATATATTTTATTAAAACCAACGTGTTACTTGGTTGGGCTGAAAGAAATAATGGTTCAAGAGTCTGGGAATGGGAGATGGAACCATTTACTTCCAAGTCACTCTTTCACATCCAGCCAAGATCAGCAGCAAACATGAATCATATCGTTACCGGCTGGTGGCCCACTAAATTAGAAATAAATCAATAGTGTGTGTCCAGTTTCAATTAATGAAGGCAAATATAACAAAAGCAGAAGTAGAAGTGGAACTAAATGACACTGGCTCTTCCTGGGAAGTTATGGACAGAGCTGTGATGGAAACCTGACCACCTTCTCAGTGTGGCAGGTGGTCCTGCCAGAGACAAAGTGGAGCCCATCAGGTAATGTGTACTGCCCTTCTTGCTGCCACAATAGCGCAGCACCTTCCTCCACTGAGGAAATATGCCAAGTGTCCTACATTAGACCCACAAAGATGCTAAACCTAAACCCTTCCTTTCAGGAGGGCAGGGAGGACCTCCCTCACCATCCTGCCTTCCCTGGGAAACACATGCTCCCAGGGCAAATGCCTATGACCAATGGATTTTCATTGGCATTTGCATCAGTAAAGGCCTTTTCCTCCTCCTTCCTTCAATTACACATTCACTTGAAATAATAAATTCTTAAAGTATAATACATGACTTTGGACTTGAGGTGGCAGCTGATGTTTATTATTGTTTTTATTGCTTGCTTCTTCTGAATTTTCTGGTATAATTAATTTATCTAGCTGTAATATTTTGAAAACACAATCAAATGTCAGTTTAATTTGAAGCCAAAAATTACAGGCCTGTAATGTATGAGCACTTAAAAATGATGACTTTTTAAAAAAATACCAGAAAGAGGATGTCAATTTAGCATAATTGCATTAAAGAATAATCCCCTGTGAGTGAGAGAGGGGGAAGAAAAGACAGTACATGCCTGCCAAAAATAAAAAGATTGCATGGGTAAACGATTGCTTGATTACAATGTACACATTACAGTATACATTTGTATATATAAGAACATACACACTTGTACATCATCATATATAAACTAGCATGCTTTAACACTTAGCTCCAAATTTATACTTTACAAAATGGTCCTTTCATAGGTATTAAGAGAGCATGAAATCCAGAACTACAAAAGGAAGTGTGCTGGTTTGTTTTTACTTTTCTCATATGGCAGGCCAAATATTGCCTTTCTTGACGTTAATATCTGGAAATTTGTTACACAAGTAAGGTAGGGGGAAAAAATTAATAAATGGAACTCATTAAAGGTATTGCCAGAAAAAACTTACTAGATTTGGCCAGGCCACTGATTTAATCAAAATTTTTTCTTATTGAAAACAAATGTTCAAGTACAGTGAAGTTGAACTGTCTAACTTGGGACTTTCGAAAAGCTGAAAATGAATTTGTAGAAATCTGCATATACCAAATTTTAAATGGAAGATAGATCTTTCCGCATTTTCTGTGAAAAGTAGAAATAAAGATAAAAGATGGAATAAAGCTTGAGTGTCTGTGAAACGATGTGCTCTGAGGAACAGAGCAATTGTTGCCCTCTTCTCATTCTGGGCTGCTAGACTGGTTGTTGGAGGCTGACTATGCTGCAAGTACAAAGCTGCTGTGAGACACTTTTCTCTCTCACAGACATATTTGGACTTATAGAAAGTTTCCCTCGAATAGCTGGAGAGGTACACTGAGCCACAGTTGCCAAGGTAAACACTCCAGAGGAGTAGGCAAAGAGCTGCCCAGTGACTCAGTCGTGGTGGCTCCAGCTCCCTGAAATACTACTTACAGTATGCATGCACCTTTATGCACCTAAATCAGGTCTTATTGCTGTGGGGACTTGAGGCAGGCAGTCCCATACATCATTAGCTGGGTGCACATGCTACCATTTTCTGTGCCTGTAGGAAGGAACCTTCCCTGTCTTCTTTTCTTAAGGGCTGATAGAAAAAGCCAGTCTCTACCATTGTCTCTTTGCACATCAGCACCGGGAAAAATAGCAGCATGTGAGATAAGACAAGCACTGTCATCTAGTTTTATTTCCTTGCCTGATATCCAACAGGGAAACTCTTCACACTATGCGACAACTGGTGCAACAGCAGGTAGAAGCAGATAAAGACATTGAGTGGAAAAAAACATGGAATGTCAGATCTATAAGCAACCTTGTACAAGGAGACTGTGCAAAGCTAAATATTTTCCTTTCCTCTCTGTGTGTGTGATCTGCACCTTGAGTCAACTATGTCATCTTGCTATAGAAAAAGATTTTATTTTATGTACAGGAGTCTTAAAATAGCTTTCACCTCCTAAACCCCTTTCTACAAATGCTTCTCCACTTAGCCACAAGCCAAAGCTAATTTTCACACAACATCTGCTGTGATCAAAACCATCTGTGTGACTATAAGTTAAGGACAGAGAATTTATAGCCCATGTCCTTCTCATAGACACCAGGAATCTTTTGTGTGCATTGTCTGTATGTCTGTATTAGCTATATGACTTTGGATCCAGACACTCGCACTGTTTCTTTTTCAAAACCACTTTTTTTGAAGTCAGCTAGGAATGGACATTAGCATTCTTATGAAGGAGTAAATGATGCCAAGCTGACCCTACTGGAGATGTAGGCTACTGTGCACAATTAGTAGTTAGGCATTGAAGAGGCCTGTGGCAGTTTGTTGATCATCCAGTGTGTTTTATAAAGGTTCCTCAGCTTGGACCAACTTTTCTTCACTACAGGTAATTAGGAAAGAAAAATAAACAAAAGCAGGACTCCCCTGACTTCAGAAGAATGCTATGCTGAACATAACCCCCTCAGCTATGCAGAGCCAGAGGGAGCTGCTCACAGCACCGACAGTTTGGGGAAGTGATTTATGAAATTTTTCTTTTGTGAAAAGTTGGCATCTAGACAAACCATACCATTGCTGCTGCAGGTGTACACCACTGATAAATACAAAACCTGAAAGTATCCTATAAACAGGCCATTATGCCCATTGTCTCCTCTTAAAAAGCACAATTAAAATCCAATACATCTTGATCCATGTTCATCTAGTATTTGTATTGAGGATTATGCAGAACAAGACATAGGTCATACCATCTGGTACAAGAGAAGATAAGTAATCAATTGTTTACTCAGATATAAACTTGAAATTCTCTCTTGCTGAATATGTATTGCTGAGCTAATCCATTCCATTATGCAAACACATTTTTCTTAAAGTATGTCAGTAATAAACAATTTGTCTGTTGGTCCACATGCAGCAGTGACAAATGTTTCTCCATATAATTTCCTGTATCCCATTCTGGTTAATTTTACAACAGCAGTGTACAAAAACTTTGCAGATTAGTGTGGTGGCAAACACAAACGCCTACAGTTTTTAACATCCTCATCTGATTGCTCATAGGCACCATGAGCAAATGGTGTCATTAAGCTAGTAGATATTATTAGCTGTTAACACTTGCTTAGCCATCACTCTGCAGTGCAGCTCATGCCTTTGGGAGGCAGACTGTTATGACAGATTTGTGACACTAAAGAGTCAGTAAACTGGTTTTAAGTAATCTGTTTCTGAGAAGGTTAAAATTAGAAAAACTCCATCTTTGTGCTCCGAGCTAATGTTAGCACTAAGAAGTTCTGCATCTTTCCGCACAGGTGCAACTGCAGGCGCCATCAAGGAAGAGTTCGACGTGCACCACTCAACTATTGCAAGGCTCCTCATCATTTCACAGAATCACAGAACAACCAGGTTGGAAGGCACCCATCGGATCTTCTAGTCCAACCATTCCTATCTAACACTAAACCAAGTCCCTCAAGACCTCATCCACCCATGTCTTAAACACCTCCAGGGAAGGTGACTCAACCACCTCCCTGGGCAGCCTATTCCAATGACCAATGACCCTCTGCGTGAAAAACCTCCTGCTAATCTCCAGCCTAAACCTACCCTGGTGGAGCTTGAGGCCATTCCCTCTTGTCCTGTGCCCTGTCACTTGGGAGAAGAGGCCAGCTCCCTCCTCTCTACAACCACCTTTCAGGTACTTGTAGAGAGTAATGAGGTCTCCTCTCAGCCTCCTCTTCTCCAGGATAAACAACCCCAGCTCTCTCAGCCGCTCCTCACAGGGTCTCTTCTCCAGCCCCTTCACCAGCCTCGTTGCTCTTCTCTGGACTTGCTCCAGAGCCTCAACATCCTTCTTGTGGTGAGGGGCCCAGAACTGGACACAATATTCAAGGAGCGGCCTCACCAGTGCTGAATACAGAGGGAGAATCACCTCCCTGGACCTGCTGGTCACACCATTTCTGATACAAGCCAGGATACCACTGAGGAGCTCCTCTATTGACCATACGAGTGTGAGATCCCTGACTGTCCAAGGCAGCAGGACCAGTCATAGTGGGGCCCTGCTCCTACTTCTACCAGCATGTCCCAACATGTTCATGAGGCAATGCTGGACTGCACAGCCAAGGCTGGGCCCTTGACAGCCCAGGCACTGAACATGAACTCTGTGGCATGGTAGGTTGAATTATTGTTCACTTGTGTCCCTATGACAATGCAATCCATAACTGAATCATTTTGTTTGTCACAAGATAAACCCTGCAAGAATAACATTACAAAACCTCTCATAAATGAAGTTTCAGTGTCTCCTAGAGGGCTGTTGCACATCACTTCTAATTCATTGCTGCATGATCTAGCTAACAAGGTACTGGACAAAATCAAATGAAAATACCTGATCTCCAGGACTAGTGATAACTACTCCAAAAACTGTGCTGAAGGAGATTTATATAAGGACCATGGTTACTGACATAAATATAACACAACATAACAATCCTAAGGATGCACTAGCATCCAATCCCTCTGACCTTTCTAGAAAATAAAGTAACCTGGGCTTTAACTTATGTAAAGAATATTTTCTCATGGCATAGAGGACCATAAGGACATACCTTCTCTGGGCACTTGTTTCAGGAGGGCAAAGTAATCTTTTTCCTACCCCATCACAACTTTTAGCCCTCACCAAAATCAGATCTAGCGACTTGTTTGGCTGGGGAGCTACAGTAGAAGAAAAACGAGGAATTGAGACCATTGCTTTGGATGACATCCATAGTGGGATACTGAAGTTAGAGTGATGTTTTTGTCAGCTTTGCACCCATCCTAGTTGGGAAGCTGTGCTGACCAGCTTTATTAACAACAGTGAGTTTAATCAGGGCTCAAGAGTTCAAAAATCTTATAACCTACCTATGCAATCATATCAGCTACATAAACTCCCTCTGCTCGTTCTGGACTGGTGACAACATTTATTTCATCTGTTTAGCACCATAGACTAAATACTGAGCTGCCCAGTAAAGCAGAGAATATTTATTGCAATTACAGTTTAAGTGAGAGGGAGCAAGATTAAGATAAAGAAAGAAAGAGCAAAGTCAAATAACCGAGGTGTTACATTAAAAAAAAGACCTTTTACTTGGCACAAAGTAACTGGAAGGAGAGCCAGGAAATTATGATTCTAATAAGTACTTGATCATCTGATTTCATGTGTGGTCTTAGGCAAGTCCTTTAACCTGCCTGTCTAATTTCTTTAGCCTGTACAATGGGGACAACCAACCACATAGGAGTTTGATGAGTACTAGCCAATGTTTTCAAAAAATATTGAGAAACACTGAGAATCCATGGATGTGCTATTATTACTCCACATGACATGTCCTTATGACATTAAGGATTAAGTTAATGGAGAAAATACTAGAAAATTTGAAATTAACTCAAAATTTAATCACTCAGGCTGAAATTCTGTCCATTCCCTTCAAGGTAGACACGACTGGAGGCTGCATTCTGTCTCTTTGCATTTCTCCTTCGTTTTACCTATTTTGACAATAAAAGTCCCTCCACAGAGGCCTAGTGTAAGAGAAATGCAGGAAGGCTGTGCACATGGACAAGTGAAAGACAGCAGAAATTAAAATAAGGAGTCAGCAGGAAGATACGATGAGAACCTCCCCAGCTTTGCTGTTTGAGTATTCAATAACTTTCACTGGAATGAGATAAGCCACACAGCAGAAGCCTTAAATAAAGTAGTCTGATAACCTGATATCTAAAAGTAACATCCTTTGCTTTTCGTACCTTACTATGGGTCTGATTTGCAGACACTGATCATTTGCCAGTCTTCACAGAAATCTATGGAGGCTGAGAGACACTGAGCAGGGTGAAAAGGCAAGACCCTTGCCTAGGTGCCTCAGTCCAACATGGAAATCCAACTCATGGTGTCTCTGAAATTTCTGTCTCAAATTTACTTTCAAATGTCACAGAATCACAGAATCACAGAACAACCAGGTTGGAAGGGACCCATCGGATCTTCTAGTCCAACCATTCCTATCTAACACTAAACCAAGCCCCTCAATACCTCATCCACCCGTGCCTTAAACACCTCCAGGGAAGGTGAATCAACCACCTCCCTGGGCAGCCTATTCCAATGCCCAATGACCCTCTGTGTGAAAAGCTTTCTCCTAATCTCCAGCCTAAATCTACCCTGGTGGAGCTTGAGGCCATTCCCTCTCGTCCTGTCCCCTGTCACTTGGGAGAAGAGGTCAGCTCCCTCCTCTCCACAACCACCTTTCAGGTACTTGTAGAGAGTAATGAGGTCTCCTCTCAGCCTCCTCTTCTCCAGGCTAAACAACCCCAGCTCTCTCAACCGCTCCTCATAGGGTCTGTTCTCCAGCCCCTTCACCAGCCTCGTCGCTCTTCTCTGGACTTGCTCTAGAGCCTCAACATCCTTCTTGTGCTGAGGGGCCCAGAACTCAACACAGGAGTCAACGAGCGGTCTCACCAGTGCCAAGTACAGAGGGGGAATAACCCCCCTGGACCTGCTGGTCACACCGTTTCTGATACAAGCCAAGATGCCATTGGCCTTCTTGGCCACCTGGGCACACTGCTGGCTCATGTTCAGTCGGCTGTCACCCAACACCCCCAGGTCCCTCTCCTCCTGGCAGTTTTCCAGCCAGGCTTCTCCCACTCTGTAGCTCTGCATAGGGTTGTTGTGCCCCAAGTGCAGGACCCGGCATTTGGCCGTGTTAAACCTCATGCCGTTGGACACTGCCCAGCGGTCCAGCCTGTCCAGGTCCCTTTGCAAAGCCTCCCTACCCTCCAGCAGATCGACACTTGCACACAGCTTTGTGTCATCTGCAAACTTGCTAAGGGTACCCTCAATGCCCTCATCCAGGTCATTGATGAAGACATTGAACAGGATTGGACCTAGCACTGAACCCTGAGGAACACCACTTGTCACTGGCCTCCAGCTGGACTTAACACCATTTCCCACCACTCTCTGGGCCCGGCCATCCAGCCAGTTTTCTACCCAGGAGAGTGTGCGTCTGTCCAGGCCAGAGGCTGACAGTTTCCGTAGCAGAATGCTGTGAGAAACTGTGTCAAAGGCTTTAGTGAAGTCCAGAAAGACCACATCCACAGCCTTTCCCTCATCCAGCAGCTGAGTGACTTTGTCAGAGAAGGCGATCAGGTTGGTTTGGCAGGACCTGCCTCTGGTAAACCCATGTTGACTGGGTCTGATCACCCGGTTCTCTTTTAAGTGCTTCATGATCGCACTCAAGATCAGTCTGCTAAACTAACTCTAGGTTTGGTACAAACCAGTGAATGTAGGGGTTTCTTATTGGATTGAAATACTCTGTAAAGTCTACTTCCAGCAGCTGAAGAAGGGGTTAGGATTTCTTGCAATGTGGAATTCAGGGTGTGACAGTACAAATTCAGGATAATAGAGCCAATCCTATTCAAATTTCAAACATTTCCAATCCCCTGGAACAATTGTTGCTTTAGACAAATTGCATAAGATGACAAGAATACTGGGACTTCACTGCCATTCTTAGACAAAGAACGTATTCATTACGAAAACCATCTCCTCCAAAGCACTTACACTGGCATGTGTTTCCGACAGACAGCAAGAGCTTCAAATCATGTCATATGTTACTCATTTACATATCACGTTAACTAGTGAAGACAGCAGAAATCTAATGCTACTTCCTAACCAGATTAGGATCTCTCTGGAGCTTATTAGTCACCTCTTTCCTCACAGGACTTGTGCTGCACTGCAGTTAAGAAATCATCAGGTGGTTGAGTCAACACTCCAGTTTTTACACCCAAAGACTACTCTTTTCCTTTTTTTCTTTTTTTTTTTTAATTCTTTTTTTCTTTTTTAAAAAGTCTTAAGCAAGAGGTTATTTTACAAAAATCTAGCTAATTGAGTAAGAAATGAGTCTCAGTTCAGGAGAGGCATTCACATGGTGGATCAGTGCATAAATCAGTAAGTATGGTACCTGTGATGGTGCTGCTTGGTTCATGTGTGGATGGACCAGAAGTGAAAAGGTCTCATGATGAGACGTCCCAACAGCACAGAACTGTGGGTAAACCTGTAGGTAAATGCTAATGTGCCCAGTGCTGTGCAATATTCACTACCTGAAAGACATTTCTGTAGCTTGTCAAGTAAACTAGATGCAAGATAATACTATTCTAGTAGTAGTTTAGGACGTACATGTTTAGTGCATTTGGACCATCATATACATGAGTGATGTTTCAGCAAGTAATTTTGGGAGAGCTGAAGCAGATCCCCATTTGGGGTGCATTAGGGCAGGTAATTAACCCTACTAGAGCTGATTGGTTTCCTTAGGCAGGCAATTTTTTTCAGGATCTGTCGGGATCTTCATGATTTCACTGTGGGGTGAGAATTGGTGACTTCATCTGGAGTTCCACATTATGAAACAGCCTGCGGTGTAGCCAGCACTGCTAGCAGGTATCGACACACAGATGAAAAATAAAATACTCTGGCAAAGATTTCCATGGAGGTTTACACAAATTATGCCTATGATGTAAGATCACAGCTATTAGCCTCTTGCTCTATCAAGTAAATTATTTTTAAAAAATTAGGCTAGACATTAGGAGGAAGTTTTTCACGGCAAGGGTCATTGGGCACTGGCAGAGGTTGACCGGGGAGGGGATTGATTCACCTTGCCTGGAGGTGTTTAAGGCACGGGTGGATGGGGTCCTGAGGGACATGGTTTAGTGTTTGATAGGAATGGTTGGACTTGATGATCTGGTGGGTCTTCTCCAGCCTGGTGATTCTATGATTCTATGAAAAGGTTTATCTTATAATACTTGGATATTAGAACCTTTTTTAACCCTGATTTTTGTGTTGGGATTTTAAATTAAAACTTTTTGCCTTTTTTGTTTTCTAGTTTTTCCACTTAGCAAGTGGATTGTTGACACTTAAAACAATGAGACAAGTATTATCCCCCATGTTACAAAAAGATCTGAAAAAAATACAAATAATTAAAAATATGCCAACTTTTGTTTACACATGTGTGCATATCAATAGTTTCATGGTGTAGGTATGTGAGAAGAGGGTTGGGAAGAAAGTGCCAGCATGATTGATTGTATTTTCCTGTTCATGGTCATCTGTGTTTGTGACATGCAAACAACTACATATGGCTAGCATAGCTCTGCTGACTCAATGTGAGTATTTCACACATATCCACCTCAAAATCAAATCTATAACTCCATGCACTTATTTATTTTTGCTGGGATAATATATAGGGAAAGGTGACCCAAGGAAAACAAAAGGAATAATACCAGAGAATTCCATTTTCACTCAAAACTCAGCAAAAAGCAGATGAAGTTTTCTGAGGCATAGAACAGACAAGAAAGTACTGTGACCACTGGATGATATTTTCCTATGGATGCTGCCATGTCCATCATCAATCCTTTAACTTTTTATATATTTTTGGAAACCATCCTCACTCTAAATTTCCAAAAGTTGTTTCAACTGGGATAGAATGAATGAAAACTTAACTATATCCAAAGTCTTGTCTTTTATACCGGTAATACATTTGGAGAAAGGGCAATTTATGCCTTTTGTGCCCTCCCTCTAGCATTTTTCTCAAGTTTATGTATCTTTCCTCTGGATGGCAGGAAGTATTCAAACCACTTTGAGAGATGCTTTTTTTTATATTTCTGCAAGGAAAAAACACAAAACAAAATAGAAAAGAAAATTATAAAGATTGATCTGGGAATTTTAATGCTAATTTTTGGCTTTATAGAGTTTCTGTAATTTTTGGAGGTGTAACCAAATGAGATCTCTTCTCTTCCAGGATTTTTAGGTTTCTTGAAACACAGTGGCTTTTTTTGATAGAGGAGCACTCAGACACATGGATGGTTGCTGTTTTGCCACTGTTGATATTATATTTGCGTCAGCTCATGGACATTTACAGAGACACCTTCAGTCTCTAGTAGATATCATTCTGACTCTGGGTCATAATCATGGCAATTCAGCATTGTTAGACTACACTTGATAACAGAATCTAATCACTGTCTTCAAAATATACCTGTCTCTTTTCCCAGTTTTGCAGTTCATTTATCCGAGAGTAGAGGACAGAAGATGTTGTACTTAGAGTCTTCAGGTCCACTGATGTCTATTTAGCCCAAATATACCTGAAAAAGGATTTTGATTACCTTCTTTTAAATTTTATTTATTTTTAAATTAGTTTAAATTACATTATTTTAAAATGAATTTGATAAAAACTAAATTTATTTTATTTAATACTTTTAAAAAAGCTCACTCAAAGCATGTTATCAAGACGTATGTTAGACCCAAATCATAGCTCTTGTTTCATATGCGGTATGAAAAATAGTAACTATTTTAAGAATAAAACTGATACTTGAATTAAATAGCGTTATACAATACTTCCCTATTGGGGAATAAAATAAGCCAAAATCATGGTCTATCCACTTTTTCCATTTCTAGTCTCTTTCTACCTAAGGAACTTAACATTTTTGCAAAGAGAACAAAGCGCCAGAGAAAGGACTAAAAGGAATTCAATGCCTATCTTCCCAGCTATATGTTTTCTTGTCTAGTTATCTCCAGATGCTTTATTGAGCTCTGTTTAGAAGTTCAGTGCCTGTCACCCTGTACAAATATTACCTTTTTTGGTCTGTGCTTTCTGGTGTGACTCCCATTTCCCAGGACTACCAGTATGATAATGGGGATCTGTCCTACCTCTTCTTCAACATACTTGGGCCAGAACTTCACTAGGTATGTTCTGCTGTGGCTTTTAGTTCATACATACCTTCACTGTCGATGTCTCATACTGACATGTTCTGGCAGTATTAGCTTTCTCAGACTTTGGGAACTCTCGTCTCATCTTCTGTAAACAGAGGATGGTAGATTTTTGCAGCCTGACTTCCATGTCCCTTTCTTGTTCCCTTTCCCTTACAAATATAGCAGACATGCTTGTAGCAAGATTCTTTGCTACAGCTGCAGGATGGAAGAGAGTTTTGGAGACTATTTGAGGAGAGCACAGAGCTTTAGCCTGATGGCCATAGAAATATGCTACATAGTTGGTCACAACCAAGTTGGTGTGATCAGTAAACTCTTAGGAAAATGTTCACCAGTTTTCCACAGACCACAGACTCCTTGCAGGCATTAAAATGGGATGGGCTGTCAATGAGAAATATAAAGTACATGTATTTCTTGGAAGCAAAAGAACTTGTTTAATTTGTTTTTCTTCAAAATGCATTTCTGCACTTGGTGCAGCTTCTACTAAGATACAGAGTTGCAAAGACTTTTCCCTTCTCTGTGTGATCCATGGAATGTTAGAAACCATTATTATTATGGTACTAAAGCTTCATCTACCTACTCATATGGCGCCAGGGCTCCTGCATTCCCTCCCCTACACCACCACACAGACAAACACCAAGCCAGGGCAAGCTCTCCCTCTTTGCAGATTTGTATCAGAAGGATGCTTGCATGCTGAGAGGCTTCGGGCACCGGTCTGCCCAGAAAGCAAGTGTTTATTTCTACAGCACAGACACAGCCTTCTTTGAGGCCTCTGTCTTTCAAGACAGTCTGATAGGAAAAAGATCCTCAAACCAACCCCGGCCTCCAGCCCCAATCTCGTCTCTCACTAACCAAGGAAAACCACATATAATTAAATTAAAGCACTTTGTTTTTATATCAGTACAATTTGTAAAGATGCCAGTGTGACAGTTTCTAGGCACAGATATAGCCTTTATATTTTTCCTGGATGTAGCACATTGTTTTCTCAGCCAGAAAGCTGTGCTAGGGAGACTCTTGGGTACAAAGCAGTGCTCCAGGCCATCTTCCTTGGTAACAAGAAGGGGTGGTATCTGCTCTTAAATTGTGCTTCTATATAATTAAATTCAGTAAGAGTGCCTTCTTTAACCAAAGCCAGTCGCATGGAAGTATTTGGAGTGGAGAGCGGTGATATCTGATACAAAAGTTCACACTAGCTGTCGTGCCTTTCAAAGATTATAAAATGTTCAATCAAGCCACAAGCTGAACCGTTACATTTTGACAGCATATTTCCTGCATCTAGAATCTCTGGTTGTAACAGGCGACATTTTCAGCACAGACTAAGTTCATTTTGGGTACAAGCAACTTTACAAGTGCAGATATATGTTGATGTGATGCGACACATAAGCTGAAAGCAAGATGTATCTCTGTTGCCACTTGCAGTTGACCATGACACTTGGCGAGGATTGTTTTGATGACAGTTTGCTCTCCCTGTGTCCTGCCTCAATAGCAGAAAAGGTTCTTCCCTTCCCACACTTTTCCCAGTAACATTAAGCACTGTCCTGTTCCGTCCCCCATGCTCCCCAGTGGTTTGCACTTTTTTTCTCTGGAGAAGACATGGAAAAAAAAAATAAAAATCAAGCAATGGCACACTGACCAGTTTCAGATTGTATCCACAGCTGCAGGAGTGGGAGATCCACAAGGGAAGAGCAAGTGAAGGAAGAAGGTGGACTGAGGCTGTAAACATAGAATGTGTACAAGGAAGGAGGCATAGGTAGAAAGAGCATGCAAAGCATAGGTGGCCAAACCAGTTATCTTGAAGTTTCCTCTCCAGATCCATAGGCCCCTAAAGGGAAGGAAAGTTTAATTTTCTCTCATGTTAACAGCACAGGATCTATGGACAGTGTTTCCCTGAGCTTCCTACCCTCTGCAGGATAGCTGTTGTACCATGTTAGGTTCACAGCAGCTAAGTTTGGGACCAAAACCAGTGAACTAGAAAATGGTGTACCAGCTTTCCATTGCCTTGGAAGAAGTTGGTTGCTGCCAGCTGTGTTGTCCATCTTGTACCACAAGGAGATTATCCTGGGGATATCCTGGGGTGAAGCACCTTCTTCAGTGTCACATGTGGGAAGTCAGCTGTGCAAAACACAGTATCTCTCAGCCCAGTGAAGCACCCATGTGAAGCAGGAGGAGCAGCACCGCACTGGGGCTGTGTGGCCCCCCATGTTACTTCAACACCCTAGGCAGGAATTTTTCCTTCAAGACAACCCTATGTACTGTGGGTCAGGGCTAAATGGGATGGGCACTTCTGAAGGCAGCCCTGTCCAGGAGAAGGCAGATCTTCATGCTAGGTATGCAGAGAATGGGGTGTCCCTTCACCTGCAGAAAGAGGAACGTCTATTTCACTGGAAGACAGATTTTTGTGCATCATCTGGTGCATATGCTCAGCTGCTGGCTGAAATCTGAGCCTGGACTGGCAGTAGAAGTGGCCTTGAACAAAGGTAGAATTACTGATGATGTCATTTATAAATTACTGTCTTTGATGTTTAACGAGACTGGACACACTGTAATTAAATCAATATTTGTTCATAGATTAATAAATTGCAATTGTTGTCAATTAGATTACAGCAACAACCCACAGGGGTTGCAGAACAAATGGAATTTGGCTTTAATTTTTAATTTAAGGACAGATTGCCATGCCCTTGTTGACAATGAAATAGTGATTAACTTTACAAAGATCATGAGCTTTTGTTAGCACAAAGGGTCTTTGTAGTGGAAGTCTTGCAATCAGCTTAGCCTTGATATTTACTGAAAATAGAATTATTTCATGTAGTCCTTCAAATATCAGCAACTAGGAAATTGTGCTTAATTTCTTTTGCTACAGAGAATGACTTGACCCAGTCATGATTTGGACTGGTCAGGATTAATGTTACTGGTTGCACTGGGATTAAGCCTTTGCCAGAATACTACTTTAACAAAAGAAAAAGGGCAGCAAAGGTTACTATGAAACAACCATCTTTCTCATAAAGAAAACCAGATAATGCTCATAAGTGTATCTCACCTAGTTTACAGTCTCCTGCACTTACCCATCAGAGCATACCATCATATCCTTTTGCTGTGGAGGACGTTGCACAAAATGTAATAGTTACCGTTTAGCTGAGAAACTTACAAAAATGACTTAACTGCATAATTTAAGCATAATGTCTTCCTAATCTTATGTATGGGCCTAGACATACTGCTCATAAAATTGTGGTCGCTAAAAAGCTATGGCCAGGCTGAAAAAAAATAAGTATTACAGGTAGAAGAGAGGACTGTCACAGTATTTCTTTTAGACTATTTTGCTTTTTTTACCATTGACGTACTGGAAGCCACTGGGTTAATTTAGGAAAAAAAGAATATCCTAAAAACAAAGTCCCAATGACCTCAGGTTGAGTTTACACAGAGTTTACAGCAGAGCATTTCACTTTACTCTCAGAATTCCACATCATGCACATGCAATAATCCATCTATCTCCTTAGCCAGGTTTTAGCTAGGAAAACAAAAGCAGTGAAGTGAACTTTAACGAAGACCACAGGAGGTCTATAGAGTGTTGTGTATCAAACCATGAATATTCACTTCAGTATTATATTATACAGTTTGGCTTACAAGAGTGAAACAGAGTGATTTAGCCCATGAGCTCAATGGGACATATAGTTTTACCTGTGAACTGGCTTAGTCGTTTGACCAGAGAAGGCCAAGTAGCAATGCTATAGGGTAAAATTTTCGACCCCTCTCTGAAAACAGAACAACCTTAGGTGCTTCAAATGAGTGTCTAGCACACTCACCTAACATGAAGCACACAGCAACTTTAATACCTGTGACCCTGAGTGTCCCTGGGACAGCATGCTATCTGCTTAAGCCATGAGTCCAGAGACATTGGCTCGGGAACAAATTTTACACTTTCCAGGCTGGCTGGGCTAGACTCATATTTAAGACTTAGAGAAGAGGAAAAAGAGATCAGATAGTTGAACCTCTGCAGACCTACTCATTTGCTGTCACTGGAAATGCTTTTAAAAATATAACCATTTAATGGCATGTTTTAAGAAAATAACACAAACTAGACAATTATTTTCTTGTGAAAATAGATTGCATTAGGAAGGTTAGAAAAAGCTCTTCATCTCTCTTGTGTTTTACATATAGGCAAAGAGGGTGGGTCTTTGGTTTGAAATTATTTTCTCTTCCTTACACACTCCCTGTAGTGCCTGTGTTTATCCAGGGTTATTGAAGAGTTATTGTCCTTCTGAGTAGTCTGGAACCTCTTGTATTAAGATCCTTATTTTAGAGCCTTATAAAAATTTCATATTACATGTTTATCTAACATCTTGATCCCAAAAGTCTCCCATCTATGGAACCTGAAATTCATTTAAAAGTCAGTACAACCTCATTCATACCCTCATAACCCTAGTTGTTGAGAAAGAGATGTGTGAGGAACATTCTGATTTTCTGGGCTTTTTTTTTTTTTATTTTATTCCATTTACTGGGATTGTGATGAAATATACATACCTCATCCATCACATCATCATCAAAGTATTAATTTTTGTCTTCTCTGATAGGGATCAAATTCTTTTAATGAAGAATTTGTAGCTATGTAAAGATAACCTCTTTAACTCTGCATTTAATTTTTCCCTGTATTTCCAAGGAACAGAAGATGTGATTCATCTTTTTCTGCTTCTTGCAGATAATTTGATATATGGTATTTTAGAACATTAATTTTGTATTTACATTTTGGCAGGAGCACATCATATTGTTACATTGTTCACAGCCTTTCTATTGTCACTGTCAACTTCTTTTGGGGAACATCAAAAAAAAGCTGAGACAAGATATATCAAGCCACAGTCATTTGGCTGTGTAATATTTTATTGCTCTCTTCTTTTTCATTGGTTTCAAGTTCTCAATCTTGTCATTTAGTGCCTCTAAATAAACCAGTTTTTCTTGCCTGTTTGGTAAATAACTTTACAAATAGAGCCATTTAAGGACTTGCATCACACCCTTATTAATATCACACAAGTTAAAACACTCTACAAAACCACATTGTGGTTGTCTAATGTTTGGAAGATTGCCTTTTTATGTATATTCTAAAGAGAAAAATGAGGTGACTTTCACTGAGTTTTCTTAAGAAGAACCTCAAAAAGGACACTCCTAATGTAACAATTTTGGGATTCTAGGACTTTGATTGTTGAACATTCCTGCCTCTAGAGAGACTCAGAAGAAATGAATGCAATTGTCCTCACATGTCTATTTTCTCCAAGTGGTCTTACCTATAATTATAATTCTGGGCATATTTACATAAAAGCAATCATGTCTATTGAAAATAAATTGCTTATTTACCCATGCATCCCACCCATGGTCTTGCAGCAATCTTTCTGCTCTCAGGGCTTTCACACATTCAGTAATCTTCAATGAAATGTTTGTGCCAACCTGACATTTCACAAGCATAAGCCAGAAAAATGCTCATTCATAAACCTTATAAAGAGTCTCTGCTATGGCTTGCCTTTTGTACATTGTTTCTTCATAACATCAACTGAGTATAGCCGGTTTCCTAAGGCACAATTAATTTCTGCCTGTGCTCCCTATACTGAATAGTCAAAGCACACTCAAACACTCAGAGGAATAGAAAAATACCTACAGGGAGGGGTATGCCTTTAGAAATTTAGATGAAGTCATATGAGATGTGTTGAGCCAACCTAGGAGTTCACGGTAGACCAAAGATTTTGCTTCATCCTACCATCTCCCTTGAACCCCTTTTCTACAGGACACTCCCATAGCAAAACAGGTTCGCTCAGGTATTTCTCTAAGTTATGGAGGCTTTCTGCCTCCAGTTCCCCAGAGGCTCCCAAAAAGTCCAGACACATCAGGTAATTTCAAGGCAGTGATCCAACATGATATCAAAAGGCCTTTGCCATCAGTCAAGATCAAACGGATCTGCTGGTTTGTGATACAAAAAGAGACATGAGGGCACCATCAGGTGCCTTATCATCAGGTATCCTTATGGTTGAACTCAATGATCTTAAAGGTCTTTTCCAACATAAACAATTCTGTGATTATGTGATCAGTCTTCTTGATGGCAGTTTAACAGCTGGTGCAAGCTGGCTGCAGGTATTAAATAAATTAGATTAAATTGGACACAATTCTGAAGATTTTATACAGGCAGAGCTCCTGTTTGAATCAAGCTGTTCATGCAGTCTACATAAATAGTCCCCTAAAGACCTCATTAGGCATTATTCTACTTTTTTCAGTTATTATAAAACTAAATTTCTTGACGTTATTCTAAAAATATTTTTTCAGTTATTCTCTTCTAGAGACTGGATATTACTGTTTGTTTAGTGTACATAACATTTTTGTTTTTGTGCTATTGTTCTGCTTTTTTCTTGCTTCTATTTCATTATATGTCTTTATTTAACTACAAATTCAGTTCTAGTCAGGCTCACAGTGAAGGTCTTTTTTCCACAAATCTTCACCTTACACTATTGACCCATCATGATTTCATCTGCTCTCTTAGGATTCATATCTTCTATATGTGGGGCAGTACTATGGCACTTCTCCATGCAGGAAAACAAGAGCCCACCCTTGCTAAAGTTTCCCAGGACTAGTGGAGATTTTGGTACCTGTCAGATAGGAAAAAGGTTCTGAATGGGATTGTCAGCTCTTGCTGCCTGATGAAGCATCCGAGCATGGCCCCTGATGACTGATGGTGTGATACCCAATTTCAGAGAGAATCCCCAAGGACTGTAATCTCTCCGAGGGTGTACACCACATTTCACCAAAACAGTGGGTCTAACCCTATCCACATTTAGGAGAGCACTTCAGCACATGCTTCTCCCAAAGCATGTGCTCAGGGTCATCAAAATTAAGCAGATTTCAGAGCTAGCTCTGTTAAGGGCCTCTCTGCATGGTTTGCCTGGAAGAAACTCCAAAAAATATAGCTGGACTAAACTGCACAGTGTTTTCACTGTGGCAAAGTTGTTCACCATGAAAACATAAATGGAGAAGTGTAAACTTCTGTACTAAATACTGATAGAAGAATGATTTATATACATAATTAAAAAAATATTGTTGTAACAGAGTAGATTAGTGTAAATTCTCTAGGGAGGCTGTAGGCTTTCCTTGGGCTTTGCATGGTGCCTAATATACTTTAGATGCTAGAGTTAACTAATAATTATTTATAATAATAAAATACTTCTACTGACAGACTAGACGCCAGTTCTTCATATCAACTACATGTGTCAGAGATAAATATCACACAGGTATATACCAATCTGCTCAAATTAACTCTTTGTGAGCTAGTAATTTTTTTAGGACAGGACTGGCTCTTCTTTGTATCTTTTCCCACTCCTTACTCTGTCTCCCTACAATTTAAAACCTTGTTGAACAGCTCAGAAGAGGTGTCTACCTGAGTCAAATCAACTGGCATAAGTACAAGAGCATCAGCCACTACTGCTTTGCTACAGGATTAATATAAGACAAACTGAAGTGTCAGCAGAGAACAAGCAATTGACAACTAATGACTCCATGGTGTGCATTAACAGCCTTTTAGTGCTTAAAGGGGGCCTATAGGGAAGCTGGGAAGAGGCTCTTTATCAGGGATTGCAGTGACAGGAGAAGGGGTAATGGTTTTAAACTGAAAGAGGGGAGATTTAGATTAGTAATTAGGTTGCCCAGAGAAGCAGCGAATGCTCCATCTCTGGAGGTGTTCAAGACAAGGTTGGATGAAGCTTTGAGCAACATGCTCTAGTGGAATGTGTTCTGGGCCATGACAGGTGGATGGAACTACGTAATGTTTAAGATCTCTTCCAACCCAACCCAAAACATTCTATGATTCTATGACCTGACATTTTTTCACAGCACAGTTCCTAGACCTTAATTAATTAGAGGCAGGAATGCCTTGTTTCATGTTAACTGCTTTACTGCCCAGCCATGACACATGCCAAAAACTCTACCCTTTCAGAAATGGGTAATAATTGTGAGAGAGAAAGTGAACTGTCTGTGAAATTCAGGTGAGAAAGGCATGCTGAAGCAGAAGTATTGCACTGGATTTTGCAAATGTATGACTGCTGTATTTATCAAAACTTGACACTGTAAATGCACCATAATGAGGTTTGGGGTGGAACCATTAAGTAAAAGCAAGCTAACTTGCTCTGAGAGGCAAATAACTCCCTTTCTAACTTCTTAGTCTCTTGTTGCCAAGTGTATCCGATGTGACCAATTCTTGCACCAGCTCAGCTCCTGGTAAATGCCCCTGTGAGGCAGTGAAGCAGCAGCAGTGCAGCATATGTTGAGGACACCTTGAGCAGGCTCTTAACTTGCCACCCTGCTGTGCCACCTCAGGCAAGTTTTGCCATGGTCTCTCATTGTTCCCTTTCTGGTTTTAGCACATCCAAAGTACATTGAATATTTTCAAGCTGCTTTTTCCACAGCTACAAGGGCTAGAAACTTGCTTTAAAAAAATAAATAAATATGAAAGCTAGAATTCCAACCTAATCAAAGCACTCTGGAGGCTAAGACAGTAAAAATAACAAGGGAAGTTATGAGAGTTGCTAATGTAGCCAGCATTGCAGTTGTGCCCCTGCCACCTCTAGCTGACTGAAGAGACAAGCACTGAGTTTGTCAGGCACTCAGCCTTCTTGTGAGCCCAGAAACTCTCACATGTTTTGAGAAAAACAGGATTATTTTGACAAGACCTGCCAGAAACTAAAAAGTTCATACACGCGAGGAAGACTGACTTTTCTCTTTACAATAAATCGGCTTGGCAGCATCCAGCCCAGCTCCTAAGGGCTGTCCAGGACAAAGACACAAAGAGATTTTTTTGGAAGACTTCCTGTCTTCGATCTGCCCTCAGGCAGCTATCCTATATTTTCTTGACAGAACCATCTGAGCTGAAGTAAACGTTCCTGGCCAGAAGTCAAGCACCCAGTAGTACCTCAGAGACCCATCACTAGTAGTACACATGCACCCACATTCTCCCCTCCACAACTCCTCCTGCGGCTCTCAGCCCATTGCTTTTTTTCCTGTCTGCTTACAGCTGCCCTGCCCAGGTTGCTTGCATTGCAAAAGAAGGAGGTTGCAGGGGAGCAAGCCCTGCCTGGCACATAGTAGGGATGCAAGCTGTAAGAAAGGGACAGAGGTCCTCCACAAGTGAACCTTGCCCTTTGCACTTTACCTCCTGCCATCTACACTGGTTTTAAAAGCCATTAGCAATATTAATATTTGGAAGATTTTCTTTAATAAAATTTGTAAAAGGTTTTGGCACAGAAAAGATGTGTGATAAAGGGCCTTCAAAACCCCAGCCTGGAATTAAGTATTTGAGAACATCTCCCAAAAGGGAAAGAAGAAGAAAAGGAAGAAACAAGAAGAAAGAACTGAAGCAGTTGGCAATGACACAGATGAATCACGAAACTCTATATGGACTGCCAAAATTTAAAAAAATCCTTCTATATAATTTACTAAACCAACCAAGTAAAAGACACTCATAAATTAAGAAGGTATGTAAAGGTTGGTGGACTCCAGAATTAACTCTAAGCCTGTTAAAACTTTAAACAGCCAATATGCTTGACTGTCAGTGAGGGTTTTTAATGGTGTTGCAGTCTGCAGATCACCAGAGGTTCAAACCTTCACAACCAAACACCTTTCGACTGAGGGATCAAGGGCTGCAACTTGCTATGCTTCAACACAATGCAAACTTCAAAAAGGTGTCAGGTACCTGCAACTAAATCATGTCATGGAAAGGTCCCATAAGGCAGCTAAAATTATGACATTTCACAGATTTAAGATCAAGACCTCTCCATCAATATTCTGGATATGGCATCTGCTGAAATTTACAGTACCTCTGTAGGGCACAGATTGGGGACCACCCTCCTCCCCTGCCTTCTGTACAGAAAAGGTTTTAGCTTCCAGGACAAAAAGATTTGGCTTCCTCTGATGCTGTGCTCAGAGACTCAGTCTTGCACTGAGTCAACCTCAATATTACCTGAGGTATTTCCCTTTCGGGAGGGTTTATGAAGAACATGAAATTATTAGAGGACTAACTTACAAAATACAAGTTTTTCACAATGTTAAAAAAACCATTAAAACTATTAAAAAACCCAAAGCATTAAAAAAACCAAACAAACTACCATCTATTCCACCAAGTAAAATTTCAGCCCTAAAAATCAGGTACCATTCCAGAAAAGAATGAGTGCACAACAGACTAGATCTGTGATTTTTAGTGGGCACAAGTGGAGAAATGCAGTGCTGAGTTACACCACTGAGCCACTGTCCCATGGATGTCAATGCTTCTACCAAGGTTGATTCTGTTGTAAAGAATAAAAAAAGATAATTAATGCAGATAGAGTATTGCCTTTTTCTATTGAAATCCACCCATTGTCCTGGGAAAGGGTGAAGCAGGAATTACCCTCCCTTGCTGATCCTAGCTTTCAAACTTCTTTTTTTGCCATCTGAATTTATTAAAACCCTTTATACATTTATAAATTCTTTTGTGGTACACGTTATGTTTAAAGCCAAAATAATAAAAGAACAAGAGTGTTTCTGCTCAGAGATCCTTAAATACTGAATGCAAATTTCCTGATAAAAATCCCAAAGAATCACAACATAGTCTAGTGTACTATAAATTATGTTAAATCAAATAAATCAGAATATATTGTCCCTAGTGGCTTCTACACAGTCTTTAAATATATTACCCACTCCTCATCAGTCCTTTCCACTCAATAACCAGCTCTGTCTTTGGTCCCCAGACTTGCTTTAATTTGAGCAGTATATTAGCCTTTGCTAAAGGCTAATATAGAAACTTCAGGAAGAGGGTAGGTTGGCTCACAAGTGAATTTCCCATGGCAGTTTTCTCAGACATGTAGGATGGATGGCTATACTGAGCAACCTGCATCCTAAATGCAGCCAGGGCAATAAATCCTTCCCTAGTCAGCTGGCCAGCAGCTAGGAGCAGGCGCAGTCCCTGCCTCCACCTCCCTCAATCCTCATCTCCCTCATCCCTCCCAAATACAATGGCTTTCAGCCTCTCAGGCTGCATTCAGAGGGCATATTTCAATGTAGACTTGGGAAGAGCAAGACCAGGAGTCCAGTCTCAACGGAGAAGGGTTTTCCCTTGGTTGGTTTCCCAGCATTGGTTGGCTGTGGTCATCCTTGTGTGGAAGGTGGCACTGGCTAGGTAGAGACTGGACCTGCATCAGACTTCCTCTCAGATGACTCCCTGGGAGTGGTGGAGAAGATGGACCAGAGCACCACATCCCATAAGCTACCTCTGAGAAGCTGGAAGAGGGCAGAGCCAGCTGAAGTACCTTCCTGAGGTCTTTTAAAAGCAAGGACTCTAAACTGTCCAGCCCCTTCCCAGGGTACAGGTATGATGTGTTTGAGATACAGGGTCACAAGTTGAAGGTTCATGGTGCTGAACCAAGAATTCTCTCAGCCTTCCCCAAGAGAAAAGAGCAAGCAGCCCGATATCTAGTATTGTAAAGCATCTGGTAGGGCTATAAGAAGAGAGACCGTTGAGGATATATTTTAACAGAGCTGCTGAGATTTTTTTTTAATTGCATTTGTTTTCACAAATCATAATAAAAAAAGGAAAAGTTGGATACCACTCAATTGAGTTAATGCTTTTGGAATTTTATTAATCAATGTCTCAGCATTCATAAAAAAATAACACCCTTTAAAACCAGTGGAGAGGAACATTTCCAAGTATTTCAAATCAAAAGAAATTATTTTAAAACTCACATTACATGTATTTTTAAACTAAACCCTCAGGGAAACGGGTGTGAACTTTGAACTATCCCAATTAACTTCAGTGCCAGAGATGAAGACAAAAAAAAAGTAAAGTCAGCTCTAAGATTTCTAAGTAGGTTGCTGAGGGTGCTACAATGCCAGTAAAGCAGTGACCATGTGCAGCTGAGCTTTTCTGTGCCCTGTGTGTCTGTCCTGAAGTACCACTAAGAACTCCAGCACAATAACACAGAGTATGGGGCCTTGTGAAGAATAAAATGGTGCAGCCTGTGACAGCCCTGGTACTAACTAAATAAAACATGCCTAGTGAAGAGCAAATGGAAGTCAAATTTTTTTAATGTCCATGAAAAAGACGCTTACTGACCAAGCAAATTTATTCCTTTTGTCTGAGTGCATGATTAGTATTCACTTAAGGGCAGTAATTTCAGTGCTGAATTAAGATGCTGCATTTCATACCCAGGGCAAGGTACATTAGAAGTGCAAGCACCCTAAAATTCCCTCTGTGTACTGTCCTCTCTAACTACAAATGCCAGATAATATACAATGTCCTGCTTACCTTGGAGAGAAAAAAAATTAGAAGAAATCTGAATGTGGAGCATCTGAAGCTCAGAGTCATGAAGAAATTTATTTCAAGGCATACACACAGACAGTGGGAGATCTGAGGAAGAAAACGGTCTTATCCTCACTAGTTGCATTAAGGAGCTGTTTCCCCCCTCTTCTGAATCTTAACTTCTCCTTTCTTTCAGTCTCTGTTAGCTTGCTATTGGATTATTTTGCTCTTTTCCTCAGAGCTTCAGACTCCTCATCCCATGCTCCTTTCTCCTCCTGCAGTATCTGCTTGGCCTCACTACCCCAGCTGAGGATGCTAGTGAGAGTTCAACTTGTCCTTCTCTGTGAAGGAGCAGCATATCTTCCTTTCCTGCTGCCTCGAAAGGCGATGTAAAAAGGAAGGTAATAGTAATGAAATGGATGTGAAGCAAAAGATTTGGTGGACCTGCCCCAGGCTCTGAGGGTTGCACCATGCAGCTGGACTAGGCAGGTGAAAGAGCAGCTCTGATCTGTCAGGTAGGAGGGGTGCATGGGTCTGAATATTATCAAGGGACCAAAACATGGTTAATCTCACTGGTGCATGACCTCTCCAAATAAGCAAAACAGGATGCAAAGTCATGTCTTGCAGCAGTCCCCAGGAAGGTCCTGCTGCCCAGAGGGACTGTTCTCCCTGTAGGAGAGCTGGGTCTGCATAACTGCACTCTTCTGAGCCATTTCCAACAGGTCCTACAGAAAACAGATAGCCATTCAGTGCGCTGACCCAATTCATGTTGTGAAATCGAATGGTGAAAGAGAGGAGCTAACAGAGGGGAGAGGTTGCCATTGTCCCCATGAGATACAGGAGCCTTTTTCTGACAATGAATGAAAGACTAGCATTCAGAAACTAGCAATGCTTTTCATTCAAACAGGTAGTATTGAGCACTATCCATGCCACAAAGGTTTATTTAACCAGAAGACAGTGAGGGTCCACGAGCCAACAAACACAGAGTCTGAAAGTTTTCAAACACAGAGCTAAGTGCAGACTAACATCCTATGAAGGGTAACTGTTGTGCTAGTCACAGAAGACTATTGTAAGCAGAAATGTTCATGTAAGCAAATGTTACTGTGCAATGTTCAAACTTTAATATCACACAAAGACCAGTCCAAGAGTCACTCAGCTACCTATTGGTTTTACCACAAGCCCCCGTTCTTCAAAACAATTCTTACTATGGCAGGCAAGACTTGGTGGGATACTGTCTACAACAGCAGCCAAGTAGCCCATGATCTTTGAAGGGCCAGATTTCTGTCAACTGTGTTGAGCCAGTTCTCAAACACACTTTGCAAAGGGAACTTCCAGTTGGAGTGAGTGGGAGCCTACTTGCCTGGCAGCTGGTGCTGTTCAACTAAGTGTCTGGGAATAAGAAATACAATAATTCAAAAAGTTGTTGGAACTTAACCCAATCCCATTGACTCATCTCTCAAATTATTCAGACTGCAAAATTCACAGTACATTGTTTTCAGAAAATTATGCAAACTATAACTCTTTGTCAGATAAATTATTCACAGTGAGTAATATGACCCTGCCATCATTCATAAATATAGCTCCTGACCCAGTTATTTCTCCTATTGTCTAACTACTGCTCCAGTTGGATAAGGCTTTCAAGAAGCTTTAGGTTTCAGCAAAAGTAATACATCCATTTCAGTCAGTTTAGCTCTGCAGTACCCCAACTCTTTTGCAGTGAGTCTCATTGTTTTTTACAAAGAGGATTAGGACTATTACCTTTGTTTTAGAGATGAGGCAGCAGAGGTACGGTAGAAGTGGTGCCCTATCTAAACATTTACAGTGGTCAGTGACGGAGTCAGAAGCACAATCCTAGGTGAAGATGCTCAGTCTATTACTAAAATCCATTCTTTTCTTTTTAAGATGTGTCTGACAGCTCTCCCTCTTTGGCAAATGACAGTCTGCATTTTCAAGTATCATCTGAGCTGCTGCTAAGATGTTAAGTTGGGACTGGAGACTCACAGGAGGATGCTTGGGGATTCCAGCATCCACTATGAATAAAGTTCACGATGCTCTGGCACCTCAGAGAACCCTAGGCTCCTTTTGGAGACATTCAGGTCAGAGACGCACACAGAGCCCAAATCCTGTAGGAACTGAATATGGAGATACTCTTGCCTTGGCCTGTGTTAGAAACCGAGCAGACAGCTGGTATTTGGGAAAAGAGGCCAATTTCTTCATAAGTTTTCTCTGGAGTCTTCAAGCTCTTGTCTAGGCTTGTGCCAGAAAGAGTAACACTAATGTTACAAGGAAAACCACAGGAAACAGGGTGTTAATGGCTAAAACACAGGTCTTACCAAATAGAGGAAGGAGAAGCAAGGAAGTGTAGAGAGAACAGAAGAAGCTGTGAGTGCATAGGCTTTGCAGAAATGGAAAAAAAACAGCCAAATCTTAAAAAACTTCATTTATATACATTACTGAAAGAATGTAACACGAAAAAACAGTATTTTCCCCTCTGAGGGGAGAAGTCTTTGGGGAAGTGGTTGATGCCAAATGTTTTACTGTGCTTGATACAAAGTTTTGGCAGGTTCTACTACACAAATGGAGCACACATTTGTGCTCGTTTAACAATGGAGAAGACACCTCCATGGGGACTGGAAATTCAATGGCTTTGATGATTTGAATGTATGCATTACATTTTTGATGGTATAAAGTTTGCAAAGGTTTACATAAACAAAGTTTTGATCAGAAGGAAAATAGCAGAGGTAGAGGTTCTGCACCAAACTGGAAAAAAAACCCTGAGTTCTTGCCTAAAACTGAAAAATTAAAAATACACTTTGTGTAAAATAGAAATTTCCTTCCTAGGAGAAAAAAAAAACTTGGCAAAATGGCCAGAGAGGTACCAGGACTAAGATCATCATTCTCTAGGTATGCCAACAGAAGCGGGCACAAAAAGGGCCAGCATCCCTAAAACTACTGAATGTGAAAAGGAAATTTATGTTTAATCCAGCTACTTGTCCTGAAAGCCTTAAAGTATCTGTGCAAATAGGACTGTAAGATGTTGGTCGCATCCAAAGGTCTGAAGTAGTTGATCAGAGGACTGCATTGAAGAAGGTCAGGACAGTGAACAAAAACTGAGAAGTCTTTACACTCTTCCATGAGGTGTATTGTTGAGGTCCTCCTAAAAGTTCGAGTTTATGTCTCATGGATGCTGATAAAAACATCAGTATGTTGCAACAGAGAACATGATTTTGTCTATGTTACTTGAGTGTCAAAGGTTTCATGTCTTCATCTTGTAGATAGCTGGAAAGAACATTACACAACCCACTGCCATTTGTCCTGGGAACAACAGAGTTTTTAGTAGATTTTTTAATAGACAGCATTTGTATATTAAATAAAAGCCTAGAAGAGGCATCATAGTCAGAAACACAGTCTCTAGAGCAACAGTCTGAAATGCAAAGACCAGAGGCAGGTGATGTTGCAGTAGCTTCTGGTGAAGGGAACAGCTACCTCCTTCTGCATGGTTTACAGTATAGGCCAAGACAAGAGAGAGATCTTCACATTACAAAGGTTATTACTCTTTCTTCTCCAATAATTCAGGGAGGGGAGCATCTTTGGGATGCTCTGTTGTTCAAGATTTTCATGGGGACATAGGGTTTGCCCTGGATTTCCCTGCCCCTAAGCCCCAGCCCCGGGAACTGACATTATCCCAACTCTGCACCTACAGAAGAAGAGCCCAAGCCCTGGCATAGCGTATACATCAAATACAGCATGCCTCGTCCAGCTCAACAACCTTCATTCCCAGAGAGGGGATTAGGATAACACAGCATTGCTAAACAAGCCCTGTGCTTTATATGTACTAAATACAGCATACACCTAAGAATATGTGATCATGGGCTGCACCAGTGATCTGGAGTTTTAAACAGATTGCAGTGAAGTCCCAAACACAAAGCTCTAGTTCTATTAATAGCAATGCAGTGGGCTATTGAGTGATGCTATCAATGTAATAAAGTAGCTATCGGCAAAAGAGGGAGAGAGGCAATCAGATCTATATCTAGTGCTTCTAAATTATAGAATAACAAGAGGAACATGCAGACTGTGATCTGTAGGTTATTTCCTAAAAACAAACAAGAAAATGAGAGTGCGTACAAAGTGAGCTAAGGGCATCAGGGATATGAAGAATTATTTAAGGAGAAGCTAAATGTAAAACACAATAGGGAACTCTGAAAGCTGCTGCCAAGTACTGGAAGTGAAGCTGCGGGTACATATAGGAAACCAGAGTTGGTTTTGCAGGTGTGTGAGGTAACCCTAGCCAGAAATGACTGCAAGCAATTTGTCCAGATCTGAGGCAGGAGGAAGATAAAGAGTATTGTCTATGGTATTTTTAACCAGAAAGGATACTTGCAGCAGCCTGAGTTCCCTGCAACACAAGCAAGTCATAACTAAATGGTTTTGCTTCTACCAAGTACCCATAGGGCTGCTGTTTGAAGTGTGGATTTAAAAGCTAAGCACTAAAACCAGTCAGCTTTCTCAAAAATCATGGCCTCAAGGGTATTTTGGCCATCACAGAAATGCCAGCTGAATTATAGGAAACCTTTGTCATTGCACAGTCAGCATACATACTACTGGGGTCTACTTGCTTCACTGATCTCCCTAAGGGGAAAGCTGCAATATGTTTTAAAGAGAGATGCCCTTTGAGAAAAGATGAGGTACAGAGACAGCACAGTTATTTCTTCATGCAGACATCCCACCAAATAAACAAATCTCTAAACATTAAAGAACCATATCTCCAGATCTGGCCTGATCCAGTCAGAGGAAGACTCAGCTCCTTTATGAGAGGCAATCATTAGAAGTCTACTTTTTGACTTGCTGCTACAAAAAAAATTACTCCCACTAATTTAGATCTTCTTTGATAGGACAGTTGTTTTTCCCACTACACAAACATCAGTTTAAGTCTCAACATAATTAAAGTTTCTGTCACTGAAAGATATGTCCTTAAATTTGCAAGTTCCTACAGACATTTATGGAACCAAAAGGCCTCCCTGTCTCTGTCACACAACTCCAGCACGTATGGAACTCTGATTCCCACCAATAACACCATTCTTGCAGAACAGACACACAAGGAAAGGAAGCAGCTTCTTCAATCACAACTGATTTTCTTTACACAAACAGCAAAGTATGAGAGAAAAAGGAGTCCTGGAATGTTACATTGGTTTCATACAGGCAATCTGAAACCACTGATGAATCTTCTTTGTCACAATAGTAAAAATGTTTATTTCCTGTTTGCAGTTGCTTTGAAGGACGTTTGTAGCATGGGAGCAACTGCACCCAAAACTGTAGCCAGGCAGCAGTGCTGTGCTGAGAAAGGGGTTGTGTGTTTCCATCCCTGTGGAGTCATGAGCAGGCACAGATGTTAAGCCTTCCCTTTCCCTTCCTTTCCACATCCCTTCTTCCCCAACCAGCTGCTCCTTGAGAAATAAGAAGACAATGTGCAGAAACAAAGATGCATTTCCCCCGCTTTGTTTGGATATAAAAGCACATTTCTCTTTTTTTCTTTGTAATACCAATTTGTTCTACAAAATCCATGGAGATTCAGAATGAGAAAATATCATGCCGAGGTGATGGCTGATGGTCTCGGTCTTGTGTGTTCCCATCTCTGCCAGAATGTAGCCTATAGTGATTCTTTATGTGTGGACAAAGACAACAAAACTGCTCTCTGCAAGTGGATATCAGCTTTAGTCCTGTAAGAGATGCCACTTAAAGCAATGTTAAAGACCACTTTCTGGTAGCTAGTTTGTGTGTGTATAAAAAATTATTAAAAACCAAATAAAATTCTTCATGTCCAGCACAACATTACAGGACGTCAGCCTTGCTGGCATTTGGTTTTGGACTGAAGAGAGAAATATCTCTGTAAAGTTTCCATTGATCTGTAAAGCAGAAACATCTGCTGGATGTGTTGTCCCAGGCTGCCTCTGACTGCAGTCAGCAGGAGGTGAGCCTGTGGTTAATAAGCTTTCTCTCTTCCTTCCACAGTGGATGTCATTGCAATGAGTACGAAGCAGAATAAGAAAGTTTACAGGATATGGACTAATTCAGCCAGAAAATACAAAACACAAACATGGAAAAAAACTGTCATTGAGAAGACTGTCAACAGCTTTCAGATTAGTGATGTACTCCTGCCAAAGCAAAACCAGAACCACTGGACCAGCTATCCTGAACAAGCCCTGAGACTTGCCTTCATCAAAATTCCATAAGGACCTCTTTAAAGCTCTTTCCTGCAATCCTATATAAAAGTACTTTCAAGGCTGGGATTTATTTGGTAAAAGGCTGTCCAGAGCTCTCTGGCAGAATTTTCAGAGAATGTAATTCAATTTGTAATATTGTTTATGCCATATACCCACACTGAGATTTTTCATTTCCTTAGTAATGCTAATCAGTACTTACTTCTGATTCAGCCAACAGCACCCCACAGGTACCAGAGGACTGGAAACTCCCCAGCACAGAGATAAGCCACTTCTGAGCTTCACCACTGGCAGTGACATTAAGGAATTCAGGCAAAGATTTTTCTTCCCTGGGCAAAGTTTGTGTTCCACCAAACCGGTTGTTTCCACTTAGTCCAATGATAAAGGCAAGACTATCATTTTGCCTAGATGCCTTCCTGGTAAGGCTAATGCTGCTTCATCACAACATCCATCAGCTCTCCATCACCCTCACCATGTCATCTGCTGCAGCCTCTTGCAGTCTGCACCAGTGAGCACCTGCTACTTCCCTTCCTCTTCCTTTGGGAAAACAGAGGAGGCAGAGAGGTCAGTTATCAGCCCCTGCATCAGCCAATGAGCCTTGTATCAATTTGTGAAAAAGGCTTTTTTCTGCACTAGAGGGACTAGCTGTCTGGCTGATGCATTCTCCTGTCTACTGAGCTCTGGGTGGGGTCAGTTCGGGCAAGCACCTGAAGGTGAGCACATCAGCAAAGTTTACCCATGGTGTGACCTCTGCAGCTGCTCACAGGCTCCTGGCACCTCCCGAGACTCTGCTCACTCCAGTACTGTGATGTCTCCAGGTCTTTAACAACCTCTGGGTACATGTCCAGCAAATGTTACCACTACAAACATAGCTAGTACTTCTGTGAGATTTAGCATGATTTCCCTTTTCCTATGGAATTGAAAGTCATCTGGTACAGAGAACAGTCTTTTTAATAGCAGGAACAACAAGACTCTTCTTATTATGCTGTGCTGGGTATAGCATGTCACTCTGTCATCACCCTATCATTGCTCTGCTGCTCACACCACTTATTCTAACTTTAATAGTGTTACACTTACCAAGGTTATAATTATACATTATAGTGTGGCTTTCCTACTCTGAAAAAAGAGCTAAATGTACAATTACACAGCTCATAAATAGAAGGATGCCTTACTACTGCATAAGCTCATGTGCCCACATAAAACCTTTAATTTAGGTTAGGTTATAGAAATTTTACAAATATGTTATTCTGGCTGTGGTAATTGTTAGCACCACCTCTTGGTGAAAACCTCAAACTGCATGGGACTTTTCCTGGTGCTGTCTCTCTTTACAGGGGTCAGAACCACGGTTGCTGCACAACAGTCATTAGACAGAAAAGCGTCGTGAAAATAGGATTTGCTCGTTGTTATTATTGTTGTTGTTTCAAATATTTAAAGATAAATATCTGAACCTATATGTACCCTATATGTACCTCTTTAAATTATTTCAGGATCTAGAAACACTTGCAAACTCCTAATAGTCAAAGATATCATCAAGTTAAAAACCATGTGTGGCAAATTCAGTGACCACTCAAAACTTTAACACTAGAGCTTAAGTCAAAAACGTGGCAAATGCAAGTTCCTAGACGACTATGGATACTAAGGTTAACCGGCTAAATGAGACCTACAGCTTTCTTTCAAAAGCACCCTTCATTTGAATAGTAATTACCAATCGAAGGGGATCGGAGAGCAAACGAATCTCACCTCTGATTTCCAGAGGGTTTCTGAGACCAACACATTACATGTTGTTGATGTAAAAAGTCATGATGCAACTAGGGTCTACCAAGAGGAATTCTCACACATTCAAAAATTTTTAACACTCAGTAGTTCAGAAAAATAAAAGTATATTGAATGGTGTGTAATGACATTATTTCATCCATTCCTTTCTATTCATATAATTTTCAATTTTAATTGTGCAGAACAGGTAAATAGAAATGAATGATATTTTTGGAAATGTATAGAACATGAAAAGTATGCCCTTCTTTTAAAGTAGCTTTTAAAATACTTGCAGCACACTGCACACAGAGTTGCTTATTGTGGTGTACAATATCCTGTAATTTACAACGGTCATGAGTTTCAGGAATGGAAAGGGGCCACTACATACTTTTCCTCCCTTCCTTCCTTCCTTCCTTCCTTCCTTCCTTCCTTCCTTCCTTCCTTCCTTCCTTCCTTCCTTCCTTCCTTCCTTCCTTCCTTCCTTCCTTCCTTCCTTCCTTCCTTCCTTCCTTCCTTCCTTCCTTCCTTCCTTTTCTCACATTTAAAGAAAAACAAATGAGAACAAGAAGAGGAGAAAATCTCAGTGTCTCTTAGCTAGGACCTCCTAGCTTTCCCAGTGTTTTCTAGTATCATATTCCTATGCATATTACTCCAAAAGGTAAATGCTCATGTCTTACATTTCCTACTTTGCTACAGTAACTTCATCTTTCTTCTCTTGACTGCAGTGACTAAAGCATCTTATTTTATAGGCTCATGCGTGAAGAATTAACAATAATATAAATGTGTTTACTGGGCCATGTAAAACCTCATTATAGATACAGATAGGGACATACTTATGTGCAGAAACGGTCATCTCCTTTTTGACTGAGAAGTCCACCTGGAAGTATTTAACAAGGGTTTATAAAGAATGTGCAGGATGTGGGACTGGAACTTGGAGACAGAAGAAAATTTTAGTTCTGAAGGTCAAATGAGTTTGTGATGCCTTTTGTATAATAGCAGCAGCCTAAGACAAAATTTACAGGAATGATTTTAAATTCTAAATGCTAAAAAAAAGAAGACTGAGGCCTAATCTTTTCAAAGGGGTGTGCTCAACACCAAGCCCCTTGCTCTGGTCAAGTAAAATGAAGAACAATCAATATCAGCTCACATTTTTGAAAACCCCGTGTTTTGGCTATGACAGCTCTTGGCTTCTGGTAATGTTATTGACTGTGATGTCTCAGCCAAAACTGTGTGCAGTCACAACTTACCCACCTTCCTGAATGCAGTAAATCAACAGGAGAAAATGAAAAAATAATTTACAGTAATTTCTTGCAACATGAATTAATTCTTTGCCAGGGAGAACAGTGGGAAAATGTATGAGCATTTGAGTGCATGGTGTCCTTTCTAGCTATTGGTCACAGCTCTGAAAACTTCTTGTGAGCCCTCACACCTCCATTTTTTGCTGCAGTGGGACAGGTTTATAGCAGATGAAGAACATCTCCATGGGGTTACTGGACAGCTTCAGTCATTAGCAGCCTTGAGACCACACTGGTGGTGTTGACTCCAGCAGGAGTGGAGGAAAGTTGGACAATAACAGCTGAGTAAGGTGCTCTCAGAATTTTAGTGACTGGAGCAGGACAATGAAATGTTAGAAAGCAGTATCCTAGATCTAAAGGCAAAGGAGAAATAGGAGGAAAGCCCTTGAGGGGAGGCACAGGACAGCATTCAGAAATGAGAATTGGGGAAGAACTGGTTAAAACTCAGCAATGAGTGACTGGGTCACCTGTACTCATGCGTGAACATAGATGCCAGCAAGACCTGTAGTCATTTCCAGTGTTATAGGACATTCATGGCACTGTGCTTGTTCCAGATGGTTCAAAAATTAACTCTTCAGTAAGATACACCAACGGCACTGCTATATCAGCTATAAGAAAACAACATAAAAACACTCGAAGATAGGGAACCACTAATCTCCCCCTACATAGTTCAATAAGGTCCTTATGTGTCTTGAGAGTTACAACACATGCAGTTCAGTGCTTCCTAAGCAAAGAGCGGGAGTAGACAGTCCAAGCTCTGTCAGTGTTACAGAAGAAATAGCCAAACCCGCTGAATGGTGTTTACTAGCGGTTATAAAGGCTTAATAAAAACGGACGAGTCAGCATAACGTTTGACCTAAATCAATGAAACAAAGTGCTTGAGAGAAGCATTGTCCTATCCACAGTGGACAACATCTTTCCAAGATGAATGCCCAAGTTTTCCCCCTTTTAGATGCCGCAAATGGTTTTTGGCAGATGCTTCTACACCCAGATGGCGCCAAGTTAACTAGTTTTATTATGCCTTTTGGATGGTAATCTTTCCGCAGACTTCCTTTTGGCATCGCTACTGCATCCAATATATTCCAAAGGAAATGACAAGGCTACTGTAGCACCTGGAAAGGGATAGTTGCTTGTACAGACAAAGTCCTGGGATATTGCCGTTAATAAGAGAAACATGATAAAAGCCAGTCTAGATTTGCAGAGACGCTTGGTATTCGAGTCTAAAATGCAATAAACGTTGGACTACATCAAAACTAGCTGAACTATTGAGACAACATGCACGAAAACTATGCATAAGGGCAGACTGAGGAAAGGTAAATTGACCTAAGAAAGTAATAAATTAATGCGAACTTCTGAATCTATGTCAAACAGAAACGAATGCTGGGTTATGAATGGCAATAATATATCCTTGGAATGAACTGCTGGAAAATGAAAGCACCTGGTATTTGAACACAATATGAGAATACATTTTCAACTGAATGGAAGCCTTACCTGAAGTACACCAGTGCTCCCTTCCTGTGACAACTCACAGCTGCCTGCTCTGTGTTGCAGATTACTAAATTATTGCAACTTGGTCAGACTGGCAGGGCTCCTACATACTGCTCCTGGACATTTACTGATGATATAAATCACTCTCTGCAGATGAAAAGTGTCTCATTGTAAAAGAAGCATGCAAATAATGTATAAAAATGCTCTTCCAGAGAGTCATTTAAACTTCTGACTGACCACAAACCACTTGTACCCCTGATAAATAAGAAAGACTTGGATCATGTGCCAATGACTTGTCAAGCACTAGTTAGGGTTTAATTAGGTACAGTCCACAGACATAATACAGTATTGTGCCTGGCAAGCTTCAGTATTTGGTGGTACCCTGTCTAGATACCTTGCGAATGCGACAAATGCATGAATTTTGCAAATGGTTGATGAAATTAAATCTTTATGAGAGAGGTCTGCAAGCCTTAAAACCAATGTCTGATTCATAATTATTACACTTCTGAGTCGCTACTACCAAAAATGTGGAGCTGCAATGTTAGACTGTGGGAAAAGTGACTGCTTTAAATGCAATAGAAACATATCCAATTATATATGGACTGTCATTCCAGAAAGAAGTAGCATTTTGGAGTCAGAATGGTATCCTTATAGTACTTGATATTGAGTATAATGAACAAGCTGAGATGTCCATTTAGTCATCTGCCACTGGTAGAAGACATCTAAGCTTATTCTAGCTGTGCTTATATGTCATTGCCTGTAAAACACAAGTACTATCAGTCTCTTGCTAACGGTGAAATACCTGCCTCAGTCCTGTAAGTTAAACACACCAGCTCCTCACAGGTGATCTTCTGATCCAGTCTCTGGCCGTGGGAACTCTGCTGTGTTATGGCAGTTGTATTGGAGCATGCAGTGGAACAAAACAATTACTTGCCATTTATTTGCGATTCTCTTGGTTAGGTTGTCATCCTTAACACAATGACTTCTAAACTGGAACAACCTTAATCAAATGTTTTAAGGCTTAGCCTTTCCAGCAATGCATTGTATCTCTCTATCTGACATTTTCCCTGGAATATTTCTTTCCACCAACCACATCCCTGGTTTTTGATTCCTGGAAACTTTCTCCTTTCTCATGGTGTCATGCTCATTCATTAATGCTGACATGCCAAAATCTTCCCACTGGGATCTTGCTGGCTTTTTTGGCATTGCACTTCTCTACATCTGGTATTTTATACAGCTATCCTTAATATTATATTTCTTGTGCCAGTAGCTTGTCCTCTTCATATGCAAACCATATCTCTCACAGATTTCTCCTCAAATCAGTGCCTTCTCTGCTACATTAGCTTCTCCATCTCCAAACAATACAGCTGTCTGAAAACTCTGGGGCTTTTTTTCAGAAAAGTTCCAAAATATCTGACAACCTTATACATAAAAAAATTAATGACCAGAATGTAAAGCACTCATAACTTGTGACTCAACGCCAATGAAAATGACAGAGGAAACTTTTCTTCCCCTTATGCTGTTGCAGCTTAAGTAGCATTCAGAAACTTGCTGATGTCTGGTGCCTGCAAAAACAGGAATTAATGCTGTTTGTCAATGAATTATCAGGATTACTTTGTATTTATGTTAAAATCAGCTTCTATTTGTAGAGGTTAAAGTGATACTGCATACTGTTCCCTTACAAATCAGGATAAAAACCCAAGAAACTCTGTGTCTCAGGTTATATACCATTCATTGTCCACATCAGAAAAATTCACCTTGATAATTTGATAAAACCTACAAGATAGAGATAAAAGAAAATGGACCAAGGAACACAGGAACATCATCAAGGAGCCATGCCCATCCTTTGCCACATTCAGCAAAAATACAAACTATCTTAATTTACAGAAGGCAACTGGATATGATCATACCCATCTGCTCTTATTTGAAATAATATAAAATCATTAGCTAATTAATATTCAGATTAACTCTACTAAAATTCTGCTCATAGCTAGACTCATTTCATTTATGTCTTTCATCTGATCCTATAATTTTGTTCACCTGAGCTTGCTAGAGCTGGATTGAACCAAGGTACCAGTAACAGCTATTCCAAACCAACAAACTCCTATTACTTTTACTTTCATCCTACCCTTTCTATAACGATTATTATATACCATCTCCTATATTATCTCCCACTGCGTGTTGTCTTTCCAAAAGAATTTATTCACAGATTCACAACTATCAAAGTGACAAGTCTATGGTTTGTGACACCTCACAATGAAAATTACCTTTTTTTCCCAAAATCAGGTGAGCAAAATCAGCAAAATCAGGTGAGTTTTCTGATCAAATGTCATGATCAAAAAAATCACTGGCCCAAACCAAAAAAAAACCTCAGAACTCCAAAGCTCAAAGCAAGCAGTTAATGAGCCTTATGATAGGATTACCTTCAACTTCATCAAATACCTGAAAATATCAGCAGAGTCTGGCCTCAGCCTTTGACAGGAATTTCTCAACATTAACGCTGGAAAGCAAAAGATATGTCACCAGGTATGTGCACAGGTATCTGCATTTTAACACATCTAAACAGTGTAGCGTCCAGCTTATAACTGTGCTTTGCTGGCAGTTGGGAAATAGGTGTTTTCTTACCTGCCTCTCAGAGGAATGAAGGAAGAGGATTTTTCTTGTGAGAGTGGTTGATCACAGGAATGGGTTGTCTGCAAAGGCTGCAGCATTCCTGTTCTCAGAGACATGCAAAGCTTCACCAAACAAGGCTTTGGGCAACCTCATCTAATTGTGAAGTCAGCTCTACTTTCAGCATGCGGTTGGACCAGCAGACCTCCAGACATTCTTTCCACTCTGTTTTTCTGTAGTTTGATGATTCTAATCACTCACTAAATACAAAATAAAAAATTCAGCCAACAAAAGGGGTTTCACATGTTTCTTCTGTGATAAACTGCACCTCTGCTTTCACCATGTTGAAATAATGACATGACAGCTATTGATAGTTTCTGTTTACTTACTGGAAAACATCCACTTAAACAAAATTGCTGTTCCTGTTATTTTAGCATCTGTGTGCTATTTGGACAAGTTTTATCATTGGAACTGTGATAAATGCCAGTGCTTGCTTTACCAGAACCTTAAGATTTAAGTTGTAAGGATATTGTTATTCCTACATTCCCTTGGGTACTGCTTCCTTGTTTAACCGGTGGAGAACTAAGGCACAAAGATAGCGTGTTGAGAAGTCAGCAACTGAACCTCAGTCCACTAGTTTTAACACAAAGCCATCCTTTGGTCCTTGTTAGATACTCTGATGGCAATTTCTTCCAGCATATGAGTTTCTTCTTGTAACTATAACAGTTTGTATAAAATATTCAATGGTAAAAGTATACTGTCAGCTAAGCTGCTTCTTATGCACAGCTTAGTTTGTGGTTTTCATGGCACATTTTTAAATAGGACAAAACTGCATGTATTTACTTTATTTGCTGCTTTGTAGAGACACCTCTGTGAAGTAAGAATGTCACTCATAACAGGCCACTGGAAAAGCAAATTATCTCCAAGATTTCTTATCTTTTGGGGGGCAAGGATGAAACTGAACACACCGACAGCATCAGGTACATACTAACCCGGGGGAGTGTGCCAAAGCTTCAAAACGGTGTATATTCACTCTGCTTACAGATATTGAGCACTAAGGCAAAGAGGAGTGTTTCCAAGGGAATGAATGGCAGTCATGTTCCCAACTCGCTGTTGTACCTCAAAAAAATCTGTCTTGCATGTGTGAACATCTGTGGCAGGGCATGATCTCCCTCCAGGGACATCCTCTCTTTGCATTGTTTTCTTTTTTTTAAGAGTACAAGTGTTGGGCAACCGCCTGCCTATAACTGTCCCTGTATATAGTGTTATTAATAAAAGAAAAAAGTAACTTGCAGAATAGTGAGATTTATTTGGGCTTCTGAAAAAGAAAGAGAAAAGAAGCAATTCTCTCCACATCTCTAAGTCATTCTGGAGTGAATATTTAGTTCACATAGCTGTCAGGAGGTTGGAAGCATATGCCTAATTTCCAGTGGGACAGGAAGAAGCGCCAGTGAGAAGGTATGTTGACAGGCTAGGAATGGAGTAGCAATGTGGTATTTTAACAAAGATGAAAAGTTTTGCTCTACATCTGAGAGCAGCTTTGTTAATGTAGTTGCATTTCTCAGACCACATAGCTGAACCATCAGAGGGTTTGGCTGTGTCACCTTGGTATAAGCAAAGCTTGATGAAATGTGAGTAATTTTTGAAAGAACGCATTTCTGTGGGTTTGATCCTCTGTTTTGTGGTCTTTTCCTTGGAAGGAACATTAGTCAATTTGGGCTATTACACTTACATTAAAAAAGAAAAGGAAGAAAAAATCCAAAACCACAGGAAGAAAAAGGTGGGAGATACAGAAAGTTTTAGCGATCATTATGAGCTTACTGGGGGCCTAGAGCCAGAGCCTTGCCAACCAGTAGGAACACCTGGCCAGACATCAGCCTGCTGTGTGGGTGCAAGAGGAATACCTGCCCCAGAGCTCTGTGCTGTCTACCCTACTTTTCTACCTCCTCCTAACCAGGAGCTGAGTCGAGGGTGAAGCAAGCATGTTTCCACTTACCTCCCATGCCTGAAGGAGTCCAAGATGGCATACACTTGCTGTCTCTCACCACATATCATGCAAACATGGGTACCAGCAACTAGTAGAGCAATCAGGAGACAGCAAAAGTCAGCCAGTGCACAGCAGTGAGACAAGCACTTAAGACCTAACAAACGTCTACACCCTGTTGAAGGAAGGCACCTAGCTCTATCTGGGTTCTATATCTGTCCATTCCCCTCTTAGAGCTGGTCCACAGATTGGCTTTGTATAATCCACTTTATTCCTGAAGAGTTGACCACTGAGCAAAATGGGAAGACTTATCATTGCTCAGCGTAAATGAAAACATCCCTTTGTTTCCCTACAGATGCATCTGCCTCAGGGTTAAGAGCCTGGCAGCTCCCACCTTTGACTATATCTGGCAGTAACTCACCTTTAAGCTTGAACAAGTCTCTTAAATCCAAGACATTTTGAGAGTCCAGTATCTTGGATCTTGAAAGCTGTGGGGAGATTTCCAACAAAATTTTGATTTGCTGAAAGCTTTTCAACCAAGCCTAAGTGTGAACTGTGTAACTGTGAGTTGAGAAAAACAAAATGAAAAAATAGCACAGTCTTCTTTGGTTTCCAATTGTGGCACAGTTACAGCTATCCTATCTAAAAAAATAAAATTTCCTTTGTAAAAATTCTTGAATAATACAAAGTCACCTCTATCCCCCCCAAATGGAGTGTAAGATTTGCAGCTACTAAGAATGGGATCTGTAATGTACATTATGACATTTGCTACATTCCAGAAATAATTTTCCATTATCTTTGAAACAGAATGAGTGCAATGCATGTGAATAAGCAGAAAGCTCTTTGGGGCTTGATCTTTAAAGTTTTAACTCTCAAATCTTCCTGCAAAGTGATATCTCTGACTCCAGTGCTTCTGCAATGGATATGCAAAAAATCATGTGTTTAGCTTTGTAACTGTCCTAAGTCATATCATTGATTGCCATGTGAGCTTTGGTTTGCTGATCCCTTGGTTTTTACAAGTCTGCTGGGCTATATTTTTCTGGCAGGTTTAAGGCTCACAACAGAATTGTTTTAAAGGATATGTTGGCTTCATGGGATTTAGACTTGTCTCACTATAATGAAATACCTTTGCACAAAGACAGCAGGAATGACACTGTCTGTCCAATTCTGTATTTCCTAAGCATGGTTGTTCTGCTGAGTGAAAGATGCCTGAAATAACTATTGACTATAATATCCTGAAGCAAAGACCATACTCATCCATAGCTCAGGTAAAAATGTTGGTGTCATTAATAGCTTCTTTTTCATACTATTGTGTCTACCTGAAGTAGCCATGGTGGAAGCTGTAGGCCAAGCAAGCTCTGTGGTAAGGGAGAAGCAATCATGGCTTGGACCATCCCAGACTGAAGACCTCCAACAATAATTTGTTCTCACTATACTCTTAGAGAACTTTCCATTGTGCCATCCTGGTTGTTTATGTGCTCACACCACAGGGCCTAGGAAGCTGTTCCAACCAAGCAACTTCACTTATGGCATCAATAGCGGGAAAGTGACAATCATAATTCATTCACAACTATTCACAGATTTTTCTCAGTCCTTAAGGTGGAAAGAGATGGACAAGATCAGTGAAAGGTAAAAATAGCCCATTTCAATTGCTTTCCTCCCTGCCTCTTGCTTACTGGCTTGCAGGTACTTTGATAGCAAGCCACAGAAACCATAGCAGCAAATACTTCACTGGTACTGGGGAAATTCTCAAGGGATAGAAGTAATAGGTATGAAATTGTTACACGTTTGCTCTCTGTGTTTATTTATTTTGGACTCGTTGGACTAGACCGCAACTAAAACTTTATGAACCTAATAAAATTCCCAACATTCTCAGACGTGGGTTGTGATGTTTATATATTAGGCAGAATACAAAGGTGTATTTATGAGGAGACTGGAAGTACTTAGAGATGCTTGAGCTTAGGCAAGACATAAATCACATCAAGAAATATTTTCAAACTTAACACAGGCACAATCAAGCGAACCAGTGCTCTCCCCACCTCAGAAGATGAACTTCATAACACAAAATCAGAAGCATTTTGGAAATTCTGTGCATCTCATCACAGAACCATCCCACCACCTCTCTGTTGGCACACTACAGGGCAACTTAATTGTATTTCAATAGATGTTATTGATTTATTTGCCTTGTTCTGCTACGGCTATAATATGAGCTCTCATATTTTGGTAGTGGTGCTAAAACTAATAAACAGGAGAAGGTTACGAGAATAAACATTTTTTCCCCATTCTGTTTTCATAAAATACACAGTATTCCCCGATTCAATAAGCAAGATACGCTGTCTGACTCAAGTCAAGGGATTATGGGCCTTGGCAGCAGATTAAGCTTTCCATCTTTATAAATAGGAAAAAGCTAGAGGGAATATATGCTGGGATTTATTTTTGCCAGGAGCAAATAAACAGTTTTGTCAATACACAGACAATCCTGCTTCCCTGCTTCCTCCATCCCCATCGTAGAGCCTTGGTTGTGTCCAGCCCACCCCAACCTCTCCAAAAAGAAAGTCTATGTGCTCATTCTCCCCCTGTCATGCATGATTTTTTTACTTATTTCAGCATTAACTCTTTTGGACACTTTTGGTCACTGGAAGATCTCTTCTTACCCATAAGAAGAGCATACGTTTTTCATTTAGATTGTGTTCCCAGCAGATGTTGCAGGACATGAAGGCCTTGCTTCCTTTTTCATTAAAAAGGCACTTGTAATACATTTTTTTTGTCTTGGATGGGAAAAAGCCTTTATTGCAATGTTCAGAAATCAGTCAATGTGATTTCATAATCTCTACCTTACCAAAGAATAACTGGTTACCATTGGTTACTGAAGTCCATGTTGAATATGTATTCCTGAAGAGTATTTGTAAGCATCCTTCCAAAGGGTACTATGGAAAGAAAGTTTTAACATCCCAGAGAGAACTCTCCAACTGTAATGCCCAAGGTAACACTTCTTGTTATCTTCATGATATTTTGCGTGAAAATTCAGAGAACACATCACAGCCTCCTTGGTTTTCCATATGGAGCTCTGTAAGAGTCAGTCAAAGGATCGATTTCTGTCTCAACATTTTTCCTCGTTTAGCCTCAGAACTTGACTGTATAAATCAGAAAAGCAGGCCTCAGAAAACAGCCAGAACTGGTACGGAATGAATACTTTGTATACCTGAACCTGCTTCCTTATCTCAAAAATCTTTTGTACCTGTCTTCAAGCCTCCTTGCTCCCTACCATTGTGAAAGATCCATGAAGCAAGGAGAAAAAGACAGGAAGATTAATAACCATGGACTCACAGCCAACAGAGCATGGACACAAGGTGACGATGACTACTGGCCTTCATTGGGAGACCCCAGGTTGACCACCACCGCCAGAAGGAGTGCATGCGCAAGGGGAGGAGACCTGCAGTCACTCCTCTCTTGGCATGTGTGGCCTGCTAGGTGGAGATTGGCACATCTCCACAGGTGAAGGCAGATTACAGGTGCATTGACTAGCATAAAAGACAGCTCCGGAGCAGCTGAATTAGAGAGGGGCAAGAGAAGACCAAGACAGAAGAGCCCCTCCACTGTGGGATCACCTCCAGCAAAGACTGAAGCAACGGAACACCTTCTGGAGTGGGACTCCCAGAGATGCTGGACATCTGTGGACCCGTGGTGGTAGCTATGAACCCTTTTGCTCTCCCTCTTCTCCTTCTCTCTTTCCTTGTTCTCTCTCTCTCTCTTTCTACTGTAAGTTGTTTTCTATCATAAGTCATTTCATGGGTATAATTAATAAAGTGCCAGTTTAGATCAAAATTTGACTCCCTTGACTCTCTTTAAATTATTTTTGCACTCCAAAATCATAAATGAAATGAACCATCACACGTCCACTTACGAGTGGACCATGACAAGCTCCAGGCTATCCTGTGTGCACACAGCATTATCTGAAGTCAGGCCTATTAAGCCAAACCATTCCGCTCTCAAGCATGACACCAACATGCCATGTGGAGTTTGTGGACTAAGAGAGTAACACCCAGATACACCACTCGGGTGCTTGCTGCTGGCTGGTGGCCTAGACAGGACCATGTCACCCTTGTCCTCCATGCAGCAGGAGGATTGGCTTGAAAAGGACCAGAGCAGAAATAACTTGAGTGCTTCAAACTTACCGGAGGAAGATGGATCAGAACAAGTGAGCTCCTGCTTCATAATAGTCACACAAGAATAAGACCTGGAAGAAAAATATGATAGACTGCATTAAAAAAACTATACAAAGCAAACACCAAAGAAACTCAAACAAAACCCCCAAGGAAATCTAATCAGAAACTCAACATACCAGAAAATGGCATTTTACAGTCTCCGAAGGTTCCCTTTAAAAATCTTTAAGCTTATGCACAATAGGAAATTGTCTGTAGAGTGCTCATGTTGTCACAGAATCATCTATCATCTTCTGATTTCACAGATATCTACTGCTGAATACATACATGTATTTGTGTATGTGTGTATGCATCTGTGTATGTATACTTTGTATACACTCGTATTTACTTATTCCATGCTTTGTGTTGAAAGTAGGAACAAAATGAGATTATAGCCTATGGCAAAACACATACAAACTAATATGGAATCACCAGAGTTGCCAAAAAATCCCCACTGTAGACAGAAGATTAAGTTTAACAAAATGGACAGTAAACCACAAGTTTCATTCAGAAAGCTTGTTTCCAATACAGTTAGATTTTATCATTCCATTGTTTCTTCCTGTACTACGGAATCAATTGTTTTTCCCTAAAGCATAGGTATGTCAGCCAGAAGCAATGGTCCATCTAAACCTACATTTGTGACAGTAATTAATGCAGACAAATTGATATCTCAGCATCTATTTCTAACTATGTGAATTCAGCCAGTGGCTCTTTCTCAGGTTTCCTTATTTTCCTTATATTTGTCTATCTTCCCTTGAGCTGATATACACAATTTTTATTGCTGACTTTGGAAATTGCTCCATAACTTACTTAAAAAATTCTTTGTGTAATAGAAATCCAACTTGAATTATAACTGAGGTTGGTTGTTTCCACCTGATGTATTAGGTCTCCTGATTACACACACTAGCTTTCAACTTATATCTTTCTGTAAACACTTAAAGACAATGCTTTCTGCTTTAGGTGGCTGGTGGTACCCCAGGACAAGCAAGGAAAGATTGGAGGCAATTTTGTGCTGCATTTGCCTCTTCCCAGACTCATGGCATTGGTGGACATGGAGACCAAATTCAAACTTGGTGCAGCAGGACCAGCTCCAGCCCCTTAGCACCAATTCCCTGCAGATCCACAATCATCTCAGGTGGAAAAGAAGCTGTGGAGGAGAGTTAGGATGTGTCAATGCCACAGAAGATGAGATTTAAATAAACTTTGTCAGAAAAAAGACTTATGAATTTTAACTTGTAATAAACGGTCAATGTGTAGCCTAAAATAGTCCCACTCAGAGGATCTTTTTAAAAAAAAAAAACAAACTGAAACTTTCTTTCTTCTGTAAATATCAGCCAGTCATTTGTAGCCTGTCAGTTAGCATTTTCTGATATTTTTCTATGCCTCTTCAGGATGCATGTGACTGTGCTCTGTCTGTTCTTTCACACTTTGCACAAGTTTGACACTGACATTTCAAATTAACTGTTCCTGCTACACATGGGCTCATTTCTGCATGATGAAACAGTTGAACAAAGCAATTGACAGTGCACATCCAGCACCCTTTTTGAACAAATACCCAGAACTTGGCCTCACTGGGCAGAGCACCATCAGACCTGAGGGCAGGTGTGGAGGAACCACATGCAAGGGGCTGTGTGGCCTTCACAGCAAATGCTGCTGTATTATGTGAGCAGAGATGGTGCAAATGGCCCTAAGCATCTGAGAGGCTTGAGACTGCACTGAGGAATGTGATTAGACATAGACAGGGATGCAGAGAGGCAGCCACAGCCATGGTGATAGCTAATCTTCCTATTCCAGGCCTGGAGAAGAAGTTGCAAGATGGCAGCCCAGTGCAGGGATGGGGAGAGGAGGAAGGCAGAAGGTTATCCTGAGGATATGATGGCTTCTCGCAGGCAGAGCACATGAATTTAGCATATAAATGTCCAATGCTTCTCAGCATGACTTTAAATCAAAATAAACCCATTCTGTAACATCACTGGAGAGTGGGTGACTGAGAAATTTGTTAGCGCATACTAATAAAAAGAGTTAAGGAGACCAATTTAAAAAGTAGCTTTGCAAATCCAAGAGTTTTGGATTACTTTTGGATTACTGAAAGCTGGGCAGATCTCAGGAATTCCTTAACCTTTTTACATTTTTATGCTGCCAGACATTTACAATCCTCTGAGTTGCATATGTCCTGCCTGGGAGGAACAAACAGCAAACTGGGGTGCAGGGATTCACTTCACCCATGGTTTTCTGGCACAGTTTCACACGGTGCTTGTAACTAGATCAATAGCATAGATTGACCACATTGACATAAAAATCTCTGGTATTTATATTTTTCTGAGAAATTCAACCAATCACTAAAAATTAATTACAAGAGAAAAGATTTACCATGTGTTTTGCCTTGTATGAAAAAATCATTAACATGCAGTATCAGTTTAATTTTTCTTAATACTCCCCACAAGATGTTGTGACATTGGGTTCATTTTATTAGTATAGTTACTTTCATTTCTAAGCTGCTGCTTCTTCCAGCTACCACGTGGCATTTTCTGTGCTTTTGCCCTAAGGTACAAGATGTCACTTCTTTCCTAGCCTTTCAGGCACTATAAATGATCATATAGTAACCGTGATATAATTAACCTGTAGATCTATCTTTTCTTGCAAAAGTGTGACCAAGTAAGCTGATAAACTAAGACACATGCAAGGTTCTCAAAAAATAAATATCTGCATTGTATATTTGACAGTCAGCAGGTTTGGGGGGAAAGAAAAAAAGCTTTATAGATGCTTCCATATGAATTGAAAAACTTACATCCAGTTTTTAAGCTTGGCACAGCACACACTTTCACCCTGAGAGTTATACAGCGTCTAACACCACCATAGTCTTGGCAGAAAAATCCTGGTTGATATTTACACCACTGTAAAATCCACTCATGCTGAGTACATTAATTCCTCACTAAGCTAACTGTTTTTAGGATGAAGCAAGATTAAACCAACAAAAAAAGCCAAGCATTAAAATCCAAATATTATCACAGTATCTGTTGAAATGCTAAAATTAGAATGAGATAATGTTTGCAGCACTGGTAAACCTTAGCCCTTGGATAAGTTTCTTAGTATCAGATTTCAAAATGCATTGGCGCCTATAGACTCATACAGCTTTGTTGCAATGCTTTTCAGCATGTATAGCAGACAGTCCCAGTAGTTTAAATTCTCTCAGGCCAACTCTGGAAACTATTTAGCACCTGAATCCCATTTATTTCCACATAAGGGTCTCAGTTCCTTAATCATAATTCAGAAAACCATGCTTTTCTGCCTCCCAGGAGTTATTTAATAAACTCTACATAAGACTTCTGAAGTCCTTTAGATATGATGGCAAGTGGAGAGCTCAGACATATCGTGGACAGACCAAAGTGAGATGAGGAATTAAATGAGGAAGATTGCCAGTGACAAGACAAGCTGTGCTTTGGCTCCTGGACATAGATAGACAGACAGACAGACAGCGTATAAACACACTACTAAAAGCTTCAAATTACAATCAGTAATGTGTAAGACCCAGCTAACAGTATTTTCAGTGTGCATACTGAAACAGACTCAAAACTATTGCTAGTTCATGCCACTGACTTTTTCCTTAGTGCCATCTATGAGGTACAGAATAATTTCCATTATACAGAAAAATAGCAAAACTCAGAAATTCATACCAGAAGTCATATTTATGGAAATACTGTATAATTTTTGGAGAAAACACATTGTGCCAGGTCACCAGTTCAAGACAGATGGCCTCATAAACCTCTCAGCAATATATAAAATCTAAGGTTATATTTGACGAGTTCCAGGAACCGCATTTCACAGAGATGACTGAGTGCTGCAGCAGAGAAACAGAGGCCATTTACTGCCTGGTAACGGAATGTGAGCGGAATACACCTGTCACCTGTGAAAGATGCAAGTTGAGACTGAAATAAAGAGTGACCCAGAGCTGCTGTCTCCACTACTGTGCCACACCACGTTAGACTGCTAATGGTAAGCCGCAGATCTGTGAACTCCTAGACTTCTTAAATAATTTTTCTGCCACATGGTCACTTGCAAGGACTGAGTTGTGATGTTGAAACAAAAGCCCAGGGTAGCAGCACTCTTCATGGCATGCTAAGCAGCAAAGCCTGAGTTTATATACCTGGCCCCATCTGGTTCTTCAAACACTTGTAAGCATCCTTCCTCTATGATTAACACCGATGCTAAGAGCATCAGGCTTCACATGACACATACTCATTTACTGAGATCTAAGAAGGGAACCCTGTTTACTTAAGTCAACATATCTACAGCTGAAATAGTTACTCATATCTAAGAGATAAATGAACTACATGATATAAAAGGTTATCAGTCTTTTCCAGCTTCGTACTACTTTGGACATATCAGTAAACAACCTGTCACCTTCAGTGCCTCCACGCATAAAAGTGATCAGATGATATATCAGAAGTGTATCATATTTATGAATAAATATGGCTACCTCATGGTCCATTGCTTTTGCCACTGTGAAGTAGGGCTCTCCAGTTTGGAAACCTCTCAATTTTTTAACAATACTGGGTGTGCACTCTTTTTGTCCATAAAAAATAATCTCACACTAAGAGACATCTCTCTAAATTTTAAAAAAGGATGTACACATGTAAGTGAATGAAAGAGAGGGAGAAAGATCTTTCCACCCATGAACAAATTAGCTGTAATAGGTCCATAAGAGGTACCCTGTCCATTGGGACTGGGAAGTGTGTCAGGGTTTTGCTAATATTTCACTTCTGTAAGTGATTTGAGAATTTACTATTTCAATGGAGAGAAACTATGTAGTTGGAACTTTCAGCTTTTTACTCTTTGTTTTAGAAAGTTCCTGGTGCTGCTAAATACCAGCTGCCACTGAAAAGCATTAATTATATTGCTGTTTAAATAAACACAAAAGTGGTGCATACACCTGTGCAGCTAGTACCACTCAACTACTTTTTTTTTTTACTTTTATTTTATTATATACTACTTGAATACTACAATCTTTCCAATGATCTCTCTATTTTGCTATGGAAAAAAAATTTGCAGTACGTGTTTCTCTGTAGGCTGTTAAAGACTCACCAATATTAAGTTATAGGTGGGACTGGTGGCATTGCCCATTACTGACTTCACTTGACTCTTCCTTGTATTTCCTGCCTTCAGACGCTTGCAACTTCCCAGACTGAAATCTCCCATGTTACAAATCCAACTGAGGTTTAATTTCTCAAAAACTTCTGAAACCTCTGAAAAACCACAGCTTGCCTATGCTGAGGAATGCTCTGCCCCAGGTTTACTTTTCACGTGATCAGTGATGCCACCTGCACCAGGCACAGCTTGCATGCAACACCTTGCATCTGTGCTGGGGTCTTCTCCAGCTTTCAGGAGCTTTTTGCTGGACTTGGGTGCTGAAAAGGAAGAAACCACCCAGTTTCAAAGCTGAGGTGCACAGCTAGAAAGGGGAAGTCCAGGAGGAAACATTTCCACATAAGTAGCCTATGGGAAGAGGGTAGTAAAGACAGGAAATTGTGCACAGAAGTCTCTGGTCAAAAGTGTTTCTAAGGTTATCCTGAAAACACTGTAGCATTAAAATAATCCATGATATTTAATTTAAGCCCTTTTAAGTAAATCTTCCAGGGATGGATGGGCCCTGAATGTCATTACCACACAGTACATTTTTCTCTATCTCAACACACAGAGCAGCTGACACTACCTAATGAGCAGTGACAGCAAAATGTCTTGATCTTCACTGTCTAGTGCGCTGCCAGGCTCCTGTACCTGAGCAAGGAGATGCAAGAGGTTTAAGCAGGCTGCCAATTCTATGCTTCATTAGCAGGGCTGAGCCCTCAACACCAGCTTAGTCCCATCAGCTGCAAGCAATGAGCTCTCCAGGGACAGGTTGTCAGATCTTTCCAGGCATTTGGTAGCAGTGGAGAGATAAGGAACTCAGAAGTCTTCCTGGTTTGTAGATTCTTAAGGCAGACCTTTCTCCCAGCCCTGACCCATTGTTCTTCAGTTCATTTTCATCCAGATCTGCCTCTTCCACCTCCTGAGAGGCCACTCCATGCCAGCAGCACCCACCTTCTTGGTGCAGAGTCCTGGAGGGCATCTCCCTCTCAAGCCTGCTCTAGACAGTCCACATTCCCTGTGTTTCCTCCCTGTCCAGTCTGCCCTATCAGCCTACTTTCACTCTCCCTGCTGAGGCACTCCTAGTCTCACCCACCTCCCTTTTAGCCCTTGCTTGCCCAATTCACCTCCTTGCACAAGAGTTTCCAGTTCCCATTTACACCATTGTCAGGCAGGTGGCTGGCAGTGTGCTGCCGTTGCTGAATACTTCTTGCAGAACATCAGGAGATGTATTTCATTCAAAGCAATAAGTATATTATGTTACGCTGTTGCTTTGGTGGCAAAGTATATGCTAGGTTTTGCTCTTTGGGATGGTACCTTTGTACATTCATTTTCATGCAGCATATGCTCTCTCACTGATGGCTACGTGAAAGATGGCAGATGGTCAGGTAGGAATTCAATGTGAGACCACAGGGATGCTCCAGAAGCCTTTGTGAGTACAGAGTTGTGAATGCCATAAAAGTGGTTCACTGACACATATTCATGGGATACATGGAAAGGATTTCTCAGTTGTGGTATGTGATCATGTTACATTCTGCAACCAAAGCCATGCTAAGCAGAAAAGTGCTCTTGCAAGGCTTTGGTACCAGCTTTGGTAGGAATGACATTTTTTTGATTAAATTGTCAGGAGCCCCTAGCTTAGAAGGGGTACTACCATCTTTCACTATTTTTTACCCAAAATATTCCCCATGGTCTGTTTCTTTGTTCATTGGACACCACCAACTACACACACTTCTATCTGATTTTTAAATACTTTTGGCTCTGAAACATCTTTCTTCTCGTTTAATCAGTAGGTTCTTTATCAGATATAGTTATGACCTGAAACTGCTATGTGCCTGCATATGAAAAGGAACTCAAGTATCTGCGAGGTGGGGGTGAGGGTCTGGTTTTAGCTTGTTCTCCTTTCAGTAATTATCAGGATATTTCACATTTACCTGGAACTCCACTGAAATGCTTGTAAATGCCTCTCCTCATCCCTGAATTGCTTTGCCTTGCCTAACTTTAACTCATCATGGCTTTTAACTATCATTTTTTCCTGCTAGCAGTAATTCAGAGAATGTTTTTATGTAGTTGCTACCTCTGTTTTCCATTTCCAGAACAGTTCATTTGTTAACCTCGTTTTTTTGAGCAGTCCCTTGTGAAGCCACATTGGCTTTTTTCTTGTTCTTTGAATATCTTTTTTTTTCCAGGGGAATTTTAATCAGTTGCACCTTAAATTTCTATTTCTTATTATAATTCTCCAGACTGTTTTCACACTCTTGGATATGAGGTACTTCTAATTGTATACAGCCCACTAAGACCTTGATTTAACTAAGCAGTTAAGTATATGCTTAGTTTAAAGAATGTGTATAATCCTTTCCCGTTTCAACACAATGCATATATCAATGGCTATTCCAATGGGACAAAAGCTCATGTTGAAAGTTACTGTAAATTTTTTAAATGTCTATTCTTGAAATCTAATCCTCCAGTATTACTGCAGCACCTTTTGGTTTCTGAACAGTTTTTCTCAATTAAACAAGAAGAGATTTGTAACACTCCATTCTTTTAACCAATTAATTTTCATAGGACTTGTCACCTTCTGGGTTCTTAGGTTACTGCAGTTTTTCAAATAAAATAGAGAGAAGTAAACATGTTTTACCATATTGAGATGACAAGCACAAGCCATCACAGCCTTGGAAAGAAAGAGACACCTTGTCCTGAGCAAGCAGAATAAAGAAGACTTTTTAGACCTCCATTTTCTAACTGGTAGGATTTGCCTTTGTGGAAGCATCTAGAGAAATTATATGTGAAGGCTCCAGCTTACATCTCTTCTTCCAAGTCTCAGGCTAAGATGCTGCACAAGCCCATATTCTGCCAGGTCAGGCTTTAGCTTGTCTCTCTAGTTAAGGGACTTTTTACCTTCTTAGAAAAAGTGACACCCACCATGCACACAGGTGCATCTTTTCATGAGATGAATGAGCAGGGAGATGCTTCCTGCTTTCATACTCCCTGGTGTACTCTGTCCCTTTCTCATCATAAGATCCAAATGAACCGTCCCAAAGAACAAACTTGTGATTTGGTAGTATAGTCCTGTCATACTGAATTTTTGTTTTGATCCCAATCTTTTAAAGAGAGTCATTTTTGCTCTTTTAGCCAAAAGCAAATTGAAAAGAAACAGAAAAGAAATTACATGACTGAGCAGCAAATCGTCTTTACTAGTCAGCTCTGCATTATAAATTAAAGTTGGCAAAGTAAAGATAATGCTTGAAACTTTTCACGTTGAGGTGACTGAGTAACTCAGCATCCCCACAGTCAGTCTGACTTAGTACTTATATCTTCACTCTCTGTCTGCTTAGAAATATGTTGGTTTACTTCTTGGCTAAACTATTGACTCAGGGTGAAACATGATTTCCAGGCAAAAAGCAGAATAGAGCACAGACCTGTGCTCCTGGCTTTGTGTACTGCTGTTGGCTTAAATAAAGTCTCATTTTAAAATACTGTGGGTCATCTTTTTTTTCTTTTTTTTTCTTGGCTATGTTTGCCTCATGTTTCAGTATTATCTATTAAAAATACTGTGCAGTTCAATGCTATCACCTACACCCAAACAGCACTTTAGCACTTAAGCACTTACTCCCTTTCAACCAGAAGAGGAATTCTTCTTGATGTTAATAGGATTGCAGTCAAGGGCTGTGCAGGACCTCTCTCTGAAGAGAAGCACATACCATGTATGTGAGGTTAGTCTAAATCAAGTTTGGAGCCATTTTAAAAAACAATCAATCAATCAAACAAACAAAAAAAAACTCAATCAAAATTAAAATATTTTACTAACACAGTAAATGATTCAGAAGAATCTGCAGGCTGCACAGCAGAGTCATGTGCCTCAGATGGTACAATCACCCAGACAACTCCAAAAACTTGCATTTATACAATTTAGGTATAGCATTGCAAAGCTGCTAGCAGTGTAGGAAGTTATAGGACAGTATTGCTCTTCTAGGGAGTAAAAGGTGAGCATGTTACAATCAGCCAATGAACTTGGATAATACCTAACATACTAAATAAAGATGTTTAATATTTCTTCATACTAAAGTATAGGAGCTATAAATCACAAAGTACTGATTCCTTTGGGTATCACAATTCTACAAATTTTAAGACAGAGAATGTATCAGGTTTCATTCTCATTCTCATTATAATTTCTACATAGCAACCTTAAGGTCGGAGGGGGAAGTGAGAGCCTGTGGAGGTATGGCTTCAATCAGGATGAAGTGATTTTCCTCTGGATTGCTTTGATTTCTTAAAAGAAGAATGTGCTGCCTGAGTAATTGGGAGCATTTTGCCTCATAGGCCTGAAATAACAGAAAAATTGGTAATACATTAGGTAATTTGGGGATTATTTTGTAACTGAGACTGCTCTTTAAATTTATCCACTTTCCCTATCAAAAGCTCCCTTCCAAGAACTAATTACTGAGTCATTCTCTTCCCATGTCATGTAAGTACTGTTTCTTTCCATCTTCAAGGGTTTTGTGTTCACATGAGCTGCTTCTGTTTCTCCACACTAGTACACTCTAGTTATCAAAAAAGAAAAAAAAAACCCAAAACACCAAAAGAGACAAATCAAAGCAACCAGATCTCCTGGGTTAGAAGAGAATTAGCAAACTCTAATAACTGTCGGGGCATTTATTTGCTATCATTTACCTGATCATTTCAAAGTACTTTTGATCCATTAAAACTTTACAACATCCCACAAGGTTGATATTTTTAACCTTCTTTCACAGACAGTAAAAATTACATAGAAATTGCGTAGTCCCTGTGCTGCAGGTCATAGGGGCCGTGACAGAGAGGGGCCATAAACAAGCTGAAAAGGCTATAATGTTCCAGCCACTAGACAACACCACCTCCTTCTGGAATGAAAAGCAAGCAACATGGCAAAAAAAAAAAAAAAAAAAAAGAAAAAAAAAAAAAAAGAAGAAGAAAAAAAAATCACTGCAGCTTCTTGAAAACAATTACAGGACAGCCTTCCCTAAAAGCTGGGAAGTGAAAGGTGGATTATGAAATTAGCGTTATGGATCACATAGTGTATATTTCTACATTAAAATGAAAACTATCAGGAGCTTAGGTGCTGTTCTAAACAAGAGAGCAGGACACATGAAAGAAGTAACTGTACCTTGGCTTCAGCATCTCCCAGGACCTGGATTGAGTACAAAGAGCCTGTGTTTGCACAGGATCAACAGGAGCACTAAGAAATCAGCGCAAAGGCTGGTTCAATGCACTGGCACAGGAACAAGCTCTCATGGTCTGTTCTGTTTAGGTCCGCAGCAAAGCCACTTGCAGCAGGTTGGGGCTTGCAGCTCACAAGGCTGTCTGCAGCACCTGGGTTGGGTAGTTTAGGTGTAAGTTTGCTGATGCACATAAACTGTCCAACCCTGTCCATCTGGTCAAGTGCCACGTGGGGAGTGATGTGGAGAATGCAACTCCAAGACTGCTTTTGAAGTTTCAGCCCTGTAGAGAGAAGACTATCTGAGCAGATTGCATCCAGCACCCGGGATGCATGGAGCTGAGATCATTATAGTGCTGTTACAACCACAGCAAATGCTGAACAGAGGCCAGGCCATTATTGCATAAGACTTGAGCACTTTCCTGGCAGTGAATGTGAAGAATATGAAAATGTTGAAACTGAATTTATTCTCAGTTTCAACATCATCTCTCTGAAAGAGTCAAATGGCAATGGAATTTCAAGGGAGAAACCATCCTATAAAACTAATAGCTTTTTACCCTCTCTCTGTCAGCAGATGATTAACTCCTGGTGCTGGAGGTGCATCTGAGCAACTTAGAATGGAGTTCTGGAAGTCATGAAGAAGCAAGAGAGGTTTCAACCAAGACTTAATTATTCTATACCTGTTACTTGTTCTGTCCAAAGCTCTGCTGATAGAAGCCAGCAAGAATTTTTCCTTGAAAAAGGAAAGATAATCTTGATTGGTATCTTGGGATCTCACATTAACAGTAAGCTAGAGCAAGAAAAATTAAAAGTAATTTTTTTTTTTCAAAGTCAGATGTTTGACTTCCAGTACCCAAATCTGGTTTTAGAAATTTCACAGAATCACGGAACAACCAGGTTGGAAGGGACCCATCAGATCTTCTAGTCCAACCATTCCTATCTAACACTAAACCAAGTCCCTCAAGACCTCATCCACCCGTGCCTTAAACACCTCCAGGGAAGGTGAATCAACCACCTCCCTGGGCAGCCTATTCCAATGCCCAATGACCCTCTGCGTGAAAAACCTCCTCCTAATCTCCAGCCTAAATCTCCCCTGGCGGAGCTTGAGGCCATTCCCTCTTGTCCTGTCCCCTGTCACTTGGGAGAAGAGGCCAGCTCCCTCCTCTCCACAACCACCTTTCAGGTACTTGTAGAGAGTAATGAGGTCTCCTCTCAGCCTCCTCTTCTCCAGGCTAAACAACCCCAGCTCTCTCAGCCGCTCCTCATAGGGTCTGTTCTCCAGCCCCTTCACCAGCCTCGTTGCTCTTCTCTGGACTTGCTCCAGAGCCTCAACATCCTTCTTGTGCTGAGGGGCCCAGAACTGGACACAACATTCAAGGAGCGGCCTCACCAGTGCTGAATACAGAGGGAGAATCACCTCCCTGGACCTGCTGGTCACACCATTTCTGATACAAGCCAGGATGCCATTGGCCTTCTTGGCCACCTGGGCACACTGCTGGCTCATGTTCAGTCGGCTGTTGACCAACACCCCCAGGTCCCTCTCCTCCTGGCAGCTTTCCAGCCAGGTTTCTCCCAGTCTGTAGTTCTGCACAGGGTTGTTGTGCCCCAAGTGCACGACCCGGCATTTGGCCGTGTTAAACCTCATGCCGTTGGACATTGCCCAGCGGTCCAGCCTGTCCAGGTCCCTTTGCAAAGCCTCCCTACCCTCCAGCAGATCGACACTTGCACACAGCTTTGTGTCATCTGCAATCTTGCTAAGGAACTTGTGTGTCTATTCCCAGAACTAATATAAACAAGCTGACTGGGGCCTTTGAAATGTATGCTGCATAGTCTGGCACATAAATTTGGAATCACAACTTTAATTAGAGTGATTCAAGGTAAAAAAAAAAACTTTATCTAAGAGACTTACCAGTGATTATAGCAAAACCAAGTCCTACATCTCCTCTCTCCTTGTTGCTATGGTGTGAACACAAGAGCATGCAAAGCTATACCCCCTCCAACCCCTCAAATCACAGCAGACTGCACCATTTTTGGAAACATATTCCCCGATCTTACACTAACTTGTGGCAATCACTGTGAAGTAGGTCTTGACAATCTAGAGCAGAACAAAGGAGAAAGACGCTGATTTGAAAATAATTCCTGAGCAACCATTTATAACAAGTACCCTCTTAAAACCTCCTGTGCTAAAGCTGTTAATACACAGGTGAAAATGAAATATTTTATTCTCATTCTTTATAGTTTTAAAAAGTATTAAGTATACAATATAGATCCAGGATGTATGCATATAGATTAGATGATTGTATTTTTTATATTTATTAATTTTCACCACTTTTATTAAGCTCCCTTACAAACATCTTGGTACTTAAATTTTTTAAAAATAAGACTTTTAGCAAGGAGTAGAACAGCCAAAGCTCTCTTGCCAATCAAAACATTCCCAAATACTGATTTTATTTTTTCCAGAATTTGTAAATTTTTTTGAAAAATCCTCATGATGTTTACGTTTTTCTCCCTGAAATCGAAGTTTGGTTCAATCAGTGCTATCATTACAGACAGAGAAAGACACTCTTGTTCTTGAGGGAGATACTCAATAGTCTTCATATGTGTTAACTATTTTCTTTCTGCATTGTCCTTCATCCAGTCCATATTTTTGATTTCTGTATTAGAAAAAGCAGGTGTGCCTCATAACAATTTGCCTGATGCACCTCTGTAGTATCTCTGGCCAACATGGAACTTACTTTATGTAGAACTTGGTTGACATGCTATGGAAAAAATAGCTTGGATTCACCTAATTAAAGATCATTTAACGATGCAAGCAACCTTTACTCTGCATAGCAGGTTACATTAGAATGTCTCATCAAAGAATCATAGAATCATAGAACAACCAGGTTGGAAGAGACCTACCAGATCATCAAGTCCAACCATTCCTATCAAACATTAAACCATGCCCCTCAGCACCTCATCCACCTGTGTCTTAAACACCTCCAGGGAAGGTGAATCAACCACCTCCCTGGGCAGCCTGTGCCAGTGCCCAGTGACCCCTTCTGTGAAAATTTTTTTCCTAATGTCTAGCCTAAATCTCCCCTGGCTGAGCTTGAGGACATTCCTTCTTGTCCTGTCCCCTGTCACTTGGAAGAAGAGGCCAGCACCCTCTTCTTCACAACCTCCTTTCAGGTAGTTACAGAGAGCAATGAGGTCTCCTCTTGGCCTCCTCTTCTCCAGGCTAAACAACCCCAGCTCTCTCAGTCATTCCTCATAAGGCCTGTTCTCCAGCCCCTTCAAAGAAATTTGTATCAAAGTTTTCATTTCCTTCACTTTCAACTTTGTGTTACAATATTTTGTCCCATCTCTGCCATGTCATCTAAGAGGTCCATCCATTTTCATTAGGATGATATTTCCACCCTTTAGTTGTCTGAAAATGACTTCTAACTGGTTTCCTTAGCCCATGTTTTTAGCATGCTGTGACTTCTGGTGATGAAGTTATCAACAGCAAAATTAAATGGGAACACTTTCCAGATGGTGCAGGAGGAATGCCAAAGCTCTCTTCCTCCAGCTCAACTCTTGCCCTTTCAGGCAGCAGCTCTGTGGTCTCATCTTTAACCTGTTCCTTACCACTTGACCATTTGCCTACAAATCCCCATCTCCCTCAGGTTACTTCAGTCTCCCACACAGCTCAGTGGCAGTGAAGCCCTGCCAGATCAAATCTCTAAATCTCATTTCCTTTGAAGAGGAATTATCTTGTCAAAGAGATATATTAGTTAACCTGGTACAATTCACCTCTGAAAAATTCCTGTTGCTTTTATTTTTTCTATTTTCTACTTGCCTTTCTATCCCTGTTCTCTATCGTTTCAAATCCTTGTGTACTACTGAGGTGACACTAATGAGCTGCCCAGGTAGTTTTTGCCTTCCTTCAATAGAGGGTATTACAGGCATTATTCCCGAATCATAAAATGCTACCTTTGAGTTCATAGATTGTTAAAAATCTTTTCTACCAGACTTGCAATTTCCTCTGTCAGATCTTGGACTTATACAACCACTCTTCCTTTGCAAACACATTCATTTGCACTTCTACAATTACTCGTGACTACATTTGTCCCCATAGTCTACATTACACATATAGCCTTATTATAAAACAAAAGCAAAATATTCTTTAGTTTGAGGTAATACTTGGACTACTTTTACCTTCATTCCCTTCTTATTTGATTGGAAGAAGAGGGGATTTTTTTGACCCTACTTCTAACCAGGGTGAAGAAGTAAATTAATTTTGGAAACGATCTTGTCTCCAGTGGCAAATCTCAACACCTTTAAAGTGTTCAAATAAGCCATTGTTGGCATTGTGTTATATGTTTGAAAGGTCCTAACACTTACAAATACTCAATTTCAAAATACTTTTTTTTTTTGGCCCTGGGATTGCACTGGCTGATGTATATCAGTTTCCAATATATTTGTCATTTTTAGTATTTGTGTCAGCAATGACTGACCAGAAACTGTTTCAATTATTATTGTACCTTATGTGCTGCAGCATCCCTAGAAGAGCCCCATTCAAGTAGAATAGCTCCATTTGGGCCCGACATGCCAGGGTCAAAAGTGAAGCTTCTGCAGCACACTCCCTCACTCTCCAGCTCACCTGGAGCACAGCCTACACTTCCAGCAACCAGTACAGCCCAAGTACACCACACATTCAGCAGACAAAACAAGTAAGCACAACAAATATAGGAAAAGTAAGAAGAAGCTAATGAGCATTTTATGTTTTTTTTCATAGGGAGAGCCATAGGCAGCTATTTGTAAAATCCCCCAAACCCTCTTCCAAGTTCTTCTGGTTTAAAGGTATAAGGAAGACTCTCCCTTCTTTGTATCAGGCTTCACCATGCCAAAGCCCCAGATCAAGCCTCATTAAAACAATAGACAACGAGCAGTTTCAATCCACTTAATATCAAATAACTCACTGCTCAGTATATTCCAGAGTTTGGGATTACTTATGAAGCTGCCACAAAGCTTTCAGTGCACTGCAGAGCTCTGCCTTGAACTGCCAAATAAACTGGAGGTTCTTGCCATAAAACTGAGGTCCAGTGTGTCACAGAGTGCATGTATTTTTGTCTAATTTGAACCTGCAAACAATTTCCAGGCTTTTTTTAGAACTGGTGAGTTACCATTGAGCAACCAGATTCATGTTTCCATGTTATTGCTGAAGGAGAGTTTCACAATGGGTTTGGCCATCAAAGAATCATTTGCTCCATGATATCAACTCCTCTCTAGATTTCCACATATTACATTTCACTAAAGAACAGCTGAGATGCAGGATGTTTTTTTTCCCTCACAACACCTCCTTGAGAAAACCACTGCTTTTAAGTTTCACGAGGATGTTATGAAGGACTTTGAGAACAAGACATCCCCATTACAACATTGGTCAAAATGGTATCTTTTTAAGCTAGTTTCCATAACATTTTTTATTTAAACTAAATGGTATGCCTGTGAACCATACTCCTATGAGAGGTGTCTAGCCTGGTAATGGCCTGATGGTGTTTCTGGGTGCTACATGCTAAAGCAGAGCTGCAGCAAACCTTTGCATTGGGATGCCCTCAGCACAAGGCATGCAGGAGTGCTCCTGGCCTTCTAAGGGACTTAATAACATATGGATATGCAAAATACCCTCTGGAGCCAGACTAGCCGTCCACCTAATCCTATGATCTGTCTCTAACAGTGTCTTGTTGTAAATAAGTCTGTGTGAATATGAATGCACTAATACATCTGGGAGAGTTTACTCAAGTGACAGGAGACAGGACAAGAGGAAATGTCCTCAAGCTCCGCTAGGGGAGATTTAGGCTGGACATTAGAAAAAAAAATTTCACAGAAAGGGTCATTAGGCACTGGCTGAGGCTGCCCAGGGAGGTGGTTGATTCACCTTCCCTGGAGATGTTTAAGACACAGGTGGATGAGGTGCTGAGGGTCATGGATTAATGTTTGATAGGAATGGTTGGACTTGATGATCTGGTACGTCTCATCCAACCTGGTTATTCTATTATTCTATGAAAAACTTTTCAGTAAACTATATGGAAAGGGAAAGGTAGGTCCACACACACATCTGGAAATCCCCCAGGGCTGCATGGCCTAGCTCTGGCCAGCCTGTGTCCTCCTGGAAGAATGAACTTATGGAGACTTCTCCTCCCATGGTGCGTCCCATCTATCCTCACCAACATCTCTCTTAGGGGTGCAGTCAGGGATACAACACAAGTGCAGGTACAGATCCAGCTGTCAGACGGAGATATTAACAGGCTTGTGAGGCAACCTCAATACAGCAGTCACCAGGAAAGACAGGAGTATATATGTCAATCAATCTTTTTTTTGCGGGGGAAAAGAAGTACTCATAATTTCCAGAGAAAGCAGACAGTGTTTTGGAGTTAGGTGTTTGGTTGAAAATACAGTACTTTGTCAAAAAGCAAGTTTAGTGAAGAATACTTGATCAGACTTTCTTCTAATTTCCTTCTCAGAAAAATTTGTACTGGCCTGTGGTCCTTCTCTTCTTGCCCTGGACTCATACACACTGCCAGTAACTTGTGACTCACACTGCTTTCATCCTCTTGTCCTGTCAGCAGGAAGGAAAACAGAGACAGAAAGAAAGATGGTACTCAAGGAATGCAGAATCCTTAGAAATAGCAAATAATGAATACAGTCAGGCAACTTAGAAGTCAAATCCTATAAAATGACATTGTCAGATCTTCTCAAAAATGGCTCAAAGTGGAGAACTGGCCAGTCACATGGAGCTGGCTCTCTTCCCAGCTATTAAACTGTTATGAAGTTAAAATTGCATGAAATATTTTCCTAACTTTACTTTTCCATGTATATAACAACTACCCACACCACAAGGGTGTTCCACAAGTAGAAAATGGGAAGAGGAGATACACACAAGACACTGTATTAAAATGTGATTCTTGCTATGAAAAACAAATAAGAAACCTGGATCTGACCTAATTGTGAAGTAATTTGAAGTGATAAAAAGATACCAATGATAAATTTGTTAAATCTGCAGTACATGTGGAACTCATCTGTAGCATACAGTTGAAAAATAAATATACTAATTTCATAAGTGACGCAACGTGACATTTTGTCCACAAGCAACTAGCTGAGGAGAATCTAGCCTGCAATTTATTTTTGTAGGCATAAGTCTGGTAAATTTTTAAATGCATGTTAATATTTCTTGTTTACATAATAGTTCAGCAAGACAGTGTTCTTCTCCTCAATTTAGAGACAGCAAAAGTCACATTTTATGGTACAGCAAAGGGTCTAGCAGCCCTACAAGATACTTACAAGCAGTATATTAGTATTTTAGCTCAGAAGAAAATCAAAGAGCGAAGTCTGGCTTCATATACATTGCAAGCAATTTGAATTGATCCCGCATTTCTAGTAGCATGTTCAGAAAATGACTAGACCCAGTCTTTCCCATAACTATGTTGTCAATATGTCCATAGCAGGCTCAAAGTTAATCTTCCAAAATATTTTCCAGCATGACATTTCTATCATTTCTTTCCACCAAATATGTGCTGCCTTATTCTAAATCAAGCTCCAGTGTGCCCAGACTGTCCTTCCTAGAGTCTGGCTAATATCTCCTAGAAAGACCTCAGTGACAGCAATTCGGCTGCATCCCAAAGAAGCTTGTTCCAAAATCTAAGCCTTCTGAATATGCCTACAAAGAATCTCTGTTTTCCATCTACTACATATTTTGTATTTATAGTTCTTTGCAGTTCTTTGCCATTTTCATTACTAGTATTTATAGACAGGATTTTGCAAAATTTATCCCATTGTTACACACGGATTTCTGCCTATTCACTGGACAAAGAAATTAGGTTTCTAAGACTGATTTATTTTTTTCTTCCAGTGCTAGGATCTTAGTAATCAGGTGTAGAGATGCTGAGCACTGAAGAACTGAAGGATTTGGATATAAGTACCTCCAGTCAATGAGACTCAGGTATATATAAAACCTATTTCAGAATAAGGTACAACTTGAAATGAAAATAAGAATAATTCTATGACAACCCTATAGTTGGATGAGTCTTTAATGACTAGAATAGTATATCACTTTGTATTGGTTAACTTTCAGGGAAGGAAAACAAGATGCATCCTTATCATCTTCTGTACTATGATATACTATCTGACTGTTTGCTGCCAGATTTGTTTCTGATAGGTTTTGATTTTACATAACTGAAAAACATCTGCCCTCTTTAGTAAATAGAGACTTCATTTTCTCTGTACAGTAAACAGTTGAAATATGTTAATATTGCCATGTGATACAGATAACAGCAAAAATCAAATAATTTTATATTCATTATTTTTTTGCCCCATCTCCAGAGCATCATTCCTTTTATTTCGTATAGTCTAATACTAAAGTCTAAAGTCCAGGTAACAGTTAAGCTATACTTCTATGCCAAACACTGATAACTTACCAGTAAAGTCAGAGGGACAAAGGTTCATCAAGGAGACAGATGAATAGTAACTTCAAAGTACTGTGGCAATGAAAAGGAAGGATTCTAAATGTTAAAGAACTTCTTGGAAAGGCTATTTTACGTGGCATCATGCAAAGAGAAATCAGGAATCAGAAGGCATATATTACACTGCAATCTTTCACAATGCAACAGCCCAAGGGCAATGAGAAAATTTTCATAATGCTGAGGTTAAGTGGTCCGTGAGTACTATAGTAAAAAATTCCATGTCAGGGAAAGGACCTCAGTCTTTGACCTCTGCATGATTCATGTTCTTCCAAATCAATACTGAAGACAAATCATGTGAAAATAAAGTTATGATGGGCATTTATCTGTAAACACAAGGCAGTCTCATAAAAAGAAAGCCATATCATTCTTACTCTCTTTCATTTACCTTTGTTTCCCTGCGTATAGCATTACTGTCAATAGATATTTGATGAGCATAGTCTGGTTGCACATTGATAAGGGACAAGTACTGTGTTGCTCCATCACCTTATCACCTTCTGAAAATCTCTTTTTTAGAAAAATTAGCACTTCCTTCAAAAAAAAAAAAAAGAGCATCCAGAAATAAATTGTAATTCCAGTATGTATGCTGATAAAGTTTCAGAACAATCTGATTTAGCACTGATAAGAAAAGGTTTAGGCTTAGGGAAGTAAAACAGTAAGTTTGAACCTCATCCACACCACGTCTAAATTACGCTAATCTGGTATTTTTAAAAGAAGCCTTTTCTGATGTGCAAATTGTATTTCCATCCACACAAAGACCACCGTACCTTTCCAAAAGAATACAAAGAAGCCTTGGTAAGTAAAAGCCAGCCCAGCACGTAATGTAAGCACTCCTCTCTTATCAGTCAATGGGATGAAGCTTGCAAGTAATACCTTATTTTCATAACAGCAAGTCCACATCCACACTCATCTTTACATAACGGCTTACATTTCTATTATTATGTGATAAATAGGAGTAGGACTCAAAGCCCCACATACAAACACCAACTTCACTTTTTCAGTCATAGCAACAGCATCTTAAAAACCAGGCCCAGAATCAGTATTACCCCTGGATCTCTATAATCTGTACATCAGAACAGCAACCACAGTCTTGACTGTTAGCACTCTATGTCATAAAGCAATACACATTCACCAAAGACCCCACCTAGAGTGTGTGAAGTTGCTCACTTCTGTTTAAATTTCACAAGCATTTTCTTAGTGTTCCCAGGTCTGCAAACTCCTCGTGGAGTTCAGAAACTACAGACTGCCTTGGGCCAGGACATCTACTGAGCAAAACATGTCACCCTATCGAACAGGTGGGATTACCCTCTTGTAGACAAGACCTCCTTGCAGGAGGCCTTCTGCAGAGAGACTTGAGATGCCCCATTCACACTGTGCTCCTTAGGAGACTGCTTTCTGCCACACAGCCACAGCAAGATGGACGGGCTTTGCACATGTCTAATAAATCAACATTATAATGGGAAAAATTCACCCAATGCCAAGAGCTCTGGCAAGACCATGTAACGCTTCATTTGTATGCTAAAAACTCAGTAGGGATTTAAATGAATTAGATCCTTGTGCACAAGAGAAAGTCAACCCTTGCTGAATAAACATTTTTTATTAGTGGATCAGAATTAAATAGGATATATATTTTTAGGAAGCAGGTTCATTTGAATGAGAATTAAACGACTGACAAACCATGTTCTCAAGTGTTTCTTTTTCATAATATATTTCTGCTTTTTTCTGGTTTATGAGTATGATGTTCCACTAAGGTCTTCTTTTTCCTCTGTGTAACAAAACCAAAGATAACTTCTGAAACTAGAAGAAATAAATCATATTTCAAAACACTCAAAGTCAAGGCTCTTGCTCTGGTTTGACTTGAAACAGAGAAAACATTACAAAGTTCTGCAAGGGTTTGCCAAGTCTCTTTAATGACCCAGAAACTGATTATGATGTACTGAATTCTGCAAGTTAGTAAATCTGTCCACATACACGATTGCAAAACAAAATACTGGGACTCTGTCACCAATGGGATTTTCTGTTCAGAATTACACTGATCCAGTAGCATAACTCCCAGGGAAATGTCTCAGTGGTTAACAAGACAATACCAACAGGCACGTGAAAACACTACTCAGAGACACCAGTAGATTCTTATTCTGTGGATCATTTCTGCCAACTGTCATGCAGTTTCATTCTTCCTTAGGGAGGACAAAGTCACAAAAGTTGCTCTCAGATGTATCAACCTTCTTTTTCACTAACACAAGGCATAATTAGAACCTGACATAAAGCTCTCTCAATCCAGCTGATGTCTATCCATTCACTTCCCTGAGCTTTTGACCAGTACAGATCCTGGTGTAGCATGAAACACAGCGGAATTAACTTTCACACCCAAGGACACTGAAAGGAGTTAGCCATCATTTTAAAGATGTTCCAATCAAGGCCAAGGGGTCTTAACCATGAGAAATGACTGAATTTGTATACACAAAGGAGAAGTCAGAAAAATGGAATTATATTCACTATAGAAACTCCCCCTTTGTTTTCCAACTTGTTCTTGCTTTCATAATCAGTAAGGACCACCACTTGCGAATGGCTGTGTCCTTGAGTGGACACATGATTCATTGTGTTATTTCTGTAGCCTCTACATACCTTCTTGACAAATTTCTGTCCAAACTATAACCTTTTCTGACAGAAATGTGCTCATAAGTCTATCACGGTTTACAAATATGGTAGCAAGTCCAGTGAAATCCAAGTGGGTGAAAGGCAGTCTTATTTTCCTGCTCCAAATTTTCCAATAACACCTATTTGTATGTTAGCAGGGGAAACCTCATAATTTAATAACTACAAGCCATTTAACAAACAAGCACTTGTAAAGAACAAAAACACATGCTGCACTCTAAAAGGCATGTTTTCCTTTTAAACACTTCTTCAATTAGAATAGAAACATAAATTTAATTGATTCTTTTACATTATTTTATTTTTTTTAACAAAAAGTTATTACCCCCTCCTCCCATCCCAGATGGCTAGATGTTGACTCAGTGCAAGGAGCTAGGGAGGTTATACAAACATGAACTTAGTTTTGACAATCCGTTATAACTCAGCTAATGCCCCTCCGTTGCCAATAATCAAGGCTCTGCTAACACTTTCATTCCTTTCTTTCTTATTTTTGCTGAGTACATTGCACTCTGTTCAGCTGAATCACCAAGATTTCTTCTTTTTTTCAAGAGGGCTTTTTTCTTTTAAATCCTCTTAACAGAAAAAAAAAATATATATTTCTCAAATGAAGCCCTTGAAGGGATTTACTTCTTGCAGATGAATTTGCAGAGATATTCATTTTCAGAGCGGTCTCAGACCTGGTTTTCTCCCTGCTCCCCCATTTTCAAGAGGCAGCACTGTGCAGGAAAATGGTTCCCAGCTGCAACATCTTAGCTTTTATGTCTGCATCTCCTCTCCTAGCCCCAGCACTACTTGATTGAAAAAAACAAAACTGAGATTTGATATTAAGAGAAATGCTGAAGTCCTGAGTTTATTCCATGCAAAGTTCCTTAGCCTTAGTGTAAAAGCTCCTATCCAAGCAATCCTGCTAATTCAGACTTACTTATCAGCTTCTTCATTGAGACCTGAAATATTAGTTTTAAAGGGATATTGGGGTTTTTTTGGTTGGTGAGGGGGCACAGTGCCAGCCTATGAGGTCAGCTTCTCCAGTCACCTGAACTCAGGTTCTCCAATGGGAAGTCTGGGGACATCATGCAGATATGCAGTGGCATGATGAACCAACAGTCCAGCCATTGAGTCACAAGTTTGTGTGAACTGCAGGGAAAATGTAGCTCTTGTTACATTTGGCTTGTCAGTACAGATGTCTCTGAAGAAGAACTGGCATGGCCACCCGCCCTGCTTTTGCCCTGCTTCCATGCAGGAAAGAGCTGTGGCTCTGTGAAGGATAGGGCTCCCATGGACTGGCACCCCAGCACCCGCCTCAACAAAGGAGCCTGCTGAGGTGCTGACCTGGCACACGAACCACACACAATGCAGGGAGTAGAAGCATGTCCTGCTTCTGCCAGGAAACACACCTCCCCTGGTTGGACTCCAAAGCATCTCAGGCCTGTACATCTATCAGTGTGCTGCACCACATGCTGGGTTGAGGTAAGTAAAGACTGGCAAGTTTTCATTTCCCTGCAGAGCAGCGCTACTGCAGGCAGGAACACCTCTAGGGCTGGACGAAACAACAAATGGGGCCCTCTGACTTCTCCCAGCTGGGGTCTCTTTGATGAAGCAAAGCAGGACTAAATAAATAAACTTGCCTTAGCCAGCCTCTGTGGGAATCTGAGCATTTCTGAAGATTTTGTCATATGAAGTTGAATATAGAAGTGAGGGTAACCTTTTGGAAAGATCCTGAGGGAGAAAGCTTTATTTAAAAGAGAGGTGACTAAGGAGCTCTGGAACTCATTCCCGTAAAAAGCCCTCAGATGTAGGATCTTAAATCCCTCATGTTCTCTCAAAGATTGGGAATTTATGAGTTTAAAAGGGGTGTCTAAGGTCTCCATCCAACCAGTAACTTATAAAATCATCATATCAAAGACTTTGGTATTTTGTTTCTGCCCCTCTCAAGGAAAAGACAACCCACACAAACACTTTGTTAAAGCAAAAATATCTCAAAAATACAACCACTCCAGTGGAGTATTTCTCCACCACCCTTGTTACTGTTGCCAGGAGAAGGCACAGCCCCATGGAGGACCCTCTGTAGTGTAAAGTTGCTCTGGGCAGGGGGTGACAGTGCTAGAGTGGAGCTGATGTATTGGATGGTGTCCTCCCAGAGACCAGTGCCATCAGCAGGTACCTGGCAGGCAGAGGGCAGCAGACCACTGGGCAGGAAAGGGCAGTGTGGACCCACAGGCCACAGCATAGTCCTGCCTGCTGGGACAAGCATAGGGACATGTAGCTCATCTCCCACCACAGAATAACAGAGGAAAGATCTACCTGCTGAGGCAACACTAGCATGCCTGCCTCACCCTTGGGTGTAACAGAGAAGGAGAGGTGCCCAGCTTTGACAGCAAGAGCATCCTAAAGCACTGACAGAGCCAAACAGTCTGGGAGCCAGGACACAAGCAGAGGGAGCCAGAGGAGAGCACAGCATCCAATTCAGCAAATCCCTTAAGCACATGTTTAAGTGCTTTACTAAATCAGGACCACAGGGTGTCTGCACAGTTGGCCTTCTCCAATCCTGGGGCACCTGCAAAAATGAGAGATGGCAGGCAAAGACAGCAGAGGCACACAGGCAGACCCTGAAGCCTTCTGTAGTAGAGACAACTTGCATCCAGAGGGATGCTCTTCAGATCCTCAGAACTGCTCCTCTAGGCAGTTACATAGTGTTGTTACCACACAGTATCTCTTTTGACATAGGTTTTTTCTTTTCTTCATTTTTTTTCCCTTATTTTCCCTTAATGTGTTTATTTCCAGTTTCTCATCTCCAGTCTTCACTGTGGAAAAAGCTGTGTCCTACATATGCATTATTGGAACCACCTCCCCATCTGAGTGTTCCAACAACAATCAGTTGTTTTCTGTGCAGCAAGAGGCATTATAACCCTGTAGTATCTTTCTGCATTCTTAAAAATCTTATCTTCTCTCTGGGGAAGAATCTGTTTCTGATGTTAATGTTCTGCTACGTACTTGTAAAGCATTCTGATCCTACCTGCTCTCACCACAACACGGTAATAAATTGTTTCCTTTCAGTTTAATTTTCACAAGCAGCTTAACAAAGCCAGAGGACAGGACGTAGGACAACAGTAGCTCTAATATCTCTGCCTCACTTAGCTCACTTGTGCATCTCTGAGGACTGCAATTGCTTCATCCTAGTGTTGACACACCAAAAGCAAGAAACTTGAAGATTTGGTAGAGTCAATATTATTTTAACTCATATATTATAGAAGGAGTGAGTTTAAGAAAGACTCCTTGGCAACAGAGATAACACTAATCCTACTCATTTATTTTAAGTTTCTGCTCTTCTTTCTTAGAGGTGCAAGAAGTCACAATGTGCTTCATTTTAAGTATGCCCTTAACCACACTGAGATGAAGGGTGTCGCATGAATGACTATTCTAGTACTCTGAGTGGTGGAAACAGATGATAACAGGTCCTCACAGTGATGGCATGAATCCTCCCAATGTGATCTAAAGGAGATGATCCCATCGCTGCTGAAAGCATGACCGTCTTCAGCCCCACAGTGCACAAAGAAGCCACGCAGCACCCAGTACCTCCAGCTATGGTTGTGCTGACTCTTGACACATGGAGAGCTGACCTTATGGATGATCTTGGTACAATTTGTGCAGACGCTCTGATTAAAGCACCTCTAAGGCCTCTGATTTCTCAGCTCGTTAGAAGTACAAGTCAGAGTCAGAAAATGCTATAAAGAAAAGGATGGGAGTAGAGATCCCTCAGATGTTGGTAAGACAGTTTGAATTGATTCAAGTGTGAAAAATGGAGGAACCACATTTTAGCTGTAATGTATAGAAAGTGCACTAGGCATCAGGAACTTTTCAAAGAGTGCTAATTTATTGATGCTTTTCTAAGAAGCGCAAGTGAGTATATTACTTTTCCTTTAAAGTGCAGCTGCAACAGCAAACCACACACACTCTGCAGGTTTTATAACTTTGCTAATTTTCCTAAGTCTTGGGAGCTATTGGTGCTAAATATAAAGGTATTTTGTCTCAACCTAAGAAGAAAAAGAAAATTGAAAAATATTTATTTCTAAAGTACAGCTAACAACTAAACTAAAGAGACACCAAATTTGAGCTCTACAGAATAGCCAGTGATGCCAGGGATACCAACTTATATCACTTATTCTTGATTCATTTAAAGATATTAGGGTTTTATTTTTATTTCTATTCATATCAGTGGGAAAACTGACATGAATAGAAAAAAATATAGAGCATGCAGAAACAAAATGGCAACCTAAAGGAAATACTGAATGAATCAGGAACCCTTTTGATGGCATGCAGAAAATCTGTATGCAGAGAAAAGAGATCCTAGGAGGACTGCATAGGATGAAACCCTTACATGAAAAGGAATCAATTCCCTGCTCTGCAACACATTTTCTTGCTGTCATGTTCCCATTTGTAAAACAGGCAGCTAAAAATCCCAGACACTGGGATGTGCGAAAAGAAGAAGTATGTAAGTGCTTAGACTGAAATCCTTATCTCCCAATCCCACCACCATCCAAAGCAAAAATCAGCCATTTTATTTTATGTCTGCTCTTAAGCCTTTGACTGTTGCCTTTGTCCCATAGGAAACCAAGTTTTTCATGGCAATACATCAGAATAACTCAGCATCAGGGTGTGGTGGTGAAGTTAATCTTCCCATTTTACCACTTTTAGGGGAAATCTTTTGATCTGAGTCAGGGAGACTGAAGTTTGATTGCGGGTTTGCCTAACCACCTATGCAGAAGGAGGGGAAACAACATTCTCTGCAATGAAAACTTTTTCTGGGGACATAACATGAACTCAAACTCTAATCACAGTCCAAGTTTCTAAGCAAAATACTTTAACCATGCTTTAATATGGGTGGGAAGGTGCACACTGCACAGAAATGTTATTAGCCAATAATGACCCAAAAATTGAACCGAAGATTTTTGTCTCTCCCAATTCTCTGGACTTTCATCTTTGCTCAGTCGTCTACAGGGGAAAAAAAAAATCACTGTCCAACCCCTAAGAGTTTGACAATACTGCTTACATTCCAAAATCACTAGGACAGCTCACACAAAATATTTGTTGGAGAGGCACCAGGGTGCATTAAGTATGGAGAGGTAGCCTTAACTCTCACTTTCCATACTTTTATGAGCCTCAGTCAGAACCATAATGTTATTTGAACTATACCTATGTTTTAAAGCATTTCTTCACTTATCCAACACCTTTTTATTTACTCCCAAATTTTATTCCATATTATCTCATTAGTTGCATTATTTTAACTGCACTTCATATGCAAGTAACATGGCCAATTCATTACCTAGTCATAAAACTATGTATCCTTTTATTATCATTCGAGTTTTCCAAAATATGTTGTAATTCTACTACCACAAAATAAATTTCACCAGTTGATGAGTACTTTATCAAGCATTTCATTAAAATTTCAAATAAAAATGAAAACATGAACAGAAGATCATAGATTTTGTTTATCCTATTCTCATTTTTACAAAGTTATAATTTTGATTTGCTTCTGATTCTAAATATATCCTGATTAATGAATGTCACATGAGAGACATTAAGCTAAATGATCTGGAAACGGGAAAAGGAGTTAAGTGAGTTCATAATGGCACCCAGATATCTGCCAAAATATTTTTTAAACTGTTCCCAACCAAACTATAAAAATACATGGCTAGATACACTCACCAGCACAGAGGCAATGATATCATCAGCTTGCTAACATATCTTCCATTTTAAGGCCACCAGTGGTCAAGCAGAAGATTCAGCTTGTTGGGTTTGTTCCAGAAATAGTTATTAGCCACAAATCAAGTGGACTGGGGAAAGAATGTTAATACCCAAAGATTATTTTGTGTTGCATCAAGAAACAGAAATAGAAGTGAAGGCTATACTGTATTTTATCCTTACACTGAGAGATCATCCCCTGGCTCACTGGGAAAATGCCACATATGAAACGTGAATCACTGTAAAATTCTCAAGACTCACCTGACTTATTGCTCTGAGGGCAAGACTTTTCAGGTGTTGAACATAAGAATTCATCATTCCAAACAGAGAAAGTTGAAAACATGCATAATGAAAGCTGAGATAGCTGCCTGGAAGTTATGTAGTCACTGAATTCAAAGACATTTTTGCAAATGCAAAGTTTATATTTTGGTGCTAGTCAGCACAGCCCATGATTCATGCTGCCCACTTCCTTTCTTAGACATTGACCATGAAAGGCTTTCTGAACTTCTACATATTCCCTCCTGAAATTGAATGTTGCTGTAGCACATGTGAAATATGATTTTCTAATCCACAGCATTCATGTTATATTTAAAAAAGACTAATTAAAAAGAGGACCCCATAACATTAGGTAAGATGACAAGTAACAAATTCTCATTGCTGTATTTTCTTAGCTTTAATTAGCTAATTTTAATCTTAGCTAAGATTAGCTTTAATGAAACTGGTGAAATAATAAGCAAGAGTAAATCACATCAACTCCTTTGATTCATTAGAGGCTGCACAGAATAATTACCTTTTGCCTCAGTCCTATGAAAAGTGACAGTGAGATTAAGCCACAGCAACTAATTCTCCATGGATCAAAGTATAAATAAAAAGCAAGTATCTTGCAGCGTTAAAGCATGGGTTTTCTCAAAATAATTTGCAAAGATGAGCCAAATGTTACTGGTCTTAAAAATATGTTAGTCCACTCTACCAGTGCATTTCTGAACAGTAACAGATATTACAGGATCTTCTGGCTAGCAGCAGTTAATTTCAGAAGCTTATTTCAACTCTAATGCACCTTTCCAAGCATGCAGTATTCACTGGAGTATGTATCAGAGAAACCATCCACAGCGGTACCCCACACCCCTACTACCAAACAAGGAAAGAAAAAGAACAACCAGAAGGGCTTATCTGCTTCTTCAACCAGAGATGCATACCTTAGAATTAGCATGTCTATGGTAAATGGGGAGGTGAGGGAGGGACCTACAAACAATACACAGTAAACATAACTCTGCTCCTAGAAGACTGCTGCACAACTGTCTCAAGGCTCGAGCAGGTCTGCTGCCAAAACTAGACAAAAATCGGTCCCACAGTCTGTCACCTATGTGTGGTTCTGTGAAACCACATATGCCAAGGCCTAAGAAAGGTTGTCCAGAAAGCCCAACTGCATCTTTTCGGAGGAAGAATTACCAGCATGCTGCCTAGGAATACATAGCAGTAACACAAAAATCTACGCATGCCTCCTTTATATGTAAACAAAATTAGTATAGATCTTTGTCCAAACCTGCACCCTTTCATGTACATCTTCTTCAGCCATGCAGAGAAAGTTCAGCAATTATCCTTGAGTGAGGAAGAACATAAGGTTCACATGCATTCCTTAAACCCAGTGAGAAACAGTGCTCTGCCATGGTTACTGAACTAGGACTTAGATGAATGAAAATCTGTACTTAACTTTCCTATGCATAGATTGTGGGATCTTGACTACCCAACTTCTCCCTTATGTCTGAAAAATGAGGATGTGAGTGACAACTATACATTGAAATGCATAGGAACTGAATGTTATGTGAAAATGTGTAGAGGCTGGGTGTTATAGATATTTGTGTGGAATGTAAATCTTAAATGCTACTAATTCCACTACTTAAACCATGTATCTGGATGAGCACTTTCATTAACACAGCACAGAATTCGACAGTGTCAGAGTATAAAACCCTAAATTACTGTAACCTATAGATCATTCCAAAAGAGAAGAGTTTGTTGGTGAATTCTTCAATTCTTCTTACTGCAACTGATATCCAACATCATTTAGCAGTTCTTTCATAGTGTTACTTTTCTCACAATGATAGATCCACTGTAAAAGTCTGGTCAGATGCAGCTCCTTGGTGTAAAATTACCTATTAGATCTTGCAGCGTGCTTCAATCATGTATCTAACTCTCTAATAATCTACTGAATGAATAAGCAAAAAAAAAAATAAGATATGGCATAGTACGTTAGTATCAGCAGTCACATGATTTATGGCAGTTCTGCTCCACAACTGCTACAATCCAGATCTGAATGTTACGTCAAGACAAGGTCAGCTAAAAAAATACCTTCTTCATGAATGCTGTCTTTCAACTCCTGAAACTGCAGTCACCACCTTGCATGGCACAAGAAAATACTTCTGAGAAAGGGTGCTATAATGTAAGAAGTGAATGCTGGGATACTTGGAATAGTTTGAAAGTGAAATAAAGATATGGATATGAAATTCTTCAAAGTCATAGGCTTCAGCTTAGATCTGGTCAAAAGCCCACTAAAATTAATGTGAATTTACTGATTTTCTTTAATATCTGCCTTTCATAACCATTGCACATGTAATATGAGCACAACCACATTTTGGATTGATTGGGATATACCCCATGTCTCTTACCAGTTCCAGGAAAGGATCACAGGCATTACATGATGAATATGCTGCACTTATGTGAGTTTTTATTGTCCCTCTATTTCTGCTCCTCTGTAAAATGTGCAGAGAAGCTGGTTTCTGTGCTGAGGTGAACAGCCCTAAATGAGTAGAGAACAGAAGTTAAATCAAACAATTATTATTAAATTCAATGTATATTCATAGGGGTTATAGTTTCTGTCTAGTCTCTTGAGTGTTCTGGTTCAGGAGACATCCCTAATGTTATCAGCCTGGTTTTTTTCAGCAACTAATCACCACTAACGTAACTTAGTATATGTCACATAATTGTGATGCACTCTATAGATGGACCCATTGCTAATTAGGATGATGACAGGCAGGAGTTAAATTTAAAAGTCTCCGTTTATTCCCTACTCTTAAAATTATTTCTTTCTGTGCCACCCTTTTCCTTCTCATGGATCCAGTAGTAAAACATTAGAGGCAGCCCCTTGTGTGATTCTACTAAACAGTTTCTTGTTAGCAGGCATGTAATAGCAATAAGAAATAGAGAAGAAAGCAATCGTTAAACTGTTAGAAACTGAATGTACACCATTTGAGTACATCCAACATTTATCTAGCTTTAACTTGCTTTCCAAAGCCAGGAATACAAAATGATACAGAGCAGAAAATGTAAATCAATGATGTAATAGTGGCCTGTGTGATACCCTGGAAGGACTTAAGCATACATTAACATTTTCTTTACAAAACCCCCCATTGTCCTACTCTGACACATGAACAACTTCTCACTTTCTTCATGATTTTCCAGAATGCATTAACCCTTTGTATTACATAACCCTACATAGTCCCTCATGTCTCTTTCTGAAAAGATGCAGTAATATTTTCCTGAATGTGGCTGTGCAGTCAGAGTCAGCAGGTTTTGACTCATGGAGGATGGGACTGAATACTAAGAAACTTAGATTCTTTTAATTTCTGTTTTTTAAAAAACTTGTAAGAAACATCCAGTACCAGTGTATTCTTGCTGATATTGGTAGAAGGAAAAAGTGAAAAAGGAAAAAGACCAAAAGAATGTGCTACCAGGGTGATTTGTCATGGGAATCTAGTAAAATTTTGTTTAAGAGACACATCTATCAGCATATAAAATTACTCAGGATTATTTATATTTGGTTTGTTGAATAAAAGCCTAAAGATGACAAGGAACTTGACACTTGACTTGGAAGCTGCAGACATGGACACTGAGCAGCATGGGAGAGCTTGCTGAGAGCTCTGAATGCCCAAGAAGAGCAGACATGAGCAGAGCTGCCCTCCAAGCCATATGATATCAAGAATCATGGAGTGAATACATAAAAACATCTGAGGTGAATCTCTTTCCAGAGATAACTCTTTGCCTGTCTTATTGAATAGATTAATGAGCTGATAGGTGGCAATGATTATTTTTTTCTGAAAGGCTTTGTTGGGGAAAATTTGGAACGTTAATTTCTTTCCTGTTTTCTGAGGTTTGAGGTTTAAGTGCCTCTCAAGTCAGGCTTTGAAATCATCTTTTATCAAAAGTTTTTATGGTTGGGTTTTTTTAGACAAAACATTTTGGTAATATGCTTTGAATATGTTTCAACAACTATTTCAGAACAAACTATCACTGACATTTTCAGGAGACAAAGTGTTGGAAAAGCTCAGCTTTCCCCACAAGTATTGTTTTTCTCTGAAAGAAGCCCATACTGGAATGAAAACATATTTCTTATCAAGCTTTAAAACACTCATCTGATAATTCTGGAGGTTCACCGTTATTTGAGATTGTGATTCATTAATGAAAGAAGATCTGTTCAAATAGAAAGGGTATCCCACAGAAAAAAAACCATTCATGAGTGCCAGAGATAATTTTCAGCAGTTACTTTCTTACCTTGTTTAAACGTTTGCAGGGGGAATTCAGAGTAAAAAAAGTGATCTCTTCAGTCTTTTAGACCAAAGAGAGCTTGTACAGGAATGAACAGTGCGTTAGAATACATGGAGTATCTTCTTCTTAGAGCAGGTAGTTTTTCTTCTCATGTGGAAATTGTCCTTTTTTACTTACTTAAATTTTGCACCTTTTTTCTGCTTTCTTTCAATCTCTGGATAAAAAAAGAGTTATATCTTTGAAGCTTTTATAATTTCACTGACATTATTGATGTTATTTTTACATGTCAATATAGAAATTTAAAAAAAGCTTATTTTTCTGCCTTAAGTTAACTTAGTATAAAATTACCACAATATACTGAGAAAGAAATCGTACTTTACAACAAAAACATTCAAATAGTTAAAATAACACTGCATAAATTTCTACATGAAGAAATTAAAACCCTTCACAGGTATTCCTGGACCTGAGCTATGAGAGCTATGAGTACATGGCAGATAAGTGAGAAAACCCACCACCAGACATTAATAACAAGGGAAGTTCAGTTTAAAAAGAGCCACAAGAAGAAAAACATTAATAGCTCTTAATGCTTCTCATAGCAATGAAAGAGCCACTTAAATGGAAAATGAAATTTTAAAGGCAAAAGGAGTATAACTTTGATTAAGGATTTGTTTTTCAAAGGCACTCATCTACATTATACAACTGGTAGACTTCAGTCCCTGTAGTGCAACATGTTTGTATTCAAGCTCAGACTTTAGGGACTACATGTTGTTTTGATTGGAAACTGGATATAAGGAAACTCCTTCAAACAATAACCAAAATAAAGACATTGACATGAGGAATTCAGCTGTGGTTTCACATGAAGCCCAGGCAGTCTGGCAGCTCACTGACCAAGACATGGCTGCTGCTCTCCTCCCTGCAAATTCCTCTGCTGTTGCCCCAGCCCTAGCCTTGCTTCTGTCCCAGGTTATGTAGTTGCTCCTCCTCTACATTGCCATGACTCTCCAGAAGACAGAAACTAATGCAAGAGTTCTGCTTTCTGTGGTGGGTTTTTTTGCCCTTCGACATGTTTTTTCACCTTTTTAATGAGTTAAACCAACTGACAGAGAGGCTTAGCAAGTACCAGAGGCTGCACAAGGGGAGCACTGGGCACATGTGGCACAGAGGAATGCTGGGGGAAGGTCCCTGCTCCTGCTTCCTAGGTCGACACTGAATTCTGTCCACTGAGGTCTACAGGTGGCTTCCCAGTGACTCCATCAGGCACTTGATTAGTTCCGCATTTGGGGCAAGGAGGACAGATCCATATGTGAAGCCCATCTTCTCTCTCCTGGTGCATGACTACATAGCTAACTGTACCTGGCAACCTCTTTGGTTGCACACTATATGCCTCTGCTAGGAAGAAATGGAGCTTTTCATATGGAAAGTTACAACAAGCCTAGTATCCAGCTCTTGCATATGGTGTCACTTAACTGGAAGGGTGATGCTATGAGTCTTTTGGCTTGTTCCCTGGCTGTCCACAAAGCCAGGTAAGGACTTTGAGATTTTGGTTGTCTTAATTCAGGTCAGAGCAGTCCCACTGAAACCAGAGACTACCTTTTATTTCATGGAGAATTTCAAGCTGCAGACAGTTAATTACAGACAGCGGCAAGGTGAGAACTAACAGTGGTGGCACCTGTCAAACTGTGAGCTGTGCTGGATTTATAAACAGGTTCTGTACTCAATTTATGCTCTCACATTTGGCACACAGAAAAAGTTTGCTCAAGAGCAGAGAAAGAGTGTGTAATACAAAGTTGCATACTGCAGCGCTTTATTCATTTTTTTCACATTGAACCAAGGACCTAATTAGTTATGTTATTGTAGAACTAATAGCACATTTACTAAAATAGCTGTTTCTTTCATAAGTATCTTACATAAAGCTTACAAGATTGATATCGTAGTATGCCAAAAAATGCAAGAAATGCTTTCCCTACTCTGGAGAAAACTTGTCTTGGTTTAATTTGGTTGTTCATTTTTCTGCTTGGATGCTGAATTGGAAAGACAATTGGTTAGATAAAAGATAACAGATGTATCCATTCTTCTGGTTTTGAAAGTGCTCAAGAACAAATGTGTTCCAATCACCTATTAGTAACATTAAAGCAGTAGTGACTATACTTTGATTAGATGTTCCATAGTTATTTGTAAAAGTGAGGATAATAAGCAAGATATAAATGTGATCGTTGGTTTAAAAACATCATGGGGCTGGCAAGGGGGAAACAACTGCAATAGTGATGTATTTTTATTATATCAATAACTAGAATCACAGAATCATATAACGGGTTAGGTTGGAAAAGGCCCTTAGAGGTCATCTTGTTCAAACCCCTGCAGTAAGCAGGCATATCTTCAACTAGATCAGGTTGCTCAGAGCCCTGTCCAACCTGACCTTAAAAATTCCCAGTGATGGGGCCCTGTCTGGGCAGCCACCTGATACAGTGTTTCACTGTCCTCATTGCAAATATTTCCTCTTTATATCTGGTATAAATCTACTTTCTTTTAGTTTAAAACTATTACTCCTTGTCCTGTTGTAATGGGCTCTGCTAAAAAAGTTTGTCCCCATCTATGTTACAGACTCCCTTTAAATACACAGCGTCCCCCTGGGGCTTTCTCTTCTCCAAGATGAATAACCCCAACTCTCTCAGCCTTTCTTCACAGTAGACATGTTCCATCCATCTTATCATTTTTTTGTGGTCCTACATGGTATAGACATACAATTACGTAGTATATACCTCAGGGTTCAATGTCTTTTTTACTTCTTTTGTTTTGTACAGTATTGACGCCGCCAAGATGGTAACTAATAAACCCAGCTTCCATCCCTTCTTGCTCTTTCAAAGATTTATACAAATATTTTTCTACTTGTAAGAAAATGCTTGTCTGTTGCAGCTTTTTCATCATAGCCTCCACAACTCCATGCAGTTAGGAAGGGGAAATACATAGTGACAAAATACATAGCACGTACCTTACCCAGAGCTTCTGCATGGCCGTGTTTACTCATCACAGTGTTTAACTCTAAAAACAGGTTTGTCCAAAGACTTCTTGTAACATCCTGTTACAGCAAGAGGACATACTGCTATTGATCATGAAATATTCAACAAATATTAACATATATTTCCCACACATCCACAAGCCCCTCTTTACAAATAACTGTGAAAAATCTAGAGTGGATGAAGTGCATTAGGTGTAGAAAGAGCCTTACTGATGCAAGAAGTCTACATGCTAGCTGCCATTTGATTACTCAACATCCCAAGCACTTTTTTCAAAATCACATTGTTGATTTCATCTGGGCGCACCTGGGGTACAAGCAGCAGGCACAGCTCCTGCATCCAACACACATTTGCAGCTGAATAGGTCAAAACCCAAACATATGCTCTGAGTCCCTATGATCTGCTTCGATGTCCTAACAAACAGCTGCCTTAATGTACAGTGCATAAGTCCTTCTTAATGCATGGACTGCAACCCAGAACTGTCCCTCCATGTGCACCCGTGTTTTCCCGTCTGAAAGTCCTAGACACTAGGTATCAAGTCATAGAGACTTGTGATTCCCCTCCTTCAATGAAATTTGATTTATTTTACGTGACATAGCACAGAAGGGGGCTGTGAGTCACCTTCCTGGCAACCTCCTCCCTCTGGGGCTACAACTTCATTTGGTGTTGAGGGTACATGGGTTTCCTTCCTGAAAGCAAAATAGTCCTGTGAACACACAACATGATATGCATACTTAAAAGCACCTACCAGACTCAGCGTTGCAGGGAAAAAAAAACTTGTCTGTATATTGCACAGGACAAGGTATCGAGAGCTGCTGAACTCTTCACTCTACTGCAGGGCAGAAGAACTCTATGGCTCAGCACCATCACATGAAGATGCAGAAGCCTGAGCAGGCATTGTGAGTTTCCCAGCTTTGGCCTCAAGCACTGACATTAGATTCTGGGCCTTTAAAAACAGTATTTTGGAACATAAATATACAGATAGGGTTTTTTTTTTTATTGAGTTATAAATTTTCCTTAGGAGGGTTACTTTGTTCTTTTATTATCTGCACACGATCTATGCAGGGCATTTGTTTAGGACCTGTAAAAATCTGTTTCCCATAAGCAGCTTGGCATTCTGTCTTTATTAGCCACAACATTCATAGAGAAAACATTGTACTATCAAAAGGAATCATTATTACTTTAACTTTATCACACCAGGTGATTACAACTAAGATAATTAAAGGTTAATTTGAAAGGAACCAAAGGGGAAGTGGAAATGGAGCTGGAAGTTAATCAGAGTACATCTGTATTTAAATCAGAAGCTCATTGAGATTGATTTCTAGAAGATTTTTGTGACTCCAACAGCTCTCCTTGAAGGACATAAGAAGTATAAAAAGTGTGGAAGGAGACACAGGAGAGAGGACTGTGAGCACAGAGTAGGGAAGAGCATGATTAACCTGTTGGGCTGGAGTTGCCTTCCACAAGCTCAAAGCTCTCAGCTTCAATCACATGCTGCTGCTCTCTCCCTCCCAAGAGCTGAGCATAAGCCCAGTTCTGGGACAAGCAGCCTCTTGAGCCACTCTGCACAGAGAAAGCTGAAATGGGCTTCACCCACCAGCACTTCTAGGTAGGAGCCAGTGGCAGAAGTCTCTGAGGAAGAGACGAAGGAGGGATCCTGCAGTCACATGATAATCTTGCCAGTGGGAAAATTTAAATAACAACAACAAAAAGAAAATACAGTTTTAGCTCTGATATTAGGAGAAGGTGATAACTCTGGGACACAGAAGGGGTTATCTTGATTAGAGCAATGGCTACTGATAGGCAGACTATGCCCTGCAGTATCTTTCCAGAGCTGGCAGCTCTGAGACAGCATGGGAGGGAACAGGAACAACCTTTTCCAAGCTCTGTCGTAGACCACGTCCAGAGAGCAGGCTGCTTTACTGAGACCTTGAAGCAAATTCACACCACCATGATGAAGAAATGGAGACATTAGCCTACACTATATAAGCCAGCTGCGCTGCTCTCAGCATCCTTGCTTATTCAAACATCTCCTCATAGCTCTGTGGTATGGCTTGCATGAGTACCCCTTTGCTCAGCTCACTATAACCCATTGCATCCAGCCATGGCGACTCCTGTGCCACAACTGAAACTTGCCTACCCTACTGTGTGATACAGCAGGGACTAGCCCTGGTTTTCTTGATTGCTGTTCAACAGCCCCTGTAGAAAATCTTGTTGCTGATCTTTATAGAGGAGTTCATTTGCCTCTGCAGGGAGATCAGGGCTCAGCAGGCTGAGGCAGCACAACAGAAAGCAGCACAAGCCAAACTGGGCTTAACAGGGAACAGGGGATGTGGGATCATTTTTTCTGCCTATGTGTTAGAAAATGTTTGGTGGTATATTTTCTTCCAGCACAACCATCTCAGAAAATCCTCCTAATGGTCTGTTTACTTTGCCAGAATACCATGAAATAAGCTATTACCAATAAAAGTGGTCTTATGATAGGATAAAGGAAATTTATGGCAGGGCTTTGGTTTGTATGGCAGTACAGCTAAGAGAAGAATTACAATGGAAAAACCAGTGTTTGCTACACCTGATAAGTGAACAAGGCAGTTCTTGGTTCCTGCCCTCTTCCTCTGATAGTATTTCAAAGGGTCTGTAAGAGCACTGGTGCCCCAGTTACGGGAAAGGTGATCCCTGCCTTGCTGTCTGGTTCCCCAGACTCTGCCACAGGAGCAGCTCTCCCACCACGGGCATTTCAGGTATTCTCACAGTTACTGACCAGAACTCATTGAAAGACAGGTTGTCCTTGTTTCCATTGCAAGGAGATTCAGCAGAAAGACTATAACAAGGTGGGAACCAGGAACCCTTTTGTTCCAGACCGAAGCCTCAGGAATACCCTTTCTCCAGAAGTAAGCCTTCCTGTGCACGCCTGCTGTCTATGCATCACATGGGATTTTACTGACTGCTTGATTTGCCTAAAACAAAAAACAATGAGGGCACAAACTGACACACAAATGCTAGACACGCTAACATCTGGCAAATGCACCATCTCTGTTTTCCTGCTTCCAGTTTAATAGATCCTTTAGGGAAATTTGTTGCTGATTTGATGGACAAAATGATCTGGTGGGTCTCTTCCAAAGTGGTTGTTCTGTGATTCTATGATTCTATGATCTATGCTAGAAAACTACTCATATCATTGAAACATCAGTGTAATATCATTTGCTTAGCACAACCTTTTCTTAGGTAATTTCTGGATGTAATTATCCCTTATGACTAATAAAAACAACAGATAATTGCAACTATATGGTTAGAAAAGTCATTTTATGTTTAAACATAAAATGCCCATTGTCTTAGCACTTCAGATCAATTGAGCTGTCCTTCATGGGAGCAGCCAAGGGAATTAGAGGAGGAGAAACAGATTAGCGATGACGGCAGCTAATAATCCTTTCCTCAGGAATTTTGCTGAGTAAATGTTCCAGACCTAACCTACCACTGTACTGCTGAGATGCTCCTAAGAGAGTCTTGGTTTCGTCCAAACCCCAAGGCATCTCTAAACCCACCAGGAATCAAGTGATGAGCTTGCACCAGTATAACTCTAATAGCACCTCTGCCCTTCTCCCTATCCCTGGCGCCCATCCTGTTTTAGCACAGACTGCAAACCACAGAGTATAGTCAACATAAAAAGCCCAGACTCTGGAATAAATACTATGTGAAATCAAGTTTTACTTAACTTCCTAAAACAAGAAAGGTAACAAATTATTAGTAATGATTAACAGTAAGTCAACATAACAGCTTTAAAGGCAATGTGTCTAATAATTACTACAAGAGAATAAGCATAGTAATTAAGAAAGATATATCACCAGTTGCTCTATTTTATCATTGTCCAGATCCACAGTCACTGAGGAGCCCAAGCTGCAGTAAGGATTTTTGGGAGCTTTCCCCAGACAGTTGGGAGGCCCTACACAGTGCGCCGATTTGTAGGCAAGTACTCCCAAGTTGCTGCAAGAAGGTCCAGCTTTTATATTGTTAAATGAGCAACTTTATTTCATTCTAAAAATGCAGAACCTCTGTTATCAGCTGCCTCACTGCCCCCTGCCCTCCTGGAGCCTGACCAGTGCCCAGTGAAGGAAATCAAGGGGCTGTTGAGATGCAGCATTCCTTCATAGTTCGTTTTTCGCACAGTGGTCATGCTCATGCTGATTGGTCAGCCAAAGTGTTGATGGCCAACCAGAATGGCGATCTCTCACAGTCCATGAGCTTAGGGGACTGTCACTTTATTTCCATGATGTTCCTTCTCATGTCCTGTTTATGGTAGAGAAGCTACAAATTAAGTGGCACAGCTCACTTATACTGATAATAGAACTATGATGCATTTTATCACATGCATTACAAAAATAGCACAATTCTACTGATAATAACAATGCAAGCAGTTACAAATTAAACAGTACATGTAGCAAAGCAATACAAAGCATTCATGGTTCAACTATTTTGGTTTAGTCCTCCTGATCAGGCCCTGTCACTTCACATCCCGACTCCACCTGAGCAGGAACAGGGATGCAGCATGACCACGGGAACTGCTCAGCATTTGTCCCTTGGTTTCCAGCAGGGAATGACAGTTCATAGAAAAACTACCCTGAAAGGTTTTGGTGGGGATATTTTTATCTTGCTAGTTTTTTGATGAAATAGATTCGATTTCATTTATCTGTATATACAGATACAAAAAAAAATCTACATACACAGAGATGTAAGGAAAAAGAGAAGAAGAGTGAATATTGGGGTTTGAGTCCCTATAAAATCCCCAAATTCCTCCTTTAAAAATACTTATATTGTACTAGAAAGAAGAAAACTGTTTTACAGCCCCAAGTTTGGAGAAATAAGAGCTACTGGCAAAATGTGAATGTGTGGCCCAGTTTCCAAACCTGGTGCAATCTGCACAACTTTATTAGAAACCAGACATTAGGTATTAATAACTTCTTTTCAAAATAACATTAAACTAGTGCACAAACAACCCCAGAAGGTGACCCAAAAAGGGAAAGGTTGGGTACTTAGCCTTTAGCACTAACCATGAGAGTCATGTCCCCTGTCCCATGTACACGAAAGAGGATTTGATATGAATACTATAATGTACACATCCTCTGAAATGGAAGAGAATTCTCATATGATGTCATCTTTTATTAATTGAGAGGGTTTAAATATAGTTAACTAATATTAAGATAGTGCAAGAACGTTCTTCCCTTACAACAAGCAAAGGTAAAACTAAACTTCATGGGACTCGGAAGAAAACATGGATCCCATTTCTCATGTCTACTCACAAATGACTCCTGTCTTCACAACAGAGGAGAGGGGTCTTCTAGCTCTGAGCACCACAAATTTAGAGGAAGCCAAGATGCACCCTGCAGCTTGGCAGCTGATGCTTTTGCTATGTAGCACATTCACTTTGGGGTTTGAATGATTTTCTATCAACACAGTTTAGCAGTACTAAAGTTGAAATTAACATATTACTGTGTATTGAAAGAGTTTTAGCTATTCATTACTCTTCAGACATCACTGTAAGCATTGGCATCAAGCTCCAGCATCATTAGAACCCACATTTTGATATGTACTCTAAATTAAATATGTACGATAGCCTGAGAACCATAATGACAATTACTGCACCTTGGAACGAGATTTGGAATATTTTGTCTGGTAGAATTCAAAATACTTTTCAGCTGGGAGCAGCTGCAGCTTGGTTAGCACAAGAATGGATTTATTGCAATTCATAACTTGGAATATGGCTTAATGGGAACACTGTGTGTGCAGAGCTCCATATGGCCAGTGGAGCTCTGAAAGCATTCTGCTTCAGGGAAGAATCATGTCACTAGAATGCATTTGCCTTTACTGAGTCCAAGTTACGAAGGAAGGAAGCTATTTTCCTTGCTTAGCTAGTATGCAGTTTATGTACTCTAAAACTTCCTTCACCCCTATTCTAGGAGGCTGAAACAGCCCTGCTGGTTCCTAAAACAGGGTCTGGAGTTTGACTGCCTCCTTATTTGTGCCCTACAGACCACAAAATGCATTAGTCTATCCTCACAAAATCCTCCGAGATGGCTATTGAGATCAGACTTGCTGTCAATATAGACAACAGTCTGAACTTACCCATAGTCTAGGTGGACTCTGTAATAAATGAGTCACCATACATCAAATACACCCAGTGGCTTTGCACAGAATGAATAAAAACTCTGTGACTGAATAAGCCATCATACACATTCAGGCAGGTGAGATGATTGCATATAAAGCAGCACTTGCAGTTTTCTATCAAAGGCAGAACAGAATATTGCAACCTACCTTACACTGAGCACCAGGGTAAGGTTAGCCAAATTCCCACACTTGTTATTTGGCATATGCTTTCTTGCCGCTGTGGTGCTACTGAAGATCTTAAAGTGAATGCTGAACAATATATCTGAAAATTTCAGTTAGGGAGACAAAATAAAGGAAACGAAAAAGGTGTGATGCCAAATTACACTCCTATCTGGGTCTCCATTCTTCACATGGCTTTGTTTCACAGTGCTTCAGGAAAATATTTTTAAACAGGGGACTTGACTAGATCAGAGAAAGGCTGATGTTGGAAGAGGCCTCTGAATGTCACCTGGTCCCATCCACCAGCTCAAGCAGGGCCACCTACAGCCAGTTGCCCAGGACCATGCCCAATTAGACTTTTAATATCTCCAAGGAGGGAGACTCCACAACTTCTTTGAGTGAGTTCTGCCAGTGCTTGTTCATCTTCATAGTAAAAAAGTTTCTTTTTATGTTCAGACAGAACTTCCTGTAGTTTCATTTTGTGCCCATTGCTTCTGGTCCTGTCACTAAGCATCACTGAAAGGAGCCTGGTTCCATCCTCATTGCACAACTCCCTTCAGTTATTTATAAACATTGATGAGATCCTTTCTGAGACTTCTTTTTTTTTTCCCAGGCTGAACAGTGCCAGCTCTGTCAGCCTTTCCTCACAAGAGAAATATTCCAGTTCTTTCATCATCTTTGTGGCCCTTCATTGGACTCTGTTCGGTGTGTCCATGTCTCCCTTCAACAGGGAACCCAAAACTGGGCACAGCACTGGGCTCACCAGTGCTAGTAGAGGGGAAAGATCTTGTCCTTGTCCTACTAGCAGTACCTCTCTTAATGCACCCAGGGTACCCTTAGAGCCTTCTTCACTACAAGCATATGTTGGCTCCCCTGGTCTTTCTCTGTCAAACTGCTTTCCATCTGGGAGGTTCCCAGCATGAACCAGTGTGCAGGGTTATTCTTCCTGAGGTTTAGGAATTTGCGTTTCCCCTAGTTTAATTTCACGAGGTTCCTGGATAAAAGATGCTGTGCTAAAATGCTGCTTTCAGAATAAGTAACATTCATTTACTCGCAAATGTGAATCACTGTGGTAGGTTTCATGACCAGAAATCTTCCTCCTTTCAATGGATTGAAATATTGCAGCTGCTCTAATGCATGAGGCATCAAATTACCATTTGATGTAAATCACAGAATCACAGAATCACAGAACAACCAGGTTGGAAGGGACCCATCGGATCTTCTAGTCCAACCATTCCTATCTAACACTAAACCAAGTCCCTCAAGACCTCATCCACCCGTACCTTAAACACCTCCAGGGAAGGTGAATCAACCACCTCCCTGGGCAGCCTATTCCAATGCCCAATGACCCTCTGTGTGAAAAAACTCCTCCTAATCTCCAGCCTAAATCTCCCCTGGCGTAGCTTGAGGTCATAAATAATATTCTTCTGGGAAAAAAAAGGTAGAATTACAGAATGGTTTGGGTCAGAAGGGACCAACACTCCTACCATGGACAGGAACACCTTCCTTTAGATCAGGTTGCTTAAGTCTCATCCAACCTGGCCTTGAACACCTCCAGGGATGGGGTATTCATGGGTTGTCTGAGAAACCTGTTTCAGTGCCTCACCACCCTCAGGGTGAAGGAATATATATCTGCAGGATAAGCCTGCAAGAAAGGTAGAGTTCAACTACCAATTACCTGAGCTGGGGTTAAACCAGGATACTGGACCATGACACAGGTTACACCTGGGGGACATTACAATTAATGAGAACATTTAGAAGTGACTTTAGGAGATAAGCCTTGACCAGACAGGACCACCTCCTGCTGCTTGGCATTGGGATGCTGGTCTGCAACACCTGCAGCTCACACTGTGCTTGCACACATCCAAACCAGGAACCTTAGCCCTTTCAACAGACAGTGGTCAATGAAGGCAAAGTAGCATGGTAAGAAAAGAAGTGAGTTAATAATAAAGTAAGGAGACACTTAAAGCACTTCCCAGGCATGTATTTGTGGGGAGGCGGTTACATGAACCATAGCCTATTTGAAAATGTGCCTGTAGTTCTCATAGTTTCATATCTGTCAGGAGGTTTGTGCTAAACACACTTTCAAAGACAGGCACTACACCACCCAACTTGCAATCCCTTCTAATGACTTCCCTTTACAGTACGAGGCTGTTGTCTTTTCAGTTTTACTGGTTGTATGGTGTACCTTCATACTTTTTCCTCATGTCACTTAATCTCTTCCTACTTTTCTATCATTTCTGTATTTTCTGATGAAGTGCTAGCACTTTGGGAGCACCTACTTGGTTCATAATAGGCTGTGATCTCATGCACAAATTTCCAGTAAAACCGCAACATAGCTCAGGGAAACATGAGTGTGCTTAAAGCAATTTCTGCAGCTCACTAGAAATCACACCAGCTATTAGAAGGAGACAGTTGTAATTACTGCATATTGTTATCTTACTTCTGAGAATTTGGAGGTGCATTGCTCCAATTGAAACAAAATTAGTGAAAGATCCCCTGCCAGTTTCAGAGGACCAGTAATCCAGTGTTCAGTCCACAAGGCTGATTCTTCCTTGAAGTTTTTTTCCAGAGGTTAAAAGTGATTTGGGGAAAAATAATTCTCAAATTCTAGGACTCCTGTTTCTCCTCAGTGTTGACGAGGTAAACAATTGCAGCCTTCACAGAACAGCAAAGCTTCACCCAATATTCATGGGATGCTTCTGAAAACACACTTCTTGCTGATTTGTTTCCTGCAACATCCCTGGCTAGTAGAGGTCATGATAATTTCCCACATTATTTTATTGTGCTCTTTAAGTTGATTGTTTTCCTTGCTTCACGTCCTCTAAAACATATTGAAATTATCTAGGCTATCACACATCTGATTTTGAGAGATAAAATTATCAGACTTGATGCTAAAATGCATTCCAGTTTATGTGTCTGTTTATTCTTTGCATGGCACAGTTTCAAGGCACTTTTATAAATGAGGGTCTCTCCTGGATCCATGGATTGAGTGTTGTGCCTTGTCATCTCAGGACAACTCTACAATTGCAAGCATTGGTTCACTTGGGAATATCTCATAAATAAATAATTGAGTCTTCTAGAAGTTGAAGTCAAATCCACCATCCCCACCATCCCCACCATCCCTTTTTAAACAATGTCTTAGAGACTGTGTGTTGTCTTCTTAAAGTCATTTTGCCTGCACTCAGATAATTCTTCCTCCAGGAGCTCTCTTGATTGTCTCCACGTTGTGCCTCCCCACTTCTTCCCTTTCTTTTGTGACAGAAGACCCAGAGATGGTGGGAAAAGGGCTAAAGGCTGCTGGAAGCTACAGAGTGAGCGTCCGTCTGATCTCCACCTGCAGCTAAGAACTGGGGAAAACCTATGTTTTTCTCAGTTGCCTTAAACCTCTATTTTATTGTCAAAGGCAGATGAAGAGCCTGCCTCCATGGTACTGACATCTGCTGCAGAAGGAAAGGGTCACCAAAAAGTACTATTATCACCCTCGCACAAGGCAAAGATCAATACAGACTGAAGTATGTTCTCTCTTCCCTTTTTTGTACCACCCAGAAATTCAGCCAAATGAAAAGCAAAGCCTTCCCTCCAGGAAAACCAAACAAAAGCCATGTGTCTTGAACCCTCATTGTGTTCTGACAGGCACAGGAAGTTTGCCAGAGCAAACAAGTTCCAGAGTCAATGGATTTCCGCTGAGAGCTCTCTCCAACCAGTCCTCCTCAGCCCAGCTTCCCAGCCTGCTCTCGCTGCTCAAACCACGGCAAAGAAGCCTCCCATTACAATGACACATTTGACAGCTTTGCCAAGAGCACTTGGTGAGGTGCCAAAGAAAGAAGCAGCATGTTTTCCTGAAAAGAGCAGACACACTGTGGAGGAATACTTGAAATGCTCCTTCAAGTAAACCTGAATGGTTGAGCACTCCATGCAGAGAAGCACTTGGGTTGTTATCCCAAGGGACAGAGGAGAATGGACTCCATGTGGTTTCTCTGTCTCCAAGGCTTGCCCATCCATTCTCAATAGTGTTCAAGGTATCTGCATTGAATAGTCACCATCTCTTTCTGCACTTGTGCTCACTTTGAAGACATTTTCATCCACTGAATTTCAAGCTAACTCTTGCCTCAATTAGCAGTACTTCAGAGCCCCAGTGCTGAACACAGGGCTTTCACCACATCTCTCTGTTACCCAAGTCAAAGCCCTCACCTGGCTTCAGCTGTTTCCACAGCGAGGAGTGCCACAGCCTCCAAGACCTCACAGCCCATGAGGAAAAGTACCATGAGAAAACCAGAGATGATCTTGAGAAGGCGCATGGTATTTGATCAGTGTGATCAGAGGCCTTCTACTATTCTGAATGACACAGATAGTCATTTGACTCTAAAGCAGGTGTCACCTCAAAGCACCAATACTGACAGAGGGGACAAAGATTCAGAATAATTATGTTTTTATGTGTCTAGACAGAGAGAGAAGGTAAGCCCTGTCCATGTTTTTTGTTGCAGGGAAAATCTGGAGGAAGAATGCCATTGTAGTGCCATTACAGGCACTAGAGCATTTCTCACACCTCACAGCAAAAGGATGCTTTCCAGAGGAAGTGTTTTAAGGGACTTCTGGAGTAAAGTGGAACAAACATCCCTACATGTGCGTATAGGTATGTGGAATGAGCATATGGAATGTGTGTGCCATAAGGTGTCTGGTGTATCTATCTGCGGCATTGCTTTTCTTCTAAACTTTTATCTTGCAGAAAGGTTTCAATAGCATTGCATAGTCTAAGGCATGTAGTGACTCCATTTTTAAAACAGTTGACTTCTGTCTGGTTTACACAGCTCCCTCTGATTTTACACAGTCAAGCATAATGGAAGGCTCTTCTTCCATTGCTTTTATGTGCCATAATCTTTATTTCTGTTTCTTCTTTAAAACACATTGGTTCTTTTATTTAATGCAGGATTGTGTATTCAGAGCCTTGCAGATGGAATGCATAATTGAACATTATTATCCACTCTTGAGAGACACACCATAAAATTAATATTTGAACCATATTCTTGCTGATCCAGGGGAAGAGAGCAAAATAACACAAAGAAAATATTCTAAAGCAATTTGTGGCCTATCTGCAGAATACTTTCCAGATATTACCATGGTAAGAGAAAGATTTAACATCAATAAAAGGTGGTTTTTAATTCACAAGAAGCATTATACTGTGCTGGATTGCTCTGGGTAATTTTGCAGTTAAGGAGTCAAAGTGAACACGGTTTGGGCTGATGGGGAGAGAAAAGACAGACTGAGAAAATAACAGATTTCAAGCAGTGGTCCCTATCCCCTCTCTCAGCCCCCAACACACAAAAACATGCAGTGGGGAAACAGAGCAAGAGACATTGCAGATGGGATCACATTGTACAGCATGGAGGTCCTGACTTCACTAAAGGCACCCAAAATGCTTAGCACAAAAGATCACAGGTAACATTTGATGCGGTACTACTCTAAAGACAAATAGAAAGGGGTGGAGGTATGAACTGTATTCAAGAGCTAATCAACATCAGGGGAAACAGAAAGGGAATGGCCATTACTGATAAGTTGCTTCAGTCATTAGCCATGAGACTAGCATATGAATTTGGAGGAAAGTGTGCCTCACATGGGGCTGTTTTACCCTGGGATATTGGTGTAAACAAAGACATGTCAAGTCACTAAAGTCTGAGCTGATGCCAGAGAGCCTCAGATTTCAGAGTTAGGATCCAGAGTTTTGGACACATTTGTGTCCAAAACTGTTTCTAGAAGTACGAATAATGAATTTAAACTTTATCATTGGAGCACTGCCTGATCTTGACACCTACTGGCATCCAAAAACACCTGAGTTCTACGTAAGTCATGGTTTCGTGCATTGCTGGGGCTCCATTTTTTATTTTCTCTGGAAGTTAAGGTTTTCCTTAGTTAAAATGCTGGATTCTGGTATTGTGGTCACAGAAACACATCTTTAAGAGCACACAACAGGGAAATGACATTGTTCTGTAGTTGTAAACACACAGCTTAGAATGGTGGCTCAAACAGAAATTTGCTTTTTTTAACTGGGCTGACATCTCTGCACTCCATTAATGGACGTGCAGTAAAAAGTAGGTGCATTATTTTATCCTCAGAAAGAGCCAAGGTGCATAACCACACCAGAATAATTAATGCTAGAAAATGTCCAGACAACAGGTACACCTACACTACCACATCTGCTGTTCAGATGTTTACTAGTCACAATCTGACATTAAAAGACCTTCTAATTGGCAAGGATTTGTTCCCTGTGATCTCAGGAAGTTTATAATTGTGAGGGCCATAGACACAACATGAATGATGTCTTAGTCTCCCATTATTCCTTACATATTATAGAAAGCATGCACTATAGTGCAGAAAGCAGGGTGGTAGTAAATAAAAAGCAGGTGAGCTTACTTTTTTTTGGGCTACAGGGAAGAAAAGGATACACACACACACACACACACCCCCCTCAATGCCCAAATTAGGTGTAAAAGCTAATTTCTCACGTATACCCTTGATTACATCCCTAATTTTGTGATTCTCTCAGGTGACTGGCAGCCAGGTCCAGAAGGCACCTGGCACGGTCCAGAACCGTGCATGGAAGCCAGCAGGCACTCCAGTACTCCTGCTGATGGGACATCAGGGCTGCCTCGCAGCAGGTGGGATGGGGCTGCAGCAATGGGTTAAAGCACAGGGGTCCTGATAACGTGGCACTGGGCCACACTGCACACATGTGCAGCCAATGAGCATGCTCTTGCTGCTGCCCACACACAAAGCCATGATGGAGACAGTGCGGCGGCACTGGCTTCTCACCACCAGCCTGTCATCTCCCTCACTTTCCAGTGAGGATCCAGCTGCCACTGCCCGGGGAGGAAGCACCGTCTGTTGCAATGCCAGGGACATTCTGGAAGAAAAGAGAAAAAAACTTCCAGAGAGCTGCACACTTGAGGAGGCCCTTAAAAAGCCCAGACCTCTTTGTTTAAAGTTCGATTGAAGACAGACCCACACGCTCTGTATATTATTTATTAGTCATTGTCTTATTTATTCCCCCTTTGGAAAGGCAACAATAGAGGAGCTACAGTTCTCCTTCTTTTTTTTATCAAAACTAGTGTTGTTATTCCTTTACTTAGAAACAGAAAGTAGAGCACACCATACATTTAACTATTAGCACAGATAGGTTAGTGTGACCCACCATATTTGCCCTGTTCCTGACTCACCACTGGTCCCTATTAGTGATGCATCAGTTGCTGGTACATCACTTGGGAACCTGGTTCTTTGCCCAACTACCTGAGCTCAAGTCAGTGCATCTCTGCTCTCAAGAAAAAGTGCACCTTTCCCGATCACTATTGAAGAATATGAGTGGTTTGGTGCTGGGAAACAAGCCTCTGGAAGACTACAGGTATCTCACCCCATATGCACCATCACACTAGTTTCAAATTCTCACCTCCAGGCCATCCAACAAAAGCAAACCAGGAATAGAAAATGGTGCCTGCAAAAGGAAAGGAGATTTTTGCCTACCTAAGAGTGACCTAGTCATACTGCCACTGAGGATCACCACAACTCCCATTATCTTCAGAGAGACGTGGCAGATTATCAGTGATGAACAGGAGGCCTCTGTTTTCACTATCATCTTTCTTAAAAACACTAAAACACCCACAAGAACCCCTTCCTCCACACCCCACCCCACCCTGCCCCCAGCCTTCTCATGCTCAGTAAAAGCCTATTAAGCAGGTAGTAATACCAGCAGGCTTCCACTCTCCCTTACCCTGCCTGAAGCAATCTGTTCTCAGACACAGGGTTACTTTAAGCTTATCTGCTGAGAGTTTTTTTGTTTTGAAGAGACATTTGTTTTCAGGGAAGATGTGCATAAAAGTCAGACTGCACCCCAAAATCAGATTTTACTCCTTTTAGTGGTTGGTTTGGGCATCTGGATTATATATGTGCAACAGCTAGCCTCCAGTTCAGCCTGTAAAATTTTTTTTTGTATGGGGTAGTGACTTTCCCAGTTTTTTTCATACTAGAATAAATTGACTTAAGTGTGCATGGAAGGTAGGAATACATATGACTGAAATGAAAAGTCAAGCTAAAAATAGCACTAAACCAATTGCATTGTTCATAGTGAGGGAAAGGAAACCAGGGGCAGGGGGAGAAAGAAATATATTTAACAGCTGTCTCAACATACTGTCACATTTATTCAAAATTTCTAAAATGGTCTTTGACAAGCCTTGACTCATTGTGTAGGGCTGGAAAGGGTATTGAGGGTGGACTATTTCTTGTGATTTATAAGAGACCACTGTGACTAGTTTGAAAAACCTGCATACAAGTGCAGTAAATTAAAACAGAAGCCTACATAAGACGTGTACCTTACAGACAAAAGGCTTAAGGCATTCTCCCGTCTGAAACACCAGAGTGTGGTTTGCAAAGGGAAATTGGTTTCAAGAAGTTCAGCTAGTCAAAGACATATTTTTTAACATTTAGAACAACTATTTTCTTCCATTAGCACATTTTAGAAATTAAAGCAGCTATATCATGCTTCCAAAGGCATTGCACTTTGACTTTGTACCAAAACTGCAGAAGTTATTGGAGGCTCATTAACACTGAATTATGTACTAGTCTCATGAATCATAAAGCTTGCATGGCACATACAGCAACTTCTACATGAGTACAACTTGGGTTTAAGTTGTACTGAAGTTTGCGCGTGCAGAGGTGTGGAAAATGAAACCATGTGTGTTTGATCAAACGTGGATGTGTTGGCCTTCCCCTCAGCTCTGAGAGATAATTGCACAAATTTTTGTATAAAATTCTAATATTACCTAGTTCATCAACAGAACCTTGCACAGGCTGTACCATGGAGAAAACACTGCTGATATCTTTATGGGAAGCAAGGGGCAAGTGAAAACCCCAGAGATAGAGGTGTTCATCATAAGAAAATATATTAGTTTCCCAGGCTGAAGAAAAGTTAGATTGTGATCTTCCTTAGAATCCTGGTTTTCCTTCTACCTTCAGGCAGATACTCGCTTACATTCCCCTGCAGAGTCTAAGAAATTAATTTCTGTCAGATAAATAAAGGAATCTGATTTTGAATTCCTAGGCATACCCATATAAACCCAACTGCATGCCAGTGTAAGAACTGCTGTAAGAGATTATAATCATTTGTAAAATGTCTTTTAGCTGCTGGACTTCCTACATGTTGCTCTGCAATGATAGGTCAATTGTTCCAGGGCTACATTCCCCTTGGGCTGAATGAGGATGTTAAGTTGAGATCTCATCAATCACTCCAACTCCTATTGCTCCTGCAGAGAGAAGTGTTATGGCAGCAGGAGACTGAAACCCAGGTTTACAATAACTGAACAGTTTGATCCCAAAAGTCTGGGACAGTATTGCAATGGAAAAGCTGATGTATTACAGAAGAAAAACATATGCCGCTTATTTAGCCTTCTGATTTTCTTTGATTCATTGCTAGGAGAAGCAAAAAAATCTAAAGAGGAAAAAAAAAAAGGAAATCATGAAAAAAAAAAGAACATGAATATGATTATTGTTTCTATATTTCATGGAGTAGTAATTCCTTCTATGCCAGCAAACTACCTGCCCCTAAACCTTCCCATCTCAAAAAAATCTCACTTTTACCCTGATTTCTGAAAGGGTTGAGGCTTACATAAGAGCAGGAACAGCGTCTCCACTTCCCTTCCCTAATTTTTTTTACTGACCAGTCAATTATATTAACATTTGACAGAAGGGTAGCAGCCCAAAAGACTATATTTCTACATGGATATCAGCAGCCAAGCTGCAGACAGAAACAAAAAGCAGTGGTCCTGTGGCAAGAGTAGCAGCTGCAGGAGCCTCCACACACCCATTCTCTTCCTCTGTGGGCAGGAGAGTTGGGGGAGACTGTAGGCAATGTGCAATCTAAAGACCTGGGGTTGCTGCAGAGGATGTAGGACATTTGGTAAGAAAGCCAGTTACACCTCTCAGGAACAGAGAGTTCCTGTTTGCACTAAAAATTAGAACGGATTTTTTTTCCTCCTAAATAGAAGAGAAAAAACTGTGGAGTTGCACTGTGATGATGATGATTATTGTGCCAGTGTAAAATGGAAGGAGAACAAGTTCTGCATTCAGGCTTTCCTCTGAGTGTGTCTCTGTGTGTATGAGTGCCTGCCCACAGCCAGAATACATTTATATGCACACAACCAGAATACGTATATATTCACAGAGCATGGACATACACACATATGTTCACACACACAGGGGAACAGTTAAACACATGAATTATTGCAAATTTATCCAAACACATGCACACGGACAAAACCTGGGATTTCCAGCAAAGTTTAAGCAATTCAGCGTAATCAAAAAGGGCTCCTTGCAGCAAAGCAAATGGCAGACTGTGCGCAAAGGGTGCCATTACCCAAGGGAGCTGGGGAATTTGGCTGGAGCATGCAGTATGAACAAACGGTCTGGAGATTTGTTAGGGTAAGGACTGGATTCAGCACAATCAAAAATCTCCTCTGAAGCCCTGTGTCTTTCATCCCTAAAGCAGATGGAGCTGCAGCATTTTTCCTTATTTTAAAAGTAATTTTTTCATGAGAGGAGTCTAATTTCTGGAAACGATTGTACCCTCCCGGTATTTTCAGTCAAGTTCTCCTCGCAGACCCACTAGCAAAAAGAAAACAAATCCAAATATTTCATTTTAATTTCATTAATTAATAATTATGTTCTTATATAGCTACCAGAGAAGATTAAAAAATCTAGCCAGAGACCAAGACAACTTGGTGTTCTAAATGGTGACTAAAGATAAATGATGGCTTTGACACTGGGTACCTGCTAGAAATCTTTTCATTTTCCTCTATAATCCATAACTTGAAGTATTTGCAACTCCTCTCTCCCTGAAGAAAATATATTATTTACAGCATGTCTTCTATTCTTAAGAGCACAGAATTCCTCCTTGACTCCAGATTATACATCACTTTTGTGTTGACCTCTGACCTCATTTCTATTTGCACTCCTTACTCTGATGGAGCAGCTATTTCTGATTACAGACTGGCAATATAAATCATAGAAAATTGGAATTCCAAGGAAAAGAACATTTCATGTTTCCTCATGTTTTTGTTATGAGTCAAGCAGGCTTTTAGCTTGATTGTTTTATTTTTACTGAGGGATGCTCAGTGCTATGCTTTATGTGCTCTCAGAATATAAGTCCATGTAGTCATAGTGTTCCAAAACCTCAAACACCAGCCAGTTATACTGCTCAAGAATGGTGACTCTACAAGTACTGTTGGCTCCATCTCTCCCGTGCAGCCATACTCCTCATGGCTTTAAAAATGCAGACTCACAGAATGGTTGAAGTTGGAAAAGACCTCTGGTTGTTATCTGGTCCCATCCCCCTGCTCAAGCAGGACCACCTAGAGCCAGCTACCTAGGACCATGTCCAGTCAGGTTTTTAACACCTCCAGGGATTGAGACTCCACAACTTCTCTGAGCAAATTCTGCCAGTTCTTGATTATCCTCATAGTGAAAATGTTTCTTTTGTTCAGACAGTACATCCTCTATTTCAGTTTGCTCCCATTGCCTCTCACTGAGCACCACCAAAAAGAGCCCGGCTCCATCCTCTATGCACCTTCCCTTCAGTTATTTGAACACATTCATGAGTTCCTCCCTGAGTTTTCTATTCCCCAGGCTGAACACCACCAGGTCTGTCAGCCTTTCCTCACAGGAGAGATGTTCCAGATCTTTCGTCCTCTTTGAGGTCCTTCACTGGACTCTCTCAGGTATATCCATGTCTCTCTTGTACCAGGGAACCCAAAACTGGACACAATAACACTCCAGGTGTGGCCTCAGTGGTGCTGAGCAGAGGGGAAGGATCACCCCCCTCAAACCTGTTGGCAACCCCTTTCCTAATGCAGCCCAAGATACTTGTTCACCTTCCCTATCCCAGGGGTGCATTGATGGCTCATAATCAGTTTGGTGTCTGACAGGCCCTCTAGGACTTTCTCTGCTAATCTGCTTGTCAAATGGTCAGTTCCCAGTATGTACTGGTGCCTAGCATTATTCCTTCTCACATGCAGGAATTCCATTTTGCTTTCCTGAACTTCATGATATTCTTATGGCCCATTTCTCCAGTTTATCTAAGTCCCTTTAAATAGCAGCACAGTTATGTGGATTTGCATCACCTGAGGTGACAATACACTTTATTTTAAGCTTGCTGAGGTTGCACTCTGTCTCAGTGATCAAGTGATTAATGAAGAGTTTAAATAGAATGGGCCTCAGTGAAGACTGAGGTGAGTAAGGTATTTGGTATCTCAGGCATTTCTGTGCCCTTTGTCAACAAGTCTTCTCCATTCAGCAGCACAGCCACATTTCCTTTGTTTTCCATTTATTGTTGATTCTTATTAGAAGCCTTTCTAGTTATTTTTCCTGTCCCTTGTCAGATCCAACTCCAAGTGAGCTTTGGATTTTCTAATCCCATCCCCGCGTGTTTGGACAGCATCTCTATGCATCTTCTGGGTTACCTGTCCCTGTTCCCTCCTCCTGTATGTTGCCTTTTATGTTTGAGTTCAGTAAGAAGCAACTTGTTCTTCAGTGAAAGTCTCCTGTTGCCTTTCCTTGATCTACTCATTAGGATGGACCATTCTTGAGCTTGGAGGAGGTGATCCTGTGAAAATATTTCCAGCTCTCCTAGAACCTTCTCTTCAGGGTCATATCTGATGGGATTCTTCCAAGCAAGTACCTGAACTGGCACAAGTTTTCTCTCCTGGAATCCAGGGTTGTGGTCCTGCTATTTTCCTTAGACCCTCCTCTTAGGACCCTGAACTTCACCATCTCACAGTCATGATACTCAAAGCTGCCCCTGACTCTCAGCTCCCCAGCTGGGGTGGTTCAAACCTCCCATAATGCCAGGATCTGAGAATATGAGGCTCCTTCTAGCTGTCTGAGAGCCTCATCTACTTATTCCTGATAAGAGGGTCACAGTTAAAAATACTATTTAATTGATACTAGTTTGTAGCTTGTGACATTTCCACAAGTATTTCTGTACAATGGTTCTTCACCACAATATGAGAGAAATAAAACCTATTTAAAAAAAATACCTTATCTCTGTGTAGTCAAGCCCATCCTCTTTTTTCCAGTCATTCATCTGTGGGACTCAACTTGCAAAGGACACCCAATCATACAATCATCAGGTTGGAAAAGACCCCAGGATCATTGAATCCAACCATTCCTATCTGCCACTAAACCATGTCACTGAGTATCTCATCTACCCGTCTTTTAAATACCTCCAGATGGGATGGTGACTCAACCACCTCCCTGGGCAGCCTGTTCCAGTGCCCAGTGACCCTTTCCATGAAATATTTTTTCCTGATATCAAGCGTGAACCTCCCCTGATGCAGTTTGAGGCCATTCACCCTCGTCCTGTCCCCTGTCACTTGGGAGAAGAGGTAGTTGTAGAGAGCAACAAGATCTCCCCTCAGCCTCCTTTTCTCCAGGCTAAACAACCCCAGTTTCCTCAGCTACTCCTTGTAAGACTTGTTCTCCAGCCCTTTCACCAGCTTCGTTGCTCTTCTCTGGACTCGCTCCAGAGCCTCAACAATCTTCTTGTGGTGAGGGGCCCAGAACTGAACACAGGATTCAAGAAGCGGTCTCACCAGTGCTCAGTACAGGGGCAACCCTGCAACTCCTCTTGTAAATGGTTATAACACTAGCCAGCCTCTAGTCAATAATTAAGAACATGTTGTCCTGAAATCTATATATAGTCAGTCACAATTTGGAATATCCAGACTTATATCTACAAAAGCAGTGCTTGATTTATGGATACCTGGCTTGAAGAAGTTTTGCACTTAAACTCCCAGTCAGCACATGAGGACTGCAGTGCATAAGATACCCTCTTGTAAAGGAGTATGTTCGTAAATACTGAATGGCATCACCCACACTTTACTACCAACTTAGGGAAGGGAATAATTTTTCAAAACCAGTACTGATTTGGTACTCACAGATGAGAGAAAACTGTTGCTTGTTAATGCCATTACGAGAAGTCAGGCTGTTTTTCAGTTTATGTAAATATAATCCAAAAAGTAACACATAGCTACGCATTTCTATCACCTCCAATTTAAGCAAGAACAAAAGAGTAAAGTAACTGATGAGTGTCAAGGAAGTAACTGACACACTGCCTCTCCTCACCACATACAATACCAAAAGCATGATGTTACCAGGGAGTGACACAGGTTCAAACACACATTACAGTATAAATGCTTCTAAAATAGTTCCTAGAAATACAGCTGCATAAAGTAGTCAGAATTTGTCCCTTCCTTATGAAATATGTTCTTCCTATGTGAAAATCTGAGTACATTTAAAAATAATGAAGGGTAAGCAACTTCCCTCATAGGCAGAAGACATACTATCCTAGAAGGGCATAACTGAGGGGTTTTGTTTTTTCTGTGAACACTTGTACTGCCAACCCCAAGCCTTGCTTAGATTGTTAGCAGGACCAAATATCCCCATGTGCTGGACTAAATAATAAAATAAGTTCCAGAACTCAGTGCTAGGCCCTTAAGGTGCTGTAGTGGGTATTGATGAATTGAATCTAACAGTGTTATAACTGCCTTTAATAGAAAACAAAGCATATACAGAGAGAAATGACAATTAGTTCAAAATCACACTGAATTAATTGAAGTTTAAAACAGAAGTCAGGTTTTCTCGGGTCTGTGCCTTTTTCTTAGAACTTTCCCAGAACGAGGCAAGTTAAAGGGGAAGCATACACACACATCTTAAAGCAGATAATAGTAGCTGGAAACTAACACCATTAAATCAGTGTGCTCTCATCTGCTTAATGTATAAAGCAACATACGAAGGGAAACCTCAAGAAACTGTTCAACTTCTCCACAACCATATAGCCAAAGGGAACTCTTCTGCTCAAGCATGAGGTTAAGTATCGATGGGTATGTTGCAGACACAGTTAATAACGCTAATCGGTCTTGTACAACTACAAATATGAGAGAGATGCTATATGCTTTTCTCTCTTCTTCACAAAATCAAGAAGTCTAAGAAAAAAAAACCAAAATTCAGACACATGTCCTAAAAATAACAGCAGGCATTTCAAATATGTGGTTAGCTCCTAGAGCTACAGGCACAGCTGCACACTGCATACTATTAAAGAATTAAAGCTATTACCTGTACTCATTCTAAATGCACAGTCAGTATTAATGACACAGGCCATCTAGGAAGGATTAAGGATTAGTTATCATTTCAACCCAATGAAAGAAGATCTATATTTCTCTTTTAGACACGTAATTCACAGGAGAATCATGCTTGCCAATACTCTAAAAAAATAATCTTTCAGAATTCTTGCAAACCCAGTGTGTTATGATTTCATCTCATGAAATACAACACCTTTACATTAAACCTCATAAAACTAAATCCTGCTGGATTTCTTCCAGGCTTGGAGAATAAACAGCTATATCAGTGATGCCTAGAACAGTAAAATCTGGCGCACTGTCATATGGCATGTTCCCGTTTACAGAGGGGAGCAGGTCTGCAAACAGCTAATTCACTCTGCTATTACAAAATCCTGACATATAATGAATTTCTCACGTAATTGGTCTAAGAAACACTTCAAGGAGAAAAAAGAATGCTTTGAACACCATAATACATATTTATTTCTACTACTCTTTTTTTTTAACCTGTTCCCTGCCTTCCCCTTACTGAAGTATGTGCTGCAGAGCTGCTCTGGTTTTTAACAAGCAGGAGTGAGTTTAGCTGTGTCTGGAACTCTGGTAGAGAGCAAAGGGGGGAAATTTGTTGTCAAAATAGTTCAAAAGCACAGATGAATACATCCAATGAGATTACTTTGTAAAGCCCAATTATATTCCCCTTGCAGTCAGAGGAGCTACACAAATACCTTTCAGCCTTCCCAGTCCCCCCCAGAGCATGACTAAGAAGGATATTAAAATAACTAGGACAATTACACCAGGCAACAGAGATCTAATACAAAAGTCCTCAAGAACTCGGGGCAAATGTTCTCTGTAGATATGGCCAAAGAACAAAATCAATTTTCTATGTGAATTAGACTCTTCCCTGTCCCTCATGTGTCGTGACCCAGCCTGGGCAGTCCAGGGGTCACTGGGGTAAAAGGTTCTGGGCCTCTCCATAAAATGTATACATTCAGTACCCACTGGGCTAAATGAAGGCAAGACAATTGGTCCAAAAAGGAATTTATTTGTACAGGTATTTTTCAGAATAAGATGGGCATTGGCTCGCTAAATTTGTGTTAAGGGAAAAGAAAGAAAGAGAAAAAAGGGAGGAAAGGGAGAGTGATGCAGAAAAGTGAAAAGTCACCACCCAGGCTCTGGTCCTCCTCTTCTCTCTCCCAGGATGGTGAGCCTGCTGCAAATGGCTCTTCTTTGAAAAGCGTTATTTATAATTTTTTGGTGGACCTGTGCAATGCTTCTTCTAGGAAAGTTATGGAACTGTGTCTGGAGGGGCTTAAATGATCTGAGGTGAGTCCAAGGTACTATTCTGCCTCTGCTCTCCCTACCCACAAGTCTGCAGCACGACCTCTCTGGGCAGTAAGCACAACTGGGCTGCTTGTGAGAGCTAAGATGCTATAGGACACTGCCTCTGCTGCAGTCTCAGCAGTAATTTAAATCAGCAAAACAAGCGGTTTAAGGCAGTCGAAAATAATCAGTCTTTTATAACACGTGGAGCTACATCTTAATCGCCAAATCTGAGCAGAGGCTGGCACGTCTCCATGCAGGAACTGCACTTACAGATGCAGATACGCAGATGTCACACGTTCCCTCCATCTTTCCAATCACTTAACAGGCTAATCACATCTCAGCAAATCACAGCTAGATCATCTTCAGTGTCAGAAGCACACCTGGTGAAACTACAAGAGCCAAGGTTGACATTAACTGATACTGCCCCTCACCAGGGCCCAAATTCCCCTAAGGTTCCCTTCTTAATTTTTTTCCATTTTGACCAGAACTCTCCATATTTCAGTAGCCATGTCCGGAAGATGATATTTCTGTAGTAAAAAGAAGGTTGATAACACTGTAAACAACCCATGGCCAGTGTCACAGCAGAGGCAGGAATCCCAAATCACATGGGGAGGCAGGCACCTAAGGCCCTTGGACAGTGAAAGCCACCAGAAAAGGGACAAAGGCTCTATGGGAACTGTCAGGGGGCCCTTCTTGAGCCAGGTAGAAGAGAAACATCCCTGTTAAGTGGTCAATTAGATGATGTAACAGCAGGGCAAGGTCGTTGACCCTGTCACTGGAAATCATTAGGAGGGGATATGCAGTTGAGGGGGCAGCAGACTGTTCTTGCAAGCTCATCATCAAGCATAGAACTGTGCAGGACAACTTCATCACTCAGGGTACACCATGTGCCCAGTCTTTCCCTGGAGTGAGGAAGGCAGATGCCCTAGGAAGGCTCTCCATGGATTTGGGGCTATTCCAACAAGCATAGCATCATAGAATGGGTTGGGTTGGAAGAGACATTAAAGATCATCCAGTTCCAACCCCTGTGACATGGACAGAGACACCTTCTACTAGACCAGGTTACTCAAAAGCCCTATCCAGCCTGGCTTTGAATACTTCCAGGAATGGGGCATCCACAAGTTGTCAGACCAACATGTTCCACTGCCTCACCAAAGCAAGCATCTTTTGTCAGAAAACTGCTATATATATAGGGTCTCAGCACGTACAAACACTTAAGGCTGGGAGGAAGGAAAAGCAGCTGTTTGCATGCTTGAACCATGTAAGATGCTCTAACTCTTGAACTGGCTAACAACTCCATCCTAGAATTAGCTACACACCTCAGCTGACTGCCCAGCACAGTCCCAGATGAAATCCAAGAGTTCAGAGGGTCTTACCATTCTTAGGGAAAGAATGGACAAAAAGAACAAAACATAGGTGACAGAATACCAAGCTAAACTGAAAATCTAACATCATCTAGTATTAACATTCTTAACATATTATTCTGATATTTCAAGTTCATTTTCAACACAACTTGTGCAAAACCAGATGAAGGTAACACAACTTGGTTTCAGCTTTGTTCATCTTTTTCAGTGTGAACATTTTCAAGCTCCAAATGCGTAAGTCTATACCTTTTTAAGTAGCAACGGATGTATGCCTGTAAACCATAGTATCTTTATTTTCAGTATTTATCATAGAATCATAGAATCACCAGGTTGGAAGAGACCCACCGGATCATCAAGTCCAACCATTCCTATCAAACACTAAAACATGCCCCTCAGCACCTTGTCCACCCGTCCCTTAAACGTCTCCAGGGAAGGTGAGTCAACCAACTCCCTGGGCAGCCTTTGCCAGTACCCTATGACACTTTCCGTGAAAAATTTTTTCCTTATGTCGAGCCTGAACCTACCCTGGCAGAGCTTGAAAATATTCCCTCTTATGTTGTCCCCTGTCACTTGGGAGAAGAGGTCAGCACTCTCCTCTCTACAACCTCCCTTCAGGTAGTCGTAGAGAGCAATAAGGTCTCCCCTCAGCCTCCTCTTATCCAGGCTAAACAACCCCAGCTCTCTCAGTCACTCCTCATAAGACTTGTTCTCCAGCCCCTTAACCAGCTTTGTTGCTCTTCTCTGGACTCGCTCCAGAGCCTCAACATCCTTCTCGTGGTGAGGGGCCCAGAACTGAACACAATATTTGAGGTGCGGTCTCACCAGTGCTGAGTACAGGGCGGAATATTCTCCCTGGACCTCCTGGTCACGCCGTTTCTGATACAGTCCAAGATGCCATTGGTTTTCTTGGCCACCTGGGCACACTGCTGGCTCATGTTCAGTTGGCTGTCAACCAACACCCCCAGGTCCTTCTCCTCCTGGCAGCTTTCCAGCCAAGCTTCTCCCAGTCTGTAGCTCTGCATAGGGTTGTTGTGCCCCAAGTGCAGGACCCGGCATTTAGCTGTGTTAAACCTCATCCCATTAGTCTCTGCCCAGCAGTCCAGCCTGTTTAGATCTCTTTGCAGAGCCTCCCTACCCTCCAGCAGATTAACACTACCTCCCAGCCTAATGTCGTCTGCAAACTTACTGAGAGTGCACTCAATGCCTTCATCCAGGTCGTTGATGAAGACATTGAACAGGGCTGGACCCAGCACAGAGCCCTGGGGAACCCCACTTGTCACTGGCCTCCAGTTGGATTTAACACCATTTACCACCACTCTCTGGGCCTGGCCATCCAGTCAGTTTTCCACAGAGGAAAGTGTGAGCCTGCCCAGGCTATTGGCTGACAGTTTCCGTAGCAGAATGCTGCGAGAAACTGTGTCAAAGGCTTTGCTAAAGTCCAGGAAGACCACATCCACAGCCTTTCCCTCGTCCAGCAACCGAGTCACTTTGTCATAGAAGGCAATCAGGTTAATTTGGCAGGACCTGCCTTTTGTGAACCCATGTTGACTGGGCCTGATCACCTGGATCTATTGCAAGTGCTTTATGATAGCACTCAAGATCACCTGCTCCATGACTTTCCCTGGTACTGAGGTCAGACTGACAGGCCTGTAGTTCCCCAGATCTGCCTTGTGCCCCTCCTTATGGATGGGCACATCAGCCAGCCTCTAGTCCAGAGGTACCTCCCCAGTCATCCAGGACTCCTGGAATATGATGGAAAGGGGTTTTGCAAGCACATGCGCCAGTTCCCTCAAAACTCTTGGTTGGATTCCATCTGGCCCCATAGACTTGTGAGTGTCTAGCTGGGCAAGCAAGTCTCTAACCACCTCCTCTTGGATCATGGGAACCTCGTTCTGCTTCTCCAACCCCTGGGGTTGTGTGCAGAGGGAATAACTTTCCTTACTGTTAAAGAATGAAGCAAAGTAGGCCTTGAGTACTTCAGCCTTGCCTTCATGTCCTGTTACTATTGTTCCCTCTGTATCTTGTAGAGACTGGAGATTCTCCCTAGTCCTCCTTTTACTGTTGGTATATTTGTAAAAAGATTTTTATTGAAGATTTTTTATAGAACTACTCAAAACAAAATAATTTCACCATTTACTCATAAATGTAAATATTAATTTTAAGCTGACCCTAACACACTTTCTACTACAACTTTACTTACAGGGACTAAAGAAATCTTGTTTGCCCCAAAACTTTTTGAGAAAAAATTATTACACAGGTAAGCCAGAGAATCATGTTCTCACCTTTTTTTTTCCATACAGGAGTGTAAGCTTTTCCTGGTGGAGGTCAATCAAGTCAACGACATATTTGTTGGGAAAATGGATTGCAAGACACTCACGTCCCTCAAAACTAGCACAGTTTCAACCAGACCAGAAGACCAAGCATCCACTTAGATCCCAAGGTTAGATCCACTTGCTGTGTTTAATTTACTGCCAAGTTTCAGCCTGCAGCACTTCTGTATCCCATACCAACAGTACAAGAGTATCTGAATATAGGTGTGCAGTACAAGTGCCAAGCCAGCTTTCTGTCTAGCAAAGCTGCTGCTCTAGCAGCAATCTCTCAAGAAGGAAATGAAGATAATAAGGTAGGAAAAAAATGCACAATTCTTTCTCCTGATACTTACATCATGCCTCCCTTGCTACAACTATAAATGCCACATGTGAATAGCCCCACTAAGTCACACAGAAGCGCTCCTTTGGTCAGGAGTAGGAGTTCTACCTCTGCAATGCCACAATGAGATTTGGGGTAAGACAGCAGTCTCCTCTTTTGCAGAAAGAGGAGTCAAGCTGATGCACAGCAGGAATTGCATCCTTCCACAGCATGCTGTTGCCCTTCCGTTACCTACGTCCCTTCCCAGCTACTGCTTCAGCCACAATGGTTGATGGTTTAGCTCACGAGCTACTTGAGCAGAGCCACCACAGCTAGTAGAGTGTTCAGCCCGAGACCTTTGACCCAAGTAGTTTGCAGAATATAAATATTAACTACTAGACTGAACACTACTAGGTAGAGCTGAAACTTGCTTGAGCCAAGCCTCAGACTGAAAAAAGGTAATGAGAAAATCTGCATTTGAGTAGAAGGAGGCTGAGAAAAACTTGTCACACAGACAATGCAGAGATGAGAATATTGCCAATAACAGAAACAAACTAATAAGTAAAGGTGTGTAACAAGCTAAAGTAATAAAAAAATGTACCAAGTGGTTTTAAAACTTATCTCTACCTATGTCACATGTAAGCACTTGTATGGTCTGAGAAAGAAACAGTACATGTGGGGAAGAATATCGTGTTTAAAATTTATTTCAGCCATGGGTGAAATTTATTTCAGTCTCATTTATGAGGCTCTCCAGGTTTACTTTTCCTCGTCAAATACAGGAAGGTAAAACTGTAGATTTAGTCTGAAAGCATGAGAATAGTGGAGAAAGTTAAAAATGGAAGATGATGACCAAAATTTTGAATACACATCTTACTGATGAATACACATTAAGTGATTGTTGTTGCTGCATTTTTTCAGTAATTTCTGAACTTCCTGAAAACTGCAGATCTAATACCATCGTAAGTCATGTCACCAAAACTGTTTCTGGGTCAGTTTCTTCAGAACTGGCCTCAAGCATTTACATGTTTTTAACATTTGGAAATATCAGCTTTTTAGTTTGCAAATATATTTTAACTAATGATCACATGCCCACTAGCTTTATTATTTAAATTAGTTTGTAATTTAACTCCTGTCCAACACAGAGACTAGTTTGTTGAATTGATCATGGTAATAGATTGCTCTGATTGTTACATTGCTTTATTTTAAATCAGATTTAATAAACTTTTAAATAGCATAGCTTTGGGCAATAAGTTCTCTTGATTTTACTTTTTATAAAATGTTTTACTAGAAATTCTTATTTAAAAATAATTTCTTTCAACAAGTAACATGTGTACAAACCTTGAGGCCATTAGACTAGCTATCTACCTGCAAACCTGATCATTCCCCTCAAAGTAATAATCCGCTCTGAAAATTAGTTTCTATACCAAGCCCTCTTTCACACACATTTATAGTCATTTTCTCTGTTAAGCACTGAAGAAGAAGAGATGTGGCTATTTTTTGGCCATGCATCCGCAGAACTACATGACTCCACAGCATATAGACCCACGCCAAAGCTCATCACAAATCCACAACTTTGCTTGTCAGGGGAAGTACTACGGCTACCTTGAATGCAGATGGCTGAAGCCTGCCCAAGTCCTGATTTGGGCTTACTGCCAATCTTGGAGCCCTCACAACCAGCAACAACTGCAAAACTCTTGCTGTTGCAGGCAATGGCAGTATTCCTGTGCCACCCTACCCAGATGGAGGCAGCAATTCTTTTCTTCTCTTCTGCAGCATCTGTGCCCTACCCAGAGCCCAAACCCTTTGTCTAAGTACCCTGTCTTTCTGTATGGCTCACACAGTGGGGCCCCGCTCTCTACTCAGTGCTAGATGCTGCCAGGCTGCAAATAACAGCTGGGGGTTGGGGGGGGGGGGAGGGAAGGTGAGAGTGGGGGGTTATGGTGAGGAAAAATATGCTACATTGCATCTGTTTAAATAAAATACACCAGGAAAAACAGGTACCATGCAATTGTAGTCCTTGAGGGCACAGCACCTGCTATCTTTGTCATCCAGCACTTAGATTAGACAGATAATAAAGGGAGCAGTAACCACAAACACTGGATGTGAGCAGAAACATGACAAAAACTGTAGCCAGATATAGATGTATGTCAGATAAATTTGAGGGATCATAACTTGCTAAATCACTACATGCAAATAAACATAGATTTACATGCATATATATGTATATATAATACAACACTCAAGCACCTATATCTACAATTTAATATAAACTGGAAAGCACAATATAACACTAAGAAACATAGGCTTGGAATAATAGAGTGTTCCTATGGAAAACATTTGAAACTGGAAAAACTTGCCTGAAAATTTTAAGATACTAAATGCAGGGAAACTATCGAGAATTACCACTAAAATAAATAATTTTTTTAAAAAAAAAATAAAAAACCCAAACAAAAGAGAAATCTCCTTGTGACTTGATTTTGCCTCAGCGAAGGGCTGAGTGCTGCAAGACCGACGAGTGTCTCTGGGCGAGGAACAGACCCGCACAGTGAGCACAGGCGCCACCGCGAGGTCCTTCTGCTACAGTTAAAGGTGATTTTCCTTCTGAGCAGCACCCAGGGTGCCCGCACCAGGCATTTGTTGCTGCATTTTCCATGAGCTTTGCGAATGGAAAGCAAAAAAGAAGGGATTAATTTTTTTTTTTTTTTTTTTTTTAGCGTTCCTTTCAGAACAGGGAAAAAGAAGAAAGACATATCTACAGCACATGTAGTTTTCAACAATGGAGCTTTTAAATATTGTGGTAACAGAAAGCAAGACTGCTGCCCAGTCCCAGATCTGGAAAATGTTAAATTCCACCTTATCAGCCACCAAAACAGAGTTCAGGAGGGATCTCTTGCTGAGCTGTCTCCCATGAAAGCTTGTGCAATTCCATTTTTCTCCTATAAATGTAATAGCAAAATTCAAATAGTAGCAAAATTTAGGTAGTATCATGCTGGAATCCATTTTTAAAGGTAAGCTAATATTTTCATCAGATTTTTTTCATCATGGGGAGAAAGTCGGTTTGGTCCTCACCACTGCCATTTTGTGGGCAGAAAAGAATGGGCTAAAAAGCCACAGTTTTTTCATTCCTCTACGGTATTATTAAGGACATAATTCCTCAAGTCCCATGTTTATGCTTAGAGAGTCCGTAAGGTCAGCATCTCCCTAACCTGTTTGGCTTGGCTACTCCCACCAGCGAGTGGTCAGTGGGGCTAGACCTCCTTCAGGGGCGAAAGCAGCCCCTAGCTTCTTGGGAAAGGTGAGTGCTTCATGCTGGGTAACGCTTGGATGCCCTCCACGGGTGTGCATCTCTCTCTGCAAATTACTACTGTTCAGTGTGTCTGATTACCCATCCTGGCTTTTCCATCTTCCACTGTAGGAAATCAACCTGTGGTCTGCCAAGGGACTGAGAGCTCAGGGTTTTCTCCACAAAGGGAAGAGAGATTTTTGACATAACTTTGAAGGCAGTGGAGTTGCAAAAATGCTTAACAGACAGGTTAAAAAATTGATAGTAATTATTGCTGCCTGCACTGAAGCAAGTGTTGCCTATTCTTTTGCAGATAGACAACTGTGAATGTATTTTCCCTTTTCCATGTCTCAGCTTCTGGGACCAGTCAGGAACATATGAGTTCAGACCACAGCCTGAGAGCAAAAGGAAGCAGCACCATGGTTTTAATGTAGATGGCACAGACCAGCCACACTCCTTGGAACAAAATGCTATTCTTAACTTCCTGCAAGCACCATGGACTCCAGTATTTTTCCCTACAGTTTATTTTCACTTCCATCCATCAAGTAACATTTATGGAGAGCTGGGGGTCAGGCAGGGACTGTGGTTGGGGTCTTTTTCTCCAGGCAGCTCATTCACTCACCTTACTCCCAAGATTTAAGGTGATTTAAGCACTTAAGGATTAAAAGCATCTTAACAGCTTATATTGCTTTAAGCATCTCAGGTGGCTTAAATGCTTATGCTACTTTCAGAGGTTTAATGCAGCTTAACTATCTATGCAACCTCATGAATTTACAGCAGTTTAAAAGCCTACGTTCTCTTTAAAACAATAAAAATGTACCCTAAACCATCATTTCAAGAGTGCTGCCCTGCTTGGTTCCACCGAGGTCAGTCCAGGTCACCCAGGGCTTTATCTGTGACGGTGCCCAGACCCTCCAGCCCCTGCCTTTCCAGGGGGCAAGGGTGTCTCAGTGCCCTTACCTGGCAGCTGCAAGCTCTGAGGATCATGGACCGTGCTCCCCACACTTTCCCCAGCCCCATCTCTCTCAAAAGCAATGCAAGCAAAGCAGGGCCAGCCCAAGAGATCAAGGCTACAAGGTCTCCCTGTCTTCAGCAGCCATCCCACACCTCAGGGATCCCCATTGGAGACAGCTCCATGGGCATCTTCTCCACTCCCATTACCCCTTGATCACACCTGCATGGACACCCAAAGCTGCTCTTCCTGCTTTGGCTTTGCTAGACTTTGAGTACTGAGCGTGAAAATCATCTGGACCATGGGAATGCTGCATGGTTTTGGCCGCAGCAGCCAGTCCCTGCAGCTCACACCCAGCCTGTGATTACATAGGTTTGGCAGGCTTACGCTGCTAAACTGCAGCAACCAGAAATGGTATTTAGGTCCACAGGTGAGGAAAGACCCATCCCAGTTTTCAGCAAGGAGCAGCCATGGCAGGCTCATGTTCCAGCGCTTTCCTCTGCAAGGAATCAGAACGAGGGCAGCAATGATTGCTTTGGGCTGTAGGCTTGGGCTGGGTTCATTTACAAGATCTCAAATAGTTTCAAATTTGTAGTAAATGAATTTGCCAAGGGTGATTAAAAATGGAAATAGCAAGGTCTCATAAAGCTTTGTTTCAAATCAAGGCTTAATCCAGGAAAAAACATGCTGTTTTTCCTCCGTGTTTCTTGTGGGCTGGAAACAAAGAAGCAAATGGTTCTAGTGAAAAGAAAAAAAAAAAAAAAAAAAAAAAAAAAGAGCAAATTTCTGTCAGAAATGTCTCATCTTCTACCACAGAAAACGATTATTTTGCCTAGCCTAAACAGAGTCTGTTCAGATTTGGGTCCTTGCTTCCACACAGCCCAGCCAACTGGATCTGTGGGAAACAGTGTACAAGGTTACCAGGAATTTACAGCACGCAAATTGTCTTCTGATCATGCTGAGATCCACCTGAAGGGATCACAGTGACTTAAAAAAATAAGAAGCAATAAAAAAAAAGAGAGAAAAAAACCCAAACCACATATTTGTCCATTTTACAAAGACTTGGCGAATAGCCTGGCCATTCGAGGAAAAAGCAAGCGTGCTGGTAGGTCCCCTTCCACAGAGGAGGATTTTGGGGACAGAGGCCAATGGGGCCAGCACTGGGAACTGGAAGTGACAACTCCTGCAAGTGGCAACAGCTACAGCCTCTGGCACTCCCCAGGACTTGGGAAAAACAGGCCTAAAATGGGCACCACAAGTCATCAGTGGGGCTCTGTGCTATGCAAGCTGACTGATGCCAAGAGCTTAGAGATTTATTGTTTAAAGGAATGGCTTGAACACAGTTAATAACTGGTAAAAATATGTGGAGCTCTAAGAAATAAAGTATTTGCAAGTCTTTTCTCAAATTATATTAGAAATTCAGGACACTTATTTTCTAGGTATTAAACAACTTTAGTAAGAGAGAAGCTGGCCTACAGAGAGATTACATCCATCAGCATGGCCTGTTGGAAAGGATCTTGAAATCTCCGCTGAAGGTGCTGGCACTGGCTTCAGTGTGTGACAATAGCATGCACAGGGCAGCACTGTGGCCACTTCAGCATGGTAATCTCCTGCTTTTCCAAGGGGAATGCTGCTGGACTTACCTCTTTCCTATGGCACTGTGACCTGGACTTCTGGGAAGCCCAGTCTGGACAGGGGACAAACAGAGGTCCTGAAATTTACTGAAGGCATCATGGCTAGACCAGCTTTCATATAATCATCGAACCATAGAATCACTAGGTTGGAAAGAACCCACTGGATCATTGAGTCCAACCATTCCTATCAATCACTAAATCATGTCCCTGAGCACCTCATCTACCCAAGGAAGGTGACAAAACCACCTCCCTGAGCAGCCTCCGCCAGTGCCCTATGACCCTTTCCGTGAAGTATTTTTTTCCTGATGTCCAGCCTGAACCTCCCCTGGCAGAGCTTAAGGCCATTCCCTCTTGTCCTGTTCCCTCTCACTTGGGAGAATAAGTCAGCTCCCTGCTCTCTACAATCTCCTTTAAGGTAGTTGTAGAGAGCAATGAGGTCTCCTCTCAGCCTCCTCTTATCCAGGCTAAACAACTCCAGTTCCCTCTGCTGCTCCTCGTAAGGCCTGTTCTCCAGCCCCTTCACCAGCTTTGTTGCTCTTCTCTGGACTCGCTCCAGAGCCTCAACATCCTTCTTATGGTGAGGGACCCAGAACTGAGCACAGTATTCGAGGTGCAGTCTCACCACAAAACATGTCTTATAAAGAGATACATACAGTAGCTGATAAATGAACATGGTTTACCACAAAATGATACTACAGGGGCTACTCTTTTCAATAATAATCCCATAAATAATATCATTAAAAATGCAAGAAATATCCAGATTGCACTGCAGCTGCCTTGTGATCCCAGTGCCTTGCCCATTGTCTTCCTCTCTGTGGCAAACCGACACAATCGTAATTCTTTAAAGGGAGTTTCTAGGTGAAGGCAGGAGCGAAGGGAACGGACGTGCCTACCCTACACAGCTACCAGCCGGAGAACCCCCCCGCTTTGAGTGTCGGGGGCCACCCAGGGGCCGGACACCCCCCCCCCCCACCCCGGCAAGGGCCGGGGTCAGGGTCATGAGGGGCTGAGAGGGCAGGAGGAGGGTCCTGCTGGGCAGCCCCCAGGGCATGGTGGGGAAGGGGCGGAGGTGCCAGACACCCCCCGGGGGGTTTGGGACCAGATTGCCTCCTCTCTGTCCGGGAAACGGCAGGGGAAGCCCCAAACGTGGGCAGGGAGTACGAGGGGGTCATAGAATCATAGAACAACCAGGTTGGAAGGGACCCATCGGATCTTCTAGTCCAACCACTCCTATCAAACACTAAACCAAGTCCCTCAAGACCTCATCCACCCGTGCCTTAAACACCTCCAGGGAAGGTGAATCATCCACGGCAAAGCTTCACCTCCAGCCACCCGCTCCCTCGGCCGGGCTCCTGGGGCTTTCGTGGCTCTTTGTTCGAAGGGGATCTGTTCCGCCTCCTTCTCCACGCTCGCACGGTAACGTTTCTCGCAAGGATTTCCTGCCAAAAGACAATCCCCCTGAGCAACAGCAGACCGGGAAAGTAGTGACCAATCCTTTCTGGATGGCTGTCACCAGGCTCCTCCCAGCTCCCCGCTCCCCCCTGCTATTTGCATTAAAAAAAAAAAAAAAAATCCTGAAAACTCCCGTTTGCCCCCGCACCTCGCTCAGAGCCTCTGTCCTCGTCTGGCAGGCAGGAGCCCGGGCTGGGGGACGCTGCCTGCGTCTGAGGGCTCCCCGCCCCGCCACCCCGGCCCCCCAAGCCTTTCTCTACCCCTTACCCTCCTCCGAGCCCCAAAATGCAGCACCGCCTCTGCGCCCCGATGCTTCTCCTGCTGCTGCTGGCTACCCAGTGCCTGGGCTCGGCCGCCGGGCTCTTCCCCTTCGGGGAGCCCGACTTCTCCTACAAGCGCTCCAACTGCAAGCCCATCCCGGCCCCGATGCTGCTGTGCCGGGGCATCGAGTACCAGAGCATGCGGCTACCCAACCTGCTGGGGCACGAAACGGTGCAGGAGGTGCTGGAGCAGGCTTCCACCTGGATCCCGCTGGTGCAGAAGCAGTGCCACCCCGACACCAGGAAGTTTCTCTGCTCCCTCTTCGCCCCGGTCTGCATCGACGACCTGGACGAGATCATCCAGCCCTGCCACTCGCTCTGCGAGGAGGTGAAGGAGAGCTGCGCCCCGGTGATGTCCGCTTTCGGCTTCCCTTGGCCCGACATGCTGGACTGCAGCCGCTTCCCTAAGGACAACGACCTGTGCATCCCGCTGGCCAGCAGCGACCACATCCTCCCGGTCACCAGGGAAGGTAGGAGGGAGCCGCCGGGACGGCATCGCCCGGGGCGGGGAGACACCCCGCGGGGGCCGGGAGTGGAGCTCAAGGGAGGCTTTCCCGAGGGGAAAACCACAGGCACCCTCGGGGAACTGGCACTGGCTCGCATCCCTCAGTCCTTTCCCACCTCCAAAGAAACCGGAGCTACGCAGGTCCCCGGGCGGGGGGGGCAAATTCCTTTAAAGGTCGCTGATGCTCTGGGCTGGGTGGTTTCGCATTGTGTGCCCCCCACCTCCCCTCCTCCCTGCTTTACTCTTTCCCTCGTCAAAAAAGAAAAAGCTTTTGGTTTAGGTGTAGCGCACCGTGTCCCCTCCGGCGGGTCTGCAGCAAGGTAAGCCTCGTCCCGATCCCTGCTGGGCTGGGAAGAGGGAAAAAAAGGCACCCACGGGGAGTCCTTCCGTGGAGGGATGGAAAAACAGCGTTTCCCCAAGGATTCCCGAAGTATTCCCAACGCCACCTGCTGTTCCTTATCCCCCAGCCTAACGGGGACTGTCCCTTGCCTTTACAGCACCCAAGGTCTGCGATGCCTGCAAGAACAAAAACGAGGATGATAATGACATCGTGGAAAACCTCTGCAAAAATGACTTTGGTGAGTGGAAGCAGAGCCCCCCTGGGTTGAAACTTGAGAGTTGAGGATCAGGTAGGACTCCCAGCAGTATCAGCGAGGGATGTGCCCAAATAAAGTCAAGGCTTTGTCTTATCTGCAGATGGACCCGTCCATTCGCTGGGTCACGAAACACAAAATTCCACCTCAGAATAAAACATGCCCCTTTTTATGGTCCTTTTCCATTTGCTGTTTCAAAGTAGTGCTCTTTTATGTGGATTTTGCTGGCAAGCCAAATAGAATTTAAAATGGGGGGGGAAAGAATCTTTCATCCAGAGTGTTGCCTGGGGAGAAGTAGAGCAAAGCTTCATTTAGACCTATGAGAAAGAGCTGCATGACCAATCTCATGTATGGTAAGAAAGACTTTCTCCACAGATTAAGAAGGAAGCTCTATGTATGATTTGATAGAGAAGGTAATACACAGACAATCGGGGATATAAGCTTAATGGGAAGATCTGGGGTTAGAAGAGGACAAGAAAGCCCCTTCAAGGGAGACAGCTGAATGGCACATTATCCATACATTAGCATTTCAAGAGAAAGAGAGAATAAGGAGGGGAATCCTTTTATAAAAGGTCAATATTTATACCTGAAAACGGATTTGTAATATAAATACAACAATTCAGAAGTCTTTCTTTAAAAAAAAAACCCAACACCACCCAAAATATGAAACCATGACTGTGGGACATAATTGCTAAAACAACCAATAGCTTTTTCCTGGCAAATTGCACTCAGATAAATCCTCCTAAAGCTAAACATGCCACATATTCTTACAGAGTCCTGTATCCCCCTCCTAGTTATTTTACCAAATCAAATGCAGCTGTTGGACCAATTTGCCCTCCATGGGATCTATTCTTTAAAAAAACAATGCATGTGAAAGACAATTTCCTTACAGGTTTGCCTAAAATCCTCTCCAGCCTAATAAATTGAGTCTAGAAGTTTTCAGCCACAGCAGAGATCAGGTTTCAGATTAGGTCTAGGTACTGGCCTCCCCACCTCCCTTTCAAATTCTAGTTTCAGGAAGACTGTCCTCTCCCAGGAAAAAAACGAGCTTTGCTTAACATAGCAAACCTGCTGTTTCTCTGTTTGCAAACAGGAGAAAAGCTGGAGAAAATATTAATTTAGAAAGGAAGAAAAAAATTGGGGGAGGGAGAGAGTAGAAAAGAAACCCAAAAAAATCTCAGCCCTAAGGTTGATTAAAACTGAAATGACTTGCATGCCCTTTGTGGCTTTAGAAATGGAGCCACCTGCTGCCTCTTCTGTCAGCCCTGACAGTTTAATTAGCAATAGAGCACCTCCCTCCCCAGGTCCTCTTTATGTGTACTAATGGGAAAAAACCTCTTAATCTCTCTCCCTCTCTCCCTCTCCCCACTCCCCCCTCTCCTCGCTCTATTAGCCTTGAAGATAAAAGTGAAGGAGATTGCCTACATCAATGGGGATACCAAGATCACCCCTGAAACAAAGAGCAAAACCATCTACAAGCTGAATGGGCTGACAGAAAGGGATCTGAGGAAGATCGTGCTTTGGCTCAAAGGTGGCCTCCAGTGTACCTGTGATGAGATGAACGACATAAACGTCCCCTACTTGGTGATGGGGCAAAAGCAAGCCGGGGAACTGGTGATCACCTCGCTGAAGCGGTGGCAGAAAGGGCAGCGAGTTTTCAAGCGGTTCTCCCGCAGCATCCGTAAACTGCAGTGTTAGTGGCTTCGGCCCTGTCCGCCTCCAGCAGCTGCCTCTATCCTGAGCTCTCCAGGCCTCCTGCACCTTCTTCCTTGAGATCCTAGGAGCCCTCCATTTTTGTACATAGGTTAAAATGTAATAATGAAAAAAAAAGACTATTTTTTGGAAGTATTAAAGTATCTCACTTAAAGCTTTTTTTTTTTTTTTTTAAGTGGTTGCAAACATTACTTTCGTCTGAGGTTTTTCCCTCTTCATTTTGGCAATGCTGGTTCATTTATGTTCCTGCTTCTCTGTATACAAGCATGTTTGTTATGCGAAAGTAGGAGATGCAGAGAAAGACAGCCACGCATGCAACTGGCATGTCACAGTGGGTATGACTCTTTCACAAGGGTGAAATGGCTAGCCATCTATATTAACACTATAAAGGTCATGTTATGACTCTTGCATGTGATACATAGGCACTAGTAAGAGTATATTAACCATTCTCACTTTATATTTTCTATGAGTCTGAGCCCTTCTCAGAAAAATCGAACAAGTTTTGGAGCTGATTGATCTGAATGCAACTTTTTTATTATTATTTTGCAAATTAAACCATCTGTAGCCTAAATGTAATATACCTAGTGGTAAACCTGAAAGAGTTGTAAAATATTGCTTTAATTAACCTTGTAAATACTCCAGATAAATGTTATATTCTTGTATATAAACTTTACATGATAGTTTACCTATTGTCTCAGCCTGTATTCACTTAATCTGTTTTGGTAACAAGCTGTTCAACTTGTCTTTGTCATGGCAGAGCAGAATTTGGCCAGTAGAGAAGCATGAGGAAATATGTAGTGCTGCAATCAGAAAAAAAAAACATAGTGGACCTAATTTCCCCAAAGATGAACCCACAAGACACAGGACTGAGGTTCAGTCAACTGCTGTCACAGGAACTATATGTCTATTGAGTTCTTCAAGATGGGTTTTCTGTGGCACAACTACCTGCATTTTCATTTCATCTTCTCAGACGATTCTGTTCTTTGCTGATGGGGAATTGCAATGACACCACTTGCTTAAAAATCAAACCCATTTATCCATTTCTTATACTTGAAAAAGACATACTAAGGAGTGCTACAGTAGACAGAAAAAATCATTTGTAACTAGCAATCCAGAGCAATGGTAGAACAAGACTTGTTTAGTATGTGTGTACACTATCCTTAGTAAGAAAGAAAATATAGTCTACCTAATAGTGTAACTAGAGGAATGTTTTTCAGCAAAAACAAAAAACAAAAGTTAAGATCCATCATATTACTTTGGTTTTATGAAAATGAATTGTTTGCCCTCTCCAAGAGTCTTAATGCACTCACTGCACCTGGTACAAGCAATGGTAGGACTTTAACCAAGCAAGACAACACCAGTTCTCACGAATGTCCTCAAAGCTATAACAATTTGTATATTTTGTGATACTTAAAAAAACCAAAAAACAACAAACCAGCAAATAAAAAGCCCCATTCCAAACAGACTCTTAATTATTCTGTGAAATAATATCTTTATTTAAAGGCCAATACATGGCTGAAATGTCATTAAAACTTTTCTTCTGAATGGATTTATCTTCCCAGGAAACACATTTGAGTCTTTTTATGCTATGGTGTAATTATTTTAACACCAGTACTCTGCCCATCATCTTACAGAACCATCAGCGTCTGCATGTCACATCACTCTACTCGTCTCACTCAGCATATACTGTAATACCTATCCCTGAACAACCTTGGGTTTAGAGGGAACAAACTGACATATAAAGAGAACCAGGCTGAAGATGAGCCTGCAGAAAATAGATTTGTGCTCACCAGTAGAGGAAAGCACTTCAAAGAGGTAGTCACTGCAATATGGTCTACGGGGACTGAAAACAAACAGCTAGGACTGCTACACTCATTCTGTCTCACAGATGCTAAGTCCTCCTCGAGCAACCGTAGAATTATCTTAGTTGGGTTGTCCTAGAAGGCAGCAGTACTGATGCTGATGAGGACAGACAGGTCACAAGTTACTCATTCTGGGTTCACGTTAAGGCCAAGACTACATAACAGATTTTTGCCAAATCACTTGTGTGTATGAAGACACATTACCTATGACCAAGAATGCTCAGTCTTAAAAAAACCCAAACATTCCCCTTCCTCCATCATAAAATAAGTATTGTTACACCTGTTCATGTCAGGAAGAATTCAGGAGTAGAAGAAGAAGAAACTAGACTGGCAAACATTCAATTTTACTAGCAAAATCAGCATCCTGGATTAAGAGCATCCTGACATACAGCATAGCCCTACCAATAAAACCTTCCGCCTGTGGCCCTGGGATGAATCAATGGGACTATCCAGCCTTTGGGTGAATTGGCAGAGACAGGATTACTTTTCATATAAGCAGGATTTAGGTAGATGTGAAGAGTAATAGGCCTCGCTTTTACCCCTTTCAGCTCCATTAGCTTGTTCTAAAAGCAGTGTTAAAAAATGGCTTATATTCACCTCACCAAGGACAGGGAGTGTCTGTATTTGTTACACTATCTGTTTCCAGAGGTATATAAGCCAGACATTGCAAAATATTCACCTGAAAACCAGGATTTTAATTCACAGCCTGAGGGAACTTCATCTCCCAGATGTTGGCAAAAAAGGTAAACGTGTAATTTTTTTACATTTTTACCTTTATTCTTACTTGCTCAATAATAACTGAAAATCTTTGCCTGTGCCAGGCGAATAGTGAACAAAATATGTAAAAGGAAAAATTACCTGAGCCTGTTACTTCTGCTCAGTCTGTCAGATATACTGCAGAGTAAGTATTACCTGGTATGGTTCAGTTTTAGTAGGTCTTTTATTCTGTGAATGAGGAAAAAATGCAACCCACTGTTACATTTTTTTAGACACTTTTTGTCTTTTTCTAATTAGAACAACATTGTTAGGCAGCCAATTATGTAGTTCCCATTGTATTTGCTTTCATAAAAACTATAAAAGCAGTTGCCTATAATGGATTAGTTTAAGAACAATAATAATGATATTTGACATTTTTACAGAAGTTTCCATTTAAGTTTCTCAGACTGCCTTCACAAAAATAGGCATTAATATCCCTGTTTCACAGATCAGGAAAATGAGGCACAGTGAAGTAAAATAACTCACTCAAAACCACCCATCAAGTGCCTTACAGTCATGAAAAGCAGCATATATTTTGTCTCCAAGTTTTATGCTCTAATCACTAGACCACAGCAATCAGAATGGTGTATAATCAAGGCAGCACTTAGATTATAATTTCAAAGCATAACAACAAATGCGACTTCCTCCAATTTCTTTCCCCTCAGTGTGTAGAAAAAATGACTGCCCAAATTCAAATTTAGCATTCATCAGCAATATTCCTCACCATCTTTTTATTTCTTCCTTCATTATCATTCTTTCTATCCTTTAATTACATCTTAATCCTTTCCTTTCTCCCTCAATTCTCATTCACTTCAAACACCCACAGAGAAGCCAAGCGGCCTCTCTCTCTTGCCCCTCCCATTCAGACACCTTCACCTTGAGTATTGTTTATTAAAGAAATGATGCAGTATAACTACACACAAGCCACAAAAATCTGAACGACCAGGCTTAAGACACCAAAGGTCCATACAGGAAATTCAGTGAGAGGCATTTAAATTTAATTAATAATTTTCTGTGAGGACAGAACCATGGTTAGATGCCACAAGGAGTACCACAGATGCATGCTGGTCATCTCAGGCATGGCCACTATTTCTGTTCTGTAAAAGAACATACAGATATTTAAAGAATATAGTGAGCATGAAGAACACACAGATAAAGTACACCTTTCCTTTGCATGGCCAGGTTTCCTGTACTTCTTAACCCCATTGTTATAACCCTGTGGTCTCCCACTGGGCACACAGTGCACCTCGAGGGCATCAGCCAAGAGCAGAACCACCATAACTCAAGAACAAATTGCCTCACTATCCCCCAGGTTCTTACTGGGGCATGAGAGACCTTCATGCAACCTGCAGCACAGCCCATTTTCTGCTGCCTCTAAGCCCTGATACTATCCTTGTCAAACCTACCAGCCCTGTAAGCCCTCATGATGTGCCTACAGTTGGCAATGCCAGAGGAAGGGCAATGGATTGATTGCTACCAGAGCAGTAGGCAGCCTTTCTTATGTTAGGAAGCCCAAGCTTTTGTTATTAGAGCCAGAAGTTCTTCTTTCTAGGCCTCAGAGATATGCCTGTATGATTTATCCAGAAGTTGCTTTCTTATCAGCAGATGTAGATTCAGTACAGCCTGACTGTCTGATGAAACAACTATAGGAATGGATCTTGTTTGCCTCTGTACAAAGAAGAGAGTGTAAGATACTCATATCACAGGATCCAAGACCCCAGGCTGTCTTACAAACATAAATTAACCCCACGCTATATCCCTTTGGGGTAAGTTTAACAGAGTAATGTTTTCCAAATGCATCAACCCACTTCAGGGTGAGCTGTGGGCTCCTAAATCACCTAGATGCCTTGGAAAATATTAGCCGCTATCCCCCAACAGAGTTAAAGCCAGTTGGCTGAGGTCAGCCAGCAAGCCTGTCACACAGCCAGGAGGAACACCTCAGCAATCAGCCAGCCAGCCCATCGCTCTCACAACTGATTAAAACAGCCAACCAACACAAAAAGCTGCACCGTGAAGCAGCTGATGGTGCAAACTTCAAAACTAAGTACTTCACACTGAGAGAAGCTGTCCTGCCAGAAAGACCAGCATAGGATAGGAGATACGCTCAGTGTCTTACAGAGCAGACCCAAGAAAGAGCATGCATACCTTCTAAGACCCTTGATAAGGTAATACTTTTATTGCAACTTTTTCAAAACTCTGATGCTTCAGATCATCCTTTTTGAGTAATTTTCAGTCCACAAAGATGATGCTAAAATCACAGAGAGTTTTCTGTTTGGACACAACTGGTGCCATTAGAGGCATGGTCAAAACTAGCAGCATCTCAGATTTAGGAGTGATCTGGAAAGGTAGCAGAAATGCTAATTTAAGCACATTTTCAACTTTCCAGATCTTTGTTTTCAGAGCTTAACCCTAGCTTAACCCTTCATTAGATACTAAACTTCCCATATGGAGCCACTGTGGAAGGACATTTTAAGAGTTTTCCGTTGGTAACTGCTTTTATCAGGTGAGAGATAACTAATCCTTCCCTGGCAATTTCCCTGATTTTCAAATGTGTCTACAGAACTACAGCATAAACTCAATTTTGAAAGCATTCTTACTTTCTGATTTTTGAGAAATTTACTCAACAAAAGTATGAAATATTAATTTTATCGTAAGCAACATAAGAAAGCATACTTAAAATCCTGTTAGATGCTTACAGATGGTTATAGGTTGCATGGGGTACCCACATATATTTAAATATTTGGCTGCAACTCATATATCCTTAGAGAGTTTAATGTACTTGTCATCCAGGGATTTTGGAAATGGAATCTAGCCTGTTGAAAATATTAACTAGTAGTAGTATCATAATCTGTCCCACACATGTGAAACGTAAAAATTGTCATATCCCTTTTGTTCCATCATTTGACTGGAATGTATGACTTAGTGGAAGAGCTCTGGAATTCTAAAGGTAGCTCTGCCTTCAGAAGAAAACAATGCATGGAAATCAGTCCCTCAGTCCAGAAATGAGCTTTAGAAATCTTGCCAGAAAGATTAGCGTACTTCTCAACTTCGTACTACTACATTAAGTCTGTGGGCAAGAAAAGATCGTATGAAATGCAGCTTTCTACAACATAATAGAACAGGAAACTAAAAGACATGACTGGCAACTGCTGCAACTAACTAGCACATAACAAGAAGGAGTAATACAGAAGTCAGTAATATAGCTACATATACATGTATATATTGCTACAGTTAATAAAGAGTCTATTCTTTAATGAGATTTCTCAAAGTGGAAGATGGAAGAGACACTGCACTTTCTTCCACATGAAACTGAAAAGGATCATTAGAAATACCTAGAAAATTCATTACAATATAGCACATCTCCTGTATCAGTAGAGTGCCACAGTCTAGCTTACAGAGAAGTTCACCTAGCAGTAACTACGCTTACTGTGAGCATATTATACCTAAATGTAAGTTGCTCCACAGAGGCTCCATTCTGTTGACCACTCAGCTGTGTGCTTCCCACCACCCTCCTTGAGGTAGAAGTATCCACACAAGGCAGACAGTGTGTCAGCTCAGGTGCTCTTTACTCAACTCCAAACCAACCAAACCGAATATAACGAGTAGTGACGAGTTGAGCAGCTGAGCAGAAGATCTATCTAGTCCCACATCTGCACCATCTGATGCATGAAGAGTAGATGATTCAGATGACAATTAGGTCACACAAAGTGAATCTTAAAACAGGTTTTCAGCCCAGATATTTGCAAAGAAACAAGAATGTTACAGCAGGCTCTGTCTCAAATTGCTGCTGGGGCTTGCCTAGCACCATGTGACATTTCTGGGATGGTGAGGGATATTAAAAAATCTTGCATCATCTCTGCCTCTGTATAGACTCCCTGTAGCACATGAAGGGGTGTCCTTGGGATGTGTCCCTCATAGCAAGCAAGGAGCAAGGACTTATGTGCTGCTTCAGGATAGCAGCAGGCTGGATCCTTTCAGGTGGAATTCTAATGACCATTTGCAGGGCAAAGTTCAGCACAGTTTTATCTTGGACATGAAAAATACACTTTTTGAGCCTTACGGTAATCTTGATAAGGCTGAGCACCCAAGGCCCAGGCTTGCTGTATTTGCCAACTAGGCTCTCCTCCTGCTTGCCTGTCTCCCACACTCATTCTATCTTTGATCCTCTCAAGGAGAAATAGAATCTAGAAGAGCTTGTGGAAAACTTTACACACAGCAGCACTCAAAAAAGCGATAAGAAGAAGGTGCTGGTGAATACTAGTAATGGCGTAATCTACTTTAGTGGGAGGTTCTCATCTGGTTGATGTATTCAATTTCTGACATACTACTGAAAGGACAGTAAAGCAACAGAGTTAAAAAAAAATGAGAGGACAAAATTTGCCAGGGAATTTGGTACCAACACACATTCTAGGTGGACTTTACAAAATGTGAAATGATGGCCAAGAACTGGTGCCAGGGAAAGCAGCAGTAAAATTCCATATAATAACAGCAGAGTAAATTCAGCATTGACTACTTTTTAAGAGTCTGGTTCTTAAACAGTAAGAATAATTATTTTCTAAATGTTGTGCTATATATAAATTAAGGACACCAACAATTCAAAAGAGCCACACCTGCTCAAACTCCAATTAGCAGAGAAGCATTTTGAATAGATTTAATGGAGTCCTACTGAAGGTACTGCTTTGAAACATTGTTAATGCAGTAGCTGACTATGTCTGAATACAACTTGTATTTGTGTATAAATGCAATAGCAGAAACTACCTGGAAGAAAAAAAACAGCAACCCTGATTGCTAATGTTACAGTACATAAAGAGATGGACAAGTGACTGCAGTCAGCATGGAGTCATTCTCACCATCAAGCATCAGGCAACTGGCTGAGTGCAAAGTTGCCTGAGGTTCAGCAAAGTCAGCCTGGAGACATGTAGAGCAGATGCTGAAAGTCTGACAGCTGGAAATGCTGGAAGCACTTGTCATCAGGAGGTGGTAGGAAGCTTATGTCAGCTGGAAAAGAGTCTGGATTCTTGTTGCTAGGGCAGCAGAGAGGGTTTTGACAGATAAAAGTGTTGGTGAGCAATGACTACAGATAAGAGTGCAGATCCCTGGGAAGGCAGAGGAGGGCTGGTTCTCCAAATTTATCTTTAGAGATAGGGACACAACAGGTCACACAATTTCCCAGTTTGGGGCAGTGGCTTGAATACTCCTGGAGTCATCTGCCGCTAGCTTAATCCCAGAAGGGTATTGTTAGTTTGACATTTCACTGCAGCTAGCAGGGAAGAAAGCAAGTAGGGGAGAATCAAATACTTATCTTTGTTAAGAGTTAGATTTGATAGACTTGACCTTGAGAACCAGAATGACCAAAGTTTGCATGTACTGAGGTCTGGCAAAGTGCCTTCGTTGTGTATATTTCTTTCCTCTGGAGGCATTCAGAGTAAAGCAACAAAGATATAGCAGATATTTCTGAGTACAAATCTTACTTGGTACTCAGAAAAAAAAGAGAGGAGACAAGGCAAAGGTTCTTAATTGAGATGGCTAAAATGTAAATATGTTAAAGAACTGGGAAAAAAATTGAGGGCTATAAAAAACACACAGTCTTCAGAAAGACCTATAAAAAAGACCTTGTTACTAGCTGGTTTTACTCTAGAGACAGTAAAAATATTAGAAAACAACAAAAATAAAATGTTGTTTGCAAGTTTCTTTTAGTTTTTAGCATGTTTCTCCAAGTGTACATTATTGTTCAGAGATTTTCCAGAGCAAAAGCCTCTACAAAAAAATGTTATAGAATTTATAGTATTGATAGTTATTTTAGATAAATGGAAAACCCAAGGTCTTTGTCAATTTTCACACCACGAGACGTTCCTTTAACTAAGTACAGTTGGCTGAACTTTCTTAGTTAAATATTTGATTGCTCTGAATGACTCAAACTGGGGAACTCACCTATTGCTGTTTCTTTTTAATTCACAATGTTGGGAGTGGACATGTCTGAGATTAATCTAGTTTTTGTAGCACATTTGCACAGTTGCTAGCATTATCTATACTCACTCATGTACACTCAAATAGATCCATGGAACAAGATGACAAACACTTGTCTAGGCTGTGGGAGATCCAGCTTTAAGTCTGTCCCCTCAACCCCTCTATGTTACTTGTTGAAGTTCAGACCAAGAGCTCAACGAGTAACCAGAGAATGCAGTAGCTACACACTTTGAATAGGGAGAATGCTGGGTGTTTCGCTCTCAGCTTTTGCTACTGAAGCTTTGTAAGATTATATAAAATTATAGGATAAATCAGAAAGAAAGAATAAGCCTATGGTCAGATGACTAGTTTACTCACTTTGCACAGCAGTGGGAGAACATGAAGTAGAGGAGCCAGAACAAACTTCTCATCCTCAGCTTCTCTCTTGCCCCTGTAGATTTGTCCTGTGGTCCCATGTCAGACTCATAAACAGAGAAGACATAGCACAAGAAACCTGACCCCCAAGTTCTGATTTTCCTTGCTTCATCCATTTGGGTTATTTTTTTTTTTATTTAGTCTTCCTAAGAAAGAAACAGAGTTCCGTCCCAGCATACTTAATTTCCAGGGTTAAGACTTTTTTCTGAGTGTTAGACTAACTTTACTAAGACATAGAAGTGGTTTGGACACTTGAATTTAAGTTGCTAACATCTCAGGTAAATTGCCCTACCCACTCAACCAGTGGATAAAAGAGAAGAGCTGGGACTACTTCCCTGTCATATTTATGATCCAGTCCTTTGCTTTTATTAAATGTACCTGAAACCCAAATGAAACAGTTTACCAGGTGTTAAAAAAAATGTTTCTATAACCTCAAATCAATACTTGTTGCTGTGCTGACATTTCTAAAGAAATGAAATTTCCATTCAGTCCGTAACATATTTTCCCGTTCAGCTGCCAAAATACTTTAAACCCAGCAACTATTTGCACAGCCCTATAAATTAGGTTTACTAAAGGAAACAATTAGCAAGGTTGTAGCCTACAGGAATTTTAACTGGTACTGCTACAGTGCATTGTTTAAGTAATTAGGAAATGACTCCAACTATTTTAAGTATTTGCAGTACAAATGTGGAGCACATAGATGCTGTCCTATTAATAATGGGAGCTATAAAAACATTGAAAAGCTAGTCTGCAGAGGAGGTCATATGCTTATTAGTCTAACCAGTATATGCTTTTCGTTGCCACTGAATAGCAATATTAAAACGAAATAGGACCATACAGGCAGATGCGTTCCTGCATTGCTTAATTCGTGAGAAATCAAAAGATACAAATGTGTCATTCCATTCCAGCTTAAACAAATGAACATCTGGATAAAGACATGAAGAAGTTAAGGTGTACTATCGGACTAGAATTCTCTATGAGATACTGAGCAGAGCTATAAAATCATCAGCAAGATGTCATGAAAACAAAATGAGTTTCCAAATGTCTGTTTCCAAATGGAAATAACGTCAATCATAAATGTGAATTGTGATCTTGTGAAAACTAATTTAATGGGAAAACTCAGCAGATATGTTCAAACCACAATTTAATACACTCTACAAATCTGAAATGCAAATAATCTGCTTAAAACAGTAACAATTCCAAGTAATAATTTCAATTGCAGCCTTAAAAAATCCCGCACCTCAGATTTAACTATTAAGCGCTAGAGATGGGCTAGCAGCCAGATGTTTATAAACTCTTTTCAGGTTACAATTTAGTTACGGTTACAGGGTTAGACAATGTCTTCTCATTTAGCCCTTCAACTGACTAGCTTAACCATTATTTGCCACTACACTAGGCATATGCACCCTGCTGACTGCTGCTGTCCAATGCCAAGTCATCTATTTCCCTGCTACTGCTAGGCTGAGGCTGTTCCATTCATCCCCTAGACAGCCTCCTTTCAGGAGAGCATTACAGGCTCAACAGACCTCTTTGTTGGAGTTCTATTTACACCACTATTTTTTGTTACTCAGATTGTGAAAGGAAACAACAGGAGATGGAGAGGAGACGGACTGCTAACACAGTGGACCAGAAGTCATCAACCTCAGCTCTTTGAAGTCATAAGCACAGTAAACACAGAAACTATACCAATATATAAAATAACCTGGTGATCTAAGTGCAGTTCCCAATAGGTGTGAGGATCTATATCTACAAAAATCAGCATCATAATCAGCAATAACTGGCAACCTGCCCCTTATTTACAAAGAACGACAGTGTAATTATTCACCCAGCTCCCATTGATTATAATGGGATTTGGTTGGATAAATCCCCATGTAACTCTTTGAAAATTTGGGAGCTTTGGGGCAGTCACTGCTCAGAGGTGCAAAACCAAACACACATTCAGATGGAATGTGGTGCCTTCTGAATGCATCTAAAATGCAGCAGCAAGTATTGTGAAACTTTGACTTAACTGCTGCTGTCTCAAAGCTGTTGTGAAACAGAAATGCACCTCCCTGCAGCAGGACAGCACAATGACTGTGTGCCTCCCAGACACAGAAACAGCCGAGCACACACTGAACTTTCACGACATGTTTAATTCCCTTTGACTTCAGTAAGACTAAAGCACGCACACGACTGCATTGTGGCAGAGATCTTGGCATGTGACCCAGGCTGCAAGGCATATGGCAGTGGTCCAAAGGCCTTGCAGTGGCTTCAGTTTTCAACTAGGGTAGTTGCTCAGCACACACACTATGCTGCTCAGCAGCTGCCCAGTGTGCCATGGGCTGGTGTGCTCCTTGCCCACACCACAGAGGCTTGTGCAGCCACATCATTTCACTCTTGTGATTCACTCTGTCAGCTTCAGCGGGAGTAACACTCTGCATTTCAACATGCATTAGCAAGACTGTAGCTTTAGATGCCAAGGCGAAAGATACAATACTTTGAACCGCAAGCTGATTAGACAGACTTCCTACACCAGAGAGCAGCTCCCTCAAGGGCACATGAGTATCACTTATTTGTCTTCAGTACTTTTAGTGGAATATACCTGCTATCCTGCAGCCACTCTCTGCTTCGTGTGGTACTTCTTTGCCCAGCTCCAGCTTCCTCTCCAGGCCCCAGCTGTCCTACTGCTCATTTCTGAGCTTCCCTGAAGGGTAGCCCCATGCTACTTCAGTTGCCAGGTTTTAAGTTTGCAAGTCAATGGCTTCCCTCTCCCACTGGCTGTGGTGTCCATCAGCAGTGATGCCTTAGACAAGATAAACACCACTAGAAAAAAAAAATAATGTTGCTTCTCTGGAATAATTATTTCCCATTTCTACAGTGGGACAGATGCTAGATACTGCTGTTGTATAGGACAGGTTTACCTGTGTTGTCTTTATCATGAGTCTGCCACCAGTCCCAAATTCTGGGGTCCTGGAATGAAAAAGTTCACATTGTTTTCACTTTATGAAATGTGCATTTTTAGATGTACTTTTTTCAGGGGAAAAAACATCCTAATAGCTAAAAAATGAGCTGTGACTAAGAAGAGTTGTTACGCTATTGCAGAAAAAAAATCTATTTCTAAACCATCACATCACTAGGGGACCAGGGTGATTGGTTCTTGAATTTTCATTACTTGAAGTAAAGAAATTTGCTTCACCAATTTTCACAGATATGAGGAGAAACACATTTTCATGTCCTGTTTTAGAGCCGATTAATTTACTATTTCTCCCTTGTCTGGTGTGCCTTGCTGTTTTTAAGAGCACCTCCTTCACAAAATAAAAACATTCTTCTATTATCTGACAATATCCAGAGGCTGGACATAAACTAGACAATGCACAGAACACAATGTGTGCGTGTGTATTTCAGTTCGTAGAAATTTGCACATTTAATTTTAACCACTGCAAATGACAATTAAAAGCAATAGCCTTTCAACTTTTGTAAGAAGAGGTCTCATTTTTGTATTTTATGAGGTAGTTAGAAAAACAAATTTTTATTGCCTGTATAGGGGAACAATTTTCAGTGGTTTAAGCTTATAGTGAAACCAGCTGATGTTCATCTTGCTTTAACTGTATTGCTTTATTCTGTGATCATAAATGTATCCAACAAATATTTTTATGTTCTTTCTTGGTAAATTGTGTGCATAATGAAATATAAAAAAGTATACTAGTTAATACTCTTCTCCTCAAGTTTTCTTCTCCCGTATAGTATTGTATCATAGTATTATATTTGCCAAAATTATCAGACAGGCCTGCTCCAGAGGCGATTCTGACATTCCCACAAAAGTTCCAAGAAGAAAAAAATCCGTAATTTTTTCCTTCCCAGGAGTCCCAGAATCTAGCCTACTCAGTCAGAAAAAAAAAATTGTTTCCTTCTAAGGCCAAATATGTAGTATATACTTTTAAGTATATCAAGTTTATGAAAACTTAGATGAATCCAGTAAAGCAGACATTAGGGGAAGGGATCAAAGAAAAAAATTCAAAGTGTTTGTTTTGTATTGTTGAATGGTGGGATAAGGCTAAAAACTGAGAGAGCTGCCTGGTCATCAGGAGATTGTGGTGGAAAAACAGGGTCCCAAATAATAATTGCACAGGTCATTTAAATTGCTATGATGGTGTGCACTATCTTACACAGCTCCCTGGCTTTGATTAGGTTTTTGCCAAGTACTCAGAGACTATTTGATAAATGTTATAAAGCTTCAGTATATGCATATTGAACATGCCCACTCTCAGTATATTCAGAAACATTCCACTATCATTTAGTCTCATTTTGGCTGCTCAGCTCTATTTATTAAAACATAGTATAAAGATATGACATGCCACACACTATATTAATACATATTTTATAAGATATGTATATACTTGTAGGGAATTATCTAGCAAAGGTACTGCTGTCTTTCCTAGAAAAGGCCTTTCCTTCCTGCCAGTGGCTGATACTAATTATGGTATTACAGTAGCATTTATTCGTGCACGTACTAGAGGGTGCACATTGACCTGGCACAAAAGGAGAAATACATGGCCAAGAACGCATGGGTCTCGCTGGCAGGAGCCTGCAGCTGGGGAATCAACCAGCTAGCAAGGAACAGTTTGTAAAGCTGCCATACCTGAACTCGGTTGCAAATCCAAGCCCCGAAGTGCTCTGTGCAGATGCTGAGTGGGGCCATCCTTGGGTTACTCCATGGGATGTCATACAATGAGAGTACGCCCTGCTTGCCTTCACAGCAGGATTGGTGTCTACTATGCATGAGCAAGTATCCACTAACTGCTGGGTTTTCTCCCCCCTAATAGGAGAGAGACACCCTCAAAACTTCCTCCTACAGTGTACAAAAAGCTAAAGACCATGCACAAGCCTTCAGCAACTTTACCACTTAGAAATGAAGAAGTTCATGGCCACTTGCAGCTTACCTAGGTGACCATCTCTTCAGGATCCTCAGTAAGTGCCTTGAAAAATGCCAGTAGACCACAGACCACCTTTATTTTGGTGACTCACACATCAGATAACAAATATTATTATTATTGAGTTAAAATTTTTATTAAATTAAAATTAAGTAATTATTAAGTAATTAAGAAGTGTAACAACAGTAGGTCAGAGGTGATTCTGCCCCTTTACTCTGCTTTCATGAGACCTCATCTGGAGTATTGTGTCCAGTTCTGGAATCCTCAGCATAAGAAGGACATGGAGCTGCTGGGATGGGATCCAGAGGAGGTTACAAGTTTGATCAGAGGGCTGGAGCACCTCCCATATGAGGACAGGCTGAGAGAATTGTTGTTGTTCAACTTGGAGAAGAGAAAGCTCTGAGGGGATCTTATAGTGGCCTTCCAGTACCTGAGGGAGGTTCACAGGAAAGCTGGGTAGGAACTGTTTACAAAAACTTGTGGTGATATGACGAGGGTGAATGGCTTTAAATTGGAGAGAGGCAGATTTAGACTAGACATAAGGAGGAAATTCTTGACGATGAGAGTGATGAGGCACTGGGAGAGGTTGCCCAGGGAAGTTTTGGATGCCTCATCCCTGGAGGTGTTCAGGGCTGGGCTGGATGGAGCCTTGGGCAGCCTGGTCTAGTGGGATGTCCTTGCCCATGGTGGGGGTGCTGGAATTAGATGATCTTTAAGGTCCCTTCCAACCCTAACTGCTCTATGACTATGTGAAATCCAAGGTCAGACAAAGCTGGCTCCAAAGCTCTAAATTAGCAAGAGTTTGACTGTGTGAAGTTCATAATAACATTAAAATTAGTCCTTGGAAAGTAATAGGATATAGAATAGTTAGGGTTGGAAGGGACCTTAAAGATCATTCAGTTCCAATCTGCCCCTGCCATGGGCAGGGACACCTCCCACCTGACAAGGTTGCCCAAGGCCCCATCCAACCTGCTTCCTAGTAGCTGTCATGCATCCTAGCCCTCTGGTTTAGGAAAATCCTCCTCAGCAGGGCTGGGAGCCTCTCTGCCTGCCTGCTCCCCGTGAGCAAGGCTGCCAGGATCTCATTTGCTTCTATGCCTCTTTCCGTCCCTCCTGGAAAATGGAACCATCGAGAAACTTTCAACCTTTCCCTTCCGTCCTACATCTTTTGCAGGATTTTACAACTGCTGGCACAGGGTGAGAGGGTTGCTCTCCCTCTACAACTCTTTACATTAATCATAATTACTCTTCACTAGGAGTGCAGTCATATCAAAAAGCCCAGTCACAATTTTTGGGTGCTTAGTGGCTCAAGCATATCTGGGAATACAAGGGCCTTCAACCAAGAACCTTCACCCAAGAACCTTGCTATCTACTTTAATACTTTAAGACAATAAACATTGGATAATTAGTATAACACTGCAATAAAACTGGGACCAAAGGTAATTAGAAAAATACTTAGAGAAATTATGTCTTTTTTTCAAGATTATTTTTAAAATACAACATTTACTTATATTTTAATAAAACGCAGATAGGAGTCTTTGAGCCTCCCAAACACAACAAATTCTCAGTCATCCAACTGAGGAAATTAAAGCACACATCAGGCCATCTGCTTGTCTGCCCTGAAGCTTATATTTCAACCTACTGTAAATAAACTGGGATTTACCTGGACTGTGACAAGAAAATAGTGCTTCTTCTCAGAGTTACAACACACACTGGAACACACACAGAGTATTGTGCTACCATGTACTATTTGCCTCTATGCATTGTATTCTCCATGGTCAACATACTCCATCTTACTTCCTTATATATACTACTTTTATTCTTCATCCTCCTAACCCCTGCCCTATGAACTGCAGCACCCAGGTAGCAGCATCTCATGGTACTTTCCTTAACCCTCATGTATAGTCTTCAGCCTAGAGATGAAGCTCATCCTAGCTGCCTTGTGACAAGCCTTCATCTGTTGCCCTGGTCTTTGCTTCACATGGCACAGCTACCTAGTGTACAGCATCCCTCCTCATTGAGCCATCACCACTACCACAGGGAGGGAGGAGAGCAATCAGAGGCTACAAAGGAAAGTCTGGAGATGCACCGATTCGTTTGGCTGTGCAGTGTCCAAAATAAAGCTGGAAACACTGCACCAACTGTAATTTTGTGTCCATTTTTTAATCACTGCTACATCAAAATTCTGACACAGGCTGATACTTATCAGGATGTGTTAGAGAAGAAATAAGAACAACAAAATTAGCATTTTGCAGAAGATATTCACTTTAATAAGTTGGAAAGAAGTATACTAATAGAATACGATTAAATACTAGAAAATGGTCAGTTGTCTTTGAAATAAAAGTCATTGTACATCTCCTCCCCCCCCTTCCCCTCCCCTCCCCTTTTTTGAGAGAGTCCAGTTTATAACAAGAAGTACTAACTTTGGACTCCATTGAACATACTCAATTTCCCCTTTTCAGCCTCTTTCATGTGAGCTATGTCACAGGCTTTATGGGGCACCTGTACAGCTGAAAAGCACACCTAGACCTTTTTGAGTAAGTCTAGGAGACATGTCATTTAAACCGTAGCTTGTTAATTTTATGGCAGTGATTTTACCCATGCACACCGAAGAATAAAAAGAGAATTCACTGCCACAGGAGTCCCAGAGTTGTAGTGGAATATCCATCAATGGAGATATCAATAACTCATTTGGACTCAGTCCTGAGCAACCTGATGCCCTTCACTCTGTTTTGCTCTGGATGTTGCTCCAGATAAGTGCCAAGGTCCCTTTCAGTTGAAGTTATGCTTTAAATGTAGGTTTCTAGAGAATGCCACCAACCCTTTTGGTCAGTCAGCCTGAGGGAATTCATTATCTGCACACATCATATCACAGCTGTTGGAATTGTATGAACACCATCCTTGGTGTAGCTGTAGGTTTCTTAGCAACTTCCAGGCAAGAGGGGCAGAGGGAACTTGCCAAGCCAACTAGCAGCTCACAGGACAGAAGGGGTGTTGAGGGTTAAGAGAGTAAAACCCATCTGGATGTCGTTCACCATGAAGTTATAATATTTGTTTTGAATGTGTTTCAGGAAAATGATTTATTATCAACAGAGGAACAATGGAAGTATGTTAATTTAAATATTGCTTGCAAACTTTTTGTTGAATGAATGGTACACTTATGGTGATACCAGAAACCTTTAACATTTTGTTCATAGAAGCGTAGCTAGTAAACAATTTTCTTTTCTTAAAGAGTTTTTCTGGAACTTTTTATTCTGTCAGTTTAATCAGTTCCTCAGCAAAACAAAATAGGGAACAGCTTTACAGCAAGCACTAAGGAGATTGCTGTTGTAGTACAATGTTTTCATTTAGGTACCATAAATATAACACTTCCTGTACTTGAAAGTCTAATATAAAGAAATAATCCTTTAATCATCATTTTAATGCCTGTTTGGGAAGGGATGGGGGGGAGAGGGAAAGTTTGTTTTCTCCCTGTTGCTGCCTTCCCTTTTCTTAGGATGCACATTAGTTACGCTGTCTCCAGCTACACGCTGTGCATGCCTGGCACTGGCTGCTGCCCGTAAGGGGGCACCTGTGACTGCAACCTGAAGGACACTGAGTACCTAGCACCGAGAAGCTGCTTCAAGATACTTAACACAAGCATGCTGTCAGCAAAAATGATACTTGCAGAAAGCTGAGAGGACAGACGCATTTGACACTGGTATGGGTACCCACTTAAGTGGGTACTAGCCACTTTTTATTAAAGGGAAAAAAAACTGTGGTTACTGTTGCAATTTTGCTTCTGAAAAGGGGATAGGAAAGAACCTTGTGATTTAAACATATTAAGATTTCTGCAAAGTCAAAAGTTTTAATTGGATTGAAAGTTTGGGTAACATGGAATAGCAAGTAATAGCAGGAAAGAATGTCTCTGGGCTTTTGCACAGTTCCTTGCTCATGAATCCCAACTGGTTTAATGCTGTCTGTGTCTGAACAGAGTAGCTGCTGCCCATTACCCATCATGACACAAGGTCTTGATCAGTGAATCATCCGGGGCAGGCGTCAACCAGAATATGCTGCAGCTCTCTTTCAGCCCATATGCCTGGTATTTCACAGAATCACACAGAATCACAGAATCATTAGGTCAGAGAAGACCCACAGGATCATTGAGTCCAACCATTCCCATCAATTATTAAATCGTGCTCCTCAGCACCTCCTCCACCTGTCCCTTAAACACCTCCAGGGAAAGTGACTCAATCACCTCTCTGGGCAGCCTGTTCCAGTGCCAAATGACCCTTTCCATGAATTTTTTTTTCTGATGTCCAGCCTGAACCTCCCTTGGTGGAGTTTGAGGCCATGTTCTCTATTTCTCTCCACAGGGACTAAAGCATGGAAGGGGCGGGGAAGGCAGTCTGGACGTGTCTGTCTCTTCAGCTTCATTTCAGGGTGCAGTTGGGGTGCACACAGCTCTAGAAGCCAGGGGGTGCTATTGAGTCCCGAAACGCAGGCCTAGAAAGCTCCAGGTCAGGGCAAAAATAACATTCAGGTTAATCAGTCACACTCAGATGAATATCAAGATTCTTGCTGAAGGGGCATGAGGCTCTCATCTAACATGGAAGATCACTAAGCTTTAGTTCCAAAGAGATTGATTTATAACTCCAAGACAATCCTCTCCTTTCTGAGAGGTTCAGGGAAACTCTCATTAACTCTAGAAGGAATTTAAATACCAACTACGATTCTCACTTTACGGGGACGGAAGCTGAAACGGGGTTAAGTTCTCTGCTGAGTTTGCAATTACTTTGGGTTAAAAGATTAAGCAGGGCTCCAATCTGTGATTAAGATGTGTCTGCTAAAAATTCATAGGCACTATGTATTTGAGGCTGTATTTATATTCAGGATTGAGTAACTAGAAAAAAAGAAAAGGAAAACAGACAACTGTCTGCCTGTTACTTTATATTCCCCTTTCCAGGATAATCGTTACAAAGATCAAGTATTCTTATCTAGTTTGTTACCTTTTATATTCATGCATAACAATTCTAACCTATTTCCACATAAAGTACCTCTCATACAGAAGGTTACAGTCTCCCCTAGGTACAACAAATCAATCTAGACTTCCTTCAGAAAATATCACTCCTATTTTCTTTTCAGGTTGCACTATCAGAAGATGCATGCAAAGCACCACAGCTGGGAATGGTTCTTGTTCTCTTCATAACCTTGGGTATTGCCCAAGTTGTGTTTGTTCACTGGAAGCAAAGACACTATTGATCATGCAATGTGAATAACTTTTCAGAAAGAGAGCAGTTTTGGATCTGTAGTGGCTTCTCAGATAACAGTTGGGACTCAAGACATGCTCTTAAGGATTTACATCTAGCAAGACAACTGAGCCTTTGTGAAAAGCAGCAAGTTGATTTTGGTCAGGTGGAGAACAGCTTCTATGTAGGAGGAAAAATGAAGTTGTGTTTTATTATCTGTGCTGTAGTCAGTCTGTAGTTGGTTAAAGCTTTTAAGGAAAAGGCTTTGAGTTCTCAAACAACTGACTAGTATTGGACTAGGTAGGAGAACAAAGTCACTACCCTTATCTAGCTGAAGTAATGCTACAGAGGTTGTACTGAGAGAATCCAAAGACTCTATTAATCACGTTAATCACTCACTCGCATAAAGAGAAAGCTTGTCTTGTGGTTAAGGTGCTAACATTGGGTTATATGGTGCTTCAACTCACATTCTTTCCCCTACCACAGACTTCTTTGCAAACCTGAGAATACAAGTGTGACATGATTTCCACCCTGACCTCCCTATTCAATAGTTTAAAAAAAATTAGGCATCTCAGAAAGTGCTAGTCCTTAAAAAGCAGTTTAAGTTTTAAGTAAATGTTAAAAAAATAGGATTTACACAGATATTTCCAATAGGCAGTATTTTAAGTTTCTCAGTTTTTTTCTCTTCTTCAGCTGATGAGTACCCTAAGCCCATAGATTGAAATCTATTTTTTCATAACTGAACTTCTTAATAACACTGACATCAACAACTGTCATGATTAATGCTTTATCCCTTGGCAGTTGCTCCTCAGAGTCTAAAGCTTCATGCTCCTTGATTGACAGGTCTGTTAAACATTAAAGAATGGAACATTCATACAATTTACAGAAACTGTTGAGCAAGGGATGTAAAACCAGCATGAGCTATAACAGCTTCACAGTTAGTGAAGCTTGAACACCCCCAGAGATGGGGCATCCATGACTTCTCTGGGCCACATGTTCCAGTGCTTCACCATCCTCACAGGAATATATTTCTTCCTAATATCTAATATAAATCTCCTTTCTTTTAGCATGAAACTATTACCCCTCATCCTATCCCTGCATTCCATAATAAAGAGCCCTTCCCCATCTTCCCTGTAGGCCCCCTTTAATTACTGGAAGGCTGATATAAGGTCTCCTCTAGCCTTCTCTAGGCTAAACAAGCCCACTCTCTTAGCCTGCTGTCATAAGGGAGGTACTCCAGCCCTTTGATCATCTTTCTGGTCCTCCTTTGAACTCACTTTTAATAATTCCATGTCCTTCCTTTGCTGAGGACTCCAAAACTGAACACAGTACTCTTAAGTGTGGTCTTAGAAGAGCAGAGCAGAGGGGGAGAATCACCTCCCGTGGCCTGGTGATCACACTTCTTCAGATGTAGCCCAGGATACAGTTGGCCTTCTGGGCTGTGAGCTCACATTTCCAGCTCGTGTTGAGCTTCTCATTCACCAACACGCTCAAGTTGTTCTCTTTAGGGGTACTCTCAATCCATTCTCTGTCTACCTTTTATTTGTTCTTGGCATTACCCCAACCCAGGTGGACTTGCACTTGGCCTTTTTTTGAACTTCATGAGGCTTGAATAGGCCTGCTTCTCAAGCCAGTCAAGGTCCCTCTGAGTGACATCCCTTCCCTCCAATGTGTCAATCGTGCTAGCACCGATATTTCGAGTAAAGAATAGAATAAGGAAGTGACTGAAGTAAGTCACTCAGACTGTCCTTGTCTCTGTTTTCCATTGAAAATATTTTGCATGAGACTGTATCAAAGCAGTGCTGAGACACACTTGAACTCTAAGTGTATATAAAATGCTGAGCAGCTGGGGAGGTTCCTGTCTGCCTGGGAAAGCCTGTATGAGTCAAAGAAGCATGTAGTCTGCATTGCTTTGTCATTATCCTCAACAGCACTTAAAGTTAGTTAGTTAAAAGAAGGTAAGTTAGACTTAATCTCTATTATAAATGCCAGTATCCTACCCTTGTTACATTCCTGTTACCTGTGCAACTTACTCTTCAGCAACTGAAACTTCATTCTCATTCATTAGTTCACAGGAGCCAGTCATGCCTGCAAAATAACATACGAAAAATGGAAAAAACATGCTTGTAAATGCGTTTAGTCTAATTTAGGGAGGCTCCCGAAAAACTAGAAGCAACGCAACACATTAATAAGACTTAGTCATTTTTGCGTGCGTGTGGTTTTGCAGTGCATTTTAAAATAAACAAAACATTTGTGCCAGAAAAATGTCGGAGCCTCAATTCTCTGTTTGTATCTGTGTGGCAGTAGCACAGTCACCTTCTCCAGTAAAAGAGGAACTGAAGCAAAGCCTCTTTCAGCAAAAATTGTAGCACCGGAAAGTTCACTTTGAATTGAGTTTTAGCAGTTCTGTTTCACACTCTGTTTAATTGGAAGAGTAACATGTTCTCACACCTGCCATTGATCTATGTATGAAGTTACCTTATAGCAGTAAACACTACTCACAGTAGGCCTCTGCTGGTAGATGCCTTATTGCATTTATTCCATGTTAGGTAACTTAAGAGTGTTTTTCACCAAAGCAACTTATGAGTTTGTATATGAAGTTATAACAGCCCTCATGTTTCATATACAGATGCTTCGGTGTAGTTTTGGAGCACGTTGTAGATTTCATTTCATTAGTGTGCTTTCTTTAGAAACATGCCATGCAGCATTGCTAAAGTTACCAACTTTTGCCAGTATGGTAACTGCCAAAATCTGATCTGCTGTACTTTGAAGACTAACTAATAAGACAAACATTGAGATTCAAATTTGAGTGATTAATGAGATCCTTACACAAGATAGATGAAAAATAGCTAGTGTACATTGTTGCACCATTGTTGCACTGATTTAGGAGCAGAAACTGTAAAGGTGGTTGTGTTTAGGATTTTAACAACTTAGTTAATGCATACAGGAAATTCTATATTCAACATAAAAATAAACAAAGAAAAAAATATATCTACTTCTTCCTGATGCACAGGCAGGTCCTGACTTGTGCATTACAGTTCTTCCAGGTTATTACACTTGCATTCATCTGCATATCATTTTTGTTTGGTTTGGTAGGAAAAATTTAAATAAGTCAAAATTTGAAAAACAACTACATGCTCACTAAAGAGAAAACAGCCTTCTACTTTTGCTTGTTTATGCATTCCTCTTACTTGCCATCCAGCTTTTGACCACTTGGTTTATGCCTGCATGGTTCATATATAGGTTATGCACAAGAATGCCTAATACTGAAGCGAAGAAACCAAACGCTTTCTCCTCCTTGTAACAACATGCTTGCATTTTCAGGAGCAAAAAAGAAGGGAAATCTGACAAAGAGGTAGAACACATTATTTCAATAGAACAGGTAAACCTAGGGCTCCTTTTCTCTGACCAAAACCTCCTTTCATTTTTACATACTGTGCAAAGTGATCAATGAAACAAGTAGTCATCCCTCCATTGCACACCATGGCTTGGAAGGCAGGATCAGCTGACAAACCTTTCTGCCTGATTCTTTGAGGTCTATGTGGGTGTTTTCCCGTATATGTCCCTGCTTTGAATGTTTATGCTGTTCTCTGACACAATAAGAGCTCAAAGAAAGCTGCACAGTCCTGTAAGTAGAAATAAAGCAAAGTATTGCAGTGATTGATTCCCACTTTCCCCTTCAATGTGCTTTGAAACAAGTTAAAAAGAAAAGGTTGCTTTCTTTTAGAAATAAAAGGCAAGGAAAGTCGGGGAGCATACAATCAGCCCTACCCGGAAAGGGCATTCATTTGGTTGCTGAAAAAGAACAAAAAATAAAAAGCTGCAACAACTTACTAGATGTAAGAGAAACAGTAACAGGCCATAGCTTCCAAAAGAGCCTTATCCAGGCTTATTGAGAATGTAAAATGTCTCCTGAAAGAAAAAACCCAAACCATTCTGTGAGAGGCTCTTATTTCAAGCAGGCATGACTGAAAAACTGCAGATAATTTTGGCAAGAGGGAAGAGATTGCCCTTCACCAGATGGCTACATGCAAGTAACATGAATGTGATCCTAGCAGAGAGTGGGGGGAGAAAAATAAGAAAGAGTTTTTTTCTAGCAAATCTTGGCTTGCAATAAAACATAGGGCATTCTGACAATCGGTTTTTTCTTCTAGATGGTAGCTGACAGTTTGGGGTTAACATCCATATGATGAGGATGCAGATTAGATAAAATGCTCTTTTCTCAGTTACTTTTGAGAATTTTCTTAATGTTATCTCAAAAATAAAGTATTATTGTTAAAAAAATAACTACAAAGCCTGTGTTCTGCTAATTTAAATAGTAAAAATAGGTTTGCCTCTGTGTTCACATAATGCTCTCATTTCTCCTCTTTACTTACAAGTCTTCTAATTCAGTGAGGTGAAAGCAATTATGCATTTGCAACTGTATTATGTGCGCTGGTATGTGGGGTGGCAAGCAATAATAGTAGTCAGAGAATAACAATCCTTGAAAAATATTATTATTCTGTCCTAGTTTATCCGATCCATTTTTATCAACATAAAGGCAAGAATCTAGCAAATGGGGAAAGAAGGAAAAAGCTTATTAAGAGTTCTGACTCTGCATTTTGCCATAGGAAATTCTCACTATCAGGTACTCTGATTCTTATAAGGCAATTTGCTTGCTGTTGGAACCTGTCCATTGATGAAAATCAAATAAATACAATATACGTGGACAAAATTGTTCTCCCTTGGCATAACAGAAATTTTAGAATACCCGAGATAGAAAAGCAGATTTGTCATGGTTTCAGAACAATCTCAAACACAAAAGCCTTACTTATGGTCTCATAAGTTGTTACCCGTTTCACTAATCATATATTGTGTATTATGTGGAAGTCATGCAGTGAGAATTTACTTTGGAATACAGCTGAAAAAAAGAAGCAGCATAATTTTGACAGCATTGATTTCTATACCCTAGTACTGAGGTAAATCTTGAAATTAAGGTTGTTTGATTTACTTAACATAGAAATCACTGCCAATTTCCAAGTTACTAAGTATAAGCATATTAATTTAAACCTTAAAAACCCAAGCAGCTGATTTATTATTTTTCATGCATATGTTTTTGAGTATTTGAATATGTCTACATCAAAAGAAACTTGACTTTTAGAGAGCCAGTTAGCTTGTGTTGCCAAGTTAACGAGTTCTAGTAAGGTCAGTCTGTCACAATGAATCTAATTATTGCACAGTTATTTTCTTTATGTATGCAGTTTTCACCATATGCTATAAGATGGAAAGGATAGTGGAATAATGCTGTTCTGTTCAATTTGCTGGTAATAGGCATTCTTACTCAGAGTGGGACGAACGTTGTGAGGGAAGCAGAGGGCAGATGGACATTTTTCAGTTGGTGCTTGTGTGACCTATTTAATATGTATAATTAGAAAGTGGGAAAGTTGTCTATGACACTGATGTGACTTCACTTCTGGGTCTTTTTGAACTCATTTAAAGTATGTTAATGAGAAAAACATTTTACCTTTGGGCAGCAATCTGATTTGTCAGGAAATTCCTCTTGCTATGATGGGTAGATGAGGAAAATTCAGAATAATATGATCCAGATGTTAAAGCTCCCATTTAGCAGGAATGCAGATGTATTATTTTATGGAATTGTCCAGATGGTGACCTTTCAGTAATAATAATGTATCAATACTGGGATTTTCATCTGTATGACTCGATTCCTCTCTTTGTCCTCATTTACATGACAATATACTGATGCATTTCATGTAGGCTCATAGTGTTAAAATTAACAATCTGGAAGACATAAAAATCAATAGGGAAATTTTAAACAATAACTGAAAACAATATTATTCCAGCATCACCTAAGAGAAGGTTGGGAAGCCAATTTTTAATTAATTTGCATTTCATTTTGCAGCTAAACTAATAACAAAGTTCTATTATGGTTTTGTATTAGAAAGTAGCTACTTTCTGAAGATGTGTACCCATTCATTTTTGGCTTTACCATTTAAATTCAAACTTCACTTTCAGTCTACTGATAAAAGCAACCCACAGTACACTTCGGAGATGGGTCACGCTGGACAGTAGCAAGGCAGACAGGCAATAGGGAGCTTATGGTGGCTTCCAGTACAGGGTGAGAGACCTCAGGCTCCGTGATCAGGAAGGTATAGGGACCACTGACCCGTGTCATGCCAGAAGGGCTGTGTGGCATGGAAGTAGCTCTACCACTTTTATGGTCACAAGCAGCAAGCCATGGTCCTGCGAAGCCAGATCTCCAGCATGGAGAAATGTATAACAGCAATGTGATCTATCAATGTTATGTCATTATATTTTTCAGGTGTTTCTGTTTGTTAACTTATTTAAACTAATATTGTGAAATACCAGTTTGCTCAATAGCTGCAATAGAGTTTTGGGGGGATTTTTTTTAATAGCTTCTCCTTTTTATTATGAGAAGAGGAAGAATCCAGTTCTGTTTCAGTGGCAAACACTGTGTTAAGTTTCACAGAGGGTAACACACATTCCTTTAGAAATCTACTTTTTGGGTTAAGGAAACAGATTAATCTTCCATAGAAATAGTTTTTTACACTAGATGGATTGCGTTCTTTATTTGCTTTTTAGATATCCTCCTGCCCCAAACCAAACATAAATATGAAAACTGTCTCCCTTCAGATTTTTTTAATTATTTTTAGCAACCTTTCTGTAAAGATGCAGGAGCTGACTCCACAAACATATTAAAGGGAATCTTTCTCTGTCTTTGTCATCATCAGGCTTCCACAATCCCAAATTCACAGTTTATAAATGTAATCATGGAGAGAACTGACATTGCAGGGCTTTTGACTCTTCAATACATTTCAAATATTTGTTTGTTGGAAAAGAAGTAGAATATCTCATCACTGTGTGTAATTCAAGAAAATGTATACATTAAGCTTGATATGATTTTGCTTAGAAAAAGTAAAAGTTTAAAGTTTTTTTAAAACTTCAGGCCACAGCATTTTGTTGGTTTTGTGCCGTAGAGAGAGTCTTCAAGAAAAACCTTCCGTAGTGCAGTCATGTACCTGAGCAGCATCCAAAATTAATGCAGCCAGATGTGCCTTTTTGAGAGTTGATGAGAGAAGCTCTAAGGCTTAAAAGCCAAACTACCTCCACCAGTTTCAGAAAACTTGCTCCCATAGCTTTAGCCCTGAGGTCACCATATATAGCATAATTTGAGTAAGAAAACAAACTTTAATGGTTTTATCAGTAGCATTAATTCTATCCATACACAGTTAAGGGTTTTGAGGATGGGATATGGGGTCCCTGTCCATGTGGGGAATGCTCTCCATTATTACTAGTTATATCAATTTCAAAGTGACCTAAAAACCTCTCTTGGGAAGAAGATCACAATATGTCCTTTTTTATTTGTTTTGCCTTTGGTTTGGTTTTGGGTTTGGGGGTTTTTGGTTTTTTTTTTTTTTCTTATTTTGGTATTGTTTCTTAAAGGGAAACTGTAGAAGGAGAAAAATAAATAAGAATTTCCCTGGAATAAGTTTCTTTAAAACAGTGTTTTTCAAACATTGTATGAAAATGAAAGATAATTAAACAAGAGCTAAAATTAAATTGACTCCCATCAGTTCTACCTCAGTTTTTCATTCTATAGACTTTTACTATCAACAGTTAGCCAAGGTGTTAATAAGCCTGATAAGCTCAATTTGGTATATATTCCAAATAGTCTGAATTTATTCTTTAACGCCTCCTATTCCCCCATAAAGAGAGATCTGTATTCTTACTTCTCCAGTTCTCCACTGTGGACTCACAAATGCAGTCATTAATAGTTTAGACATAGCACTGCTAACTTTTAGGTATTATAGATCAGTTCCACTGGCAACATATTGACTTGACTTTATCTAATTTACATCAGTTGTTTTATACCTGTTCTTGTCCTGCTCTGGCTTACATCTCCCTCCTACGTGATTCCCAGCTGCTAGCTTTAATTGCTAGCAATCTGTTCACAATTACCATTTCTTGTGAAGACTGAAGCAAAACAAAACGGCTTCTTTTCTTTATCTCTTGTGCTTTTTCTTGTATTATATATTTTTATTCATCTTTGAGTAAGGGAGAAACACAAAAGTGCAAAACTTCCACCGAATTTATAACAATACTTCGGTAGAAGCTCCATATGTGGCATTTTGTGCCACTTTGCAAAATACGCAAGAACTCGAGCAGTCTTTCTTTTCTCTTATTCATAGGTTGGTCTACAAATGGTTCCTACTGATCTATGAACCTATTTATGCAATTGGAATTGTGGGTTATCTCGCTATGATGTTTACCATATTTGGATTTAATGTATTCTTTATGTAGGTATCTTCAGGTAAAATTTGGATTGGCAACAGTAATGATTTCCTATTTGATAGATTTTACATTGTTTGTAGTGAGATTAGTCCAGGTTGTTCTGTTTACCTCACCACATGAAATCTCTTTTATGTTGTGTAGTTGTAGGTTGTCTTTTACTTCCTGATTTTTGCTATTGCGTAGTTCATCTGAAGTCTGATATTTAGTAATTTTAGAACTTGTGTTTGTGGTGTGAAGGGAGGAGGAAAATCATCTTAATACAGTCACCATATTCACTCATTTAATCTGCTAATTTAACTGCTGAGTTAATCCTCAAGTCCTTCATTTGTGTGCCTGAAGGAGGTGAGACATAAAAAGTCTTGACATAAAGGATAAAAGTAGATAAGTGTGTTCATATGAAAAAACCCGTTGTAATTCTTTCTGATAATTATGATTTCCCACGCTGAGAGACTAAGGCACTAGGGGGTTCTCCTCTTTTCGTTTTGACTGTTGCCAAAGGCAATACTGCATGTCCAGATGATTCTTGACCTAACCAGTTAATCTGCTAGAATTTTTGCTGAGGTAGAATTTGAATGTTCTTTATGTTTGTCCAGAATTTCTGTCTTACCAGCAGCCCAGAAAGAGATATTGTGCTGGACTCTGATTGAGTCGCTGTCTGACCAGAAATTCCAGGGATTCCCCAAGAGCATATAGATCAACTATATAATGCATCTGCTGTAAGTCCAACACTTCTTGGAGGTATTGGAAATAATGTATGTACATAAATCAGCTGTTCATTTCAGATTTATTGCCCATTCATTGTATAATTGGTGAACGCAAATGTACATTGCTCTGATGGAAAAATCTTGGAAAACTTAACAGTCGTGTGTTACCAGTACTGTTAGGCTTTATTCTGTTGAGGTATTATATTTACCCGGGTAAATTCCTCTACCAGTGCATTTTAAATGCAGAACTAGAGTTTGCAGAACTACAGACTGGGAGAAGCCTGGCTGGAAAATTGCCAGGAGGAGAGGGACCTGGGGGTGTTGGTCGACAGCCGACTGAACATGAGCCAGCAGTGTGCCCAGGTGGCCAAGAAGGCCAATGGCATCCTGGCTTGTATCAAAAACGGTGTGACCAGCAGGTCCAGGGAGGTGATTCTCCCTCTGTATTCAGCACTGGTGAGGCCGCTCCTTGAATACTGTGTCCAGTTCTGGGCCCCTCAGCACAAGAAGGATGTTGAGGGTCTGGAGCAAGTCCAGAGAAGAGCGATGAGGCTGGTGAAGGGTCTGGAGAAGAGACCCTGTGAGGAGCGGCTGAGAGAGCTGGGGTTGTTTAGCCTGGAGAAGAGGAGGCTGAGAGGAGACCTCATTACTCTCTACAACTACCTGAAAGGAGGTTGTAGAGAGGAGGGAGCTGGCCTCTTCTCCCAAGTGACAGGGGACAGGATGAGAGGGAATGGCCTCAAGCTCCGCCAGGGTAGATTTAGGCTGGAGATTAGGAGGAGTTTTTTCACACAGAGGGTCATTGGGCATTGGAATAGGCTGCCCAGGGAGGTGGTTGAGTCACCTTCCCTGGAGGTGTTTAAGGATGAGGTATTGAGGGACTTGGTTTAGTGTTAGATAGAAATGGTTGGACTAGAAGATCCGATGGGTCCCTTCCAACCTGGTTGTTCTGTGATTCTGTGATTCTGTAAAGACATAAATATAAAATTTGTTAGTTCTGTTTTAAAGGTTCTTACTTTGTTCCCTGTTGCAGCAGAAATAGCAAGTCTTTTTTAATGTTGAGATGCTCCAATTCTATGAGTGTTAGGTAGACAGGTTTTAGTCTCCCAAGACCTGTAACACATACAGTCTCAGAGAGACGACAAGAGATATCAACATTACTGCAGTCTATTGGGTTGAGGGTTTATTGAGGTAGGGTGTTAAATACCATTTCTTGCCATGTTGTGAAGATTTTAGTCCAAGGAATTTGCAAAAAGGAGGGCAATGGGCTCTTTCAGCTGCAGAAACTTAACATTTCTTTAACTGGCATTTTTCACCGTATTGAGATTTGCTTGATCTTGTTGCTTCTGCAAAACAATGAAAGATACCTAATTGTTCTGTAAAATAAGATCCTAATAAAGTTGCCTTTCTATAAGAAAATGTGTCAGCTTGAACTTCCTATAACAAAGCTGACTAGTTGTGGTTCCAAAAGCAGTTCATAGCCTACTTTCAATATTGCTTGCTGTCAAGTGCCAGCATGTCTGCTGTTGCAAAAGAAAATGAAAATAAACCTGTGCTTTGAAGGAAACAGGAGCTAACTAGAGTAAAAGTCCTGTTGATATTTTATTTTGGCATTTTCATCAAGAACAAACTCACCCAAGTTCCGTTTCAAGTGTGATTTTATGACAGAATTAAATCTGCTGACTCCGTGGATTTTGGTGTGGTGATGGTTTTTTTACAGACTGTATTATAGAGTGGTGGGAAGGTATGTTGCAGAGATTTGTTCTGACTACATGGCTTCCACCACTGGTGCAAGTGCTGGTAGCATCACCCTGAATACCTCTTGTAAGAACTGTATAAGTGAGCTCTTGAATCTCTTGTGCCCCTTGGTTCATGAGCATAAGGTTTACTAGATACTTACCGTTACAGCAAACTAATCTCACTTTCCCTTGAGAAGAGCTGTCCTTGTGCCATAGACAAACTGTGGAACTTCCTTGTCAATCTTATCATCAGAAGAACAGTCTTAATGAAGCAGTAACCAATGACATATGGCAGGGACTGATCTGGAGTTTCCAGCAGGCTGGTCCCTCTGTACAAGAGACTACAAAATTTTCCTAATTACCACAGGAAGACGAGTTTTTCACTTCCCCGAAGTCTGAGAAATACTCTTCTCGACCTTTGCTTTTTATAGTTCTTTTCTTCCCTTTCCAAACAAGGTGATTATATCAGCACAATTCTCTTTTGTCCCAGTTACTTAAAATCAAGTAGACAGTTGCTAACACTCTTGCATAAGCAATAAAATCTTAATTGTTACTTGGTGACATCCTAGCACTTGTAAACCAAGGCAAATGTAGTCATATTCATGTCATCTTATCTTTGATGGCACTTAAAATGTGTTTATGCAACCTTGACTCTAAGCAAATATTTTGTTGCTCTTTGGCTTCTTTCTTTCCTATAAACTTGATCTTGACAGTTTTACAACATCAGTGACATACCAACAAGAAATTTGTCCAAGGACAAAGTCCATTGCACAGTCTGTGGGAAGAAAATTTTTGCGGGGATAAAGGAAGGAGGGATCATTGAAAATACCTACCAGCTGTCCTGTAATCATGTCTATCTGTTCCATGTAATTATGGAACTGTTGTTTTCTCCTCTTTTATGCTGCATTAAAAAATAATAACAGCGGCAATAAATACCAAGGGGGAAAAAAAGGAACCAAAACCACATTCAGAAACAACATAGCACAAAATTAAAAATAGGAGCATGAAATACGCTTCAGTCCTGTGACACAAGCTGAGGCCACGCAGCTTTTTGACAGACAAAGTGCTGCCAGAGTGGTCATAAACTTACAGTTTCAGGTCTAAATCCTCCTCCCTGGTACTTTGTGCACTCCCTATGTGGGTGTGCCTGGCAGTAGGAGTAGACCAGGCATGCTGACCCATAGGTCAGGGCAGCTAATTCTAACTCCTGTGTACTGCAGAGGATTTCTCCTTGCTGTGCTTAGGGCTCTTTTTGCTGGGTATTTTTAAGGCAGATGTGGAGCCCTTCTCAAAAGATGGCATGTATATAATGTACAGCCTGACAGAAGACCCCCCAGGTACTTGGGGGGACCTAACAAACAGCTCGGCATTTTGCATTCCAGAAACTGAAATGAAAGGTGTTGCATATGTGCTGGGACATTGTTATTAATCACTCCCTTCTGCAGTTCATAAAAGTAATCTGGTTTCTTCTGAGCTGGAAAATATTAATAGCACTCTGGATTTTCAGGACATTGGATTCAACTTCAAAATAACTCTAAATATTCTAAAATCTTAAAGTCATTTGAAAATGATCAGTAGTAAACCAAGGCAGTATCTATAACCAGTCATTAAAATGTTGATGGTTTAAATGTTGATGGTTTGATTAGGTTTACAAATGTATGCACTAGGACTTGTTTATATTTGAAAGATTCCTTAACAATACCTAGTTCTGATAATTTTGTGTCTGTGGTTGGTGTAATGCTGGCAAGAATCAGACTTGCCCATACTGCCCTGAGAAAGTTGATTTGAAACGGATGTTAAGCCCGTATCCCTAAATTCATATCCTTTTCCTAATAAGTATGTTTTGATTTGGATTTTCTAAACCCTCAACTGATTGCTTGAAAATTCTTGTTTAGATCTACAGTAGACAATGAGATGGTCACGTTAAATAAATGGAAAACCAATTATTATTATTAAGGAACAACGGTATTCAGGGAAGAAGATAATTCTGTTTGGCTCTATCTTATCTAAGATGCCAAGTAAGCTAGGAAAAGTGCATACATATTTTCCTTCTTGATTTTAAGACATCCGGAAATCATTTCTATAATGAGAGGAACATTTTAAAGAATATAAATAGTAGTTTTAGCAAGACTATGGAGTGCATTTTGTTCTTTTAAGAAATAACAAAATTGATACAAACCACATTCAGTTGGTTTTCACCCCTTCCACCCTCACTTAGTAGGTAGTAAATGACGTGAAATAATAGTTGAAGAACTGCTGTTGTATCTGTAGAAACCTGCTTGAGTGGATGCAAAGTTTGGCTTACTTTTTTGAAGGCTATTTTAAACATAAGTGAGGAGATTATTTAAATTTAACTTTACCTCTCCCCAAAAAAGTAAGTAAATTAGAGGAACTGAAGAGAAGACATTTTAAAATGTTAATCCAATACATTTTCTTTAATTTACCTATTGTCAAATTTACTCTCCAGCTCCCATAACAATAGATTCAGTGGGAATGCAAATGTATTGTACAGATAACTTTTGGACTGGCTCTGCTATATGGTGGTTTGGCAACCAGATAGCATCATCCACATCCATATCCAAGACACTGATTACTCATTGGGTGTAGAATAGGATTAAGATCATTAGTGAGAATGCAAAGTGTTGTATATTTACCTGTCTACAATGATTGACATTATCCTAATTTTAAAAGGTTATATAAGATAGCAGTTTGTTGAACTCTAATGTGCTTTTCCTCTTTTTCAGGATAGTGCCTTTTTTGCATTATAGCAAAATTATACAGCATGCTATTAAACCATTTTTTTTATTTCTGAAAGTAAGAATTAAAAGAAATTACTGCCTTTAATGGGAAGATTGTGCTAGAAAATTAGGACTTATTTTCTTATTATGAATATCTCTTTTAAAAAGAGGGAAAAAAGTGCTGATATTTTAAGCTTGTTTCACTATTAAATATATTGCTAGTGGCTTCCAGTTGGAATTCTTTACCCCCTTTCAAGACCTGCTAGGTAGTGACTCATTCATCTTACATTAATCTGCAGGAGATGTGGACATTTAACTTGAACTATTCAAATCAGTCCTTAGATCCACTAACTTGGAGAGCTTGGACAAAAATCCTTACTGTATAAACTGACTTTCATTGTTGTTGATTGGAAGTGGTTTGTACAAAGAATGCTGAAAAACCCTTGGCTAGGCAACCTCTTTCCTAAAGCTCTTGCAAAGACAAAGAAAACCAAACTGCATAGCTGTGTATCTAAACAACTTTTCATCCTTAAATATTTAAATGAAACAACTTTTGCTAACATTGCAATTAATGTGTGCAGACAACTGTTGCAGTTTAACTCTGGAAGGCAGCTCAGCACTACACAATGCCTTGCTCACTACACCCTCATTGGGACTGGAGAGAGAATCAGAAGAGTATAAACAACAAGAATTGCAGTTTGTTGTAAAGCTAATTCAATAGGTAAAACAAAAGCTACAGGCAAGTAAAGCAAAATGAGGAATTCATTCACTCCTCCCTGCTAGCAGGTTTAGCTGTTTCCATGAAAGCAGGGCTCCATCACATGTAACAGTTATTCAGGAAGGAAAACACTGTAACTCCAAACATCCTCCCTTCTGCTTTATTTCCCTCAACTTTTATTGCCAAGTATGACATTATATGGTGTGGGAAATCCCTTTGGTCAGCTAGGATCAGCTGTCATATCTGTGTCCATTCCCAAATTATCACGCACCCAAGCATACTCGCTGGCAGGACAGCAAGAGAAACAAAAAAGGCCTTGATGCTGTGCAAGCACTGCTTAGGAATAGCTAAAACATCTCTGTGTTAGCAACACTTTTTTGGCCAAAAATCCAAACAACAGCACCATAGGAGCAACTATGAAGAAGATTAACTGTATTCCCAGACAAATCCAAAACAACAATTCACAACTACAGCTACAACAGTAAAATAGTCTCAGAGAAAGCAACAGAATTCACAGTAGCACAGTTCTCTCTTCTCAAGATACAGAAAGGTGATGGGATGACCATCCCAGGGAAATAAATCTAGAGTATACTTGCTACATATTCTGTCTTTAATATCTCTGTCTACGATTTTAGAGCTATTTTCAAATTAAACCAAAACATCGCCTGCTGGTCTTCTTCAGGAGGCCACTCCAGGTAAGTCTTTGTGTTCATAATCTTCCGCAGCTTGCAGAACCTCTTGGGAATCGTTTCGCTCTGGATGGGCTCCAAGAGGACAAGAATTGCTGAATCGTTGTTCTCATCAAAGAGACGGAAGTGTGAAAAGTCCAGCTCATATTTGCACCACTCGCTGCGCACAAAGTGCTCTGACAGCACAAAAAGCGTCTTGTGACTCTTCTCTATGGAGTCAATGATGTTGTCCACGATCCACTTCCCAGGCACAAAGTCCCGCTTGTGGAGGCAGAGCCGAAAGGGAGGGCAGGCCTGCTCCAGCTCCCGCACCATTATGTTCTCAACCCAGTCAGAGTCATTCTCACTGTAGGAGACAAAAGCATCGTAGCAGATGTCCTTGGCAAGGGCTCGTTTGGGCTTCCGCTTGGCTTGGAGCCATGCCCACGTCATTCTCAGGTACCACACTGCGTGGTACTTGTAGCCGATGGCCACAAGGATGAGGATGACCAGAAACACCAGGGCACACATCAACGACACCATGAGAGTCCTGTGGCACTCCATCAGGGAGAGGTGCACAGCTTCAACCTGCACCCCTCTCACTGCCAGGGGAGAGTCACAGACGTACTTGTCTGGCCACCCCACCAGCATCTGCTCTATCCTGGCCTCGTGATGGATGAAGGAGAGGAAGTCACAGGAACAGATGAAGTTGTTGTCACTGGCATCCAGCAGCTCCATTTTCTTGAAGGACTCAAACTCTTCTCTGGAGAAACTGTTGAGCTTGTTTCTGCTGATTGTCATGGCCACTATGTTGGGGATTGGTGCAGCAACAGGCAAGGTCTTCAGCTGGTTTTTGGCAAGGTACAGCTCTTTGAGAAATGGGAGTTGCAGTCCAAATTCCCTCAGGTTGTTAGCACTAACATCTAAAACTTCCAGCGTTGTGGGAATGCAAGTTGTTAGTTTAGACATCTGAGTGCTGGAGAGGTTTAAATGTTTCAGGTTTTTTGGCCATTCACACACATCTGGAATCTCACCAAAATTATTTTGACTAATGTCTAAGATAATTAGTTTTTCTAGATGAGATAAACATTTTCCTGTCATTTCTAAATCACTCAGTGAATTCTGACTTAGGTTTAGAGCTTGTAGTGAGGGCCAGCCACCCGGACAGGCTGAATGCTCCAGACTCTGGTCTCCAAGCAAGTTTGCACTAAGATCGAGATACTTTAATGACAGAAGACTTTGTGAAATTCTGCATGGTACCAGGAAGACCTTAGTGTTTGCAACTGTGACTTTGGTAAGAAGTGATAGAAGACCTTCCACAGTGTGAAGATCTGTAAATAAATAAAACTCTTCTATAGATAATTTCTCTATTGTTAGAACTCTAACTGTCTGTGATTGGTTTGCTTGAATTTGCATTTTCCATCGTCCAGATCCCAACAGCCTACAGTCTATCATCTGCACCTCCACTAATTTTGGCATGTCTTCTAATATGCTGACAATCTCAGGCACAGTAGCATCTGTAAATAAAACCTGTTTAAAGGAAATTTTCTCTGTAAAAGAAGAAGACATGACTTTCAATAGTTGCATTTCAGCTGGTATACTGAATGCTATTTTTCTTACTTCTAACCAAGTGACAGTGTGCAGAATATCCCTGACAACTGCTGAGAATACATTTGTATTTCTTAGGTTTATGATCAGGTGATTTATCTTCTCAATCAGTTTCAAACTTCCAGGTTCATACTGACTGAGACTGACACCATCAATCCACAACTTGTCAAGAAACACAATGCCCTCAAAGTTTCTTTGCCTTATCGCAGAGAACTCCGAGTTGCCCAGGTAGAGAGAACTCAAGTTCCTCAGCCTAGAAAAGGGGGAGCTGTCCCTCAGGTCTCTGTATGAGTTCCCTTGAAGGCGAAGGTGCTGCAGGGAAAAAAGGTGCCCAAACCACACAGGGGACAAGTAAGTCAGGCTGTTATTTGATAAATCCAAGAGCTTTAGTTTCCCAAGAGAGATAAATGAGTCCTCGTCTATTAAGCTGATTTCATTGGACTGCAGTAGTAGGGCTCTCAAGTTCACGGCCTGCTGCAGATCCTGGGATCGGATGTGCTTTATCCTGTTGTGGGATAGGTTTAACACTGTCATCTTGGCTGTGAGTCCTGGGGGAATAAAGTCCAAGCCCATGGAAGAGCAGTTGCAAAGCTGAGTGGCATCACAGGAAGGACAAGTCTCCTTCAGTGCATGCTCTTCAGAAAGGTTTGCAGCTAAGACCATGTAGATGGTCCACACTTGCCAGATGTGTTTAGTCATTATTTTGCCTAAAATATGAAAAACAATCAAAGTAAATTTAAGATTAAGGGTTAGTTTTGAAGAAGCTATATTTTGGATGTAACTAAAACATAACATTTCCTGTTCAAGGCTCTTAAATATATTTGATTTTAATACTGTTTAGAGGTGAAACAATTAGTCAAAACAAGTTAAATTTTACATAAATATTTCAGAATCTTTTGTTAAATGCTAAGTGCACTGAATTTACTTTTTTTCCCCCTATGTTTTCTTATTTTGGAATGAGGACTGTGAAGTCAATTAACAACTGAACATATCTTTTGCAGAGTAAGCTAAATATCTAAGTAACCTCAACTTTGTTATTAAACTAACGCTTCACCTGTTTAGGAAATAGTTCCTGTACATCCTCCCCTTTAGAGCTGCCTAAGGTCTTTTCATGCAGATTTGTGAATATTTAACCAGCCCTTAGCTGTTCATTTTCACTTCACAGCCTTCTCCTCTGCCTGTGGCTTTCTCTGCTTTGGGTCTTTGTGGCAGTCAGGTCAGGCACAGCCATGAGGAACTCTGAGGATCTTTTGGAGTCTCCTGTAAATCAGCTGCCTGGACTAGATCCTCTTTTTTTAACAGCCTCACAGCCTGTTCCTCATCCTCTGGACTGAAATGATTCAAGAGGAGCCACACAGCTGTGGATCCTACATCAATCCTCTTTTCTCTCACAGCCACGCCTTTCATAGTACTGATTTGACATGGCTTTTTGTGTTACAGAGCTTGCTACAATATCTAACTCATGCTTACTCTCAACAAGGTCATTGTAGTTCTTCTGTCCCTCTGAGGAGCCAGAAAAGCAATTCTTGAAGTCTGAGAAGTCTGCTTTTCACTCAAAACCCTTTTAACATATTGAATAAAAGCCCATTTTTGTTTATGCTTTCTTGGAAAGGATAAACCAGTACTTTTAAGGCATACTTTTCCCCAGTGTGTCACAAAACTCCTAGGCTGTCTTACTGACAGTGAAAAAAGTAAGCCAACCCCAAAGAAGCCCAAACAGTTCCCAGTTCTATCAAGACAGGTTCTCAAAGATCATCATGGGCTCTGTAACAGGTTTATTTGTATTAGGTTAGCTCACTGAGGAGTATTTTCTGCTTCAATCATCCCACTGAGACTGTGCAAAAGTTCTACTGTACTTTGAATTCATACTCAAATTTGTTTTACAATAGCTGACCTACACAGAAAACTTTATACAGGCAAGTCCTATGTTTTCACTATCTTTATCCAGAGTTGCTTAAAATTATTCAAAAGGGACACAATTAGCTGAGATCACTTGGGTGTATGGGGAGAGGACAAAAAATTGTGCATAATTTTGTCAATCATTCCATCTCTTCTCACCTGAAGGACTATAAACATTTTGACTTCTCATGTTATTTTCATTTAATCTCTGTGTCTCACTGATGTGGAGCTTTGGATCTTGACAGACATAGTCCTCTCCCCTGTCTCTAGATACCCACAGCTGAGCTGGTCACCAACCGTGTCCTCCAAAGTCAGTGGAGAGAAATAGCAGCTTTCAAGGGTATTTCATATCATGTCTTCTGAACACCTACATTAAGACATGATGTCTCCAAGAGAAATTACATCATCAACTTAAAACGAAGCACCACAGTTTAGATACCTAAATATTTGTCCATGTGACTCACGCAAAACCTTGCAATCTGTAGTCACACTCACCTTCTGTCTAACTGGACTCTCTTATGGAACTTTTTTGGTTCTGCAGGTCTAGCTGAATAGCACAGTGCTGTATGCCATAGCAGCAGAGCTATGAGTAAGATAAGTTTCACAAGCAACAAATTTAAGTGGGATTTTTAAAGTTGTCATCAAAATACTTACTGTTAGAAACAACCAGGAAACCAGGTCAATCAAAATCTATCTATAGTATACACACATATAAATACATATATAAGTGTGTCCTTTCTTGTTTCCAACACAGAGGATGTGCAACAGGGCAGAGTTAGGTGAGAAGGTAGCTGATCCCACTGGTCCAAGATAATTGCTCAATGAGCTCTTTCCTAGTCGAATTACTAAAACAAACACAGGTCAACTTCAGTCCCAGCCTTCCCTGGGCAGCCAGCATCAACATACAAGTGGGACAATGTACAAACGGGACAAAGCACACCCTCTCACATGGAAATTCAGCAGAAATGCCACAATTTAATCCAGTCTGTGTTATTCATTTGCTGTTTTCCTCTCCCCACTTTCCTGAAGGAAATTGCTACTATCAGCACGTTATGGCTTTCCCGGGGAGCTTTTCCTTTTGCTGACTGTCCACCATGCAGCCCTGCTGGCTGCCTGCAGTTGCTCCTGCCTGCTCTGCTTCTAGTGGCAGCCACAAATCCTTCTCTGCTGTGCACTTCTGCAGGAGCTGTCTCTGGCCCAGCACGCCCAAGCACTCTGAATCCCCTATGCAGAAGAGAAGAACTTTGTGGCAGAGATTAGATAGCCTCTTCTCAGTGCTCCCTCCTGGCTGCAGCTCTGCCCTCTTACCATGCATCTCCAGCATCCACGCACCTGCAAACTCACCTCTGTGCAGAAAGGATTCGTGGGGATGCCAGCTCCAGTTACTGCTTGCCAGTTAACCTGTGTTGTGTTTCAGCGCTCTCACATCGGTCACTCTTCACCCAGCTTCCTCTCATGCTGCTGCTTCCTTCCCATTTCATTTCTCTGCCTCTGCTATGTAAGCAGGGGGATTCCCACCTAGGGGATCTGATTGGCATAAGAGAAGTAACACTAGAGTTCTTTTAAATGTGTCATCCTTTTAAGGTCTGAGTCCATGATAGAAGCATAATGTGTGAAAGCCAAGGTTTCTCCTACCTCTCTCTCTCAGACTCACTCTTTGAAATGACCAGCAAGATATATTTTCCTCCTTACCTGTAGGCACTCAGTCTCCTAATCTGGTTAATCGGTGCTCAGTGTTTGCTGTTGGATGATTCACTCATCACTCATGCAAAGGGCCCTAAACAGGCTGGACCGCTGGGCTGAGTCTAATGGGATGAGGTTTAACAAGGCCAAATGCCGGGTCCTGCACTTGGGGCACAACAACCCTATGCAGAACTACAGACTGGGAGAAGCTGCCAGGAGGAGAGGGACCTGGGGGTGTTGGTTGACATCCGACTGAACGTGAGCCAGTAGTGTGCCCAGGTGGCCAAGAAGGCCAATGGTATCTTGGCTTGTATCAGAAATGGCGTGACCAGCAGTTCCAGGGAGGTGATTCTCCCTCTGTAATCCGCACTGGTGAGGCCGCTCCTTGAATCCTGTGTTCAGTTCTGGGCCCCTCACCACAAGAAGGATGTTGAGGCTCTGGAGCGAGTCCAGAGAAGAGCAACGAGGCTGGTGAGGGGTCTGGAGAACAGGCCTTATGAGGAATGGCTGAGATAGCTGGGGTTGTTTAGCCTGGGGAAGAGGAGGCTGAAAGGAGACCTCATTACTCTCTACAAGTACCTGAAGGGAGGTTGTAGAGAGGAGAGTGCTGGCCTCTTCTCCCAAGTGACAGGGGACAGGACGAGAGGGAATGGCCTCAAGTTCCGCCAGGGTAGATTTAGGCTAGAGATTAGGAGGAAGTTTTTCACGGAAAGGGTCATTGGGCATTGGAATAGGCTGCCCAGGGAGTTGGTTGATTCACCTTCCCTGGAGGTGTTTAAGGCACAGTTAGATGAGGTCCTGAGGGACATGGTTTAGTGTTTGATAGGAATGATTGGACTCGAAGATCCGATGTGTCTCTTCCAACCTGATGATTCTATGATTCTATGATCACTTACCTGCAATTCAGCCTTAATTATCCCTGGAGCTATTTTTAACCAAGATAGTGAACAAAAAAATCCTTTTGTAATAGACTTGGGACTAACTCTACAGATATAATTGTAACAGGAAAGTAGAACTGAAAGAGATGTTTTCAGGCTACAGCCACAGAAACTATCATCTTGCAGGCATATATGTATGCACATACTCACAGGAGCATGAATATGTACATACGCATTGGCACATAAACAGATATACCAACACTGTGTGTGTGTGTGTGTGAGGCATGCATGGCTTGATGATTACTTAAATGTGCTGCCCAAAGAGCAGAATCAAGGAGTAAGTCAGTCTTCAGAACCTTCTAGCCAGCTCATTAGAAACACATCTGGTTGCCCGCAAAATAGGCAGCCTCAGCTATTTCTGCATAGGTACAATAGGCGGTGACCATGAAGGGAGAAACAAGCATATACAGGAAGAAAGGAGCCTAAGGAAAAAAGAAAAAAAAACCAAAACACAGTAATGATTTAATGCTTCTAAATTTCACCATCCTTGTACAAGGTGCTTCCTTCATAGGTGTTGAGTAAACCCCTATCTGTGCATGGTGGTATTTAATCTGGTGCAATTTGTTAATATAACAGAACTATGAATGGAAATGCTTATTCAATATTGTCTTTTTTCTGTGTCACACAGCAATGATAAGGCTTCAGAGAGCTTATTTTAACATAAGTACTCTTTTTCAACCCCCATTATTTAATTGTAATTACCATGCTATGCATGATGGCATTGAAAATAAATTAAAGGAGAACAACATACACTGGGGAGTACTGAAGCACTTAGCTTTTATTTTCCTTTGTAAATTACACAAGAATTGTGAGGAACTGATTGGGGATATGGTAACAGGAAGAAAGAGTACAGTGATACTCTACATTCAGTAGAGTATCATATACATATTAGGAATGTATATGAAGTCCAACATGGCTTCCAAACATCATAGTTACTTGTAGGGGTTTTGAAAGATTTCAGTATCAAATTGCTGGAAAACCTAACATGGGTTATTCTCATTTAGTAAGAATATGATTATTTCTATACAAAACAAAGCCAATTATCCTTAGGCAGAAAAATAGGAAAGAAAAATTTCTTCGCAGGAAGAAACTCTAACGTAGATTCTTCATGGAAATATGATGAAAGGGGAGCTGCTGATTTCTTCTACGATTTCAAGGCTTCTTTCAAGTTTTCCCAAAATATTACCTGCTGGTCTTCTCCAGGAGGCCACTCCAGGTAAGTCTTTGTGTTCATAATCTTCCGCAGCTTGCAGAACCTCTTGGGAATCGTTTCGCTCTGGATGGGCTCCAAGAGGACAAGAATTGCTGAATCGTTGTTCTCATCAAAGAGACGGAAGTGTGAAAAGTCCAGCTCATATTTGCACCACTCGCTGCGCACAAAGTGCTCTGACAGCACAAAAAGCGTCTTGTGACTCTTCTCTATGGAGTCAATGATGTTGTCCACGATCCACTTCCCAGGCACAAAGTCCCGCTTGTGGAGGCAGAGCCGAAAGGGAGGGCAGGCCTGCTCCAGCTCCCGCACCATTATGTTCTCAACCCAGTCAGAGTCATTCTCACTGTAGGAGACAAAAGCATCGTAGCAGATGTCCTTGGCAAGGGCTCGTTTGGGCTTCCGCTTGGCTTGGAGCCATGCCCACGTCATTCTCAGGTACCACACTGCGTGGTACTTGTAGCCGATGGCCACAAGGATGAGGATGACCAGAAACACCAGGGCACACATCAACGACACCATGAGAGTCCTGTGGCACTCCATCAGGGAGAGGTGCACAGCTTCAACCTGCACCCCTCTCACTGCCAGGGGAGAGTCACAGACGTACTTGTCTGGCCACCCCACCAGCATCTGCTCTATCCTGGCCTCGTGATGGATGAAGGAGAGGAAGTCACAGGAACAGATGAAGTTGTTGTCACTGGCATCCAGCAGCTCCATTTTCTTGAAGGACTCAAACTCTTCTCTGGAGAAACTGTTGAGCTTGTTTCTGCTGATTGTCATGGCCACTATGTTGGGGATTGGTGCAGCAACAGGCAAGGTCTTCAGCTGGTTTTTGGCAAGGTACAGCTCTTTGAGAAATGGGAGTTGCAGTCCAAATTCCCTCAGGTTGTTAGCACTAACATCTAAAACTTCCAGCGTTGTGGGAATGCAAGTTGTTAGTTTAGACATCTGAGTGCTGGAGAGGTTTAAATGTTTCAGGTTTTTTGGCCATTCACACACATCTGGAATCTCACCAAAATTATTTTGGCTAATGTCAAGATTAATCAGGTTGTGTAAATTAGTTACAGAATTTGCAGTCTGTTTTAGAGATTTCAGAGAGTTTCGACTTAGGTTTAAAGTTTGCAAAGAAGGCCAAGCAGATTCACAGATTGTCTCATCTAAGCGATTATTTACAAGTAAATTATCATGGAAGTCCAGATACAGAAGTGATGAAAAATGTCTTGCAAGTTTGCATGGTACCATGAAGACTCTAGAGCCTGCAATGGTGAGTCTTTTCAGTTTGTTTATTTGTGATTCCATACCTGCCAGGTCGAAAAACAAGTGAAAATTCTGAATCATTATATTTATTACTGATACTGTTTCAACAAAACTTTGCCCGCTGCTTGCAATTTCTGCAGTATCCCATTCCCCTTTCCCCTCAAGCACACAGTCAATTGCCTCTAACTCTTGCAAAGATGTTATTTCCTTCAGCAAAACTATTATTCGGCTAATATATTGGTCTGTGAAAGAAGCATCTTTAAATGTAAGTTTTCGTATCTTAAAAGGAGGTGTAGAGTTCTGCACCAAGCTTTTTTTATCAATTTCTAATCTGATTTCTCTCACTTCTAACCAAGTGACAGTGTGCAGAATATCCCTGACAACTGCTGAGAATACATTTGTATTTCTTAGGTTTATGATCAGGTGATTTATCTTCTCAATCAGTTTCAAACTTCCAGGTTCATACTGACTGAGACTGACACCATCAATCCACAACTTGTCAAGAAACACAATGCCCTCAAAGTTTCTTTGCCTTATCGCAGAGAACCCCGAGTTGCCCAGGTAGAGAGAACTCAAGTTCCTCAGCCTAGAAAAGGGGGAGCTGTCCCTCAGGTCTCTGTATGAGTTCCCTTGAAGGCGAAGGTGCTGCAGGGAAAAAAGGTGCCCAAACCACACAGGGGACAAGTAAGTCAGGCTGTTATTTGATAAATCCAAGAGCTTTAGTTTCCCAAGAGAGATAAATGAGTCCTCGTCTATTAAGCTGATTTCATTGGACTGCAGTAGTAGGGCTCTCAAGTTCACGGCCTGCTGCAGATCCTGGGATCGGATGTGCTTTATCCTGTTGTGGGATAGGTTTAACACTGTCATCTTGGCTGTGAGTCCTGGGGGAATAAAGTCCAAGCCCATGGAAGAGCAGTTGCAAAGCTGAGTGGCATCACAGGAAGGACAAGTCTCCTTCAGTGCTTGCTCTTCAGAAAGGTTTGCAGCTAAGACCATGTAGATGGTCCACACTCGCCAGATGTGTATAATTCTTGATTTGTGTTTTGTTTGGGTCAGCATTTTGCTGTAGGAAACAAGAGAGGGAAGGAAGTGTTGATTTTTAGTTTGAACAGCAACTGGAAAACAATGACTGTGTAATTTTATTAGGAAGTTCAGATTCAAGTTTGTTTGGGTTTTTTTTTCTTATAAGAGTTTTTCTGTGGCATTAGTCGTCCCCTCCTGCTTCAGGTGATCAGCCCTGTAAACATGGCATGCTACTCATCTCATGTGGAGTACAGCCACATTATGCCTCAACAGTCATAAAGAAACACTCTCAATGTCCTGCCTTTTCATACACACATTGATGATGGTATTATTCCCTCACAGCAACAAAGCTACATTTGCATGTTTAAACCCTAAAGAGGGGAATACAGTGCATAAGGGAATCAAGCACAGCTTCAATAAGTTTGTAGCTGACACCAAGGTGGGCAGGAATGTTGATCTGCTTCAGGGTAGAAAGGCTCTTCAAATTCATCTGGACAGGTTGGATTGATAGGCCAAGTCCAGTTATATGACATTCCACAAGGCTGGGTCCTGCACTTTGGTCACAACAGTCCTGTGTAACACGATAAGCTTGGGCAAGAGTAGTCAGAAAGCTGTCTGGTAAAAAAGAACCTGGAGGTGCTGGTCAATAGCCAGCTGAATATGAACCAGCAGTGTGTCCAGGAGGCCAAGAAAGTCAGTAGCATTCTGGCTTGTATCAGAAACGACGTGGCCAGCAGGACTAGGGAAGTGATGATCTTCCTGTACTCCTGTGATCCACTGGTCACACCTCTAATACTGCTTTCAGTTTAGGGCTTCTCACTACAAGAAAGACATTGAGGTGCTTAGACAGTGTGCAAAGAAGGACAGCAAAGCTAGTGAAAGGTCTAGAGTAAAAGTCTAACAAGGAGTGGCTGAGGGAAAGGGGATTGTTTTGTCTAGAGAAAAGGAGACTCGGAGGAGACCTTATCACTCTTTACAGCTACCTGAAAGGAAATTGAGGTGAAGTGGGTGTTGATCTCTTCTCCCGTATAACAAGTGATAGGATGGGAGGAAACAAGTTCAAGTTGCACCAGAGAAGGTTTAGATTGGATATTAGGAAGTATTCCTTCATTGAATCAGTTGTCAAGCATTGGAACAAGCTCCTGAGTGAAGTGGTTGAATCACCATGCCTGAAGGTGTTTAAGAGATTTGTAGACATGGTACATAGGGCCATGATTTAGTTATGGACTTGACAGTATTTCGTTAATGGTTAGACTCTATGATCTTAACCTAAATTATTCTATGATCCTAAATGCTCACAACCTTCACAGCATTAGCCTGTCCATCTAGTATCGCTGTCTTTGAGGTAGAAGTCCAAACAGACCATGTCCACTTTCTCAGCCCTTTAAGCAGGCTGTGGCTTGTGATATTACAAACTCTCCTGGAAAAGATTTTGGGGTCCCCTGCATGGAGTCTCATCAGTCTCAGGGTTTAAAAAAAATCAGAGCTGTGAAGGCTCCTGGCACACCTTTTTATACACTGTGTAAACACACATTCTTTACCAGAAAGATAAAATATGCTGATATGCAACATGTCAAGTCTATCGCCTTTTCCTGTAAATCAACACTGGTAATAGATAGGAATTGGCTGTTACCATCACTCTATAAACAGCAGATATGATTAGAACACTGATTTTAATTTACAGAAGAGCTGTATTTCCTGCCATGGGTGTCAAAGAACATTTCACCATTGGTTACACCAGAAAATAAGTCACTTATTAAAGCTCACAAACAGCTGTAAACATCTCCACTTCTGCAGACTAATAGTATCACCAGATTCCAAATATGTAGAAAGTACTTACCTTGTGTACTGCATGCTGTGCTTCAGTCTCTTTGTGTACTGAAAGTGTACCCTGAGGCTCAAGTGGTCACATCATAACTGCAAGCACAACAAAATCTGGAAAATCTTTGGCAGGTTTGATGCAAAGACGGTCCTGGAGTGAGAAAACATTTCAGTCCATGCTCCTCACACAAAATTTTATGTTGACAATTTCCCAACGTCTTCTAGCTGTTCAGCCTCTGAAGCATACCTATTTGCACAGCTTTTCTTTAGTAGCGTCTCCCCTAAGGAAAACATGACTTCTAAAGAGCACACTATTGTCCAGCACTCATGAAGCTGCCCTTAAAACTCACATTTCAACCATGTCTATTGGTGCTGCTGATCGGGGGCACAAAAATGATCATAGATCATATTTGCAGTCTTCTTCACAAGCTGAAATTCAGTGGCAGATCTCTCTCCTTTTGTCCATCATCACCCATTACTGGAAAGGCTGATGCAACCCTTTTGCAAAAGTCATTCTTTCACAATAACTTCCTCCAGCATGAAGTACAGAAATAGTTCCTAGGCAGAACTGCTTTCACCTCCCTGTATGTCGTCTTTTGATACTCATTGTCTGATATGCACTGGGGGGTGTTAACTATACTGAGTAACAGGCCATAGCTCAGTGAGATTATTTTGTTGTGTAGGTTCTGTAAAATGTAATCAACATATAAATATATATTTTATATTGACATAAATGTAGGAGTCAAATTGTTTAATCAAAGAGAGCACTAGAGGAACACTACCATTTCGTTTCCTAGGACACGGCAGTCGAACACTATCAACAAATAGAAAATGTTTAAGAATAGGAATGATATTCTGTCTGAGCGAGAAGACACAGCCTGAGAGAAAGTATCCCTCAGTCAATATTCAAGGGAATTTTGAGAGGGGAGGATTGATGATATTTACTCAAGTCTGACTGAATGGAAACACACAGCTTGTCAAATGGCCAAGCACGCTGTATGCAGGAAGAGGCAGAGAGTATTCCTACCAGCTCTAAAAAGGAAACCCATTAAATTAGTACCCTGAAACTTCCTACTGCAATTTCTAACTTAGGTGTGCGTGTGTGTATAGAAATTGTCACAGTCTGCTGCCCCCTTGCAGTGAGAGGTACCTATCCGAGAGCAGACAGACAGATCTATTCCTGCCTGCTGCTTGGCCAGGTGTCATGGGGCTGATGGCAGTATATGTGTGCTCGAGGGTGGCAAAGCACAGACAGAAGCCCACGTGCATCTCATAACAACCTTTAGTCCCAATTAAACTTAGATTAACTTGATACTTTCCAAAAGAGGAATTGAAAGATTGAGATACTCTGGTATTTTCTGTCTGTTACAGACAATATATGATAAGCATAACAACATTTTAAAATAGAGACAGAGCAGCTGTGGGATACAGCAGAGAAGGGAAATGGTGTTTTAGTGAAAGGATATCATGAACTTCCCCAAAGCCACCTCTTCCCTGTAGCACCTCTTAGCTGAAATTGTTCTTGTTCTTCAAAAGGGAAAACTTTCTGTTCTCAAAATGTTAAAAAATGTTAATTCTGAGTTTGACCTGACTCATTCCTATATGTTCTTGTCATCAAAATTGCAACTCCTTGATAAAGTTAAATATTGTTGAAGAAGACCACCACACAGGAGGCAGTGCGCTTCACTGAATGCATAGCAGGCAAGGTTTTTTATGAGTTACAACTTTAGCATCACACATCTGTGGAGACTCTAGGTAGGCATCTGCTGTGTTTTCAGAAGTACTGACTTTGTCTTGACACCCAGACTCAGTCCATTCTCATCACACTTCCAAACTGGTTCATGTTTCTGGTTTCGCTCAGAAAAAGAGGACCAGAGCAACGCTGCCCACCTTCTGATGCCGCAGTTCACAAACCAAGCAGCTCATTTCAAAGAGCTGACTGAAAAGTCAAGAAATTAGGATGGGCCTTGTGCTTATTTCCAGCAGTAGAGAAAAAGGTCTACTAGCAGTACAACTTTCCTCTCTTTTATTCTAGGCCAATTTGTCAGGATTTATCAGTTATATGGAGTTGGGAACGTCCAAGGGTGCTGAAGGTGGACAGAAATGCCCTCAACATGCTGCCTTCAGACAGAGGGGAGATACCCGCCTGCTGCCTCCCAGAGCATCAGCTTCCAAACTCATCTGCAGCCTGGACTCAGAGCAACCTCTTTCAAAATCAGAGAGTTCAAAGAAGGAGAAAACTGCTGTCTTTTAAGACAAGAATACCATTCATCTGCATTTTTTTTTCACAGTAACTGCATGTTTAACATTGAACAAAGTTGCATCTTGTGATTTCTGTCCTCCAAGTTCAAGCTGTTATTACACTTCTTCTTTTATAATGTTTTAAAAAGGCACATGCTTCCACCTGTGCATGTATATTCCTTTTTCCCAGCAGAAGGGAACAAATGTGCTCCTGCAATTGCCTGCATTCCAAGTAGAGATGTATACAAGCCTTTGCCAGCAGTCTAATACGACTAAGAAAGAACTGTGGCCATAATTTTTGAAGCTGTCTTGCTTTAAATGTTACTATTTATCTCACAGCAGCTCAAGAAGCACACATTTGCCTCAGCTGGGAAATATATTTATGCAGGACAGAATCCTACTAGGATTCTTTTGATCAAAAACCATGAACCAAGGTGGCCACACTAGTCCTCAGTCAGTCTACCATCAGAGTTACAAGGGTTAGTTCACTGCTGTATCCCCTCTAACTCCTCTTTCTGCAGCTGTGTTGTGTAGCCCAAGGGAATGTAGCTTTAGGATCAAAGTCCAGTTGCCAAAGCACAGCAGTCCTCTCCTCCCTCCCAGCTAGGGGTACCAACTCCTCCATCTTCAGTAATATTTGGGTGTGTTGCACTCTTTAAAGGACTTCCCCTTCCTAGCCACGCATGAGAGGATCCTGCAGCCCATCCCTTCACTTCCTTTCTTTCTTCCTGTATGTCAGTATCTGCTCTTTTTTGCTTTTCTGCTGAGAAAATATGAGTGGGCAGTACAGAAGGAGCTCAATTCAGACAACACTTTGGCCCAGGCCCCTGTCTCACAGAAAAGGCAGAAGCAGTACAAAAGAGAGGGAAGCTCACAAATCCATTGACCAGTCTGTGAAATGAGAAGAAACGCTTTGCAAAGAAAAAAAAAATTAAATCTTTGCAAGCAGCACAGAACTGCTTCCCAATACTTATCCCTGCTAAACAGGATGTGTCAGTGCATCAGCTTGGTCACAGCAGTGTCTGCCAGGCTGAACCTTGGGCAATTTTTCCTAACCTCCCTCCCCAAAATGGCTGGTGAAGAGAAATGGTCAAATCTGTGCTTGCATCTTTGGAACAGGAGGTATGATACGATATGCATGTAATTGAAAGCAGGACAGTTTGGCATCCTTTCGTGATCATGGAAGCAGAGCCTTGGCATGCACTGCTGGTGCCTGTGCTTTAATCTGACTTGCGGGGCTTCGGGTTTTTGTTGCATTCAACAAAAAGGAACATTATAATGAAAAACAAACTATTTTAACTTTGTTGTGTTCCCTATCAGGTCTATTCTGCCAGCAGCTAAGGCCCTGGTTAGATCTTCAGACTGAAAATTTAAATGCAGAGCAGCACATTCCACTATTTTTCCTTCTGATCTATCCTTGCCCTGCCCTTGTGGCAAAAGCATGATAATGTTGTGTGAAAGGTTACTCACTCAAAAGTCAGACTATGGGACTGCCTCTGCCAAGGAAGCAGAGTTGTGGGTTTTTTTCAATAACATCCTTTCTGAAAGCATCCAATCAGAATAACATGGTGTTGATTTACTTCTGTAACAGAGGAGTAACTATCAGGGAATATAGCAGGCTAAGACATCAAAGGACATTCTAATAATATGGAAAGTTTTCATTCTCTAGAACAGTTGTATTAGCATGACTCAACAAGAGAAAAGCCCTTATTTCTCCCAAAATAGTCCTATTGAGATTTTGACTCCCAAGGTAATATCATGACAGAAAGCAGCTTGCATGCAAAGCAGATCTGGATGATGCAGTTCCTTTCTTACATTGCGCTTTCTTAGGTGAGGTGAAAGCAATTTGTTTCTGACAGGAACATTAGGATTTTCCTTTAATACAGAGCTATAAAACAGTAAATACTACAGCAATTTTTGGCAACCTCTTCTGAAAACCAATATGACAAGTACACAAAATCCCATTATCAGCATAGTTCAAATGTTTTGCTCCCAAATGAGAACTCTGAGACAACTCGCTCAGAATAGGTCACCCCAAATATTGGTTCTTGCTCCCCAGAGCTGCGTGGGTCTGGACACTAGTCAAGGATGCTGACAGGTAGCTCAAACACTGGACACTCAGTGGGATAAGAGGTGTCCATGTACAAACATACCTGCCATGAGACTTCCTGGTATGCTGCGGGGAGTAAGGCAAAATATAAAACTTACATCAACAACAAATGAAACTCCCTTGGTGCATGTGGGTGAGAGGTCTGTCTGGATATACATCTGGTTGAGTATAAGTTCCTCCAAGTGCTGCCCAAAGATTCCTGCATCCCTATGGAAGGGTCCACCTCCCAGAGAAGATGCAAAGATGGGTACCATACATGGAGGCAGGTGTCCAAGACCCATCGAAAAGCTGCTCAGAGCTGCCCTGACCACAGCTTTTCCTACAGGCTACCTTGGTTGTATCAGCCCTTATGCTTCCCATATTTATAACCCTGAATCTCCACAGATACTCCACAGGGAGCCTAATCAGGCTGTAGGACTCAAGAACCTGAAGCACAAAAGTCATGGTACTGGGAGCTTGGAGGTCAGACCAAATATATCTCCTATCACCTGGACAAACAGGCTTGCTGCTTGCTGCTGGGGATCCATCCCCAAAAACAGGTGTAATCTGGAAATCACATTTTATTTTAATATATTTTCTGTGATTTTCATAGTGATAATTGGTTCAATGTTACCAATGTACAGCGCTGCTTCTTCAGTTTTTGAAATACCTTCAGGAAATACCTCTGTGTAGCTTTCTGAAGTACCACTCAGCTTTTTGAAGAGCTTTCTTCCTTTGGCCTACATATATTGCACTCTAGTTTTGTTGATCAGCTTGCTTTGTTGTATCTCAAACTATATGGCAGAGGTCACCTGTTACGGGCTTCCCAGCTGCTACTTTAGAGATATAAAACATATTTCCAGTTTTTAAGAAAATGAGGTACTATGCCTATTTTAAAACAAGGATTTTCCTGCTTTCCAGTCAGAGCAAAAAGCACCTCCAAGGAGGTACCAGACCTTCCGATGCTGAGATGGTATCACCCCTCCCCACCTTAGCATGTCCCTGGCCATTAGGGCTGTTGGACATACCTCAAGGCTTGGGTCTTCAAGTACCCTGCAAGGCAGAGGCTTCACTGTGGGGAACTGTGAAAAAAGAGGAATGGGGTCTCTTACATTTGCTGTCGGATTGCTTCTACCTCATTTCATCTCACTGGGGGTGAAAACACCCTGTTACACCCCAACAAGTGCAAGTCATCACTAGCAGGCTGTTGTAAGGAAGTTAGAATTTAAAATCCCAGCACTGAATTTCCTGCAAGGAGGAACAACAGTGTCACTCAGCTCTGAGGAAAAGCTTCTTCAAGAGAGGCTGAGCAGAGACATGCATGTAAGTTTGCTTTAGTGCAAGAAAGGTCCAGCAAACTTTGTCTTGCTTCACTGAGAAGAATGCATGGGCACATGCCTCTTACCTAGGTCTGCCTAGTGCTGATACACTGAAAAAGTGGGAGGATTTTTTTTTTTTTTTTTATGGAAGGAAGAACATTACTGGGAATAGGACCAAGTCATTGCAGAACCAGGTAGAGTTTCTTTCCTATACAGAGATGGAAAACACTGTGCTGAGATGCAGATACATGTTTAACTGCTTGTTATACATATAAAAAAACAAGTGTTTAACTGTTAGGCAAGAATCTGAGCAGGAAATGAATCAGATCATTATCATATGCTATAAAAATAACAAGATTTTTGGATTAATTCCAAAAAAGACAATGCCATGATATATTTTGCACAGGTAGTTCAGTCTTTGCATTCAGCTGATGCCTTCTTCTACATCTGATGCCTTGAAATATTTCAGACATAACAGTGTATTTTAGAAAGAAAACAGTCCATTCCAGATCTTTATTTTCAAGTACTCAAGACCTCAGAAGTTCTTTCTTCAGTACAGTTACTTTTCTTGCTTTATCACCTACCAAAGTTTTGTATTTTTTAAAAAAGGGGGGGGGGATCCTATTGAGTTATTTCTTAGGGGGTTTTTTCCCACGGGAAAAATGACACATTTTATTAATTTCTTGCAGGGGTTATTTCTGTTGTGTTCTTGTGCAAGTGTACTATTCAGATGCTTCAACACAGAAGAGTTGTAAACACCCACGAAAAAATCATTTTTACTAAAAATTAAAATCCTAATCATAAAATGATGTCAGTACGTATCTGAAAACTGTGTGTTGACTCTGACAGAGCCACCAAAACATCTTCAGATTATCAGATATTTCCAATATCTCACCATTCTCCAACTTTCCAGACTTGAACATGATTGAAAAGACATTCCAAGCTGATTTTCAAGTACATGCTCAACTATTTTAATCATTCCTCCTAAATAGTCCTGAGATTGCATTTCTTGTTCTTCTCTTAGTTTTCTTGAGTATAGTGGTACTAGCTGAGTTACGACAGATACAGAATGGACTGTGTAACTCCTGTGCCTGTGCTGCAAGATACCTTTTTGTCTTTATCTCAGTATCTACAGAAAGCAACGCTCCATACTAGGGGATCAACCCCCAACCAAGGTGTTTTCTACTACTGTGAAATACTCACATTTACAAACGTCAAGTTGAATTCCCCTCTGATATCTAAAAAACATTACCTGAGCATGCCACAGAGAGCATGGCTCTGCTTTGGTAATGCAGGTGTGGCTGGGATGCTCTAGAGACGCCTGCAGCAAGGCCCACCACAGCTGAGCACACTCTTCCAGAGCAGTGCATTTAGTCTACAGCATTGATGGGAAATGCTTTGCTTTGTTTTTCTTTCTTTGGATGTTCTTTCAACCCAGTGTTTTCTGCTACATCTGTTTGAGGGAAGGGAGCACGGGCTGGGCAGCAAAGGCATGGACAGGAGGGGCAATGGTCCTTTCTTGACAATGTCCCATTACTCCAGTAGTGATGGTCCAGGAACATTGCCATCACCAGTAGGACTTTTAGTAGGACTGGGGTTGGAACTAGATGATCTTTAAGGTCCCTTCCAGCCCAAATTATTCTATGATTTAGACACTCCAGCAGAGACCAAGACCCTAGTGCAACAGGTGATTGCAAGCATAGGGTAACAGAAAAAAAACAAACAAAAAGCCCCTCACTCTTCACTTGAAAACAATTAGGGAATTTATACAAAGTTTGCAACACAATGCTGTAGTAATCCTAAAAATACTTTTATAGATCTCTAATAAGTGTAGAATGCACGGTAACTCATGCTTTCAATTAATTAGCTCTGCAGTTTGCAGCTTTTGGACAGAAGAGGTACCAAACAAGCGGAATCAAAGGAAATATCATAGGCAAAAAACCAGTTAAAACAGCTGACTTTCATCTCAACAGCTGTAACTCTAGGATGAGAACAAGTTGGTTCACAGATAATCATAGCATAATAAGATTTTTCTACCTTACCTTTACCTTGTATCAATCCAGGTGATTTTCCTCCAATGCTGAACCCACCATGAGACTTGCACCTGCAGGCACAAGAAGATCTTTGTTTCTTTGGGTCTTAGCATCCAATATTTAAGAGCACTTACCCAACAGACTGGCCATCTGATTTGTTTTCAGCTTAAAACTTACAGAAGTGTCAGTATAAAGATTCCTTTCTATTTACAGAAATTATGTTACATTTGTACTTCTTTCATATGCTATTTTTATGACATCACTTTAAATAAATTTCCTGTATGTTCTATGATTAATAGCTTCAAAAGTTTCCTTTAAAATCAGTTCTTCAGAGTACATTATTTCTCTGGGGTTGGTTCCTTGAACTCTTTGTTCCCAGCTCACTTCTGGGACCAAAGGCCAAGCAAAACGTACTGCAATGCGCAACCTTCTGTTGAGAGGACTCTCTCAGGTATCTCCACGTTTCCATCTGATAGTGTCCTCTCTGATGTTTGGAAAGCCTTCCAGTCAAATAGTAACTTTGAAGAGTCACTAACAAAAATGCAGTGAGTAATGGGGATGGCATGGGTAAGGGGAAGGAGAGCTGCACTCTTCTTCCTTACTGTTTAGAGGTCTAATTTTTTCTGTAAAGTAAATATTACTCACACTTGTCATGATGAAACACAGTCTATGTATGAGTTCTTCACCTTTCTCCCTGTTTCTGCACATGAAGAAATCCTGTCTCCGGTCTGGGCAGCCCCTTCTCTTTGACGAGGAATTCAGTGAGGAGCCGGTAAGCTGGACAAAAAAAAAACAAACAAAAAAACAAAAACCAAAAAACAAACAAACAAAAAAAAAACCCAAAAAACCCCGAACTTCTGAGCTCATAACTTCTCAATGAGTAACAGGACAACATTGATACTACTGACTCACTCTGGGTAAAGACAGGTCTGTGACTGGATTAAGGGAGAAGTGAAGGTTTCCATCCATTTTGGCTCCTTCTGCCAAAACAGCCTCGCAGCAATGAACATGCCACTTTGTTCTTTGCTCTGCCTTCTACTCCTGCTAGGAAGTTCCCAAAACAACCCCCTGCAACCCCAAGGAATGCCACTGATCATAAAATAATCCCTCCCCATTTGCTTTCCCTAACTCTGCTGGAATAACGACAACTACACAGGCTGCCAAAGTTAACAAGCAGGCACATTAATCCCTCCTCTTGCTAGAGAGTCTTTCCAGACCTACCTAAGCTTTCTGCCCATGGCTGCATGCAGAGGCAGGTTTGTCTCAGGGCGATTCCTTTTAAGCCTATCTGCAGAAGAATGGCAAGCGAGCACCTAATCTGAAATGACTAAAGCACTCAAAGGCTAGGGACCAGCATTGCTGAGCAGCTGGCTTCTTCATCTGCTATTATTCATTTGGGTGGTTTACTTTGGCTGGTTGTCTTTGGTAAACATCACACAACACTGAAACCAGGAAATACCCAAAAATAAATAAAGAAATACTGATTACTAATAGGTTTTCCTTTGTTTTCTGGAAAAAACAGCTTTACTCAGGCCAGATCCTGCTCCCAAGGGGAGTAAAATTCCCTGTTGAGGATGAAGGACACCCTCAGCATGGGAGACAGGCAGAATGGGGGGCTTGCTGGGGTGCCAGGAGGACACTTTTTGCCTTGGTACTGCCTGCCTTTCCCAACCTCTGCCACGCCTGGCTGAGCAAGCATTTAGGAATCACAGCAAGGGCCTCAGTCCAGCTGCCCTCAAGGCATACAGAGTGGTGAAAAGCTCACCACTGTACCTCAGTGATTTCTCTGTCCTGTTTTATCCTTAAAGTTTTGTGCTTTCCGCTCCAGAGTTCAGCCAAGGGGTTTTGTGAGTCTCCAACCCTTGCTTTTCCCTATAACTTTTGGCATGAAAGAGAACAACCACATAGCTAAATCTGTGTCTTTAACAGTGTATTTACTCTAATTAGTAGGCCCCCTACTGCATTTTAAAGAGGAAATCAGGTAGCAAAGACGCTGAGGTGTTGCAGGACTGGCGTGGGTCTTGCATCCTCCTCCAGGGTGGAAATACAGAAGAAGGGATAGACCAGAGACAACGAGATCCCCCACCTCACCATCCTCATGAGTGGAGAAGCAGCTGAGAGATGGGTTGCTGCAAGCATGTACATTTGATCCATCCTGTGCATTTGAGAGGCAGCAGGAGAAGACTGCTTCTGCACACAGAGGCACCAACTTTGCCTGGCTCTGGAGAGCCATAATCTTCTGTCCAAGAGGCTGTGGCAGGGGGAAAACACTGAGACGAACTGTCACAATTGCTCCTTTTCCCACGACAAGCAGGATACATAAAGAAATTCAGGGCAAGTACCTGATGCCTGCTTCTGTCCTGTGGCAGAGGTAATTCTTTTGGAACTTAGTGGCTCCCCAAAACTCTGTAAATGCTCCTACAAGTGAGATACAGAAGAAAAGGTGGTGTCACTTTCTCCTCTTCTAGTCATTTTGCTGAAGGAGACAGGTGATTAGCAACAGGATTAAGCTTTTCAGAAAAAGTGGACAAAGAAGATAAGAGTGAGAACTTAACTACAGGACACTGCAGGGGATAACTGGCACCAGTTGCCCTGAGGCATCCTGAGCATACTCAGAAACAGAGTTAGGGACCCAACAGCAGCTGTTATGTCTAAACCCCAAGGCATCCAAATATCAGGTACCAGCTGCACATGGGACAGCCGAGAACCAAATGCTAAACTTTTACATACTTTAAGGGGAAACTGAATCCCAAATTCTGCCCAAGTGTCTCACTCTCACTCTGTTGTCACCAAGGTTAGATTGTGTTGTCTTAAGTCTTAAATCACATTAGAAATGACAACCTGCTGATGATCTACCTAGCAAAAGAAAACTGACTTTCACTCCAACTCTTTTTATTGTAGGAGACATGCTAAGGTCTAATGGAAAAGACTGAATTGGAGAAGACATCCCTGCCACAGATTTTTTGCATAGATTTTAGAGGTGGCATTAACCTCCCGTTTCTTGCATAGGCTTTCTAGGAACTCAACTCCAGGTCCTTTTGATAGAGAACACAGAGGAGGGGTACCATTATGGATCCAGGAGTTCTTACCTGTACTGTATATTTCCATCTCCACTGCTAAAAATCCGCTATTCAATCAAGCTAAGTGAAAGGTTAGACTCCTTAAAAACAAACAGACATGCACATAACAAACAAACCAAGCAAACAGAACAGAAGCCTGTATACTCAAAAGCGAAGTTTCAAGCTCCTTTAGCTGAAATTCATGGCACATGAAGTAGTTTTCCCCTCTGACAGTATGGGATTTGGTTCAAAAAGCAGCAAAATGAGGGACTGGGGAGAGACAGAATTTAAATCAGTGTCCAGCGTTTTGGGGAAGCAGAGTCAGCTATTCAGCAGACAAATTAATAGGAGTTGGCATCTTGCATAAGGGCAAGTTTTATCTCACCTGTAACTCTAAAAAATTCTGGACTACAAAAGGCTTATCTCAGGTTGTGAGAAACAGTCTTTTCTGCCCTCAGAGTAAATTCTACAACAGGGAAACAGTTTTCAGAATAAATTGTACAACTGGAAGACTGTTTTCGGAGTTTCCAGCAGCTGGCATGCAACATTTCCATTTGCTTCTAGGCATCACTGCAGTTCCTGTGGGTTTGGTCACATCAGACATCACACATATAACCGAATTGCAGTACAGAGCCAGCTCGTACCAACCCAAGTGAGACATGCTATGGTCTGCCTTCTCCCCATCTCTTTTTAGAAGTTAAAACCAATTCCCGTGAGCAAGTGGATGCTGACACACTCATCTCCAGCAGAGAACTGGGCAGCTCCGGAGGCTTCCTAACTTCGTCCTTATATGTTGTGCTTCATTACTGGGCTGCCTCTCAGACCCCAGACTTGCAGACTTCTCTTAGTATCTGCAACATTTTTGAGGCAACACTGGGTCTACAGTAGTAGTAAGTAGTAATTAAAAAAAAAAAAACAACCAAAAAAAAACCCAAAAAAAAACCCAGAGCAATCATTAGGCTTTATTCTCTGCAGGAATACACTGGGGAATTCGAAATCGGCAAGTCAGACCCATTACTGTAAGGATACATTTTGTCTGTCATCTATTAAACTACACGGCTGCGTGTGCCTGGCAAGTGCTTCAAAGTTGTTCTTTTGATCTTCACGAAGATAAAACTGTAATATTTTTGTAGGTACATGAAAACATTAGTTACTAGACTAGTTAAAAACCACTTAACTTTTGAAACTGGTGCCATCTGTTTCCTATTTTTATTTATAGAACTCAATACTCAGTCCCTTGAGGACTTCCTTAACAAACTCTCTCTGTACTAAATATTAGCGGTGTTTTGGTCAAGACAGTTGAACTCGGACTTGACAGGTCTGCAGAGGGGGCTGGTCATACAGACGAAAGACCACTTAGACAAGAGGAAGTAAGGAGAAGGACAGAGTGAAGGTTATGAAGGAGCCTTTCACTTATCCTTCAAGTCAGCTCTTCAGAAAGAAGAATACTGCCCTGGTTAGGCTTCAGGCTTCTTACGGGGCAAACAGCGCATGCTACCAAAATCAAACGTACCGTACACTGAGCTGCAGTTATACAAATGATTCTGAAGGATGCTCACAGGCTCACATTTCAATAATGAAACTACCAAATAAGAGTTAACAGATACTTTATAACTCAGTTAAGGACTTTGAATTATTTATATAAGCCATTATTTGGTCCTCAACAAATTGTGTGACTAATCTTAGTCCTTAAACTGATAAACTATTGAAAATCTTTTGAACTAGCAAAAAGGTTCCTTTCTTAGAAAAAACAAACTCTCCACCAACCAGTAAACGTGCATGGGATCTATAAAAGGCACAAAGATACCTCTCCTTAATGACACTGTGAGTTGAGGGAATCCAAAAGTTGCACATTGCTACAGGGCATCGACCTAGGTCATGAAGTTCAGTTATTGCAAGAGAAATTCACAATTTTGCCTGTGAACCTCACACAGAAGTCAGAAATACTTACAGATAGCAAAAAGCCTGTCTCACCATGAGTTCAGCCCCCAGCAGGCTGTTGAACCCTGGCATCTCTATCAGGTTTTTGTGTCCCAGGTTTCTGATTGTCATTAGGAGCATCTCATACTTTAAGCTACAGATGGCTCAGGCCAAGACACACAGAGCCGCAAAGTTGAAGGCTGAAACCAAAAGCATAAGCAAACCCTGTGTGCCAGGAGAGATGAAGACCAGCTGTGCTTGCAGTGAAGTCATCATGGTGAAAGTGATAGCAAAGGACCAGGAGAAAATTGCTCAGCAACATCGGTGCTCACCAGAGCAATGAGATGGGAAAATTGGACAACTGAGACTTGATGAAGCACAAGGTACCTGCAAAGTACATTACATGTTGAGAACATACAGATGGGGAAAAAATGAAATTTGGTACTGAATGTCATTTGGCATGTGCATGAACTGAAGGTAGCACTAACAGTGGGAGCCCAAAGGCACGCGTAGTGTGTGTACCTGATATCTTTAGCCAACGGGAAGGGGTGGTTGGACCTGAATTAAAAGCTAATAACCAAAGGAGGAACACAAGCTGTGACTAAGCAGAGGCTTTCATCAGCAGAAGTAGGGTTGGCATTTCCTCTCGTTAACAACTACTTGCTATCCACAGAGACTGATCAACCTACAGAAATCAGTCTGGAAAGAGAGGATCAATACAAGACTACCACTGAGCTCCAGAAAACATTTTCATCACAAATCTTGGGTTGAAAAAATAAAGGGGCAACTGATGGGGAGCAAGGGCTTTCCAGACTGCTCCATAAACAGGGTAGCAATGAAGTTGTTTTCCATTCCTTTACACACCCTGTCCCAGAGGTTTGCATGCCATCACGAGCTGGGCTGGAGGAATGATGAACCAGCCAGCATACAAGCAGCTGGAGGAATGCTGCTTTTCTCATATGAGCACTGCTGAGAAAAGAGCAATGGCCACAACTGTCTCGCAAGTCTGGGAAGATTGTGGTGGTTTTCACTGTTTCTGCAAGGTTCTCTTATCAGCTTCAGCATCTGTTTTGCACACTTTAGCGTTTCCTATGCTGCACTGCAGAACACCTTCCATTTAATAAAGAGGTGTCAAAAGAATGAAGTGAAGCATTTCTCTCCCTATATCAGAACCAGCAATGTCGTAGTGTGCTGAAGGTGATTATATCTAGCGTGGTTCAGGGCTGTCTGAAAACTGATCCCCAGCCCAGCAAAGGCAACCTGCCTTCCATAGAATCACAGAACAACCAGGTTGGAAGGGACCCATCAGATCATCTAGTCCAACCATTCCTATCTAACACTAAACCAAGTCCCTCAATACCTCATCCACCCATGTCTTAAACACCTCCAGGGAAGGGGAATCAACCACCTCCCTAGGCAGCCTATTCCAATGCCCAATGACCCTCTGCGTGAAAAACCTCCTCCTAATCTCCAGCCTAAATCTCCCCTGGCGGAGCTTGAGGCCATTCCCTCTCGTCCTGTCCCCTGTCACTTGGGAGAAGAGGCCAGCTCCCTCCTCTCCACAACCACCTTTCAGGTACTTGTAGAGAGTAATGAGGTCTCCTCTCAGCCTCCTCTTCTCCAGGTTAAACAACCCCAGCTCTCTCAGCCGCTCCTCATAGGGTCTGTTCTCCAGCCCCTTCACCAGCCTCGTTGTTCTTCTCTGGACTTGCTCCAGAGCCTCAACATCCTTCTTGTGGTAAGGGGCCCAGAACTGGACACAATATTCAAGGAGCGGCCTCACCAGTGCTGAATACAGAGGGAGAATCACGTCCCTGGACCTGCTGGTCACACCGTTTCTGATACAAGCCAAGATGCCCTTGGCCTTCTTGGCCACCTGGGCACACTGCTGGCTCATGTTCAGTCGGCTGTCGACCAACACCCCCAGGTCCCTCTCCTCCTGGCAGTTTTCCAGCCAGGCTTCTCCCAGTCTGTAGCTCTGCATAGGGTTGTTGTGCCCCAAGTGCAGGACCCGGCATTTGGCCGTGTTAAACCTCATGCCGTTGGACATTGCCCAGCGGTCCAGCCTGTCCAGGTCCCCCTGCAAAGCCTCCCTACCCTCCAGCAGATCGACACTTGCACACAGCTTTGTGTCATCTGCAAACTTGCTAAGGGAAGCAAGTGTTTCCCTCTCTGAGTCAGAGCAAGTCCAGCACACAGGCTTCCCTCGCATCTGTGCCAGTAAAGATGGGCAAAAGCATTAACTTGCCTTCACAGATTGTATGTTCAGTCAAAATTAAAACCAAACAAATGGCTCTCAGCAAACTGAGAATTTTGCCAGTGCAGTTGGAGGGAGGAGGTACAGCAAAGCCAGTCACCCCATAGGTACTGCAACCACAGCCCAGAATGCAGCAGGGATGGACAGGGGTATGGTCTGTTACCTTCTTGAAATCACTGCATGGGAATTGGGTTTACTGAAGAGAACAGGGGCTTCTTGGTCACTCACGGAGGCAAGATGCACCTTCCAAGAGATGTATACGTACACACTTGGATGCTACTCAATCATCCTGGTTGCTGGTAGTTTAGGTAACAATGATTGAATAACTGCTTTTTGCTAGATGAGAAGCTTGTCCACACCAGATTTGGAGGCTCATGTAGCACTGGGGAGGTCTCTCATTCCAGGCTGGTGTGACCCGGCTTGCACAGGTTGTTGTCAGCCTCCAAGCAACAAAACTTCCAGAGAGGCGTGTGAGGAAACACCAAACCACCACTGCCCCTTAAAAGACTGCTAGAACCACAAATAGCCCAGAGAGCAGCTCTCTCCCACAGCCAGGGGAATGATGAGTAATGGCTGCCTGTCAGAGCAGCTGTGGAGTCAGAAAAGGTTTGAGGGGTTGTGCTACTGCTGCTGTTGTTGGAGCAAGCAGCAAGAAACTAAATACAGTAGCAGTCATGGAAAAAGCCACGTGGTGTGCAACTCCCAGCAACAAAGGAGGCATTTTTGTTAGGCAGGCAAAGACACACAGACAGCTTTTGCAGGAAAATCCACTCCAGAGGTGGAGAGAAGAATAACAATACTCAGCTTTCAGCAGCAAGGGAGCACCTATGTCCATGCATTAGTGGTGAGTTGCAGAGGTGGGTGCAAGCTCCCAGGAGCTCAGCTGCAACACCATCTTGTAGGACTGGGGCAATAAATCCTCTACCTCCTCTGCTCTTGTCACTCACCCACAATGGGGCAGAGCACTGCCTCGTGCTCCTCCCCACCCCCCAGCTCACAGAGCCAGGTAGCATCGCTAGGATTCACCCGGTAGAGCTTTTTCCACTGCAGGACTGGGCAACTGCCCCAACCAATGTCTATGGCCTAATTCTCCAGCCAGAACACCTACCGCTGCCAGACTTCTGCCTCTCAGAAAGGCAGGGTGAGTGTTGTGTTGTCACTGGGACAGAGGATGGCCACAGCAGCACAACAGTGCTGGGGAGACAGTGATCTTCAGCCCAGCCGAGGGTGCAGCAGAAAAGGGTGCAATAAGCCTTACCTTGAGTCATTTCATAGAAGTGGACATGCAGACAGAACAATGAGATGAGGCAGAGGAAGCCAAGATATAATTAAAGTATGTTCACAATGACAGCAGGTGCCACTGTGCGCCTTTTCAACAAATTGCTGAAAGCAAAAAAAGCATCTGGAGAGGACAAAAGAAGATGGAGGTGGCTTGATGACTAAGAAAATAAACAATGGGTGTTCCTTAAGGCTGCAAGGGGAGAAAACAACTGCTGGAAAGCAAAGTCCAACCTCTTATGGTAAAAACTTGCCAAGAGCTTACCTTGACAGGATGGTGCCAAGGCCATGACTTCCCAGGCAGCACCAGAACTTTTCCTAAGGCAGAGAGAAGTTGGGTCCTGAAGCCGAAGATATTGCCAGTCCCAGTGCAGGTCGCAAGCACCTCTGTTGCTTTCTGCCCTTCCACGCCCTTCAGCAGATTAAGATACTTACCAGCTCTATTTAAATGAGCTCATTTGCCCTCTGACAATCAGATCTCTCAACTACGTTTTCAGGCTTTTTACTACAAGTGAAACAGCAAGCTGTTTGCTGGACATTGGTCCTTTGAGCAGCTGTAACAATCCTTCATGCCCAGATCCAGCTCCTGGAGCTGTAGGATAGACCCATCAGTTGACATCATGCTCATGATGAAGTTAGAAGAGCAAGCAACAGCTGTGCTCCTCAGGTGAGGCTGCTTTCAGAAACTTGTACTGTCCCCCATGTGCTATGAACCCCACACATGGCATATGCAGCTTGGTCTGGCCTGTCTGTTGCTCCCAAGCAGTCCAAATCCCTCCCTGCAGAAACAAAGCTCAGCACTGTACTAGCCCAGCTTACCAAGAAACAGGGTCCCAGTGCAGCACTGCCATATCCTACCGAGAAAATGCATTGGATGCCCCTCTACCCTTAGCTCTCTGGCAAGGCTACAGGACTTAAGTGCCCCCGCAGCAGGTGCTGGCTTTGTCCATACGCTGTGTTTCATAGTACCTATAAACATTCATAAAACATGCCAGGGATATTCCTTGACTTCAGGATAGAAATTCTGAACAAAACAGACAGGCTTGTCCAGGAAGTCCTGTGTCCTGTCCAAGGACAGTGGCATTTGCAATGCACATCTAAGGAACCACAAACCCACTGCAAGCAGGGGTGGCTGTTACTTCTCCAATGCCTTGTCTTAGGAAAACACTTAATGTCCTAAATTTATCTAACGTTCACACTCAAATAGAAATCAACATTGAACACTTGGAACTGCCCATGATTTTTCATACGCCCTCCCACAAGCCCTACTAGTGAATTGTGCAAGCTGCTCCTCCTCTGTATTGTTATATTTGCTTTTCGCTTCGCAATCTTAAACATTTATCATGTTAACTACAAGCTTCTTTTGCTGAAGTGTCTCAAAAAAAGATGGTACCAGTTTTGGAGAGATCAACAAAACTCTCAATCTTGCTATATGGAATTTACAGCACAAAGCAAGAAATTAGAAATTATTTTGCATGCAATAATGAGATGTCTCTAGAGCAACCTCACCAGTTTCACTCTAGCAGAATTACAATCATTTTGGTACTCACAAATTTCTAGTTGAATCACTTATTTAGTCTTCCCCTTTACTGTAGAGGGAAAGATTTTAAACTGAGCTCAAATCCACTTGCATTCAGTGGATTGCTCATTAAACTACAGAGGCCTCCTGATGGCAGCAATTATTCCTGGTAACCTTAAGCTTGTTATATTCCTTAGTTATTGTTATGAAAAGTTATTTGAAATAGTACACAAGTCCCAGAGGAATTACTTCTTAATACGTTCCAGTCTGATTAAAGAGAATGATTGTTTTCTTTCTTAGTGATATTTCTCAAGTTGTTTGCAGCTCACTTCCCTTGTCTTTTGCTGGTACTTCAATAACTCTGAGCAACTTTATCACAGAGGACTCCTTTCCCAAACATTTCTAACGTTTTTAGCTCTCCTTTAACTCTCCAGTGTCTTCGCTTCGTTTGACATATTTTTTTCTCTCTCTTTAGTGATTTATTCTGTCTGGAACATAGACATTACTTACAGTAGGGATTCAGTGCCAAGCAGAACTCTGGGATTTTGTTGTTGTTACAGTTTGTTGCAGATAGGAGAAAAGCATCTCCTTACACTGGTAGTTGAGGAAAAGCTTTGCTTCAGTGCATGGAAAATACAGCTCTCCTTAAAACAATTAACAGAATTAACTGGGTCAGCTAACTAAGCACAGTTTTGCAAGTCCTCTATTCTCTTCTGTGCTTTTGCATGTCCAAAATTCAATGAACATAATATACAAGCAGCGACACTACCCTGGGAATAAGGAACTTCACTGCAATGCAAACGAAATGATCAATTGTTTTTTTCCTCCATATTTACTGTGTTTGCGTCCCCACTTTATCCCTCCTGAAGTCTTCTGCCACAGACAGCACATGCACAGAAAGCATGTCAGTGGTTACAGCTACATCTCCTGGATTAGCACCGATTTCAGGAATATCAAAGTTCATATGAACATGTGAACTTTCCTTCGGAATCACGAGCAATTACAATTAATTCCAGCCCAGCATGACACATCATGGAAAGCAGCCAAAGACTCCAGGCGCTAGTTCCTGATCAAGCTATTAAAACACCATGGTTTTAAAAAGTATTCAGTGACAATTCCATTTTTCTGACATGTAAACCAAAGGAAGGCTTCGAAGCACCTTCCCCATGAGCTGTTAAAGCTGGTAAATATAGCAGCTTTTGACTATCCCACCCAGTCACACTGTCTCTTTCCAGCTCAATTCCTCCCATGGGAAGGTGCAGCTGGCAGGGTACCTTTCCACAAAGCTTTCTTTGGAGGAACTGTTGCCTTACTGAAATAAACTTTTTGCAGAAACATGCTGTTTCTAGTGAAACAGTTCAAGACTTGGGTTGGCATTTCTGGCTGAAACCAGCAAGTCTGATAGCTCAGCAACATGGTGACAATAGCAGAGCCAGAATTTAAGTCAGGTAGTTCAGACTGCTGAGTAAGCCTTGCGTGCAGTCAATCAGCAATTTTGCAGTGCCTCTTCTGCTTTGCCTTCAAATAAAAACAAACTTTAAAGCCTTAACAAGTTGTCAGAGTTCCTGTCTTTTCCTCAGTCCGAGTTCAAAGCCTAAGGGGAAAACAAAGTACCAAAAAGTAACAAACTTGCTGGAGTTCACAGAATCCTCAAAGTGGCGACAGATTCTTGTGGTCTGTAGTCCAAACTGCCAAAAGGAACAGAGCTGCCACCACCACTAAAGCAGAATACACGCAGCTCTCTTCAGCAATGTCATGAGCACCTCCAAGCCCGGATACCTGTCCACCCCTCGGGGCAACCCATTCTCCCTGCGGCACCACCTTCTGAGGGAAGTCACTCAAGTTCAACCTGAACCTCCCATATGGCAATCTGTGACTGCTGGTACGTGCCACAATACCCATAGCTGCCACACAGGCTTTGGTTCCACCGCCTTTATGGCGCTCTCTCCTTCAAGCAGCTGTACAAGGCTGCTACTGGATCCCCTTCACTCTCTCTCCAGGCTTAAGAAGTCCCCTTGCCAAGCACAGCTCTGAGTCTAAGGGATGCCTTCCCTTCTTTCTGACATGAAGATGCCCAGACACGCTCTGCCATGTCAGAATAAAAAGCTCTACAGGAACGGTAAGCAGAGACAGCCTGCAGAACAGATTCAGCCCTGACATGGGTGGAAGAACATTCCTTGATTGCTTTTCCCACTACAAGGATTCAGTCTCTTAACACGACTTTGCACAATGCTGTTCTGTTTTGGAAAGTGGTGTGAACTTTACTCTCAAAGAAATATTTGTTCCAGTTCCAGCTTTGGCATTTTAAACAAGGGCAATTAAATGCAGTGAAAATGCTATTGCAACATGAAGGCTAAAAACATAAACACAAAATGTCAGGAGTCACTCTCAAGAAAAGCTCCTGGAAGAAACACCCACTCACCCACACTGCACAAAGCATAACATCGTCCGTGTGACAGCTTGCATTCTGAAGTCAGATAAATAAGCCACAATTCAGTCTTTTATCTGTTGCCAGAAGTTTACACCCACAAATAACTATATCAGCAGTAGAAGTGCCACCACTTGGAAAATCTTTGTTCTGCATCAACAGGTAGGTCCCCAAAGTTACTGTTTGGTACATTACTTACAGGGTAAGTTTGTACCTACAAATGCTAAACCACTCCTAATGTAAACTTCAGAATGTAAACTTCAGCAGAAACATGTGCAGTACAGGTTCATGGATGCTTTTAAGAACCTAATTCTATCCTCACTCTTGAAAAAAAATGTTTTAAATTTATAGCCTTCACCTGACAGTAACAGTGTCCAGAATATGCTTTGCTTTTTAAAATGCACTGAATGCTCAGACTTTAGTAAAAAAAAATTTATTTTCAATATAAAAGTGCCAAAATATCCACCAACATTGTGATCTATTCAACAACCAGCTTACTCTAATAATCAAAATTGCAAGCATCTTTATTCACATTTTCAAATCAAATCCCTTTCACACGTTTCCACAATAACCCGAATCCCTTGAAAGCGGGAAATTTGCATTTCGATTGGCTGCTGTAGTCCATATGTCCAAGTTCATGTAGGCACGGAAGGGGTTAAACCTCGGATAGTATTCCTGCTTACACATAACTGCTTGGTTCTCCACATGGGTCGAGTGTTGGGTTGTGGCACTGACAGGGCAGCAGTTTTCATAAACATCACTCTGAGGTGCCCAGATGGAACCAAAAAGTCCAGACATTGGAGACAAGCTTCGGGTGCTCGAGAGGTAGGGCTGCAGGGCAAAACAAAAGCAGCATGGGAAACTGTAAAATGGAGCACTTGCCAAAGAAAACATGTAAATGTAGTACTAAACGGGAAGAAGCAGCAGAGAAACTCACAATTAGAAAACTGTACATGAGTTTACAAAGCAATAAGGTTGCCAAAAATATTAGAGCAGCACTAGCATGTGGGTGCAAAGGACTTCCCTAAATGAAGTCATATTAGCTTCTCCCTGCACAGCATCGATATTACTACAACAGGACTACAATGTTCAGTTTTGGTCAGGCTGCTAAGAAAAATGAGGGGGAGATAGAAGACACATGAAGATCACCATGTGTGATTTGAGAGTTAAAATTAAGAGAGAAGCATGCCTAAGAAATGACAAGAAAAAGGTTGAAGTATATGTCAAGACTGAAAGACTCTGCATGCCAGGAGCAGAGAGGGATATTCAATATGGAAAAGAGACCATAATAGGGAGCTAGGGAATTTATTTAGAAATTATGAAAGCTTATAAAGAACCTCCTGGAGGGCAAGATGTGTTAGTCTGCAAAGAAATCTCTCAGAGAAGGTCATGGAAGTCTTGGGACTTTTAAAATTGAATGAAACACTGAAATGTATTGTGGGGAAAAGCTCGCCAGGGAAATGAACTGAATTATCTAATGTATTTTCCAATCTCTACCTTCTGTGTTTTCTTGGCATTTCTGAATAAAATATGAAATAAAGCCACATTTATTTTAGGAAACAGTCTTCTACCAGTTTTGCTACTTTTTAACGCAGCAGAATTTTCACTTTTACTCTTGGAAATATTTCTTACTTTATTTGGTTAGTTTTACTCAAAATAAACCTAGTGTAAGTAAAGGAAAGAAAATTCAAAACCAGAAGATTTTGAAATATGAGCAGAAGAGAAAGTAGTTACAACCAAATACCATCTTGAGCTGAAGTTGCTACTTTGCATTATGAGATGACATGTATGTGGCTAGTCTGGAGTGTAACAGGTCAAAGCCAGCATTCGGAAATCTGCACAAATCCAGCTTAAATCATTTGGATTTTCTTTTTTTTTTTTTTTTTTAGTGAGAGTAGCTGTCCATTCAGCTCTACAATATCCAAATCTCTGTTGGTTTTGCTGTCAGCACATTTTATGTTTTACCCTCATCAGGAAAGGCTGATTTTGATAGGAAAAAGTCTCAGTAGACTACGTAAAGTCCAAAACATTTTTCCATATACAAGATGAATTTAGTCGATTTTCAGGCAAAAGGATCCATCTTAAAATTTCACAGACAAGGTCCAGTAACAATCTTGACCAAGAGCTGGGAAAAAGCCAGGCCACCAATGCCAGCATCAAATACATATACATCAGGCTACTTAAACTCATGAAAGCAACAGGTAGGGGAAAGACAGGAATGCACTGGGAAGGCTTTGAAAAGACACACGAAGGCAGTACTTTGCAGTAACAATACTCACTGTGGAGTTGATGTAACTGGTGGGTTCCCAGGTAGGTGGCATGTTGGGAGGTACATTCCAGGTGGAGGGACAGTTCTGGTCAATGAAGGCCGTGTTTTGCACTGCTGCAGTACCCGGGAAGCCACTGGGGTAGTTCATGTTTTCTGCAGTTTAGAAAAGCAGGAAGACAAAATAAGGCTTTTGCGATATAAACACTAATAACATTTTGGGGGGGGGGGGGGGGTGTGGAAACATTGAATTATCTCAGAGTGAGTCAGGCTGGAACTGACCTAAGCCTTCAGTGACTTCAGGCAGCCTCAGGGCAACACAGCAGCAAAGCGTAACAATTTCTGTTAACAAGACTACCACTGTGTAGTAGGGACCCACTAACAAATTGCTGTCAGGAGGATGGGATAAAGAGTTGGCAACCTTTCTACTGGAGAACAGAGTCTTTATTAGCCACAGAATGTGCATGGCAGAGCCTACCCGGACTTCATGGCCAACATGCCTCTACTTTAAGTTCCCAAGGGACCACTGTGCTGCCTGTGATACTGTAGCCTGACCTTTAATTATTGCTTAGGTAATGCTAAAGAATTCTAGGTTGCTGCCAGTGTGCTTCCCAAGCCAAGAAAGGTAATTGGTCACAAGAGGCCTTCTGTTTCACACACTGGAAGGCAGAAGCCTGCCAGAGGGGAAACAAAGAAAATTGTGCAAAAAGATCTGTGTAATACCATAGTCATGAGCATTTCTCTCTATTCTCTCTCACAGTCCTCTATACTGGCTTTTTGAGGCTTAGTAACTACATACAAGGTCCGTCTTCTCATCCATCACATGCAGACATTCTTAATTACTACAGAGCACCCAGTCAGTTGGAAACTAAAGTTTGCTTGAGCAACAAATGCCCATATGTTTATAGACAAGCTCAGCCTTTGTTCTACAAAAGATAAGAAAAAACCCACGCTCAGTGATAATTCAGAAGCTTATTTCATCTCACCTTCTGGGAAAGCACCATATTCGTTCATCTCTAGTGGACAATACATGTTGGAAAACTGGCTGTCACAAGTTGCATTCCAGTCAATGAAGCTGTCCCAAGAAAAAGAAAAATCTGCTATCAGAAATAATTCACAGAACTTCTGAAAGTTCTTTAGAAATACTTATTTAATATAAAGTCATTGGATGCAAAATAGCTGTTAGATACAAAACACCTGTAACTGATAAGGCTTTTCATATTTTGCTTGCCAATTCTGCCAGTATCCACTCTGTGCTGCTACATAATCACAGTGATTCTCCCATTGAGCTCTTTTTCCTCTAGCAAAATGATCAAGTCATAATTTCAGCTACCAGAATCCTGCAACACTTAACTGGGTTCAACTTCTTTCTCTGTAAAAATAAAATGATTGTACTTCTTTCCCACAACAATGGAAATGGTAGATATGAAGTGATATAATGTGACCTGAAATAGAAGAAAATGTAATGCATTCTCAAGCATTTGAATGAGAATAGAAATTAAAATGGATATTTCTACTTCCCTACCACACATGTTAATGTCCCATTAAACATTATGTTTTCTAAACTATGCATTGATTTGTAGAGATTATACCTGTTTTAATCAAAATCATTTCAGAATTTCAAGAAGACTTTTCAAAAGTAGTTCTTAAAGATATGCCAGTCGTGAAACGAGCCCTGCTACGCCAAAAGCTTGTACACAATTCAAGTCTAGACAAGGTAGGAACATAAAAGGATTTCACATGAAATTGTGCTAATTCAATTTTTCCATTCAGGCAAGGAGCTATCATAATAGCTTTGAGACATATGGAGGAATTTCTTCATGATGAGAGTGGTGAGGCACTGGTACGGGTTGCCCAGGGAAGCCGTGGCTGCCCCATCCCTGGAGGTGCTGAGGGCCAGGCTGGAGGGGTCCTTGGGCAGCCTAGTCTGGTAGGAGATGTCCTTGCCCATGGCAGGGGGGCTGGAACTGGATGATCTTTAAGGTCCCTTCCAACCCAAACTAATCTATGATTCTATAACTTATCATTCTTATATATGTATAATATATAATATTATAATAATATTATATAATATAATATATAATAATATATATTGTATATAATTATGTATATATTGTATATATAATATATATAACATTATATAATATATATAATAATTACATGTATTTTTGTATATAAAGTCAAAATTGGGGTGGGTATATGAAAGCAAAGTAGTTTAACACAGAATCTGCCAAAAATCACCATATATTTCATCTGACTTAAAAGTCACACAGACCACTGGCCACTGCTCCAAATCATTAGGCCTGTGGTTTGTTGACATGACAGAATCAACTTTAGCAGGCTGACTGCGATCACAAGACCATCACTTGGGGATTTCTGTCATTGCAGACTGCAGGATATGACTTGAAGAACTGGCTGTATTTCACTGCTACATATGGCAGAGTGGCAGAGAATTTCCTCTGACTAGTTTGTAGTGCATTTTTCATTAGTAAAGTTTGCAATGTAGAGAGTCTAAAGTACAAGAAATAATCAAGCCCATTACTACACGAAGGTCAACCCAAATCTACACAAAGCCCGAAACAGACCAACACATATCCTTCTATCACCTTCAAACTGAACTATTTGTCTTTAACAACGCCTATTCATGCCATTTAACATAAGCACATACTGCGTAACACACCCCACAATATACAGGAGCCATGTTTAGCAAGAGAGCAAAGAACCTAACAGCCAGGCTCTCTGTCCTGCCATGCAAAAGAAGTGGAAGAAATTAAAAGCTTTCCAAAACGTATTTAATTAAATTTGAAAGAAGTTCTAGAATACCTGTTATGTAAGCAGGATCACCAGTGAATTTGTCTTGGCAAAATTAATCATGATTTACTAACGGAAGAGCATAAACAACTAGAACTAAGAACAAAGTGACAGCAGGAATTTTACTTTAACTATCATCTGGCTTACAAATGCTATAAAATAAGCTCAAGCGCAATCCTCTGCGTCATAGAAACCTGAACAAAGCATTATTCATACTATTTACATAAAACATAATTTACCTGTTGTGAACAGAGGGAGGTTCTTGGATCACGCATGGTATGTTATTCTCAAGGTTGTAGTTTAAACTGTTTGCCAAGCAGACAGGCTGGGCAGGCCACAGGTCTCCTGTCGGGTAAAGAGCTAAAAAGAGAAAAATGTATGAAACGTAGAACAAAAGGAAGTAGGCTCCACAAACTGAATATCACAATGACATTTTATTCTCAGATCCACAATAAGGAATGGATACTAGATAAAAACCACAGAGTAACCAACCGATCTATTTATTTATAAACGTCCATCTTTATACAAAACTTTTGTTTTTCAAAAATGGAATAGGGTTGGGGTTTTAATCAACTAGAGCCATTCATGGCCAAACCATATGTGAACTCATTACAGCTGTATTTAGCCTCTAGGGCTGCTGCTCTCTACAGACTGATTGCCCTGACTGCCCACAGATCCTTGGTTCCCATCAACTCTGTGAGGACTGTCAGCTGGAGAAAGGCAAAAAATCCAAATTAGCAGTTTCCATGAGAAAACAATTGCAAAGTTGGCTTTATTTCATTATTTCACATGATAGATATTATGCATATTGCTATCATGGAAAAAGTTTCATGAGCATTTGCAACCTAACAGACACAGGTTAAACCTTCAGCAAAAGGACAGCCAGGGCCAGGCAGTTCTGCTGCCCAAAGAACCATGTGTCCCAATCAGCTTTCAAACTCCACCTCACTATGTAGCCTGTTGCTTTTATGAATCCAAGTCAACAAGTTAATACTAATTCCCTTTGAAATACAAACAATGAGCACCCCAGAGGCTTAACAGCCCAGCCCAACCCAACCTCATTCATTATTATTGCTTTCATAGACAGCAAATCCTGACTGTGAAAATTTTGAAAGAAAAATCATCATATTTGATTTGTGCCAAGCTCCATTTTAACACAGCAACCACAGCACTTATCTCCCTACTACACTACTTTTGGACATAAATCTGTGCAAGGGGAAGAAGAAACAAAGAACATCTAAAACAAGAGCTGAAAGCTAAACGTTGTCTTCACACAGAGCAGCTGCAGCAAAGAATGTCAAGATTATAAACTTTGGTTTGCTAATTTTGCTGTTAACTTGCTTAGAAGTAAGTCAAGCTCTAATAACATGTCTATCAAGTTGGCATATAAAAGTGTTACTAGCAACATCACTGAAACGGCTTGACAAAGTGTGCAAAATCCAGCTTCAGTTGTTTATTAATAAAGTAACTGACCTTTATTTTTGTCAGGATCTGCAGCTATGTCAGTGAAATTGGGACATAAGGTTTCAGGATACTGGGGGATGCTGTTAATGTCTCTGCTGAATGAAAAGAAAATTTAATTTCGTAAATCTAGACACTGTTATGTTTCATAATCAAATTATTTTTAAGGAAAGAGCTAGAGATGTAAAAAATGTTCTAATGAACATCATGATTGCTACTGCTTTCCCACTTTCTTTCCTCATTTTTCTTATTTTGAATTACCACTGTGCAATCTTTTAAAGTTTTCCTTTTCAATTAAAAGCTGGCTGCTTAACTACACATGCAAAATGAATAAAATTAATACACCTTAATTACCCCACTTTTACTATATAAGTATCAATCCATTGCAAATAAATTCAACAACTCTTCTCTAAAACATGCTATAGTTAATGAAAATGAGTAGGATCTTTCATGTTTCTGTGCTCCCAACAACTTTTAGGCAAGTTTACTTTTATGTCCATGAATACACACAGACACACATGAACATCAATTTCATATTCATCAAATCTTATCAAGGAAATCAGTTAACATGACTAGAAAGGGAACATTATCAAACACCAGAATCCCAGAGTAAAGGTTAAAATTATTTCTGCTAGAGAAAACAGAGTCATGAATGAGAAGTGAAATGAGGACTTGTAGTAATAAAAACTGTGGATGCTATCATTACTACAGTAAAGAGGTAGAAATGAATGTGGGAGAGGGAGGAATCAAATTTCATGTTGTGTAGCCTAGAAGAGTATTATTCCCATTAAAAGAATAAAACCAACTAGAAAGTTTTTTTAAAAAAAAATTATTACTTTAATATAAGTAAGTGCTAATGAAAATGTAGTAAGTTGCTAAGATATGGAAAAAATAAGAGGGGAAAAATAATTCCCCTTTTCCCAATTTTATTTCACATTTGGAAGGATTAATAATGTTCCCCCAGCATAATCCATTCTGCATATATCTTCTAATGTATTGAAGAAAATTATTCTTCTTCCAACTAGAAAGTATGATTGAATGATCACAAAAACTGACAGGGCGACGGGTAGGTATAATTTATCAAAATGAGACAAGATTTCAAGTTGCTGGCATTTCTTTCATGTCTTACAGGTGTACAGTCAAAATGTTTACCTGGTATTGCAGATGTTATGAGACAGATTTAAAGTGATAGGCATTTCAGATGGAAAATCATTTTGTGAAACAGTCTCTCCTAAAGAAAAGAATGACTGTGAAAATCAAAGATCCTAAAAAAGAGGTAGGCAAAGAATATACATACACACAAATAGATTCATCAATGTTGTTAATCAAGTTTTCTCTCAGAGGGGAGTATCACTAACTGCATGTATTCCAAAGCATGCCATCTGCTCTCACATGGTATTAAAAGTATTTCACGACTTAAAAGTGATTATCACACTCTTACTGGAGAGATTCCTTGTTACTACTAATTTGAATTTGAAATTACTTTCATTTTTTTCAGAGGCATGACAATCTGAACGAACAGAACAGTCATGTACACACAACTCACTACCTATTAGATTGCAGGTTCAGATAATTCACGTTCTTTTGGTAATGTGAAATTTTATACATATACAAACATAAATGTAAGCACATACACATTTTAGAACTTTTCTGAACAGTTTTTTTCAGGTATTCAAAGCTGGTTTTACTTGTGTCACTTCAGCACTTTAAAATTTACTTCTAGTCCTACATCAATGTGGATAGTGATGGCAGTGACAGGGTTTAGGCTTTCAACTATTTTAATGATATTCAGGCATTCAAAAAAAAATACAGTAATGAATCACAGTTCCCATTTCTCATACAGTCAAGTCGCTAAGGTCTCCTGCCTACTTATGCCTTGAACACCATCATCCAATCACAGCATTGCCAGATCTGAACCGCTTTCATACATTCTTCATTTATGCATTTTCTTAAATAACTAACAAAAAGATGGCATTTTTATGAGAATCTGAGGTAACAAATTCAAAGGAAGAATTTGCTTTGACTAGTGACTCTCAGTTCCTCTATCTTTCCTTAAAACTGGTTGTGCAACTTCCTCAATGCGGTCCGACACTTTCTCTGTATACTGACAGCTCATCATCATCTCCACAAAACTTCTGATACTTTCATCAAGTACCAAGTTCTTTAAATCACTTCTTGTGTTTCTGAGAGGTGCTGTCACCTATAAAAGGCAAATTACATGCCACATGCACACTACCCTGCAACTCTGCCCACTACAGTACAAAGGTGGTATTTGCAGAACTTACTGGATGGAAGAAAATGCCTAGCAGCAATCATGGGCTTTTTATCTCCGTCTGAACTGCTGGTACTGCTCCAGCTACCCCAGCTCCCACGACTGGCACGAACACTTCCTGATGAACTTCCACAATCTGAGCTTGAATCAGAACAAAACTTCTCCATACATTTCTTTTTGGACCGTTGATAAAAGCTTTCTATGGAAGTTGCAAAAACAAAACAACAAGAAACATTTAAGAAAGTATTTCAGCTGACTAGTCAATGAAGAGTTATCCAAAACATAAATTTACATGGATTATCTGAATTTCTTGACAAAAGGACAGAAAATAACATTTACTGATAGCCCCTACCATGAGGAGCTTTTGACCTCTGTGACATCCCCAACATAATGAGTGCAAGATGCAGTGCAGTTAGAGGCAATAGTCTGAAATAGGAAGCCCATATTGTTCTTTAATATATACATAGCTAGTATTTTAAACATGAAACATACCCTGTTTATAGGACCATGCACATTAAAAGCAACAACAAATGTTGGCAATTAATGAATTCGTAAGTGACAGATTCTCCTTTCTTATCTCATCAGGGAGACAAAGGACAATCTTCTAACCTCCTTCAACCCTCCTCTTCCCAAAAGCCAGGGAAAATAGCTGACTAAAATCCTGACAGAAAGGCAGAACTCGGGTACCCAAGCTAGGGGTGGCTACAGAAAACAAGCTGCCTATTCTAAAGCTGGCCTTTACAATACAGCCGCTTAAGTTAACACTGGCTGCAATTTGAATGTAGAAGCAGACTGTCAGTCCTTTGCCCAGGAATAATGGTTTATGGTGCTAGAATGATACATCATCTGATCTGCAACATCAACCAATCCCTGGGAGAAAGCATGTGGAGCCCTTCAGAAGCCAGCAGGTATTATTTCAAGCACTGTACTATGCCAATCCCAGCAGCTTCGTGTCAGGGTTCAATGGGGAGAGGAGCAAAAATGCCTCAAGAAAATACAGTACTACTGCCACAAAAACATGTCACATTTTTCCCCTGTTTAAGACAATTAAGATGCATACCTGTTTCTCCCTGTATAGACAAGCTCCCAGTTTTTTGGTCTGCTTTACAATTTTCCCCGTTACCCTGAGGACACCAGGCTCTTATTCCAATATTCGCTCTCAGATCCGGCCTTTCAAATTCACTGCACATATGCTTCAACTCACTCTGCTCAGGGACCCTAATACAACCACACCCAAAGAAACACGTTTGCATTTTACATTTCAGCTGCATTTTTCTTTTTCAGCCATTAAACACTTCAACTTACACAGCTATTGAGGCAGGATGGTGGGGGTAAAGGGGACAATGAGTAGATTTAGAAGTCTTATTCCCCAACTTTACAAAAGCCTAAAATGCCTTCCCCACAGAGCCACATCCCACCACACAAAGTACTGCTTCTCAGGGGAAGAGGCAAAACAACGTGTGTATGTTTAACTCCATTCTTTAATGCACTTGCAGAAGGCAATGAGATGTTATAGTGATATGTACATTCTAGCACTCTACAAAGATGTAGATAGACAGAAAAATGTGCCCTAAGTCTATTTCACTGGCATAATTGTAACAAGAATAAAACCATCATCTGTAGTAATCTTATGTCTTTGCTAGTCACACTGAAATATCTGGATCCAATACTGTAATCAAGAGTATCAAGGGGAAATGAATAAAATCCAGCTGTCAAGTTTCTACAAGATGGAAATAGTTGCATATTAACTCAGGAACTACTAACTGCTGAATCAGTTCAAGGAACAGACACCAAATTTCAGTATTTCCGTTCCACTTTTTTAACCTTCCCACCTACAAAGGTGTGCATCTTGCAAAGATTTATACATGCTGACCTCCCACACAATGAACTGTAATTCGATTGCAATGAGTTATAAAAACCCCATTCAGATTTACAAGTCTCCCTGTTAAGTCCACTGACTTCAATAGGACCACTTGCAATAAAAATGAGGTCTGCTGAGGCTTTGTTGGATTGTGACCTTAATTCAAAGGCCTGGGGAATGGAAGGATGAATTTCTCCTCCTAAGTATTTCTATTTTAGCAATAGTTTATAATTGCCATTTTATAACAACAATCCAAACAAATTTAAAAAAAATATGAAAAAGTAATTAAGAAGAGATTACAGCTGACTTTAGATAGGCATTGAAAAAAACCTCAGAGGGAAAGCAGCAACTTCCACCAGTACTCTCAGTATTCTTTTAAGCCTAGTGCTGCTCTAATCTTTTTTAATCGTTACAACAAAAATGCAAGCCACTGCCTCTTTTCTACAGATTTCTCTTCCTCATTCAAAACTACTAGAAAACAACATTCCCTCAGTTACTCAAAATACAGATGATTCTCCTGAAATTGGAATGATTTCAACTATTCTGTTTTCCTTTTCTTACTGAATACACGACTGGATTTTATCCACACAATACACAAAGGAAAGGAAGCTAATAACCATACAAACTTCAGAGGCAACATACTCCAGAAAACAACAGAGTGACCACTGCTATGCAGAATGGGCTCTGCCTATATTCATGCAGATTTACAAATGGAATTTTTTTTTTTTTGTACTGGCAATACTAAGTACTGCACATTCTTAAAAAGAAAGGCTCCGGCCAGGATTAAAGTGTGTTTATTTAAATAGATAAAGTACTCTTGCCTAATGTACTGTGCAAAACTCAGACAAAAACCTGCAGAAACATTACAGCAACTCTGGACTTCTTCATGGTTCAGTGAGGCAATACATACCTTGTAGATGTATTTATGTTCTTCTTCTTATTTTTTCTAGATGTTCTATTTCTATTCCAATTCATATTTGGTATATTTCCCTCCTTCTTCTCCTGAGGTTTCTTCTTCCTATATGCATCTTCTTGCTAAAGGTAAAAATATGGTTTGAGAGAATACATCATAAAATGAAGTTACCTCAGTGAATGAACTCCATTGGATTTTTCCAGCTAGATTTCTCCTGGCAAAACAACCTGACCCAAATGCACAGTTAATTCATGATTTAGTGCCTTTACACAGCACAACCTCTTTCCAGTGCCATCAACTTGATCAACCTTTCCAAGACTCTGTCCTTCAAGACACCAACAGATGACGAGAGAGAAGTCTTTTAATTCCCAATGTTAGCATTTTCCCCCTCACAGCATCTCACTCTGACTTCCAAGGAATAAAAAATAGGGGTAGAAAAAGGAAAGCAGTCAATAAAATCCCCAATGTGCTAAAACCAAAAAACATTTACCAGATTTATGATCAGTTTGTGTGTAAGTTCAGCAGCAGTAAATCCTCCCTTTCCTCAGCAGCTGAGGGGCTGGGGGAAGGTATTCACTTGAATTACAGCTGAGCCAATTATGGGGCAAGTTAACCATCAGCCACAGATGTAAAGAAGTTTGTAACAAAAGTTCCCAAAACAAGACTAGACCCTGTCTTTTCTGATATATACTCATCAAGCATGGTAAGCAACTCCTGCTTACACCTTTTTTGCTGCGGGATTCCTATGCAGTAGACAGGACACAAACAATCCAGATTCTCGGGTTTACTTATTACCTAATTAAGATCACAAAGAGTTTTATGCTACCTGCAAGAAAGATACAGTCCACTATGCTTATTGTGCTCACAAACCAGGGGTGAGGAATGATCCTTCTCAGCAGGTTCATACCTGGCTTCTTGCTTGGTGCGTTCTTAATGCAAATTTCTGATGCAAAGCCCTGTATTCGGAGATTAGGCCTGCAAGCAAAGGCTGATGTGCCCACCTAGGACTCCTCCTCCCCAGAGCCTATTTCCACATTGTTACTGCGGCTGACAGCTGGCATTAGATTCCAGTATGTTTGTACCCGCTCTGACAATAACAATGAACATCTCTGACTGGGATACGGCCAGTATCACAGTACTAGGGCTGTTTTAATCCTTACCCAAACTGTTCATCATTGTATAAGCAGCATTAGTACGCAACAGATGTGGGACAGCATGTCTGCATACTTCTTCTTTCAACTGATTTACAGTGTTTCAGATTTGTGTATGTGACTGGACATAATACTCCTTACACACTTATACATACCTATATATATGAACATAGGTAAATGAAGAACAAAATGGTCACTTTACATTTGAAAAGCAGAAGGATCACAATACAAACCTCAGAAGAAGTAATCTCCTCTTTTGCACAGCATGGAGTCTCTTCCTTGGGTCCTTTATGAATCTTTTTCTCGGTGGAAGGCTTTAGGTTGATCTGCTTTTTTAAAGTCTCACAGTTTTCTGTTTCATTCCTGAGAGGCACTTGCTGGCTATTCCCTGCAATTAAATGGTAACATCAGTGCTTGGGAAGACAACAGGCTCCCAATCATATCTACAATGTCTTCTATCATCACTTTGATGTACTTTTCTTTCAAAAAGCTTCTGCTGCTTTCCAAAACACTAGCAGACTAACCTCTGGGCTGATGCTGCCTGAAACTTCAAAATCAAAAGCTAGTGCTGTGTAAAAAAGTCTTACAGCAGTTGCAAAATGTATCTCTGTATTGACTCATGCTCATGGGCACACTACTCCTAGCACATGCATAAATTACCCAAGTCCTGCTCATCTCATCTGAACTTGAGCTATTTGGGTCCCAGACATGGAGTCTTTAAGGTATAATTTTAAGCCAGAGGGTACTGAACCTAAAAACAAATGGAAAATCCCCACATATTGGGCAAGGAGAAGACTTCAAAAATAGGTAGCTCAAAGTAAGGACAGCATTTATTTGGAGCTTTACAACTCTAAGGAGTCTTCTGCATTCAGTATGAAGACAAAAAGAAGTCATCCTTTCCTTAGGATGGGTTCAGCATTAGAAGTTTTTTGAGAAGCTTGTAAGGAAGAATTATTCTTGTATAACAAAAGCCAAGAGATGAAGAAAAAGAGAAAAAACCCAGAGAAACAACTAGATGAGTTGCCCAGCCACCTGCCTGGGCCCTGCCAACGCTGGACAGGAGAGAATTAACTTCAGCTCTAATCAGTTCCATGTACCTCAGATACCTGCAAAACATCCAACACTGATCTGCCTCTGAGACTTTCAGCTGCTCTGCACAAGAAGTGCATAAGGAAAGCCATTGATTATTGCACTGAACTCATCTTCTCAAATGGGAAAGGCACACTCAAACATTTTTAAGGTTTTTATACCTATCAACCAACTACAACACCTTAGCTCTGAGTCAGGCACCCTCTCCTCTCTGGAGCAGGCAGTTACCATGACTGCAATAGAAGCCTATGTGAATGAAACACTGGGAGAGACATAATACAAGGAAGGCTGACAGAACTATAAAACACCCTGAGTTGTTCTCCAACATACAAACATGCATGTACATGAGGTCTTGGACTCTCCATTTCCACAAAACCAGGCCTTTTAACTATAATCAAGATACAAACACTGCAACGTGGTATTTTTTTGACTTAGTTTATCCCACCAGACTTCTTGAGACAAAGAAATAGTCAAAACCCTGGCAGTCCAGAAAACCACAACTATTAATAAACAATGCAGTACATTCGGTGCTTTACCAGTGAATACAGGTAACTGTCACCACTCCTGAAATACTCAAAGTGGAAGTTTTGTTAGTGGAAGTGATTCTAGTATCTCCCAACTGGTCCATGTAAAAGCATGATTTCTGTCATTTGTACTCAAAGTTGCTTTACTGTGTACCTAAATAAATTTAATTTTCCCCAGCTGTTTTCTTAATTCAAAGCAAAGAAAACAATATTTTGCAGTTCAGAAGCACGTGAAGAATTCCACAGTACTTTGTAAGTGTAAGAGAAATTGTTCCCACTCTACCCAAGACAGCACACATGTATCTGCTATATTTCAGATTTGACACAACAGGTACATAACCAGCCCAGGGAAACAAGTATATACTGCAGCAGGGCCTGAAATGCACCTGTGATCTGTGATGCTTCATTCATTAAATGAACTCTACCACACCTACAGCAACTGCCAGTCTTCAGCATTCAATCTGCCAAGTTCCTAAGTAAAGCCATGCTTCCAGAGGACACATCCTCCTACCCTACTCTTGATTTCCCCCAGGTACGCAGGTACTCTTGGGGCTGCTCATCAAATTTTGAGTTGTGAAGCTAAGAGGTAAGACCTCCCAGGCAGTTTAATTTCACAATTTCACAACTGAAAAAAAAAACCAAAACCAAAAACCAAAAAAACCCACCACAGCTATGTAGTTACTAAGAAAAATGGCAATTTGCAGATTTCTACCAAAAAAAAAGCCCCAAAATACCCTGATGTCAGCTTTTGTTCTTTTTAGGAGGTGCTACTAAAGGAGCTCTGAATATCTGTACTTGAATATCTAGTATTTCAGTGGATCTGAAAAATCACGAACTGGGATGTTCCTGACCATCTGACAACTTGTCTCTTTTATATAATTCTATGACATAAATTATTTTAACCACTAAAATGCTGCAGCACAAATTTGAAATCTGTAAAGCCAGGCAAATTCATAATTTATGAACTAATGCAAGCTATTTCCTTAGGAATGTAAACAGATAAACCATAGTGAACACATAAGAAATACCGCATCCCCCTGTGCCCCAGTAAAGACAAAACTCTGATCACAGTGAACTCAACAGAAGATTTCACCCACTAATTTTGACTGACAGAAATTGAAAAAAAAAATTACCACTGTTTTTCTTGGAAATTTCTTGCAGTTCTGGCTGTTGCTGCGGTGAATTTCTGGACAAGTGACTTTCAGGTAGCTTCTTGGACATCTTCACAGGACAGAAATCCTGTTCTTTGAGTTCAACTAGATTTTCTGAAGCTTTAAGGTTAGTTTCCTTAGGAAACATACATGCTTGAAGATCCTCCTTCAGATCACACTCTGAAGAAGTATTTTTAATGAGAACTGTACTTTTCAGTGCACTCTCTTCTCTACCCAGAAAGTTTTCTGGAAGAGTTAAATTCTTGTTAACATTTATGCCATTTGCATATTTTAGAGTTACCCAGTTCTCACTAACGTCAGTGCAAATGTCCTCTTTTGGTGCTGAGATTTGGTTCTCCACAATCTGATTTTGTTTCTCATCAGTAGTTGCAATGGCACTGCCAGTTGTTGTGTTTGGTTTCTGCTTACTGTAGTAAACCGAACATTTGTGTTTCTTCTGTGAGTGGCTGTAGGTTGCAGGACTTCTCTTTGCTGCATTCTGACTTCGGCTGGAAGAAGTGCCTACAGACAGGAAGCCCTTCCCTTTACCTTTATCTGAGGAACTATAGGAATCCATAAATGTCTTGCAGCTTCCCCTAGAGAAAACGGAAAATATTTTGGATTTGGTTTTATCTAAGAAGCTATCATGAATTGTTTTATGGGATATTTTGTAAGAAAAGGAAGGGGGGCATATTCATAAGCCACGCAGCTGTATCAGGTCTTTATGATACTAGCTAAGCACATTCTGATTTCAGTGGGAGTTGAGCAAGACTCTTAAGTATGTGCTCAGACTTCAAATACACTTACATGCTTGAGTGAGCAAGTGCCCAGTTGACAAGTCAAGAGGGTCATACTTAAGGACCATTAACGTATTTTCCATTCATAGCTTTACATGGCTGCTGCACATGGTGTATCCATTACTTCCATCACAATTTCTACCCTATGCATTACTGACAATATATAAGATTAATAAACCTTTGAGTTCTTCTATTTCTCTTTTGTGGAGATAAATAAACATGATGACACTGACAGCTCTCTGAAAGAGGTTGCCTGAAACACTGTCTTCTTTAAACCAGCCCACAGCAATACTGAAGTACAAACAGACAAAAAGCATCACTCCACAATAAACAGGGTATAAAAAGGCAATTCAAAAGAAGAAAGTATTTTTACTTGTAGGAATCAGAGCCGATTACATCAACTGAGTTGCTGTTCTGCTGCAGTGAAGAACTAGGATTTGGCCTCTGTCTTGATTTCATGAACTCTGCTAGAATGTACTGGGCTTGCTGGAAGGCTATCAGAATCACTCCGAGCAAAGACAAACTGTTGAAGAAAGCAACAGATCCTGCTGTCTACAATTTTCGGGAACAATCAACATATAACTTAAAAAGCTTCTAAGAAGATGTACTTTTCAAACTTTTGTGAGTAAATTCTAAGTGGGAAGACAGATGAGAAAACTCAAAATACAGTTTAAAATAAGTAACAGTTATAACAGTCTTGTCTTTTCCTTTTATTTTTATAGCCCTTGCTGCTTATTCTCTCAATCAAACACATCAGCCATAAGCTTTACAAAGAAAAAACCAAATGAATAAAAAATCCAACATTAAAAAACTAATACTTGGTGTGCAGATTAGGTAGAAGTAAGTCTCACTACAACAATAAATCACACTAGGATAGTCTGCTGATTACCTTCATTTACTCCTAATACTTACTGGTAATTAGTTATACTACCATTTCTTTCTCTTCCTAGCAAAAATGCTGGCATAAAATATGCTACATATGTTGTCACACTTCTGAACTAAAACTGAAGCTTCAAAATATCCTCTCCTTCTCTCTGGTGTACTAGTTGTACCAAATACAAATCAGTCAGAACAAAAAGCTTTGTAATTTGTCAAACCCCCTTCTCAATCATGCAAGACAAATTTTGTCATCAAGAAAACAGAATGAGAAACCATGATTTTTTTTCAGATCCCTGTAGTATCTTCATTTGCACCTAGAACCATGTAGCATAGTAATTATTGCTTCATTTGTGCTCTATTTTCAGTGTCAAAACAACAATGCTAGCAGAACCACAGTGTACATCAAGATCTCAAGTCAGGTGGGCACTAGCACACATATGTGTCACCATGACATTCACATTCACTGTTCGTTAGTACAGATAGTAGGAATTGAGGGTTGGTGTGATGAAACTACTGGGTATCATTTGTGACAAACACAATATTAAATTCACACTACACAGTGTGGAAGGTTAGTGAAGGAGAATTAAAAAGAACACGAATAGGAAGAGAACCCTCATGTGTTGTACACAGGTACAGTACCCTTAAAAGCAATTTATCACGTGCAAGTCAGCAAACACAAACCAATCATCTTTCTGGGGTAGCCTGTTAGCAGTGTTCCTAGCAAAAGCTAACAATAAACATGAATTTTTGAACAAGTGAAAAGAGGAAAGAAGTAGAAGTGAAAGAAAGTTCTCATTTGTCCGTCTAAAAGTTCATAAATTAAATCTATGTTTATTACCAAGAAGTACTTGAAGATAGTCTAACAGTCCACTTGATTCTACTTATGATACCCAGGTATTAACATGTTACATGTACATCTCTACTGGGGGGGGTCAGGATTCAGTCTTCTAGCAACAGGGTTATCTACTGGGCATTCCTGCAGGAATATGCTAATGCTTCCTCTCTCTGCACTATTACAGAAGTTTATCAGGAAGAGCAGCATGAAATGCTTGTCAGCTCCATCACCAGCTCCTGCATCACACCTAAGCTGCCATAGCCAGCTGGCAGGACTCCCAGGAAACTTAGATGAAGTGGAAGTTTAGGTCCTATCGCCACTAAAAATCTAACACAATTCAAAAACGCTTGTTGATCTGATGGGTCTCTTTCGATCTGGCACAGTGGCTCATAAATCATTACCTTACAAAAAGGACAGTGAGCCTCCAGAAAGACTCCTCCCAGCTTGGTCCTGGCACCACATCCGCACACAGCGGTAACAGGTGGTGAGGAAGAGTCACGTTGAGTGTGAAGTGGAACTCCAGATCACCAGCAGTCACCAGTGTAAGCTCCCGGATTACCCATGAAGATGTGAAGTCAGGAGTGAATCTGCCAGGAAAGTAGACAGAGCTGGTGTTAGTTGTGCATTGCTGGGCTGAATTTCATTTTCTGCTGTCACACTGATACCAAAAATACAAAATAACTTCTCATTTAACAATAATAAAAAAAAAAGACAATGTAAAAAGCAACCATTGTCTGCTTAGACTATATAGATGACATTAGCACCCAACAGAGGTTAAGAATTTGAGGTCATCTTCAAGGAGTAAATTGCACAGTTTTACTGTGACTCTTCTCAATATTATCATTCCTGTGACTTGCTTTCCTTTTCTCAAGGAAGTGCAAACCCTCAAATCACGTTAACCAAAAGACTCTTCACCAAAAGCACAGTTGTCAAGCATACAGGCAGCATTATGTCAGCAAGGGCCAAGTAGCAGGGTAAATCTAGAACAAGGCAGGAAAGATAGGAAAAGCAGAAAAAAACAACAGATTTGTCACTTCTTTCTCTGACCCATACTATTATTTTGTTTGACAGCCATGGCTACCACTAGAAGGTATGGTTTGCCTTTCCAAACAATAAAGGTGATACTTGCATGTGAAACCTCAGTTACTGTAACACAATAATATTAACACTACTTATAATTAAGTCATGAATTCACTCCACAGCATTTTAAAAAGAATCAGAATTAGACTGACTATGTGCAATGTTAGGAACGCATGACCTCATGCTGGTTAGGCTACTTAGAGCAAACTAGAGAAAACCAAGCAACAAAAGCAAGCCAGTGACAAAGGATTTCTTACTCATTTTGTTGTGACAACTCTTTTGTTTTAATTTATTACTTCATAATGAACTGATAAAAGCACATATACTGCTTTTTAAAAATAATAGAGTCTTATTGTATTATCTGTTAGCATTATCCTTGCTGAAAAAGGGAAATGCTTATGAAATTTATATTCCAAGTTTACCAGATTTGGGGGGGGGCTGTGCTACTGTAGTGTTACTGAAATTAATTATTTCAACTTTCCACTTAAGTTAATTTGTAAGCTAATTTGTCAGTGCTTACACAATGCTGATCTCTCGTGATGAATTCTGAGCCAGGAAAAATTCCTGACAGTCTAACACTTCAAATCCATATCCTTGGCAACTGTAACCATTAATTTTCATTGATGAAATTGTTATAGGAAGAGGCCCAATATTCTCTACTTTGAAGTTCTTCGTAATGGATAGAATTTGCTTGCTGTCTTTCAGTTCTAAAAGAAAAAAAAAAGAATAATTATTTTACAGTGCTTAAAAATTATTTCCTTATGTTTATAAATTGCTATTTTTACTTTCAATCTAATAAATTCAGAAGTGACCAACATTTTAATAGACTGTTTGCAGCAGTGTATTTCTAGGATTTTTAACTATTCACAATTAGTGTTTTGAGAAAACAGAACCTATATTTGTCATGACCAAGTTCTTCAGCTTTTTCTATTCCATTATTCTGCTTACTTTAACATTACAGAGTAATGCAGCCGGCTACAAAATCAGAGACCTGTTTCTTCTTACTCACGTCGTCTGCAGTCCATTAGTGTAGCTTCTGGCACCTTGAATCGAAGAGATCCTCCTGTACCAGGTAGCCTTCCCCCTACTTTAAGCAATTCTTTGGCTCCAAGGCCTTCTACATTAACTACATCCAGAACAGTCAAGTTGTTCCTGCCATAATATAAAAAAACCCAAACAATGAGCCACCAAAACACAAATAAAGGTTGCAGAATCATGCCTTTGCTATCTAGGTGTCAGGCCATAACAATAGTGTTTAGCAACAGAATCACGGCCACACCTTAACTGGCCTCCCCTAAATTCAGACAGAATCACTCTGAACTAATCACCAGCAAATTTCACAGTTCGGTTCAGTGAAAGAACAAGTTGTGTGATCACTGCCAGCAGATAACAACAGTGCCACCTAGTAAAAATGGTTGCTTCTTCTATAAACACTTTTCCTTCAGAGATAACCCATGTGTAGCTGCACATCAGACTCACTGGATACTTAAACCCTACCACTATGGAGTTAAGCTGAAAATAGCAAAGCCACCCAGTGCATTGCCCTCAACTCAAAACTGTCTCAGCACATACACATGCATTTTATAGCACACTGATCACATAGTGAGGAAAAAAAACCCTCTATTTTTTAATGACCGAGATATAAGGCACGAAGACTCTTTAAGCAATTTTTATTAAACTGGAGGAATTCTGACTTCCAAATTTTGATCATTTTTCTTTGTTCCAAGATTTGGCAAATTCATTTTTACATGGAGTTGTTTGATTCTTACAACTGAAACCTGGCTTACCTTATTAAAATAAGGGAATTTACTCTTTTGTGGTCAACTGGTGTAAAAATTACACCAACTTTTCTGGTTTCCAGTGGCTGTAAACTCAACCAAAGCAGCTCAGAACTGCATTTCTCATTCGTGAGATCCTCTTGATGTGCAGTCTGTTAAAAGGAAAAAGCACTTATACACAGAAAACACAGGCTTTTAAATACCCGAATAAAGAAACCACTACATCTTTACTTAGCACCACATAAGATATTTTTGGCAAGGTGCAATAACTGCTAACTAACTTGTTTTATGAAAGCCTTCCAATTTGACAACATAAAACATCAGATAAGGTTGCTTATTTAAGCAAAGGTTCATATTACTGCATTTATTATTATGAGGAATGTATTACTTCATTTTTTAAAACAGCTTTTATTTGCTCAGATGGAAAAGAAATTACATAGTGTCTTTCACAGTCAAGGAATTCTGAAACACTTCACAGTACAATGAGAACTGACAGCAGTCAGATTGCACTGGGAAATGTGGCAACCATTATACCCTCAGCACAAGACTTGCAACTTGATCTAAGTGAGAAAGGGACTGTTGGCAAATATGTTGATCATTTGAATCACTGGAAACAAGCCAAAGTGAACTCCTTACCATATTAATTGAAGACCAGAACTACCAGAAGTTCACAAAGTCCGGAAATAATGTAATTTTTTTATATACGGCTGGTTTCTTTCCCATTAAATAAATGAAAATAGCCATTAAAAAAATCCTTTATTCCAGAACTAAGAGGTCTTCTCTTAGAAAGGGGTCATCAGACACCTATATCACTCAAAACAACCATAAATATTATAAAATGAGCTCTTGCTTGGTTGTTTTTCAATTCATGGTTGTTGTATTAATGGCTTTTCTCATTTTTTCCAGGTCAAAATATTTTTATTCCTAGTCTGTTTTATGAAAAAAGAACATAAACAAAAGGTTCAGAATCTACATTTAAATGCCAGTATTTATTAAAGGAAAGCCATGTATGGCATTTGCAAACTTCACCTTGTCACTCCCTGAAAACAAAGATGTGCACGCACTTAAATGTGAGCCTAACAATTCATTACACACATATATAAAGTGACTAGGGAAATGATGACAAATTGAAAAAATGTAAATATTAACAACTCATGATTTGGTTAATAAGCCAAGATCAGTCTCATAAGTGCTGAATACATATCTAACCATAAGTGTTTCCTTTAGCTCTTCAAGTCTCTACTGAAAAACAGATTATTAAACACACAGATGTAAAGATCTACCACTATTTCTCCATTTGGTTAAGACTATCATGTATAGGACTGGAAACTCAGTCCTACCCATGTACTTGTGGAACCACCTTCTCCTTTTCAGTGTAAGCCTACAGGCTAGGATTTATGAACTGCTGTCTCATCGCTTCTATAATAACTCTTAATAACTGTTGCCAGAAAGGAAAGGTTAGCTTTGGTTAGCATAGCACACATACTCTTTTCTTTTTACAAGGTACTAATTGTTCATTAAGGACTTAAAGCATATGTGCAGAAACGTCTGTCTACACAGGGCATTAAATATGTGGCTGCAGCACGCCCAAACATTAAGGAATATATGTCAATTCCAGGCTTTTGCAAAAAAAACCCTAGAAGTCTAAGAAGAAATTCTTCAGGTACCCTGGACAGTACTCTGTTTGTCAGAATATGCCCACATCCCTGATACAGCATCTCCTCTTTTTCTGTCATCCATGATACAACACCTTAGGGTACAAGTACAGTTCAGTACTGGTGTGACACAGTCAAGTGTTATCACACTTGTTTTAAAAATGAGGCAATTTGAACCAGAGAGAGTCATGACATTCCAATCTGAAAATGGAAGTTACAATGAAACTGAGATGAAGTGCAGAAATGTAGTTTTCTCCTCCCTTGAACTACTGGACACTATTTCTCTCTACTGAAGAGATTAACAGCTAGCTTATGAGATCACTGATTCAATAGCCTGACACTTCATGATCAATCTGGGGTAAATGTTAAGTTCCAACATGGAATGCAACTGGTGGCCTCATCAGCACTCAAACACACATATACAGGCAAGCCATCACGGCTTAACCTGGCAGACAGCCAACACCACACATCTGCATGCTCATTCTCCACAGCCCTCCCTGCAGTGGGATAGATGACAATATCAAAGGGGAAAGAATTCATGGGTTGAAATAAAAACAGTTTAATAGGGCAGCAAAGGAAGAGAAAATAATAACTATAAAAGGATATACAGAACAAGTGATGCGCAGTGCAATTGCTCACCACCTGTTGACCAACCAATGCCCACCCTGCTCCTGAGCAGCAATCTCACCTGTGGCTAACTAACCCCACAATTATACACTCAACATGACATCATATGGTATGGAATATCCCTTTGGTCAGTTTGCATCAGCTGTCCTGGCTGTATTTCTTCCCAGCTTCTTTGTGCACCTGGCTTGCCAGCAGAGAGCATGGGAAATGGAAAAGTATGTCACTTAGCACAAGCTATCAACATTACTCTCATAATAAATCCAAAACACAGCACTATACTAGTTATTAGGGAGAAAATTAGCTCTTAGCCAGATAAAACCAGGACACATGCACACACTCCCTTACCTACAGTTGTTTTCCAAACAGACTCTAACTCTGAAAAAAAATTAACTGCAAAGATATAAGCTTGAGAGAGAATCAAGATGACACTACTAAAATGCTTTAAAGAGCACTTAGGAACAACTCAGACATAGTGTAGCTAGAAAACACTTTTTCTAGTGTGTCAGACCATTATTTATATCATAATTAGCCATCTTACCCTTTGAGAACATTCATCCATGAGCCTGAATTCAGTGGTTGTGAAATTAATAGCTTGCACATTTATGCCAAACCTAAATAAATCAAAAGAAAAAATTAAGCATTTCAAACTTATTCTGTCAGAACTACATTGACTTAATTTGCATGCTGGTATTTATTCTTAAATAAATTTAACTTTTACAATTGCATTTTGGCAGATGTGAAATACAGCGGAAATGTGGGTCTGTATTTCAACAGAACACACTGTAGTACTATGTGGATTCCACACATTTGGAAAACAGACAAATGCATGGGCATTTCAGATGTCTCAATATATGTTATTGCAGAAGATCACAATGAAGAAATAAGATTTCTAAGCCACAAAAGTACAAATGCCCCAAATCTTTTTCTCCCCACATAAGCATTAAGAAATAATCATTACCCAAATCTAACTAATTCATTCAAACATAAATATCCCTCTTCTGCTCATGATGTTTGAAACATTCCTATTTTCTTCCACATACTTTACATACCAAAGTCACTTACAGCAGTTGCTCATTTACCTGACAGCAAATTATAAATATTTGATAGCAAGGTATTGAAAATGAACATAAGAAAAGCAATAAAATTTAGATTACAGATGATTAATGGAACTGCAGCCATGGAACTGGAAATTCATTTATCACAACTTTTTATGACATTAGCTTAAAAAGAACCAGTTAGTGGACGTGATTTCTGCAGAAACAAAATGGTGCAAATACAGAGAAAATGTAGTTTGAAACCACTATAAAGAGTCTATGTGGAAATTTTATTTAGCATGCAAACAGATGCAGTTGTTAATGTTCATAAATGTATATGTGCATACGTGCATGCCTATGCACGTATGTAAAGGAATGAAGTTAAAGATGCAATTACACAGGGATCTGGACCCCAAATAAACAAGTTCTTAAGTATTTGAGTAGACCCACTGGCTCTAACCAGCAACTAGTCCTAACTACTACACATTCTTTTCAAGCTAAGTGGGACAGCCAGGGCTTATTTTGGTGAACTTCAGCCCACTTCACCAAGTCCTTTCATGAAGTTCAACTAATTTTTGTCTATGTTACTCATTAGATTTTCTCAGTTCTAAACCAGAAAATTGAAAACAATGTAGAAACATTTGTTTAACTGGCCCTAAACATTTGTGTCGGGGCTCCTGGCTCTAGAACTGACTTTTTGTTTCTGGGTCCTGTTTCCTCTTCTTCAGCCTGAGTTCCTACTGAAAAAAAAAGCCAAGAAGAAAGCTTCTCCTGGTGGGAAAGTTCAGTTACCTTCCTCCTCTCCGATCAGTTTACTGACTCTGTATACTTCCTCAACAGCCTTGCAGGGAGATGCATGGAACCGATTCTGCAAGTTGCTTCCCTCCTGTGGGCACCTTGCACAAGCCTGCACTAAGACTCAGGTCTTAAAAGATGACCAATTATAGTTTACAGCTGGCAGACAAACTTGCTGAAAACATGTTCAATTTGGTTTTATCAATAATCAGACACATGACAGTGTCATGCATCATAGAGGGAACTGCTCTGAATGTGATTGTAGCTTACACTTAGACAAATTAAAACAAGCAATCAGCAACAATCATAAGACACGGCAAATAGATCTTTTAAAAGAGAAAACGGTATCCTGACATAGTTAAACTCATTACCATTTGTTGAGCAGACTCAGTGAAGCTTGAGGATCAGGGTAATAAGAAAGAGGCAGAAGCTGCAACATAACTGGGAAGGATGAAGGGTTTCTTAGTACAAAATATTTTACCTAAATAGATTGGAAGGGAAAAGAAAAAGTAAAAAACTACACACTTCGGAACCGGAAGGTAAAATAATTCAGCACTGGTAATATTATCTGCATTTTCAAGGGACTTCAGCCTGGCTTTTGTCTTAATGCGATATAATTATAAGTGCAGAAGACTGCATGGAACAGCAGTCAAGATATGTCACCACAATGTCATCACTTGCAAGAACAAGTAAAAGTGCATGAAGAACTGCACGTAGAGAAACACAGACCTCCCCCACCCCCAAACAATCCTTTCTTCTGGGTTTTAATCTGCATAGGCTAACATGAATAAATGTGTTTTACAAAAGAAGGTGAAGTTAGTGAGGTGCCCTCCATTTTTACAGAAGTCTGAGTGTAAGCAGGTTACCTACATATTACTGTAGTGACTGAGAATTAAATGGCACAAATAGAATACTAAGGTAATGCACACTATCTGCATATAAAAACTAACTCCAAATGACTGCTTCTGGCTCAGGCTTAGGTTAGTAGTGACCTATATCTGACAAACAACTGTTAGCGTGGTTGGAAGACACACTGCTCAGCTGATCTCTCACGTATTATCTCTCTCATAAATGTTTTACCAATTCTGTTACATAAGGCCATCCTGTAACCATGTGCATCATTAACAACAATATAACCTATCTCTAGTCTCTTGTTCAAGTATTTTACCACACGCATGTAACTTGTACAATGATGCTTGGAAAGATTTAATAATCATTAACAAATATTAGTTAAGAATTACACTGCTTTACTCCTTGTATTAAGATATTACAACCAGGCAGTTAGAGAACTTTATCAAACAGCTAAAAAGATAAAAATCTCGTGTCTTTAATTAGACTTCAAAACACTTCTCTAGAAGCAGTATGAAAATGCTGAGCATCACCAGATATTAACTGCAAGCTCTGTTATTTAAACAAGCTAAACATACATCAGTTCAGAAAAAGTGTAAGAACCACCCTCACCATGCTACTTTTAACTGCTGTGGCACTGAAGTTGAGCGTAAGACCAGGTTCTGCAGTCAACCGTGGCAAGAAAAAGGCAAACGACTCTTCTTCAGGCTTCTCATGAATAAAGTGAGCTGATCCTAAAACACTTCTCCTGCTTCATTGGCAAAACCAGAAAGCTCTGTTAATTTTCTTGTCTTTTTTCTTTCAAAGAACAAAAAAATACAATGGTTTATGAGGAGCTATAATTACATCAATTAATCTTGCCTTGAGAATGTTCTTCACAAAATAAAGACCATAAAACTGTAACCTAGTAGCAATAGTCAGTATAACTTATGTGCACCCCTTCAGTCTTCCCTTTTCCACCTGCAACCCAACAGTGTTTTTCACAGCTCTACCTCCTTATTCTGGAAAGGGGCTGATGTCAATGACACACCATCTCTACAGGAATTACTCTGTCACAGAGTCTGCTTCCTTCCCAGTGTCCCCAGAATTCAGAATCCATAAGGTCAGGGACTAAAAAGTTATTAAAAACTCTGATCCTGAAAAGATTGCTAAGTGGCTGTATGAAGGGCTCATGGAACCAAATAGGTGATTTGGTAAGACATGCTCTGACTGCTTTCAAAGGGGGTATCTGTGGTGGGTTACTAGAGTCAGAACATTATCTACGTTCTAAAACTCAGGCTTCTGAAATATTTACTTGTGGCCTGCAGTGCCTTGAAAAGGAAGCTGGGGATGTCTGAGGTGTTCTGAAACTTGAGGTGCTTCAAGATAACTAACTTAAGTGCAGGGAGACCAAAAACGTTTGTTCTAATTAAGAATACTTCAGAATAGAAATATTCTTTCTTACAGCATGTAAGTAGTTTGAATTAAGAACCTCAACAGATTCTGTACAGACCTGCAGGCTTCTCCACACCTTATTTTTTGCCATTTTTCATAAAGTTTACTTGCAAGCTCAGAATCCACATCCCAGGCAGAACGGTGCAGAGAGAGACTCTTCTGCCAAAGTAGATTTGCTAAAACAATAAGAGATTTTTCATATTTTAGAGAAAACATCTGCTCCTTCCATCAACCTACTTCTGAACAGAAGTAATCAGTATCTGCAAATGGTCCTGACACAAAAATTAAAAAGGCCACCTAATTATTGCCTTCAAAGCAAGTACATGTGAGAGTATATATACTATTGTCAATAACTCATTTGCTTAAAAAATACATCTGCGAAACCACAGCAATTCTACATGCAAACAAGAGTATGGGTATTGCACAGGCTCTGTACACTTCAGTAAGCCCTTTTTACTGTTGCTGTTTCTAATGGACAGCATTGAAAAGTCATTATGTTATCAGCAGGCTTTACACACTGATGTCAATAAAGTATTAAGATTATACACTATCCTCTACATAGTGGTACAAAATTAAAATACCACAGCACAGCAGGATGCAAAACAAATCCCACAGTTGGGCAGAAATTGTGTTTTCATTTCAACTTCTCTTTTCAAGGTGCCGGTAATTTTCTCGAATTATTCCTAAGATAAAATTGCAAGACTTGATTTACATCAGTCTAAAAATTAATGCTTTTTAGAAAGTTAAGACTCATATTGGTTCAAGAATTTTCACATAGCAGAAAGGAGCTAGAAAAGCAAATTCCTTCTGAAGGAAAAAAAAATACTTATTTTGAAACTACATATACTTTATTTTACAATCCTCAGTGTTTTAAAGTAACTAATTGAGATTGATGCTGCCTGGAATAGCCCAACTACAAGTTTTTTAGGCCAGTATTTTCAGGCTTGCGCATTAGACATGGTACCTCAACAACTCCAAACAACATACATATGAAGAAAGAAAAGAGCAGTACACCACCAAGGAGAACCTGCAGGAGAGCCATAAATGCTCAGTCCATAAAAATGTTTCAAGATAGCTTAGCGCATGCTACAAAATTGGAGGTCTGAAACACTGCACAGTGCACTCAGTACAGGTTACTGAAAGCCACTCACATTCTCAGAAAAGAGAATGTTTTTAAGAGACATAAAATTATGTACATGGATGAGCTATCTCAATAGTGTCATTACACATCTACATAAAATGAATTTTCTGTGATAAAACTAACAGTAGATGCCTAAAGGAAAAACTAAGACAAACCTACCTGAATCAGACTTCCCCAAATAACACTGAATATCACAGTGGGCAATGGCTTCAAAATTAAGATCTCCCTGTTGGGAAAAAAATCCAAAACATCAACTACAGCTGACCATATGACAAAACAACAGGACAAATTCTAGTTTCTCAATATATAATTTGTATGAGTAAAAGAAAATAATTAAGATTGCCTGGAGAACTAACATTCCATCACACTTCAACTCGCAAGCTTAACTTCTCAATCTACAGAATGGTTTCAGAGAGTGGTCTGGTAGTGAGGGGTTTTTCAGGACTAAGGGAAAGATTTCCAGCCTAACAAACAAGCTGATGCAGTTTGATCTCCAGTCCATAATAATCACAACACAACAAATACAATACCTTGGACACAGTTGAATGTATCTGCAGAGGTATTTCAAACATTACTCCCACATTTGTGGCCAAACATATAGTAGAATGCACATTTGTCACAGTGTCTTTCACACTGAGCTTCAAAGAAAATACATTCCAGCAGCCTGGAGGCAGAGTCAAGGGTTCGGCAAAATTCAGAATCTAGAAAGAATCAAGTAACAACTGATTAAAAATTGGTACAATTCTTTTGGTATAAGCAGTACCTTGAAGAGTACAAAATCTCTCTTCTTTTGTGTTTTTGCTATTATACACATGTGTGAGCCCATAACTGATCCATAAAGAGCACATATGTAATCTCCTATCTAAATATATGAAGAGTCAGATGACATAATGAGTTTATTCATAAACTGCATCTGTCTGGTTTAAATCAAGCAATTGCACAAGTAAATTATTGGCTTTGCCTTCTAAACTTCAAAGCTTATTTATGTATTAAAGACTTCCATTACAGTCTATGAAGAAATGCTGAATCCTATAGAGCACAAACACCACATGCAGCAGTTCTGAGAACAGCGCATTAGTCTATAATTTGATGCATCTGTAGCTGCAAATGAAATGAAAGAACAGTTGCTAGCAAAACAATACAAAACCAAACTGGACAGTGAATAATGCCTATGAAGAGCTTATGCTCTTCAGTACTTAACGGTTACAGGCATACATATATCTTTATTTTCAACTGATTTCAACCAGCACCAAGAACACCAAATTCTTGAAAGAGTCTATCTGATATGTCAATGGATGAAATCAAGAACAAAACACTGTATGAAGCCAAAGTAAAGCTTACCTTTAAAATTTTCTTTGTCTCTCTGGCTACGAAGACTTCACTCAGCTCAATGCTGAAGTCAAAGTTGTTTGTAAACCATATAGACCAAAATCCTGAAGTATTATGATGTGGTTCTATATGAAACAACACTGTAGAAGGTTCTACATGAAAATACCTACAGTAAATACAGAAGAAAAGTAAACACATTTGAGATGGTCCTTGAGCACACAAACAGTCCACATCAGAGAAGTGAAGTATTCTTGCATAATGAGGTTTTTTCAGGTTTTGAAAAGAAAAAAACCCATAATTATTTCCTTTTGAATATGTACATACAATATCAGAGTAAAAACTGACAAGATCAATGTAAAAATTATTTAGGCAGGTCTAGTCTTTTGCTATGCTATAGTACAACAATACCTACTGCTTTGTGCCATAGCAATTTGGATGAAATTAGCAGAAGAAGACCAAAGAAAATAATTCACAGTTTTTCTACAACTGTCCTGCTTCTGCTTTGGATTAACAAGGATAGTGGAAATTTTATCATAGACTCTAAACAACGTTTATACAACATGAGCTCCTAAAGGCATATCTTTTTATTGGCTCCTGAAATTCTTCCTGTACAGAACTATTGCTTGAAAGGTCACTGTTTTGGCAAATGAGATAGCAACAACAGGAAGCAGCATCTTCACTGTCCTTAGAAATCACAGAATCACCAGGTTGGAAAAATGTTCAGTAACAAAGTAAGCTAACCTCGTTTTTTAAAGTAGTGTATAATATTATTCTTATACTATCAGTGAACATTAACAAGCAAACAAAAATCCACTGTAACCCACCCTTCCATCACAGGACAGGAAAGACAGGCTTTCAATGTTGTAGTGCCTTCCAACAGATTATTCTTCCTCTTGTTAGCATAAGAACTTTCACTGTCACAGGATCCAGCTGTGCAAAGAACAGACATACAGGAGAATACATCATCAGCCACAACGAAAGCAATTCTGCAATGGTTTTCACACGAGGACTTGAAAGAACACTACAAAGAGAAACATTTGCTGGTCCAATTCTTACACAGCTGAGCAAAGCATCTAATTGCTCACATCCTAATTTTCAGAGGTTCCAAAACTTGTTTGAAGAAAAATTCATTAATGCTACGCATTTTCAAAAAAATACATGCACAACAAGGCTGCAAAGAGCAACCTGATCAATTTTAACCACCTGTCACCAGCAGAGCATTCTTATTTATCAGTACACACTGCCTCCTTTTAGAAAACTATAAACTATTCTTAATCATTTAATCACCTAATCTTAGTTCCTTCTTTCTTCTTATTTGCCCTTTTTTTTGCTAGGAGAAACAAGTACCAATGTCTTTATCAAAGCAGTCTATTTCACAAACGTTTAAAGTCTATATACACTGCAGTCTAGTGGTGAGAACAGGAAACAGGCTGGAGCCAGGAACGCTTAAATCACAAAATCATACAATCATGATTAAATGTCAATCTTTGCTCTTCCACTAACATGACTGGTCTCAAGCAAGCCTCTTTAATGATCTTGCCAAGAAATGTCATAGAAAATGACCACCCCAGCACAATAGCCTTTCATAAAACAGACTGGAAACAGAAAAATAACCACAAATTATAAAAGGATGTCAAAAAAAGCACATTCAATAATTATGCTCATTGTAAAATCAGCTAACATTTTACCAAATGTTTTCTTCTCCGTTTTGAAATATGAAGAGTGTACATTGATTGGCATAAGAGGAAACATTCCACTATACAAAAATGGTGGAACCATTTAGTAGAAAGAATTAATCCTCCTTCTCAAAAGAAACCCAGACAAGTTGATTTTGAAATTTCTCAGAGTCTGTATCTGCTGAAAAAAAAGCTAGTCTTTTCTAACCAAATTTTGTTTAATCATTTAATCTACAAGTACATAGACATATAAATATATCTTGTACCTTTACAAGAAATAGAAGCAACCTTTGTCAAGTTAGTAGATGATGAAGATAGTAGTACTGGATCAAACTCCACAGATGAGGTGTCTTTTTGTGACAACTGCCGTATTTCCTGCGTGAAGACAAGACGCAATGATCCTTATAGCAGTACTACCATTACTATCACAGCTCTTGTATTAGTGTATTCTGTTGTCAAATTTCCAAGTCAGTATCTGCCATTTTCTCACATCTAAATCAACCCATGGATTTTCAAGCAAGTTAACAGCTCTTACGTCTTAAAAAATTCCATCATTGAACTATATCTCATTGTCTGAAAGATCTATTAAATGTTTGGGCATACTTTAAAAATACAGAAATGTGACACTTGCCATAAGTAAAATCAATCTGCTATTACAGAGCAAGTCATTAGGCTAATTAATTCCCCATTCAACTTCAACACTCTAAAATATGACTTGTTGAAACCCACTATTACCTGTATATGAACAAGGCTGTTCCCAGAATGCATGACGTACACATCTACTGAGGAATCACCTGTCCAAAAGAAGGAACACTGAGCTAAGTTCATCAAGGATGGAAGCACACTTGCTTTGTCAGATACTAATAAGAAGCAATCCTGATTTAAATATAAAAATCTTTGCCAACAGCTACCCTTTTGAAAAGGTCAAACTGTTCATATCTTAAGCTCGCAATCATTTCATCTAGGAGTAGAAATCCAGTCAAGATTCTTGGCCAGAAACATGAAGGCAAGCATCAACAGGGAATCTTCCCTCATTATCTCCTAAATGTATGATGGAGCATAAATCCTCCTTTTCCCATGGACAGCGAGACAAAAGGCACAGTTTAAGTAAAGAAAGATGGCCGATGCTGCTATAACTTTTTAAGTCGAAGGCCCAAAATATCAATAACATGAAAGAGTCCATTAAAAACTGTACTACTCAACTACTCAACATCCTGGTTCGCCTGCTTTGAGCATCAAGCAGTCTCAGGAGACAATGAGGAGCTTGATTCAGATTTAACACCTTTGGGGCTTAAAATAGTCCTATCAGCTGGAAGGGTAGTAACCTAATGACTAGAGCATCAGGAGATAACTCAGCTTTCACCTGCTGTATTGGGTAACCATCCTTTGTTACTGGCAAAGCTACGTTCCATTCCACGGGGCACTATGGAGATGCAGAGGACCAAAAGAAGAGCAGTAGTAGAGAACAAGAGATGACTGTTATGCCTGGTCATTACATTTACATGAAGGAATAAGACCTGAGTTCTTGCCCTTGCTTGTACTTGAATTACACCAGCAGTTGTAGGCTGACATAAAAGGACATTTTCCCAATTCACCAAGCACAATTTCTAATAATGAATGTGCTTTTGTCAGCTGCCTGAAAGCAAGATTATAGATGCCAGCTTCCAAAAGACAGCTGCTTAAAGCACATACGCCTCTTCAACCTTTTCAGCTGACTAGTTCGCCTGTGCAGACATTGAAGACCTGCTGTCCAACTCCTAGGTCCTAGCACACACTGTACACTGAGATTAACACAGCACTATGTTTCATTTTGTGGTCTTGAGGGAAAGATGTAACATCTAATTAAATTACACAAACTGAATGCAAGCAAGTAGGGCTGTTTGAAATGTTAAAGCCACCACTGGTACTGATGGAACAAGACATGGAACTTCCCACTTACAGCAAGGCCAAAGGGCTTATATGACCAACCTTTAACCCAGTGAGGATTTACAGTTGCATTGTATTTACTAGAAAATTACAGTGAAGGAATTTTTCTGGTGCTTTAGTAATCAAAAGTATTAACTGCAAGGACCCTTGACACCACAGATGTTTGTTGGTTGGCAAAGTCTCATGGGAACTCTTCAAAAAGGAAACCCTAGCAGCGCAGGAGAAAGCCATCCCCATGTTCCAGAAAAAAGGCCGGCAGGGGAAAAAAACAGCTTGGTTGAACGGTGAGATCTTGAGTGATATCAAGAATAAGAGGAATGTTTTGGAGCTCTGAAAGAGGGGACAGGCCTCTTGGGTGGACTACAGGAGGGAAGTGAGATTGTGTAGAGAAAAAAATCAGAGAGGCTAAGGTTCAACTAGAAATCAGACTGGCAAAGTCTGCGAAAGATAACAAAAAAATCTTCCTATGAATATATGAATAATAAAAGGAGGACTAGGGAGACTATACAGTCCCTATTGGATGCAGAAGGAACACCAGTGACAGGAGATGAGGAAAAGGTTGAGGTACTTAATGCCTTCTGCGCCTCAGTCGTTAATTGTAAAGAAAGTTGTTCCCTCTGTGTACAAACCCAGGAGCTAGAGGAGCAAAATGAAGCTCCCATGATCCAAGAGGAGGTGGTTAGAGTCTTGTTAGCCCGATTAGACACCCACAAGTCTATGGGGCTGGATGGGATTCATCCTAGGGTTTTGAGGGAGCTGGCGGATGTATTGGCCAAACCCCTTTCCATCATCTTCCAACTGTCCTGGAAGACTGGGGAAGTTCCACTGGACTGGAGGCTGGCTGATGTTGTGCCCACTTACAAGAACGGTCGCAGTGAGGATCCAGGGAGCTACAGGCCAGTCAGTCTGACCTCAGTGCCAGGGAAAGGCATAGAACAGGTGATCTTGAGTGCTATCATGAAGCACATGCAAGAGAACCGGGTGATCAGGTCCACTCAACATGGGTTCACAAAACGCAGATCTTGCCAAACTAACCTGATCACCTTCTATGACAAAGTGACTCAGCTGCTGGACAAGGGAAAGGCTGTGGATGTGGTCTCCCTGGACTTCAGCAAAGCCTTTGACACAGTTTCTCACAGCATTCTGCTACGGAAACTGTCAGCCTGTGGCCTGGACAGGCGCACACTCTCCTGGGAGGAAAACTGGTTGGATGGCCAGGCCCAGAGAGTGGTGGTAAATGGTGTTAAATCCAGCTAGAGGCCAGTGAGAAGCGGGGCTCAGTGCTGGGTCCAGCCCTGTACAATGTCTTCATCAATGACCTGGATGAAGGGACTGAGTGTACCCTTAGCAAGTTTGCAGATGACACTAAGTTGGGTAGAAGTGTCAATCTGCTGGAGGGTAGGGAGTCTCTGCAAAGGGATCTGAACAGGCTGGACTGTTGGGCTGAGGCCAATGGGCTGAGGTTTAACACGGTCAAATGCCAGGTCCTGCACTTGGGGCACAACAACCCTATGCAGAGCTACAGACTAGGCAAAATCTGTCTAGAAAGCTGCCTGGAGGAAAGGGATCTGGGGGTGTTGGTTGACAGCCAACTGAACATGAGCCAGCAGTGTGCCCAGGTGGCCACACAGGCCAATGGCATCCTAGCTTGTATCAGAAATGGTGTGACCAGCAGGTCCAGGGAGGTGATTCTCCCTCTGTACTCAGCACTGGTGAGGCCGCTCCTTGAATCCTGTGTTCAGTTCTGGGCCCCTCACCACAAGAAGGATGTTGAGGCTCTGGAGCAAGTCCAGAGAAGAGCAACAAAGTGGGTGAAAGGGCTGGGGAACAGGCCTTATAAGGAACGGCTGAGAGAGCTGGGGTTGTTTAGCCTGGAGAAAAGGAGGTTGAGAGGAGATCTCACTGCTCTCTATAGCTACATGAAAGGAGGTTGTAGAGAGGAGGGTGCTGGCCTCTTCTCCCAAGTGACAGGGGACAGGACAAGAGGGAATGGCCTCAAGCTCCACCAGGGAAGATTGAGGCTGGACATTAGGAAAAAATTTTTCTCAGAAACCGTCATTGGGCACTGGAACAGGCTACCCATGGAGGTGGTTGACTCACCTTCCCTGGAGGTGTTTAAGGCACAGGTGGACGAGGTGCTAAGGGACATGGTTTAGTGTTTGATAGGAATGGTTGGACTTAATCTGGTGGGTCTCTTCCAACCCGGTTGTTCTATGATTCTATGAATTCTCTACCTTTGTCAGAATAAATGTACATCCACAATGAAACATAACAAAGCACTGGTATCTCACCAGCAGGGAAACTAGGTTTACAGTGGCTATTTCAGTTTCAGCTTTTTGTAAGTATCACATCACAGAACAGGCACAGGGGGAACAGCACACATGGTTTTGTGACCAGATCTTGAACAGAGGTTCTTGAAAGACAAAGATCACGTTCTTTTCTTACTGATATGTTAAAAAAATATTATCTTAATCTGGAGTCTTAAGAAGTTCCTTCTTCAATCACAAATGAAAGTGGCAGAGAAGTCTGAAAAAAAGCTATTCAAACAGATTGCAAAACTCTATAAATAATCTCAAATCTGTTGGATTAAGAGGAATTGTTCACCCAATCAAAGTAGCATAAAGAAACTGCAAGGAGTTGATTGTTTTGCTTGTGGAATTCTAGCTTACAAGAACAAATGATGCATGTATCTATATTATCGCACTACTCTATATTCCACAACAGCCACTAGTCCTATTATGGTTAATTTGATTAATGGGAAACCAGAAATACAGTTGTAGAAATCAAAGGACCATGACACCTGTCCATACTATTTAAGCAGATGCATAAGCATGAAAAAGGTGAAGAATGACAGAGACATAATTTACAACTTCATGATCATTACCTTTAATAAAGAAGACTGGGCTTACAGTAACTCTGCCCTATACACAGTGACCAGCTGTGTTTAACTGAAATAGTTAGTTTTCCTTTACTCACAGAATTTAGCACATCAAATTACAACTTAAAACAAGTTCTATTACAATTAACAGTCATATTTGGGACTTACCTGAGGTCTTTGTTTTTTCCATCGCTACATAAGCTACAAAAACGTTCTCCAGTAAGTATTGTCTGTGCTCCACAAAATCTTGCTGTTCATTTTCCATTCTTACTGTTAAGCTCATTTCTAGCAGCATTGGGTCATCAGACATAAAACAGCAGCTCTGGAGCAAGACAAGAGGATACAGTGTGTGTGTCGTGGAAGAAATGGAAAAAAGTCATTACAGTAAGGTACTTGAGAAGTTAATCAGAGGTATTATCTAACAGACAATATTTCCAGCACTGAAGTGCTGGCAAAAAAAGGGAGTACTTTTGACCTCTACTGAAATCTCAGCAGAAACCAAAGACACTGCAGGTATAAACAGCACAGCAAAAATAAAGACCAAAACCAACTAAAAATGACATTGTACCTTAAAGGAATGCAAATTTATTAACAGCCTTAGTCAGTCTCACCTCAGAGACTGCAAAACAGTTTCCTTTGTTAAATCCTCTGCCTTCAATAAAATGTGCCATAAACAGACAGATGCATGTGTCCTAATGGCAGAAAGACAGTTCATGTTCACTGGTCTTTTTATAGTTAATTTTTCCAAATCCTGTGGCTTTTGTCTACATCTCTCACTGAAATGATTTTAAAAAAACAAACATACATGTACAACTCTCAATAGAAAACACTGTCATCTGGCTAGAATACTTTAGATAAATACAAATAGATTTTTATTTCCTTCTCTAAGTAGTAGCTGCTGCTTAGACAGTCAAGACTTAGCAACTACAAAGACAGACATCATATCACAAAAAATTAAAGCAAACAAAGCAAAACAAAAGTAGACAATCAACAGTGAGTAACATAAACTTGTCCTGCATCACACCATAAAGGTTGCTAAACTCAGGCTCTGATACTCTACTAAGAGAAGCAATCTGCTCAGGAGGAGGAGAAGAAAACCTCCACCCCTAGACCATGAAGTGCTCCGTGAAGTGGCAGCAAAACACCTTCAGTTAATCTGAAGCATCAGAAGATGCCGCAGGAGTGGGAAGGCATCTCTGGGAATGGGATGACAGGTCACCATTCACCTAACATCAAAGAAACCCTCAGTACTTGAAATGGTTGCCGGGAGAGGAGGCCACTGTGGAGACTGTAGCACAGGGATGGTGTTCGCTTGAAAAGCTTGCATCAAAGAGTGGGCAGCTGCACTGCATGCCATCTTAAATGTAGCTGTACCTCAAGTCTAGCCTTATTCAACAATTCAAAAATCAAACATGGGAGTGAAACAGCCGAGAATCACTGTCACGTCTAATGTATAAGAAAATAACTAAGAAGCCTGGGCTTGTCACACTTGACGAAAGGAAGGTGCTGTAGACAACTGCATGGGCCTATATATCTGATCCAATAAAATACCTCACTGAGTACCGTCACTGCTGTGAGACAATATCTGTTTACTGTGTAAGGACACTTGAGAGAGGGGAAGAGAAGATATGGACAGCACTGCCCAGGAAGAGGAGGTCTGCTGTCTTGAATGCTCAAGAGCTTTTCTTTTGAGGTAGGATAAGGGGTAAACTTGCTCTCCTCAGCTCTTTCTAACACCAAGGCCACCTCCAAAGCCTCTTGAGTGCACAGCCCAGGGAGTACGGACTTCAGCCTCTCAGTTCACTGTTTTTTTTATCAATATAAGCCAGATACTTATGAAATTATTCTGGAGAAAAGAAATTACAGGAATATAATCACTTTTGTGCTCCACATAAGTAATATAAAACCTACACATTGAAATGCTTAGCCTGTTGGGTTGGTTTTCTGGGGAGAGATTGGGTTTATTTTTCCATGTCTCCCTATCCTAAAAGTTACAGTGTGATGTGTACAACATTTATATGACAGAGTACAGTTTTATGAAAGCATAGCTAAAAGCATAATTCCCATTTAAACCGAAACATTGGAAACCGCATTGTTGCTATAACTTCTACAGCACTGGAAAATGCCCCACTAAATTTGGATTAAAATAAGATTTAGCTGGATATAAAATGATAATAAATCTATACCTTAACTTGCTGATATGCATCATTAGGTAAACTGCATTCAAGGTGAACATGTAAGAGACTTGCATTTGTAGTTTCTGCCTGTAAGAAGGAAAAGTAAAGAAAATATCAAGCACATTGCTTCAGAATATGTTATCACATGAATTCTGTTCACACACCACAATTTATAAAGATAACAGAACTGTTTCCATATATGCATGATTTTTTTTAAAAAAATAAATATAGTTATTCTACGCAGTAGGCCAGCAATTAATCGCCAATTCTGGGGAACTCCAATATCTACTTACTTATCAAACTATTATTATACATGATTATTAAATATTTACACAGCATCAACATGAACAATCCTTGTAGACTTTCATATTTCAATAAACTGTATTCATCAGTGCCTTTTTGTTTAAAGCTTCTTTCCTTGTTTTCTGCATTGTTTTCTTTGGTGATTGGATATAAAATCCAGTTGCTAGGCAAAGAATGTAACGCTTCTTGAACATGGTCTGATACATAGGCTTCATGCCAAACTAGACACACAGAAAATACTTGTTTTACCTTCTTATTGATTGGAATGGGAAAAGAAAAGAGAACATTAATTGTACCAGCTCATAAAATACTCATAAATCTAAGAGGGCAGCAGCACCAACAAAACAGAGCATAGCTCATGAAAGCTATCTGGAAATCTGGATTGCCAAATTACTTGTACAAAATGCTTAGCCAGTATATCTTGATTATAAATTTAAACAAAAACCAAACACAAAAACAAACAACCAAACAAAATGACAGATCTCTCATTCTAACAGTGGCTTAATTACAGCAAAATTACCTGATTATTTTGAAACTGATATGGACACACACTCTCCCCTTGCAGTTTCTCTTGCAATACTGTACTAAATTTTTAAGTGGGGTATCTGCATATATTGATGAAACTGACTTTAAAGAAATTCTATAGCTTGATGCTGAAAAGCTAAACTGTGAAGAAATGCTTTTGAAGTATCCAACTCCTATCATATCTCCCTGGGGCAGTATGCATGTGAGCAGACAGTAAATTTACCCCACAGGTGTCATTTCAGGAGGTCCAGTTTTATAAAAACACAGCCAAAAGGAAGCCAATATATAGTCTGCATGCCCAGTTCAACCCGTTTCCATACCAAAATACTGGGGCTTCACACAAGAGGGCGATGTAACCTCCGCAAAGGTTGTTAGCAGTGACCCAAACCCTGTTCCCAGCACAGTTCTCCAGGGAAGGTGAAACCCTGCCACCTCCTTTTCTCTTTATATTTTGGACTCATCAAATTTTGAGAGCAGAAAAATACCCCATTTGATTCCAAAACACACACCTTTTACTAGCCTCTTCTAGCTATGATTGCTAGTGAAGTTTTAATGAGGCAGTAAGATTATGTAAAGAGCAACTTTGGGGGTGACTTTTCAGGTCGGGTAAGCAATGATGCTTAGACTTTCTTTCTCAGTGGTTACTGAGAGAACATTAGATCTTTCATGGTCCTAAATAAGGAGCTGTTAGCCTCATGCCATGTAGTTCAAGCGAGTTAAATCATATTTTTCCAACTTTTACTTTTTTTTACTTCTTTTCCTGACCTGACATAGTTCTACATGGGAAACTGCTGTCACGTTAAAATTGAAGCTACTAATACAATACACACAGAGGGGTGGAAAGCGGTATTGGAGTGTTTTTCATGTTGAACTGTTTTTATGGGAATTTTTATTTCTCTTTGTGAGTTACCCTCAGAAAAGGAAAAGGGTTTTCACAGAATCACAGAATGATTGGGTTGGAAAAGACCCTAGAGATCATCAACTCCAATCATACCTGTCTACTACTAAATCACGTCCCCAAGCACCTCATCTACCCACCTTTTAACACCTCCAGGGATGGTACCTCATAGGCAGCCTGTTCCAGTGCTTGAGAACCCTTTCTGTGAAGAAATTTTTCCCAACATCCTATCCCTCCCTCTTGTCCTTTCACTTGTCACTTGGGAGAAGAGACCAACACCCACTTCTCTGCAACCTCCTTTTAGGCAGTTGTAGAGGGTGACAAGGTCTCTCCTCAGACTCCTCTCCTACAGGTTAAATAATCCCAGTTCCCTCAGCTGCTTCTTGTTTTCCAGCCTCTTCACCAGTTCCACCACTCTTCTCTGGACATGTTCCAGGACCTCAATGTCTTTCTTATAGTGAGGGGCTCAAAAGTTAACACATTATTCGAGGTGCGGCCTCACCAGGGCCGAATACATGGGCAGAATCACTTCCGTGGTCCTGCTGGTCACACCATTCTCAACACAAGCCAAGACACCACTGGCTTTCTTGGCCACCTGGGCACACCGCTAGCTCACGTTCAGTTGGCTGTCAACCAACACCACTAGGTCTGCCTCTGCTAGGCAGCTTTCCAGCCACTCTTCCCCGAGCTTGTCGTGCTGCACAGGGCTTTTGTGCCCCAATCACATGCCTTGTTAAAACTCATCCCACTGGCCATTAACCCAGTTTGTCTAGATCTCTTTCTAGAGCCTCCTTACCCTCCAACAGATCAACATTTCCTCCCAGTTTAGTGTCAAACTTGCTAAGGGTGCACTCAATTCCTTCATTCAGGCCACTGATTAATATATTTAACAGAACTGAGCCGGCACCGAGCCCTAGGGAATGCCACTTGTGACCAGCTTCCAGCTGGACTCATCTCCATTTACAACCACTCTTAATGCCCAGCCATCCAGCCAATTTTTAACCCAGTAGAGGGTACACCTGTCCAAGCCAGAGGTAGCCAGTTTCTCAAATAAGATGCTATGAGATACTGTGTCAAAGGCTTTACTGAAATTCAGGTACATCAAATCCACAGCTTTTCCCTCAACTACCAAGTCTGTCACCTTGTCACAGAAAGCATTCAGGTCAGTTTGGCAGGACCTGCCTTTCACAAACCCATGCTGAGTAGGCCTGATCACTTGGTTGTCCTATATGTGCTCTTAGATAGCAAGATGATCTGCTCCATCACCTTCCTGACACAAAAGTCAGACTGACAAGTCTGTAGTTTCCCGGATCCTCTCTCCAATCTTTCTTGTAAATGGGTGTAACATCTGCCAGCCTCTAGTCCAATGGAACTTCCCCAGTAAGCCAGGACTGTTGGTAGACGACGGAATAAGGTTTGGCAAGCACTTCCGCCAGCTTCCTTAATATCCTTGGGTGAATTCCATCCAGACCCACGGACTTATGAATGTCTAATTTGTCTAGTAGGTCTCTAAACATTTCCTTTTGGATCAAGGGAGCTTTGTTCTGCTCTTCCTCCCTGTCTACTGACCTGTAAGATCGAGTACTCAAGGAACATCTTACCTTACTATTACAGACTGAAGCAAAGAAGGCATCAGCCTTATCCTCATCCTTTGTCACTATTGCTCCCACTTGGTCCAGTAAAGGACGTAGATTCTCCTTGGTTCTTCTTTCGTTGTCGATATATTTGTAGAAGGATTTTTCATTATCTTTCACAGAATGGGACACTCTAAGTTCTAATTGGTCTTTAGCCCTTCAATGTTTTAGTTCATCTTTGTAGTCTTCACAAGTTGCCTGTCCCTTCTTCCAGAATTCATATATTTTCCTCTTTCTCCTGATTTCCATCCAGAACTCTTTACTCAGCCAGGCCAGTTTTCACTCCTGCTGGCTCATTTTCCAGCACATGGAGACGGCCTGCTCTTGTTCTACCAGGAATTCTTTCTTAAAAAGCATTCAGTCCTTGTGAGTTACTTTGCCTTTAAGGACTGTCTCCCATGGAATATGATCCAGCAGCCTTCTGAACAGACCAAAGTCTCCCTTTGGAAGTCCAAAGTGGCCATTCTACTGATCACCTCATCTATCATCCCACCATCGCTATGCCCCAGGCATCCTCGAATTGTCACATATCAACAGATGCACAACTTGTCCTGCCCACTATCTTACAACAATGTTAGGACAGCTGTGTTAACCATAATGAAAAGATAAAGCACGTGAGAAGATAACAATGTCAGAAGCAGAGCTTCTAAGAAGACAAACCCAGAACTATGGCCCATATCTCCCAGCAGTACAAGCATTCCATTTACACTGTAAATACCGCTACCTATGAATCAGAGTAAAGAAATGAGTTATGCAGTACATATTTGCACCAGAGGGAAACTGAAAAGGAGAGGCACAGCACAAGAGGAAAAGTTAGAAAGAGCACTGCAGAGTAGTACAACCACTGCCACTCCATTACCTGGTGCCTCTGTTTTGCATTAGATACCTATGCATACGTACTTCCACATGGTGTACACACTTAGCAGCCACATGAACTGAACAGAGAAGTCTGACAGAAGCCACACAAATGAAATGTTTAGGAAAATTGCTAAGTTCTAACATTTGAACTTTAAAGAAACAAAGGAGTATTTAAAAAAAAACTCTAATACCCTGAACCCTCTTGATCTGCAAAAAGCTACACTCTACCAGCGAAGGTCTAGGATTCTCACTGGGGGACAGTATAGTAGGCAGTTAGTTAGGTAATACTTCATCCATTGTAAGAGAGACAAAGCATCAACAGGCCAGCTGGCACAGGCCAGTTCAACAGCCACCATGCAACCACAGACTCAATGCCACTTTTTGGGAAATAATTCCTTACACTGCCTCAAGTGCTCTGTCAATCAGACATAACTTTATGCAAGATTTTCATAGAGACAGTCCTGCATCGTTATCAGAACTGTAGATTTCAAACAAACCACTTCCTGGAGTTTGGTGACAGCATGATTTAAAAAGAAAAACACAGAAAAAAAAAATCCTTTTCTTCCTGCAGGCTGATACATCAAATTTTCTGTCCTGGACAGTCCTTGGGTCTAAGAAGCTATTTCCACTCTGAATGGTGTCAATAAGCTGTCCCTGTAATAATGACTCAGCAGAGATTCATCAGGTTTTTTCAAGCAGTTATCTGGATAACACACTAAGAAAACTCTATCATCTTATTATCTTCCATCTCCACTACCAATCACCATGCTTGCACATATTTGCTTCTCTGATCCTCTGTCCAACTGGTATAAAACACAGCTTCAAGACTCTCAGGTTCCTGTCAGTACTTGAAGTATTTACTATGTTACTGGTTCATAAACCTTGAACTCATCTGGGAAGTCTGCAAAGTAATGCCTGTGTCTCCTACGATAAGACAGCTGGCCCTGCAGGTGTCCCCTCCGTTGACATTTCCAGTGTGTTTGTACAGCACTCTGAACACGAGGCAGTGGCATAGATGCCCTGTTAATGCCATTCAAATATTAAACAATGCCAAAAGAGGCAACTGAAGCAAGCAAAGGCTACACGCAGAATCTGGATAAACCAAGATGACTTACATAAGCTCCACCATCTGTTAAGGCTCAGTGGTAACCAGGTGCTGCTGAATGGCCATGTGGACATACTATGAATTTCCAGTGTTGGACACAGCTCTTCCTTCCTCCAATGAGTTTGCCAGGAGCCCAGAAGTCCTGGGATCCAGGACCACAGCCAGAGCATACCAATCCTGAACCTTTCAAAGCCTGAGACTTTGCAAAGGAAAGGCGGCAAAATTCAACAGTAGAAAAGACAACTTTTTATTTCTTTTTATTTTCTTATTGATCATCAGAGTTTCTGCTAAAAACCCAGGGGGAGTGATGGAGAAAAAAGAAAAGCCTGCATACCTTTCCCTATTAAAGGATAAAACCAACCCACAAAATCCACGAAAGTTCATTTTACACAAAAAAATGCAAACATAAACCCATCACACATTCTATTCCCGATGGAAATACTACTGCAGGGGTAAACTTTCATCTATAATTCCCAGGGTTTTATCGTATTTCCAACACAGCATCACAGAATGGGTTGGGTTGGAAGGGACCATAAAGATCATCCAGTTCCAACCCTCTGCCATGGGCAGGGACACCTCCCACCAGACCAGGCTACTTAAAGACCCATCCAACATAGCCACTTCCAGGGATGGGGCATACACAACATCTCTAGGTAACCTGGACTAGTGCCTCACCACTCTCAATGTTAAGAATTTCTTCCTAATGTCTACTCTAAATCCTCCCTCTTTCTACTTAAAGTTAGTCCCCCTTGCCCTATCACTCCATGCCCTTGTAAATAGTCCTTCCCCAGCTTTCTTGTACACCCTTTTACTTACTGAAAGGCTGCTATAAGGTCTCTCTGGAGCCTTCTATTCTCCAGGCAGAAAAACCCCAACTCTCTCTGCCTGTCCTCATAGCAGAGGTGCTCCAGCCCTCTAATGATCCTTGTAGTCCTCCTATGGACCTGTTCCAACAGTTCCATAACCTTGTTACGCTGAAGATTCCAGAACTGGACACAATACTCCATATGTGAGGTCTCACAGAAGAGGAACTGAGGGGTAGAATCATCTACTTCGACCTTCTGACCATGTTTCTTTTGATGCAGCCCAGGATATAGTTGGCCTTCTGGGTTGTGAGTGCACATTGCTCACATGTCAAGCTTCTCGTCAATCAGCATCACTTTCATCCATTAGTGGAAGTATGCTCTCTTTAACCTACCTTTTCTGCTTGACATATCTATAGAAACCCTTCTTGTTAGTCTTCACTTTCCTTGCCAAGTGTAGATCCAGCTGCACCTCAGCCTTCCTGACCCAATCCCTACATAACCGGGCAGCAATCCTATACTCTTCCCAGGTTCTTTGTCCCTGCTTGCACTGCCTGTGAAGTTATCTCTTGCTCTTCAGTTTTGCAGCGGGTCTCAACTCAGCCATGCTGGTCTCTTCCCATCTCTGCCTGATCTCCTACACGTCAGGACTGAGCTCTCTTGTCCTCTATGAAAAGCATCCTTAAATATTTGCCAGTTATGTTCTGCTCCCTTAACCATAAGGACCATTTCCCATAATAATAACATAAACACTATAGAAGTAAAATTTCATCAACAACCCTAGGTACAGTTCTGGCCATTCACCTTCAAAATACATTTTTATAAACAGAAGAAACTGCAGAAAAGGGTTGTGAATTTGGTTACCATGCCAGTATCAGTAGACTTCTGAGGTAAGGACACCTCTAACATCTTGAACCAGACATTGTCGCCCAAGGTTACAACTCATTCAGCCCAAGATGATAAGGGACATGTGAATGAGGCTTATGCTATCCTGAACTTACACTGATATTTTACTTCAGTTTAAAATAAACAAGGGAAATAAAATATGCACAGTTAAGTATAACTGGTTTCTTTTAAATGCTTTTTCACTAAATCTCCATTGTACGTTTGATAGTTATGCATACTTAAGCTTGCACATGTGTAGTCACTCACTCAAAGCCCATAGACCTCTCTCTTCCTTCCACTGCTTCTAAGACTAAAATATAAACTACGAAAGATGGAATCATACTGACTTTTATGGGTTATCAGAATATTAGTAGGGTGAACTGAAGGAGGCAATTCTAGAGAGGACAGATATCCATAGAGCAACCCTCTTCTAAAAGGAACTCACACTAGAGCCATAAACTCCTCTGCAGCATTTGGATCTTCTGTCTAAATTGGTGACATTCAGTGAACTGAATCGTAATTCCTAAACTATTGCCCAGCATAGGAAAATTAAACCTGGAGCTACAACTGAATCAACACTCTCTCACAACTCATGTCCTGTGACAAGACTTGTGCCAGGTGGTATCACACTGCACTGCCAAATACGACCTCAAGCTCGGGCTCCAGAGAAATTAAGCACAGGAAAATGTTCCGCCCTATACAGTGAGAAAAGTGTCTAATGCTACCCAAAACTTCCCTACTCAGGAATTCAGAACTGCAAAGAAGCAGAGCCTGCATCCAAACTTCAGACAGTACCTGACAAGAACCCACTGAGCTAGAAGTGAAGACGTGGAGATACATGTCGTGAACAGCATCCAAAAAATCCTTCTTACGTTGTAGCCCTACCACCCCCAATTACAAAGCCTGACAGTTTCAGGTTCCTACGCAGGAGTCTGTGTATGCTAACAGGCAAGCACAACTGTGCAACTACAAGAAAGAGACTAGTACAGAGGAAAAGAAGGGAAATTGTGCATTACTGTCAGGTAGATGTACGACTGACCTAACATAAACGCAGCAGACTGAAAAACATGATCTGAGCTAAGAGTTTTTCTCAGGTAAAACAGAAGACAACATCATGACAGCAAACTAAGCAGCTTACATTTAGATAAAAGATTAAATTGTTACATGCTAACATACTCTAAATATGTTTTTGAAAAAACTAAATCTGTGTACAATACAAAATGAAATTTGAAAGATCAATTTTCTCAGCTAGTTATCCACTTGAACCATTCTGTATGGCCTGGAAGACTATGAAAATACCTGCAAATGCAACCAAATCCCAAATGTCATTAAAGCTTCTTTCAAATGAAATAGTTATGCCCTGTAAATCCACCTTGCTGCATTCTCCACAGCTCCCTGCTTTAGTCAAGCTGCTGTCTTCAGCAGTGATACAAGTAGAAAGGGATACTCCAGCCTGACTCCAGCTCTCATTCCCATCCATGCAGCATGCTATGCTCTGTAACTATGGAAAACTACTGGCACAGGTCTGCTGTGAATCAGCATGAGGAAGAAGTCTGAAGAAAAAAAAAAAAACATCAAAAAAAACCAACCTGAACAAGCTAAAGCAGCTCCTCTCCCAACTTTATATTACAGTTCATGGGTTTTTTAGGACAGATCAGTTCTCCAGTTTAGGTCAGAGCAGGGCCTCACAAACAGCTGAGTTAGCACAACTGAGAGGACAGCACATCACAGGACAATAAGTGGGCATAGTTTAAATGGTAAAGACTGTCTCATAAAACTAGAACAACAGCTTATCACAGTGGCCCTGTATCTTGTGACCTCTCTCCTGCAGTCATTGGTACTTGGATTTTTTGTTAACATTCTGTTAACATAACTGAGAGTGGTAGTAAATAGTGTTAAATCCAGCTGGAGGCCAGTTACAACTAGGGTTCCCCAGGGCTCAGTGCTGGGTCCAGCCCTGTTCAATGTCTTCATCAATAACCTGGATGAAGGCATTGAGTGTACCCTTAGCAAGTCTACAGACGACACTAAGATGGGTGGAAGTGTCAATCTGCTGGGGGGTAGGGAGGCTCTGCAAAGAGACCTAAACAGGCTGGACCGTTGGGCTGAGTCTAATGGGATGAGGTTTAACACGGCCAAATGCCGGGTCCTGCACTTGGGGCACAACAACCCTATGCAGAACTACAGACTGGGAGAAGCCTGGCTGGAAAGCTGCCAGGAGGAGAAGGACCTGGGGTTGTTGGTCGACAGCTGACTGAACATGAGCCAGCAGTGTGCCCAGGTGGCCAAGAAGGCCAATGGCATCCTAGCTTGTATCAGAAATGGTGTGACCAGCAGGTCCAAGGAGGTTATTCTCCCTCTGTACTCAGCACTGGTGAGGCCGCTCCTTGAATGCTGTGTGCAGTTCTGGGCAACTCACCACGAGAAGGATGTTGAGGCTCTGGAGCAAGTCCAGAGAAGAGCAACAAAGCTGGTGAAGGGGCTGCAGAACAGGCCTTGCGAAGAATGGCTGAGAGAGCTGGGGTTGTTTAGCCTGGAGAAGAGGAGGCTGAGAAGAGACCTCATTGCTCTCTATAACTGCCTGAAAGGAGGTTGTAGAGAGGAGGGTGCTGGCCTCTTCTCCCAAGTGACAGGGGACAGGACAAGAGGGAATGGCCTCAAGCTCCACCAGGGGAAATTTAGGCTGGAGATTAGGAGGAGGTTTTTCACACAGAGGGTCATTGGGCATTGGAATAGGCTGCCCAGGGAGGTGGTTGATTCACCTTCCCTGGAGGTGTTTAAGGCACGGTTAGACGAGGTCCTGAGGGACATGGTTTAGTGTTTGATAGGAATGGTCGGACTTGATGATCCGACATGTTCTCTTCCAACCTGGTGATTCTATGATTCCTTGCACCCCAACAACCTGAGTACAAAACCCTTTTATGTCTAAGAAGATTTACGTTTCATCTCCATTTGAAATGTAAACTGTACCAGTGTGTGTGACGCCTGGATGTTTTGAAAGTGTGGAAGCAGTAAGTAGGCATTTGTTAGCTGCACTCTAGGTTCTTCTGGAGACGATGCCATAGTTCCTGTTCCAAAAACCTAATGTTAAAAAAAAATGTCATTACATTAGTATGTAGTACTTCAGTTGTAACAATACACATAAAATTATTTTTGCTAATTATAGCAACCTTCCCAAGAAACAGATTAGTTTTTCACATTGGATTATTCACTGAAGCAAAACAAATCACTCACCAGCAGGTTATCTCACAGAGAAAGTATCTAAATCCTCTTACTATTTTTCAGGCCACTACAATACTCATACCCCTTTTTGCCAATATGGCAATTTCTGGAACAAATTTGTTAATAGTGCCATTGCATATTGAATTCAATAGCTTTACCTTGAAAACTACATAAGATAGTTGTTGACGATTTTGCTTAAGATTTGCAAGACAAATGTTTTGACTGCATTCTCATTCTGCTCCAACATTTATGACAATGAGATGCAAGATAATGAGGAAAAAAACCATTAGAGATTAAGTAAATGAGGGGGGGCACTTGTATGCATAAACTACTTTTTTTTTTTATAAAACACAAAACCCACACACTTAAGTAAGAAGGTAATACAATGTATCGCATGTTCACTGAACATCTCTGACTACTGGAAAAAAATATCAGATGAAAAGGAATATGCTATTTTTTCTTTTATGGAGGCATTTACAAAGTATATTTTACTATAATGATACCTCTTTGCCATTTGAGTGAATTCTGTACGTACTCTTGCATAAATATATTAGCAACATCAAATATATTCCAAAGCTTTTGGGCTATCAAGAGCTCTGTAACTGTGCATCAACCACTCAAGTTATGCCTGATTTGGAAACTCTTAAACCTAATGCAAGACAAAATCATGGGTAGCTACTTCATCTGTTTCAGGTGGCTGGTGAAACAGACCATGAAAATCAGTCTGTTACCAATTTTAGCAGCAGTCCTACTGATTTTTTGGTGACACAACTGCTTCTCCACAGCTTTTTGATTAGAGGTCCTACCTAGCTGAGCTGACCAGTCAAGGAGAAGAGAGACGTTAAATAGAAAAAGTCAGTTACTCTGTAATGCAGTTCTCCTTCATTCTTGATGAAAGTTCCTGCCAAATGTGGCACTACCTCCAATAAATACCAGTTAAATGTGACAACGTAACAATTGTATCAAAACACACATGTTATAGTTGAACTTTCCACATAATGTATGGGAATAGAATAGCCAAATGATTAATTAAAGCTGGCATTGTTTTTCAATTGTTGAATTCAGAGTTAGATTTTTCTTTAAAAATTAATAAAATCAAAGAATTCAAAGCATAAAATGTCACTTGTAAAACTAAAAAAAACTCCAAACCCTTAAGATTTGTTTAAATTCACAAGTTAATCAGACAACAGCCAGCTTTAATACACAAAATATGAAAGCCTAAGTAAGGGTTAAAGCCTAAATTTTCACCCTGTGTTACACCCCCAATGCGTTTACATAAAAGCCTGCAGAGTAGTTGAAAGCCACCTAAAATATTTCCTAAATGGGATTTTCATGACACATGCATTCCAGCTAAGTGCAGTCTAGACTGCAGTGCTATGTGAAACCAAATAGTAGTGACAGGACCATGACCTTGTAAATACAGTACCTGAAAGGGTGCACAAGAACGCTGGGGAGGGACTATTTACAAGGGCATGGAGTGATAGGGCAAGGGGGAATGGCTTTAAGTTGAAAGAGGGAAGATTTAGATTAGACGTGGGGAAGAAATTCTTCACAATGATGGTAGAAAGGCACAGGCACAGATTATCCAGGGATGCCACGGATGCCCCATCCCTGGAAGTGTTCAAGGTCAGGCTGGACAGGGCCTTGGGCAGCCCAAGTTTGGTGGTAGGTGTCCCTGCCCATGGCAGGGAGGGTTGAACCTTTAAGGTCCTTTCCAATCCAAACCATTCAATGATTCACAGAATCACAGAACAACCAGGTTGGAAGGGACCCATCGGATCTTCTAGTCCAACCATTCCTATCTAACACTAAACCAAGTCCCTCAAGACCTCATCCACCCGTGCCTTAAACACCTCCAGGGAAGGTGAATCAACCACCTCCCTGGGCAGCCTATTCCAATGCCCAATGACCCTCTGTGTGAAAAACCTCCTCCTAATCTCCAGCCTAAATCTACCCTGGTGGAGCTTGAGGCCATTCCCTCTCATCCTGTCCCCTGTCACTTGGGAGAAGAGGCCAGCTCCCTCCTCTCTACAACCACCTTTCAGGTACTTGTAGAGAGTAATGAGGTCTCCTCTCAGCCTCCTCTTCTCCAGGCTAAACAACCCCAGCTCTCTCAGCCGCTCCTCATAGGGTCTGTTCTGCAGCCCCTTCACCAGCCTCATCGCTCTTCTCTGGACTTGCTCCAGAGCCTCAACATCCTTCTTGTGCTGAGGGGCCCAGAACTGAACACAGGATTCAAGGAGCAGCCTCACCAGTGCTGAATACAGAGGGAGAATCACCTCCCTGGACCTGCTGGTCACACCGTTTCTGATACAAGCCAGGATGCCATTGGTCTTCTTGGCCACCTGGGCACACTGCTGGCTCATGTTCAGTCGGCTGTCGACCAACACCCCCAGGTCCTTCTCCTCTGGGCAGCTTTCTATTCACTCTTCCCCTCGTCTGTAGTTCTGCATAGGGTTGTTGTGCCCCAAGTGCAGGACCCGGTATTTGGCCATGTTAAGCCTCATGCCGTTGGACACTGCCCAGCGGTCCAGCCTGTTTAGGTCCCTTTGCAAAGCCTCCCTACCCTCCAGCAGATCGACACTTCTACCCAACTTAGTGTCATCTGCAAACTTGCTAAGGGTACCCTCAATGCTCTCATCCAGGTCATTGATGAAGACATTGAACAGGACTGGACCTAGCACTGAGCCCTGGGGAACACCACTTGTCACTGGTCTCCAGCTGGATTTAACACCATTTACCACCACTCTCTGGGCCTGGTCATCCAACCAGTTTTCCTCCCAGGAGAGTGTGCGCCTGTCCAGGCCACAGGCTGACAGTTTCCGAAGCAGAATGCTGTGAGAAACTGTGTCAAAGGCTTTACTGAAGTCCAGAAAGACCACATCCACAGCCTTTCCCTCATCCAGCAGCCGAGTCACTTTGTCATAGAATGTGATCAGGTTGGTTTGGCAGGACCTGCCTCTGGTAAACCCATGTTGACTGGGCCTGATCATCCGGTTCTCTTGTAAGTGCTTCATGATAGCACTCAAGATCACCTGTTCCATGACTTTCCCTGGCACTGAGGTCAGACTGACTGGCCTGTAGTTCCCCAGATCCTCACTGCGACCCTTCTTGTAAACGGGAACTACATTAGCCAGCCTCCAGTCCAGAGGTGCCTCCCCAGTCTTCCAGGACTGCTGGAAGATGATGGAAAGGGGTTTGGCCAATACATCCGCCAGCTCCCTCAAAACCGTAGGATGTATCCCATCTGGCCCCATCGACTTGTGGGTGTCCAGCTGGCCAAGCAGGGCTCTGACCACCTCCTCTTGGACTATGGGAGCCTCATATTGCTCCTCTGTTTCCCGGGTATCTACACAGAGGGAACAGCTTTCTTTACAATTAAAGACTGAGGCAAAGAAGGCATTAAGTACCTCAGCCTTCTCCTCGTCCCCTGTCACTGCTGTTCCCTCTGAGTCGAAAAAGGGACTGTATGGTCTCCCTTGTCCTCCTTTTACTGTTAATATACTTATAAAAAGATTTTTTATTGTCTTTTGCTGACTTAGCTAATCTGATCTCTAGCTCAGCCTTAGCCCCTCTGATTTTTCCCCTACATAGCCTCGCTTCCCTCCTGTAGTCCCTCCAAGAAGCCTGTCCCCCCTTCCAGAGCCTATAAATATTCCTTTTTTTTCTAATTTCTCTCAAGATTTCCCTACTTAACCAAGCTGTTTTTTTCCCCTGCCAGCCTTTTGTCCAGAACACGCGGATGGCTTTCTCCTGAGCTGCCAGGATCTCCTTTTTGAAGAGCTCCCAGCCCTCATGGGCTCCCTTGCCCTCAAGTGCTGTCTCCCAGGAGACTTTGCCAACCAGCCTTCTAAACAGTTCAAAGTCTGCCCTCTGAAAATTTAGTGCTACCGTCCTGCTTAGCACCCTCTTTGCTTCACCTAGGACAGAAAACCCTATCATCTCATAATCACTAAGACCTAGGCGACCCCCTACTATCACATCCCCCCCAAGCCCCTCTCTGTTGACAAACAGCAAGTCCAGGAGGGCACCTTCCCTCGTAGGTTCATTAACCAGCTGTGCAAGGAAGTTGTCTGCCACGCACTCCAGGAACTTCCTAGACTGCTTATTCTACACATATACAAATACACTTAGTTCTAACAGCACAAGCAGACCCATTAACAGTAGCAATTTTAACAATACATGTATAAGGGATCATGAGACTAACAAGATCTGGTAAAATGGATGGATTGTAAACTTTCCCCAACCTGATTTATTTCTTAAAATGATTTCAATGAACTTTTAAAGTCTCTACGACCAAAATGCATGAATATCATGTTCTCAAACATAAGTAAATCCAAAACTTAAGCTAAAAATAAGAGTACTTACCTGATAGGAAAGTACTCCATGAGATGAGGTATTAATAAATAATGAGCTTTCAATACTGCCTTCTTCTGTTGGCAGGAAGAGTACTCTGAAAGAAATTTTTCCCATTGCTGGAATCACCTATAGAGACCACAAAGAGGCTTGTTTTCTTGGTGTCAGTGATCAAAAGATCTACCATTCAGCCAAACGGCCCAAGAGATCTTCCACACGTACACCTCTGTCTGTAGATCCCACTAAGAAGAACCTTATCCCTGAGAAGTTTTGTCTGTCTACAACTCTCAACGCTGTCTTACTGGGAAAAAGGAGACCACAGAGCACCTTGCCATATTATGTCTGGAGTTTCTCAGATAACTCAGTTTCTCATCATCCAAGACTTCTTTTCGCACAATTAATCATGCAACACTGACAGCCTCTGCATGCACAACAACACAGTCCAGCATACAGTTACCTATTACAAAGGGATTCAATCCCTTGTGATACATAGTCAAAGAAAAAATCTGGGCTTCATCAAAGTGTGATTACAGCGACTCATTCTCAACATGCACTACATTGCTATAGATCATTTAAAAAACTCAAAGTTAAAATAATGGTCTTAGATCATAAGGCAATTATACTCATAAATTCAATACAAAATGCATAAAACTTTTCACTACAGTTTTTCTGAGGAATATGCAAGATCATTCAAAAGACTGAAAATTCAAGGCTATAGAACACCCACATGCCTCTGGATTACAGCATAACACTGCATCGAGCAGGAGATTTAAAAAGCCTCTTTAACACTGAGCATTTCTTCTCTTTCTCCGTTACTGTAAAACACATTTCTTACTGCAGGTTTTGGATACTTTCTCCCTTGCCAGCCTAAGTAGAAGTGAGCAAAAAAAAATCCTAGCAAAACAGAAAAAAAGTTGGAGGTCCTACAAAAAAACACAGAGAAAACACAACGAAATGCTTAGGCCAAAGGAAGCATGAAGGGTTGGCACCTGGCCATTGCATAGTTTCCAAAAGTACATCAACACTCACCCGGCTATGAGCAGGAGACACATGAAACTGTCTGGTAGCTGTAAACACTGAATTCACTACAACTTCTCTTTCTCTACTAGGGTTGTAGGCATGCAGCATTTTAGCTCTGGGTAATCCCAGTAACCTAAAGGAGAAGGGGAAAAAGAGAAAGAAATTATTCACTTTATAACCACAGGCAGTGTACAAAAAAGAAGCAAACACAAATCACTCTAAAACATGTTGATACACAAAACCTTCCTTGTTGTAACTATTCTTCTGAAACTTTCCAAACAAATTTTGCCCTTTAGTATACAAAGACAAATAAGTAACATTGGGATGCAAGAGGTGTGCTTAGTGAAAACTCATTTGAGTCACTAGTAGTTTAATAAAAAAACAAACCCTTATCAGACAAAGATCTGAATAAAATGTTCAAACAACCAGTGTCTCATTTTATCAGCTAAAGCAATGATTCTCCTAAAGCTTTTGCTTTAGCTAATACATGCTAAAACCCAACACCTTATACATTCATTCTATGCTCCCTCTGAAACAAGGGGATTGTGTTTCTTTTTGATTACTGATAGACTAGAGGATCATTATTACTTAAGAATTTTTTTTAAAAGTTTAAGTTTTTTAAGAGGAGTTAAGAAGTTTTAAAATTTTATCAGAAGAGAACTAAAAAAAAAAAAAAGTCTCAAGTACTCTACCAATACATTTTGCTTGGGACTTTCTGGATTTTATTTTCAAAAATTAAAGGAAGCAACAAGCTCCCCTTCCAATAGGAAGGCATTTTTTCAAGAAATGAACAATCAACATGAACTGATTTGACATCCATACAGAATCAGCTGAAACATACCCAGAAAGTATTACAGTTCCCTGTTCCCTTTTCTTGCTTCCTACAACTATGTTGATTTTCATTTACAAAGTATTGCAAGGGGAAAAACACAGTTCCAACTCTTTGGCAATTACTTACTTTTACTCTTTTTGCAGAAGATGACATGATTTCAGATAATGCTCTTTATTCAAATGTAGCTCAGTACAGTTGTTCCTCCCTGCTTCATTATCAAGCAATATAACAATAATGTGAGATACTCACTGCATTCCAAAATGCAGAACTGATGGGTGAAAATGTAAGGCCTTCCCATTTGGAGGCATCTTTGCTGAGAAGCTGAACAAAAGGAAAAGAAGCTACAATTAATATTTAGTGATTGTCACACTACACATTGCAGGGAAGGAAAATACATTACAGGCTCTGACTCTATATTCTAAACACACTGTTTCCAAATCTCTGCATAATTTTTTTTTGCTGCCATAAGGCTGACCTTTTAAGAATGTCCCACGTGTTAGAAAGTTCATGCCAATAGAAGGTCCCACACGTTAGAAAGCTCATGCCAATAGAAGGTCCCACACGTTAGAAAGCTCATGCCAATAGAAGTGCAGCATGAGGAGTATCCCATTTTAGAGACAATGCTGCCTTGGACAACCTCCCTTCCTTGCATATATCCCCCCTCAATCACGCTGATATATCTCTTCATGGGGCTGTGAAGGAACTATAGAGGGGAAAGAAAAAAAACCTTAAGAGTTCTGGGGAATGAAAATGATGTCAACATGGAGTAGAATCCCAGTCTTGTCAATTCGATATTCACACAAGCACAAGTACAAGCACACGTGAAAAACGCAGAGATGGAAGAGCAAAAAGCAGCTTGGGCAAAAGCCAACATCAAAAGTAATGCTTGCCTAGTTGTGGCTTTAACACTCAACCCAACTTGTTTCTTATATGCAGTAAACAGTAAGAATGAGAAACACACACATCATCATCTTTCCTTTGCCCTAGGAAATTCACAAAAAAAGTTCCCATCAGTTCTAGCACACTTTTACCGTATTTCAACATGAGTCAATGCCCTATAACATAGGCATAAATCCAAGGATATCTTCACTATTTTCTCAATTAAAACTTGTCCTCCTCAAGTCCCAACAACTACAGTGGTAAAAACCAAGACCAATACTACATATCCAGTGCTAGGCTGTTAAAAACTTCCCTAGAAACAGTCTGCATGTTACATAGCAAAAACCAATTTCTTCTTTACTGGATGATGTTAGTAAGCATCCTAGCAAGGATGAGTCCGAGATGGGAGGAATGGACTGTAGCCTTACTAGTTATAAAGCCGCTTTGCATAATGTGTGGTAGTACAGGTAATTGGTCCCCAATTTAAAAATTTAGTTTTGTAACATTATGCCTTTAATACATTAAAGTACCTACATAATTCTGTTGTTAATATTCCAAACCAATAGAGACATCATAATTTATTAGCAGGCAGGAAAAATCAGGTGTAGTTTTACTATAAAAACCCACAACTTCCATGAAAACATTTCTAATTTAAGGGTGCAAACTCCTCTGCTGCCATATCATGAGGAATGCAATACGTACAGGTAGCACTTCTGGGGAGCTGCTGGAAAACAGTGAAAGAACAGATGACACAGAACGACAAAGTCCACGTGAATCACAGTTTACTTCCAGACACCTCATGTCTGCCCCAGCCAGCTCTAAATTAATTCTTAGAAAAACAGGAGCAACCAGCACCTTTTCCCCATCCAAAAGTCAGCTTCAGAGGCTTACCCAGAAGGAAAGTCCAAGTACTGCTGTTGTAAAAACACACAAATTAAAATTACTCCTTCAGAAAAAGAAAGCCTCAGATATTTGGGGGAGGGCACATTTCTTAAGTGCTATCAGTTCTTTTTTTTTTTTTTTATATGCACACATACATAGCAAAATAAAAGTTATGCCAATGGTTTATGCACTGCAACATCATCTTGAAACCCATCACCACTTAAGTTTCTAGCACTTCACAGGTACTGCCTGAAATACCTTCTTCCAGCTGAAAAGTCTTTGCTAACAAGGCCAAGAAGCTGAGTGCTCCTCTCTACCCATTCATGTAAAAATGGCAGTGGCTCTCAAAAATTTACTAATCTTCCTTTTAATCCCAAGACTGCCATCCCATTCCCAACCCAGCCTGTGGCTACAAGACATCCAACTTCTGCTCTGCTCCCAACAAAAGCTGACAAATTGCTCTAAGTCTCAGCCTGGCCCCAAAAGCAGAACAGCCACATTCCTAGAGCACTGTGCTCATAACCCTGCCTGCTGGCCAGCTCCAGGGTGCCTGCACTATTTATCAACAGCTCCAAAGAAGTGCCAAAAAATAACTTCAGACTTGAGTTTATTCTATGGCAGGACTAGAGGAAAGAGAAATTTGCCACTGGTTTAGGAGTTTTTTTCCTCCCATATGGGATAAAACACCAGGGTCACTCTGCCCATTGGACTTTAACCAGAGGATGCATTTTAAAGCCCACCATTACAGACAGAAAGGGATAGGTTCATCTCCATTAGCAGTGTAATTCTCCAATGTGTTACCACAAATCTCTGAAAGTCAGCTGGAAGCTGGCAGGACACCCTTCCACATCCCCACAGCTCAAACACAATTCAACACATTCAGATCTCTGCAGGGTATTTGACATGGAAATAAATGTCTAAGGCAATTTATTAAGACATTTAAAAGCCTAGGTCACATTTTAAACAAAATTCCATTTTTAATTTACTTTAAAAAAACCCCCAAAACCAAAAAAAAACCTAAAAACCCCCAAAAAAACCCCAAACCACCCTCATCTCCTAAGCAGGTTCACCTCTAATTATACCAAAATATTCTGTTTTGGCTGCAGATGACATGTCCAAAAAAGTACACAGGTCATTTCATGAGAATGTTACAGGCTTAGGAACGAAGTGCAAATATCAGCCCAAGAATGGAAGTCTTAAAACAACAAACATTCAGAAACAGTCTTCTTTGTAATAGAAAAAGTGTGGTTCCCAACTACTCTTTAATTGCTTTTAATGTCAGCTTTCATCACATTCAAGCAGCTGTCTGACAAAGCTGCACTCTACATTCAATGGCATATCTCTGTTTTTTCAGGCAGGCCAGCTGAACAACTTATCAATAATAAATTTTAATACAGCAGATCAATTCCAACATTTCAAGAGACATTTTTAAGCATAGTTGAACAGAATTGAAGGGAAATGGGAGAAATCAATAGAAGCAGGAAAGGAATTCCTGGAAACTACTTTAAACATTTAGCAGCAATTGCTTTTGCATAAAAAACATAGTTTAATTGGCCTCATTATCACTTTCCAGCCTAACATTTCCTCCCCTCCATCTTCACAATATATTTAAACACTGACACCCTGAACCATACACATCCAGAAATAAAAGAATATGAACAGCTGAAAGGGTGGCACCTTAGAGAGCACCCAGAGCAGAGGGGAGACATGGGGGAAGGTGACGGTGAGCCCGAGAAACTTCAGCTCATCAAGTGGACACACAGAAGACATCCAGCAGTGAGGGGCAAATCCCAAGCACGCACACTACGGAGGCCAGGCAAGCCTGCTAGTGGATAGAGAGCACACACACAGGGGCCAGATGGGAAGGAGGTATGAGAAAGAGGGGTGACACCAGGGGAGCAGGCCATGATGGAGAAATGCAAGAAGCCCTCTCTGTCTGTGCAAGCAGAGAAATGTGTCACCCTGTGGCACCACTTTGGGTCTGGGGTTGCTGCTGCTTTATAAAAGGAGCACAAGTTGTAAAATCTTAAGCCATCATATGCCCGTCACTAAGAAGAGGTGCTTATCTATAGGTAAAAGGACATCAGAGGATCATGTAGAAGTTCCAGCCTTTTACAACATGTCCTGCTCCAAGAAAAGAACATTTTGGTGTCCTGTTGATACTGAAGTAACAGAAAGGAATGCTAACACAGAGATGTTGAGAGTGCTGTTAAATACATAGCTGGAATTGGTTTGCCCTTGCTTCTTTCAGTTCTGTTATGCTTTGATGTAATTAGTAAAAAAGATGTAAAAAAAATGTCAGTATAATTTTTGAATATTCATTTACAGCCCCATCTAATTCTAATAAATCTAATTTTTATATGCAATGTTCATTATACAAAAGCAATGGTTCCAAATAAGCAAAGACACCTTTATTTCTCCTAAAGTACAACAGAAAAAGACCCTTCTTCTTAACAGTATTATTCATACGTCACTGGCCAAAATCACAAGAAAAGCATTCCTCCTAAAAATGCAAACAAAAGGCCAAATTTGCTCTCGATAAATCGCTGGGGTTTGTGTTGGGTTTTTTAGTTCTGTTGTGCACTTTTAAAATCAAACTTAAAACCCGAGTTAATTAATCTAATTACATGTATAAAACATTCTGCAGAATAAGCTGGATCTGAATAAAAGTGATGGGGAGTTTCCTGGAGGAAGTTTATCCCAGTGTCCCTTTTTCTTTTATTAGCTTCTCCAAGCTTTCTTTGTTTCATTATCTCTTTACTTTAACTGATTACTTTAAATTATATTAGAATGCATGTTATCTGATGATTTAGATAGTAATCTCTGTAGCTGAGAATAACCACAACTGCTACTTTGGTACCCTTTTGCTTCATCCTTCTTTTTGTGCCCTTTGTTCACAGCAGATAAAAACAAGTAAGTAGGTGGAAGGCATTTCATTGTCGCGTCTTTTTAAGGATGCAGGGTTTTCTTGGAAGCAGTAGGTGAAAACGGCTGGATTCATTAATGTACAAGAGGGCCTTCCTGAGTGAATCTGCTTAGGCCATACTGTTTTATTTTTAAGTATACTGATAAAAGTAAATTTTGGCTTAGGTTTGGCATTTTGGGACTTCATACATTCAATACAGGAATAATAATAAGCCCACAGGATGAGGCTTGAGATACGAAAGCATATATGTATTGTATAGAATATAATTTTTATACAGAATCTGAAACAGAGAAATGAAGTTTAAACCCCCTCATTTATTAAGTAATCACAGAATGTCCCAAGTTGGAAGGGACCCACAAGGATCATTGAGTCCAACTCTGGACCCTGCACAGGACAACCCCAACATTCACACAATGAGTTTGAGGATGTTGTCCAAACGCTTCTTGAATATTGTCAGGTTTGGTGCTGTGACTCTTTCCCTGAAGAGCTGTTCCAGCACTCCACCACGCTCTGGGTAAAGCGCCTTTTCCTAATGTCCAACCCAACCTCCTGGCACATCTTCCTGCTATTCCCTCTGCATGCAGTGGGTGGAGGATCAGGAGAATCAGGCCTCCAAGTTCCTTTGACAACAACATTTATACCACTTCTTTATATATAAATGCTGAAACAAACCAACAGCACAAAGAGATTTCGGGAAAAGAAACACCAGAAAAACAGTAACTTGATGAAATCTTGTACCTAGCTGTAAATCTGGAAGTTACTTATTCCCAGCAAGGTACTGAAGCAAACTGGATGGAAGGGAACACAAGAACGCAATGAGAATCAGCTGCTGCCGTGCACACACCAACACAAGGTGAAGTCAAGCAGAAATTTCCTTCAATAAGGTTTTAGTTACCTCTCTTGCTTTATTGGTGCTACAGGTAAATGCCTCTGGTCAGTGTTAAAATGTGTCTACTAGTACCAACAGCTATCAGTATGTGCTCTGCCTGGGCAGTTCAGAGAAATCTATCTGCCAGTAATCACCAGGTGCATTTCCTCTACAGAGTGACTCCCAGGAGCAGGCTGTATAGGTACAAGATTATTTTTCAAACAAACCTCGCATCTCCCCACAATGGATTTAGCAAGTTGGGTCATCCTCGTGCTAATTACTTCTCCACTTAAATCATCAATTATAGCCTCTACTCCCCAGCAGATTTCTTTATGCTTTTTCTCAATTTCTCTGGAGATTCACTTCTATACTACACCTGATAAGTAAAAGCAGATTACAAGGATGAGATTCACACATATGGAAACAACCAAACCCAAATGCTTTTAATAGTTCAGATCATGGCTGATGCAAAGAAATTATTTTGACATATGAATACAGTTAATTAGGAGTGAATTGACATAGAAATAGAAACAGCAGCTGAGCCAAAGCCTTCTGCAGAGCTGATACAAAGCTTTGGTTTGTCATATATCCTAGCCCTTCTTTCCTCCCATCCTCCCATTTACCAAAGGCAGTAAAATCACCAAGCAGTAGTTACAAAGGTTAAACTGCGGCTCCTGAGAGAGACACAGCAGCTGTGAAAGAGATGATAAAATTGTTTGGAAATACAAGTTTAAACCTTAAGTTTACTATCAAGGTGACTCTGCTGAAAAAAGAATTATGATTTAAGGGGCAGAAAGGTGTAACAATCCTCTGAGTTTTTTTAAAAGCTTCTGAAATTGGCTAAACAGCAAATGGCTAAGCCATGCTCACCAAGTTTCAGTGGGCTGATACTTAGTTTATGTCAAAAAGTACCAAAATGAGAGGTAGATACCCGAACTCCATGTGTAAAGCAGAAACCATTCCCCTACTTCTCTTCATCCCCTCATGCACTGCTCTCCTCAACAACTTGAGTAGCCTCCTCTGCTCCTCGCTTATAGCCCTAGAGTTTCCACCATCAGTAGCTGTCTTTCAGGATAACCTTCTCTCCTCTTTCTGCCCATGGTCCCTCTTCCTATAAAATTCTGCAATAATGTTTATAAAAGCCCTTCACAGAGTAGTCACCTAAGCCAGTAGTGCTTCAGTTTTATTTGTTACAAAACTACAACAGAATTGAAATAATCAAACAGTATCTCACAGTATAGCACTTACGAATTCATATTTCTCAATGGGACGTAAATGGAAATATGGCATAAATAATAAAATTGGCTTGTCTCCCTATTCTCACATCCACTGTCCTTGAAGAATGTTCAAACAAGTTAAATACAGCCTGTGATAAAAATCAGAGTAAGATTCATGAAGAAATCTAGAAGAGAAGATAAGCAGTGAGGTACAAAGCGCTACAGTAAACATCCTGGTGAAAAGAAAAAGCTTTCTTCTCCAGATGTGCCTGTGTTTTGTATTTTAGAAGCAGCAGCACAATAAAGCACATTTAAGAGCAGAACAGAATTATCCCCTCCCATAAATCAGGCCTCAACTTTTGAAGCAACTGAAATCTGTACTAAATCAGGTAATTAATTCACAATGACTTTATTTTAAATTGTTTTCTAAAACCCCTTCTTTCAAAATCCTTTAGCCACCCAGATTTCAAGCAACAGCCAACACTCTCTAGGAATGGTTTAGGAAGACCTTGTATTTTTCAAGTATCTTGGACAGACAGTCTGCTTGATCAGGGTAAAACCCCAAAACCAATAACAAACAAACAGAAATTCAAAAGGTATATAAATCATTAGGACCCCTAAGCACAGACCTGGAGGAACAATAAATGGGTTATCAGTGAACTGGGCATGCAAATCAGGCACTCACATGGCCCAAGCTGAACCTGCAACTACTTGTGGAAGCCAAAAAAAGGAGTCTTGTTTCAACTCGGCTGAGAAATATTCAAGTTATTTGTTTTGGATGAGTGTACAGGGCCCACTAGTTCAAAATGCACATCAAACATTTTCTCTGAAGCACCTCTACCACTGCCAGTAAATACCAAATATTCTGGCAAGCAGACTATCCACCTTCGTCTTGCTTTTTGCTTCATATAATTTAATAATTGCTTATTAATTTTGCCATATTTCATAAAGTGATCTCTAAGCACTTAAGGCAATGATAAATGCTGTGAAACAGAACCTTTAGTCTGCCTTTTTTAAAGTTTTTTTACAATTATTTTTAATAAGTCAGCAATCTTCTGTTAAACTGTTAAAATCGTAGAAAGATAAAGTTTACCTTATTTTTGTAGTCTTTCCCAAAACGAATTAATAAGAGTTGCTTGCCTAATATGAACACACACTTTTGGCTCCATCAGGAGCCTTGGCATTCTTCATGCTTCATCTTGAATTACCAGGTCCAGGACTTCCGGGGTTATGAGAAAACACTGCATTTCATGCCTTTTTAAAGAATGCTTCTAGTCCATGAGTATGTGAAATAAAACCACAAATCCCAAAGGCACACAAAGCTGCTCATGCTATTTTTTTTCCTTTTTAAACCTCAAAGCTTTTTAGACCAATCATTTTTTTTTCATAATTTGCTTATCCTGTAATTGCCAAACTCAAAAAACACCCCAAACCCTTTAAAATACATAACCCAGGACTGTTTTTCAAAAAGTGACGCTAAGACCACAAATAATTTCTGAGATGTCAACTACTGTCTATCTTAATTAACAAGCAGTAAGAAAGGCAGTCAAGCCTGAAAGCACTTCGTCTTACTTCATACATGTAAATAAATGGCTGTTTTTTGAAGAATGATGCTCAACTCTCGTAACTCAAAATCAAGATAAGCCCGACACTCTAAGTCTGAAACAGTTTATCCAAAAACCTGCATAGAGTCTCTAAACTGAAAATGAAACAATTTCAAATGGAGATGTGCTGTTCGTGGCCTCCTTCTGACACTTCGAAAACATGAACCCTAGAGAAAGAGTGCATGGAGCACTAGAGAAAAGGCTTTCATGGTGTCAGCACGCAGCCCTCTCCAGCTAAAAGCAAACCACTAACTGCAAGCCAAGTGCTGAAATACCATGAAATTTAAATGACCATTCCCTACCCATAGTTTTCAAAGTGTTTTACTGAAAGCAGTCAAATTTCACAGCATGGCCCTGTGAAAGAGGTAGGATAAAAGAACCTTGAGAAAGGCACCTGCTGCATACTTAAGGAGAATGTGCTTATTTTTACTTGCTAGGCAGTAAAGTACTTAACTCTGTCCTTGCAATGGCAAAGCCATGGCAGAATGTTTTAGTAGCAAGGGTTGTTTTTAAGCATAGTCCTGTACAAGCATACTTAGGAATCTAACAAAGGACAAAAATAGATACTCCAAAAGAAACAAATACCAATTCTATCACATTGGCCTCAATTAAATTAATTCCTTTAGAAACAATGAACTTGCCTTCTGTTCCTGCAGAGTGTCTACAGGACAATTAGCAGTATAGAAGGAAGAGATCCAAGTGAATGTACCCATTACAATTCTGATTTTAGAGGTTAAAATTAAAATTCATTTCAAGAAGCACACACAATTTTAATCAAAAAGAAATCTCCTAAAGCTGAAGAGCAAAGGTCCGATTTCTGTTGATTCAGCAGCAACCCTCCTTCAAACGTCTCACTTTCACACACTAGGTGTTTCTCTGGCTGGGGGGGATCAGGCTCCTGCCTTGATAGGAGGGGGAGGCCCTGGCAGGAAGCACAGTGTGGTTGCAAAGGTCATGGCAATAGGAAGTTACATTCTTGTCAAATATCACTGCACCCAACCATTTCCTTTTTCTATTTACAGCCACAGCCAAAAATTTCCATCTTGATAGAAACGATTTTAAGTTAAGACACTTCAGTAAAATTCATGAAAGAGCTCTGTGGTTGATGATAAGCTTGACCTGCTTAATAATTAGGAGTGATAATCTTCCTACAGGAGCTGCCTTTTGCTGTTTCTGCAGTAATCCAAGCTTTGTAAGTTTCTTTTTATAATGAAAAAGTACAGGCCTGCAGAACAGCTAAGGCACCACTTTGCTTGGTAGATGATCTGGTGGGTCTCTTCTGAACCGGTGATTCTATGATCTTAACAGCCCATAGGAAACCTTTACACCAAACACTTTAAAGCAGTAAAAATTCCCTACTTTAAAAAGTAATATTAGTGACTTTTAATGCTTTTAATGTATTTGTTTGGTCTGGATAATGTACCTGATACCACTTGCCCTGAGAAGAAACCATGGAAAAGTCAATAAGCTCATGCTTTGAAGCTGTGGAGTCCAAATTTGACGTAACAGTGGAAAAAAATCAGCATGGACTTTGCATTTCTGCTCTTTTGTGAATTTTAGCCTAAACATTTAAAACCAAAATATAATCTTTGATCATCAGTGTTCAAGCATAGTAATTTTTCTGCAAACACCCAATACCTTTCCTTCTTTAAGCCAACATCAGATTTGTATGGAGAAAACATGACACTGTTATTGATTGCCAGACTTATTAAAAACTCAATTCTCTTCTCTAACAGAGAAGATTTCACGTAAGATTTTCTAAAGCTTGTGCAATCTACCCAGAATTTAAACTATATACGCTAGCTTTCTAGGAATACCTGATTTTTCACGCCATTGAGTAGTATTTGTACAGCCCATATTTTATGACTGCAAAAATACGATGCAAAGAAGAAATACAGAGAGAAAGAGCGGGACTACACTTTTCTTAAAGGCACTATAAGCACAGTGCTGCAGGGTGCAGCTGTGGTTGCACAGTAGCCCTGTGTAGAACAGGGAAACAAAGCTGCTCTTCCCTACCCCAGGGGCCACTACCAAATCTAAAGGAGGAGAAGTTATAAATGAATAACTAACCAAAAAAGCAACATCAAAAAGTAGCTTTGGTACAAAATCAACACCCCCATCCCACAGGAGTATCACTCATTCTTGGGTTTTTGTCCCTCTCAGTTGGGATATATAATACTATCTTTAGTTACTTCTCAAACACTTTGTGTCACTTGACAAAGCATTTTGTTCTGGTCCAGTAACCTACAGGATCTATGTCATTTTACAGATGTCACATGTAGTATGTTCATGCATATTTTATTAGTTATCACTGCACTGTGCATTTTCACCATGATCTATATACTCCAGCAGTCCAGTGTTGTATAACTACTCTTAAAGCAAAAGCCTTTCTTCTCCAATTCCCCATACAAAACTCCTTATAATTTCAAGTTATATTTTCCTGCAAGCAGAAAAATGAAGGAATCCTTCACAGTATCAGACCACTTCCACTTTCTCACCTAAAGCCAGTAAACCCCTTTGGTGTCATGACACCACACAGACAGCTTGCCAAATTGTCCCAGCTGCCCCTTTTGCAAAGAGCAACTTGCTGCACTAACCTGTCTTGTGTCACTTGGTACACTGGGTCGTGATATGCAAAAGGAAAGGACAGTTCTGTGATCTAGTACTATTAATAACAGGAAACACTCTGACAGTGTATCTGCCACTTACTCTTAAATGCTACTGCGTATTTATATTTCATTAGATTATGCTGTTAAAGAAAACATAAATATGAAAAAATTTAAACTGGAAAATTCAGACTGGCAAGAAAAATTTCAAATTACCAGGACCAGTAGTTACAATGCTCATTGCAGAAATGATTGTGTTCTTACAAAACATCTGGAATCTGCGAAAGCCAATGCTCTGCGCATATTTTTCTAACATACAAAATGCTGCAACCTTCCAGCATTAAACAAAGCAGAACCATATGAAATACACCCTGTTTCACAGGTTTATTAACAAAGTGTGTACCACAAAAAAGAAAACCACCTCAGGTATTTTACATCTAGAACATTAACCTCTAGAGCTCTGATATCCAAGAAAGGGCAGCTGTAGCCAATGAATTAAGATTTGTTTCCTTCAGCAGGGTAACTGATGGGGGAAGAAAGAGGAGAAAAAATAGCTAGGAAAAAAATAGGAAGTCAGCTATTGATTATTTTGTATCAGTTAAAAAAAGTACTTGCAATCAAGTACTATATTAGGACTCCACCTTCTTTCCTTTCTTCTTTATTTCAAAGCTAATCAGCTAATTGGAGTTCAACAACTTTAAAACTTTATCTGTGAAACTAAAGGCAAAGAATGAGTAACTATTTTTAGTTTCTCGACAAGCCTCAAAACAGATGTGTTCCACTGCAAGAAAGGATGCACTCTGCTTCTGCACACTCCACACATCAACCTTAACAGGGAGTTTCTCAAGCTGCCTGTGAGAGGAAAATCTCCTTTGACAGGCCAAAGATCTCCCTGCAGCCCAAAGGCATATTCCACCTAGCTTGGTCATCTGTCTCTTTCTTGCTGCTTCTTCCTCTGCAAAGAGCAAAAGTATGTCACTATCCCACATGTGAACCCACTGGGACTTGCATAAAGCCCCACTGAAGGCAGTGGGGCTCCTCACAGACAGAGGGACAGCTGGGGAACTAGCATGGAATGTTTTCTCCCTTCTTACAGGTGCATTCAGAAGTACAGACATGTGTGACCTACATGCATTCAACCTCTGAATTGGCTTTGGTGTGTAACTCCATGGCAGCATTTTGCACAAAAAAAAGGGAGCAATGATGCTTTGCAAGGCAGATCTGATTGTTTCAAAATGGAAGACGTGGCTTTTGGCAGGAGTATGCCAAAGAGACAGTGGGAATAAAGAAGCACAAAGTGCTGCCCCAAGCCACAGCAAGCAGTGGGTAACACGTGGATTTGTAGCTACCACAAGATCACATTTTTGACACCTCACCTTACCTTTCCACAGCCTGTAAAATTTCAGTGAGGGAAAACAAAAAAAATGTGAAAGCATTCAAACCAAATGTCATTGTCCCCAGGCCAGTTCTCACACAGAGCAAGACCTAACTTCCAAGTCAGACGTCACGACAAAGCCACAACAGATGCAGATGGGGCAGCCTGCAGTCCTCCAACTCCAAAATGAGTTTTCTCAGTTTGGGAACAAAAGTGAAGGTCTCTAATCTTAATATCTGGAATAGTATCTGGAATATTTAAATCTGGACAGCACACTTTTCTCCCTGCACAGCAAACTTTACAGTAATTACTCTAAGAAAAAAAAACAGGCACCAAAACGCAGCCCACTGCTTCAATGACCAGACAGCGTTAACAATGGTATTTATTTACAAGAAGAAAATAAAATTCCAGGCAGACTGAAAGCATGAGTTCTACAGCAGGAGAACATTTGCGGGATCAGTCACACCATCCCAGCAAACGCTTTTCCCAGGAAACGTTCACAAGGCCAGAAATGCCCCCTTTTCAAAAGGGTGGTTTAAATGCAGCTGAAACTGGGTCAGCAGTAGGGCACAGAGATACCAAGGCAGGCAGCAGTCACCCCGTGGGCTGTAGGCAGCAGGCTTGCAGAAAAGGACTCTAATAAAAGACAGAGCACACCAAGACAGAAATCATACAATAGCTATTGAAGAAAGGCAGTTAATAGCAACAAAGCACATAAAGCACAGGTCAAGGAGTCGGTCAAGTACAGCCCCTCCAACTCCCAACCCTCCTCCAGTTGCTAAGAATCAAGATTTAGACACAAACCAGTGATACATATGGCACACAGCACTAGCAGGCAGGCAAGAGAACTAAAGAGGCATGTTAAATCCACAAAACTAGGAACTACGAAGCTTATTCCACAATATTACATGGCAGCTCACTTCAAGGGTAGCACAATTCTCCTTGCTGTTCCATTCACAATTAAAAAAAAATTATATGATTTATGCTTGTATAAGATTAGCATATTCACCACCTGTGTTCGAGTCTTTGCCACTTGTACATTTATTGATGCATTTATTATAGAGACCTTAATCTTAAAATGCCAACCCACAACTTCAGACGATAGGACAATCTAAGTCAGCACAAAAAAAATATATATGCAGGCAAAATGTAACAGGTGACCTACAATGTTATTAGTGAGGTCTGACTTGCTGACTGCTTTGTACTCTGTCTAATAGCTGACATCAAATGAGTGCATAGCAGGGCTGCTACACACTTCTGACAGCTGGAGCGAGAAGACTTGATTTTGTTTCGTGCAGACCCTTAAACCGTTTTACATATACAGAGGTGGTGGTTACACAAGGTGCAAGCAGTAATGAATCAGTCACTCCCTCCTTTCTCTCATTTCACTTCCCTTTTGCTATTGTGCGCCTTTCCTTTCATGGTTAGATGGTAATCTGCTGTTGTCCCTTATCACTTTTGCCTATCACTTGAAATAAGGAAGCTTTCATTTCTCCCTTCCCTGCCAGTATCCTTGTTCACTTTGCGTTTTTATTAGGGGCACCTTCTTCCACTCCCTAGTTCTTTCACCTCTTCACAATCTTTAGTAATTTTTTCTCATTACTATACTTCCCCCTCCTCCTGCCTCTCTGGCAATTACACCCTGTCCTTCCCCTGCTGCCACATTCTAGCCCAGACAGGTTCAGTATCGCATCTGAGCGGTTTCCGGCGCCACATTAGGCAAGACGTCTCACCAGCATCACATGCAACTCACTGGCTGCCCAGCCCCTCTCTCCCCAACCAGGCAACCATGTGTGGATGGCAGTGTCCTGTTTCTGTAAGCTTTTGCATTAACCAGCATGCTGCTTGAGCTCTGGTAAGAGACAGCAGGGTGAAGAGAAGCACTCTGTGCACTGAAGCAGATGGAAGCCCTAAGCAGCTCCCTAAGTAAGGTCTGGTGGTTTCAGAGGTGCCTTTTGCTTTTGCAACAGAAAACCTGTGGTACCCAAGAGGCAGACTGCCAAATGCAACCTCTGCCCCAGAACCACACAGATCAAGGCCTAACATCTCAAATCTCTGATCTGTATGAAAACTTGAGCAGAGGACAGGCCAGGCTCACTGTGCAAGCCAGAAATGCCGTGGGTTTGGAAATGTTACGTCAAGTTCACCTGCCGCCTTGCCCTCTGTGTCAAGGAAAAGCTGCACACAAGAGGGGAAGCAATGGAGGCAGGACAGCTCAGAGGGATGTGAGCACTCCCCGCTACCAGGCTCCAAAATTAGGAAACCTGTCACTCCCCCTCCTTCTGAAGGACCGCGAAAAATGGGCTGTTCCCAAGAGCGAAGCAAAGCAGGTAGGTGAAATTAATTCCATAAATATCCTCTCTGGTGAAACCTCCTTCTCTCTTGCTGCAAAAGAAGCTGGAGGTGACTAGCCTTGTAACGTCTAAAGCTCTGTCCCAAAATTACTCCTCTGCCATTCCTAGGTACCTGGGGAGGGAGGGAGCTTCCCCACAGAAAAGACCTCATACTGGTGGTGGGAATGGGTCCTGCCTGTCACAGGACAGGTGAACCTTACCTGGGTACTGTCCTTACAATCCTTCTGTTGCAATGAAACACACTTTTTTGCATGAGTGGTGCACCACCATATCCTCTACATTGACCTGTTTAAAACAACTACAGGGCAATGCACAGATGCCATGATGGCACTGTAAGCACTTGGGATATTACAAAATGTTGCAATTACACGACAAATGCAAATGCAAAACAGTCTTATGGCCACAATAGCATTACCAGTTTCACCACTTAGCCACTGCCTTGCTGCCACCTCCTTCTCATATACATGACCCCTCAGGCTGTGGCTTCTCCACAAGAGGTGGGACCAGGCTGCTGCACCCATGGGGTTTGCAGCAGACACTCCAGAGAGAGCCATGCTAGGACAAGGGTCTGATGAGCAAAGGGACAAAAAGGAGAAAAGCCAGCACACAGTGCAACCATGCAGTGTAGTTTGTTGTGAGACAAACTCCACAGGGTACCCAGCCAGGCAACAGACACTTAATGAGGGGGAAGAAAATGATCCCTCCTCCTCCCACATCTTCCAGCACATCCCACTGCCTCTCCACCCTGAGATCTAACATCAAGACGCTAGTGTAACTGTGATGCTGGGCAGTACTCATTAATATTGATAACATCAATCCTCCAAAACACTTGGTGTTTGTGGTTGGTGCGTGCTGCAGCAGCAGGAGCCAACGTGCCAACAATATTACTTCAGCCAGAAGCTAGTGCCCAGGGGGCACCGAAACTCTGGGTGTCCATCCTGTGAGTGATCAAAGTCACACACCAATAACTTTGTCAGAGTCCTACTGCAAAAATACAAATCATTTATATTTTAGACGCTTATAATACTCCTTGACAGACTGATCTACTTTTCAAGTGGAGAGCAAACTTCACAAAGCAAAGGCATTGAGATCTTTCAGGACAACATTTAGTACCTACAACCCTGAAAATTTCACATACTGTACATTTTCACCCTCTAAGCAGTGCCTCAGTAGTAGCAGTCACAAAAGTGTAACTAATTTCAACTTCAAAATTACAGCTGTTATTTTCTATGAAATGTTACAATCTTTTTTTAAATGAATCACTGAAATTAATCCTCAAAAAAAAAAGCCCCAAACCTACTGTTTCATCAGATAATTCAGTAAAATTCAATCAGTTTTGCTCTTTATCCTACAGCTCTCTCAGGAATCAGCTCTGTTGTGCTACGACACTTGCTATCACCACACTGTATGTGAAGATGGGTTTCAAAGAGAGTGAAATGTATCCACAGACCTCACCTGTTTATAAAACACACTGTAACAGATGAGAAATTAATAGTTTTTACGTATTTTCAACAAGAAAAGCTTCAAGAACATGGTACACTTTGCTCTGGCACTGCAATAGAGCAGCAATGAGGTATGAGGGCCTTAAAAAATGGCACATATGCATTTTCAGTTGCTTGTAGAAACTTCATCGGAGTCCATTGCAGCAATGGAGTTAAAAGGCAGAACAATATAGAGGAATGTCAAAACCTTATAAACCACACAAAGGATCCTCCTAGCAAATAATACGAAAATAAGCATGCATCTGTTTTTTCTCTCTCTAATGCTAAACACATTACATTGAGACTTCTGGCTCAGGGTCAAAGAAGTCACCCAAGTCCCTCCTTGTTCTAAGTGTATTACCAAAGGCAGTGCAACACACAGCTCCAACAAATGCAGTCCAGTGTCCTAAATACTAGGAGATAGCATTCAAGCAAATACACATCTACACATATGGCCTGATTTCACTTTGATATATGACTGACTGCTGAACTGATTTCTGTTCTAACTGATAAGAAACAAATACCTAAAGCTGCAGGACTGCAAAGAGATGCCATCTCCTGGCATTTAGGACACCAGCAGCTTTTTTTTTTTTTTTTTCTCCCACACTCAATTCTGATAACCAGAAATGGCAGAAATAATTGAAGTGGCTTCAGAGGAAAGGTCATGACCTCAATATGCCAACAAACTTTAAAAAAAACATTAACATTTGGATCCACTGCTTGCCAAACACTATCAGAAGTGTGCAGGAGCTGACAGCAATGACTCAAAGACTGTCTCTAGACCATCTGGTAATGACTGTCTGTATGAACAGTCACATTTTGGACTCTCTCTTAGGACCCACAAAAGCTTTTCAAGCATATACCCACAACATGGTTGACCACAAGCAGCTCTCCAGTAAATCAGGAGGGAAAGCAGGGCTGTAAGAACATGGCAGTATTCAGAGGGCACAAAGAGGAGTAAAGAACAGTAAGGCAAGCAGGATTATTAACTTTCCACTAGATCAGGTATCAGCATTCACACATGATTAAAAACAGCTAGGAAATTCCTACTCAGGACTTAAATATGTATGTGCTACCAACAAGGCAGATAATAATAGAAACTAAGATTAGCAGATTACAAACTGGTCATTCATCTCTTTATGATTCAGTTTCTTACAGAAATTAACCGCATCCAAGAGAGAAACATTAAAACAATGAATAGCAATTTCAAATATTGGAAAGCAATATATAATCATTTGTATATGCAAAGAAATAGTGAGAATATACATAAGAACAATTTTGACTTAAGGTCATTTCTTCTTCTTTATATCATTCAAGTTTCTGAATGCCTCCGCAGGCATTTTGAAGTGTGTTAAATTATAATTCTATTCTCCAAAGGCCAGACCACTTTCAAATCCTAGGATTGCAAAGGAACTGAGGTCCTTTATGATGCAAGTTCAGTTACATTACTGTCATTGTGCCATCATCTGAAAGAGCAGTTTCTAGGTTTAAAAAAATAGTGAGTTGTTTTCTGCATCTCCCAGGAGCACGCTGTTGCAAACAAACATTTTAACAAAACATTTTAACAAAAAATTTTCTTGCTCAGAAACTCCAACTTTTAACTGAAGCACAACAAAACCATGAACCAGACAGAACACAGCCTGTGCTTTCAACAGCACTGGACACAATAGACAGGCTTAACTGTGTTATGAAGTTTTAAAGTAGAAGTTGGATTTTATCAGGCAGTAACAAAAAACATTATTTTGCATTTCAAATTTCTTAAATTTGACATCTGTGGGATTCTGGTATCAGGCTGGGTAAAATTGCAAACCCCTGACTACAGCTCACTAGGTACTGTAACGGTAGCTTGAAGCAGACAAGAAGATATCTGAAGAGAACTTCACCAAATCCAAGAACAGAGGGATACTCTGTATCCTTCTCTTGGAAAACATTTTCCTTCCTCTCTTTTCCTCAAAATTGAGAGGAAAACTTGTTCACACTGAGGAATTCCTGTATTTAAAGTTTATATAGAATCCACTTGTTCTATAGAAAGCAAGTTCTGTTCTATATACTCACAAACAAAAGATACCCTGAGATGTCCTGGTCTAACTATATTTCCACGGTACTTTCTAAAAGTTAGTAAGACACGCGCGCACACACACACACAAATGTAGCGTTATTTGTACACTACTCAGGGGACAGGAGGTGGAAAGAAAGATAAAGGTAAATATTAACACAGTCAGCTTTGCCTTCTATCTTCCTTATCTCAGATGGTAGCCTGGTCATAATATAGAATGGTGGTCCCCCAAGAGGATAAGCAGACACCTAAATTACTCATACTGACCATGTATTTCTCCTAAGTAATTAGCTTATTTGATCAAAGCAAATTCTTGTCTGGTATAAAGCAAATATTTGCAGTTGGTACTCAGAACTCTGTCGAGGAGTTATAGACACCGTTGTCATATGTAAGTGTAATATTGATAGACTTTTCCTCTCCCTGAACAGGACTATTTTGTCCTGATGAAGAGCGGAGCTGGTCATTCTCCAATAACCACCACAGAGAAAAAGTCTCTTCCCAAAGCAGCTACCAAAGAAAATGGATTAAAAAAAAAAGCTGTTTAAGTCAATGAAACAGATTTTTTTTAAGACTTAGGCCTGAATTTATAACCAAGATTGAACTGAAACTGGCAAACACAAGCTATTTCCTTTGCTTTCCTGTCCATGTTTTTTACTTAACGTCACCTTGGCAAACACCAAAATTACTGAAAAGTCTCCTTTACATACTTGACTACCAGTCATGCACTCAGAGCCACTGCAAGGGCAGGAACACAGCTTCCCCAGAGCATATTTCCTAGTCAAATAAAAATACATGAAGCATTATAAGCTAGGTTTGTATTATGTTTGAGTCCCTAGGAAGATGAGAGGCAGGTAAGAGCACTGCCTATAGAACTTTATTATACCACATCTGATGGAAGTCCGGTAACTTTACATCCAGCTTATAAACCAAGCCAGTGTGCTGGGGCTGATGATTCAGAAGTGGAGTGCCTGCAAATTCCTGAAGGTGAGCAAGCTGTTGTCTGGGGTTTTTTTCTATTTCATCATAATTTGACAATCTGCAACAGCAGAAAAACTGTGAAGCTAAATGAGGTTGTCAGTTTTCAGGTTGCTGACACTGGTGTATTACTCCAGATGCCTATCATTTACCTGCGTAACAGAAAAATAAAAATTACTGCAAATTAAGCCCTCTTAATGGCAACTAAGAAGCAGCTATTTGGGAAGTAGAAATATTTTTTTTAATAATAAATGCATAGACATATAGCTAAATCTTCTGTAGTCCACTGCCCAAAAATCAGGACTAGCCAGAGATTAACATACATCTGAAATCCACTATCAGCATATTAAAATGCAAAAGTAGAAGCATCAGAAGAGTTCCAACTCTGAACTATTTATATTATAGAAGCATGTACAGACTAAGGGGACTCTAAGTTTATAATGACTAGGACAAGAACATACATGCCACAGCAGTAGTTTGGTTTTCTTTTTTTTTTTTTCTTTCTTTCTCTAAACACAAAAAATGTGTACTAACATTTCCATTTTCAAAACTAGGCAGGTTAAGTTTAACAACAAAAATGCCATGTTCCAGATGGGACTTGCAGATCGCTCACAGCATGCGGCTGCTTGGCATTGAGATGACCCTCTGCATGCGTTTGCTGAATGACTGTACCAACAAGCCTTTGCTACCACAAGATCTGTCTCCTGCTCATGCTTTACAGTCAGTACTGAATGGGAAATATGACCCCGTATGTCCTTGTCCCACTTGCTCAGATCAGGATTGAACTACCTCTAAAGACCATGCATTCTGGGTGAACTCTGCCCTAAAAGCGCAGGTTACAAGGGTTTACCAAAATCCTGAAAAAAATTAGAACTGTGGACAACACACAATATATATGTGTATGCCTGTGTGCTTGCTTTCAGCTTTCCATGCAATGAGAGGCTGCGTGATTCACCACAGTATCCTCCAGAAACCCAATGACTTCAAGACTATCCATCACACTGATGCAAATGCTTTATCCACCTCCTGTCCATCAACCACCAATTTGATAAGGCATTACTCCCAACATAAAACAAGACACTCTCCTTCTTAAGCCCCAAACTTCTGGGGACTCGCCTGCCACTGATCCCTCCAACAGTGAGCAGAGCACATACGGCTGAGCTCCTCCCCAGCTCCTCCTGCACTGCAGCAGATAAAGGAGCAGAAAGCTTGACTTGGCACAAGCATCACCACACCACCACCCACCCCAACAGCAGGCCAAAAGGTAGGTGGAAGAAGAGAAAGGACAGAAAGACCAAGGAAGGGGCAGGAAAATATGGTGTGTGGACCAGAGTCACAGTGAGATATGCATAGGTCTCCCTGGGAACAGTTTGGTTGAGAAAACACTCATGCCAGACACAGCTCTAGTATCAGGTCCTGCATCCTTCCAGCACAGGAGGAGGAGGAGACCAAGGAAGCACTTCTGTACACATTTTAAGGTGACACTGCCACAGGACGCAAGAGGAAAATTGATTAGAGAATGGCCACAGGTAAATGTTAACCAGGCAAAAATGAAGCAAATAAGTGCTTTTAATCCACAGAAGTTTTTTTGACACAACTTGTACAGCTGGACAAGGCGGAAAGCAGTACTGGAGAGGGCAAGATAGTGTCTTCCTCTTGCAATACACAAACGCTAGTTTCAGGCATGGCCTGGATAGAAGTTAAGAAGAAAGAATAGATGCCCTTAAAAGGCACACAAGAGATCTGCAGGAGATTCAGAAAGCTCAAAGTGGGAAAAGAAAGTGAAGAAATTATTAACAGAAGATAGATAGGTACAGGACACCAAAATGCAAAGCTCAGTTTGACCTTTTAAAATAGGTCATTACATGTAAGAAAGTTTACTCCAGCAGCACACACCCACAAATACAGCTCCTTCACATATGCTAATCCCTGTGCAAACAATAACCTCACAGCTCCAGCTGTGAGGAGACTTCACTGCCTGGTATTTTTATCAGTATAGAAACTGAGGTGAAGACAGCCTGTGTGGCTATTCAAGGCAGCATGAGCCTTATGAAAGCTCAAGTGACAATTCTGCACTACCACACCAAAATCATCTTCATTTCTCAAACTCGAATTGCTTCCCACAGATGAGAAAGACCATTTTAGCTCTACATACAAGTCAATGTACAGATCAGTCACTGATCTTACCACGGGCACCTTCCAGCCAGAGAGGGCTCACAATAGTAAGGGAATGCATACAAACCTGCTGAGTTTTTCACTGTAGGCAGATAAGGTCTTAATGATGAGCAGGACTGCAAATGCACATCAAAGTGTAACTCCAGCCATGCATCACCTTTAAAATATTTCAGCTAACAGCTAACGTCAATCAGGATCCATGCTGAGGACAGAAGTTTGACTGCTTTTTGCAAAATGCAGCAGGACCATCTTATCTGCAATTCTAGGAAGTCATAGCTTTAGCTCCTCAGGCTGTGGTGAAGCACAGTACAGGCCGCTGCTCTCATCTCAAAACTGTCGGAAAGCAACTTACAAACAAATTAATAGACAGCTGACTCATTTGCTAGCACACAGCACTGGCTTGCAAAGTAGGTTCTTTGATCCTTGTATCAGCAGTCCAGCAACACAATTTTGCAAAAGGACCAATATTTGGGAAGAAGCAATGCACAAGACAGCACATCTGTCCCTAATAGCATTTAATACGAAATTCAGCAAGGCAGAGTTCATCAATGAATGAATTACAACACAAAAAACAGAGATAAAACGATTAATGTAGGAAGAGTTCAGTCTGCCACTCTGGCTGTGCCAGGCAGAAATGTAAGGAAGGAGAAAAAGGGTATCACTAATAGTTCCTTCCAAAATAATGCATTTCTTCAACTGCAAGAGAACCTCCAACTTTGTTGACCTTCTAGCAATCTTATTCAGTAAGCGTTTTTTAACTGTAGCTTCACATCATCCTCTGTGTTCCCTAGAGGTGCTCCCTTAGAGATTTTTCACCCAAGCTTAGTAGGTAAGGCTGTGCATCTCATTTCCATTCCTTTACTTCTAAGGATTATATAAGGTAAATTTCATTTCTTTACACATCCAGTAAAACTTAACATTTGTAGTCCCTTGGTGATATTGCAAGTAGACTACAGCGTCAGTCTTACTAAAAAAAAAAAAAAAGTTAACCAATACCAAAGAAGGTTTTGGTGCATCCCAGTAAAACCATGCATTCACATTAGAAACACATTATTTTACGCAAGTGCATTAATAGTAACTAAAAAGCTTTTCCTCAAGAAATGCAGTTTCTCTTTTTTTAATGCACACATGGATTTCTGCTTCTTTTGTAGAAAAAAAAGTATTAAAAACTTAATAAGAGCAATTGTCACTATTACACGTTAGAACCAAGTGCATATTCCAGGAAAAGCCTTCATATAAATTTTTCAAGTATTTTTTGAGCATAAGTTTAATGATAATCTAAATGGTTAGTGGTACTCAATACAAGCTTAGATTTAAAACATTGGTTTAGGATGACTCCTTTCAGTCTAAGTACTCCCTGACACTCAAAACAGCTCTTCATTTTGAAACACCTTCTCAATGGATACTCAGTTTGACTTCACTAAAGATATCTTAGAAGCAAACACAACAATACAATCTGATTCTTTACTATTCACTTTTTTAGTACAAAATCAATTTTTATTCTTTTCAGTAAGAAAAAGCAGAAGGAAAAAAAGTCTGGTTGAACCTAACCTACTTTTCAATTTTTCTTTTCCTGCCTCAGCCACTACCGTAGCTAGTTATCTGGAACACAGGTGTACCACCAGTCCCATGCCATTACTTTCCAAGAACTGGTTTCTCAGAAATTATGGCACTAAGACCACAAGCTCTTCTGAAGGGCAAGTCACTCCTGAAGAGTCTTAACAGTTCATCCACAGTGCCAGACTGATCTGCACCTCTTGACTGGAGATTAGATGAAGTCGTGGCACTGAGAATCTGCCACCGATGACCTCACAACATGACACAGGTTTCTTCTCTCCAGCACCCCTAGATTTTTCCTGAAGCAAATTTGTAACTACATCTCTTCAGTATCTGCTAACCCCCTGAGTAATTTTGCAATCCCTGAACCTTAACTGCTCTGCTGTCTCTCAGGCAACTAGTAAGGTACTCTGTGGCTACCTTTACCTTCTAGATAGTGCTCCAGACATGGAAGATTATCTCACAGCCACAACAAAGACCACAGGATTAGGAGTAATTCCACATGGCAGTAAGGAGATGCCAAAGTGCCAGGCACCAGCTGTCACTCCTAGGACTGCACTGTCACCCTAGCAGAAATCCACTGGGAGCTGATGCCATCCACTGCCCCAGGCAGCTCCAGTCCATGGGGTCAAACACCCAAAGTGATCAAAGACAAAGGTTCAACAGAAATGCCTGACTGAGATAACTGCATCACACTCCTAATTTTCCTAGTAGTCGATGCCTACTCACTCAGAGGAAAATAGGCCCTAACTGTCATGGGTAAAGGTTCAAAAATGTCCTCTTACTCACTAATTACATACAATACTCTTAGAATTGTGTAGCTTTCATTTCTCATGGACAATTAATGCACATCCAATAAGAGTACACATGCCACATGTGTTTTCTGGTGCACTGTTATCTGGGAAACTGGATCCTCAAAGGCCTCTCTCCGGAAGTCCTCAAAACCAAGCATCAAGAATGTCATACATATGTTTCTGTTTTTCTTTTGGTAGTCCAATATCTACTTCATTGAAGTGGAAAGCTAGAAATTTTGATAGTATCATTTGTGCACATCACTTCACAGTACTGTGCCTTTATCAGTACCAAACTTCTGCATTTGACTCATTCTGCTGCTTTACCAATACATAACAAAAAAGCAAGCACCTAAATCTTCACAATTTTCTACTGCCAGCTGTGGCAACTGAACAATTGAAAAAGAAAAAAAAAAAAGAAAGAAAAACCTTTGTCAACTCTTATCACTGACTTCCTTCTAACAAACTCTCCTTTTTGTCTGGATGGCCTCTTTTTACTGCTGACACTCAAATGTAAAAACGAGGGTTTGAAGGAAGCTTGAAGCTTTTTTAATAAGGCTAGTCCAAATACATGTGGCTTTAATTCGGTCAAAGACTGTGACCTGTAGCAGTACAGCAACTCCAGTATCTACCGTCGAGCATTTCTTATTTCACAATCTGATCCAGAGACACACGAAACAGTGGAAAGCAATCTATGGTAGCACTCAAGCAATGAGAAATACATGAATCCTAGGCTGGAAATTAAGAAGTTGCTAACTATCTCTTTCTCACTCAGGGCAGTTGAAAACCCATGGACTTCCAAACCAACCATTTGTCATTCACCATCAAAATAGTTCTCTACAAAAATTGTTACTTGGACAATGTTTTTTTTACCTCCATCCAAACTTCTGTATTTGTTAAAACTAAACCTAAGGCAGAAATAATAAGACTGCATCCATCCCGCCAGGTGCATTTGTCACAAAACCAACAGCAAATCAATAAGCCTACCCCAAACAGCAGATCCTGTGATGCAGATGCACAGGAAGTCAATTAACAGAGTAATACTTCACAGTCTTTATTTTTTTTTTTTTTTAAATAGGTTAGCAAGCTCCCAAGAGAGCTCATTAACCTAGAATTAAAAACTGAATAAAAGAATGTTTTGGGAAGAGACTTTTTTCTTTATGCCCCAAGATGCTGAACTCTCTTCAGCTCTGGGTAAAATTTTGAATTCTCTATCTCCATTAACTTCTGTTCATACCACTACTTCAAGGTGCTTTGCTTCTAAGGGCTTCACATCAAATTTCAGTAGCTTTATCTGATTTCCCTAGGGCATGTTGGCAGACAATGAGATGGAGATGCTGCAAGCTCTCAAGTTTTGCTGCTACAGGAAAAGGAAATCCCCATGATTTCACCATGTAGTAACATAAGCCAAGAGAATGAAAGTTAATCTGTAAAGAAACTAATAAATTCTGGTATTCCTAAAGTACCTTTGCAAGGGCTTCTTCATTAGGCCTACACTATAACATTCATGCAGTATACGGAACGCACACAGCCGCAAACCAAAATAATACAAACAAAATATAATAATACACACAAACCCATGCCTATTTAGGCAAGTTTCCTTAAGTATTTCAGTATAACAATACAAGGATGTCTCCATCAATGCAAGTGAACCTTATAAACTTTACTTTCAGAAAACAAGCTCATTTTTTGAAATGAGTAATTACAAGTAAAAATCTTTAAGCACCTGAATGGCAAAGAAAAAGGTCAAACCACTTTCCCCCATTTTCTGTCTGAGTCTCAAGAACCATTTATCTTTCCATAGTATTTTTATTATTGCCACAGTAGCCAGTTATTCCATCTCCCAGAGAGAAAAATCATAGAATGGTTTGGGTTGGAAGGGATCTTAAAGATCATCCAGTTCCAACTCCCCTGCCCTAGGCAGGTACATCTCCCACCAGCCCAGGCTGCCCAAGGCCCCATCCAACCTGGTCTTGAACACTGCCAGGGAGGGGGCAGCCATAGCTTCTCTGAGCAACCTTGGCCAGTGCCTCACTGTCCTGATCATGAAGAATTTCTTCCTAATGTCTAATGTAAATCTTCCCTCTTTCAGTTTAAAAACATCACCCCTCACCCTATCACTACATGCCCTTGTAAATAGTCCCTCCTCGGCTTTCTCGTATGCTGCCTACAAGTACTGGAAGGCTGCTATGAGGTCTCCCTGCAACCTTCTCTTCTCCAAGTTAAGCAACCCCAACTCTCACAGCCTGTCCTCATAGCAGAGGTGCTCCTGCCCTCTGATCATCCTTGTAGCCCTTCTCTGGACCCGTTCCAACAGCTCAACATGCTTCTTATGTTGAGGATGCCAGAACTGGACACAATACTCCAGATGAGGTCAGGTGGAGATTTTTTTTTTCCCCCTAAACTACATCTCTCTGCCTACTAAGACTCTCAGGAACCAGGCTAAGCACATCATTTGCGACTGCTGTCTTCTGACTATGTCTCAATAAAAAGAGCATGCCTAGGCATGCAGTGAAAATTTTGCATCAAAACCATAGAAGTCCCCAATTGAAAACCAGAAAGTTCTGTATTTGCCCAGGGAAAATGCCAGCTTTCAACAATCTACCACTACTTACATAACAGGATGGGGGGAAAGGGAGCAGAATTCAGGAATACAGGCAGGTCTTGGGGAAGTAGATAATCACAGAGCATCAGCACCAACTATAAGAGGCAGCGGTAATTCTCCCATCCTGCTTCTATACCATCTTTGTCATTTCTACAGAGGTGAGAGACAGGTGCCCTAGTATGATGCTGGTTCATACAAGAAGACTCCCAATGGGGCAGAAAGAGGGGAGGAAACCCACTCGAACTGCTGCAATGCAGGACAGACTCGGCATAACCATCTCCTTCCCACCCTCAGGCTTATCTCTGCCAGCTTTCAGCTGTATGCCTTGTGTTTCATCAGATCTATTCACTCTCAAACCCAAGGTATGGGCAAAGTGAGATAAATGGGAAAAGCATTTCTGGCTAACTGCAGCCATCAGAGCACGGTGGTGTCACACATGTTTATTTTAAGTCTTGTGATCTTTCTGGCTGGCATGGCATGGTACTGAAAGCTGTACCCACATTAACACATACCAAAGGAAGGAAGTGTTTCACTGGTAGATGTCCAAACATTTTAATCTGGACACTCAGAGGAAACAAAATGTGTGCTTAAAAAACAATCTGCGATGCTATTTACCCAACCCTTCAAAATACAAGAGGCCAAATATATTAACAGAAACAGCAGAGTTGAGGCTACAGTTCTTAAGAACTTTATTATTTAACTGATTTCAAGAAATAAAGCAGGATATTTAATGTTCCAGTGCAACACATTATTAAAGTATTTAGTTTTAAATCTTCTTCACTTCCTTCCCCACCTTGGTACACACTCCAAGACTATTTATGTCTGCAAATTTTGGAATGGAAAATTGCCTTCTGATTTAAAGAAATTAATTACAAAATATACAATACATCAGAATTAATAAGCAGATTTTTTTGTGTAAAAGCAACACAAAGCAAATACAGCTTAGAGATAGAATAAGAAGATGCAAGAGGATACTTCATTCTTGTACACACTGCACTATTTTCTAGTTTTGCTAACAAATTAGTATTAACATTACTTGAGAAAATCATAAGCCACAGGTAATGAAGATCTACTTAACATGCAGGAGAAAAAAACCCATTTATCGTTGTCTGTCCAATCACGCTGCAATATTTCCTAAAATAAAAACCAAAATGAGCTTCAGTACTCTTGTTTTCATTTGATTTTTCTTACCTTTGCTCTTGTGGATGCTCTTCAACATCCTCCTCTGAATTGGCCTGACAAACAGAGAAAACACTATGTAAGAATCTCAGAATTGCAATAGGGTAAACTGGACATATGTACCCATATTAACTCCTCTGAAGATGGAGGCCTCATGATTTGCTTGCAAAACAATCTCAGAAATCCATAATTCTAGAACAATTCCTTTACAAATCAAGTAAGGTGGATGGTAGCCATCCCATTTGAGGTTTCAGCTCTTTTTGCTAAGATAAATGGTGACTTAACATGGTTACTCCCCACTTTTCCAAATGTTGCTTGAATAGACTCATTTTCCATTTATACAAACACATCAATACAAACTTCTGCTCACATATACCATTTCAGTCTAAAACTGTCAATTGCCCCCAAACTCCGTGTTCAACTTACCTGCCCCCCTATCAGTAAATTTTATTAGTCAGAACCTAAGATAAAAGGATGCAGAACACCTTGAAATTCAGATCACATGGTATCACCAAAAGCTAAGACAAGGTACCACACTCCAAAGAGGACAGCAAGATCTCAAACCCAGATCTTACGAGTGATCAGCAGTGCATACAGACACTGGAGAGAGTAGAGGCTTTAAACACATAAGCTTAGCTCAGTTGATGGACTGAGGCAATTTTCGAGACATGCAGTCAACAGTGTACCAGCTTGCAGCTCACAACTAACCACTCTGAGCTGTTTGCAGAAATGAACTCACACATTGGTTCAATGAGCTCCCTGCAGGAAATCCATTTAAAACAAGCAGGTAGCTGCTCTGAATTGGATGAGATCTCCAGGAGAGCTTGAGGTACAACTTGAAACGGAGCATGTTACAACCACCCAACTTGAAGTCAAGGACAGCTTTAGGGAGATTAACATTATTCAGGAAGAGGTCAGTTATGCTACCAGGAACAGCTGGTATGTTTTCCCAGCTACTGCTTCTGGAGGTGATGGTTCTGCGAGACATGAGCTATAGACTTTAGCAACGAAGGGTAGGGGAAAAAAGAAACCAAAACCAACACTTTAAAATTCAAAGAGTACACCTTCCACCACCCCTCCTACATGTTTCCCATGTAAAGCACATCATTGAACAGGTCTCAATTCACCAGCCTTGATTCTAGCTCCTATTTTCACTACATGCTGTGAAAAAAAAAAAAAAAAGTCACCTGCACAGATATTGAATATCTTTCTGCAGGTTTCAGGTGCTAAGCAGACCAGGCAGTCATAGTTGTCTACTGAACAGGACAGGAGTATTTCTGAAGATGTGAGCCTCAGGAAGGGGGACAAAATGACAACCACACTAAGGCAGAAATTATGGTTAATATTATTAGTAGTAATTACCATTATTGTGACCAAAATAATGACTTTATGGCTAATATTATTACAGCCAAAAGCTACCAGATGCATCTAAACTTCAATCTTTTGCCAAAAGTAGCTCATCCAATGGAGGCAGCACAGACTTCACCACAGCAACACCAAATCTGTTAACAAGACTGACAGGGAAGTACAGGTAAATTTGAGGACTTGACAAGTCTTTCTGTATATCTGGCCTTAAAGGGAGGCTGGAGACACTGTGATAATTGTCCATGACCTACAGCACATCACACTCTCCTATTCAGAGGTCCTATCATCTAGCTCTTATGAAGACCTGGCCACCTTCTTTAACAGTTGAGCCAATCTTTGCTGTTAGACTCTACTAGTACAGCCCAGTACAAACCCATTATCCATTTTCCACCTTCTCTTTTACTTGTAGGACCTCAATATGATACTAAGCAGAATTGCAGCACTCTCATCCACCTCCTCCAGAAACAGCTTCTCTGCCACAAGAGACTGGCAAGCTATCCTCATTTTAAATTGCTTAACTTCTCCTTTAAATGACTTAACAACTCCCAGGCATCAGAAACCTGGAACTGTCATTACACAGTGCTGACCCTTAACACCAGTTGTCTCACCATTTCTTGTATTCACTTTTTCTCAAACAACAACGAAGAAAACCTTCCCAATCCACAGTGCAGCCATAGCATAAAATCTGAAATGTGAAACTAAAAAAAAAAAAATTTAAAAATTACCCTCAACTCTGAGCATGCACACAGAGCACCATGTCCAGCATTCTCCTCTCCTCTCTCCTGTGTACTTCACAGGATACTGCATACTTAAATATAGGATTTAAAAACAAACAATCAAACAAAAACCAACAACAAAAGAAAAATGACCACAAGAAAGCTTTACCAAGCTACCATTATCACCAGACAAGTACTACAGGGGGATGGGAGGAAGTAAACGACACCCGAGGCCTAAATGCAGGTCCCAGTAACCTATCCATGATATGAAAAAACTCCCCCTGCTCTAAACCTCATCTTGAATACGGGCAGGTGCTTATCTTGCAATAGAAAGCCCTTGAAAGTACCCCTCTCATGTCACACAAACCATGAGAGCCTGGGCTGACAGCTTCTGCATAATCTGCATGGCCAACCAGCCCCAAGTCCTATCAGCAACATCCAGAAGCTCAGCTCAGAGGCTAGAGGAGCCTTCTAACAGCCCAAAGAGGAACACAATTCCCACCCCAAGTCTGTCTCAGGCTTTCACACACAAATTGTGTGCCTTTAGACAAACCCTGCCTTTAAGTAGTTGACTCTGTCCATTCAATTTGTGCATAGCTGATAGGATGTGCCTCTGTTAATGACATACTGCAGTGCTGTGTATCTCACATACATATGTATATCAAGGTCTTCATCAGCTTTCGAAACTGGCAGAACAATTAACCTTATTAGTCCCTAAGCTGCACTGAAGAACAGGAACGGAAGACAAGTCACTGCAACATGGGAAAAGAAAAAAAGTAAAATAATCTTTTGGAACTGAGCAGAACCTTTAAAGTGAAAACCCAGATAGCAACCCTGTACTTGCACAGTATCTGTAACTATGATACAGCAAATGATGTGGCATCTTTCTCCAAAATTCAAGTACCTGAAATATAACCACAATAAGCTGAAACAGGCAGTCACCGTCATGTCCTGAGTATGTGCAAGCAAACCAAAATGCACATAAGGCGTTCCTCTAATGAAACAGCTCACTTTATGCCCTACATGAAACATGCAGGACCAGTAGAAAAACTATCACATCAGAGAGACACAGCACCAATGCCAAAAACAAGTTTGGTGCTTGTCGCCTTTCAAGACACGCTGTCATTTTCAATCATGATAACAAGACCTAGAACCTAACCTTCATTACTGCTTTCTAAAGTAGTTCCTCCCTCCAGACTGAAAGGGCTGAAAGGAAAGTGCTAAATGCCCTGCTCTGCAAGTACCCAACCCAACTGCCCCTGCCTTTGGATGCTCACAGTAACCACCAAAGCAGTTTTCTGATGGACGAAAACAAAACCATAACCCTTCAATACCTCTTCTAAGTGGTTTCCACCATGAACAACAAATGGCATTTGTGCTTCTTTCATACACTCATGGCCATAGAGAGAGCAGGTCCAATACCTTTACTGTGCTCCCCCTTGGGTTCTTTCCAGCAAAAAAAAAGTTACTAACCACCTCTCAGCTTTGCACTGAAATACAACGTGGCTGTTTATATCTGGAGTTTTTTCAGCTTTTAATAGTGAAGGGCTTTGGGCATCCAGTCCTGCACAAAGGAATTTTTCTCCCAAGCATTTCAGTTAAGTATTAACAAGTTACAAACACAAGCAAAAACAGAAAATTACAAGGAGCCTAAAAAAACCACAACTGTTCTAACCAAGCCTGTTGCACTTGCGATTTCCTATGTCAAAATCCCACTGGTTTTCCATGCATCTCTCAGCCATCAGGACAGGCAAGACTTTACATTTTTCCACACTGAGAACAAATTATGGGAAGAAAAACAAAAATCAAGCCACCCACCCCAGGGACGTTATTCAAAAAAAAAGAGGTCAAGGGCAAAGAGAAGGAAAGCAAGGCAGGAGCTCTCCAGCTACCTCGCACTTCATACCACCTTCAACAAGAAGGGTGCAAGGGAATATGGGTACCATATCCAACCAGGAAAACCAGTTCATCTCAAAGGAAAAAGGAAACCCAGGAAGAAAAGGAATACAGTTCTGGAGAAAGCTGCAGACCGGTGGAAGACTGTCAGCACACTAGGTACAGCCAGCTTCTCCTCAGCTCTAGCACACAAGCCTACGCACACCCTCACCAACTGCAATGCTCCAGGCACCCTTCAGGCTCAGCAGCAGAGCAAGAGCAGTAGGCAAGTCATCCCCAAACGGCTCCCCAGGCTTCACAGAAAGCCGAAATCAAAAGATCACAAGCAATGGGGCGAGGGGGGGAGAAGTGGGGGGGAGGTGGGAGAAAAAGCACACACGCATGCAAGAGGGAAGCTGTGAGGGGGCACGCGAGAAGCACAAACAATGAAAGGGAAGCAAGAGGAAACAGAAGGTAGCACGACCAACTGGGGTGGAGGCACAGGGGCCCTGGGAGGCTGCGCTCCAGCATGCAAATTCATGCAGTTCACGTAGACAAAGCAATGCTGTGAGAGGCCTAGAAAGCAACTACAAATATTAAAATGCTTTGTTCCCCCACCCCCACCCCTCCCGCCTCTGAACATCACATCTTTATTCACTACATGCTTTTTGGAACAAAAGCATGTGCGAGCAACCTGACAGCTGAATGGGCTACTGACCCATCCAACTTTCATCCTCAAATTCTGCAGGCAGCAAGGAATGCTCAAAACTGCTCTGTCACAGGCAGCTGATGATGCATGGAAAATAGGATAATAGTGCAAAGCCACAACAGAAAGGGAAAAACATTCATCAGGGCTGGTAACCCACCAGAAACAGGCAAGAGTGCTAGGGCAGACAGGGTAACATAATCCATATGCCTGCTCAGAGCCTGCAACACCCAGGCAGGAGGGAGATGCTCTGGGAGAGGAACGTGCATTGTTCCTTCCCAGGATTTTTTATTTCTGCACGTAAAGTCCTCATTCTGATATACTACATTCCTGCCTGCCCTGTTCCAAAAAGGAACAGGAAGAACCAGATCAAGGAATCCGGACACTTCCCATTCCCAAGGTCTTCTCCAAGTCCTACCTTTAAACATATGAATAAAGCAACCCCTGGATATTCCCTATAAAACAATGTTTATTATCCACTCAAAAGCAAGGAAGTTCTTCCTCTTACTAGACCCACAACATCACATCACCACTGCCATGGTACACAAATGCTGGACAACAATGCTCTGTGAGGGCAGTAGTGCAAAGGTCTGCTCTTGCAAGGAAGAGAATATGGACAACATCCTTGCAGCAGTCACTTACTTTTTAAGTGGAGCATGGAGATCAACAAGCAATAAACCTGCAAGTTTAAGTATCCTGCTAACAAAGAAAGGGCAGTCAGACATTAATAGATTAAGCAGTGTTACAAATGTCCAAAGCTGATGCCAGCACCTCTCCCAATGCCCGTCAACAACACAGGACCTCACAGATGCTGCAGGTGGGTAACCCTCGACTCCTTAGGCACTCGGAGAAGAGCCACAACCAGTCTTCACAGAACAGCGCCACCACTCCACAGAAGCAGGGTTGGAAGGGTCCCTCACCACATCCACAGTGACAGCAGGAGATCTTCTTTCCTCATCCCCTCAACAACTGGAAAGGGCAGCTACAAGTTCAGCCACAGGCCCCAAGTCTGAGAGGTGTTGGGTAAAGCCCAAGTCCGCAAGGGAACAGAAAGCTGGGTGTTGGGGTTAGGCCTGGAACCCACCTTTGGTCTTAAAACCTATTTGAGGAACTCGGGTCCTTCTGCTTCAGCTTGAGCAGTCACCAACATGTCAGATGCTGATGCCGTCCCCAGGCTTAAAAGGGAAAGCCATGCAAAGCAGCCACTGCACCACCAGTGCTCAGAGACTGGTTCATCTGGCTTTTAACATTCCACCTTTTATTTTGGCAAGCGTATTGTGACTTTCACTTCTCACTCTGTCACAACTGAAACCAGAAGACCTGTTTTCTTTCCTGTATACTTAACACAGCATCTCTGGAAATGACAGAGGCACAGCAGCCTTAGCTTCACCTTTCCCTGCTGCAAGGACTCAACAGGACTGTACCCTCAAGTGACACCAAGTTCACAAACAATTCATGCCTGGTTTTTCTTCAGCCATGCTACAGCTTATTTTTACAAGGATGCTCCAGAACAAAGTCTTTTCAAAGAGGACCTAATCTCCTCAGGATGTAAACACCACGTCATCATCACTCAGTTGCAGCTTTGCTATGAACTATAAAGGACTGCATTACACAGTTTTACATCCAACGCATGTTAATATCTTCAAGGTAAAGAATGCACAAGCAAAAGGACGAGTTGCTTAGGCATCCCTGAGCATAAAGATGCTGCACCTTTTCCCTTAGCTACCCAACACATCCACAGCAGGCAAATTCTGAACAGTATAATATACATAAATGTTTTTTAAGTATTTGTATACACAACAGATAACATCACAACACAAAAAGCTGGGCTTTGGTAAGAAGTATTGGTAAGAAGGTGAAGAGAGAGATAACACTTCCGCTGCTTTCCCCTACATTAATGGGTATCAAGGACTAAGCAGAGAATGATATAATGGCTTAAGAGAAATTACTTTCTTTTCCCTCTCGCACAAAACGATGTCCCTAAGGACTGCCTCTTCCCATTTACAAGCCTGGTGCCTCGAAGTCTGGGCAGGCTCAGCTCAACATATGGCAAAGTCTGTCAGTGCAAGCAAAATGACTGCCTCAAATGCCATAAACTCCAGACCACTCGCCAGCCTGGCCGTGCATTTTACCCTATTGGCTCCCCTTCCCATACAGAAGGCAACAAGCTATGTTGCCACCCAACAATAAAAAAGGAGCTAAACAAAACAAAAAGGCACTGCCACCAGAGGAGCGACACCATAAATGATGTGTCATTTGTGTCGGGGAGGGAGGAAAACAGCTTCACCTGAGTGAGTCTGAGATATTGATACACGCACAATCATTATGCGCACATCCAGGATTGACCATGGGAGAATGCTTTCATTAGAGGCCGGGGGGAGGTGGGGGGGTGGGGGGGGTGGTGGTACCAACAAAAAGAAGGGAAACAGAGAAGCCCACAGAGAGCAGGCAGTGCATTGGTGGGGGAGGGGGGACGGGAATTTGGGGGGACAGTGGGGACGGGGATGGGAACAGGGATGGGGGGGGCAGTGGGGACCGGGATTGGGGAGGGGAGGCAGCAGGGGGGAAGGGGACCAGCAAGGACCAGGATTGGTGGGGCAAATGGACAGCGGGGACCAGGATGGGAGCGGACAGCGGGGACCAGTACTAGGGGGGGCGGACAGTGAGGATCAGGATTGGAGGGGGGGGGGGGGGGGGGGGAGGGGAGCGGGGACCAGAATGGTGGGGACGACAGCGGGGTCAAGGGGACCAGGATGGAGGGGAACGGACAGCGTGGACAGGAGGATCCCATCCCTCCCCCCAACCCAAGCTCGCCCCCCGGCGCTCCCTCACCTGGGTGGGCAGCAGGAGCTCCCCCTCCTCGGCCGGCCACAGCTCCACCACGCCGGGGATGGGCTCGATGGCTGCGGGGGCAGAGAGAGAGAGAAAGGGCGGGTGGGCGCGGGGGCACCGCGGGGGAACGGGCGGGACGCAAGCCACGTCCCGGCTTCCCTTCACTCCCCCCGTCCCCTGCCCCGGGCCGCCCCCGCCGGCGCCCTCACCTTGCCCCTGCGCCTCGCCGGGGCGAAAGCAGGGCAGGAGAACGTGGAAGACGCCGAGCAGAAGGTTCATGGCCGCGGCCACCCGGCAGCAGCCTCCGTACTGCGGGTAGCGCAGTCCCGCCATGCCGAGCCGAACCAAGCGGCGCTGCGGGCGGGGCGGGGCGGGGCGGGCAGGGCACAGGGACCCGCCCCCCGCCGCCAAAGGGCATGCGCGGACCCGGCACCGCGCGTTCAACCCTCCCAACAGGCGCACACAGAGCACGTGGTGCGGCGGCGCGCGTGGTGCTGACCGGGCAGCGCGCGCAGGAACCGACCCCAGTCCCCGCCAAACTCAGCGACCCAACGCCACTAGGGCCCCCGGCACAGCAGCAGCCACCACCCCCCGGCCACTTCCACCAGCACCCCACCACCGCCACCAGTGCTGCCACCACCAGCGTCCCACCACTAGCACCCCTCCCACGACTGGCGCCGTTACCAGTGGCCCCAGAGCCACTGCCACCAGTGCCCCCCATCAGCATCCCGTCACCACCACCAGCATCCCCACCACTACCATCAGTACATCACCACCGCTACCAGCGCCCACCACCTCCCGCGCCCCATGACTACCACCAGAGTCCCACCAACACTACCACCAGCGCCCACATCAGTGCCCCCATCAGTGCTCACGCACCACCAGTAGCACCACTACCAGCACACCACCAGCACCAGTGTCACCACTAGCACCCATGCACCACCACCACCAGTGACCTGACCACCAATGCACCCCCACCAGCATCCCACCACTACCACCAGTGCTACCATCCCCACCATCAGCACCCCCACCACTACCACTAGTAGTGCTCCCACCAGCACTCACCAACACCAGAGCCCAAGCACTACCACCAGTGTCCCCCGCCACCAGCATCCCACCACCACTACCACCACCAGTGCCCATCACCACCGCCTCTGGAGATACCTGTCCCCTCAAAGCAAGAGGGACACACAGGGTAGGCGTTGGGGAATAATGACACTAAATTATTTCTGTGACCGTGTTTCTATGCAGCTGGTGTGCTGTTTGCAGTGGGAATGGTCTCTCTCCTGTTCCCTTATGCCCACATGACAGGATGTCACTGGTGTGGGAACCAGGGGGTCCCCTATATTTTTTAGTAAAAAGTGTTAAAAGGGTGCGTGAAGGAAGAATAGCAGGAGACAGCATGGAAGGGGAGAGGAGAAATCTGGGGGAAGGGAAAAAAAGAAAAAAAAACAACAACCAAATAGCCCCAATCTGGTGCCCTTACTGGAGGTGTTCCAAGGGAAGATGCTGCCAAAGCATCAACGGTGGGTGTACGGTTTGGAAAATAAATGGGTAGTGAGGTTTATTTGCCTTGGTATTCCTTGACTGCTTAGCAGCGCTGTACGTCAGAGGATTGCTGCTGCTGTTCTGATCCAGTCCCTGTTCTGGTGCCTGATGGGTCTCTCTGGTAATTATGCCATTTATAAAACAGAAGTGTAGAACAGAGCACAGCAATAGCGTATGCTGGTCATGCGTGCTCAACATGTGCTTCACACACCCCCTTCTATTCCTATTTTAAAGCACTTGCTCAAAAGCCCTTTTGCTCAAAAAAATGAGCCCTCAAATGCTTAAATTACAGGAAAAAGCAGTTGTTAAATTAGTTCTGCAAACCTTGAGGAAAAAAGAAACCAAGTACTCTGCTAACGAGGTTTGCACAACCCAAAACTTGCATCTGGTTCTCTCCTTACTGATCACACATAATAACTCACATAAACAATGAAAACACAGTGCTTATTCACCAAGGGCTCATAAATAAAGCCAAACAAATGACAAAACCTATTCTCAGCCCCAGACTGAGGCAACACATGAGGCTGCTGGAGACCTTGGCCCCCATAGGCAGGAGGACAGCATCATGACACCCTCTCCACTTGGTGGTTGTAAAAACGTTTCCCACCCAGAGGTCATCCAGGTTTGACTGGAGGTAAAGGCAAGTCTGCATGCAAGGAATACATCTCTGCTTGCAGCAAATGCAGTACTGACCCCACCCCTAACAGTGAAAACCTTGACGCTGGCCAATATTGCACAACTACAAATATACTGTGATGCTGTGTTGTATCCTGCACATGTCCTCCTCTCACTTTCTTCTTTACCCCCTTACTCCTGCTCTGTGCCTGTTAGATGGATTTTTTTGCTTCCCACCGTGTTCCTCTGTGTCTTTAATCGCATTGTCCATGCTTCCCCCACAAGCAAGCATTAGAACAACTGTCCCAGTTCTATGGGCACACCCCGTGGCACCTCTCCATCTGTGCCCATGTCCCCAGGGGCTTGCAGAGAAACAGTGCCTTTTAAAATGAGAATTGTTCAGTGTTTCTGTGCCAGCAAATGCCCAGCCGTGCTTGTCTACGTGCTTGAGTCTCATAGAATAATAGAATCACCAGGTTGGAAGAGACCCATCGGATCTTCTAGTCCAACCATTCCTATGAAACACTACACCATGTCCCTCATGACCTCGTCTAACCGTGCCTTAAACACCTCCAGGGAAGGTGAATCAACCACCTCCCTGGGCAGCCTGTTCCAATGCCCAATGACCCTTTCCGTGAAAAACCTCCTCCTAATGTCTACCTTGAATCTCCCCTGGCGGAGCTTGAGGCCATTCCCTCTTGTCCTGTCCCCTGTCACTTGGGAGAAGAGCCCAGCTCCCTCCTCTCTACAACCTCCTTTCAGGTAGCTGTAGAGAGCAATGAAGTCTCCTCTCAGCCTCCTCTTCTCCAGGCTAAACAACCCCAGTTCTCTCAGCCATTCCTCATAGGGCCTGTTCTCCAGCCCCTTCACTAGCTTTATTGCTCTTCTCTGGACTCACTCCAGAGCCTCAACATCCTAGTAGATGCACTAGAGAGAAAAAAAGGTTATAATGGTGTAAAATTTGCATAACAACCCCACACAGGAACTGCATGGCACCATAAGTACACTGTACACTCAGTAGGAAACTGTCCCTACTACTTTTGACAACTGATTTAAATACCAGCTAGAGCCATAGACAAATGTTATTTTCAATTATTAGCTTTTTCTTGATGAGCCATAGACAAATGTTATTTTAAATTATTAGCTTTTTCTTGATGAGTTTTTAAAAACCTATGTTGGCACAAGCTGACGATTTTGCCTGTCTGTCTTAAGAGTTGACTGCATTTCCAGTGTCTGCAGAAAGGGGTCTGGATGGCAGTAGGTAGGGGTTTAGAGGAACTCACTCTCTCCTAGATAGTCTTGAGACTTGTTTAGCTAAACAGATTTTAAAATATTAGGTGAAAGAGATGCCCTGAGCCATGGCTCTGGTTGGGAATGGGCTTACGTGGGAGACACTTCCCCCATGAAAAACAAGGGTCATGTTTGCAGCTTTGGAAAAGTAGAGGGGTGTGGGGCTTTCTGCAGTTGTGGTAGAGCCACACTAACTCAGTGGCACAGCTGAACACCTTGCTTTCTGGAGGCCTTTTCAGATATAGTGGGAAGGACTGGGAGGAAATCAGGGCTACAATGCAGATGTTGTGGTTGGATGGGGAGATAGTCGTTGTGTAACAGACATCAGATGGGAGCAGGCAACCTATTTACATTCCTGCTCTTGTGCCTCCGTGCATCCTTTTACCAGCAAAATATGCCTGGGACTGTTCTTCATGCATGAGATGAAATGAAATATATGTGCTGTTAAATACAAACATGCGTTTCAGCCAGCCCCAGGAAAGCCTGAAGAGCTGTCATCCTCCATTGAGTGGGCAGGGGAAGACAGGGCAGGGGCAATGCTGGGTGGGCAGAGCAGGAGTGGTGAGGAATGGATAATTTAGTTTGTTCAGGCTGAAACATCTGCCTTTATTTGCCTTGGTTGCACAGGAGGAGACCCAAGACCCCTGTGACCCATTGCCCCACCCATTCCCACCACACTGTCTTCTCTTGGCCACTCTCAGCAAGTGCTGGCCTCATGCTCCCCTAGGGAGGGTTCACCTCCCCCACTACAGCTTGTGGGGACTGCACCACTCCTCCTTGCCTGCAGCACTGCCTCCTGCACGTGACATGTGACCTCACTCTCTGCTCACATCGCCTTTAGGCAGCCTGGGCATCCCTAACACCACATCTCTCACTGTCTGGTTATGAATGTGTCGGCACCGCCATCACCAGCTTTCCAACTGCACCGACCTACATTCACCGCCTTCTTGCTGCCGCAGTTTGATTTTATTTAGAGCAGCCTCACTCCTCTCCACCTTGCTGCGGGCCCATTGCTGAGAAGGAGCTTGGTGCACAGGACTCTGGAGGGAAACAAAGGCTGCTGGCAAGTCTTTGCTGGCCTTCTTTCACAGGTCACTGTAGTACTCTTCAGTTCCCCAGAAATTAGGGACTAATCAGAGCCAATAGGTTCACCCCATTTAACCTGGAAAAGCAAATAGCAGCTAAAACATTTAGATGAGGAACTTGTCAGGTGATGCACCAGGAGGTTGCTCCCCCACCTACCTGCAAATGCACCAGTACTCTTCCAAAGCTTGCAGACCTATTGACAATACTGTTTTCCAGCTAAGGAAGACTTTTTTGAGGCTATTCATGTACTTAATAATGATGTGAAAAATGCCTTTGCTGGCATGCTTTAAGAGCTTTGACTTGTTTTTCAGTAGTAGGATGTGCAACTGACATATTTATTTTTACTGTTTCCCTTGCCCTTGAATGAAAAGGAGCTGAGCGTTACCTACAGCAGTCTGGAGATACTGCTGTAAACTTCTGCAAATCGTAAAGCACGCAACAATTAATCCAGCCCTAAATGCCATTACAAATCCCTGTTACTTTCAGCATGGGAATAGCTACTTGCCATTCAAACAAGGCGTGATACTTCACAGAAACACTAGGAAAAATTAATTTCGAGGGGACTGAGCCCAGTAGAAGGCTTTCTACTTGAAGCGTGCATTCATTTCATTTGCAGCCATGCATCGCACCATAAGTGGTTAATGTTCAACAATGTACACTGGTCATCTCTTTAGGGATTTCTGTTAGGTACAGCTGGGATATGGTATGCACCAAAGGTGATATACTTTAAATAAAAGGCCCTAGGTAAGTGGTCATCACACTATGGATTATCTTCACCTTGCCATCCACAGCTGGGAAACCAGCACTGACAAGCCTTGCTGGCATGGACTGAAATATACCTATCCTGGGGTCTGCAGCAGCCTTTGGTAGAGCCCAGGGCTTCTCTGTGCTGGCTATGGAGCCTCCTTCAGTTCACTGGGCTCTGCTTTATCAGCCCTAAGGCTGTATGTCCCCACACCCGTCCTGCACGCCTTTGGCCACCTCTATTGGCAAGAGCAGCCATGGACAGTATCACCTGATAAGGTAACAATCCCCAAAAAGAGATTAAGGGGGGATAACACTTCCACTTAGGTCATCTCCTCACCCAGCTAGGTCACTCTTCATCAAAGGGGCAGCATTTCCCCAAAGACCCACTGCTAGGTAACCAGACAGAACATGGGGGACTCAGTCCTACCCAAGGAAAGCTAAATCCCACTGACCTATGCCACAGGGCCATGTGCTCCCCAAAGGCTACTCACAGGAGAGTGCACAGGGAGGAAATGAAGAGTAAAAATAGAGAAAGAGGACCTGGCATGGCACAGCCATAAATTTCTGTGCTTGGTTCCCTGTGTGACAACTGAAGATAAGCAGTCCTCCCTGTGCTCTCCCTGGTGTTTGCCCAGCTAGCGTGCTGGGAGCAGAGACTCTCTTACCATCTCAGTGTTTGTATAACTCCTGGCAGAGCAGGGCCATGATCTCTATCGTGGTGCCTCTGCATCATTAGAATAATGAAACAATAAGGGAACAAGAGTTTCTCTCTTCCTCCTGGTGACAGTTACCATCATGCACCCCTTTTTAGGGAAGCCAGTGAGTGCAGCTTGAGCTGGACTGAGCCTAATTCTTTTAAAGACTAATTCCGCCTAATAAGAATGCCCAGGACAAAGCCTGCTCTGGCAGTGTAATTAAAGAAGTACAAATTGTTTCTAAAACCTCACGCTGGCAGAATTTTTACAATTAATTATTGGATGTCACTGTTAGGGCTTGTTGGGGAGGAATCACTCTCATCTTACATGCCTGATCTGGGTCAGCAGCCCATCCATCGCTTGTTTGAGGACAGGAAAGCAAACAGGCAGTGCAGCACTGCCCCAGTAAGCTGTTAATGACATTACCACAGATGACAAACATTGCGCTCTTGTTTCTAAGCAGAATTTTTGCCAGGCCAGTTTGACTTTCTGCTCTGTGATTAAACACAGCCAGAAAAATAGGGTGCTTACCTGGCCTACTTTTTTGCATTTTCCTCCTCCTCATCCATTTTTCATTGAAAAAATCTACACAGTAAACAAGCATCTATATGATCACATAGACAAACGGATGAATGTAGGACAATATTGGAGGTGTTTAAGACACGGGTGGATGAGGTATTGAGGGACTTGGTTTAGTGTTAGATAGGAATGGTTGGACTAGAAGATCCGATGGGTCCCTTCCAACCTGGTTGTTCTGTGATTCTGTGATATTAAGTTATTTTAATAATGCAGCTTAGGAAAGATTGAGAAAAAAAAATACAGTTAGGTGTTCTATTCAAAAAGGGCAGTTTGCTCTGGAATCTCAAATAAGAAAACAGTGTGTGCACATAAATATAATATCCCAAACTTGTCTGTGTTCTAAAGAAGAAAGAATAGTAGATGTTTCTATTTTAAAAAGCAACTTGACTGCTGCAGTATCAATCAAATTCTAGGTAATTCAGAAAATATGCTGACATGCTCTGTCCTTTCCTTGCCCTGCTCTGCCTACATTTTTTAGCACATACAGTGCATCCACTTGAAAGCGTGGTGGATCCTTGCACACAGCAGGATTTTGCAGTCTCCTGCGGGACCCACCATGTTACAATAGCGTTCAAAGCTTTATAAGCTTCATTTAGTTTCAGCAAGCCTGTTGGAGCATTGTCTGTGCTTAAAGAGGCATTTAAAACTAAAGCGAAGCTTTGAAAGCTTCAGAGACAACGACGCTGGACTCCCTAAACCCATGAGTTCACTGCACGGTTTGAAGTGATGGCATCATGTAGAAAACATGACACGGTGCTCTGAGAGCTCTGCAGTACTTCGGCATGAAAGAAGTGGGTGAGCAAGAAATCTAGGGCACACATTGAGTTTCTATTACTAAGGGTCATGCCTGCACTGAAGGGAAGAAAAGCATTCTTAATTTTTTCCTGCCCTTGAGATTTGTACCCATGCAGATTTATTTACTCATTCTGGAATGCTTTCTAAACCATTGCTTTGTGCATTTCTAAGCTGTTATGAATAAAAGAAAACAACCCTTGGAGTGCATGCAATAAAACAAGCAGCCACACAGCAACCATGCCATGAAGAAATGTCCGACTTCTGTGACTCCTTCATGCTGCAACACCATGCTAGTGTAAGCTGTTTGTACATCCTTAGACTACACAAAAGGCAGTATTTAACACAGAACTATGCTTTCTATGAGCTGAGGGAAACAGTTGCAGAATAGGTTTCAGTAAAGCAAGCTTTCCCAAAAAGCATTTTTCAATGTACGGCCCAGCCTATCACCATTTCCACACAAGGGCATGTCATTCGTGTAACCACTGTGCCAGAAACACCTCAAGACAAGAGGTAAACATCACCTTGAGTCCCTAAAATGTGTCCGCCCTACTCATGCCACCTCGCTTGGGCTGTGAAGGTCACCCGCATCCTTGGGCTGCAGCAGCACAACATCCCCTCTTCAACTTCATAGAATTTCCTCAGCTAAAACCCAAGCACCTGGCTGTGGGCAGCAGCCTCTCAGCCACCTCAGCCACCACTAAGACAGTGAGGAGAGAGACCTGCACAAAAATAGAAATGATCCTTACAAAACAAGCATCATATAGACCCAGTCAGTTACATGATGCCTGTAAGCAGATCGAAAGCACTGTCTGTAGCAAACGGGCACAATAAATATCAACTTTGTGAAAAGCCATCAGGCCAGAGTGGATTTAGAAATAAAACAGTAAAACAGGATTTCACAGCATGATAAATACTGCCAATAAAATCTGGGTGCATCCCAGTGCCAAGGCAGCACTTGGAGAGCCGCATCGCGTCTTCTGGCCTGCATCTCGTTCCTAAGACCACAATATTTCATTGGGGCACAGCTGCAGGCAAAGCTTGATGGAGCGGAAAAGAAGACAGCATGAGACATAGCAGAGTTACCATGTGGTTTAATTTTCAACTTCAATAGCTGTAGAAGGTTTTAATACTGGTAAAATGCAGTTTTACTTAGCCTCAGTCTAGGGGAGCTGTTTTTCACTGCAACTAAAACTGAGGAAAATAAACCAGTTGGACGCAGATAATGGGCATGGGAAATTTTAGCCCAAAGGCTTAAAGCCTGGTAAAGGTGTAAAGCAACCAGAATCACTTTAGTACCACAGTATTCCAGAAATAAACTTAGCTGTCAAGGATGCAACAGTTCCACATGCGTGCACATGCATTTGAGGGAGGAAGATGCAGTGCAGATGTGTGTAAATGCACAGCACAAAATAAGAAAGATTTCAGAATACATCTGAATTGGAAAGCTACTGTTAAAAGCTTGTTTAAACGCAGTAAAATATTGTTGCAGCTCTTTTTTGAAGTCCAAAGTGCTACTATGACAAAAATAAACATGCTGATAAAATATTAGAGAACAGCAATGCCAAACTCACAGAGAAGTGAATGACCAATTTCCCTGAGCCATGCTCCAAGCCTGGCTCCAAAGCTGGCTTCACAGCCCATGATCTGCCACTAATGGCTAACAGATGTTCTCCTGAAAGAAAAAAAAGTTGAATGTGTTTATTTCTTTCATGACACAGGCCAGAGGGCAGATAGGGGAGCAATTGGAAACCTGTGAGTTACAGTTACTTGATTGAATAACACGTTGGAGAAAAACATGTTGCTATGTGGAATTATCCCCCCTGCCATTTTCAACAGCAAGAGTTTTACTTCCATCTGAAACTGAGGGGGAAATTTAGATAACACGTAATGCACACAGTTTGTGAAGTACCAGGGATTTTTCATGCCACAGCATTAAGCTTACCTGGCTTTTTTTTACACCATCAAAGAAGATGGGGAAACTGGCCACTGCCTAGCTCAGTGTCAAGGCATCACGATACATACGCAAGTTGGGCTCTCCAGCTGGGGCAGGGTTCACTGCCTGCTGTGTGAGAGCTTCAATAAGGAGGCATCACCTCTGGGCTCAATTCATCTTCTTGGATTGTCTATTCCCAGACAACTAGCATGGCTGTAGCCACCAGTTTCTCACCAAGTGCTCTTCTCCAGCATCTTGCTTTTTCAGTAAATAAAGTGAGGGCTAATCCTTTAGGGAAAAGAAAAGACAGAGTATAACAAGAGAGAAAATAAACCTGTCTCTTAGGACAGGGACTGCTGCTACAAAGTTACCCTGACTACCCCAAAGTTTTAATAGGGGCTGAAGAGATGCACTGCCTTGCACCCAAGCTGGACAGGGAGTAGTGGGGTGGATGGCAGGCTGAGATAGAGCAGTACAACTCATCAGACATGGAAATGGGAAAGATGACAAGACCTGAGCTCAATCCACAGTATCAATAGTCCTTTCTGAATACCTGTATTGCATAGAGCAGTAAAATCCTAAGCAAGAGTTGAATATCTCATGACAGTCTTGCAGATACAGGGTACTTAAATCCTCTCCAGGGCCCCAGTTCCACCATTACTGAAGTCAAATGTTACATGTGAGTATGGGACACCTCTTCCAGGTGGCAGGCACAGGTGCCCAGCTACAGAAAAACATTCCTCAAAGGGCACAAAATATACATGAATCCCCTTACTCCACTGACCTACAGCTCTGTGGTACCCTGCAGAGAGAGGAAAGGTGGGGAGGTAATGCCTTGCCATGGCTCAGACACCACATCACCCCTCTCACTTGAAACAGCTCGATTTCTGCAGGAGTCTGCAGAAACCCTTGCTGTGTGGGAAAACTCAGAGCACAGTGGGGAGCACAGAGGCTTGGACCACTCTAGGAAAAGATAGAGGAGCAACTTTTTTCTCTTATTCGTATAGCCCAGGACCAGCCACTTACAACTTTCTAATCCTCTTTCAAATGCCAGCTAGAACAGCATTGCAGACAAATCAGACGATTTGGACATTTTGAAGATGTTTATTTGCCAGAAAGCAATTTTAGGCTTGCTTGTTTCTTTTCACAGCACATCTGCAATTCCCTGTAAGTGCTGTCATTGTCTTCTGAAAATGATGCTGGCAGTTGCACAACCTCCTTCCAAATAATTGCAGGTACTTTCAGTTCCTTAGCAGAGCACATTTTTGATGTGCAGGGTTTTACCTCACAGCACCTCTGTCCTTTCCTCAGGGATATACCTGCATTTGTCCGCTATACCAATATCCCAGGGCCTGTGGCCCTTCACTTACCAGATATTCCCAGTGGTACAGTGCTCACAGCTGGATGGGAAGCAGAAGTCTGGATGAGGAACCATGCAGATCTTATCAGTTGTGGGAACCAGGTGTCTCATTCTGCACCCGCTATGCAGAAAATGTCTACTGCTGGGTGTCTGAAGGGCATGCAGGGCTGCTTTTCCAAACCTATCATATATGCCAGGTGATGCTCAAGCAAAACGTAACCGTGGTGTTGCACTAAGGGGCTTGATAAAATGTTAAATGGGTAAACTTTGAAAACAACACATCTGTCCTAGGAAATACACTTTAGTTATTCTAATGATTTCATGTTTATGTCCAAAATCCGTTTAGTTTCCAGCAAGAAATCAGAAGGTGGTTCCATAGAACCTGCCAAAACAGCCACCTGGTGGCTGGGTAACTGCAGAAGGACTGGGAATTTCTTTAGGATATTAAAGACTATAGTACAAATCGGTTATCAATAATAGGTTGTGTTTCCATGTAAAACCATTAGCCTTTTAACATTCAACACTCCAGTTTTACTCTCAGCTTTCTGATGCATTATTCCTTATGTTGCTGACTACACACTTGCACTTACATGTTTTTTTATTTTTCGGCTCAGTGGAGCAAGCAGTCAGCTTTTCCCTCATTCCTGCGGGATATCAGGTTACAACGAATGTTGTTCTGTTCTTATATACTTACCCAGTGGCATATTAAAAATGCATATTTTCCATTCGATTTTTCTCCTTGCCAGAGTTTGGTTCAATGCCACTTTTCTTCTCCCACTTGCTAGGTACTGTTTACAAGCTACTACCTTATTCCCAAATGTTAAAAAGCAGGAAACAACATATACCCTGTTTAACCCCAGCTGGGGATGTAGACCCTAGAAGTCACAAAAGTGCCAGTTCATTTTTAGCCAAGGAAATTTATAGTGCATTCCTGCAACTAAATTATTTTTACATGTATTCACTTTTGAGAAGGTAGGCAAAAGATGGGTGCAAGGGGACTGCCTGGTAGGACAGCTGCCTGCAGCTGTGTGCATTCCTCCTCAGATGCTGCATGGCACGTTTCCCCATCACAGGTCCCAGAGAGGCTCAAGACTCTGCTGATGGGTGCTGTGCTGGCCCCTCTGCCCTGCTCTTGGGCCACGGGGGAGCCAGCAGGCAGACATGGCCATGGGTGAGCACCCACTGCTGAGCTCTGGGGGATGTCTGGGGCCCTGTTGCTTTCAGTTTTGTTCCAACTTTGAAATCAGTTCAGTTTAAGTTCAAATTAAAACCAGCCAAGAACACAGTGCAGGCTTGTTAGAGCTGCATGCTTATGTCTGTGGGGCAGTGCATTTCCACACGCCTTATCCTTGCCCACCATTGACATGGCTCAGTTTCAGATTCATCTAAGTCCTGAAATGGAAAAAAAAAAAAAAAACCCAAAAAAACAGGATAAAATCTTTTGGGGTAGGTTTTATTTCCATGGGCAACATACCATACTGCTCCAGCAGCCTGCACCACCCCTTCAGCTGCCCAAAGCCCATTGTCTGACCTGAGGAGAAGCCCAAACACCACAAGTCCAACATCTGCTTGTGCCTTCCTTTCCTGCTCTCCGTGTTTTAGAGGGATGGTTCATCAACCCTGTGCACTCAGGTCATCAAGGCATTGCAAAGCCATCTTCGTGCACATGGGATAACCCCAGGACCTTGTTTCTCAGTCTCCAAACTCATTATGTCCAGGAGAAGGATTACAATCTTGCACATATGTGTCCATTCACCAGTACAATAACAACAACAATAATAACAATACCAATTTTTTCTTGTTTACAATTAAGTTAAACACTTTGAATCAGTAAGTAAGAGTGATGCTAATAATATTCTTTCACAGATGTGCTAGAAACTATTAGTATAGGAATCTTGAGAGGCAGTTTATCATTATCATAATTCCCCAAAACACCAAGAGGTGGGTTGTAACTGCTTTTCTTACAGAAAGGGTGAAAGTTTCAGCCTGAAAATAAATTGGTGACTAGGCAATTGCCATATGTGAAGAGGATGAACTAGAGAACTAGACAGACAGAGAAGGACAGTAAATCAAACAGATGTAAAAGCAAGTTACCACTCAAACTAGAAATACTGTTTAAAGGAATTGTATTTTTTGTTGGCATAATATTTTATTTTTCTTAACTGAGCATATAAAGAAGTAAATCCCTGCTCAACACAAGCTTATGAATTGGTGCCTCACTACTTGGATTTATCTGTAGCCATATAACTATGGATGATTAAAAACAATTAATGCATTCATTAAGTTATGATCTTATAAACAGAAAATACATGAAACCAAAAAGTCAAAAAAGTCAGATGAGAAAATGTTCTGAAATTATTTGTATACTTATACTCTAATATGGCATACAATAGCAAGGAAGATGGGCTGATATTTCCAAAAGGTCAATTTTTTATTCAAGTAACCAGCAATGAAAATACCAGAATCACATATTCCACGTGATTCATAGTCCTAGCAGCAAGAGGTGGAGAGTTTACATGGACATACTGTAACTCTTAACTCATGAAGGAATACATCTAGGTTTTATGACAACTCATGAATCTTAACAAACGAGGTAGGTTACCGTTCTTTGCCATATACAAATTTAAGCACTTCAATTCTATCCATTCGGGAAATATACAAAAGTTTGTTTATTCTAATTGCTATGACCAGCATTTGAAAAGAAAACAGGATGCTTGATGCAACTTTCTCAAGGAAAAAGAGTGCAAACTCACCTCTAACCCTCCTGGGAAACCCTCCTGTTCTAAACAAGAAAACAAGGGAGGAAAAGCATAGTGAACTAAACTTTAAACTTGGATTATTTCAATATCTGTGTTAAGTAGCTGAAGATAAATCATCCATCCTTCAGAAGCACTGAAAACAGATGAGACTAATTCTCACACTGAACGGCAACGTCGGACTTCAGATAATTCTAAAAAGTTATTCAGAAAATAAGTCTGCTTTCCTGTTGAGACCCTAGATACTATCCAAGATACCTGGGCTCTGAAAACAGTAGTAAACAAAATGACTTTCATCTAGACTGCACATTCTTGTTGTATTCAGAACTGAGCTCAATTGCTCCTGCAATAAAGAATTATTTAAAATCCTGCTGTCAGTGACAACAGAAAGCTTAATTGAAGAAAATCTCACAAAACCTCCCATATTTACTTATTTTTTTCCAGCTACTTTAGGGAAGAGCCCTGAGTCTAATTCAGACAGATTTTTAGGCTTCCAGTGATTTCAGTAGAACTTCAGTCTCCTGAAAATCTCTGAAGACATAGATTCACATGTGCCTTGCACAGAATTTAACAGAGCTGTACCATGAATCCTCCGGGATGCCAAGGCAGACACTGAAAAATAATAACCTGCAGAGGGGCTGTGGGGAAAAGCACACCAGGAAAGCTTCTGTTGGAGAAGTTGCACTGTGGAGCAAGATCTTTTCCTTAGACCTCCATTTTATCTGATAACTAAGGAAAAATAATTCAATTAAAGAAAAAAATAGCAATACTGTTTATGATGCTCCTGAAAAAATATGATCAAGGTTCATCCCTTCCAGAGGCTAGACTGCAATATTGTTGCACTTTTAGGCTGTGTTTGACAGAAGGACATTTTTCAACAAAATCCCTTTGGTCTCAAAGCCTTCTGATGCTGCAGAGAGCTGCTCTTCTCCCTAGTGGGCTGAAGCTGCATCTCGCATCTTATTTTGACACACAACAGCTGTTTCTGCAGCAAGAGATTACAAAACATATAGCATTTGAGGTTTGTTCACAGAGCTTCTTTGCATGACTAATCTCTAAGCAATCACAATTTTTCCTTAACAGAAGCTCCACTGTGTACAGCAGATTACCAGGCTCTGTCATGGCATCAGGTGCTCCAGCTGAAATGCATCCTGGGGTCAAGATTTAAGAAAACATCAGCAACGAGGGAAAGACCAGAGGCACAATATCCTGCATCATCTTGCATTACACAGCCTCCTACTGCAAATAGCACTCCAGCTAAGTTTGACTGTTCTGATAAAAATCGGGTGAAATTTGGAACCTTTAGGCAAAAAGTAGGATGGAAGCAACACACCAATGAATTCTGCAGCACAGACCTTTTGTCCCTGGACCAAAAGATACAAATTTCAACTCAGAAGACAGAAAGGAGTGGGAAGGAGTGGGAGAAAGAAATTATGGGGTAGAGTCCCAGGGCACACTTGTTGGAGGTGAATGGAAAGAAGAATCTTGATGCCCTTAAAGGTGGTCAGGGTTCAAGTAAAACAAGAATTTTACTCAGCTGAGCAGAGGGTTGCTAAAAAGGAAATTATTCTCCTCCTTTTCATTGACAAAAGGATTGTTCCAGTGGCAGAGTTACTATGGAAACCAATTTTGAGAATAACAAGAAAGCATTTATGATACAGAGCTTATTTTAAAGGATGGTGAACAGCAGAATCCCATTTCCCTAACTGGGCTGATAACCTGATTAGATGGCCCAAAGAACTAAAATAACTCATTTAAAGGTGGTGTGGAACAGCAATGCTAAATGGAACTCTTACAGCTTCATAGAATCATAGAATCATAGAACAACCAGGTTGGAAGGTACCCATCGGATCTTCTAGTCCAACCATTCCTATCTAACACTAAACCAAGTCCCTCAAGACCTCATCCACCCATGCCTTAAACACCTCCAGGGAAGGTGAATCAACCACCTCCCTGGGCAAACTATTCCAATGCCCAATGACCCTCTGTGTGAAGAACTTCCTCCTAAATCTCCCCTGGCGGAGCTTGAGGCCATTCCCTCTCGTCCTGTACCCTGTCACTTGGGAGAAGAGGCCAGCTCCCTCCTCTCTACAACCTCCTTTCAGGTACTTGTAGAGAGTAATGAGGTCTCCTCTCAGCCTCCTCTTCTCCAGGCTAAACAACCCCAGCTCTCTCAGCCGCTCCTCATAGGGTCTGTTCTCCAGCTCCTTCACCAGCCTCGTCGCTCTTCTCTGGACTTACTCCAGAGCCTCAACATCCTTCTTGTGCTGAGGAGCCCAGAACTGAACACAGGATTCAAGGAGCAGTCTCATCAGTGCTGAGTACAGAGGGAGAATCACCTCCCTGGACCTGCTGGTCACACCGTTTTTGATACAAGCCAGGATGCCATTGGTCTTCTTGGCCACCTGGGCACACTGCTGGCTCATGTTCAGTCGGCTGTCGACCAACAGCCCCAGGTCCCTCTCCTCCTGGCAGTTTTCCAGCCAGGCTTCTCCCAGTCTGTAGTTCTGCATAGGGTTGTTGTGCCCCAAGTGCAGGACCCGGCATTTGGCCGTGTTAAACCTCATGCCGTTGGACACTGCCCAGCGGTCCAGCCTGTTTAGGTCCCTTTGCAAAGCCTCCCTACCCTCCAGCAGATCGACACTTGCACACAGCTTAGTGTCATCTGCAAACTTGCTAAGGGTACCCTCAATGCTCTCATCCAGGTCATTGATGAAGACATTGAACAGGACTGGACCTAGCACTGAGCCCTGGGGAACACCACTTGTCACTGGTCTCCAGCTGGATTTAACACCATTTACCACTACTCTCTGGGCCTGGCCATCCAGCCAGTTTTCTACCCAGGAGAGTGTGTGTCTGTCCAGGCCAGAGTCTGACAGTTTCTGTAGCAGAATGCTGCGGAATTCCCCTTTTGCTTCTTCCTGCAGCTGCTGCCTGGACAAAAGAAATTGAAAATTGGCTACTACCCCGAGGGCTACTGTGATGCTGGCTGCACGCCTTGGTGGGAAATATTTTCCTCATCGGTTGTGGGGAAGCCACTGAAAAAAGCAAGTAATGTCACCTGTAAAATCTAGCACACAGCCCCAAACTGCCCTTCTGTGATTTACTCCAGCCAAAGCAGAAACAGGTCTCCACATTTCATTGAGTATGGAGGGTGTTTTCCTATTGATCTCTGAAAAAACAGGAAGATATGTGACCTTTCAGAAGGGCCTATTACCTCCTGTGTCTGCTGTTAACAGTGAAAGAGTTAATTTCTGCCAGGGTAGATGAAGTCCTAATGAAGGAGGAGTTAGGAGGTATTCTCAATGAGAGAGTATCCCTCTGCAGCAGGGAATAAAAAGCCACCACCACTATAATGGTTATTGCAAGCATGAACTGACTGGCATCCTAAAATTTTCTTTCCCATAAAATGGAAATGCAAACTAATAAAAGCTACTTGTATACATTATCCCCAGGTTTCCCATCTTGGGAGTAGTCATCTGAGCCTGCAAGTGATAATGCTCATCCTCTGTGAGGAAAAAAAAAGGTCTGCTTTACATTGATCTGGGATTCAGGCATGAAGTAGAGATAAGAAAACAAATTTCTGGGGTCTTGCTTGCAGATAGAATGTTAAAATGTTGACTTCAGACTAGAAGTCATGGGATTTTTTTCCTCCCTCTCATCATCAGTCTTTGCTCTGTTTTGTATTTACTTTCTATTTTTATTGCTTCTCCTAAAACGTCTAAGGCTGAGGGAAAGAAGGCTTGTAGACATACATTATCTCTATTCCAGACTTCAAAGAGAAAGAATATGTGGATGTGAGCTTTAAACTAAAGGGAATAATGCCCTAACTAGCAGTGCCACAAAATTTTTCATGCAAGGTTATCAAGAGCTTTTCAGTTTTCCAGACAGACATGAGGCTCTTCTCTGCACACAAGTAACTGAGGAGCAGTATCTCTGCTCACAGCCACCCACTGTGGTGGAAGGACAACCTCACAGCCTTAACTCCCAGGGCCAGCCTCTAACGGCTAGCTAAAACCCAAGATAAGATGACACCTGTCAGGTGGAGCAAAGACAAGAAGCCAACTCTGAACTTTTGCAGGATGTAAGCACATAAATAGATGAGAAAATGAATTAACTCAAACAGATCTGAATGCTTTTTGAAGTACTTGGAAATCAAGCAAGTCTGTAAAGGCCCATGATTGAGAATTGTTTCTTTTTCAGGTGGACTGATGCTGCTAAGAAGGTTCTTCCTCTACTGGCTTCTTGGCAAATCTTCTTTCATTTTAGATAAAGCTGACACCATGTGTCCCACCATCATTGCCATCGTTCATACGACAGGTGACAGAACCATTCCATTAGTACTAGCTCAGTGAATGAAACCAAAGCCTCCAAAACACTTTCTCTTGAAAAAAATTACATTGTTGCTTACACCATTGCATACCAGTTTATGATGCAAAAGCATTTGCATTAAAGTACAATTACTCACCACTCACTTGTGCAGAGATTTTTTGTATTTGTTAGGGTTACTATGTCCAAAAAAAAAAAATTGTCTAAAAGAGCTGAGATGGGAACTGCTATCAAATGTAGATATAAGAATTGATCTTAGTAGTACATTTAAGCAGTGAACCTTCTTTCCTCTAGCCTTAACTAGGGATGGAGATATACTAACCAATAATAGTAACCACAGAAAGGCAAAAAAACTTCACAAAAATCAGTTGCCATTGTTTTATATCTGCTCCCTACCAAAAACTGAATAATGCAGCTGAGGGGTTAATACCGGAAATATTTACATAGCAAGTCAGAAGTCAATGCTTTTCTTTTCCGATTTTTCTACTTTGGGAGGTCAGTGCAAAACAGAGGTCAGACAATGCCTACTCTACTGGCTCAAGACTGACAAGGTGAAAGCCTAGAAGAACTAAAAATTTGAAATTAAATTCCTCTTTTTCATTTCCCAAGCTCCTGTCAAGTTAGCAGGCAAATTTGCATATCACTAAAGGGCACTTAACAGAAAATTTTCTCAGCTTTGGTAACTCACGTAAGCATTGACTAAAGAATAATAACAATGAAAATATGCAACACCAAAATGTAGATTTTATATCACACCCACTCAAAAGAGCAAAGACCTATGTTCTACACAAACATACACAGTTTTCATAGATTTGTGCAATCTTCTAAAGATTTAGATGGTTAATGATAAGAACTCTGACTTTATTTTTCTGGTAATGAAAAAGACAGCTTCAAAACTGTGATAGTCTATTTTAAACAAAACTTTTAAACTGAAGTTTTGATTTAGATGGTTATTTTACCTATTTTCACTCTTACTGCCTCTAATCCAAGGTTAGAACAGTAAACCAGTACTTCTGCAACATCTTTACTTGAATGGACCAGAAAAAGCTGAGGGACTTCAAAGGAGGTTTGCTCAAAATAGCTGTTACAAAAAAAATAACTCACTCACTGAACCTTTGATGGTAGTTACACCAAAATCAGAACATATCATCCAGGCTTCTTTTTCTTTAATAGCTGAGGATGCTAATCATAGAATTATAGAATCATAGAACAACCAGGTTGGAAGGGACCCATCGGATCTTCTAGTCCAACCATTCCTATCAAACACTAAACCAAGTCTCTCAAGACCTCATCCACCTGTGCCTTAAACACCTCCAGGGAAGGTGAATCAACCACCTCCCTGAGCAGCCTGTTCCAATGCCCAATGACCCTTTCTGTGAAAAACTTCCTTCTAATCTCTAGTCTAAATCTCCCCTGGTGGAGCTTGAAGCCATTCCCTCTTGTCCTGTCCCCTGTCACTTGGGAGAAGAGGCCAGCTCCCTCTTCTCTACAACCTCCCTTCAGGTACTTGTAGAGTGTAATGAGGTCTCCTCTCAGCCTCCTCTTCCCCAGGCTAAACAACCCCAGCTCTCTCAGCCGCTCCTCATAGGTTCTGTTCTCCAGCCCTTTCACCAGCCTCGTCGCTCTTCTCTGGACTTGCTCCAGAGCCTCAACATCCTTCTTGTGCTGAGGAGCCCAGAACTGAACACAGGATTCAAGGAGCGGTCTCATCAGTGCTGAGTACAGAGGGAGAATCACCTCCCTGGACCTGCTGGTCACATCATTTCTGATACAAGCCAGGATGCCATTGGTCTTCTTGGCCACCTGGGCACACTGCTGGCTCATGTTCAGTTGGCTGTCGACCAACAGCCCCAGGTCCCTCTCCTCCTGGCAGTTTTCCAGCCAGGCTTCTCCCAGTCTGTAGTTCTGCATAGGGTTGTTGTGCCCCAAGTGCAGGACCCGGCATTTGTCCTAATGATTAATACCTAATTGAAATCAGTGCATAGTGGAAAGAAGAGTTGTGGTCAATGGCTTCATGTACAGATAGAGATCAGTGACAAGTAGCATTCCTTGGAGATTCGTATAGGGACACCTGCTAAGATCTTCATCAATTATATAGACAGCAAATTCAAGTGCACCCTCAACAAGTTTGAAGATAACACCAAGTTGAGTGGTACAGTTGGCACACTAGGAGGACGGGATGTCATCCAGAGGGACCTAGGCAAGCTGGAGAAGTGAACCTTAGGAGGTTCAACAAGGCCAAGTGCAAAGTCCTACACCTGGGTTGGGGCAATCCAGGGTTTCAATACAAGATGGAGGATGATGTTATTGAGAGCAATGCTGTGGAGAAAGATTTGGGGGTGCTGGTTGATGAGAAGCTGCATGTGAACAGGCATTGTGCACTCACAGCCCAGAAGGCTAACCGTATCTTGGGCTGCAACAAAAGAAGTATGGTCAGCAGGTTGAGGGAGGTGATTCTGCTCCTCTACTCTGCTCTCGTGAAACTTCATCTGGAGTATCGTGTCCAGTTCCAGCATATAGAGCTGTTGGAATGGGTCCAGAGGAGGACTACAAAAATGATCAGAGGGTTGGATCACCTCTGCTATGAGGACAGGCTGAAGAGAGTTGGGGTTGTTCAGCCTGGAAAAAGGCTCCAAGGAGACCTTCCAGTAACTGAAAGGGGCTTACAAGAAAGCTGGGGAGGGATGTTCTACAAGGGCATGTACTGGTAGGACAAGGGGGAATGCCTTTAAATTGGAAGGGGGAAGATTTAGATTAGACATTGGAAAGAAATTCTTCACTATGAGGGTGGTGAAGCCCCGGCACAGGTTGCCTGGAGAAGCTGTGGCTGTCCCATCCCTTGAAGTGTTTAAGGCCAGGCTAGATGAGGCCTTGGGCAGCCTGGTATGGTGGGAGGTGTCCCTGCTCAGGGCAGGGGGATAAGAACTGGATGGGCTTCAAGGTCCCTTCAAACCAAAACCATTCCGTAATTCTATATAAAACGTATTGCCTTTCACCAGATGATACTGAGGACTGTTTTTTTGAAGCTCTTTGTATAACTCTCTTCTGTGTTATTTCTTACAAAACTTTCTCCTCTTTATCAAAACATGATATTTATTATCACAGAATAACAAACTGGTCTGCTATGGAGCCTTGACTTCTGCTTTTTTTAAACACTTATCTCTGGAACTGACTGGCATTTAAAAACATAGTGAAATCCATGTTCATTAGCATGTTCTGCCAGGAGAGATTTAGGCTAGACATTAGGAAAAAAATTTTCACAGAAAGGGTCATTGGACACTGGAACAGGCTGCCCAGGGAGGTGGTTGATTCACCTTCCCTGGAAGTGTTTAAGGCACAGGTGTACGAGGTGCTGAGGGGCATGGTTTAGTATTTGATAGGAATGGTTGGACTCGATCCAGTGGAGTCTCTTCCAACCTGGTTGTTCGATGATTCTCTGATATTATAGGAGGAAAGTAAGCCCATAGAAGAATAGAATTTATTATGGTGATTATTTGATTTCCATAAAAAAATATTAATCAAAAAGCATTTCTGCCACTGGGAGTATGTCTTTAACCAACTACAGCATAACAGGAAAAAAAATCATCTGACTCAATAGTCAATTTTTCTGAGAAACTGAAACAAAGATATGAAAATCTGACTTTTATCTTCCTTCAAAAAATCTTCAGAATGCTAGATTTTGGATGGCTAGTAATGGTAATGCCAGAAAATATGATATGATTGACTTTTTTTCTGTACTTCCCCTCATTCTTTTTTAAAAAACAACAACAACAAAAAAACAAACCAGAAAAGGGAAGGGAAAAAATGTAATTTTCCCCATTGCAGAAGGGAGAAATGAGAAGAAACAGCTTTTGCATCTCAGTATAAAAATTGAGCTCAGAATGCCACCATCATGCAGCCTAAAGGCAGGTGACCTGAACAAAGGCAACCAGGGAAAGATATGTATCTCTGTTAGACATGGCCTTGGTGTGCAAGTGGTTAACTACTCCCTTTTCACTTCAAACACAACTTTTCAGCTGTCTTTCTCTATGAGCCATATTTTTTGACAGCTTTTACTTTTGAGTTTCAGCAGCAGCACAATGCAAGTTCATCACTTGATGCAAAAAAATGCACCATTCTGGTTATAGGATCTACTTTAGAGCAGATTGCCAGTAGACAAGTAACATTTTCAGAAAAAAAGGATGCATTGTTTTTATTAAATGAAGTCTTTAAGGCTCTCTTGCTTCTCACAATAGCTTGAGTTTTCATTAAATCACTTGAAACAGAAAACAGTCCAGCAGATTTTGCTTGAATGCTGTTTTTATACATACTTCACCAGGAATTTCTTTTTTTCAAAAGGAAAATTTTTCTGGTTAGGTGAGGTGATGACCAAATTATCCTTAATATAAAAACTCTTCATTCATTTGTGGGGCGTTATAAAGCTTCTGAAGTAACCAGGAAACATTCAGTGTTGCTTGTGGTGGTGTTCACAGATGTTTTTGCCCTCTAGCCTTTTTGACCCAAAACCTTATGCACATACAACTTAAAGAGGCAAGCCTGATATATAGTTGCCTACGTTCCTGCATGCCTGAGCACTGGGAGGTGTATGCTGACAAGCATGTCAGGAAGAGGAGGAGGAAGACACAACCATCCGTACAAACTGCAGTGTGTTGCTTGTTCAGCCTACATAGTTTCGGTAAAGCAGATCTGAAAGGGAAATGTCAGTGGAGAGGTGGAAGAGAAAAAGCACAAGAAACAAGGAGAAATGGAAGCTGAAGAGACAGCCTATTGCTAGTTGTGAAGGCTGATCCCTTAAGCCCAGGAATACTTACACAAGCAGTGTATCTAGATGGCAGCTAACTGCAGAGGGAAGAATCCAGCCACCTGCATGACACTGAGGATTAGCCAAGGACTTCAGCTGTCCAACCCAGCAGACTTGTGCACTTCTGGGATGTGCTGATTCTTTAGAGCAGGCAAGATATCTAATTGTTGCCTCAGTAAAGCTTTGCATAAACTTATAGTGCTAAAACCCAACAGACTAATAATCATAGCTCCATGAAGAATAGAGGCAACCATGTCAGGTTGCCAAGAGACTAGTTTCCTGGATCCCCGTTCCTTCCCGCTGAAATGATGGGCACATCATCCCATCTCATACCCAGCAATGATGCCAGTCCCTCGCATAAACCCTGCCACCAGCACACACCAAATGGTTCCAGGTCTTTTACAGCCATCTTTGACATTTTTCCTTCTTCCTCCCACCCCTAGCATGCTTTACTCCTTCTTGCATCCCTCAACTGGCAGGTGAGAAAAGGGAAAGCCTGTATTTACCAGGCAGTCAGCCAAGCAGAACAGATAAATCGCAAGCTCGCACTGCAGCCCCTCAGACTAAATTTAGCTGAAATACATTGCAAAATTTAAGAACACTGGGAGGGGAAAGGAGAGAAATGACAGAAAATGTAATCCTACAAACATCACCTCTTCAAGAAACAAGGTGAAGATTAGCATCAGTCCAATTAGCTGACTGGTGGAAATACGCCTGACTGACAGCTGTACTATGTAAGAAGCTCTTACATCAAACTTCTTGGTCACCACCATAGGTTGGGTTTCTTTGCTCATCATCCTCCCAGTAGAGTTTCAGTTCCAGCTTTGCCACTCAGCAGAGTGTCACGGTGCAGTTTGCTTCAGAGTCTGGATTTTCCCTTTTAAAACATGTAGGTTGCTATACCCCAAAAAAGTAATGACATTTCAGAGGATGCATTAATGACAGGCTTAGCAGCTGAATTACATCAAAACCTAAACCCTTGTGACTGGTAACATTTTAATGCTCTGCAAGTACCACAAAAGAAGCCCTAAAGTCCATGCTTGGCTAGCTAAAAGAAAAGCTGAGGAAGAATAACTTGTTTCAGGGCAGATATAGCAAGCAAACATTCTTTAAAGTGGTAAGGTTTCTTAAGTACATTAGGTACAAGCAAATATTTTCCCCCGTGCCTAGGTTTGCTTCACACTGGTTAATCAACATCAATCCCAAAGAGCAGGTTTACCAGCACCTCAGCTTAGTACTGTATAAACCCCTCAGGAGATTATTTTGAAAAGCTGAACCTGATAGTGCTGCAGTCAGAGCTGCAGACTCTGCTAAAAAACAACTGCCTTTGATTTTCACAATTTGCACTAGTGGCTGCTTCAGTTATAACTATGACTTGCAATAAAGGCCTGACCTCCCGACTTAGCTGTAACAGTTGAAAATATTTACCTTACATGGGCAGAAAACCTACAGGGCAGAAAGGGAAAAAAAAAAAGAGGAAGACATATACATAATGTAGCTATGACATAACCACAAGAGTGACAGCAAAAGCAAGCATATGAAGCCCAGTGTTTTCATGTTTGATTCTTTAGAAATATCCCAGATTCTATCTCAGGAAAACTCTGAAGAAACTAACACAGACACAAAGATCAGATTGATTATTTTCATTTTTGTTATAGCCTAATAGTCAGAAACATCTCAAGAGAAGGAGAATCATTTTAGCTGCTAGTGACTTTTAACTCAGCAGAAAACAAAAGCCTCAGCTTCTCTTAAAAATTAAAGCAAACACACACCTCAAACTACACAATCATACACGGTTTCATACTGGGGGACTTGGCAGTCTGCTGCATACCCCTTTAAGAAAAAAGCCTCTAAAAGGGAGCAGATGCAGTAGCCTTAAAGCATCTTGGGATATTCAACATGGACAAACTGTCTCTCTTTGTCTCAACAAGAATCTGTGTTTCTTTTTCCCACTGAAACTCACTCAAAGTAAAAAATGCAGAATTATGAGAAAGGTAGCATAAAACACATCAACTCCACTAGAAGATTAACCATCAGTTTCTGATAATTTCTCCTCAGCTGAGAAATTTCTGTTCTGGCTGTTCCAAAATTCCTTCCTTAGAGGAGATACATTCTCCCACCAGGTATGCTAAAGAATACCTGAAGTAGAAGACAGGAGTAGAAAATAAGAGCATGATTGCATGTGTATGTTCTATTCTGTACCTGTGAAAAAAACCCAAAACTCTACAGAAAATTATGTTGCTGGAAATTCCTTGAACTAAAGTTTTGTGTCCAAAGTACAAGGGCTGTGTTTGACATTTCCTTAAAACTGGTTGTGTTGGCTGCCTGTAGCATCTCTAAGTAAGTCTACTGCAAGCACAGTTATTTAGCATCTATTTATTATATTTAATGGTTTTGTTGCAGTCCACTCTACAGCCAGGAAGCTACAATATTGCAGCTAAAGTTACATAGCTGGTTGTCTTCACTTGCTTCCTGAACTTGGAAAGTAGTCAAAGCAGCAAAAATCAGTAAGAAATCCCAATGTCCACAAGTACCTAAGGGAGTCTTGGTGCACTAACTGCTACAGGCTACAGGTTACCAGAAGATCCTTGTCAAGCATAAATTCAGCCAAGTGAAAGTGATTCTAAGAGGTAAGAACCAACAACAAGTTCATGTGCCCAGCATTCCTTCATATGGACAAGCCTTTTGAGTCACTGTGATCATCTCTTGTATGTGGCAGATACATGCTCTCAAACACAGATGTGCCAAGGGGCTTCTGACATCTGTCAGGTGGTACAGAACAGATCCACAGAAACACAGATACTTTGCAAAAAAATAAAAATTTTTTTAAAAAATCATTTAAGAGAGATATCCTACAAGGAACAGAAATAGCTCCTTCTTCAGTGTTTCACATCACATCACAGAATCCAAGAGTAAGAATAAGCAGTCAAGCTACGAGTGCATCAGGACTTTGGTTTGGCATTGTCACTTAGCTTTGGTGGAGATACTCCATTCATGGGGCAAAAGCCAGAGAAACATTGCATTCATTGGTGAGAAACATTGCAATCAGCTCAACAGCACTCACCTGATTAAGCTTTTATCAGTAAGCAGCCTGTAAGTCATGACTTAGTTTCTAACACATTAAATGTTTAATATTGCATGTATTAGGAATAAAGTCTTCCCAAACACATTAAAGGAAAAGTATCCACTGCAATTGTAAGCACAGCGACATTTTGCCATGTGCCAGACATGGCATACATTTTCCTTCAGCAACAGATAAGTTTGCTATGCTTCCTCTACGAGAGGAAAATCTTCCACTCGGTATCTTATCAGTAACTTTGCTGTCTTCATAGACACAGGATGACAATAGCCAGGGGTACACCTAAAATCCTCAGATTTTAACACAAACTGAAGAGGTAGAAAGCATTTTATTTGGAAAGGTGGCATAAACCAGACTTCTGAATGTATCACCAGCTAGATGTCACCATTTCAGCAATACTGTCATCAGAGGTTATATAAAAGGAAGACAGATGCTTTCCAGCGATAGACCCATCTGCCTTGCAGTAGGCCCACCTGTCTTGTAAAGGCAAAGCTGATATCCTCCAGGCTTGTAGAGTAGAAACACAACCTTGCAATGTATATCTGTGGGAATTAGGAGACCAGCCTGTACTCACCACCCTTCTTTTCGTAGGCACACACTGATCAGAGCTTGAAAGCATGTGATAAAAAGTGAGGTGCCCGTGAAATTTCACCAAACAAAAACGAGACATTCCAAATTTCATTATTACGTTGGTTGGCTGCTTTTTTCAGTCTGAAATTGAAAAATGTACATAAATCCAAAGACGCTCAGCATCTTCAATTCAGTTTGAACAGAAAATTGAATTTTGTCTCTCTCATCCCAGATTAGCATCCTAAATCTTAGTGCGCTGTGACGCAAATGGATGGATGAATGCTCATTGCTCGCTTTCCTATGCAGTAACAATCTTGATCAGGGAAGCATTCTTGGTGTTAAATCCAGTACCTCCACAGGAAAAGATTTAGCTCTGATGTATTACTATTTTTGAACAACAAACAAAACTTTGTCACTAATCTCACAAGCATTTCTAGCAACACAATAAAGAACAACTTGAAATAAGACTTCAGACCTTCTACTCATATCTTGTCTCTCTATGTTTTCCATTAACAGATTATGTCTCTCTTGTATTTCATTATTGAGATGAGGGAAAAATTCATTCTATTCCATATTGTCCCCTGTTATTTCCACTCCAATGTCTTCAACATATTTAAACATAAATCCCTGGAGCTTCTAGGTCTTAACTCCTAGTAAAGCAAAAGAAGAGTAAAAGCCAGTCTCAGGACTTTGTGATAATTATTCCTTAAAATCCCTGTCCATTCTTAGACTGCCTCACAGAAGTAACCAAGTGATTTACTCTCCCTCTGGAAGTACAAGGAATAAAAGAAAATGCAACAAATATTTTTAGAAGTTTATTAATTTTAACAAAAAATGCAAATTACAAGGTAGCCAGTTGTTTGGAGAGGATACAGACACATTTAAATGCCCACCGAGAACATTTAACAAACCATGTACAAGTATGTCAGTCATCAACTGCTGAACACTAATCAATGTAGTCAAAATCTTCTGGTATTCCAAAACTTTTGTCAATTCTGCTCTCTTCAAATCCAAATTTACGTTTGGCCCAGGACTTTATTGAAAAGATGTTATCTGTAAACAGAATGAAAAATGCTCATTTTTTAATGTTTAGGAAAGCATGAATTACAGCTTTGGCTACAACAAATTCTATTTGTGCACTCTGTGTGTGTATAAAAAAGGTGCATAGTGGAGAATATCCTTATTTAGTCAATTTAAAACAGAAAACAGGAAGGGTTTGCTAATTACAAACCTTTTGCTTTTACTGAGTACTAAGTAAAATGCATCTTCTTTTTTGAAGGTTATCTTGCTCCTTTTCTATGAGAAGACTGAAAGCTACAATTACAGTGTAAGCCTTCTATAGAGTGCCAAGGAAATATGAATATGTATAAGTATTTTATAGCTTCTTTTTCAACTAGACACCTACTGTGTGACTGTCTAGAACTGTGAAAATCTGATTCAAATTAACTATGAAGTCCTTTCGAGTCCTGCACCTTTGTTCAGATAACGTACATTTTGTTTGTAAGTTTAAAAAAAAAGACGTTCAGCTAGCTTTATTTCAGTCAGCATTTCTCTTTAAATGTCACATTATTTTAGCATATACATTCTCTTCAGTGTAACATTTTTCACTGAAGTACTGATTGAAACTCACTACTTCATTGCTAACATACATAAAGTGCAGCATTCTTTAAAACAGGAAGCGTTTTCTGTGTCTGCACACCTTAGAAGTATTTTCTTTTCTCTAACCATCTTAAAACTGTCTTTTCAGAAGAAAAAATATGCTACAGCATATAACCTAATTGTTTAATTAAACAGCGAAATGCTTTCTACAGGCTGCAGTACAGTTCCTTTAACTCTCTCAAGACCTTGAAACCAACAGCCTGTCACCAACAAAGCCCTTGACAACAGTACTCCACAAAGTTATTTTCAAATACATAACTTTATTTCTCCACCTGCAGTGAACAATCCCATGCTAAGAAAGATATAAGATTATAATAGTCAAAAGATGATATCCTGCTGCACTTGGCCTAACTAATGGTAGTGAGCAGTTCATCAGTAGCAGATGAATTCTAAACAAAAAAAAAAATTGAGAAACAATATTCCAACTAACTAAAGAAGAAAATACATAATGCTTGCTTTGCAAAATGGAAATATATAGCAAAGCTAAGCAACAGTAGAAAATTGAGTTAAACTTCTATACATTTGTTATCACAGTAACCTTTCTCAACAATATGCAGCCATTCTCCTCTACGTCAAAGCTGATGAATTAGTTTTAGAAATACCTACCTTACATAAGTATCCATCATATGGGAGGAACAATAATGTTCCACAAGCATTCTTGTAAACTTTCTGAATACCTGGACACCATAATTTCTGGTCTCTTTCTATTAATATTTTTTCATCTTAAGATATTTTAACTCGACCAAGAAAATGAGCTGCAGGTTTTAACATGATGTGCAAGAAAGCAGAAGAAAAAGAAATATGCCTTATGCTGTGAAGTATGTTCAGTAACTAAATTGAAAAATGTAATTTTCTTTGATTCACGATAGTTTATCAGCAAAATATATTTCTTCATGTTTTTATAAGCGAGGGCATCGAGTCCTAATCAAATTTAAAACTCTTCACAATCACTAGGTCTTTTAGCTTCACACTAGAGCAGTTTCAGTATGTTAAGCAATATAAATGTATACACACCAGTCCATCTATTGGCTGCTTCCTTGGCAATTTTGTTTGTTTGGCCTGAAATAGAGAAGAAAAACAAATATACAAATAAGCATACAGCAGAGTAAAATCAAACAACAGTCAAGGCACAGAGATTAAATTTTTACTGAATTATTTTTAGATAACCACAGAATACAAGGAAGGTATTCTACTGCTTCCAAACCCTTCTTTTTTATGATTTTAAGGTTCCAACAAGCACAAAGCTAAGTTAAGGAAAAGCAGGAGCAAGGGAACATAAAAGACACCACATGAACTATGAGTTTTTGAAGTGTATTTTAAAATAAAACGATCCTAGTTTAGTTTGCCTGGGGGCTTAATTGTCTGTACCAAGACTGGAACTAGATCTATGACCTGAAGATACTAGAGGCAACTGAGATAGAAAATATTTTATAATCCTCTGTATACATAAGTAATCCATCACATGGGTATGTGTGACTCTACATAGATACAGAAAGCAACAAGGGTAGCAGTCTATCACATTGACCTAGAAGTTTATCATATAGCTCTAGAAGGTCTCTTGGGCTTTGAGAGCCCCCTCAATGAAATAAGGACAAAATAATGCTCTTGATTATTAAACTTGACTTCCCTTCCTTACTACCACTCCAGATCTAAATACATAATAGTAAACTATCATTACTACAAATATAGTAGTAATGGAAACTTTTATATAGTTTCCATAGAGCAAAACAGTATCAAGAAAGATTCCTTAGGTTGCCTTGCTCCCATTAAAATAAGTACTAAATCAAATCAAGCTGGTTGGTTTGCAACGTGGGAATTTATCAGAATCATTATGGTTCTCACACCTACACATAACTTAGGTATTCCCAGTCAGTCTTGTTAGTACTTGCATGATAATAGTAATTTGCATGGTCAGCATGAAATTTGTCTCTGGGGTACTGAGAAGTGAATATATGATTAGGTATCCATTGTTATAAAGATTATACTTCAGGCAAAAGTAAATTATGTTGAAAAATCATCTGCTAGTACACAGGAAGACAAGCACTCACTATTCTACCCTTGAAACTTCAATAAAGTGATCTGAAATATGTTTTAATCAGAATAAAACACTGTTCCAAAACCACTGCAGTGGTTTACAATTAGAAAGCTTGAGCATGGCGTGAAGAAAAGCCAAACAGAAAGATGAGCAAAAAAGGGAGTGGGTTAGAAGATGGGATTTTTGCTTGTTTGCATGCACCAGAAATTCAAGTTATTCGTAGTGTGAGAGAGATATTCCTTATTTTCTTTGGTAACTGCTTGTTGCTATCCTCACTTGTTCAGTTCCATGACTAGCACCACTGACAACATACTGGTAGCCACTTGAATGATACTTTCCCTAACACTATATAAAGCAAGCCCAAAGCAAGGGCTTGCACTGGTTAAGGCCTTAAATGTGTTACCTAGGATGTTTCACTCAGCATTTTTCTGAAACTCTTAGAGAAAAACTTGAAAGCTGCATTTGACTCCAAGTAATGAAGTTTAAAAAGAAGCAGAGGGAGTAGTAAACTACATGGATACAGAGCTGCAAGGTGACAGCATCCTTGTGGCAGGTGTGCCAACCTAGTCCTCAGCATCTGCTAGGTCTCAGCAGAAATCTCTGCTTTCCTTGAAGACCTGATGTGCTGAGCCCCGTGCTTTGGCATCACACAGTAGCTCCAAGTTCCTGCAGCTTTCAGCACACAACCCTGTGCTTAAAGCACATTGACTGTATGGTAGAACGCATAAAAAAAATAGTAGCAGCATGGTGTACTTGTCAGCCTTAAAAAGCTGCTTATGTCCATTAAAATACACACATGCAACCATATTTTTAAAATACAGCTTTTCACCTCTGACAAAGAAAAGGCTGAGTTGACCTATGGATACAGGTTGTGCACTGGGGTGGCTGCCTACAACCAAGCCCTGGCTAGAAATGAAATCATGGTAGTAAGAGCAGGAAGCTATAAACAGGGAAATCTCACAATACACAGCACCTTCAGTGACTTCAATAGCAGAGAAGTAACAAAAACTAACCAAACAACAAACAAATAAACAAACAGGAACTCCCAAGAGTAAAATTTATAGAAGCAAAATGAAGAAATATTCCAACTGTGTAATTCTTTCCATGCACCACCTGGGACTGATCACAGACAGGCAGCAAAAAGTCATGGTAGAAGTGTGGAAGGATCACAAGTGGAGGCAGAACTTCAGGATGGGGAAGGTGACATTCAAACAATCTGGATGAATATCAAAAGAAGAGGCTGCCTTGGTCCTTCAAAGGCTGGGAACACACATATCCCACATTATTCTGCTACTGGGGGGATCAGGGCTGGGGAAACAAGAGCCACTTGTAAAGCCTCAGGCACGTGCAGGGAATGCATTCACAAGAGGCTGGGATAAACGCTTGCTGCTTGTGATTTCCCATTTATATTGGCAGAACCACATGCTCACATACACAACAGCACAAAAGGGATGCAGGTATGGATTTATTCTGCCACATTGAAAGCTGCTTAGACCATCAGGCATACTGTATCTGTAGCAACACCAGCTAGCCTGGCAAGCTGCAAGGCACACGCATGTTCCTCATGTCCAGCCTGAGCAAGCTCGTGCAAACAAGACAGCTTGCACTGTCATCATCAAGTGAAACTGTCACTGCCACTGCTGCAGGATGGTACCACAGTTTACTTAACCACTAATTCCTGCACTTAAATTTTCCTCTCACATTTCTTTTTATAATTTGGGGTAAGGGAAACGCACTTCATCCATTCTCCAGAAACCACTGTCATCCCCCACAGCTGTTGCCACATGGCTATGGTTTGAGCACTTAGCTATCTGAAGGCAGGATTAAAGTCCCGTAGGAAGCAGCTCAAGTCCTACCAATAGTTCCACTGCCTGCTGTATCCAACAGCATGTCTGAAAGAGGAAGGAGAAACAGGTATTGACAGTTACGGCCCTGCACAACCTGAAGACACCAGGTACATCTCCATCATCACCAACATCTTCCTGAGGCCCCCAACCTGGAGGCTTCATCACAAGAACCGAGAGAAATTAAGGAATCTGCACCTTGGCTATTTTCTGGAAACCTTGCTTGTTCAAACTTTGATTAGTTACATCATCTGTATGTAAACATGCAAGGAGGATGAGAGAAAGGAGATGTACCCCAGACATGCCTACTTTATGTACCGATGTAACTCAAGAGTCATGCTATATATAATCATAGAACAGAGTTTGGGTTGGAAGGGACCTTAAAGCTCATCGAGTTCCAATCCCTTGCCACAGGCAGGGACACCTCCCACCAGCCCAGGTTGCCCAGGGCCCCATCCAACCTGGCCTTGAACAACTCCAGGGATGGGGCAGCCACAGTTTCCCTGGGCAACCTGTGCCAGTGCCTCATCAATCTCATGGTGAAGAAATTCCTCTTTATGTCTAGTCTAAATCTTCCCCTCACCAGTTTATACCCATTCCCCTTTACCCTATCACTACAAGCCTTGGTAAATAGTCCCTTCCCAGCTTTCTTGTAGGCCCCTTTCAGGTACTAGAAAGTTGCTCCAAGGTCTCCTTGGAGCCTTCTCTTCTCCAGGTTGAATAACCCCCACTCTCTCAACCTGTCCTCATATGGGAAGTGCTCCAGCCCTCTAATCATCTTTGTAGCCCTCCTCTGGACCCATTCCAATAGCTCCATATCCTTCTAATGTTGAGGATTCCAGAGCTGGACACAATACTCCAGATGAGGTCTCACAAGAAACAAATAGAGGGGCAGAATCACCTCCCTCGACCTGCTGGCCATGCTTCTTTTGACATCTGACTACCTATTCTCTAGCTCCACAGGATCATACAGCCATTGTTCTCCTGGCTTTTAGATTGCATTGAAAAAATAAGTTTAAGACCTAAAGAAGACAATAGCATGGGAACTTAAAAATGTATACACTAAAGAAGAATCAGGACACAAAGTGTGAGAACTGTAAAAAAGAGAAACTCAGACACAGTGCTGAGGGCAACTGGCTAGTTGCCAAACCTACCATAACCATTGGTCCCAAGCTAGGCTGGAGTCCTGCTGATCCTCCTGCTGACCACAGCTGCTCTATCAGAACTTGTTTTTTGGCAGCTACTAAATAGTGCTCCAGTGGCAGCTGTGCAAGACAAAGAAAGGGCCAAATGTGGAGAAGAGGTGAGCAATACAGGAGGCAACATATGTTCCAGATGTTCTCATTACCACTATTAGGCTCTAGTTATGCTCTACTTTTTATCTATGCACATAGGCTGACAATATATACAACTGCTGTCTGGAAGCAACAGAATAATCCATTTGTTCTGGACATTACACATTTGCTTCACCAATTTGTGTGACAATGCATCAACAGACTTTCCTGCTCCCAGGCCTGCAGGATACAAGTCATTCCCTTGGCTGAGACAAACACGTTTATCCTCTGCTGAACAGTTTAAGGAACACTTGGCATTTTCTAAGCAGGAAAACAGAAGCTTGCATTCTCCTTCCTAAACTGAAAAAAGCAACCACGGTGTGTGCAGCAATGCAGGGCACAGGAACAGCATGGCTTGCTACACTAGTCTGTTGTGTTAGCAAAACACACCTAGAAACATGCCCTAAACAGTGAAAGACTAAGGGTCAAACAGTTTGACAACTCCTCATGGAAGTCTCTTCTTCCTTCACCCCCATGTATCTCCGGAGAACTGCAGGCAACTCAAAAAGCCCAGATTCTGGGATCTGAACCACTGTCCTAAGCATCTGCGACTGTCTTTATCAAGGAGACAACCTCCTGTGTACGCTTAGTGGAAAGCAAGGGTAGGGAAAGGGAGGCCCAGAAACAATGAATGTCTAAAAAGAAAGTGAGGGAGGGCTGGGAACATGCTGTTTAATGCAGGGTAGTGACATTCTACCAGTTACCCACAGGGATTCAGGATCAGAGACCAGCAAACAGAGCTGACAAAAGGGCGTGTGGGCAGCATCAGGAGGTGCAGTAAGCTGCCTTCTAAAGTGAACAGATAGCACCTGGTCAGGAGTGAAGTCCAGCAGCACAAAAATGTTAACATAGCAATGTTTCTGAACAAATCTGAGCTGGCAATACATATTGGCTCAAATCTTAGCACGGTCAGGCCACATTGCTCCTGATCTGATTCAGGAAGCCCTACAGTCATTCTCTGCATAATGCAGAACTATAGCCACCTCTTTCCTTTCCTCCTTCCCCCAGATTCACTCACTTTTGTCCTGGAAGGCGTGGTGATGGGAATTAAAGGTCCTAGTTGCATTCTAAAATGGAACTGCAAAAACCAGTTGAACTCTTAAGTATTTCCACAGAGTAAGAAGACCACTACATGCCTCACAAATACAATCTAGACACTCCAGGAAACAAAGTTAGTCTTTCTATTAGACTTTGGACAGTTCCGTATGTGAAAATCAACTGCAATAGCAACAAGCATCTCATAAGCATTTTCCAAACTTGCCTTCGGGTTCTTTAAAAAGTCTTTTTGAAGTCTTTTATATATCATGAAAGTAACACTAAGGAAGCAGTCACTGAACAATATTCAAAATTGGACTGTAAAGGTAACATATCCCAGCTCCAACAGCAATACTAAAACCACCTCAACAGCCGGAACCAGCTCACAACCACCTACAGACTTGGAAATTAAGAAAAGCTGTAGCTTTCTTTCCTCTGCTAGCTTCTACTATAGCATTTTCAGGATAACCTTAAGGATTATTTTAGGTACTGTTTTCATGTGTAAATGAAATTCTCAGGTCCAGAAACTTTGATTTCTATGGAATAACAAAAGGTACGTGTAATGATATAACTAGCACAATTTGGTGCCAGTTTTGACCCGCTATAACTAATACCACAAGAAAATTGTATCAATTTCCTCACTTAAAACATGCATTACTGCAGAGAAAACTAGCATCTTTTCACAGAGAGAATCACTCAATCTTTGGGATTGATAGCAGATACATGCAAAATACAACTGCATTCAGCATGTGCATGAGGGACTAATTTCACAGTGTGAATTCCACAAGAAATGCAGAGAACAGCTGCAACTGTTCTCACAGGCCAGTGAAGATTACTAGCCCAAAGATTGAGAATCTCTTTCATGGAACTGGTCAGGGTAAATTAATTGCATTAAGTGGATTTGAATTCCAGTAATAATTCTGCATCCATTTAGACTGAATTTAAGAATGAAAAAGTGGCAACTACCATAAAAACAGTATGGGAACTTGATTCTTCAATAACTATGATAATCCACTGCCTTCTGCAATCCATTCTTCTGCTCACAGGCTGCCTTCACTTTCCAGAAACCTTTTTTGTCCTGCTGTTACCACATTGTGACAGATTTGTGTTTCCCCACCTCTCTGGGAGAAGTATCATTATATATCCTGTGATAAACAATTTTCAAAATCTTTCCCATTAATGAAAACGTCTCATACAATTAAAGAGCTTGTCTCAAAAGGCCAGGGTAGAAGCTGAAACATAGAAATTATACACCTGTCATCCACAGAAAGTATAAAAGCTAACTACCTAGTAACTCCTACTGACATGTCCATCCACAAACTCTCCCTACAGACTGTGATCAAGTGACTGTTGCTTGTCATTGGAGATTGTTCACGGCAATGATATGATCAAGTGGTTTCTTTAAAGTCTTTGAATATCCTTGGAACTAAGTAATCTACAACACTGTTAGCAAGGTAACTCACAACATAGCAAGAACAGATTTAGAAGAATATTTTGTAACCAAGTATTAGGCAGATACCTCTACACTATATGCAATCTTCACCTTCCTCCATGCTTTCCAAAGAATAAGGAACGTCTGTGTAGAAGAGTGATAGCACATCAAAATTCTGTCAACTACTCTGAATCCAAAATAACACCTCATTCTTCCCCCATACTCCAGTATCCCACATAACACTTATCTCCATGCTATTAATCAACAAGTCACAATGCTTCAGAATTCAGGACTAAATTCAAATCAACATACATAACTGATTTCTCATTTAAATGACATCACAAATTCAACAGAACTATTTATACTGACATATCACTAAATACTGAAAGAATATTTCTTTTTACATTTAACATCTGAATAAAGTTTCAGAACTACAAGAAAAAGCGTTGACAATTATGAAACCTACCTACTGATCTAAAGCTATTTTGAGAAGCACAGTACGTAAGATAATAAGTCATTTGGTTTATAAAATAATAAGTCATAGAAAAGTTCTCAAAAAAATTTGATACATGAATAAGTGATATTAGCATTTCTGTTGCAACAGCTCTGTGTGTGTGTGTATACATGCTTGAAAATAACCCTGAGCAAATACATAACATAACACCAGTCTTGTCTATATGGTGGGACATGGCAGTGCAGAGTAAATTACTAACAAGCTGAATAACATCTCTGGGAACATGCTTTTAAAAGGTCTGCGATATTTGTTAGTGTGTTTGAAAAAAGTGTCAAGTTCCATCAGCAATAGCTCCCTCTGCCCCATATGAAAAGGTCACACTGTCAAATTTCATCAGGATGTACACTGTCTCTCTTTGAGAAATGTCCAACAGAATTTGTCACAAATGCTACCAAGAGATTCCCCTACAGAAAACACATGCTTTTGCACTTACCTTTACTGCATTCATGTACCCACAGAGAAAGACCGTTCGCTTTTCAAGTATTCTACCTGAAAGCCCATACTGAAATCTTAGTTGCATAACTAAAATATATCTATTCTTATCCAAACAAGTGAGGGAAGCTATGTGCTTACAAAAGGGAAGAAAACACACCTGCTTTCCGATTCAGGGCTACCTGGGAACACTTGGTTTTCTTTAAGTGGGTAATTCCTCCCCCCCTCCACTTAATTTACTAGTAAAAGCTCTATACCCACAGCAAACTGCTGTTGAACTGCATTTTACAAGGTTCTCAGAGTGCTGTGTTTTTTGTCCAGTTCCAGATGTCACACTGAGGCACAGAAGTTGCAAAGAAGTGTCTGGAAGGCATTGCAGGAGCTCCTCCAGTCTCTGTACCAGTGATTCAAATGCATGTCCAACCTTACCTATGCTGTTTCTGAGGCATATGCAGCATGTTTTTAAGGTTTTCGGTGTTAGAGCTTTTAAAGCCTTCCCAGGCAATCCAGTTCTGTGTCTGATTATTATCATTAGAAAACTTCTTCAACTGACCTTTTCTTCCCCCTGAAACTATTACTTACTGCTGAGTTCTCCACAAGCCTAAGCTATGGTCTATTCCTTCCAGTTTTTGAAGGAGGTAAGTGAAATTCACCAGGAGTCGTCTTCTTTTGAGTCCTATTTTTATAATTTTCTTTCCTCCTAGAATGTAGTTACTCATCATCTTTTTGTTCTGCTCTGAATTCTCCCTGTTAGTCATATGCTTCTCAGGTACGATACCCAATGATGACAGTTCTACAGCTGAAGCTTCACTAATGCAAACCTGAGTAGAAAGAAATTTAATGTATCTCTCTGGTGGCTATACTTCTGTTTCTGTATCTTACTATGGTGATTTCACTTTCTTTAACAAGTATGTCCTATATTCAACCTGTAAACTACTATAATTCTGACATCTTTTTCTAATTCTTGCCACTTAACTATATGCTCCAGATCATCTACATAACACAATATCGTTGAATGTCTGTATGTCCTAGTACTTTAGGTGAATTTTATTCAGTGTTTTTTTAGACTATTTTTGCAATTTGTCATGTTAATTTTGAAATCTCACCTTGTCCTCTGGCCTTGCAGCCTTTCCTAGCTTCACCATCTGCAAATATATCAAAAAGCATGTCTTCTATTCTATTGTTCGGGTCATTAATATAAATACTGAAAAGATGCACAGACACCACAGACTATTACAAATTCATTGATTCTACCTCCCTTTCTGATACTGATTTACTAATGAATCCATCTGGAGTACAATTATAAAGTAGTATTGAGATTCACATTACTGGATTTTCATCAAGATTGTTTTCCCTCATTTCCTTACCATTGTACCACGCAGAACTGAGTCAAAACACCAAAGACAAACTTCTCCCAATCTAGAAAGGTGTTTTACAGTGGCAAAGACAAAACCTCTGTGTCTTCTAGGTGTTTCCAAATTATCTGTGTTCCAGATGGGTTTTTTTTCCTCTCATCTTCTAACATATTCTCTCATTTTCTAACATATGAGATAGCCAACACCTTTTTAAAAACAGACCAGGGAAGACTACACTTGTCAGTCATACAACTTAGCACTGAAGACAACAAATTAAAAATCCACATCACCTTTCCTGACCTCATTTTGCATAAAGAAGTAATGAAAAGATACAAACCAGTATTTTTCTAAAAAATCTCTTTCAATATCACCATAAGTTTATAAAAAAACAGGCTGAATGAACTGTACCACTCACAACAAATCTAGCAGGTCTTGCACTGGGAGAAAGAAGCAAAATAATCACTCCACAAAACCCCTTTTTTTTCTTAGATAAATGATCTATAGATTACTTCCATTTGATGCTCTCTTCATGGCTTTTAAACATCGCCAAATGGATTGCTGCCAATTCCTTTCTAAATCAAGGAGTATCATAAAAGTAGTCACAAGTAGCCATCTTCCTCATCACAAATTTTATCAAGTGTCTATCATTCCCAAGCAGCTCAACAACTTTTCTTATAAAGATTTACTGACTCAAACAAAAGTATTATTTGCACATTTCACCCATCTGCTTCTCACCCAAGATATTTTTTCTGCCCTTCTAACATAAACAAATAAGAAATAAAATAAACTGAAAGAATGAAAATAAGCCTTGAGAGCTTTCCCATTTAATTTTGGGAAAAGGTAACTTGCCAGAGTAGCCATTTTATTTAAGCAGAATATTACATATGCTAGCTGAAGATCTGGTCTTCCAACTGCCTCTTTTCTGAGTGTTCAATTAAAATCATACTGCTGAAAATCAAATTATTTTAAAATTTTCCTTTGGTTTTTTTTTTTTTTTTTTTGCTTAAGCAGCTAAAATGCAGCTTAATTTTAAAGCAAGTTAGTGTAACTCAAAGGTTTCCAAGAATAATAATTTTGCTGGAATCTGTTTGAGGTATAAAAACATATGTATGTTTTTCATTGCAGAGTAATGTCTAAGCCAGAGTCCGAACTTCAGGCCAAAGACAGTGATAGAGAAATTCTCTGATACACAGCAAATTAGGGCCTTTTGCTGAACATCAGATGACCCTTCTGAACTTCAGCTTCCAAGCTTCAGTCAGAAGCCCCACATTTCACTTCAGGATTTGCACCCTAGAAATATATGTGCTGATGCATCTTAAGCATCAGCAGTCTGTCCTGGTGATGCTTTGTTCATTGTTTTCCATGCCTGTTACAGTCTCCTTTCTTTTTAAGTGTCAGAAACTGCTTACTTATTTATCTACCTCCATTCTGCTCTCATTCATTTTTTTTCAAATCCATTTTCTACGCAGTTCAACTCATTGCAGAGTTCAGGAAGACACCCTTTGAAAATTTTTCACCTCAAGTGCTCCTAGTTGGTCAGAGGATCCCTGGCTGCCTGTTATGACAAGCTTTTGCAAGATAGACAATCCTGGGAGATGTATGACAAATCACCAAATGTATGAAAGCCTTCTGAAGAAGGTGGAGAAAGAAGGTGGCAAAAGACTTTATCAGACATAGTGAGATCTCTTTCCACCAAACAAAGACATGAGAAGAGTCCACCACAAGACAAAGAGGCAAAATACTGCCAGTTCCTAACTCAAGCTGACAAGTATGACTTGCTGTAATCACTGGTGAACTGCAGCACAGGAATGAAGGGCCAAGCCTACTAGTTTAACCAACATTTGTCAGGGAAGTCCCTCAAACCTACCATATTATGGTCAGTGGTCATCACAACCAGATTCTGCTCTGCAAGTGTTCAAAAGACCAGCAAGCTTTTTCAGTAACTGAACTGCAAACAAGACTTCCTTGATTTTCAAGTGAAAAATTAAAACAGAAGGGACGAAGATAAGGGAGCAGAAATACTGCTTTAAAGTTGAAATTCCTTCTGACTCACTACAATTATTGAAGGAGCCTGGAGCATTAGTGATCAAGTACACATTTGTAATTCCACTCATTAGTACCCTGTTTCTTTTTCAACTTTATTTAACAGTTAAAATTCACATTTACTGCTACTATGTGTAACTATGATTCCATACAAGTGATTTTTTAATTTTTAGAAAGAATTAGGAATAGTTACATTCAGTTTTCTAAAGAATTTTGCTTTGTCTTTTAACATAGCTTTTGAACAGGTAATTTAATTTGCCAAGCTTCCAACAGAATGACAAGTCATTCAAAGAACAGTACAGAGAACAGGGGAAGCATAAAAAAATGTATCTTGGGTTGACACAATTAGTAGAGTTCTTTCATTACTGGTGCACGGGAACATACATTGTCAATTTCCTGGCATAACCTCATCCAAATCTTCAGGAGTTTAATACATTAGTCTCAACTTTCAGGTAACTATCTAAGGGAAAAAAAGGGTGTCTGCTTTTAAATCTATTATTTTTCTATGTACTTCTAAACAAGTGTCAGTTTACCACAAAGAAAGCTTGGTTTAACGGTCTAAGACTAACATACAAGTGGGTGGAGATACTAGTCTAACTTCAACACAGGGACTAATTTCTGATTGCAGAGTCTTTGTTAATGGTATTGATGCATAAACCATAAAAAGCACAGCTTGTCTCTCAGATGCCAGGTGCATATTTCATGGTCAGTAGCTAGCAAACATCCTCTAACGGCAAACTGAACATATTGGATCTAGAAGTGATTAAAAATCACTCTCTCTATAGGTTTGATCTGTACCCTATTGATTCCAGTGGCACCTAGATCAAGCTTAAAATTATTTGTAGACATTCACTTTTCCAAGTGAATGATTACATTTATAAAAATAGCTACATTATAGTTCACTAAGTGAAAGCACTGACAAAGTTGTTTCAGTTTAAATAACCTCCTCATATATTTTCTGAATAGTCTTTGCCACAAAATATAAAAGAAACCCCATTAAACCATTTTGTAAGTTATTAGTGTTTCGAGGAATTTCTTGTAAAACTAATGAAGCTCATTTCAAAGCTTCTCCATTCCCAGTGTAGGCTAATCTTCATTTCATTTCTTCACTACTGTTCCCTGTCCAGTAACAGGGACTATTCCCAGCCTTAGTATGAAACCTCAAAAAGAATTTAGCACTTGATACTAAATTTTGGTAATATTGAGTATATCTGTATGCTTAAAGCATTTTCAAATTTATTTGAATCTAACAGAACGTAACAGCTAGCTGTATCAACAACAAAAAATCCAAAACAAACTAAAAAACCTAATTCAAACTATGCACACCACAAATCCAGCAGCTAAATCAACATTACCTTTTCAGCATTCAGCCTCAAGACATTAAGACAAATGAAGAAACTGGTAAACTCAGAACTATTTCTTCATACTGTTTCTATATCCCAAAAAAACCTCCTCTCAACAGTTTGTCAAGCTGAAATTTTCAGTGTTTAGACATATGATAACTGGAAATTTTTGAAGCATCTACAGTGAAAAAAGACACTTTTAAGTATATACTACACATACAGTACAACATCGACATAGTATTCAGTAAAGCCTGGATGTTTTCCCAAAAATTTCATTTCACGTAGCCATGTAAGTATTATATTTAACACAATAATCTAATCCTGAACTGGACTGACAGCCATGCCTTTGAAATCACACTTTCAGATATTTAAAAGGATAACTACCTGAAATTTGTGGTTTGAACTCCTGTATATTTAAAACTACTTACATCTCTTGCCACTAGGTAAAATTAAACAAAGACAGCAGAAGTAAAAAGGTTGACACCAAAATTGCTACATTACATGTGTTGCATCTGGCAATCTGGAGAATGCAGTTTGTCTAGACACATTCAGATTGGTGTTGAAAAAGTAAAAACCTAAGACTTAAAAATTATCAGTAATTATAAAAACATGCTAAATAAAACAGCAACGCTGACAGGCAACATCTAAGACCAACCCCATAAATATTAGCAATCATGCTACGCGGAAGACACTTACTTCAGTCAGTACGTAACTATTTCTAAGATTACTGTTCTATGCAAAAGTACAGTGCATCAAAAGCCTGGTTACTGTGAAAAAATAGCTAAGATCCAACAGTGCTATAAGATAGTATAAATCAACATTCCTCTACAGTGGAAGAACACAAAGTTTGAAACTCTAGACATGATTACTTCACAGTGAACACTGAAAATGTTTAGCTGTTTCCAGTTATACGCTGGTCAACAACTTGGAGCAAAATCTGCATCATTCATACAGTTAGGTTGTCAGAAAAAAATTATTAGCTCACTAATATGCCTCTGCTAGGCAGGAAGAATAAAACTTACGCAGCAGGTTAATCTTGATGTAACGTGGAGCTTTTTTGGTTTGTCTTATGAAAATCTGGATGAGTTACAAAATTGAAAGCTTGCGCTCTCCATGACTCTGTCATCTATGGTAAACTTTAGGGAATCTAGCAGCATCACATGTATCCAACTTTGCATACATCCACGTTATGTCATGTAAGACTTTCTCCCGGAGGAATAATCTCTACAACAGCTGCTTCCCCATGAAAATACCCTCTAGCCTACAGAAATCTGCCTCAAAGCTGTGAAGCAAGGGCTCTGTCCTGTGCCAGCTGAAGCAGGATTACAAGTTTAACAGAGAAGTATAAAATCCAGTTGTTTTTAGTTTTACTTTTTTTATTTCTGATGACTGTTGTCAGTTTTACTGCCTTTAATGCTGAGAAAGAATTTATTACTCAATCCCAATTCACATAAGAAGGCATAATCAACATTTCCAAGTGGCAAAGACAAGGTCAAACCAATGAAATGCAATGGTTGTTGGAAGAAATATATCTATTTTGCAATTTACAATATTCTACCTGTAAAATAGAATTATCCAAATATCTCCACAAGATAGCACTATTACGTAGCTTCCTCTAGTGGTCAGTCCCTAAATCTTGTTTATTCTGTTATTTACAGAATAAACAGCTATTTAAGTATTTAATTGTTACATACATAAATACTGAAATTGAAATCCTATAAACTTATGAAGGCATTAGAGTTTCTACTTCAGCTCTCACATACAAAAGCTGAGGAAATTAAGCCAAAATATACAGCAAAACATTTGGTACTGATATTGGTAAAAACATTGGTTTTTAAGCAGTGATAAGCAGTGAAGTTAGAAAAAACCCAGAGTTAATATTTTTGTATTCTGATTTATCCCCTCGTGAATACATATAATATATTTAGTTACATGGTCAAACATGACTTTCCCCACTACAAGGCTCAGGAAACAAAACAGAAGTTCAGTATTTAGTTGAGTCTTCAGGTATTTGCTATGAATCACCCAAACTTCAGTTTGACCCTGGAACTAGTATACATGTGTTTTAATGAGGTTCATTGTTGTACAATCAGTTTGTTTCTGCAACAAGCCTTTGAGGGAAAGAGCTTTTAAAAAGGCATAGCAAAACAGTAACCAGTTTTGAAGGCCAGTGAAATCAGATGACATTTTGATACACCTTGAAAATACCACAGCAAAAATCATGACAGCTCTATGATATGGGATGTGGAATTTTATACCAAGCATCAGCAAGATTTCCTTACAGACCATTAAAGAACAGGTAAACCCAGATGTAAAAAGCAACAACTGTCCATTACAGAACATTATATTGAACAATCCAACTCTTAAAAGGAGTGCAATTACATAGCATAACAGCTACCTTTGATTTCAGACTTAAAATGAGGTAATTTTGAGATAGTAATCTAACTGAAATAATGACATGTTCTACCTAAATTTTACCACCACTGGAAAATACATCACTCATGCAATTTCAAAATGCTTTAAAAACCTGTGAACCAGTAACTGTGATTACAAAGTTATTCTGTTAAACAGCAGCAGTAACTTTCATGTCTAGCTGAATACCTTCTCTGAGATTCTTTATTGCCTTATTACACTGAAAACCATAACTTCTCTGGATCTTGTTTTGCCTTTGCACTTCCTTGCACTCTGGAGCTTGAGAAATATCTGCCAACCTTTTATTTTTTAAAAAATCTCTCCCCTAAAGCCTGTAAAATTCCATTCAGCTTTGACAAAAACATTAAGTCCCCCAAATTGACATCACCATTTATTCATTTTTACATGCTAGCAACAATGTGCTCTGCCAGTGCAACAGTGACTGATGAAACATAAACTAAAGCAGAAAATTTTTCATCAAAAGTCAGGGGCAAATTATTTTTAAAACACTGCTATATACTTCCTGGGAAGTTGCCCATTCCATGTATTCCATCAGAACTGGAAACTCCAATGAAAACCCAGTATGTTAGAGACAGCACAAGTCAACAAGTGTTAAGTCAACAGTGTAATACCATACTTGCCTATTAGTGACCATTAAGTGTTTCTAATGAAATGCTTATGTTCTAAACAGATAAGACAAACACAAGAAAAGACAGGCAGCCCAACAAGGCTGACCTCAGTAGCTCCCTTAAATGCTCATCTCTTCATTGCAGAAGCTCACCTGGAGCTTCCACCCACTTGAAAGAGAAGGAAAAAATAAAATTAAAAAAACAAACAAACAAACAAAAAAAAAAAACAGAAGGGCATGACTGAAGTAATTAACGATTATGTTTCTTTCTCTTTCCCTCTTTTCAGGATACTAGTCTCTGTGTTACCAGCTGATGCAGCTTCCCCTTGCATTCAAGCCTTCTTGTGCATAGTATCTAAGAATATGTTCACTATAACTGCTTCAAAAGAGATGCTCCTCAAATCATTCAGAGCAACACTTACTATAAGGGTTTCTCAGCAGTTAAAATACTTGGCACTACAAATGCCTCTGCTGTCAGTATCTGCCTGACCTCATTCATTTTTACAGTTGGAATCAGCTGGAATGTGCCTGTTACTTGTCCTCAGGAGAGCACACAGCAAGAGATTTACAGCATAGTAATTAACCTCAGGTTTAGATCTTGCTTATTCCCCGGCATACTCTTTCATCCTTAGGGAAACATAATGCAGCCGGCAAAAAATGTCACAGCCTCTCAAAATGAATAATACCTGTCCAATTTTGGGGTGTGCTGCCAGATCTGTTTATGTCTCTGGCTTTCTCTCAGCACATTTCTAAACCTGTGGACTTCATTAGAAGAATAAGGTAAGAGAAATATTCAGTCAGATATCTTCTCTGAAAATATCTGTGCCTGTTTCTCATCACTCAATAATGGTATTTTGGCATTGCAGCAACTGACTATGCAGCAGTGTTTGGCTGGCAACATAAGAGCCTAATAAATAAAACATGAAAGCTGAAGTAGTTGAATTCAATAAAACTTCATGCATGCTTTTCATTTTCATGCTAAGGATCAGAATATTAATTATATTTCAGTCCCCAATACTGTATTAAGTATTAAAGTCACCCATCATTCCTTGTATTCCCTTAGAATTGGAAACTCCAATGGAAAAACAGCATATCAGAGACAGTACAAACAGTAAGTCAACAGTGTAATGCCATATTTGTGTATTAGTGACAATTAAGCATCGCTAATGAAATGCTTATGTTCTAAATAGACAAGACAAAGTAAGTAAGACAATACCTGTTTTCCCAGCATGAAATTGAACGTAAACAGAAGGTAGAGACTACTCTTCCTACACACGTTCTAGGGTTCAGCACACATAGAAGTTAAAGAATTAATATGACCTTCATATTAATTCTAATATGTCAAGGTATTTAAATTTTGAGATAGTTTGTTGACTGCTCAGTTGCTGGCAGAGTAAATATCAATAAATGAAAACTTTATATAAAACAACAGAACATGAAAAAGAAATAGTTAGTGTAGCTGTATTGTACTGCTTACAGCTTTAAAAGGAAAACCAGTTATTTTTTGGTTTATCTCTCCACATCGGATTTTAAGCTAAAGAAGTACAGACCTTTTCATGCAAAAGTTCACTTTAAACAATACACAACTTACGCATTTCTTCAACGACGTCTGGATCACATTCTCTGTATTTTTCTATTTCTGCTTTCAGCTGTTCTTTTTTCTGTCGAAAGGCAGAAAGTTCCTCCATTAGAGCTGTACGTTCTGCCTGAGGATTCAAAGTATGTTGGGAGGTATAAAAAATACAAAAATAAAAATCACTAACTATTGAGCAGAATGTTTTTTTAAAAAATAAAAATATATAAGTTTATAAGCTTTTTTTTCACTATTGTTTTCTGTCAATGAACCAGCTGAACAGTTTATGCACATACAAAGCTCATAGTGGCATTAAATGATATAGAGTACGAACAGGAAGGAAAAAAAATAAGGCCAAAATGGATAAATAAAACCCCAACTTTCTACATCTTTGTATTCAATGTGGTTTGACAAATTCCAAACAGATTTCTTAATTGTTGGGCTTAAAGGTTAAATGGTATTTAGGAGTGCCAGGCTTGTAATTAAACAGAAGTTTACAAAAAAATTATTATTCCCAATTCAGCAAATCAGGATTCTATGTATGAAAAACCTCTGAATTTACTCTTCTCTTTCTTTTTCCCACACTAATTAAGAGCAGTAGTCTCAAAAATAAAGATGTTTGCAACATGGTAGTCTTTGCTTGGAGAGTATACAATATCTACCTCAAACAGCCTATTGATCATAAAGAGTCTGCAGACACTGACTCAACATAACGTCTCCCATAGCCAACTCAGCACATACTTCTAATTCAGTCTGTAGTTACAGTCAAACACTGTAACTGGCTAATATACAAGGAGCTGATGGTGGGGTACTGGGTAGTCTAAAAAAGCCAGAGAGCATGAGTTTATAAACCATCAGGATTTTAGCCAATGGCAGTCTCGACAGCGGCCCAGCAGCTTCAGGTGTTCAGGTTTTGGGGTTTTTTTTTTACTCAATCCTCCATATTAATAGTGCTTTTGTGAACAGTCTGAATTCAGCATGTTCTGAAAATGGAGAATGGAGAACAAAAGCTTCCAGATGCTGGGGTATGGAGGCCAGCTGCTCAAAGATCTACATCACAATCTAGATTTCTCAGGTCTTCTTCCTCGTGCATAATCTGGAAACATAATCCTGGAACCATCAGCCTGATCAGGATTTCTAAGACTAATAGTTTCTTGTGACCAGGACAGGCCATGTGGTGGAGAAGCCCAAGTCTCAAATAGTCCATTTGGAAACCTAACAAGCACAACTGCAGAGAAACCTGCCTATGATTCCCAGAGCGCTTCTTTAACACCTTTTGGATTCTAAGATTTGGCACTTTTCTACAAAATTCAATTCCAACTGAAAATTTCTGGTTATCTCTGTTTAAGCATTCATTTATTGGAGGTTTAAACCACTTTAGACTGAGCATCTCAAAACAAAATGGCAACTCAGAATATTGTATGAAGTATATCTAACTAATATGCTACTTCATACATATGAGAAATATAAAGCCTAAATATTATTTTCCAATGTTAACAGCTTCAGCATGAAAGGAGCACCAAGCTTACGTGGTTGCTCAGAACAGCAACAACAGCAAATCTAGATAAATTAAGATTAAAAAAATAAGACCCCGAACACCTAGATCGGGCAGTTACTATACTGGGCAGTTTGACAACTACTGGCAACTTTGGTACATACCTCTGAGATGTTCAAGTTTTAAAGATTCAAAGATGACTATCTTTAAATCTGAAAAAGCCTGTAAGATTACAGACAGTCACACGTTTTCTCAGCCTTGGAGCAGCCAGTTGTCAATATTTTACTCATTAGTGCACGACCAGCTAAGGAATAATCTAATACCTGATTTTTTTCTGTCCCTTTCTCATCTCCAATATTTAGAATTCTTAATGGATTTCCAATGACTACATTAGTATTTACAAACTGTGCATACTTGTAGTCTTATTTCTTAGTAGGAATGCCTCCTCCCCAACCAACTTACAGTATCTTCACGTCCAACTTTTGATTTCTCAATGCTTTTTTGTAAAGCTTCTTTCTTCTGACTGCTTTCAGCAAACTGATAAAGGAAACAAAGAACAAAATCAACCTATTTCAGTGACATATTAGACATGTCTGTAAAATGCGTATACATGGAAATATATTTAAATAAATAGATGGGTATACACTTTGAAATATATACATTCATAACTTATGTCATAAAAATATACACAAAATAAATACAAAAGCATACAAGTTTGAGGCTGAACCACAGAAAAAGAATTAAATGAAGCAGCTTAAAGTCCAAGAAAGTTTCTCTCTTGTGGTACACAAGAGTGTACTGTATGTTATGTACTGTATGTTCATCATGGGACCAAAATCCTATTTCATACCATAATTTGGCATGTCTAAGTGAAGGACTCCATGACATGGAGGCTTTGGATTAGATGATTTCCTTTGTCCTTTTCCAGCTCTCCATATTCCACAGATGCAGTGACAAAAGCTGTAGCAGATGCACCTGCTCAGCTGCCAATATTGGTCTTGCCAAAGTCTGGTATGCTATTAGCACAGTCCCAATTCCTTTTGCATGCTGGTGAATAGAAGCCTCAGTAGCTGAAAGGCATGTAAAGTCATAGACCTCTTTTTCTGCGCCACACTCACACTGCTGGATTTCAGAGTCCCCTTCCTTCATGCCCAAGGCAGAGGAATCTCATTGCACTGGTGTGAATAACCCCTCTTTTTTCCTGTTATTCCAGGAGGAATTATTTGTAAACAATGTCACCATCTTGAACCAGGCCCTTCCAGTTTAGTTGGAAGTTATTCAGAGACACTTTGGAAACTCAACCTGAGCAGGATATACGACTCGCCCCTCAGGGACACAATACTCCACATTAGCCAGACCACTTTAATACATTACATCAGATAAATGAGAACGTAAGAAAAGAATTCTAGTAAATTATGGTTCAGAAACTAGTTATTTCATTTGAAACCAAGGCAAAAGAAAAAAAAGGAAAAAAGAAAAAAGAAAAAAAGAAAAAAGAAAAAAAGAAAAAAGGAAAAAAGGAAAATAAGAAAAAGAAAAAAAGAAAAAAGAAAAAAAGAAAAAAGGAAAAAGAAAAAAGGAAAAAGAAAAAAGGAAAAAGAAAAAAGGAAAAAGAAAAAAGGAAAAAGAAAAAAGGAAAAAGAAAAAAGGAAAAAGGAAAAAGGAAAAAGGAAAAAGGAAAAAGGAAAAAGGAAAAAGAAAAAAGGAAAAAGAAAAAAGGAAAAAGAAAAAGGAAGAAAAGGGAAGAAAAGGGAAGAAAAGGGAAGAAAAGGGAAGAAAAGGGAAGAAAAGGGAAGAAAAGGGAAGAAAAGGGAAGAAAAGGGAAGAAAAGGGAAGAAAAGGGAAGAAAAGGGAAGAAAAGGGAAGAAAAGGGAAGAAAAGGGAAGAAAAAGAGGAAAAAAGAGGAAAAAAGAGGAAAAAGAAGAAAAGATAGTGTACTTTGTCAGAACTCAGTGTTTGGGTTAGCTTTAAGATGTTCTGAGCACTAGTCAGGTAGAAAACTAGTATATCAGACTAATTGTGACGATAACAAACGTGGCTGTTGGAACCCAGATTTCATTCTGCCTTCCTTCAAAAAGTTCTCACGTGAAGCCTCCACTTCTACACTCCCTTTCTTACTGAAATTCCAACTGAATGGAAAAGCATCCCTAGATACTTGCAATCTCTAGTCTTGATAATTTCACCATATCATCTATATTCTTGTGCAATGAAAACACCAAGACCACATCCATACAATGCAAATGGAACTGTTTTGGAGCTATAATCACTTCCCAATTTCTATTTAAACTCATGTTACATCTGTATTTTCAGAAATAAATATTAAATGTAAATGCATGATAAATATCAGGTAGACTTACGCCAAATTAGAGAAGTCATCCATAGCGGTAAAAAAGAAACTCTGCACTGGTGGGCCTTACAGATTAGGATCCAGCCCAACTGCAGCTCATTAAGCCCATATACTGTAAGAAAGATGCTTTCTGCAAGAGAGGCCATACAGGTGTTCCTTGCTCTGTTTTTTTCATATTGGTGAAGTTCTTTAGGAATGTTACTGCATTCTCTAAAATGGAAGCACAGAAGGAGCTCTTGGGTAACGGAAATAAAATTATAAAATTTGGTTTCCAGAGTGGAACCATGTTTCCTAGTATGGCACCTTATTACTTTCTTGGTCCTCTATATTCCACAGCATTTAATCGTAAAAGAGACAGTAATGACAAACAGTGAGAATTAGAAATTTCTTAGATTCTGACCTACATAACATGCAAGCTTGCCATGTCGCAAAGTTAGAAAGTCAGAAGTTCATCTTCTGTCTAAAAGCAATGATTATTTTTATACAATTTTATTCAAAATTTTGCTTTCTTCTCTCACAGCTTCTAATTTCTTGGTTTTGTTTGTTTGTTTTTTAATTCTGTCTTCACAATCAAGAATTTACAAACTAAAATGAAACCACAGATCTGTATATATTATTTAGAAGTCACACTGGGTATTCCCATGACAACAAATGTAAGATGAGCATAAGGAAAGGAATAGCAGAAGGCAGAGAGATATTGAAATAGTGCAAATATAGGACAAGGATGCAAAGGGCAAGGAACAGATGGCCAGGGCCTGTGTAAAGAAGCCATGATGATGGAAGGAGCAGGAAGGCTTGGATACAGAGGTAGGAACACAGTTGTACATGAAAGACAATCAGCAAGGATAAAGGAGTTGGAAGAAGGATGAGTACAAATGATACAACATTTAATTAAGAGGTAAGGGCAAATGACAGATGACAGGTTATAGGGTACTAAAATAAAAAAAAAAACAGTGGAATTTACAGGAGTTGTGTACGCATGACAGTAGAAGATCACATCTGGCCCAATAGTGACTCACTTCCCCATTCAGTTGTAGACAAGCCTTATGCAAAGGAGAACAGTAGTAGATAGAAGATTTCAATCCTTGGAGCAATTGGCACAGTCTTCTAGGGAACTGACAAATAAGTTCTCAAGGAACATCAACCACTCAGAGAAATAGGGCTCCTGCCAACGGCAGCGAGACTGATGTGGAGAAAAAGCTACTTATTGTCTCCCCTCCACTTTTCTTAAGGGATGTCTGCTGTGACACATGAACAACCTCCTGCCACAAGTCTAACTGACCAGGTGTGGAAAGCAAGTGCAAAAAGAGATGTTCTACTGCACTAGAAAGAGTTGTGTTCAACTGCTCTGAATTGGCACAAGATTAAGTGAGATGCAAGAAAGCTGGAAATATGTTGTCTAGGGGAAAGGGTTTTTTTAAAAAAGAGGAGAGACTAAACAATTAAAAAGTAAAAAAAAAATTCTCCATAAGAGCATTTTCAGTGATTCCAAAACACAGTAGGAACCTGCAAGAAGTCAGATTAATGAAATAATGAACTAGCACTAAAAAAGAAGAGCTGGGAAACAATACCTTTGATTTTATAGACCACTGTGGTCAATTTACTGACCACTGCCCTACCTTTGGCACAAACTCAGTTTGTGTGTGCTGTGTGCTGATGACAACCATCACAGGCCTTGGGGTCTGGTTTGATTCAAAGGATACAGACTGGAGGTACAGCAGTAATTTAAAACATACTATGCATGCAGTATTACTAGGGCACTACTTAGGCAAGTCAGTGACACTGATTTGGAAGACAAACATTTAACCCTGACACACAGCAGCAGCAGGTTTCAGTTTTCCTCCTCTCAAAACTTGCCTGATACTGTCTTAGCTCTACACAACTGGATTTTTATTCTCCAGTAAAAGTTTTTGTTGGACATATTCCTTTTGATTCCTTGTTCTTAACCACTCTAACCACCAATATCCCACCAAACATGGAGCATGCCTCCTCAGCATATTAAAATATCTACAAATCTGGTATAAGCCATGCAAACACAGACCCTACTATGTACACTGGACAAGAATCAAACCAAGGTCTCATATGCTAACCACCATGAGCATTCACAGCTCTTACCCTACTGTCATTATGGTCTTACAAAGAAATACCACACACTCAATTTTCTTTCGGCCAAAACATTCAACCAAATATGGTATTAAAAACTACTGCTATTGTGAGCACCACTCACTGAGGTACTACACAAGAATTCAAGACAACTATTTTTTAATTGTTTGTAACTTTGTAAAGTTATTTACTTTAGGTTTGAAGTTCACCGTGCTTTGTTTCAGGTCAGTTTGTTTTAACTTAAAACAAAAGCAGTTTAAGAGTATAAGGGTGACATTTGCAGTAAATGGGTGTATTTCTTTCCTATGTTAAATCCAACCCACCACTGAAAACCTTAAGTGGAATTGACAGAAGGCATGGAGAGAAAATACTTCAAAGCATTCCTCTAGATTTTCAAGAAAGATAAAATATTCAAAGCCGGAAAGTAGACTAATAATATAGAGTAAAATGTAAAGATTAACAGCCAAAGAACAATCGGAATATATTGAAAACAGGCCTGCTCTGTTAAAACAAAGGCATAGAACATTACTAAAAGAAACCGCTCAGCAATCACTCTTGACTAGAGCAATAAAATTTAACAGGAAAAAAAAAAAAAGCAATGCATCGATGCACAGAATTGCTTTCTAAAGTACTATGCAAAGCAAACATACAACTACTTCTTTTACATACACAATCCCAAATACATACTTGCCAATACTTTCAAATACATAGAAGTAAACTTTTCAGTTAGGTAATTATGCATGCAGCAGTGTACAGAGCACTACCATGAACTGCAGTATTGCTGCTCTGCACTGCTCTCAGGATGCCTGCACACCACTTGTGAAACGCCACTGTGCGTATAACCCATCCAGTGAGTTGAACAGCAGTAGGAGCAGCTCCCAAGTCCAGGTCAGGGATGCGATGTGCCCTTAGTGAAGCACAAACAGCAACCACACACAAATGCACACTTGTTATGTAAATATAATTAAAAGATTTATTTTTTCTTCTTGTAACACTTGTGAAAGGAAGAGAAAAGCAGCATGCAATGTCTTACCCCAATTCATTACAAGTCACTTCAACATGCAAAAGGGAATTCTGTTTGCTGGGGCTGAGAAGGAGCATGAGAGCAACAACTGGGCAACTGTAACAGTTAAAGAAATACAGGTAAAAACAAAAGTAGAAATTAAAGCAGTATCAAGCAAGATTTTCTAACTCAGAAATCAAAGACTGGACATCAAGAATTTTTTTTTTTCAGGAAAAAAACATCATAAAATGAATGGGAAACAGACTGTAGAAAATGAGAAAGGTCAGATACAGCCCACCATATCTCTGTACTTTTTTCTTAAATACCGCATTATAGGTGTATTATACATTATGCATTATACAGAAATGTATGCAGAATGTATGCAGTATACAGAAATGTTCGATCTAGTAGCTCTTCTCTTTACGCATGCTATGAATTCTACCATAAAAAGATTACTTCATTTTTAATGCAGTTCTTTGAAAGAGTCACTTAAAAATCTTGGGAGAAGATAGGGAATACATCTAGTTTTCTGGAGAAAAAGGAGACTGACAAGTCAGATTTACTATTCAAAATGAGGGCCTGGTGCTCTGATTCTTTTAAGAGGATAAGAATGGTTACAAAATAACACATTATTAATCCTGTCACTGTGCAAGTTCTATCTTTCAAAAAATGTACTAAATAAGTAATGAGTGAAAATTTTTTTGAGTTTTGGATTCTAACATATCAGTGATTAAAAGAAAGTATCAGACACTCAACCTAAGTAAGTGAAGGTTTTTTTTTTTCAGGGAACTACGTGAACAAATATCTGGCACTCCATACAATTGTCTTACAAAGCACAATAAAGATTCTCAAATAAAGAATTCTGAAGTTAGATCTCTGCACTCATAAGTAATATTGATATGTTTTGCTAGTGTATTCATGCAGGTGATACTGATTTACTTGCCCATCCCACAAAACCAAACCATTCTGCATTTCAAGAGTAAATGTAGGCCTATAATCCTGATTTATTTAGCATGCTAACATGACAGTGAGACTGAACTATCACATGATAAATTAGTCACGGCTGTGTTCTCAGGTCATGTTGAGTATGAGAGGAGCCCCTCTTCCTGAAATTGCTTTTGGCTAAAGAAAACAGAATGTGTAAATAAATGAGGAATTTCCACTCCATTGGGACCACACCCATCTATGCACAAACCTTTAAAAGAACTGCAGCTAGCAATATAAGACTACTAAAATACACTAAAACTCTCTACATTCAAAGTAGCTTTTAATTGAATTATTTTCTATGTTTTGAGATTTGCCATAATAGCTATGTTAAATTTTACCTGGAGAGGATGTCTTACCATGAGCTTTTCGTTTTGCTTCATTCATTGGCAACGCCATTTGGTAAGTACTTGTTATGTAAGAGAAAATAACCACTCCAGGCCAACCTCCTTAATAGACAAAAGGTAAAAGAAATAGTTGCACAGGCTGAGTAGAAGAACTGAATTTCTCTGACTGCTTTCAGAGTTGACATAACTGGTAAGATATAGGGGACAGATGGCTGTCCACTCAGATACAGATACTAAGTATGCCCAATCAACCTTAAAAAAAAAAGCTGTAATACCTCATTCTTCAACCCTATTTCACAAAAGCAAGCAGTCCAATAGGGAAAGCTGAAAGAGCCAAAAGGCATCGGCATGACTGACAGAATTAAAGAAAATTTTAATACCGGGATATGAAAGATGCTTCTTAGTGCAAAATAGTGTATTGACTAAACCTACAAAGTCCAAGCTTATAGTTAACAGGTCTGTTCGAGGCAAAAGGGACACTGAAAAAATTTTCCACTTGTAAGGACTGGGAGAGAAAGAAGAAAATTCTAATTTTCCCCTAAAGAGCTTTTAAAGACTGCTGTCCTAACCAGCTGGGCCATATACTGGCAACGCCTTCAGGGACTAAGTACAGACAGTTCCAAGTTAAAATACAATATTAATCTGATATTCCCTAAGCTCAAATCCTGCCTAACTACTACGAAAAAAGCCAAATCAAAACTTTATTCCACAGGCTTAAAAAATGCAAATATTACACCAAGATATTACCAGTAAAATAAAATGCCTCAGTAAAAGTACACCTATCAAATTTCAGAGTTTCGACAGCACTCTTGGATATTCACTCTTTATGCCAATTTCATTTTTTTAAAGTAATGCTTAAAACCAAGTCACAGAAATCCAAGTCATGTCAAATTCCTGATACAAAGAATAATCTTTGATGGAAGATCCATGTGTTCATTAATGAGCTGTTTCACTGTGACAAGTCCTTTTCTCTAAAGTCTCTCTGCTTCAAACTAGCTTCACACATTTTGGTTTCTTACTCTGGGGTTTTTTAAATTTTTATTTCATTTCTTTCAGAAGATGAGAATATTACGAAGTGAGATGTATGATTGCACACTAGTATTTTTATTCTTGCATGCATGCTGATTTTCTAAAGTGAAATACGCTACGTTAATTGAATGACAAGATTCTAAGGTGAAAGTCAGAGTTCCAATTAAATAAGATTTCAACTCCCTGCCTCCATTAAATCCAGCCTTTAAAGTAGTATTGCCTCCACCTTATCCTCAGGCTTGAAGCTTCTGGCCTTATAGCAGAGGCAAACCTGCAGGTTTGCCAGATAGCACAAAACATCTAAGCCCTTAAGCTTCGTTATGGAATGTTGATATGCTGAACTGTCACTCACATCTGCCATGCCTACTGTGGGGCACAGGGAGATGTGCAAGGCACAGGGTTGTATTTGTGCCAGATCTGACTGGGCTTCTGGAGTGAAAGTCCCACGTCTATTCCTAATTTGTTTGCATATCAGATCAACAGTTTCATTGCAATGCCAGGAATGGAGCCAGCAGCTAGTATGCAAGCTCTTCAAAAAGGAAAGGTAAATCGTATCATGACATTACCTAAAAAGAAGAATCATTGTTCACAGAAAAAGCTGGTATTTTTTCCTGCATTATATCAGAATTATTATATAATATATGCTATGGGGCAATCTAAGAACATATCCTTTTTAATAGAGAAGGATTCCTTCAAACCTACTTCATCATCTTTATAGTTACTACAGAGCCAGCTTTATTTAAAAAAATTGCTCTTAAATCATTCCAATTTTAGCTTATGCTCATCAAGAAGGCAGGAAAGGAAAACCTACACTTCACAGTTGCCATCAATTTAGTTGCATATTAACAGCTAGTAAAGGGGAAAGCATGAAATTCAGCTAATGAACAGCAAATTATGAGGTTGCTTAATTCTAACAGAAGCCTCCAGAGCACTGTATTTTTAGAAGTCTGCCATGACAGCAGTAACTAAGCATAACCTCCAGGGCTTTGTAGCATGCTATTAAACATAATTCCAGAAGGCTCTAATAAGTTACAGCATTAGAAGAGTTTTCTCTACTGGACATTTTAGGACTTACTAAATTCAGAATCATTTAAAGGCATCAACATTTTTCAAGTGCAAGATGCAAAGCGGTAACAAAACCCCTGGACTGCTTCAAATAAAACTTTATCAGCATCTTTCAGGAGATTGATTCAGGGAAATTGATTTACAGGATCAACAAACAAACGACTACAGATATAACCAATGTTTAAATGATGCAAATTCACAGCCTCTTGCTTTTAGGATACTCCTTAACTGCTACAGCTCTCAGAGGATGGCATAAAGTTAGCCAGTCATACTGCACTACCTTCACAGCTAGACATTTCTTTATGTGTCTGGTCCTTTCTTTCAAAGAAAACACAGGTCAATAAAAAACCACAGGCTGAAAACAGGGAGTGGCCACTAATTGTTCCTGTTGTAAGAGTCACTAATTACTAGCAAGAGAGAAAAGAAGTCGAGCCAGAAGGGAACAGAATCACCCAGCAAACAGAGGCTGCAGATGATAAAAATGGCCAGGCCAATCCAAGGAAGAATAAATAAAGTAGAAAGCTAAATAAAATGCCCTCAAATATGAGGGAAAAAGGAAGACCCAGCATGGATATGGGAAGACTGACATAGGTGCTTTGTTAACACATGGAGACTATGTATTATAATGGACATTAAAAGAGAGAACTCTTCAGTGATTAGATCTTTATTTTTCCTTGAAAGAGACAATTCATTACATTTTCTGTAACCTAATAAAATTAAATGGTAAGCATACATATTAAAGAAAAATGTCTACATAAATAATTTCTAACACAAGTCACATATGCTACTTGCAAAAGTACGGATGTACTTCTCCGGTTTTAGAGGACAATTCTCTAACTATGCTACCATTCACAAAACTCTTACTAAACAGATAGTGCTGATCTTTTCTAAAAGGTGTTTCAGGCAAAGCTTAAGATCATGATAAACCTGAAAGCATTTTTTATGTATTTAAGTCCTCTATGTTAAATAAATGAAGAAAGTATTTTTAAAACCATACTGAATACTAAATTTCTGCAGCTATTAAATTGATCATAACATGAATACCTTGTACCTCAAAAATAAACTGCTCTATCAAAAGCATTAGGTGACAGATTCCAGAGGTGTTGCACATGTACCTCTAGGGATAGTCTATCACTGCCACAAGTACAAAAAACTAGTGAGACCCTGCATTCCAAAACACTGACAGTGGCTGATAATTGAAATAGGGATCTGAGGTGTGTAAGGAGCTCCGTAAAAGGTTGATATACCACTGTGGACAATTCAACAAAGCAACGTAAAAAGCTTGCTTCACAGCACTAGGTCCCACAGGCGCTCCCTGGCTGATTCAAAGGGTCAACCAGGGCACACATCCTGTCTGGCATCTTGGGCAACATCACCTGACTCCAAGCACTATCAGGTCTGTTAGTCCTCACTGAACATTTGTTACCTCCGTGGATTTCTGCCTTAGTTCAGGATGCATTACTTAAAGCCAGCTGCCTCTGAGCATTTGTACTTGTTTGCAGTCAGAATCAACCTCTGAACTGTAGGAAACACACCGAGAATTCAGTGAGCAAACTGGATCAGGAAGGAAGTAGCTCAGACTGAAACAATGTGGCCAGCAGAACTTTCCTCCTTCAGTCAGTGGTCTCAAGCAGTCTCCATTTGGCAACTTTCCATGCAGCAATCCAGCCACAGTATTTGAGGCAGAAAAATATATATGGCTAAGAGAATAGAAATAAACCAAGTTGCATCTTGAAAGAACTTTCTGATGGTGAAAACTCAAAATTCTCTGAGTGCATTCTGAACAAATAAGGTTCTCTCCTTTTAGTTATGATGTCAAACATCTCTGAGAGGCTTCAAGCCAGACTACTCACCAATATGTTTATTTTTTTCCATTAACTATTTTCAAATAATGTGCATTCCTAAAAAAGCATTTCCTAATACAGCATTCTCTGAGTCTCCTTTTTTTTCCTAATAAAATTAATCCTTTCTCTTTTCATATTTCAATGCCCACAAGTACAAACAATTTGGTACATGTGAAGTCACTCTTTTTGACAAATTAATTCTTGAGGTGTTGTTAGTTTTTGATTGTTTTGCTTTCTTTTATTTTTTTTTTTTTTTGAGCTACCAAAGGAGAGTTAGGATGTACTCATTTCTAATTTTTTCCCCTGGCTCAATACATGAGTCATGAGAAGGTAAAATCCTTCCTCTTACCAACCCTAGGGCAAGGATTTAAGGAATGAAATATCAACTAATCCCTTCCATCTTAACTAACACTGGTCCTATGCAATGCTTAGTGGGAGAAAAATAATTGCCAGAAAGTCTCCCCACGTCTTTGGTGCTCACATGGATCTTGAAGGAAGCACAGGGAACAGCATACAAAGTCCATCCCGTACCCTGCTATAAAAAGATTGTTTGATGTTTGATGCAGTACAAGGTGATACAGTCCTGCTCAGCCTCAGAAGGAACAGTAGCTATAAAACTGTTTGCTGCTAAACTTCTCCTTGCAATGCCTAAGAATACAAAAAAATAACTCGCAAGAAAGCAATGTCATGAGAAGTAAGGCAAGTGTGACAATTGACAATAAAATGGTGAAGTGAATGGTTCTGCTGAACAGTAAAATGAACTGTAACAAAACCAGACTGGGTAGAAAAAATAAATTGTATAAATAATATACATTATATATACATAAAATTTATATAATATAATACATAAATAGAGAATGTATAATTTATTCATATATCTTATTTATTTACATATATGTTTATTTATTTATATAGATTATTTATTTATATATAAAAATATATATTTATTTATTTTTATTTTATTTATTTATTTTTATATATTGCTTGCCCAACTGGACACCCACAAGTCTATGGGGCCAGACGGGATTCACCCTAGGGTTTTGAGGGAGCTGGCGGATGTATTGGCCAAACCCCTTTCCATCATCTTCCAGCAGTCCTGGAAGACTGGGGAGGTACCTCTGGACTGGAGACTGGCTGATGTAGTTCCCATTTACAAGAAGGGTAGCAGGGAGGATCCGGGGAACTACAGGCCAGTCAGTCTGACCTCAGTGCCAGGGAAAGTCATGGAACAGGTGATCTTGAGTGCTATCATGAAGCACTTACAAGAGAACCAGGTGATCAGGCCCAGTCAACATGGGTTTACCAGAGGCAGGTCTTGCCAAACCAACCTGATCACGTTCTATGACAAAGTGACTCGGCTGCTGGATGAAGGAGAGGCTGTGGATGTGGTCTTCCTGGACTTCAGCAAAGCCTTTGACACAGTTTCTCAAAGCATTCTGCTACGGAAACTGTCAGCCTCTGGCCTGGACAGGCACACACTCTCCTGGGTAGAAAACTGGCTGGATGGCCGAGCCCAGAAAGTGGTGGTAAATGGTGTTAAGTCCAGCTGGAGACCAGTGACAAGTGGGGTTCCCCAGGGCTCAGTGCTGCATCCGGCTCTGTTCAATGTCTTCATCAACGACCTGGATGAAGGCATTGAGTGTACCCTTAGCAAGTTTGCAGATGACACAAAGCTGTGTGCAAGTGTCGATCTGCTGGAGGGTAGGGAGGCTCTGCAAAAGGACCTAAACAGGCTGGACTGCTGGGCAGAGTCCAATGGCATGAGGTTTAACACGGCCAAATGCTGGGTTCTGCACTTGGGGCACAACAATCCTATGCAGAGCTACAGACTGGGAGAAGCCTGGCTGGAAAACTGCCAGGAGGAGAGGGACCTGGGGGTGTTGGTCGACAGCCGACTGAACATGAGCCAGCAGTGTGCCCAGGTGGCCAAGAAGGCCAATGGCATCCTGGTTTGTATCAAAAACGGTGTGACCAGCAAGTCCAGGGAGGTGATTCTCCCTCTGTACTCAGCTCTGGTGAGACCACTCCTTGAATACTGTGTTCAGTTCTGGGCCTCTCACCACAAGAAGGATGTTGAGGGTCTGGAGCAAGTCCAGAGAAGAGCCACGAAGCTGGTGAAGGGGCTGGAGAACAGGCCTTATGAGGAATACCTGAGAGAGCTGGGGTTGTTTAGCCTGGAGAAGAGGAGGCTGAGAGGAGACCTCATTGCTCTCTACAACTACCTGAAGGGAGGTTGTAGAGAGGAGGGAGCTGGGCTCTTCTCCCAAGTGCCAGGGGACAGGACAAGAGGGAATGGCCTCAAGCTCCGCCAGGGGAGATTTAGGCTGGAGATTAGGAGGAAGTTTTTCACACAGAGGGTCATTGGGCAATGGAATAGGCTGCCCAGGGAGGTGGTTGATTCACCTTCCCTGGAGGTGTTTAAGGTACGGGTAGATGAGGTCTTGAGGGACTTGGTTTAGTGTTTGATAGGAATGGTTGGACTAGGCCATAGGCTGACAGTTTCCATAGCAGAATGCTATGAGAAACTGTGTCAAAGGCTTTGCTGAAGTCCAGGAAGACCACATCCACAGCCTCTCCCTCACCGAGCAGCTGAGTCACTTTGTCATAGAAGGTGATCAGGTTACTTTGGCAAGACCTGCCTTTTGTGAACCCATGTTGACTGGGCCTGATCACCCAATTCTCTTGTATGTGCTTCATGATAGCACTCAAGATCACCTGTTCCATGACTTTCCCTGGCACTAAGGTCAGACTGACTGGCCTGGAGTTCCCTGGATCCTCCTGTTACTCTTCTTGTAGATGGGCACAACATCAGCCAGCCTCCAGTCCCGTGGAACTTCCCTAGTCTTCCAGGACAGTTGGAAGATGATGGAAAGGGGTTTGGCCAGCACATCTGCCAGCTCCCTCAATACCCTTGGGTGAATCCCATCCAGCCCCATAGACTTGTGCGTGTCTAGTTGGGCTAGTAAGGCTCTGACCACCTCAGCCTCATTTTGCTCCTCTAGTTCTGGGGTTTGTACACAGGGGGAACAACTTTCTTTACAGTTAAAGACTGAGGCATTAAGTATCTCAGCCTTTTCCTCATCCCCTGTCACTGTCGTTCCTTCTGCATCCTATAGGGACTGTATGGTCTCCCTAGTCCGCCTTTTACTATTTAGATTTTTATAGGAAGATTTTTTGTTATCTTTCACAGACTTAGCCAATCTGATTTCTAGTTGAGCCTTAGCCTCTCTGATTTTTTCTCTACACAATCTCACTTCCCTCTTGTAGTCAACCCAAGAGGCCTGTCCCCTCCTCCAGAGCCCATAAACATTCCTCTTCTTCTTGATGCCACTCAAGATCTCTCTGTTCGACCAAGCTGGTTTTCTCCCCTGCCAGATTTTTTTCCAGAAAAAGAGGATGGCTTTCTCCTGACCTGCTAGGATCTCCTTTTTGAAGGGCTCCCAGCCCTCATGGGCTCCCTTGCCCTTAAGTACTGTCTCCCATGAGACTTTGCCAACCAGCCTTCTGAAGAGTTCGAAGTCTGCCCTCTGGAAATTTAATGCTACTGTCCTGCTAAACAGTTTTCCTAACAGATAAAACTGTTGTCAAGGTTTTGGTCACATAAGTGCATTCTCTTCTTCAGTAGGCAACATGTCCTTCACATTTACATTCCTTCTGTAGCAACACACATATCAGAACAACATAAAAACCAAACATGCAAGGGAGCTAATTGTATGAAATGGATTAACATTTCTTGCCTGAGATAGAACATGACTGTGATTAACATGCTGGAGTTGTTCATCTCCAGTCTCCTCACTTTATGCCTACTATGAAGTCAACAAAAGGCAGCAGAATCATCAGTAAATTATGATCTTCCTGCTTACACTGCATAGGTCAAATTCTTCCTTGGTTTAATAAAAACCTTAAGCTTCCAGTATTGTTATGTCAAGAATAAACATCTCATTTTGTCATAATGTAATTGATCATAATTGATCATCCAGAACCTGACTGCCAGAGAAATATCAACAAAGAACGAAACCACATCCTTTCACCTTTTCTTATGGAATGAAAAAATAAAAAAAATGACCCTGTCACAAAGCTTCCAGAGTTCTCTCAACAAGGTTAAGTTCCATTAAAAGTTTCTCCACATATAAACCTTGTTAAAACAAACCTCCTCAATCCACACCCCTGCTCTAGTTTCACTCTCTCATAGCTGTACTGATGCAACCATAAACTCATCTAAACAAAATGCAGCTTCCAACACCTTTTACTTTTTCAGTAGTTCTATAAGCATAACTGAAAGAGGGAGAATAAGCATCTGGCAGAAGGCAAAACCCCTAAAGGCAGCCATGCCACTACAAAATAAATCAGTACAAGATCCATAGGGGACTACTTGGCAATTCTTACTCTAAGCTATCAGAGAATAAAATTGCAGCAGATGCTATGCAAACTAGAGATATTAGCTGACCTTGCTTTTCAGAGAAACAGGAAGAAGTCCAAATAGTAACCCTGGGTCAGAGAGTCACACCAAGATCCTAACCCTAATCAGATCAGCACAAAATCTGTCATATATATCAGTTCAGATATTAATGCCTCTCTCCAAACACCTTACAAAAGCAAGCTGAAAAACAGGAGCAGGGAGGGAAGCTATGTCAAGAGAAACTTTATTTAAAGCATTGTTTTAATTGCCTTATCTCTGCACAGGGGGGATCACACTGATGACACAATAAATCCCTCTCCAAAAAAATTCTAGGATATACACAATTACTGTGAGGTGTAACTTAAAACAAAACATTCAAACAAAATGGTCTCTAAGGGTGTGGCTCAATAATCACTAGAAAATCTAAAACAAAAGATCTCCCCCAAGAACCATTCCTAACCTGGCCTCCTCAAGTTCACAAGCTCTTTAAGATGCAAAGAGCAACAAGCAACTTAGCTAAAACATTATTAAGTATGCAGGCAAAAGGTCTGGTGGCAAGCCCAACCTTTCAAAAATAAGCCTAGACTCTATGAATTAATAGAAGATTTACATCATAGAGAAGCTTGTACTATTCTTCCACGTTATCTTCAAATGCTTGAGTTCAGCATCTGGGGTCACTCTTTTCCCTTCACTACTTATCCCTGCCCTCAGCAAACAAAGATACTGCCTCCTGGTAAAAACCCTTAAAGACAGCTTGAGCTGAGCTGCTAGATTTTCAAACTTGTGCCTTAAGAGCAGTGGCTTGATTCCAGATCTTCACTGCTGAAGAAAGAGACATACTCATGCAGTTAACAAGCAACCTGGACAAACACAGAAAGAAAGCACATCTCACGGCATGCCACAAGCTGTACCCAAGAATGATCAAAGACAGGCAATGTGCAACAGGAATGGTACAATAGCTTACTTTCTTCCTCTGCTTTGCATGTTCTGACAAGACGTTTTGTGAGACTCACTGCCTGCACTTAGAAACCGTTAAGAAAATCTGTATGTGCTCACATCAAGAAGAATACAGACACTAAAATAGCTAATCTGAACTCACACATAGAATCTATTGTCATCTTGTAAAAATGTTCAGAAAGCTATTCATTGAAAATGCCTCCTTTCCACTGTGTCAATACAGAAGTTGTTTTCAGCTAGTGAAAACATTTTTTCCTGAAATGTTGAAACATTTCCATTCTCATCAGAAAAGCAAGGTAATGAATGTAAGTATTTTTAAGAACTCTAATCTGAGCTCTTATATCAGTAATCCCATATGTTAGGAACAGTGTCTGGTAACAAAACTATTTCTTTCAGCTGTAATAGTTTTATATTACAAAACTGTTGAGATCAGCATAGCTTATGTCCTACACAGAAATAACAATAAAATAACATTACAATACAATAACTACATGCCTATTATCATTCTATAACAATAGATAGCTTTATGTTTAATAATGTAATGGTACATTTAAAGAAGTACAGCTGCGTTTGCAGATAACTCCTGTCTACTTACGGTTGAGCACATTAGGTAGATTCTGTAAGACATGCCAAGGAAAATATTCATCAGGGTATGCCAGAGATCTACTTCATCAATTACCTTTGAACTCATGATGGGGCTGGGTCCAATGGCAAAGAAAACAAATGGAAACTCCTTCATTCAACTGTTTGGCTATACTATGGCAAAACCAGAAAGTATCCAAGAGCAAATCATTTGCATTCAGCAAGACAGTTGCACCAGGGTGCTTGGTGAACAAAGCAGTTCAGGCATGTGTTTGTTCTGGCAGAGAAGTAAACGCTCAGTTGGTATTTATGTTCTGGCAGAGCAAGTAGACTGGTCTAAAACTTGTGTGAATATACTGCACATTGAGTAACTTTACTAGGAAACTCAGTTCCAAGGCAGTGCAGAGTTAAACTGACGTCCTGTTTCAGACAAACAAAAGTTCACTGGAGCAGGAGTCACTGCACTGCTACTACTAGTCAATAAAAACGAATTTAAGCCCAGTCATGCAATATTTAAATCCATGCCTGAAAATAATACAAGCACATCCAGCTAAATCAAGGAAGTTTTTCATGTCTGGACTCATTTGATGTTTGAAACCAAAGGCAATAAAGGAGTATAAAACTTCACATTACCCAAGCCTCAGTAGACTCAAGGTACAGTATATATCTGTGATACTAGTAGGTCATCCGAGATGCCGAGAAAGTTACATGAAACATACAGCAAATCAGTGGCAGAACCTAAAATTAAGGAGTCAATAATTTTGATGATTCATACAGTGCCACAAGAGCTTTCTCAAGAGGCATTTTCCAACTGATCCAAAGCACATGCTTGAAAGGTTGCCAGCACACAGTTCCAGTTAATGATGGGAAGGACAGCAGTACTTCCTCCTTACTGCCACAGAGTCCTGAATGTATCACTGGCTCATAAAAATGACATGAATTAGCGAATAAGGAGAAAAGATGTGCAAGTTCTAGCATCTCTTACACTTGATCTTGAAAACTGCAGCAAACGCATTGGGCACGTGAGAGAGTACCAGTACTCTTCTCTTGATCAGGCTATTCAGTGTGCATTAGTGAACAGTCTTTGGATTCACAAACTGTTTTTTCAATTCAAGTTGGGGAAACAAGCATGGGGTTTTTATATAGTTAACTTGAAGCTTCGAAGAAGTGACTGAAGTTGACAATGAAGTACACAAGATGGTAATGATGATACCAGAACTGTGCCTAAAGAAAAAATGTCTATAAAAATGTTCAGGTGCTACCAATAATTTGACATGAATTTAAATGATTCTTCAATGAATTGACAAGCATGGAAAAAGTTGGCAGTGTTGTGGTGCAATCAGACCATAGAGCTAGTTTATTGTCCTTGTTAATTTCGGTGCAAATAAACTGATGAATAGATGCTTTTCCACTCAAATGAAAATAAGCCAGAAAGACAGTTCCTAAGAAGTAGGAAAATATCATATCAATAGAACAGTAATGGTGCAACAAAAGATGTCTTGCTCTTCTGCATAAGAACATGACAAATGTGCTCTCCTCACCTAATAAATATGGGATTACAGAAGCGCTCACAAATTAGGCTACTAATAAAAGCAGAGAGGAAACAAAAATAACCATAAATAGGAACTACTGCCACATTTACTTGGGTTATGCATTTCAGTTCTCTTGTGGCTTTTAGATCATTCCCACAATATGGCCTACATTATATAAAAGATACATAAAAGCATACGCTGCCTAAACATACTGGGAAGTCCTTAAATGATGTTTTGCATCATGAATAACACACTTCAGCATCAAGCAGACAAGAAGTCTTCTCAAGCTCTAACAAAAACAACCTTCAAAACTTTTCTGTTGTGATAGCAAGAGAATGGGAATGTCATACTATGAGTGTCAGATAATTCCTAGAGCAAAATCCACGCGTGTGTGCACCTGTACAAGTGCACATGTGAGAGAGCACGATATGAACAAGAATTACAAGGGTGTATAAGAAAAAAGCAAACCCATTCAGGGAAAGAGCTACTTTCCTTAAAACAGATTTACCTGAGACTCCAATTCAGCCAATTTACGCTTCCTGGAATGAAGAGCTTTACTTGGAAAAGCCCAGAAATAATTGGAAGTTCCAATCCTATCAGTGTCCACCATGCCATCATCAACTAAGCTTTGCAGAATCTCTTTCACTGACATTGAGGCTAAAAAAGGCAAAAATATCAAATTAGAACTGCATGGCATCTAAACTCTGGATAATTATGGATACCATAAGCCATCATCTACAATCATCTGTGTGAATATTTTACTATAATGTCAGTTAGCTGGAATATTTCAAGAGAACACCACGCCTGATGCTACACTTGAAGGGATAAATCTCTTTGAAATCTGCAGTTTATACATAAAGGCTGCTATTCTGTACAGTCAGCTAACAGATGTTTGTAAAACACCACTCATGAGTATCATAAAACTTATATGCACATCACAGTACAACACCATAACATATTCATGAGAGGGTACTTGAGAAATTGTCTTGCAATCTTAATTCCAATATGGATTAACTTATACTTTCTTGATTAGGAGTATAATTACATTTCACTTTGTAATGCTTTTCAAAGTGTTTTAACAGCAACAGAGGCACTAAAGCCATCTGTCTACAGACTCAGGAGGGCCAGATTTTACATTTGATTATATTCAGTTCCACTATAGAAAGTCATCTGCAATCCAAAACATTTCTGAACATAATTGTTCATTTCCTAGCAAATGTGTGCAATAATTCAGCATTTAAAAAAATAATACCTGTTCAACAAAGCAAAGGAGTTATCCTCAAGTGTTGCAGATATAAAGATTATAAAGATTCTTAAGCTAATTTGTGTGTCTGACTTCCCATTTCAAGTCTAAATCTAGACTATTCAAAGATGTTAATGGTTTTAGAAACTCTATAGTCCAAATTTTTAAAAATGAAATTCCACTGCTTGTATTTATGGTTTGGCATCTTCTTCCTAAAAATCACAATTAGACATTGAAAAATCTATAAAAGATAGGACCACATCTCTTCAGAAGCCTACGAGGGCCTCTGTTACCTGCTGACATAACAGAAAAGCACTGCTTTGTGATATCACGTCTACAGTTCTTTGAATGAGGTCATTTAATCTTGCAGTGCCACAAAGACACGCTAGTCAAGAACAGTGGCAACAACAAATATTATGCTTTGCCCCTCTTTTGTCAATGAACATAGAAGGAAGCAAAACGAGGAACATAAAAAAAGTCCCAGAAGCATAAGATAAATCCTCTTGGACTTAATGCTAAACCAATGGATCTCATCAGGAAGGTTTTCACTGAAGACCTTTTGTTTGCAGCTGTCCAGGCTTCTTTTTTCTGGGAGGGGAAACACAAGAGAACATTGATTGTGTACATCTGGACTAGTATGCTAAGATACGTGTAGGATTACAGACAGGCATTTAAATCCTCTGCTCACTACCTGAGTACACATATCAATTTCATAGACCAAAAGTCACTGCAAGTCAGGCATCTCAGAGCCCGAAAAAACCCATCCCATGTCTTAGTGGTTTACCTGGAGTTAGTTGTGACCTCATAATAATCTCCCATTTTAGCCATAACATCTAACATAAGCGAGACACATTAGCAAACTGAGATAGGAAACTGCTGTTGACGTTGCTTTTAACACTACAGTCCTGCCAGTGACCAGTGTCCCTTTCTTGTTATTTATTTCATTATTACAATCACAAACCTAGAAATGTAGCCAGGAAAATTTACACTGTATGACCTGTCTCAAGAATGATTAATGGCTCACGAGAAATAACATTTGTAAACACTTACTAATTCCTTTTTCTTTTGGAGCAATCTTCTCTATATCCTTCAACTGGAACACATCTTTCTGTGCAAAACATAAAAGAGACTTCAGCTCCAAGTGACAGCATCATCCATGCTTGAGTGTTTTACAATAAATCAATGCCAACAAAAGCAAGCAGGAAATATATCGCATGTTTATGTTTTGCTAGGGAACAGGCTGCACGTCCCTCAATAGAATTAGAACATTCTGAGAATCAAGTAATAATAAAGATGACTATTACTGCAACAAGCCCTATTTTTTTCATTGCGCTTCAAAGTCACCATATTGTGTCTCAAATTATGGCAGACAGAACCCAGGTTAGATTGCCAGCACTAGATGCACCACTTTGCTCAAGTACTCAGATATCACCAAAATCTTTTTAAAAGGTAAAACACACTGTGAATTACGTATGTCATCAATATTATTGTAGCTCTGCTTTTAGATCTCCAGGATTTTTCTCCCTGTTGATCTCTTTCAGTTCTTCTCTCATTTTCTCTAATGCTCAGATTTCTTCCTCCTGCCATAAACTGCAGTGAGACATTTCCTGATCTCTTGCCATCCCTCTGATAGTAACAGAACCAAAATCAGAATATTCGGCTAGGAAGCACATAAAGCACTTAACACCACCTGTGCATCTTCATGCCTTTGCTCTACCTGGGGACAAGACCCTTGATCAGAAACTACACAAATCAAGTTCTGCCCCTGTAGTTCATACATTGGTGACATGGCATCAGTCAAATGCACAGTAGGACATAAAGAGCTCACCTACAGCTACATTAAGTTCCTTCTTAATGTAAATGCAGGACAACTACAGGTTACCTACTGTTTCAAAAAATATCTCCATCATGCGGGCTCTCTTCTCCTCAAAGCTCAGACCTTTTTTCTTGGACTAGAACAAGAAGAAAAAAAAACCAAACACATTCAGCCCTTTGAATAATTGACATTCACTCAGAATTCAAACTTACTTATTCCTAACTCATATCTGCCATTCTTTAACATACCTTGCCACCAATCCCTGACTGTCAAATAAACTTCTTCCCAAATAATCACTACACCAAGCTAATCCACCTGCAGTCTATTTAACTGATGGATCCATGTTCTAAGCTTGGAGCCAACTTTTCATGTAACTCAAGCCTCAACATTTCCAGACATACCCACACAATTCCTTGTTTTGCCATACTAGATTAAAAACACGTATTTATAGCTTTCTTAGCAATTTGTCCAAATACATGAAATATGAGAAGGAACGTCTTCTGCTTTTTGTGTTTAGAATTGCTTATCTTGTGTTATAGACACTAATGTAAGACACAGGTCATTTAAGGTTTTTTAAGAGGTTAAGTGCATTTTCAGGTACTATGTTTTTCTTCAAATTTCTTATCCAACTTTATAACTTCAAGGTCAGACTTTTAAAACGATTTCTTTTATTTCGTTTATCTGCAGCTGTTATGACCTAGTACTAAACAACATGGACAGAAATACAAGCAAAAGGCAGGAATGATTACTCATGTACTGCTACTAGCAAGATAAAACTGAGAAATATCTTTCTCTAATCACTTTTAGAGACACTATTTCGACATGCCTCTTGTAATATTAGAATATAAAATATTTGACAGGAAATTATAGTTTTATTACTATAGTTTTATTACTACTGTTCAGTATAGCCCTCAACAACCCAAAAGCAGTGGCCATAAGGTGAATTGGGAGTGTTTCCCCTTGTCCACCCTCTGTTTCACAGGCTGCAAGAGCCTGCACTGCTGCTGCAGCTATAGGAAGCTGAAAGGGGGATAGAAAGACCAAAATAGGATGCAGTCAGAAAAAGATCGCCTTTTTGGGGAGAGAAAAAAATGCATAAATAAAGTTTGTCACAGAGCCACTAGTTTGGAAAAGACCTCCAGGATCATAAGGCCAACCATTCCTATCAACGACTAAACCATGCCCCTCAGCACCTCGTCCACCCATGCCTTAAACACCTCCAGGGAAGGTGAATCAACCACCTCCCTAGGCATCCTGTTCCAGTGCCCAATGACCCTCTCTGTGAATTTTTTTTTCTGATGTCCAGCCTGAACCTCCCCTGGCGGAGCTTGAGGCCATTTCCTCTTGTCCTGTCCCTTGTTCACTTGGGAGAAGAGGCCAGCTCTCTGCTCTCAACAGCCTCCCTTCAGGTAGTTGTAGAGAGCAATAAGGTCTCCCCTCAGCCTCCTCTTCTCCAGGCTAAACAACCCCAGCTCTCTCAGCCATTCCTCGTAAGGCTTGTTCACCAGCCTCTTCACCAGCTTTGTTGCTCTTCTCTGGACTCACTCCAGAGCCTCAACATCCATTTCATGGTGAGGGGCCCAGAACTGAACACAGGATTCAAGGAGTGGTCTCACCAGTGCCAAGTACAGTGGGAGAATAACCTCCCTGGGCCTGCTGGTCATGCCATTTCTGATACAACCAGGATGCCATTGGCCTTCTTGGCCACCTGGGCACACTGCTGGTTCATGTTTAGTCGGCTGTCGACCAACACCTTCTCCTCTGGGTAGCTTTCTATTCACTCTTCCCCTCGTCTGTAGCTCTGCATAGGGTTGTTGTACCCCAAGTGCAGGACCCGGCATTTGGCCTCGTTGAACCTCATCCCACTGGTCTCAGTCCAGGGGTCCAGCCTGTTCAGATCCCTTTGCAGAGCCTCTCTGCCCTCCAGCAGATCAACACTTCCTTCCAGTTTAGTGTCATCCACAAACTTACTTAGGGTATATTCGATCCTCTCATCCAGGTCGTTGATGAAGACATTGAACAGGGCTGGACCCAGCACTGAGCCCTGGGGAACACCACTTGTGACTGGCCTCCAGCTGGATTTAACTCCATTTACCACCACTCTCTGGGCCCGGGTATCCAACCAGTTTTTCACCCAGGAGAGTGTGTGCCTGTTCAGGTCACAGGCTAACAGTTTTCTAAGCAGAATGCTGTGAGAAACTGTGTCAAAAGCTTTACTGAAGTCCAAGATGTTGCCCTTCAGTCAATGGAAATGGGGATTCCAACAATACAGTGCTTTGAGAAAGACAACATGGATTGGTTTCCAAGTCCCAGCAGAATGGGCTTGATACCATTTTTTACTTTTCAAGCACTGCTTCCTTCTTCAATAAACCACATGGCAGGGTAGCAAAATATTTGAAAATTGCATTGTGAGCAAAATAACCAGATTAATTTAGATTTTTAAAAATAAGTTTAGAAACTATCTTATGAAGCTACAATAACACACAGATGTGAACAGGAACAATTCTGTATTATATTTAACAAAAGCACTATTAATGTGTTTTTAAGTCTTCTCCCTCCTGCTTCAGCCAGTGATGACCTCTCCTATGACACGAGCACCTCACAGAATTAGAACCTGGAGCTGCCATGTACATGCAAGTAGGAGCATGAAGAAAAAATTACTGATCCTTCTCCTTCCCTTCCCAAACAGACGTAAGACTATCAGCTGCAACAAGAATAACATCCATATGTGCATGATGTGAAATTTCGGTGGTTTCTGAAAGTACATGCCTATTAGCTATGTCCCTGAGGTGCCCAGTTTCACACCAGCACTTCAACAGAGAGACAAGTAACAAATCAGTGTGTTTTCTAGATAAATTCTATTAATTCTCACACTGATGTCCCTCTCCTGCCTCTTTGCCAGGTGTTTCACATCACCATTACCAAACACACCAGGCCCATCATTTTCACTGTCACTCACACTATTGAAGGCAGCCACAACTCCACAAAGCCCTGAAGCCCCGTTTGGCCCAGTTGGCAATTCCTTCTGCTTGCACCAGCCTCTGCACTGCTGTGGCCAGGACACAGCCCAGCCTGTTCACACACAGGTAGCTGGATGGCCATCCATCTCCTCTTGCCAGAGTCAGTGGGACCAGCGGGTGCTCCGCCTCCATCGAGCTGTAGTTACAGGGCTTGCTCTTCCAAGTAAACTTACATTCATAGAATCATAGAATGGGTTGGGTTGGAAGAGACCTTAAAGATCATTCCAAGCCCCCTGCTATGGGCAGGAACACCTCCCACTGGATCAGGTTGCTCAAAGGCTCATCCAACCAGGCCCTGAACACCTCCAGGGAGGGGGCATCCATAGCTTCCCTGAGCAACCTGTGCCATTGCCCCACCGCTCTCATGGTGAAGAATTTCCTCCTTATGTCTAGTCTAAATCCAGCCCTCTTCAGTTTATACCCATTTCTCCTCGTCCTATCACTACAAGCCTTTATAAAAAGTCCCTCCCCAGCTTTCTTGTAGCCTCTTCAGGTACTGGAAAGTCACTATAAGGTCTCCTCAGAGCCTTTTTTTTTTTCCAGGCTGAACAACCCCAACTCTCTCAGCCTGTCCTCGCCTGGGAGGTGCTCCAGCCTCCAGATAATCCTCGTAGCCTCCTCTGGACCCGCTCCAACAGTTCCATATCCTTCCCATGCCGAGTAAAAAAATTCTTCCAAATATCTAATTCAAATCTCCGCACTTTCAGCTTAAACCTGCTCCCTCCGTCCCATCCCTGCTCTCCCTGACAAAAAGCTGCTCCGTATCTTTCCCGGAGCCTCCTCAAGCACTGGCAGATCGCTATAAGGTCTCCCCGCAGCCTTCCCTTCTCCAGGCTGAACAGCCCCAACTCTCTCAGCCTGTCCTCGTCTGGGAGGTGCTTTACCCCTCCCAACCACCTTCCTGGGCTCATCTGGACCCTCTCCAACAGCCCCATGAGGATCCTCTTACCATGTCGGCTCCCGAGGGCGGTTCAACCCTGCCGCCACACGGTTTCCCGCGCGGCGGGCAGAGCGCGTCCTTCCGGGTTGCGAACTGGGAGGAGCGCGAGAGGGCGGGGCTGCCTCCCCACCCCAAAATTCCCGGCCCCTAGAGAAGAGGGAAGACTGTCATAGAATTACCGAATCACAGAATCACTAGGTTGAAAAGGACCCATCGACTCCAACCATTCCTAGAAACCACTAAACCATACCCCTCAGCAGTCCACCGGCCTTCAGGGAAGGGGAATCAACCACCTCCCTGGGCAGCCTGTTCCAATGCCCAGTGACCTTTTCTGTGATTTTCCTGATGTCCAGCCTGAACCTCCCCTGGCGGAGCTTGAGGCCATTCCCTCTTGTCCTGTCCCCTGTCACTTGGGAGAAGAGGCCAGCTCCCTCCTCTCCACAACCTCCTTTCAGGTAGTTGTAGAGAGCAATGAGGTCTCCTCTCAACCTCCTCTTCTCCAGGCTAAACAACCCCAGCTCTCTCAGCCGTTCCTCATAAGGCCTGTTCTCCAGCCCCTTCACCAGCTTTGTTGCTCTTCTCTGGACTCGCTCCAGAGCCTCAACATCCTTCTTGTGCTGCGGGGCCCACAACTGAACACAGGATTCAAGGAGTGGTCTCACCAGTGCCAAGTACAGTGGGAGAATAACCTCCTTGGGCCTGCTGGTCATGCCATTTCTAATACAAGCCAGGATGCCATTGGCCTTCTTGGCCACCTGGGCACACTGCTGGCTCATGTTCAGTTGGCAGTCAACCAACACCCCCAGGTCCTTCTCCTCTGGGCAGCCTTCTATTTACTCTTCCCCTCGTCTGTAGTTCTGCATAGAGTTGATGTGACCCAAATGCAGGAGCTGGCATTCGGCCTCATTTAAACCTCATACCACCGGTCTCAGCCCAATTGCTCTCTACAACTGCCCGAAAGGAGGTTGCAGAGAGGAGGGTGTTGGCCTCTTTGCCCAAGTGATGACTGATAGGATGACAGGGAGTGGCCTGAGGCTGCACCAGGGGAAGTTTAGATTGGACATCAGGAAAAATTTCTTCACGGAAAGGGTCATAGTGCACTGGCACAGGCTGCCCAGGGAGGTGGTTGAGATTCCATCCCTGGAGGCGTTTAAAAGGCAGGTTGATGGGGTACGTGGGGACATGATTTAGGAGTGGACAGGGGTGGTTGGAATTAATGATCTGAAAGATCTTTTCCAGCCTAATGATTCTATGATCTGTATCTACAGGTGGCTACAGGAAATCCACGGAGGGACTTTTTACGAGGGCATGCAGTACTGGGACAAGGGGGAGTGGCTTTAAATCAGAAGGGGAAGATATAGAGTAGATGTTGGGAAGAAATTCTTCACAATGAGGGTGGTGAGGCACTGGCCCAAGTTACCCAAGCTGTGGCTGCCCCATCCCTGGAGGTGTTCAAGGGCAGGTTGGATGGGGCCTTGGGCAGCACAGGTTTAGTGGGAGGTGTCCCTGCCTGTGGCAGAGGCTTTGGAACTGGATGATCTTTAAATCCCATTCCAAACCATTCTTTGATCTAGAGAGGCTGGATTGATGAGCCAAGGCCAATTGTGTGAGGTTCAGCAATGCTAATAGTCCTGCAGTTCAGTTACAACAATCCTGTGAAGTGTTACAGGCTTGAGGAAGATGACAGAAAAGGACCTGGGGGTGTTGATTGACAACTGGCTGAACATGATCCAGCAGTGTGCCCAGGTCAAGAAAGCCAGTGGCAACATGGCTTGTATCAGAAATGGTGTGGCCAGTAGCACTAGGAACAGATTCTGTCCTTGTACTCAGCACTGGTGAAGCCACACCTCGAATACTGTGTTCAGTTTTGGGCCCCTCACTACAAGAACATCAGATTGCTTTAGCACATCCAGCAGTGAAGGGGATGGAGTCTTATGAGAGGCAACTGAGGGAACTGGGAAGTCTGAAGAAAAGGAGGTTGTTGTGAGATGTTATCACTTTCTACAACTACCTGAAAATAGGTAGGTCTTTTCTCCCAATTAACAAGCGACAGGGCAAGAGGAAATGGCTGCTAGTCACAGTAGATTACATTTAGATTGGATATTGGGAGACATTTATTTAGTTCAAAGGGTTGTCAGGCATTGGAACAGGCTGCCCAGGGAAGTGGTGGAGTCAGCATCCCTGGAGGTATTTAGAAGACAGGTAGCACTGGGGGATATGGCTTAATGATGGACTTACCCGTGTGAGGCTTACAGTTGAATTCAATGACCTTAAAAGTCTTCTTCAACCCGAACAATTCTGTGATTTATAATACTATGCATGGTGGTTGATTTTAAAACTGTACCACAGGCATTGGAAGACAGGTGAGGCTGGGAAGCAGGACTTGGCTTTTGTCCGTGTGAGTGACATTGAGTGTGAGCTACAGGGAATGTGCTAAGCTGCAAAAGCGGCACCAAGTCTCGTGTTTGGCCTGGGCTTCAGGGTATTATGTTCTGAAGTTTTCATTTTGTCTTCACATGCTACTCCATCCCTATACTTTTTATATTGTGTGCAGAATGTGCAATTTTATTGTCAGATGTTATCATAGTATCTTCCATATCTATTTGCTGTATTGTTGAAATTAATAAAAATTTACAAAATAAAAAGTTTAAAAAACATTGAAAATCCCACCACCACTGGGTTTAATCATTGGGATAAAAATACTCGTTTCTGAATTTCTTGTCATTGCCCATGGGTTTGACAATCTGTGGGATGTGTGTTTTGTGCCTCCAGGTATCTACACCTCTACCAGCAGGCACTGGGCCTCTGTTCCAGGTGTGCTGTGTGTTCCTTTATCTCCAGGGCACAGCAGCAAAGGTAAATTGTCTGAACTGGTGTGTATTGTACAAATAGCCCATGATAGCAACAACAGGGCATGGAGAAAGATGATCTCTTCCCAGGGAGGTAAAGGATGTGGGCATATTTGGTGTTGCATGCAACAGTTGTTCATTGCAGTGACTGCTCTGGCAACTTTAATTACTTGTAGTTTAATTATTATTTGTCCTGTAAATTACCTTCCTTCAGCTACAGCAGTTCTGGGAAATGGTTTTGCATTTTAATAGCAGTGGGTTCGTATCTGTCATGCTCATTCTAAGAGTTTAAATTCAAGTAAATGAAAACACACAAGCTGAAGCAAGGCTTTTCAAGGTGCCCCTTTTCCTGAAATTTGAGGTTCTCTCCCACACAGACTTGGCTGTGATCCTGATCCTCATTGTGCGTACCAGTGTATTACTAAAAATGAAATGCAAGTTAGAAAGGATGTTATTTATAGGAAGCTTAACATTCACACAAATGACAAAGTTTACTGTTCTTTCACATTCCTTGTGCATCTCATTTTCAGCTTACTAACCTGAGGTGAAATCTGTTGGCACATCTCTTCACTTACTGTGAGGGCTCATATTGCGTCCCCCCACTTTTTCCTTCCTTTCCTCAAAGCCACTAGTCCCCATGCTCCCCATGACAGTTATTTCCCTCCTGTCACCAAGACCTCCTCTTCCCCAAGATGTGGGCCCCTTCCTTCTCATTCACAGCCTGAAATAAAACTGAGTTCTGCTCCTTTTTTTACCACTGTCAAGCAAACGGGTGCTACGGAATCTGCAAAGCACCTGTTGTGGCATGGGTTTTCTCCTGAGTGACATGTATGAGTGGCAGAGTGGGTGTCAGAGCTGGATGTGCCACTGAGAGAAGAGGAATGAGAGAGGAACAAAGGGGTTTCAGAGGGATGGTCACTGTGAAGTGGGCTTGGCGTGTGTACATTGGGGCTTCCATTCAGCACACTCATGAGGCAATAATTCTCCCATGTCCCTGTGACATCTGAAAGTAGGTGGGCAGCAAAAACCCAGGTCTCATCCCTGGATGGAGCCAGGACACAGCTGGAACACACACCTGGAGCCACAGCTAGATGGTATTCCTGATTTCAGTGGCTGAACGTGTTCACAGCAAGACAGGCAGATCATCACATTCTCCTGCATCTGAAACGTTAGGTCGTGCTTTAGGGCGGTGGTGGGGCAGGAGGTTCAGCAGGTGTTCTCTGCCTGTGCCCAGTAGGGATGCTAGGCTCACCTGCTGTGAGTGCGCTGGCAGCCCTGAAGTCCTTTCATGACCAAATCACTAGGCTCAGTTTACTCTGTAATAAGAGATTTCCTAACACCTCCCAAATTTTGCAGCACCAGATCACAGATCACAACTAACTAGTCTGAAAGACCACAGGGTTGTAGAGGTCCCAAAGAGAGGGAGAATATACAGGCATGTCTTAGGCTTTGTCATGTAAGGGTAGTTTTCCATTACTGGGTAAAGTGGGATGAAGAGCTCCTAAAATACATAAAGGTCTGACATTTTAAATGGGCTTCAGAATGTCTAAACACAGTATTTCACAAAACTGCTAATCATATGCTACAAGTAGAAAACCAAGACAATGGATGGAAATGCTGTGGAAGGGGGTCTTATAACTGTGCCTTTCTATTACAAGGTTTTTCTCATGGCCCTGTGATTTCCTTAAGCTTTAGCTTACCGAGCTGAAATTTTCTATGCTAGATATTTGATCAAGATTTTTAAGTTCCAGCCAAAACAGTTTTTTGCTGTTCATGAGGAAGAGAAAATACATTGCTTTGTCAGTGTTGAAATATGCTTAGATGAGATGAAATTTGTACCCTCCTTCATTTTGCTCCTACAAATCTGTAATTGAATTACATTCATAAATTCTGCTTTGAAAGGACATTAGCATGTCAGCAGCAGGTAGGAAGGTTAGGAAGTAGGAGAATTAAAATTGTCCTACTTTAATTTTGTTCCTGCACCATAGTGCAGTTTTTAATTACATGACCTATTTTTTCAGCAGAAGGGAAGAATTCAAATTGAATAGCAGATCAGTTTATTTCCAGAAAAGTAATCCAAGTCCTGTGGCTACCTCCCACAACATCTGACAGCAAAAAGATGCTTCAGTAGAGCTTGAGGACAGAGGACAAGGAGACCTCCAGGAGGTGCTTACCCATGGGAGGCAACACATACTCCTCTGAGGTCTAAGCAGTCTGTGGTGGAATGTGGCCAGTTATCAGGAAGCAGTATGATCTAAGAAGATCCCACACAGGCCAATCTTTGCATGCTGCCTTATTTCATCCTTGGACAAGCGTTTGGACTCTAAGCAGATGTTCTCCCTACAAACATCTATCCTAGTGAGAAATGCTAGCTGGCCTCCCTCCAAAACTTTTTGCCCCCACATCTTTGCTAGCAGAACTACTGTTGTAAGCACTTACCAACTCACCAAGGTCAGTAGCTTAACTACCAGGCTTGTTGGTATCTAGGCATTTCACTAAAAGAATAAGCAAGCATTCATATGCGTAGTTTAGCCAACAGATCTGCAGGCTAGCAGCCTTTAACTGGAGATAGCAATAGGCAGTATACATGGTGCATCTCTTCTACCAGCCCAGCAGGGGCTTGGGGAGAATATCTGTCCACAGAAATTACATTGACTATTCCAGTTCACCAAGGTAATTTTGTCTGGTGCAAATTAGGGAGCATTCACACGAACTGTCAACAAAACTGTGGGGGTGATTAACTGCACAGCAGCACAGCTGGATGTGGGAACTTCAGCCTAAGGAAAAATTAAACACTTTTGAGCATTCAATGATATGTGAGTAGTTAGCAGTCTGAAGAGAAAGTTCCTAGTTATGTCAAGACAGGCTCCCAAAATGGGTACACCCTTTGCTATTTGGGCCTTACTCTCCCTGACATTGCTTCTCATTGGTGAGACTGGGCTGTCTTGCAGTTTATGGAACTTGTAGCAGATGCTGCTGGAGCATTTGGGCCATTATTGACACAGGTACTACAGGAAGGCCAAAGAGGCCATTTACTGCAGAATTTTCCAGGTAAAGGACCACGTTCCCTAGTCAGAATGGCCTTCCTTTCTGCCCTCCTGATTTTGCTCAGTGGTGGAGAGCCTCTACTGCAATAATCTAGGAGACAGAAACAAATCGTAGCATATTAATGAAGGTACTGTGTACTTCCATGATACAAGTGGAAAAATTTACTACTGATAATCTTACTGCCAACAATGAAAATGCTAATTCTGATGATTGAACCGAACTGAAGAAGGAGGGGAGAAGACAAAGAAGTTCTAATCCCCCACCTTTTTACCAATAAGAACCAAAGTCCCTCTTTCCTCTAAGTCAACAGAAAAGCTCAACACCTATGAAACAATCAGAGTGTTCTTGGATTGTGACCTGTGGTGGCAGTGTTTCCTTTTGTTAAAAATTACCCATCTGGTTTTATTATGGGGTTATTTTTTGTGACAGTGACTATGCAACATATGAAAAATAAATCCTCAACCATGAAAATAACAGAGGAAACAAGCTTTATTTTTATTATTTGATTTTTTTGTGCGTGGTAAAGGTACACATTTGACTCTGGTTTTCCTACATTTCCAAGACAGAGTAGTTTTGTTTTTTTTTTTTTTTTTTTTTTTTTAATTGTCAGCTAAAGCATCAAGAATACTGTGGCACACAGGAAGCTAAAACTACACACATACAAACACTTTGATGCACATCTCTCATCCTTGACCTTAAGGAGATAAAGTTTGTACTTAGCCTCAGAGGGATTTTTTTAAAAAAACAAAAACAACAACAAAAAACAAAGTGAGAAGAGTATTTCATTGTGAGTGTCAAGACAGTGCAAGGCTTACATGTACACAAAAAATACAAGATTGGCTTACAAAGATGGAATGTACAAAAACTTTTTTAAAAAAATAAAGAAAAAAAGACAAAATTGCTCCTAGAACTGGAAAGCTGTAGCTTATCAGCTGGTAGAGATTTCTAAAATGGGGTATGGCATACACTGTGCAGCTTAGGGAACATTCCCAATGTCATAAAACCAAAGTAAAAGTGTCAGGGTTAAGGCTGTGTTGCTCAAACATCAACTGAAGTGCTGTACATTCACTAGAAATAACACAACCCATTAAGAATCTTCCTACTCTGTAGCATAAATACCTTTTGCTCATTCTCCACAAACAGGTCAAAACAATCACTGCTCAAAATTCTTGAAGAAAAGTTTGAGTGTACATTGTGATTTCACAACTAGCTGCCACCTATGACTGAAATTCATTTCTTTATAGCAACCACAACATATTGGGCACTTGTAGTTCTCATTATGGCAACACTAGATCCTTAGTTATAAAAAATATTGACATAAAATGGAAAGCCCTCTAGCTTTTACAGAACAAAACAGCATTAATTAATAAATAACTCTCCATCTACATTAGGTAAATACTTGCCTAAACAATTTTCCTTTTCTTTTTCAGCTACATTACTGCTGGTTTAGCCTATGTAAAAATCCTCTACTGTTTATATTGGATTTATCTGAATAGATCTTTTTATTCTATTCACAAAACAATGAAAATATGGTTGCCTAGTTTGTCCTAAAATGCTCCAAATCATATAAGATCTGATAACCTTTTAAAGATTACTTTTGAGCGGAAGATTAGTTACATGAAGCACATACTTTCACCATTCATGCTGTGCGGCTAGTCAATTAGCATTCCAGGGAAGTCAAGAGAACATTTGGTAATACCTGAAATCTGGCAGCAGAATGCCTTTTATAAATGCTAACAACTCAGCAAATTAAGGAGTGCAATTTTGACGTTCACTTAATTGGATAAAAAAAAAAGAATCTGCCAGCTTTTTAGAACAGAATTTCTGCTTTCGTTGCTCTTTGTAAGGTTTGTAAGTCAAGCATTTTAGCTAAGTTGGCTTCAGAAACACACCATAAAAACAATGCATTTCTGTTTCCTGGTGCCAGGTAGAGAAGGTCAGATCTTGGAAGGGAATGTCCTATGCCACCAAATTTGAAATTGTAAATGGCAGCATTTACTATCAGAAAGAACTCCAAATTAGTGACATTTTTCAGGTGCAATATGTGCTGCTCTGGTGGCACTGTCTGAAACCTCAATAATGTCTAAAACCCCAAAAGACTATTCAATCCGATGCAAAAATCCACATAATCCCTAAGCGTAAGGGGGTTGCCTGCAGAATTCCATATTTCATAAGGATGCAGTGGGTTGACATTGGTTGTAAGAAATCCTGGTTATATGAAATTCTGGTCAAAGGGACTTAAAGTCTTTTGAAGAAAAGCATATACATGGAACAATGCAATCTTAACTATATATTTTGATAAACATAATCATAGAATAACCAGGTTGGAAGAGACCCACCGGATCATCAAGTTCAACCATTCCTATCAAACACTAAACCATGCCCCTTAGCACCTCGTCCACCTGTGCCTTAAACACCTCCAGGGAAGGTGAATCAACCACCTCCCTGGGTAGCCTGTTCCAGTGCCCAATTACCCTTTCTGTGAAATTTTTTTTCCTAATGTCTAGCCTAAATCTCCCCTGGCAGAGCTTGAGGCCATTCCCTCTGATTTCTGTGGTTCTCTGAGCTCCTGGCAACAGGATTTGGCAATGTTTCCTTTGTGGAAACTATGCAAGATTAGTAAAATATTATTATAAAAATCCAAATTTGGAACTAGATTTGATTAATAGTATCCATAACTGAAAGCAACAGCATATTTCTTATTTTCGTTTTAAGTTTTCATCACAGAGGACCCATGCAACCTCTTTTCTTTATTAATAAATACAGTTAAAATGCTACATACCTTTTCTCCATTGATAAATTGGCTGTTTAAGGGCTTTCCAATGTCAGAAATTGTTTGCCAGAAGGTTGCTCATAAGGACACTTATAAGGAAATGACTCGATCATCAGAAAATTTGATCTAAAACCTTGTTAAATTTTGATAGGATGGTTTATTGTGCAATCACTGAGATATCTTCAGAATTTTAGGACAAACTCAGTTCAAGCAGAGGATATTTCGTTCTCTTGGTAATTACAAATGAGTTTTAACATTTCAAAAATGTTACCACCAGTTTCTTAGCTGCATTATGTAGTCCAAACCTTAAGCCTTATACACACAATATTTATTCCAATGAAATAAGGAAACTTACCTTTGCACGAGAATTTGTAAATTTGTTGTATGTGCAAAAAAACAAGGAAAAGAAGAGGAAATATCTTTAAGAAACAATAATTAAAAACCAGACAAATTTCACATTTAAGAGCCTTGGGGCTGCATTTTTACAAGTCAAATGCATCTTTAAAAAAAAAAAAAATCATTATTTACTCTCAAATTCATCAAAACAGTAACATTATCCTTCTAAAAATAAGACAAATACTTATCATGAGTAATATAACAAAGATTCCTTTCAATTTTGCAAACATGCTTAAAATATTCCCCTGTTCCTGACCCAGTGCCCTTTTGTTTCAAGGCCCTGAAAATGAGAAAACAAAGACAGTACATCCTAAGTTATTGTAGGCATTGGCAGCAAGCTCACCAACTCCTCAAATGAGGTTTAAGAGTGAGCACCACTCTATATTAGACTAGCAATTCATCCTTTGACCACTGGGTTTAGAAATAATACAGCCAATGCTACTTTAGAAAGGACAAGTTCACACCTAAGAAAAAAATTCAAAACAGCATTGAAAACAGAACTGAGTCATATGAGTGTAAGCATTTCCGATTAAATTAATACTCAACAAAGAACACAGTAGAGAGGTGGGGCAGGAAGAATGGCATACATATGTTCCAGTTTGTTGAAATAACCTATATTTACTATTTTTAATTTTTGCGTCAGTCATACATACATACATACATACATACAAACAAACAAATTGAAACAAATCTCACAGTCCTTATTCTGTCCTCTAACAAAATTCCCTTTGATGAAGGACTTCAGGAATTGGTTCAAATTAATTCTAATTTGTAATTTTTTTATTTTTTTTTTTTTTAGTAAAAACTAATAGCTTTGGTAACCCTTGGCTTTCCTATACAACCTCTGTTTACCATAGTTCCTTTGGTTGTATAATGTAGGTCCTCCATAGGGGTACCTCTCTGGCTTTTTGTCCTGTGTGATGCTGCATTTCATTTTATAGGATAATACAATGAGTTGCCTTAAGGAAACATGGCAATGAATACATACAAAAGAGTGGCACACATGAGGTTAATTGAGTTGACATTGTAATAACCCTGATCCTAATGAACTAGTTTGCTGTCAAAAGGTCTGTCATTATACAGAAATTCAGCTCTCACTAATGTATCATTACAATTAGTTTTTCCAGAGCTTTAGAAATGTCAGGTCTCTGTAAAGTCCTTCCAGTACATTGAGGAAAAGGAAGAATGAAAACCAAGCAGATGAAACAATCCTTCATTAGTCCCACATGAGTAGGGAATTTGCATTGATTCTCAGAGTGCTAGACGGTTAGAACTAGGTGGATTTTGTGAGACTTAACCTTATACTAAAAGGACCTACTTGTTATAGATAGCAAGACTGAAGAATGTTAACAGTATAAGATCTATGATGATAATGAGACCTAGAAGATTCCCAGGATCAGCTCTGGGTTAAATAATGCATAAGGATGATACTTCTTCAAATTTGGAAGCTCTGAACAGGAGCTACCATTTGCAGTCTTCAAAAAGCTTTAGAGATTTTCCCCAAATTTTCCTCATTTTTGCCTAATTAGTTAATTCCAGTTCCAAAAGTCACGGTTTGTGTTTAATATCACATTGTCTTTTTTAATTCAGTCAAAGATGATTTTGTGTATTAACCCTTACAACAAAAAGTTCAATGAGAAACATAAGGGGTGAAACTCCTATGTAAACAAAGTAAGTTTAGAAATTAACACAAGAAGTCCATAAGAGACTCTTTCATTATTAAAAGTAGGATATATCCTGCATTGGATCTCTAGGACTAGTCCTTTCTTAAGGATGGATGATCATCCAGCTCCAAAGCTCATTGCTACTGCAAGTATCGATAGACCTTGAAGCAGTGATTTCCAGAGTCTGCAACTACAACGTGGCCATCTGAAGTAAGGGCCAGGCCTTGGGGCCCATAAAGTGGGTCAGCAGAGGTGTTAATGTAGGATAAAAATGATCCACTTCCATCAAAGACCTTTGAGGGTGAGAAAGCACAGAATAAATGTCATTAATAAAAAAAGAAAAACAGAAAAAAAAAAGAAAAATAAATCTGCTCTCAATTATAACATTACGCTTCTCATTTCTGAAATGGTTGATGTACACTAGGATAAACAAGGGCAGGATCTGATCTGTTATTCTTGTAATTTACAAGTCTATACACAAATGCATTTTCTTATTAAAAATAACTAATTAAAGCTGGCAAGATCTTTACCAAGAATTAAACATGCAATGAGCTAATAATAACAAAAAGAGCACTTTGGCTGTTCTTTGTTTTAAAATTAGCCAACTACAATAAACCAAAGTCAATCAGGAACTCAACCAACACTTTTTTCCCCTAGCAAATATTACTGTTGTGGCTGGCATGACTCTTAGGTTCTCACACAGAGAAAATCAGGAACTTGTTTACACTGTTGACAGTGCTTCCTGAGAAAAACTCATAAGCAGCTCCCTTATTTTTATGTTTATATGTGAAGATGCATACATATAGTTAGTTATTTATTAGATATCCTTTGGCAAATAAGAAGAATTTGTCATCAGCACTTTAAAAACTTTAAAAAAAGTGGAACTTATAGCATAAAAGCAGAATTATTTTCTCAACATTTAAAAAAAAAGATAAAAGTCCACTCCATTTGCTTCAGGGTGTATACAGATCATTTGGTTTTTCATATTTTCAACCATGTCTCCAATCTTCTATTATGATGATCCTAAGTTCCTATTATCTCAGCAGTACTTGTAGGTCTCCTAAGTCATCAAATAGCTTTTGAGGATCTACTTGGAGACAAGAGTCTTGGTCACAGTAACCATCAGAGTTGCTAGCAGTCAGACTGATAAGTCCATGGTCCAACACCACCACTTCTAAAAGTGGACAGACCAGCAGTTAAGCTTATAAAAGGCTGTGTTAGAAACCACATCACTACTAATGCTGCTATTCTGCTTCTTGGGAAGTCTGAAGACTTCATTGGCCAGAGATACCAATCATGATTTTTTGTTATTAAGCACCTTTGAAATACACAAATCTTTACCTGTATTCGGCTGTTTCCCCAATCTGCTACAATAATATTTCCATTAGAATCTACAGCTACTCCAGTTGGCGCATTAAATTGTCCGTTTCCTTCTCCATTTGATCCAAACTTCAGTATGAATTCTCCCTCTTGGTTAAATACCTGTACGGGTTGAAATAAAAAGCCTGAATATGTAATCTTATTAAACATTAGTCATCTACTATCTGTTCACCTGTTAACAAAACTGAGAACTGGGAACGTTCACAGGAACATACATCCCTTACACACACACACTAAGCATGGGAGAAAAGGTGTGCATCTCTTCTTCCAGCTCTATTACACCATATTTCCCTTCACATTTATGATCGGATTCAGTCTGGACATAGAGGAGAAGGGCCCCAAGAACCCTTTCGCTGCTTATGCATCTTGAATTAAGAAGGGCTGAATGCAGATAAGGCACTGGAAATCAGTCCTACAGAATCAACTAAGCAGATGCACTCTTCTCTGACTTTCATAATCTAATACACGCTGAGAATCATGGCTTGCTGCTCTCTGTATAGGCTGTTCAGTGACTGAATTTTCAGAGATAGCAAAAGATTTAGACAGAATAAAGATGGAACCAATCAATGACTATATGTCATTTTCATAGTACCATAGCCATCTCTATTTATTTTGGTCCTTCTTGGTCCCAGGCCCAGCTGTGCCCACAAAGCCCATCAGTGCTTTTAGAGACTGGCTGTGGCTTGCAGAAGAAAATGCAATAACTCGGCAAGTGCCAGGTGCTTACTGAAGTGCTAATAAGGAGGGAGAAGTGAGGAAATCATCCTATTCTCGAACACCCACTGCTAACAGAGAATAGACATTTGGGGAAGGAAATGAAGTACCATGTTTGTGCCCTGGAATATGAAAGAAACTAGAAAATCATCAACTAATAATAAAACAGGTAAAGATATACTGCTTTCTCCCTGAGTCAAGGTGGGGATGGTGAGTGACCAGATGAGAGAGAAGCTTACATTGAGTAGGATTTTCCATAGCAGATGCCTGAAGGAAAGAACATGCTTGAAGGTTAATGGGGGATAGATGATAACATTGCTGAGTGAGGATGAAGGTGTTTAATTCAAGACACCAGTGACAGGAAGAGCCTTTGGGTCCTTAAGAGTGTAATTTACTTAAATGTATTTCTTATTTAAAACAAGAGATAACAGAGTCACTTGGATTACAACTTACTCTCCAAAGTGGCAACAATTATCTGTACCAGTTTACAGAATACTAGAAAAATAAGAATCTTTTCAGTTAGTACCAAATTGTAACAAATAATTTTTTTATCTTCTCGAGTCACACTAGAGACAGCCAGGAACGTGCTGCTCTCATTAGGAATGCAATAATTATAAATTCACACAGATGTCACACTTCTTACATCTTTTCACTTGCTTTTTCTTGTTTTAGTTTGCCCTTGTTGTTAACTCTCTCCAGGCATTCTTTTTACCACTGTAAGCCCTGCTGGTTGAGTGGTAAATTATGGAGTCATAGGCCTCCTGCTGCTCAACCATGTAAATGATCTTTAGCATTTCTTTTAGCATTCCTGCAGCAGTCTTGGATTCTTTGTTGTAAAACAAGACACATAAATTACTACTGCCTCTCTAATTCCAAAATGATACAAGAGCGAGGTTGCTTTTCAAAAATTAGACATTTCAGCTCCACTCAGGACACCAGGGTGTCTATATCAGACAGAGTTTTCCTATTTCAGATGAATATATAGAATTTATTGTTTCAGTTATGAGCACTGAAGAGCTGGACTGAGGGTTCATCTTCATGTTGACTCAGAACTGGCAGCCACTAGGTGAAATCCCAGGGATTTCACTGGTGCGTGGAACAGGCACACGTAGTCTGAAAACTTGAGCAGTACAGCTGCCTGTGTCCTGTTGTGGCTGCTGCATGTTGAGGGAGGGAAAAAGAGCTCAGAAAGTGAATGGAAGGGAATGTCACAGCCTGAAAATAAGCATGCATAGGTGAGTAATTTCTGAAATGGCCTGTGTCTCCTTCATATATATTTTCCAACACATGACATCTCAACGTGTATCCATGTCTTATGGGCACAAACAATTATACCATTCTATATTACCATGACTGTTTAATAGGCCATGAGTCAGGATGCCCAGGGGTTTAAGGACTAGTGGCCAATTCTGCCCAGTGCAGGTGGTACTAGATGAAAACTGACAGGCTCTGTTATGCAGCTGTTGAGTATTGGGTCACAAATGGATCCAGCAATCATAAAATTTATAGGCATGAAAATAAAGAATGTCAGGTATCTTTACTTTCCTATAATTTTATTCAACTAGAAATGTGGGAAACTTATACTGGGAAATTCCAAAGCCATTACCAGACTTACTTAAACTAGGAAAGAACATAAAGTAAATAACAGGTTTGGCAGAGAGCTAATAAAAATAACTAGATTGATATTATTTATTTCAGATACAATTTATGCTTAAGCAATTGAATTAGAGAACATTGTAGTGGCACCAAAGGCAACAGATTATATCTCCATTAAGCAATACACTGCATGCAAAGGTCTCTGAACGTACAGTCTTTATATTAGATCTCATACATATAGAGTATGATCTCTTTGTTTTCAACAATACTTTAATTTGCCCAAGAAAGTATCATAATAAAATAGCTTTCCAAGCTGCCATTAATTGACAGTACCTTGACAGAGTGGTTATGAAAATCTGTGATGATAATTTCATTGTTGCTGTTTACAGCTGCAAAATGAGGACCTGCAAAGCAGAGGAAGAAAAAAATTATTACCACTAAATCAATAAGTCTGCTTAAATAAAGTTATTCAGCTTGCTAGAATAATATATTTGCCTCACAGCAATAGTAGTCAAATTGGGAATATAAATTTCAAATTAAGAATAATTTTTATTTCATGTTTTAAAAAGTTCAGCATGCCTTTTTGTAAACAGAAATGTCTTTTTCATCCAATTGTCAGCTGATGTTATCAATAAGCATTGTTCATTCCTTCCTCTCTCATACAGAGATGACTATGTAGATCATAGATACATTAGGTAGCTATTTATGTGCTTATTAAGAAGATAAAACATATAGTGCTTAGGCATAAAGTTATATATACACTGAAAGTAGTTCTCAAAAATATTCATGGAGAGTCTTAATTTAAACTGTCTATGCTTTGTGTGCTCACTTCTTATAAGCAGTTGAGCAAACAAGTTTTAGGATACATACAAAAGTTACGTAGAACACCACTGTCAAGTAAACAAAAAGGTCATTTTTTGCTTTACTTTGTGTATTGAACCATAGAATACAGCATCTTCAACATGCTCAAACATCATGCAAATGTGAGCAGAAGAGGCAAGAAAAGGGGATTTACATATTACCATCAAGTGTACCTGCAAACTGCTTGTCACCATTTCCCCGACTACCAAATCTAGTGACTATTTTCCCATTTGGCTGGAAGATGAAAACACAGCATGCTTTGTTGTCCACTACAATGATGTGTCCATTACGATCCACAGAAACACCTTTAGGGCCCATGAGCTTTCCAGACCCAATTTTGGCCTAAAAGGGAAAACACAAAATGGGAAAATATGTTGGCATGATAGAAATAAGATAGCACAGTTCAAAGATTGTATTACAAGCACACAGCGGGATGAAGAGATATTTTTGTCACTGAATGCTTTCCAGAGGGAAGTGACTACTTTTATCAGCTCTTACTGTGTACTTCATTTTGCTTCAGCTGAAAATAAAGACTGCTTTCTGTATGTCCTTTCTAGAGTGTAAAAGCTGCCAACTCAGCAATTGAGTCCAAATATCCAACTCAAGAAAAATACAGTAATCAGATTTGTGTGTCTTGATAAAGTAGAGCATCTGTAAGAAACCATTACAAATGTCTGTATAGCCAACACTAGTGTGCCAGTAGGATAGGCAGACAGGCATAAAGGATTCCTGCCTGTTGTTGCATACTATTCCTGAGGTGAATGACTGCCTGGTTATGGATGGGAAAGCATGCTTTTACCACTGTCTGCTACATAAAAGTAGCCAGAGCTCACTCTTGGAGCATAAGAGCTGGGTGGGATGTAGGCTATGATGTCCTTTGTTGCCTTTCCTCGGTGAATGAGGCACCATGCAGCTTTTGAGTGCTCTTGGAAAGAATTTGAGCAGCACTAAAGCTCAGGTTAATCTCAATGTTTTCCACCAGATCCATGTAAGATTGTTTCACTTGCTGCTTAGATATACAAACTGCCAGCTGAAACCCACGAAGGAGACAAGATAGTGCTGCCAAACAGCAAACAAAGTAATCTTTGAAACACTAAACTATTTGAAGCTTGCTCCTGTCTTAGGTAAATAAAATTATCACTGTCTTTTTAAATAGGCCTCACAACTAACCATCTCTCAAGATAATCAACAACAGCAAGGGAACTGCACACAACACTCTATATGGTATCAATGGGAAAACCTTCAGTGGAGATCAGCTGAGAGAGACAAGAGAGCTGTGAAAACTGATCAAAAAATGTTAGAAGGATTAGTAGGATCAAAAAGAACAGGACCTAAGAAGAGGATCTAAGGAACAGCATCCCATCCAGCCCAGAGCCAGCAGAAATTGAAGCAAAGCCCTTGAAGAACCCATGAGCTACCAGGGCACATACCCAAGAAGATACTGGAAGTACTTCTCAACCCATTTCTCATTTTTCACCATTCTACTTTTTTTTTCAGGCAGAGATTCCAGAAATTGATTTAATCTACATAAAATCTGTTGAATTTTGACCTTTCAGTTTAAAAAAGATGACATAAATACTACCTAAGCATTTGGGGGCCTCATTGTTGGAATGTAGCAACTTGCCTTCTGGGTTTTTTTTGTACATCCTACAAACTGAGGTCCATCTATTTAATGGAGAATATAATTTTATTTCCATAGGAATTTAAATGAAATAGATACTAAGATATTATTTATAAAATAAGATCATTTTTTCCTCTCGCTGCTTTTGCAGAGTGGGACAGTTCACCACTAACAAGCAATGCTTCTGACTTCTCTGCCCCTTCTCCCCTCCTCTTAGAACTGGTGAAGAGTAACTGAAGATCTGTTAGTCTGTGACTAATTATTTAGGTGGGACAGATTGCAGGGCATGGAGAAGATTCATTACCTAACTGATTTCTCTCTGCTCTCTAATTTTTTTCAAAGCAAACAACCATGGTAGCATCTGAAGGAGCTCAGCTACACTTAGTAAGCCACAGGCTCTTAATTCCACAGTACATTTGCATGGGTGGTGCAGGTAAAAATAGGAGCCATCCAGGTTCCCTGACACTGTCTGGTACCAAGTCACCACTATACAACCCCTTTCAGTCTCAAGGAAACCCCAAGGAGTAAATCTTGAAACTCCAAGACTACGCTTAGCAAACATGCTGTGATTGTGTGTCTGTTTTATCTTCAGCTACATATGCTTTTATAAATTGCTAAATATTTAGGCAAACCCCACCTAATTAAAGGTGGTTTAAAAGTGAAAAAATATCCCCAGGAAAAACTATTAAAAATTACTTTATGTTCACCAGGGGAAATATATGAGCAGACCTACAAAATGTATTCAGGTTTGCATAACAACAAAGAAGCAAAAACATAAAGCAAATGCAAATCAGTACATCCACTTCCTTTGGGGGTGATAAAATCATATTGCCTTCTTTCTCCTAGGATGCTTGTATGTTTGTGTGCTCGTGCATTGCACCACCTCCTTACCATCTTTCCAGGACTACCATGGAAAAATTACTCAGACTCGTGAGTACAGTGTCTTCCTGCCCATATAAACACATACAAAAAAAAATCATTAATAAGTCATGTACCGTGGGCACTCAGTGCTGAGGAGAGTAATAAAAATTATTGTTCTTGGGCCAGGATTTAAAACATAATTTGCAGGCAGCAATAAATTATGCCAAGCTAGAGTTCTGTTTCCAGTTTAGATCAAAATATGCTGATGAAACATTACTGGGTATGGCTGAATGTATGCTTTGTATATTTTTATTGCAGAAGGTTTCTCAGAATTATAGGTTTGATTATTTAGAACAGAACATTATGAAACCTAGTCATTCCTGTTAAGTGTGTGAATGGAACTATTTTCAGACTTTTCTGCCATTAGAAATGAATAACGTATAATGAATCATCTGAACCCTTAATACAAATACTGTGTTTAATTAAATTCAGTCAAGGACACTTTGTCCCTTATTTTCTAGGCTCTTATGAATTTAAAATGGTTTTCAAATATGTTTTTATGAATCACCCTACTTGGGTGGAAAATATTCAACTGTGGAGTGTTCCTAGAGGTAAAAAAATATCAGCTAGCATATATAAAAGTTTTTAAAGGCTTTTGCACTGTAGAAGGTGGTGTATTAGGGCTTTAACTCCACCAACATTGCTGCTGTCTGAAAGGTTCACAACTGTCTGGGATTAATTTACAGAGTTTCAGCATATTTTCTTTTCCTGTTTGAGAACTTTCCCAATATGGAGATACGACTTTGTCACATATTTCAGTGTCACACAAGAAATGGATTTATCCTTTGTGCAACTATCTTAATTCGCCTGTGACCTCTTAACCATGCTACATAAAATTATTCCTACCTGAGCATGCAGCCAGCTTCAAGCATATCCCTTCTTAATTCTTCTAATATGACAAGAAAAAATATAAGTCTGCATAAAACATTTCCTTTCATCTTTTCCCACTCCTCTAAACTTGACCTTAAGTTGACTTGTGGCCCTGTTTGGCTGATAACAAGCTATCTTAAATACAAAGCTTCAAGGCTAGAAAGAAGGTAATTTGCTCCTCAGAGGACTAAGAATCATTCTCTTGGGCCTGTGTTCTAGTTCCTTCACTAGGTTTGACCACCACCACTGGCACAGAAGGTGATACAACTGTTTCAGCATGTGTTCTCTCCTTCGCCTAGCAATTTATCTTCTCTAACAGTTTTCTCAAGCAATTTCAGAGTAATTCTCAGAGGAGTGAGCACTGTTACCTGCCTTCTACAGATGAGAAAAACAAAGCACTGGCAAGTGAAATGGAAGATCAGTTGTTACCTGTGAGACCTGTGGCACAGCCAGAAACAGAAGTCCTGATTCCTAGGACCCTATATGAGGCTTTATCATTCACAGGATAATGTAGCCTTTCATTTTAAGAGGCTTGTGTTTTGATGTAACCTTAGATTAGGGTTTATCCATCTCTGCATTATGCAAGTTTTACAACCTTGAGAAGATGGATCTCTGTCTCTTTTGCTAACAGCAGCTGAGGGAGGTGGCACTTTTCTGTCTGGCTGTGGAGGTTGTTGGGGTGAATCAGCCCTGTGCTGTAATCAGGGAAATACCCGGGTCTGGCTCCAGGGGAAATTTGCCTTCTGGCTCACATGACTATTAAAACACTGCTAAGCAAGAGTAAGTGTAAGTAAATACAGAAAAAAGAGAACAACAACAAAAATAGTTAGATTTAGTTCAAAACAGTCCCCTGATAATGCTGCATTAACAGCTAGCAGACCATCTGCATCAGAGATCACATACAATGATTCGCAGGCACCGTCCTTTGAAGGGAAACACCATTTTCCTTCTATCTGACTTTCTGTGGAACTTGGCAAGTGTTGCCCAATTGAATCTGATAAAGCCCCTGTAAGAGTTGTCATTGCTAACATACGACGAATAACAAGACTTTGCCCAGAATCCCACAGGCTAGAGCTGATCTATCCACATCCTGTGCTTCAACTATATTATTATGTCTGCCCTGCATACATATAATGCTTCTACAAACGTTTGTGTATTTTTTTTCTCATAAATATAGCCTGTTGCATTCAATCTAAAGATAATATTTTAAATCATTGATGTTTCATCTCTCATTTAATCAGTCTGCTTCCAAGAACTATAAAGTCTGATGCATTAGTTTGTATTAGCCACACAAACATTTCCAATTTTAAATAGCTCTTGCAATCCAAGCAGAACATTGACTAAAATTAAAGCTAGGCTCCACATCAGAGGAGCTACCTTAACCATGTTTTTCAATACCTGTCTCCTTGCTAGTAGTGTATAGCACACAAGGTCCTGGCTTCTCCAGAGCCATGGCTTTTTCCTTCAGATCTGGCAGCATCCAAAATGCTGGATTTACACAATGTCTTCAGAAGGAAGGAAAATATGCTGGCCCTGATTTGTGTTTGGATCAAGCCAGTTCACATTAACGATGCTAATAATTATTTAAAACATATTTGGGTCACTTAGAGTATTTGGAGTCTTCACTAAGTTATATCTTTGTTTGGTTTTGTTTTGATGCCTTCATGTCATTCAAGGACTTAAGCCAGAATAAAGTTTTCCTGTGTAGCAGTGTGTACTGCTAGCCTCTGCTATAGGTGGTTATTTCCAGCATGCATCACCAGAGTCTGTAACATGCATACAGAGAACAGCAGCAAATGGAGGCAACCTGTAGTTCTCTCTAGAATTGCACGTAAGCTCAAGCAAAATAAATATTGCAGGCTGGTAAGCATAATTTCAGTGTAGTTGCTCCCTTCTTATTTTACTCCTATTAAAGGGATCAGAGCTGCTATGAAAGTAAGGTGCACTTTCCATAGAACTTCTGATTTCTGAAACTTAAGATATTGTTTCTACCTTTCTGCACATCATCCCACCTAAAACACTCCTATCTGTGCTGTAGCACTGGAACAACATCCTGGGTTCCCCTTCCTTGCATTTATTACCAACAACATCATAGCTGATTTACACATTTGATTTGATTTCCCCCTCCATATATCACTGAAAAGCCTCATGTCCTCCTAAGTTTTTACGTCTGTCTATGTGCATATACATGGACACACCTTTCTGTATAATAAGAATACTAATGATATGGAGTTTGTTGAGCTAGTCTAGCTAGACTTGATCACATCAGCTATCCTTGACTTTAAGTTACAGGAAGGCATCCCAGCACCCAGTACCCAGCACTGTAACATGGAGTATATAATCTCTATTTAGTATAACATTGGCATCATAGCTGTGACCTGTTCCTTTTAATTCTGCAACGTGGCTGTGTCATGGGCTTCCACATCACAACAATGGAATCTGGACTAAGTTACAACCAAACTATGTAGTTTCTTGGCAAAAACACCACTAGTTTGCATTCTTTTCTAAGACAGAGAAAGCTCAGAGAGAGTTCACGTGGAAACTTTTACCTTAAATTTTCCATCTGATGAGAATATGCTAACCCATTTGTTATCATAATCTGCAATGATGATATCACCACTGGGATGCACAGCCACTCCTGTCGGCCGCTGCAACTGGCCAGGAGACCTTCCACGTATGCCAAAGCGGCTTTTGAACTGACCATCATTAGAAAATATCTGCAACAGAAAACATACATTTTAAAATTAATTCTGCATAACAACATCTATTTCTTGGAGCTCAGATTTTAGCAAGACAATAATGAACACTGCAGTCAAAAAGTTAGGAATGTGAAGCACTTTGACACAGTCCATATGTGAAAGTGATAAGTCTAATTTCAGAAGAGCCTTCCACCTGGACTCTAATTTCAAAACAAAGAAATTCTCTGCACCTACACTGCACTGTTTCCTTAGCGATCTCAAAGCAGTTTACAAATATAAGTGAATTAAGCTCCACAATGTCCCTCTCAGCTGGAAGGAAGAACTATATTTCCCATACTAGAAATAAGAACACTGAGGCACTGAGCAACTCAGCCACAGTCAAATGCTACATCTGTTGGAAGGATAGGAATAGAAACTAAAAGAGAAATTCATCATTTAATTATTTGACTTAGGGATAACTACCAGACCATTTCCTAGGAGAGGCTTAAGCCACGCAAAATTCAGTCAGCTAGTTGTGTCCTCAAGCCAGGTAATTAGACACTGAAGTTCCTCTAAAGTGGCTGTAAATTACAAAGTGTGAGTGTGCTGGTGAATATTTAACTCTGCCTTTTCAAAGAGGCCTGGAAATGAGTTCTTTCTGCATGTAGCTTGCTGGTTCTCACATTCTTAAGAACAAGCCAAACACTACTGCCTTGTACATTGCAACCACATGGGCAACCTGAAGAGTGATGACAAATTGCTAATGGTAGGAAAGACACAGGGCACAGCCTGATTTTCACACAGGTTACAGAAGCCAAGAAATCAAGGGTGTCAGGGATGCTACCACAGACAAGATTTAATCATGATATCAGATAGAAAAGTCAAGCAGACTAAAAGCCATTTGAAAATGACACCTATGTATTTAATTTTTGTATTTGCTTAGCGAATTATATTTGTGGTATTTTGCCCTAGATTTATATTTGGAAACAAGGAGCAATAAGTTTATAATTTAAAATGATGTCTACAAAAAGGCATTTTTCCAGATTATTGCATCATTTATTTTCTTCATTCATTGCCAAGCATCTTACAGAAGGTAAATAAACTCTCATACGCATACTAGACTAGATATAGTGTAGATCTGAAAAAGATAGCTGCAGGTCAAGGAGGTGGAATGATAATGCATGATAAATGAGTTGAGCTTCCTCTGTATTTTCTGTATCTGCTTTCATTGTATAAAACGTGTCTTTTCTGGAGTAAAAAGAAGACAGAGGTGTGTGGGTGAGGAGAAATAGAAAAATACTGGAAGCAGCATATCCTCATACCTGCACACACTGGTTGTTACTGTCTGCTATTAATATTTTTCCATTTGTAGATGCAGCTACACCTTGAAGATTTGTAAATTCCCCTTTGTTTCTCCCTTTGGTGCCTAGAATTGAACACAAAGCACATAAGAAACCAGGTTAGACAGGACTCATTAATTAGGACCTGAATGCCAACACATGCATCCTTGATCTATAGATTTCTACTTTGCTACTATAGTTTCAAAGGACCATCTCAGTAACAGATCCCCAATTCTAAGTACAAGAGGGAATTGTTCTTATTCTTTGGCAGGTATGCCATCTAAGCCCCCATCAAGGTATTTACCTCTTTGGCCTTCACAAATGTAAATGTTCACAGCTAGTCTCTTGCATGAAGTAACAGTAAAAAGTTTTGGGGCTTTTAATAAGCGATGGACTCTTTAAATTTTGGATTTTTACTCAGCTGCAAAGCCACTGAAGGGAGTAGTACTGCAGCAACTCACAAACAGAGGCTAAGAGCCTGGACAGATGACAGGGTTTTAGTACCATTAGCTAAATCTCCTAAGTGAAGTCACCAAATTGAGATAAAACGCATCAGTGATGGCTCTGGATGGGGCCATTGCAAGACAGGGAAGTTTCCTATTTACCTGTACAGTTTCCAGCTATGTATTTAAAAATTCCCATAGAAGGAAAACTCAGATGAAGAACTGGTTTTGAATGACTGGGACACGTTGGCTTACGTAGAGCAACACCCAGTGACTGAACGCTTCTGCAAAGATTTTAAGTTGTCCTAATAAAGCAGCATACACACAGTAAGGTCCCACTTTTGCTCAGGGGTCTTTAGACAACACTGCAATTATGATCTTAGACCCTGAGGTTATTCAGAATGAATGAATGAATTTGGAAACAAAAAGACTCTATACACTGTTCTTTCCAGGACTTGGATGCAGCACTATTTTTCCTGGTCAAATATTTTATAAGCGTTCACTGGCTACATATCAGGAATTAACTGGTTTCAATACATAGTTTTAACTGAGATATTTTTGTTTTATTTTAGTCAGTCCAAAATATCCTGAAGCTCTGTGATTAAAACTGTTCTGACTGTGGTGCCCAATATAAGACATACATATTGGCTCTAATTTGTATGTAGCTTTTATTAGGGGTGTGCATGTTCTTAACAACCCTTCTTTCTGCTGTAGTGATGGCTGTGGGGTGCATATTTCCTGTCACCAGCTAACAGGTAACATTAAATTCCACTGCACTTGGTCCTGCAAGCATGTCTCTCTGTTTCAAGGCTTGTTTTCTTGAACTCCATATGCTTAGATGCTCTGAACAAGGCAAATACTTCTCAACTTGTGTACTGCAAGGTGAACATACATATTCAGGGAATAAGGAATTATGTACTGATTACATTACACACGCTTGAGCCTTTTCTGTGCATTCTTTTAATAAGCAGCGCCTGAGGGATGCATGCAGCAATTTTTTTTCCACCATATGCAAATGGTAAGTTTCCTTTTTGCCTTTTAGCCAAAGACAATGGATAAAAAGGGAGAAACATTCCTTTCACTACTGAGAGTAAAGGGGAAACATTTATTAGAAAAGAGGAGGCATAAGCTAGAGCATGTGGAACCAACTAGCACCACCATTATAGAATGTATGCTCTTTACCCTGAGAAAAATGTTCTTGAATGTCAAGGAATTTAGTTTTTAAAGATAAGACAGAACTATATACAGAGTTAGTCAGAGTGTTGTTCAGCGGGTCCATATATCAAAGGAAAAATGGAAGAAATTACCCAGGAATGCCATAGTAGCACATTTCACAGTAAGTTTAAGAAGTAGTAATTTATTAGCATAGCATGCAATGAAATTCAGTTCCATGGAATGTCTTTGTAAAATAGTATTTTGCAGCTATTAAACCCACCATGTAGGCACACAGACCTTTATACAGTGGCACAAATTTCTCTGAATAAGAAAGCTTAGGTTAGCGAACCACAGCTTATTTCCTAACTTAAGTTCAAGATAAAAACAGGTAACTTTGAACTTTCTGATTTGAATAGTTCACCATGCCAGCAAAGATCTGAATCCAAGCACAAGCAATGACAGCAATTCAGATGATGAGAGGAATGCTCATAGAATGTATGTCAGCCTCTGGAAAAGCAGGATCCTACAACTGCTTTTGTAATACCAAAGGACAATAGCTTCTTTCTGCAGTTCCTGCAGTAGAGATTCCTGCCTTATAAACATACCTGCCTGACAGAGTCAGCAAATCTTTTACTAGTAAATACCACCCCTCTGTATCAAGGTACCTCATGATTTGTCTTCTCTCAGTCATGAGCATTCACCCATCACTCCTCAGCTTACAGAGGCATCAACATTTCAAATGCACAGGGCTGGATCCAGAAGGCAGCTGTATAACCCTCATTCCAGTGTTTCCAAGTCAGCCCAGTTTGAAGCTGAAAGCCTGTATCTTTCATGCCCCATCTTTGTCCAGCCGTACTTCTCCTGTTCTGAGCTACTTAGGGACACAAAAGAGGAAGAGACAGACATCTTATGGTTGGACTTGATGATCCAGGGAGTCCTTTCCAACCTAGTGTTACTATGATCTTAGTGCCACTTCTGTGGCAAGATGTTTGGGAGAGGACAGATTTATGAAAAGGGCAGGCTGAAAAGAGTTATTAGGAAGCAGATCTGTGGACGAGGTTTTTTATACCATCTTTGTACACAGCTCTTTAAATAAACAATCAGATTTGCCATAGCCCTATCTAATTCCTTCTGGTGTTGCTGAGCATAGCTTGCACAAACCAATTAATTTAGCTTTGAAGATACGCTTTCAACAAGAGAATCCATTTTCAGCTCAAGACAATCTAGCACACAGAAAATGCTTCATAATTTCAATCTTTTATTCTTGCACAATAAAGGCCAGAATGAATCTCACCAAGAAGAAAGAAAAAAATCTAAAAGCTCATTAACATCACAGAAGTTAAAAACTACATCATGAAACTGCTATAAGAATCTGCTCTGTAAGTGCTAGGCATCTGAACAAACCTGCCGTGCAAAGAAAATTTTTTATGGTCATAATTATAGAAGGAGCATTTCTTGCTTTCAATGTTTTATTAATATGAATAATATCCTCTCTGCTTGCTAATCTGGATTTACTAGCTTCCTAAAACACAAATTAAAACCACGCTACTAACCCCAGCAGAAAGGGAATGGATTGAGAGTCAAAACCCCTGCAGAAATCTTCCAGATTAGTGGGGGGACTTCAGAGGCTACAAGCAGACATAAAATGCGGTGTAAGTACCACTGTTTTCCTACTTACATCACTTCAAATATTACTTCTTCAACTGTTCTCTATGTGGTACTGAAAAAAGGATAAAAGCAAAAAGCACGCAGAGGTCTGCATATATACTGCATAGAAGGTATCATGGAGTTATTTTCACATTCTCTAGCCTTACTCCTTTTTTCCTCAGAGTGCCAAAAGATACTTAGTCAAACCTTACAGATGATGTCCTCTTCCATAGTAGATACAGCTGAAACACAAAAGGTTCCATAGCAAAACTGTGTCAAACTAGATTGTTAGCAAGATACATGCCCATTGTAAAATAAATGTCAGTGATTCTAATCCAAGTTCTCATGCAAATCTGAGTGTTAAAATCAAACAGTCTGTTGGATGAAGGCACACAATGTTTGTAACTTTTAAAGACAGTAATAGAAAAATTCAGTAGGAAATCTGACAGATACTGTCATTCACTGTTGTTAGTGAAATTTCAGTTGATTTATATTAATTTGTTTTACACAACATCTGTCCCTAAAAGCTTGGCCAAGACGACCTCCAAGCCTTGCTTGTGCAGCAGAACCCTGCTGCCATAGCCAGGTATGTAAGGGGACCTGCACCTCAGAAGCAGTTCTCTGGTGGCACCAGAGCAAATCCCTGAATAACACAAGTCAAACCAAGACTAGGTCTCTGTCACTGGGACAACAGACCCATACTGGGGACTTTGCCAGCAATGTGATGCCAGAGTTCATCACCCCCTGTCCAATACAGGCTATGGCTGCGAAACTATGTCAGATAGGCCTGGACAGATTTTACACTGGCCATCACAACCCCATAAAGAGTTTATGACAAGCTTCAGAGGGATTTGAGCCAATAAACTGATAAATGAAATTCCAGTTCCCCAGTGTTAAGTACTCCTACTTCTACGGAAATACAAATTCTGTATAGAAAACATCTTGCTATTTTGTACTACTTATTAATGGGTTTGTTCCACAGTTTTGATATAGAGAATGAAGAACAATTGATTGAAGTGTGTCAAAGGGTCCTCTGCATTTCATGTATTATACCTCATGCAGTGCATGGAAATAATATACATGCACAGTCCTTCCTTTTCTGATGTCCTTAGCCAGGCTGTAATTTGTCCACGACAGGACCTTGCTGCAAAGGTAAAGAAGGGATGGTACAATAGGAGGAAGAAAATGCTGCTTGACACTGGGAGAAGATTCCATCCACACACAGGGCTAACTGCAGTTGTAAAAATACATTTTTTTTCCCAAGCAGTTATGTACCCATATAATCCACTTGTATTTTTATAAAATCTCAAAAATTATCTATCTTTAGGCAAGGTAGGACAATCAAATACAAAGATTCAGGTAGAAGCCTTCAGAGAAAATCGAAGAAGTACCTAATCAGGAATCCCTTTTTTCCACCTAAGTCTGATTTAAAACTGTGCTAAAGCTACTGTTACACAGACTTTGTTCAAGAGTTTACATGGAGTAAACTCACCATAAGGCTCTTATATGCTTTCAGTATTGATAACAGACCAAAAGATGATATCCACACCTAGTAAAGAGGCTGACAGAAGGTACTGTTAAAAAGCACTTTTTTAATGAAATCAAAGCAATTTACACACATTAAATGTACCAGCTAAACTTAGATGCTCAGTTAAATGACTGAACAGACAAGTAAAGACAGAGTGAGGAAAAGGGAAATTGAACTTTCTAGCAAAGAGCCAACTTTCCATCTGGCTGTATCTGATGCCAATCCTGAGTATAAATAAATTAAGAGAAAAAGCAGTTAAAGTGGAAAATAGCACCACTACTGCTAAAAAGTGTCATGAAACCCAGTGAGAAAACGTGCCAGAAGAGGAAAAAATACCAAGACATATGGCACAGCCTGGCAAAGCTAGAGCACAAGATGGCATCCTGGACAGAACAGCTAACTGATGCCAGCTACGGTTCTTAACCAACCTTTAGAGGGCAGAGGAGAGATTTACCAGGGAAGATGAAAGTAACTGACACTTAGAACATTCCTCACCTCCATTTACCTCTGCTTAGCATGGGCCTAAGGCAGAAAAGCAGGCTAATGGAAAAAAAGGCTTCAATCTCACTTTAGTTCTTCCTACTACTTGTAAAGGTAGCAAAAACAGTTGTTATTTTCCAGGTATCATAAGTACATTCTTGTTTTCATTTGTATATATTAAGTACATGCCATACAGATGCTACATGAATATACTCTTAAGAGATCACACCCGTTTAAAAAAAAACTAAAAAAAGGTTTAGGATATAAGTTATTGAGAGAGAAGAGGAGGAAGCAAGAAATATTCTCTTCTAGTAAATAATGAATTACATGAATGTATGAATGTGCACTCAATAGGTTGACCATAAAATGTCTGAATAGAACCACATGTCATTTATAAACCCATGAATAACATGGAATTGGCAAAAGATACAATGCACAATTCCCCATGAACAAAAGCACTTAACTGCACTAATGTAATAATGCTATGTCTGTTAATACTAGCACAAGAACCATCTTCTGCTAGAAGCTGATGGATTCACTTGTGCATAAAAACCCTTATATCAGTAAATACATAATAGCATACTCTGTATTCCCATAGGAATATCACAATGTGTTTTTTCAACACAGCTGTATGAGCTCCTGGCAGCCCAAATACAAGATTTATCTTGTCCTGTTTAAAATGAAAAAACAGATTTGTCCATGGCTGTCAGAGGAAATCAGCAATAGGTTCAAAACAGAGATACACAGTTTTGTTGGGAAACTGATACACTTTATTTTACATTACCCCATCAAACTAGCCACACCTAAACTTTTCAAAAAGTGAGCTGAAACTGGAACTAAATGAACTCTTAAATCCATAAAGGCAATCCCTGTGAAAATTTTGGGAGTTTCACCAGTTTTCATTGATTTCAGATATTTGGGAAGAAGGTAAAAAGCTAGGGCATTGCAGCTACAATACCTTAAGAGACCTTTCAGATGATTCATACATAAGCCCACAGAAGCCCGGAGGGATTTCTCTATGTAGGGTCATTATGTGAAATGAGTGGCTGAGAACTGAACGCATAGTGCATGTAATAGGATGAAGTATTACTCTCAGCTTAATTTTTTAATAAAATAGCAAACCGTATATCCCAAATGTTGGCACTTCTTATAGGTTTCACCAAGCAAAAGCTCTAAGACATGCACAGATGTTGTTCTATTTCTCTTCACTACTTGGGAGTAGAGTGGTAAAGAAGGGGAGGAGGCAGAACTCCAAAATAAAGCATGTGGTCTTGATGGCATCACAACAGAAATAAATGGCACTCTGCTTTTTTAGAAAACATTTAAGACATATAGAGTTTACAGTGCATTGGAGAGAACAGCTAAAGCCAAAAAATTTAAATAAACAACAACAAAACCCAAACCAGAGCTACATTGCTGCTTAGTAGTCAAGCTAGAATCTGCTCATGAGCAACAAGATACAGAAAGAGAAATTAAAAAACTGATTTTACTTCAATCCACACTAAAAGCTCCATAATAAGACTACTGAATTGTAAAATAATTTCACAACATCTCTCTCTCTCTCTTTTTATTTTTAAAAAAAGTTCTTGATATCTACAGTGTCCACATTGGGACAAATTAATGTTTGATATATGCAAACAAGAGGGCTTAGCACCCAGTGAAGGTGACAGCCACAATGCATAACAGAGCTTCCCTGTTACTCACAGGCACAGCATAGTTGTACAAGCTTTTGTATCCTGCACCTACCTGCTGTAGACCCCACAGACTCTTTCTGTCTGAACCTGTCACTCCAGCCCTTTCTCTGTGTAGCATATAACGTGTCACAAACATTGCACGAGAGATCAGAGATGTTTTCCTTTCAGACAGGTTTCAGACATTATTCTTGATGGTCTTGTTTAACTCGGTCTCAAAGCCTCCAAAAGATCTAGGCTACAATTACACATACTCTATGGCACACTTACCAGTACCAGCAGTGAAACTGCATTTGGGAAGAGCCACAGGTCCCATTGTATTCTAGCAGGAACTTGAGGCTGATCATTCTGCTCTGTGGAAGGGCTTCTCACCTCATCATATTGCTAGTAGGGATTCTGCTGGTAGTGACCACTGTAATAGCTTTTGAAACAAGAGCACCCTCCTGCTAGAGAAGGGGCTATGTCTGAGTATTAATTTAGCAAATGTTGCCTACCAGCTTTGGACAATAAAGCATGGGTACAGCTGAGTAGGGCTGGCTCCACTTCAGGATAAATTGTTCTGCATCATATTTCTAACTCTTGACTCAGCAGTAACCATAAATTTAGCCTTAGCATCTGTAAAACTGGATGTCATTGCCTTTGTAAAAAATGGTTTGAGTTGTTATATTTATGGGATCATTTATCCTACAAGAAAATATACTGGTCATCTGGCAAAAAGGCTGGTCATTTTACAAACAGCTCCATCCAAAGCTTACATTGTACTGTCCTACTCAGGAAGCAAAGTATGCTTGCTGAATGCATTTTCTGAAATAAAATCATTATGACATTGCATATACTCTTTATCACAGCAAGGAATCTATTAGAAATATTGACAGATGAGCAATCAGATGGACAGGGCTAGTCAAGTGACAAATAGCGTCCAGGTGAATTTTCAAACAGAATTTCTGAAGTATGTGCTTTTAAAATTTACATATGCATAAAAGTCAAGAGGTATTATCACATTGCTTTTCTTACAGTTTTAACCTTAAAATAATCTAACTTATTGATTTTTTTTTTAGACATCCAGTTTCCCTGAATAATAATTAAGTGTGTTAGCAGGTAGTAGACAAGTCACCTACCTACTCTGAAGATCAAATCATCTTCAATTGGATTTTCTTTTCTTTTGCCAGTGCTGTACATGCTTGCAGGCCTTTTCACAGCTTTCTGCTTCACATGACCACTGCCAGGAGATTTAACACGCCTCTTAACCCCTTCAGTGGTAGGAGACACATCTGCTGATCTGACCACTTTAAGTTTGAACGGGCTGCCTTTGATATGTTGATCATAAAGTCTCAGTGACAAAGTGAAGTCCCCTTCTTTCTGAACAGTATACAAAAATTCATAAGTGCCATTTTTATTGTCAAGTATTTCTCCATCTGCTACACTCCCATCAGGCGTGCTCAGTTCAGCAGTGAGATAAGCATTCCCAGATTTACAGAGCTCCCCATCTTTGTCCTTGGTTGTGATGGTAACAGACATGGGCTGTCCAATCACTGTCTGCCTCAGCCCTTCACCTGTGGCAACTGTTTCAGAGGCAACAGCATTGGTGGTTAAAATAGTACCCAGATTGTGAATAGATTTTTTCAGGCCTTCTGTTTCAACTATGAAGTCCAACTGATCATTTTCACGGGGCTGCAACGGGAAGTCCCGCTCAGCCAGTTCATTCAGCTTGTCACTCATTTGTTTCTTCACCAGCAGAACTTCAGTTTCAGTGCCATGGTTGAGGGCTTGGGCTGTAAAATTGCTGCAACTTTTAATGCTTTCTTGTCCTTCAAGTAAGGTATCCAGCTGTGTCTGGAGGACCTGTGTGCATTACCAAACACCAGATTAGCTTCATGGTTTAAGAACTATCTTGCAAGATGTAGCACGCTTTATATCTGAAGATCTTTGTAGAAACCAAATTTATAGTGCTTTATTTTAGAATTTATCTTAAAATTTCATTTTAGAAAAAGTATCACACTGATCCCCTACATGTTCTTAGAATATCATCCTGCAACACAAAAATATGCACCCTGCATTCTTCAAAGCTCCACAGATCCACCATCACACTAGATTGAATTATTGCCCCACCTATTTGTCTTGTCTTTTTTTTTTCTTTTTTTTTTTTTTTTTTAAAAAAAATCCAAATCTAGAAGCTTGTACCCTGCTTCATCAAACTCTCAGTAGTCACAGTTAATGAGATATTTACTAGGAACTGAGTGCTGTGCACTCAGATAGAGATGCTTTGGGGTCAGCACACCCATTAATGAGGGAGGCAGGCAGCAAGAAACATCTTGAAACTATTTCTTCAGAGACAAGGGAAACTCCTCTATGAAGATAGGAAATCCAGATAGGAAATAAGAGTAAATATAGCACACGGAATTTATTGGTCTCTTTATTCCCCTAAGAAAATTAGATGTCCCTCCAATCTTTATGCATTCCAACCAGTGACTACTAACATGAAACACATTACTATACACTTGAAAGGAAAAAGGTGCTTTAAAGCAAAATTGTAAGCCTTGCTTGGTTCTTCAGGAGAAATTGTTTGGCCTACATCTTCACAGCATGGTCCATAGTATTGCAGCCCAAGAATTTTAGGCTTCCCTTTGCTGCTCCCTTATTGTCATGTGCACATCAGCATGTTGGCTTTAAGCAGATGTCTGTTTAAAGTGTTGGCAGTTTCAGAACCTCACACACCATGCACAAAAGGTTACCTGCCTGTACAAGGTCTGGTTCCCATTTATAAGGCTAGGCACCCACAAATGAGGCTCTGCAGCACTTAATTTCAGGAAAGTAAAGTTCTCCTGTGGATCTCGGGTACAATTTGTCAAAGTGACACCCTGCATAATTTGAAAAAACTGGCTGATAAAATTAATAGCTTTTCATTGAGACAAAACATGCATCTTACTTTGTGTTTAAGGCCATAATTCACTTCCAGTTCCATAAGCAGCACACTCTTTCGCACATTTAAAGTCTTCTGGAGTTCATCAAAAGTGGAATGAATGTCATCTACAATGCTAGCCTTTTGGTTGGTTAACTGGTGTATGATTTCAGATATAAAATGAAGTGCTGAGTCGATCTCTGGAAGCCTGAGGGAGGGATTAAATTACAAAGATTGCTGTTTGAAAAGTCATTAAACATTGCCCCTTGCCCTGATATCTTTTGATGAAACAATGTCGGCAGCAGGTTATCTTTAAACGCAGTCATTTTCCAGAACTAAATTCGTGCCTTTTATAACCACATAGTAGTTTTGGTCTCATAACATAAGGTTAAGCCAGGGCCCTTCCATGCAGAAATCCATTAGATTTTAGGCATTTCCAATAAGGAGGCCACGGATCCTCTGTCCTTTTTGGAAATGTAACTGTTTGGAAGATACAGCTATACCCACTCTATTTTTCCTTTTCTTTTTTTATCCTTTCTGCCACTGTAGTGTTTGTACTAGACTTTTAAGCATCCAATATTACTTATTTATCATTAAATTCATGGCTGGCTAGTACTTCTGTCTCTGTTTATGCCCCTTCTTTGGAGGACGCTTGTATTTCTAATGGACTCTGTTTTGTGAAAGACGTAGGAATCTTTTGCTCGCTCCTCTAATCCCTCAGTGCATCACACTCTTTTTTCCCTATGCTAGCCTCACTATCCCCTCTAAAGATCCATAGCATCAACACATTAAAACATCTACGTTAATAACACAGGTAGCCATTGCTAGACCTTAAAATAGAAAATAATCAGTGGGGTCTCCATACCTTTTGTTGACAGCATCCAGCTGGACTTGGAGGGAAGCTTTGTGTTGCTCCACCACATCCTTCAGCGGTACCGTGGGATGCTCTGCATGTTCTCCCTCTGTACACTCGCGGCACATGGCTGTCTCACAGGACTGGCAGTAAAACTCCATTACCTGGGCAAGCAACATTAGGTTCAAACATAGCAGCAGTAACATCACTCAAAGCTCATCCTATTGGGTCTTGAACTCATGATGTTATCCAAGCTCTGAGGAAGTTTTTCCTTTCTTAGGTACCAAATTACTCCCTAAGAGATGCTGCTATTCTTATATATTTAATCTCAAAATGCTGGTTTAAATGCATTTTATGCTATCAGAAAGTGCCAGAACAGCAGCCTGGGAAACAGAAATCTGGACTTCAAGGCTGGTCCTAACATCACCTTTATACTGTGTAATAGTAAGTTTTGGTGTCTTTCCCTGCTGCATGTAACAACTCAAAAAAAGAGCATTCAGGTCCCCTCACTAAATTGATCCTTCGACTCCCCAGAGGGTCTGCTGAAGAAAGTATAAACATAGGCTGTTTTTCATAACAGGGCCACCCATGGAACATAAATTTGATGGAGCTCACAAAAAAGCATGTTTATATGCAAGAGGAAAGCACCCTAAATGAAGCAACATGCTGTGGGGAAAAAAATCTCCATATCCCATTACTAATCCTTTAAAACCATCAGAATCTCATATCTGAGATTATAATAAGAGTGCTGATCTACACTTGAAAGAGAAGGAGAGTGTTTCAACCTGTTATGTACCCAGTAAGATGCTGTCTCGAGATAAAAAAAAAATCTTTACGCATAATAAATACACAAATTCTGAATATAGGCATGAAGAGAAAGAAACAGAAAAGTGCTGTGCCTAAAATCATACGTTAGTCAACGTAATGCACGTATCTGCAAATTCAGCATGAGACGTTCTCTTACAGCTAGGAAGTCCTTGAGCACAAAGCACTTTATGCTTATTAGTCATATATAAGAAGGTTCTGAGTATATGGTTCAAAGAAAGACACTGGCAGTTCTCTTGCATCATATTGAATAAGATGATGCTTCTGGCACTCAGACCTCTAGCACAAAGGTGGTTGTGCTGGAAACATTGGTTGACAACAAGATGGTTGTGTAGAACAGGTTGTTTTCCGGTGAGCAGAGGGACCTGTAACAGCACTTTGTGAAGTAGCTACTCTACCAATGCGTCTTGAGAAAGAGGAAGGGGGAGTAAGAACCATGATTTGCATGTGGCTATTAGCATTAATAAGGATTTTCCTTGGATAATCTTCTTTCCACCTTATTCCCATTCTTTCCTCTTATCTCTGTTCACAAGATATGGGATTCACACGCAATGAGGGTTTAGTCATTTGGTCATTTGTGTAAGCCACTTTATAGAAAATTAAAAACTGTTCCAGATAAACTGCATAAGATCAAATATATCATCAAGGAGAAAAATTAGACTTTCTAAACAATGACAACCCCCATCAACACTACTCTAGTCACTGTGAGTTTAGCATAGAAGAACCAAATTTAAAAGATTTTAGGATTTAATTTCTTCTCAAAGGCTTCAAAACTGCAATAAGAAGCAACCAAAATGAACAATATTTCATTAGGAAACTCTTACATCTTTTTATGTGGTCAAAAATTTTCATTTCTTTTGAATGAGTGCCAGATGTTCATCTTTCCATCTCTTCATACTTTAATGTTTGCGTCCAAGATACTTTAACAAGCCCTTTACTTATGCAATATTTTTATCTTTGGATGCAATTATTAAAATAATTTAATATTTCTGAATGCAAGAGAAAAAAAAGCACCTAATTAACATATTAAAGTTTAGCCTCATTAACATTCTTCCACTTTCTCCAAGTGACAGAGATGCACATAATCTAGAACAGTAATAGCAAGCAGACCACAAAGATCTAACGTGTACGTCTGCATAGAAATCATCAGCTTTGCATCAGTCAAATTCAAAATATTTTGAGTGAAGCAGCTTTCATTTCCCAATAAAATCTCTGGATTGTGTCATAGTTGAAGGAGAAATAAAATCTAGTATTAACACAGTTCAGGCTTCAAGTGCCTAGATAAGCTAATTTCCTAAGATTTTGCCTGGCATTTCTTAGATAAATTTAAATTCTAGCTACAGATAGATATATATTACTGTTTTTTCCTCTCTCCCCTTCATGCCCAACATGGGCACTATATTTTCTGACATCCCCAGAAAGCTTTTCACAATCGCAGGTTTGCTTTATAGAACATCACAGAAAAAATGTTTGCCTGAACCCCTCCTTTCCAAACTGAACAGAGCTCTTGGGAAGATATACTACGGCATCCAACACTGGCGTTAGCTGTATCTCCACTGAAGAATGCAAGAACATTCCCATCAGCTGTAATGAAACATTAATTAATAACCACTGGTTCTGAAATCCCATCCACTAACTCACAATTCAAACCAGACCAGCATATTTCAGCCCAATGCTCTAATTAGACATCCATGCATTTCTTCATTACTTTTTATTTTGCATAATCAAGGATGCAGGTACTTCTGAAGTAGATTTCCCAAAGCCAAAGCATACTAATTCCAGCCCTTCAAAGTTCAGGTCTTGAGAAAAAAGGCTCTCATCAATTACAAGCCCCCTTTCCCTTAAATCACATTTGAATAATCACATTATTCATTCTCTGCTTTCTATTTGTGCGAATTAAAGAGCAGTCCAGAGAACAAGAATGTGTCTGCTCTTTGCCAGCCTTCTACCTCATCTCACACACATATTTAATTCCTCTGTCCTAGGGCTAATGTGTACCTTTAATTTGTACGTGCTGGCTTTTGGAAGAATGTAAATTTGGATTACCTCAGGACACTTCCCAGATATCTGGTAAAATGTAGAATGGGGGGAGTGGGGTGGTGTTGTTCTCACTAGTTGTGACTTTTGCCTTACATATGTAGAAAACCCAAAAGCAATTTTTGAAGAATTTTGTAAGACTGTGATGACTTAACCAACGTGCTCACATAGAAGTGAACCACCCACAACCCTTGTTAGACTTTCCAGTTCAGATATGATTTCATCAGTCACTTTATTTCTTCCTAACTGTATTTGATGTTCCTTGTGAGGCAGAACAAAATTTCACCAGCAGTGAGCCCAATATACTAGTTCTAATGCTCATTAAGAGTCTAACTGACATTCCGAATTTTTTTTATTTAGCCTCAATGGCACAACATTGCAGAGTACAGAAAAAAAATAGATTTCACTTTAATGGGATACACACGTAAGTGACATGGTGGGAAGTACAAGGCTGACAAGAAAAAAACAAGTTTAAAAGGCATGTTATGATGTCATTTCATCAGAATACCAAGGATAGGTGCTCTATTATTTTTCTAAGAGAATCATACAGGCTGTAACTAGCACCTGCACAAGATAAGGAAATGTTTTTCTAGTCAAGATCTTATACTTGTCAAATCACCAAGCTATTCTGTGATCTTTTGAGAAAAAGCTAGTCAGAGATAAGGCTAGCTCTCTTGTTGCTGGAGTTTAATTTAATATTGCGTATGCTCTCTTGTTACACTTTATAGGCAGAAAACATACTGCACCTGTAAAAGCATGGATCCCAGACTTCAGGCTGGTTTTCACTTTAAAATTTAAATGAAACCCAAGCATAGATTTTTTTTTTTCAGGATGAGTGACTGCAATGAGGCTACCCCACTCATTACATATTATGAAGTAATGGACCTAGAATTTCACAGCTTTCCTTGTTCTGGCTGTTATACCTGCCCCTAAGTGACTGCAGATCAATATTTCCAAACCAGGATGCGTATATTCAATGTGAGCCACAGGTCAGAATAAAAACAGTCTTGTTTTAATGTGTAGGCAGAAGATAAGAATATTCTGTTTGGTTCAAAAGTTCCACAGTGTGTGCTCTACTACCCCAATTTAACAAGAACACAGATCTATGCTCCCTGTTGGATAAACACAAGGAAGTATAAGTTTATAGTTCAAGCACAGGAAGCCATCTCTCTCGTTAACATATTACAACCTAATTTTTTTTTTCCATAAGAACACACACAAAAAAGATGCCACAATGGAGGATGAGAGGGTGCACACAGATGGAATAGGATGCACACACATATAGAAAATATGAGTGGTGGGAATAAGAGATAGCTGGAAGGGACAGTATCTAATCTACATGGCCTGAAGAAGGCTAAGATACAAGTAGACAGGCAAGGCAATGAGAAATATCTGCACATCAGTTTCTATCTGCTTTTAGTCAAAGATGTTTGAATCCAGCATGCCTGGAGAGATTGAAGAAAAAAAACCTTGTTTAAACAGAAACTTATTTCCAAGCTAATGCAAAGAAAATTTGGTAATATTTAAATGGAATAGATACCAATTTTTCCCTTGGCAGTAAAACCAAGGTGGGTCAGACCCTGTCTGAAGCAACACAAAAATTAATGTAGAGAGGATTCAATGCAGAATGACTGCTGATTCTGGAAAGGCATTCTCCTCAATTATCTCTCACTCCATGAAGCAAAGCTGCTACCAGCCAGGAAACTGCCATGAAGTGCCCTCATGCTGTGTACCCATAAGGACAGCAAAAGCCCATTTCCTCAGTAATGCCTAAGGTGCTGACCACTTTGCCCTGCACACCCTGTGCATCAGCAATACCCATCTGATCAGCCTCAAGCAGCTCACACCCCAGAGCTTATCTCGGCTCCTCCCATCACAAAGACCAAAATGTGCACTTTAATTTTCAGTTTCCGAGCTCCACCAAGCTTTAAACTGGAGTTACTCTCAGCCTGTCCCTAACCTTGCTAGATACTTACTGAAGGAAGAAGATACTCCCATCACATGATACTCGTCATACTAAAAGACAAGCTATGTTTCAAGACAAGGCAAGTGAGTTTGGTTTAAAGGACTTACAAATCCACCTGTCCGTAGAAGGAAGTTCTCAAGAGAGGTATTAGGTGACACATTTTGAATTGCAAGCAAAGCAGTTTTATCTAATCACACTAAAGGATCATCAGCTGATAGTGTAGAATGCAAAAGTAACATCATCATTTTGACTTCCTTCTGCATTTCACAAATATCTCCTATCACAATTGCTATATCAGAAAGGAGCTATGATTCATCTTAAGAAGAGTAAATAAAATGCAAAAAAAACCCCTAGGAATGTATTAATCAGTAACCACAACACACATAAGTATAGTACACATTTAAAAAGTTAAACCAGTTATTCATTAATCAAAGCGTACAGCAAATCAGTTCTGCAAGTCCACATAAATCCCGCAGTTCAGTAAAGGAGGCAGAAAAATAAAATAATATCCTTTAAAATGCTCCACTAAGAGCGTTTGTGTTAATTTTAAGAATCATTTGTCTATTGTTGACATACCATACAATTAAAAAACTAGTGTGATTCCAATTCCTCCACTATAATTTTAGAACAAAATATCCATAACAAACCAGACCAGTTGGTCCCGATCAGTACCTGTACACATCACAGGACTTCATCTCACTTACATTTCCATCATGATTAGGGCAGGAAAGTGGTTTGCCTGCCACAACAGCGGTGACAGTCTCCAAGATGGAAGACTCTTCAATACTGTTCTCCGGTGTTCGTTGCAGGACATCCATCAGGTTGGTGATAAAGAAGTTGTTCTGGAGTGCAGAAACCCCTTTCTCTGGCAGAATGGATGTCTGACGGCACACGGGGCAAGAAAGGGTTAAGCTATGGGCTGGAATGTAATTCTGTAAGCACCTATGGGGAAAGGAGGTAGAAGGGGGGAGAGAGGCAAAGTATTATCAAGGAGGAAAAAAATTCCCTTCACTTTAAGAACTGGGCTGAAATAGTGCTGCATCTACTTAGAAAAGGAAAGGCACATGATTAGGCTTCAGAAGTAAAAGTGGTTATGGGGATTTTTTTCCTTTAAAACTCTTTTTTATCTGCCATGTGAAAAAAGTTCAATAAGCTGACATCATTATAAGAGTTATGTGCCTTTGAGATATTTGTGCAGAGAGAAACCATGTCTCCAGACATCTGCTGCATCCTACTCACAGGATAGTAAAAACGATAAACTATTAAATAAAGTTCAACAGATATGAAGTTACTACATTAAGTATTTGTATATTTATACATTAAGTATAAGGGAGCTGGCCTCTTCTCCCAAGTGACAGGGGACAGGACGAGAGGGAATGGCCTCAAGCTCCGCCAGGGTAGGTTTAGGCTGGAGATTAGGAGGAGGTTTTTCACGCAGAGGGTCATTGGGCATTGGAATAGGCTGCCCAGGGAGGTGGTTGAGTCACCTTCCCTGGAGGTGTTTAAGACACGGGTGGATGAGGTCTTGAGGGACTTGGTTTAGTGTTAGATAGGAATGGTTGGACTAGAAGATCCGATGGGTCCCTTCCAACCTGGTTGTTCTGTGATTCTGTGATTTGAAGCTGTCTTTAACTGACTAACTGGCAGATGACCCTTGTCTTTCTAATAAAATTTAATCAAGGAGATTCTATTTGTGGGTTTAGTGTTTCAGAGCTAAAACCTGGTCTCAATGAAACCAATGGAATTTTTTCCATTTATTTCAATCAGGAAAGTTATTTGGCAGTCAGCCAGAATCAATAAGCGCTCACTTTACTACATAGAGGAACATATCCTAGGTTATCGCTCTTTGTGTTAAAGGGGAGTTTTGGAGGAGATTTTTGCTCGTGTTTGATTTATGTGAGCATTAGGGGGGTGGTTGTGCGATTTTGGTGGGTTTGGGTTTTGGGGTTTTTTTTGGAACAGCTAAATTTCATAGAATATAGACTTGACACACAAGTTCTGTGACCAACAGTATGCAGCAGACTGGCCTAGAAGACAGTTAGTGCCACTTCTGGCCTTGAAAATCTAGTTAGCAGCTGCCAGGCATGCAACATCCAACTGAAGCTGCAACTGGGAACTCAGTTTAGACCATAAGTATAGGAACCTTTGCCGAATGCAATTCTTAAGGGAAGCAGCGCTACACCAAATTCCTCATGAGACGCCAGCCAAGAAAGTGTGACCTCGCACAGCTACACAGCTCTTATCCACTTCCAGGGGCTTTGCTTGCACCACTCTTGATCCTACTCTGGCAGCTATCCTGCTGACTTCCCTAAGGGCTCTGTAAAAGGAGGGCTTAGGCTTTGCACATCACTAGTGTACTGGCAGAGTTCTTCTAGCCTCTCTCCATAACCAGATCAGCATAAGAAGATTACAGTGAAAACCAGAAGCTGACCTTAGGATTTTCACGTGAGCTGAAGTCAAGAAACTTAATACATGGTAGTGAAAACCTTGACTTCAATGACTTCAGTGAGTATTTCAATGCTAACTTCAGTAAAGTTGGGGTTTCCTGTTCTTATACAAATGACTAGTTTGCTTGACACACTTTAAGCTCCACAATTTTTCTTGCACTCCCTGCAAAATTAGATATGCACATCTCAATTCTAATTAATAGTTGGAAATCTTCTGAACTAAATATTCACACAAAATACCATTTATTAAAATCCCACTGCCATTCAATATATAATCCAAAGAGTTGCATCCTATCATCAGATAAAGAACTCTAACCAATAATTTTTCAATTAACTTTTTTGCAGATACTTTATTTCCTCCACCATTTGGTGGATAATATAACATTAAAGTATCATTACATGCATTCAATTCATTCAGCTGAATATAGTAGAAGGCAGGTTGCTGTTTTATCACATCTCTTTTCAGAGAGTTTTTCCACTTCAGCCAACCAAGCTGCAGAATAATGAAGACATTTATAATCACAGGTTATTAATAATGTATATGTGTCTAACCCTGGGACATTAAAGGATGGGGGTGGTTATTTCTCTGCTTAGTAAATCAACAAAGTATGGTTCTAATTGTTTCTAACTATAGGCTAAGCAGTATAAATTTGAGGCCATTAATTTGAGGTCCAAAATTGTGACTGCCATTACTTTTCACGCTGTTGTAACTATATTCATCATTTTCATTGGATTTACTTTTTATTTACCCTTGCATAAAGGGAATGTATTCCAAGAATTCCACTGTCATCTCTTCTTCCTGCCTGCCACAAATAAAAGTGTTTTTCTGTATCCCTGCCTCTCCAGCCTTCCCAGACTTTATCATGTCTTAGCGTGACCTTTAAAGTAAAAAGTCCCTGTTGACTAAAGAATGCATTGTTCCATGCTTGTTGCATAACATAAATACCAGCATGAGGAAAGGACTTACTTCTCACAGAAAGTGTGCAGGCAAGGAAGTACTTTGGGGTTCTTGTAGCGGTCCAGGCATATGCTGCAAATCAGAAACTGCTTGTCAATCTGACGGACCACAGGACTTGGGATGCTGGAGCCTTCACTGGCCATCCTAGACCACTGACATATGGGTCCTGTTCCCTTCTACGCTGCACACTGCTGAATTGGGGTGGGGAGAAGAAGAAAAGAAGAAAAATGGCTTTTAAACTCAACAAAATAACAAAATCAACAACTACTACACTCACATTTCATCCTTACACAGGAATACATATTTCCATATAAAACTAGAGCAACAAGTGAAGAATTAAACTTCTAAAATGGTTTATCACTGATGAAAGCCTCGGAAACAGTGAACCAAGTGTACAACACCACAAAAAAAACCTCTTTTGGGGTAGACATTCCAGAAAAGCATGTTGCCTGTGAACTGAAAGAGCTACAGGATTGCCTGTTCTTAAAGAAATCCCATGATAAAAACATTCATGTGCCAGTAGGTTCATCCAGTGCTAATAAACATAGGATTTCTCAGATGTACGCTATAGCTGGCAAAATGCTTAAACAGGAACTACACCAGTGAGTCAAATGGCTGTATCACAGAGTTTGAAAATTATTCACCTATTTTTTTTCCCTTATCAGTGCCAGTTTTGCCAAAGATTTGGTAGGTTTGGAATCCAGAAATCTCCCAAGAAGGAAATTCCAGAACCTGCCAGCCCCTGGGAAGCAAGTGGTCAAATTCTGCATCAGCAATGGCAATGGGATAGGAAAAGTGAAAATCCTCACAATAGAACAAACTGAGCAAAGAAGAGGCAACTGATAGCTGCTGAGAATCAGCAAAGGCAGGGTAAAGGATACATGAAGCACATCCAAATAATATACACAAGACAAATAGAATTCTAGGCAGTAAGAGTAGTAAGAATCATGTTTCTAGAACTGAAGATTTTTCATAACCCTAGTATATAAAGCATGAGATAAAAGGGTAAGAAAAAGAAGTCTGCTGACTGACAGAATTAAAATTGCAGGTTAAAGGAACACCAGCAAGCCTGGAACACCTCCTGAGCTGGAACAAGTCACAGGCAGAGAAAAATAGTTTCTTTTCAGTTGGAGGTACAAGGAAGTAAGCTCAAGGAAAAGTGAGCTGTGTGCTTCTTTTTTTTTTTTTTTTTTTTTTTAGAAAAACCTGACAAGCAGATGTCCTGCCAGGGTGGCACAGCAAGAACTCCTATCAGCGTTCCTAGTGGCTGGAGCACTGGGAGACAGAGCTTCAGTCCCTGGAGAACCAATAGCAGCATCTTTGCCATGGCACTTTCTGCCAGTCCTCTGGCACTCACACCAGAACAGCAACTGCTCTTCCATGTGAGCAGCGAGTCCAGCTGGGCTCCTCCACCTCAGGAAAGCTCCTGAGGCAGTAACTTATTCCCTAAACATATTCTATCCTAGTGTTTAAGTCATCCCTTTCAGACAATTTGATATTTGGTTTGAGGGCAGTTCAGGCTCGCCAAGACAGAAATAGCAAGCCCTCTGTATCTATGCTGATCGTGCTCATTTAAAGGTCACTAGATTCCACAATGATTTGCATGATCCATAGTATTTTATCAGCAGCATTACATCAGATCTTCTTCCTGTACTGAATTCACAGCACACTAACCCAGGAGAACTGACCTCTTAGTGTTCTTCTTGAAAAGTATATTTTAGCCATACAGATATGGTTTACTTACTACATTGAGTAAATGACTATTTCTGATAACAAATTCTGCAGAATCACTTTTGAGCTAGCAAGCACAACAGCATAAAGTTTTTCACAATTACAATACCCAGTAGCAGTAACTTACACATAATTTGACGTACAACACTTACAGTGGAACCTTTTGCTCCTTTCTTTCCAAGAAAGGGGAAACTTCAAGGTTAAAATTTGCTATGATGCTTGTGAAATATTATATTTGTTCACTAATCAAAAGTGCATGATTCTCAAATTGATAATTAGTTCCACTTTTATAATTTCTTTCCCCACAGATAAAATATGAACATTCATAAACACGAACTATTTAAATGTCATCAATCACACAAAAAAACCTTAGGAGATCAATTAGGAACTCATTATTTTTCAAAATCTTGAGTTAAAATGGCATTACAAGAAATAGACAAAAATATCCACCTTTCACAAATGAGTGTAGGAAAAGGAGACCATCAAATACACATTAATGTATTATGTATTTGGTGTATGACATGCAGAACTTCAGTATACGTTTCAAAAGAAAATTCAGTTCACCATTAATGCAGCTATATTAGTCTCCCACTCTCTGGACCCAAAATTTAAGGGCGGAGATCCCCAAAACCACAGAAGATAATCAGAAGCAGGAATACTTATTTTCAAAAGCAAATTTCCAAACTGGAGGTCAATAGATTATGAACAGTGGAAGTGGGCTTTTTTGGTGGTGGCTTTTTTTTGTTATAGACTAAGTACAGCCTATTTTAAAAAATCCTGTACTTAAAATACAAAGAATAGGTCTCCAGTGAATGCTGTCTGTCATGTCATAGAAGTTCTCTAACAATGAGATGTTTACGTCATTCCTCCATCAAGTACAGCTACACTAGAAAATAGTGTTTATACAAGGAAAACAAATATTGCCTGAAAAAATTTGTACTGATTCATCTGCTCTTCATCTTAGTCTTTGTCATTCCCCCAGTGTCATTGCAAAATCAGATTATTCTTAGCATTTCATGTACAAAGCTCCTGTCAACCACTCTAATTTTCACATAAAGCAGTTTTAAAACATGCATCTGAAAAGAGAATTTAATCAGGATGTGTCAAGCTTTGGCCAGTACCTGGGTAAACTTCTTACACATGTGGTTAATTTAAATAAGTTTTTTTGAATATAGAATTTCCAAGATTCTGCAGCCTTCCAGATCCAATTCCACCTTTGATGCAATTTTGATGAATGTGATTTAGCTATGAGAAGGAAGATTGCCCATTGACTCAATGAAAGCAACTGTAAACTCGAAGACTATTTGAGGAAAAGCTGGAGATTTTAAGTAATGCTTTTGAATTTCGCCAAAGACAGTATTTATTCTGCTTTACAGCAATGCTTGCAGCAGGTTCTGTAAACAGCAACATGTGTTTCAGGTGCATTAGCAGTAGGAAATTTTGCAAAGCAACACTGTTTTCACAAGAAAAACATTCTTTTTTTGTGGTATTGATAACTTCTGATATCAGAAACTGCCAGAGATCTTTGTGGACGTTCACTCTGTCTCACAATCCAATAAAGAGCAGTTGAAGCATGAACTTTGAAAATAAGGCTGAGAATCACTTCTCCATATATTTAGGCTTCATAATTTAAATGTGCAAAGCCAAAGCTTTGTGAAACATTCTACCAAATGACATAAAACCCCACCCATTTATCTATAAGAAGCACATACTAGAAACCCAGTTAAGGTTTGCTAAATCAAGTGCAGAAAAAGGTTCTGAAATGTACAGCCTTTGTCACCTCTTTGAGGGTCAGGAATTGTTATCTTTCCAGCCACCCCAAAAGTAACACTGTTCTTTTTCCTTCTACTTGGAGATAAGACTGTTGATTTTCATTCAAAATATACTATACAGCAAAGAAAGGAGAAAACAATGGCTCTCTAAGCTAGTGGAAAGCCTTGCCCTGCTGTGCATGCATGTAATCCTTCAGGAACCAAATCCAGGGTGCAGCCCCACCCTTATGAAAAGAACTCCCCATAGTATTAGAAAAGGAAAAAAATTGTTACGGTACAGCAAATATCAGTTCCAGAAGAGCTGTTCTACAGATATCTTCAAATGAGCTCTGAAATTCCTCAATAGTTACCAAATTCTCTATTAGTTTCCACAGCTCAGCCAAGGAAATGACACTGGGAAAACATAATTGTCTTTTGAGTTCCCAAGATTTATTCCTAAAAGCAGAATTCTCTGACGCTGATACAGTGCTGTCGCTGAACTCCACCCAGCCAAAGCTGCAACTAGCCTGAAAGTACAGCCTAAGGAGAACAAATTGCTCGCAGCTTGTTCGTCCTCCTCTTATCAATGGTATTCACAACCCAGAGGGTCTATTCATGTATTATGAATGAATAGGTTTCCATGGGCAACGTTTCCAAAGGAACAGTTAGGCCTCAGAAGCCATAAGAAAGGGTGGGGAACGTCAATACCGTTTCTTCAAGGATTGAGGGAGTTAGAGTTTAAAACTGCTTATAACAGATACATCTCCCATCCACAGTCTTTAGGAATTAAGGAGAGGTTCCAGCCATTTCTAGCAGCAACCCCCAGATTAGCAGATACAAAATACACAAAGCAAATTAATATCATAACTGCCACACAGCCCACTTGTGTAAAAGGCTTGATAAAGCTACATTTGCATTCCTTTCTCTCCCACTCTTGCAATCAGCTTGGTGCCTTGTTTAAATCACAGCAACCCTCTTCATTCTTACAGCATGCAGAAACATAATAAACGATCAGGGTCCAAAACAGAAGGAGCAATGCAGCAGTAGCCACCAGGAATAACAGAGCAAACCTGAGCATTTTAGACCTACCCATCTTTGTAGAAAAATAGCTTAATCAGTGCAGTGCTGAGGATAAAATCCTTGCAGGGACGGAGCTGCAGTTCCGCAGTAGTCCAAACGAACAAATCATCATCTGTTAATATTTCAAGCCTCACGCATAAAACTGCTAAAGAATCCCTATCACAGCACAGTAATTTTTAGATGCACAACAGATTTTGTGCTCTAAAGAATGATGCTCCATTCCACACAGAGGACAGGTGGAAAGAAAAATGGAAGAATAAGAGGAGGCCCAGTGAAGTCGTCATGAATTTTTTTTCCCCTGGGTCATTTACAAGTGGGAGACCCCTCCAGGATTCAAACCAATCAATCTTTACTTAGCACATCTTTTTCTCACTCAGCCTGTGTAGAAAGACTGCAGCAAATGGTGCAAGGGATTGTGGGATAGGGATGCAGCAGAGAGCTGCAACGAGATTCGCCGGGTTATTTTTTTTTTTCTCTCTATTCAGCAATCAGCTGTTTCAAGGCTCCGCGCAGGACCATTGAATTTGGTCACCAGAATGTTATTACAGGATTAGCAGGTGGAGACAGCTACTACTGTGCATCTGGCATGTCAATGCAGCGAACAAATACACATGCAAATATTACTTGCAAATTGGAAAAAGGATTTAACTCCAAAGGGGAGTGTAAATATTACATAATATCCATTACCAGAACAGTCACCACAGATTAAATGAAAGCACTTCTGTTTATAAAGATGATAAAGTTTAACACTTAATGATTCCACTCTGATTTTTCCAGGATTCCAAATATATCTTGGAATGTAATTCTTCCCTGCTCCAACTTTCAGCAACAACAAAAGACCCCACAAATGCTCTTTGTCTCTCCAGATGTTTAAATCAGAAGCACAGAACCTCTACAGAGAGCTGCACTACTGACACACAAACCAGCACCACTTTCTTCTACTACAGAGCTGTGTATTTGACCCACCTCAGACTCATCAAATATTTAAGGTGGCAATTCGCAAACTCATATTCAAGGAATATGAGAATCAAAGCTCACAGTCTGTTTAGTATTAGTACAAGCATTAATGCAAAGATGTATTCTCTTACTAAATCTATTTACTTGTTTTAAAAAAGATAAAAATCACAGATCAATTCAGATTTCACTAGGCTATTACCAAAGGAAATAAAAAGAAACGTGATTTCTTGTACATTTCAGCTGCGCAGAGAAGGTTGTTAAAAAGATGCTTGTGAATACAGAGACACTACTGAAGTAAAGTAACATAGAATTATTTTTGTCTTCCAGCTGGTGGGTTTTGCGGAGAAAGTAGTATTTGCATCTCTAACTACAGTGTATCTTTTCTTTTCGAAAAACAAACCCTATGCAAGTATTTGAGCTAACCAAGCCTAACAAAGCTTCCCATAAATAAAAGGACACAAAGGTCCATTTGCATCACGAAGAAAAAATGTGGGGTTTAAATACTGTCTGTGCTACTCTGACTTAATTAGGACATATATAGTTGTTTTAGAAGTCTAAAATGTTGTCTTAAGCTCTTTAAGCACAGTTTCCAAAATATAGTATTTATTCCATTCTTGCACTGATAAGGTAGATAGTATTAATAAACATTTAGCATAACTGAAATACAATCTAAATTCCTGTTGAAAATATAGATTCTGAATCATCATTTTTTATACTTTCCATTTAGCAATCATTTAGGCAGATTGGGGTTTTGCATCAGGCAGATCCAGCCTGGTTTCCCTGGGTAATGTCCACAGGGTGAAAGCATGTTGTAATCCAGTTTATAACCTGAAATGAAACATCAGGCATCTTGTGTGCACATTAGGATTTTCAGTGCTAGTGCCAAAAACTGATCCTCTGATTCCTTCAACATTTGCTGAACTCTGTCAGACAGAAAGAACAAAGTATGTTTCATTTTAGCTCCAACATTCAGCAGGTCAGAAGAAGCAGACATCTGCGCTGGAAGATCCACAGTTTTAAAATGCCAGAGATTTCAGGCACATTTTTGGAGGGGTTTTTTTTATGTTTAGTTGGGGTTTTTCTGTTTTCTTTTTAAACTGTCTAGAGAACCCCCACTGCAAAGAGCAAGCAACATATTTCACTCCCACAATGAGGAGATACAAGGCCTTTTGTTTCTGTGAAGGAACAAAGACACACTTAAAAAAAAATCAAGAAAGGAATTTCAGCAGTGGCACCCCCACAACTGAGGTGAAAGACTCTTGGACAGAGGCATGCAGATACCACTTAGCTGCTTGCTTTTCCTTGCTCATTTCAAGCATCAATTTTACATATGCTAAACCAGAATGGCAATTATCACTCAAATTACAATTTCCATTTACAGTCAGTAGTAAGGACTACATACCCCTCAAATCAGAACCAATCCCATAAAGTACCTCATGGCCAAAGGAGACTGCAGGAGTCACAACTGCATACACTCTCACAGGGATCTACATCGCCAAATAAGAGATGGCTTCAAAGTGCAGCTCTCTTGTAATTAACTCTGAGAACCTGCCTGCTGACAATGATCTGATATCCTGCAAATAATCCTGCTTCTTCAATGAAAAAAAATGTGATACTGTGGCAAGGAAAATGAAACAAAAGTCATAGCATTTCCCTTGAGATTTCTCTTCTTATATGTTGAATGTTGATATGCGGGTTTCTTCTCCCTACGGAAGAGGAAATGGATTCATAGCTCACTGAACAATCTTGCACTTTACCCCCATAGCAGTTACTACCTGCCTGCTTCAAACAGGTTTATTGTATGCATGTGGTTTTTAAGCTGAGACATGGAAGGGTGGGTTATTGTTATGTGCTTGGTTTTTTGTTGCTGTTTAGTTTATTTTGGGTTTTGTTTTGGTTGTTTTTTTTTTTTTTTAATAGGCTACTTTCCCTCAAAAATTTGCTGTAATCATAATTCCTGCTGACTTATCAGGGAAGTAAGCTCAGAGAATGTGCCATCTTCATAGTGCCATGGATGGTATAGCACTTGTTATCATCCTCTGTAACTGTCGTCATTTTGGAATTATTTGTATTTTTCGCTATTCCAAAGATAACCTGAATTCATATTCTTAGGGAGACCATAAATAATAAGTTACATAAAACCTCCACAGTTAATTAATTTTACTCATAGGCAGATATTGCTATATGCTTTCCTAGTACTGAATAAGTCATGTAAGCAGTCCAGGTTAAGACTGATGGTCTGCACTCAAGTATCTAAATTGACTGAAGGGAGAGTAGCCTAACTCAGCCTGCTGTACAAAATAGATTTTAAGGTCAGTAGAAAAAGAAAAAATATTGGGTTAGCTCAAACTAAATGGCCAACCAAAACAGCCCTGGCAATTAAGACTGGAAAATAAGAGGTGGGAGACACCAGAAATCAATTATCCAAAGCTGACATGCTGGGAATGAGAGCTACTTTGCGAACACAAATAAAGGAGAGGATGGCCTGTTACAGCCACCACCCAGCTCCACGTCCTTAAGTTGACCTTGGCGCCAGGAAAGTATGTGGAGTGAAACAATCAAGCTCTCTCATTGTGGGACCATGACCACACTTAAGAATCATAAGGTCTTAGTCACTTTGATGAGACAGCGGCAGTGGAGCCACCTTTACCTTTCCCCACTGCAGCTGTGCACCCATGCAGACCCAGCAGCTCCCACAGAGCAACTGCAACTTCCAGCCCTGAACCCACATTCTCCAATAGCTCAGGCCAGAGCTTAAATGGGCTAGGAAGAGCCACAGGTCCCTCTCACTGCAGGCTTGTAGCTAGAGGGAACATCTGCCCCCAAAAGAGCTCTGCTAGGTTCTGGTTCCTCCCCACTAGCCTGGAGCCACCACCACTCCCCCATCTTGTGATCCAGTGGAGCAGATGCTTTTCCATGAAGCTTGTGACACAACGCATGCCTGGGAGGCAAAGAACTTGAAAGGGCTGCCAGAGACCTTCCCAGCACCCTTCCTCCCATGCCTTTTCTACCTTACTCTATTTCTTTCTGTCTTCTGCTTATAACTAGTTCAGCTTGCCAAGGTTGCAGTGTTTGTAGCCTAACTGCATTCAGGCTGGTACAGTTTAGCCTCCCTGCTCAGCCAGCCCAAGCTTTGCCTTTATGATTGCACTCCTTGCTCATCATGTTGTTGCAAGTCAAGCAGCACCAAACGCGAAGTGCTTTTCTCTCCTCTCTGTTACTACTTCTCTTTCCCTTTTTGGGTATTTGCCATTGAGGTGGCAGGGCCAGGCACTATGGTGAACCAAAACAAGCTCTGTATTCTGGGATTTCTTCCCAGCACCCACCACAATGGGTTCCACTTTCAGGACAAGTGTCAGGTGTTGATATCATGAATTGGGGAGGGGGAGGGGGAGGGGGAGGGGAAGGGGAAGGGGAAGGGGAAGCTCTGGGGAGACCCTATAGCAGCCTTCCAGTGCTGGAAGGAATAGGATGAGGGGTAAGGATTTTAAGCTGAAAGAGGGGAGATTTAGATTAGATATAAGGAAGAAATTATATTATTATGAGGGTGATGAGGCACTGGAACAGGTTGCCCAGGGAAGTTGTGGATGCTCCATCTCTGAAGGTGTTCAAGGCTGGGTTGGATGAGGTTTTGAGCAACCTGACCTACTGGGATGTGCGCCTGACCATCACAAAGGTGTTGGAACAGGATGATCTTCAAGGTCCCTTCCAACCCATTCTATAGTTCTAAGACTGGCAGGTTAGATCTTGTGTGATCAACACAGTCATCATTCAGCTGAGATATGAACCTACTTTAAAGCTCTCTAAGTTTTTCAGGACCTAATTTTGAATCAGAGCCTTGCACAATAAATTCCAGCAGACTTGGAGAACACTGCACTTACTGCACACGCAAGGACAATTTGAGCGCTTGCAATTGAAGTCCAGGAATTCCCAACCAAATTGCCAACATTCTCACAAATGAGACTTCAGAGAGAAGGGGTAGAAAGCAAGTAGAAAAGGGCACGCCAAGGGAAATTATAGGATTAAACTGTCATGTATTACATTAAATGGCAGCCTCAGAGCTGTCATTTAGGGCCCTTTCCAAGTTTAATAAAATGTCATATTCTCAGGTGAGCTATTAAAAAAAAAATCCTCAGTGAGATAGGTCCAAGTAATTATCCTGTGGTCTACGTGTCGTACAGGCCTAAGTAAGAGGATTTTAAATCATACATTGCCATCCAAAGAAGTGAGTCAGAGTACCTATACTGAAAAAAACCCCTCCCCAATTAACTATCTAGCACTGTTAAAATCACCTTTACAGCTGCACATTTTTCATTCTCTAGGCCCACCTATTTAGTTAACACTCAGATCTCTGTCCAGCCTTTACAGACATACAGGCTTAAAAAACCCAAGTTGAACTGACAGATAATTAAAACTGCACATCAGATCACTGCTGCTTACATAAACATCTGCTCTGAAATGCTACTTGAAATAAAAGTGCTCCATGGAGACTCCAGACTAATCACTGTTAACCCCTCCAGGCACAGGATAACAGGCAGTACAAAGAAAAAACAGGAGGTTGAGCAGGAATCTTTTTGGAAAGAAAGTCTCTGGCCTTTTCTCCATACTGTTACGTACAAGGTACATTGAAAAGCACTCCAGGTATTTTCTTCAGAGTTGCTGAGCACTGGCAAGAAGAGTAAAAGCAAGTAGCAAGTGTTCTGTGCTTTTGCTACGGGGCTGCGTAGCGAAGGTTGAACTGCCCAGAGTCCATCCCCTGCACTGCCTCCCACGACACTTGTCTGGATCTGTCCCACTCTGCATCTCCATCTGATCTTACATTTTCCTTTTTTACCTTAGGAGAGCTAATACACATCAGCTACTGGAGCTTAGTCATAAATTCTCTGTTGACCACTGCAAAGTAAAGTTCCTCTGCTTTTGTTTCCATTTCCTTCAACGGGATTTTTTTAAAGTAGTACCAAGTTCAATTCAGCAAGGGAGATGGCAGCACCCAGCAATCATCATATGCCATGTACCTTCTCAAAATTAACTTAAGCACTGCCAGTCCTTTAGAATTTTTTGCTTCCATCCTTCAAAATCCCATTTCACAGCAGATACAGCACATGCAAAACAAACCAGGAGAGAAAATACAGGTATTTCACAGCAACAAACAGCAGACAGAACCCAAGTGTTAAAAAAAAGTAAACAATGGAGGCAGAAAGCAAAGGCATTCATGTCTTCTTAGAGCACAGCAGACCGTTTGCCCAAGCAGATATGGTTTCAGCCAAAATCACTTATGGGAGAGTGACTGAGAAGGAGGGTAAAGGATGAGCCCCTCTCCAGCCTGTAAGCAGGATGAATTTGCACTTACATCCTCTGCAGCACTTCCATTGTTTAAAAGATTAAATTTGGCTGCTGCATCTCCATGCTTACCTTAGCTTTTATACAGTACCCACCTCATTTTCTAGTGTAGAGCCCAGCAGAGATGATACCTTCTGTGTCTCCTAAGTCTTCCTGTTAACTGAAAGGTCTTTCAAGACCATAGCGATATGTCCAAATATTTATGTCATCCTTGGGTTCAGAGAAAACCTTGTTCAAGCATTAAGTGGCAGGCAGAGGTTTACCCAGGCAGGTTCTTTATGTTGGCAAAAACTCAACACTGTACTTTCATAGCAAGTAGATAAACACATCACTGCATACAGCAGGTATGGCAGCACCAACGATAGTGAGAAACAATGTCAGAATCACCTTGGCAAAAGGAGCTCTGTGGGTTTTAACAATGGTTGTAGGCAGAGGAGCTGAACACATCAAACAGTAACAAAAAGCCACCTCCAGGTCCCATGGGGAGCTCCACCAAAGGCATGAAGCCTGAGCATGCTGGCTGCCACATTGTGCCCTCCCCCTCCACATTCACAGGGTCACTCCATTTGACTAAGCAGTAGGCACCTCTAGCAATTTGAAACTTGGATACACCCAATGGCTGAACTTCACCCAGTAAACGTGTCTTTCCAGTCCTCAGCAAGGATGCTTGTTTGCTGATTGCGTGCCAGTGCTCCTATTTAAAGAACTGTTGTTATGGGGAAAAGCTGAAACCTTTCTACAGTGGAGATAAGGTTCTCCCTGTACCTTGTACCTTATCTGCAGAAATGCATTGATTCCCAGTTTCCACAGCAGAGTTTTGCTAGAGCCTCAGTATTATTATTTGGATTGTGGTAGCACTTGAAAATCTCTTCCAGATATCAGAATCTTACTGTGATAGCACCAGAAACGCACAACACAGATCCTATGTAAGCATAATTAACCCATGTCTTAATGCTTTACACAATTCAACTATTACCTTTTAACCACAACTGTAATACTACGTACCTTTCTACAATGTGAAATTAATTTTCCTAGCCAGGAGTTAATTTGGATTACCATTTTTGTAAAGAAAGAGGTGCAAGATAGTAGCTTATCTTGCTGAATCTTTTGCACAAAGAGAACAGAAGGAAATCTTAGTGTTCTAATCCCTTTGCCAACTCTGTAAGTGGATATAAGAACTGCCTGACCCTTTCAAAGTAGTCCTTATGAAGACTGTGACAAAGGTACCATGCTGTTACTGATATCAGTTATATGCAGTAATCAACAAAACCCTTTAGACATGTATGTAAAGTAGCCCACTCTAGGCACTACTGTTAAAAGTAACCAAGAGTTGAAATAGGACTTGCAGATTCTGCACTATCTCAGGTACTGAGTAAAAACTCTAAAACAGTGAGGGGATGGTAGGATGTATTTAAAATAACTTAAGTGCTTTTGGAAGCCTGATGAAA